>CM059601.1:153111969-154368219 GCA_030412105.1 Cyclura pinguis | reverse complement strand
GCACTGAATACGTTGCTACGGAGGGAATACAAAGCTGCATTTGAACAGGTGAGGTTGCTCTTTCAGTCTCGTGCGTTGCTAAAGTTGTGTATTAACCATTGTTAAATGAGCAATTAAAAAAACTATTTACAGACCTAAACATCAGTTTTTGATGAGTTGAATTCTCTTCGCCTGTATCCCACCATCTTCCCTCAAATAATTTTTTTTAAGATAGGCGTGTGATATTTGCTTTGTTACCGGCAACAATACTCAGTGGGAGTTTAAATATGTACTTGTCCTGTACTAAAGAAATAGATGCAGAATGTTTTGCAGTTAATATCATACAATCTCATTCTGTCATCTGCTGCTGCGAGTGCTGCTGTTACCACAACTGCTACCATTAGCATTAGCGTTAGTGAAATTTCATAATTTGGATGGTTGCTTATCATGTTGTTCAAAAGTGCCTTTGTACATAATCTGTTGTTATTGTATGAGGGTATGACATAGTATTTCTTAACGCTATGTTCAAATACATTTTGAATGTAAGCCTTGTGTTTTAAGGCATCACTAATATTTCATGTCACTCTCCAGTTGAGTGTTATGACCAAAACCATATTGCCATCCCATTCATTTTGCATTTCAGTCAATGTCCAATCCTTCCCTCCAATGTTACTACCATGTGGCAAACTGGCATGTATTTTGAGATCTGCTGGAGAGACCCTTCTCTCTCCTTCACCAGTTTCACAGGTACTTTCTGTAGGAACACAGAAGAGAGCCTTCTCAGTGGCTGCCATCAGATTAGACTAAGGCCATTTCCACACTAGCCTGTTATAGTGCTATTATTCCACTTTCAATATCCTATGGAATCCTGGGGTTTGCAGTTTAGGTAGCAGCCTTAAAGGTTGTTAGGGGCCTTGTACAATGTGCGGTTTCTTAATGAGTTATTTTTGTTATGCTTTTGCGTGTTTACAGTTTATGCTTTTAACTGATTATTTTATTTTGATAGTTTAATCAATTTTTAACTTTTGTATTTTGTGAATTTTTAAAATCATTTGTAAACCTCCTGAACTCTGAAAAAGTGGAATTAAATTAATTAAATTAAATTAAAATAAATGCTCTTTCCCCTAATATGACACAGTGCATACTATGATGTAACCACCCCTTTTTTTTCTTTTCAGTTGTATGCAAGTCAGAGCTACCTCTATATACCTAATGAGAAATCTTGTACATGTGGTGGAGCAAGGATATATGCACCTATGATGTAATATGAGAATTGTTTTTAATTTTTTTAAATTTTTTATCAATTTTCATCTTTATTACTATATATAAATTCCATTGTTTTAATCTTGTGTTTTTTAAACTAAACTGGTATTTGTTGTTTGTTAGCTTTTGTTTGAATAATTTTTTAAACTGTACCGCGTTTTTTAAATCTTTGGAAGCTGCCTTAGATCCTGTATAAAAAGAAAGGTGGGACATTAATTAATTAAATATTGGCATATCTATGTGTGCCCCTTGTACAAACATATCCATGTATGCCCAGTCTGTGAAATCTACTGCTATAAAGATGGGTAGAGAGGGACAGAACCTAGGACAATTCAGCATGGCTATTTCAGCTCTGACAATTCAGGATGGGCGGTTCAGCATAGCTGGTGAACCGCTGACAGTTCCGAGTGGCCCTTGAGAGCCCACCTAAAGAGTCCTTTTATTAGTGATAAAATAAGACTCTTATCCAGCTCTACACATTTTATTTCTGGGTAAAACCCTGAAGGCAACCTTCTCCTCTCCCATGCTGACTTCAGTGTAGGAAGGAGTCCCCCCACTTTCCTCTGAATGAACTCAGAGCCAATCTTTCCTGCCTACACCCCATGCCTAACTTCGGGTTCTAAGAAACTCCAGGCACACTTTCTTTTCTTTCCCCCTTCCTCCCATCCCTAATTTGAATTTGGCGTGACACTTCTTTCTGTGTAAACACTCAGGAAGCAACTCCAGTGGTTTGATGACCCTGTTGGCATTATTTTAAAAAGAAACATTTAAACCCATCTTTCTTTGGAAATCTCCCCGCCGCCATACGCACGCCTTGGACTTGCTGGGCTTTCCTCATCCTGCACATTTTATTTCCAAGTAAACACCCGAAGGCAACCCTCTGCTCTTCCATACACAACCCTCTTTTCTCCCTTTCATTATCCTTTCCCCCACACACACGTTGGATTCATCGAGCTTTCTTCTCACCTTACATTTTGTAAACTCCCGAAGGCAACTCTCTGCTCTTCCACGAACAACCCCCTTTTCTCCCTTTCACTGCCCCTTTCACTATGTTAGGCTCCTCTGGCTTCCCATTATTATGTCTTCATTCAGTACAGTCGAGCACCCCACGTTAAAGTGTCAGCGCTGAAACGGCCGCGCTGAGTCGTCCCATTACGAGAGGGGTATGGAATGCTGAAATGACACATATTTTTTTTTCATTCTGTAAGCATCTCAAATTATGCTATACATACTCTGGGAACATGCAAGCATGTCCACATACCCACTGCCCCTGTTGATGGGGTGTGTGTGAAATACCTCTGACTTAAAAAAAAAAAATGGTGGAAATGCTAAACAGGCTTTTTCTGTCTTCCTCAAAGGTAAAAGCCTAATTTAAGCAAAGCTGTGCTCTTTTAAGTGTCAAATTTTCTGTCAGCAAAAGCTGAGCAACACTATCCCAATGCCGTGTAGAGCTTGTCGGACCTGTCTGTGTTTTAAACTAGGTGGATTATATCTGTCCTAGCTTTTTGTTCTGAAGTCACCATGACAAAGAAGAGGGTAAGTTTCATGTTCCCAAAGGAGCCATTAAATCTTCTAGACAGATCTTATACAAAAAAAGAAACAGAACTGGGTTTTTTCCCCATTTTTATGAGTCTTTATTCTAGCAGCACTCACTTAACTACAATACGATCACACTGGTACAGAAGTCTGAAGGGCAAACTATATGGCAGTGATGGGTTGTCAGTTTGTTTAGCCTATATTTGGGCAAGACTGGTGAAGACATTTTGCTGCCTGAACTGAAGAACAAGATGGCACTCCTCCCCACCATTCCAGATACAAAAGCTGGATGGATGGGCAATTGAACTTTTTGCTAATGCCTTGGGATGGGATAGTGTCCTTCATTATACCTGGAGACAGCAGGCTAGCTGGAACGGCACAAGGCAGGCTGAATAGTATATACATCTAATTCCTTGCCACTGCCTCTCAACATCTACTGAGGCAATTGCATCACCCAACCTTTTGGGACTGGCCTTGTAAATAACACATATGAGGAGGCCTAGTTGACCTCACGCAGGGCCATGGAGGAGTGGTGTGGACAGTAGCTCACCCTTTCTCACTCAGGGCCTTGGCAAGCGATACTGTTCTATAGGTGCTGTTTGCAAGTAAAGCCACAGCTGACACCAATATATTGTTGTTGGAACCATGGGAGGAGGAGAAAGGTTTTAGCCTTTGATGGCCAGAAGGTCAAAGAAAATGATTTGGTCAGATTCCTGACATTTGGAAAAGCAGCTGAGCCTACAACACAGTACAATATTTTCTTTCATTTCATTTCATTCAGTATTTGCATTCATCCCAGTAGAGAGTTGATCACACAGATATTTGAGAGTTGGGGCCCTTCCACACCACACAATTACAACACTATTTCCACATTCATTGCCATGGCAACATCACATGGAATTCTGAGATTTACAGTTTAGGGAAGGACGTTAGAATTCTCATCCAGGGAGCTCTTCTAGTGCCTCTGACCATTCTTCAAACGCACAGATTCTACAGGATGCGGTCATAGCAGTGAAGGTGGAATATCATGCCATACTTATGTAGTATGACAGAGTTCTTAGATGGGGCCAATCTGTATATTGCTAACCTCTCACAAGCAGCCAAAATACGTTTTGTTTGTTTTGTTTTCTTATTGCACCTCAGAATCTCTTGCGATATCCCAGTAGATGCCAAAGTGAGTAACTGTTGGATTGTACATGGACACCCAAGCTCAAAGAGTCATGGCCTCCAAAAGCTGAAGCTTACTCAGAGGTGCTGTGGGTCAGACAAAGGTATTCTGGATGTGGAAACTGGCTAATCCCAATGGTGGTATGCAACTGGCATTTGAGTGAAGGTTTCAGTTATTGAAAGACCACACCCTAAATCTAACTGTTAAGCCCAACTAGAGTAGACCTATTTGAAAAATGGAAACATGGTAAATTCTTTTGGTTCTGGTGACAGAGTCACCATTATCTGTGGAGACACAAATGGCATCACTGTTGTGTAGTGCCTTTCATTGTGTTCTGTGGATTTGCTAGGTTTGATCCTATCTTCCAAGGCAAATCTGGCCACAAATCCATGAATTAGTTGCATCCAGATTAGACTGCTGCAATGGCTCCATATGGGACTGCTTTTGGAGACAGTTCACAAGGTTCAGCTGGTGAAGAATACAGCTCCTTGTGGCAGCCAAGCAAGTGGAACATGTTAACACCAATTTCGTACCAACTACCCTGGTTCCTAAGCAGAATTCTTCTAGTTACCTTGAAAGCTCTACATGGTTTGCAACTAAGTTATTAGAAGGACTATGAACTCCTATAGAAAACTGGCTGTTCAGTGACTGTGGGCTGGCTCATGTAACTCCATTAAGGTGCTCACCCTACTCCTATGAGCCGGGTCTTGATCTGGGTTGGGTCCTATGCATTTACTGTGGAGGAAGATGGAGAAGACACGGCCACTAGCTACATCTTTAGATTAATGCCTGCTTTGGCCATCAGGATTCTGGAACTCTCTGAAAAGGAAGGCTGCAGTAGTTTGGTGGCTTTGCTGTTCTTCCACTGGTAGGCATTTATGAAAAAATACTTTTGGCTTTTAAGTTGACTTTTTTAAAAACAAAGGGGACTTTTAAGTGGTCAGGCATTGCACATTTCTTTTCATTCTGTTTTTAATGAGGTTTTTAATTGACTTACTTGTATGTTTTCATTCAAAACATATATCTTTACAGTACTTGCAAAGGTGCGTTATGTGTTGCTACTGCTGATGGTGATGTAAAAATTAGGTGCCTCATTATACAGTGTTAAATGACTTTGTGTTTAGTTAGATGAGTGACAGATGAAAAAGCAGACAGCTTCTAGAAGTTTTAATCTTTAATGGCCAAAACTGAGGTAAGCAACTAATTTTCAGTGTCTGTCAACACTTGCCACTCCTGCAATTCAGGATGTGCTCTACTGTTTTGCAGAATTTGAAAAGACATTTGTAAATAAGAAAGAACAAAATGATTTTCCAATAATGTTTTATTTTTAGATAGAACAGTGATATCACATTGGGAAAGAGCAAGCAAGTACCTAAACTTTGGGAATTTTTTTTTCTTGTATACCAAAGTTCTAAGAACAATATAAAAAGATAAGATACTGTTTTGTAGTTGTTGTGTGCCTTCAAGTTATTTCCAACTTAGGGCAGCCCTATCACAGGGTTTTCCTGCTGAGATTTTTTCAGAGAGGCTGAGGCTGAGAGAATGTGACTTGCCCAAGGTCATCCAGTGGGTTTCCATGGCTGAGCAGGGATTTGAACCCTGGTCTCCAGAGTTGTAGTCCAACACTCAAACTACTATACCACACTAATTCTAGGATTTTTTTAACGTATAACCAAACAGACAAGAGAGGCCAAAGTGTATATACAAGTCCCACTTCCAGTCCACATAGGTTCAAGCTGCCACTCTGCTCCAGAATTTCTTTGCCATGGCAGACCTAAAAGGAAGTGGCTGCTGCACTAACCAGACGTTAGTCTCTCACAAGCAATGTTGAATTTACACCCAACCTAAGTATGCCATAGTGTAGGGTCTCAGATTTTGATGAGTCTGTAAATACAAAACAAGGAGGAGGACAACACTACTAAATTTCACATTTTACTTGAAGCTATGGGTCTTCTTAAGCTTGATATAACCTGGGACTTCAGCCTGACTTAATCAGGCCCTTCTTCTCCTGGTCTGCTGAGGTTCCTGTCTTTTGTAATTTTCATTCCTGGTTGCAGAGGCAAGAGGTGCATGGGGGAGCCAAGGTGTTAACAACCCTCCCCCTCCTTTGCTAGGCTTCATCATTCTTCTTTAATGGTCAAACCTGGAGGAAACACTTCACTGATAATGCAACTGTGCAAACATTTATGTTCTAACATGTTGACATTTGCCAGTAATTCTTCAGCAATTATATCATTTCAGGATATAGCACACCTTTTAGCATACACTTGTGAATTACTCATTCATTTTCATTGTGAAAAGAGGCTTCCCAGCCATATTTGCTGTGCCTATCGTTGGTTATAGTATTTCTGGGGAATAACCTAGCAGGTTAATCAACTAGAAACCCTATTATGTTTCTTCAGGACTGAATCCCTTTGTTTTCAATTAGATGAAGTTCCCAGCAAGGATCAGTTTATATTCTCAGTAGAGTATAATGGTCCAGTTTCTCCTGGAATGTACTATTTTGGACTAAAGATCAAGAACATAGACAAAAAAAAAAATCAGAAGAGAAGCTAGGCTGAATCCTTTTTTCTGCCATGCAAGTTTTTAATGGGAAAGGTTTCTCCCACCAAAGAAAAACATGGAAAGAAAACAATGCTCTGCAGTATGAAGTGGTACATCTAAGGAAAAACTTTGATTCTAATGAAATATAAATTGCCCCTAAATTTGCTTTGGATTGCAGCCAGGGAGTTTCTGTTTGCAAACTCTTAGATGCTTCAAGGGTAAAGTGTTCCTTCTATATATTTTTAAATTTCAGTTAGAACGATGTATAATTAGTTGTTTGGGATACATTTCTATAGCAACCTTTTGTGATTTCTTCCAGTTTTTTTTTAAACTGGCTTTTTTGTGTGCAAAAGATATTTCAAGACAATATCCCATTTGGTGTGTCTGTGTACCTTCAGTGTGTGTGTATGTGTGTGTATGTTTAACTCTCTAGTGCAAATATACACTTTCTGAAACCTGCTTTAGTCCTTTAAGATGCCAAGAGCAGCTCTTAAGACCTCATGACAAGCGAAACATTTGTTAATCAGAAAAATTACAACCTATTCATCCTTACTGTTTGATTTATTTCCATACAGCCTCACTGATTTCCATTGTAAATGGAGCTCATAATAGTAACCTCTATTGATTCTTTTTCAGCCAGACCTTATGAGGGCAACTCTTCTTATCATCTAGTGATTTATAGGCACAGTAAGAAGTTGTTGAATGGGTTGCTAGGTTTGGAGAAATGCTCCAATTGCGATTAGTTATTCTTTATCTGTTCCCAGTTGAGACTTAGCTTAGATAAGAGAACACAGTCCTTAATATCAAGTTTGGCCTTCAAGCACTGTTGCTGCTTTCTCTCTCGTGATAGCTAAGAAGAAGTGGTTCAACAACTTTGCTGTTTCTTATGGAGAAAGTCCTTGCCCATTCTTGCAAACTGAGCTATGCTGTGAATGCCTTTTGAATATATGAGAGGAACTTGCTACAGCTGTATGTCTTTGAACTTAAACTGCAGCTTGGTGAGAGCACAAAACTGCATTTTCATTTTTTTTCTCTGTGTATTATCCTTATCCCTTGGATAAATTTGGAAACACAGATTCCAGGGCTGACTCAATAAATGTTGGTGCTTTTGACAAAGATCAAGATGGCCTGTCCATCTCCCATTTCATGTACTAAAGGCCATCAGAACAATAGCTGAACTGTATTTCAACTTTTGCAACAGGATTGTGTGCTCTTTTACATCTGAGAGCAGCAGTCCAGCTTTAGGGTGATGGAGCAGGTCAAATGGCACACACAGCTCTGTCCACGCTGCTCCTGAGAATCTGCCATTTGAGGCAGCAGTTCACTCTGCCTAATGGTAGGGCCAGCCCTGACAAGATTCTAATTATATATTATTGCCACCACAACTTAGAAAAGTTATTTTTGGACTGTAGTTCCCAGAACCTCCATCACCAGTGTGCCTACCAGCAGGAGGGATCTGCAAATCGTAATCCACAAAATAACCATTGTAAGCTCTGATTGCAGCCACCCCACCATCTTTTCTCCTGCTCTGCTGGAGCTTGAACAAATATAGTGGGCATAGATTTTTAAAAACATACTGTTAAAAATTTACTCCTTCCTGTTTTATTTGTTCATCCTGTTTCCAAATGTACGGTATTCTTTTTTTATACAGAAAAGCAAGAACTATGTATAATATTCAAATGTATATATAACTTTGTTTGTTGGTATTACAACTTTGGCTGCTCTATTGTCAACCTCTTTCTGAATTACCTCTTACAAGAAATTGATTTTGCCCCCCCCCCATGCTCTGAGTTCAAATTCTCACTGAGTTATCCAGAAATCCAAGATCTCCAGAGCTCAGATTCTTATCAGTATATAGATATATTGAAGTGTGTGTTATTTCTTTGTAATTCATCAACCATTTTGTGGTCTGTTTATCCATCTGAAGAGATCCCTTGAAACTCTGTGCAAGCTTCTTTGGTTTTCACCATCCTTAACAATATGGTGTCCTTTGCTACCTGGATCCAAAAGGGACATTTATGACTAAACTGAACAGAACTGACCCTTCCCAATACAAAATCCTTGAAACCCCAGGTCATTTTTCTGCATTGAGGAAAAACTGTCCATTCATTCCAATTATTATTGTCATTTATTTACATAGAGCCATCTGCATACATGGTGCTTTACATGAGCAGCATACACTTGTTAATTTGACAGTTCCCAGCCATCTGCTTTCTGTTTTTGAGCAGTCACTGAACAATAAAAAGGCCCATCTGCTTATTTAGTGATTTTTTTTTCACTGAGGAGGCTTTGGTGAGAAACTTTTCAAAAGTTTTTCTGATATTTAAGAGCGTAGTCTGTACCACATTATCCATATTTACGTGTTGGTTACTGATTCTCAGTAGAAATCTACAGGATTTTAAGATCAGTATTGTCTTTTGCAGAAGCCATGCTGATTATTTTTTTCGGCCAGTCTTCTTCTTCTGTATCTTAACAATCCTAGATTTACCTGAGAAAAACATTAGGCTACAGTGCCCCTCACCCACAATGCCTTCTTAGAAATTACTGTTAACAAACCAAAAATTGACTTAGAAGTCTTGTTTTTTTTTAATTAAAATATTGTGTACTACCTTTAATCAAAGTAGGCCCCTGGGCAGTTTGGAATAATTAAAAATACAGGTTGACATCATGTTAGTGGATGGCATAAGTCAGACTTAATGCCACCACAACTCACTTTTGTTGTGTAGGTCTTAATTCCATTCTGACCAAGTAGTGACCAAAATCTGCCCAACAGTCACCTTGTAAGCAGCATAGTTCCCCCAACACAGCCATTACCATGTTATTCGAAAGAGTGGTATGAAAAAGGATATGTCATGCTGTTTTCTTGCCGCTGAATGCACTGCAAGAATGTCGTCTGCATACAGTCTCCAAGGACTGCCCGAGCTCTCAGCAGTTGCCTGTTGTAGTGTGTCCTGGTATGGAAAGATAACTAGCCATCCCCCCCACCCCCGCAACACACACACATTCTCCAATAACATGGGAATGGCCATGTTGGGGGTACTTACAAGGAGTTTTGTGGGGTAGCTCCAATAGTCATTGCTATGAAGGTGCAGCTAACATGATACACATATGTCTTCTGATGCAGGATCTTGGCTACAGTGTCTAGGTGTGTGGGTCCGGGGAGAGTGGATGTGTTTAATCTTACAAATGCAAACAAAAGAGGGCAAAGCCTTTCCCCTCTCGTAACTGTAGAAACCAGGGTCGTTATTAAGATTAGTTGGGCAGTCTGTCCCAAAGGAGGAGTTAAATGGAATAGAACCATGGTAGAACAAACCAGTGATTTTTTAAACACACACACACACACACACACACCCCTTTGGCCTTGCCCATCAGCTTCTTTTGGGTAAGTAAGGTTGCTGTGTCAGGTATCATTGAATCATACAAGCCCTCAGAGGTGGTTTTACCAATTTCTTCTTCTAAAATATAGCCTATAGCACCTGGTACTTGGTGGTCTTCCATCCAAGTACTTACCAAAGCTGCCCCTACTTAGCTTCCAACATCAGATAGGATCTGGTGCCTTTAGGGTATTTTGGGCCTTATGGGACTGGTAACTGTCCCTTATTATAAAAGAAGTCCCCTATTTGAGGGCAGGAAATCTTTTCCTTTTATTCAGCCTGAATAAGATGCCAAAAAATCTTGTATTTGGGGATGTGAGCCTTTCATAAAGACAGAAACGTGTGCATAATTTAATTTAATTTAATTTAATTTAATTTATCAGTCTGGGTAATATGTTAATTTTACAGAGAAATAGATAAGTAAGTTAACTGAAATCAGTCCCTGCCTTTGGTATTTAGGTAGAACACAAACTTGTTAATTAATATATCATGAATTTCGACTGTCCCTTAATGCTGTTTTGAAGATCTGTCAACACTCGGCCTAGCCAGCAGAGCCAAACATGTGGCTTGGTGGGAGCTGCATTCTGACAATACTGTATCTGGAGGCTTAGACACTTTCCCAGCTCTGCTCAGTGTGGAAATACAGCAGAAGTTCTTGACTTCATGATTTCTTTGCATGAGTCTCTTATAGTGAATGACTTGCCTACCAAACAGAAGTGTACCCAGATACAAGAGTGGGTCTGTCTATAGGCAGCGCTGCTTACTTCCACATAGGCTTCTCCCAAATGAGGCAGTGGCTGTGGAATAACTGCAGCTCAATCATAGGCATTTCTAATCCTCACATGTTTTCCCAAAGGTGCTTGTCCGCCATTCTGAGATTTTCTAGAAGGACCATAAAGGTATAACACTACTCTTGCATCCCTTTTAACCACTATGCACAAAGATGAAGAAATTTTATTATGATTTATGCAGTATTTTCTAACCTCAATATGAGTTACAGTGTATTGCCAGATACAGTATAAAAATGTTCTGTGTCTAAAGGAATGTTTCTGTGTGTGCAGAATCAAGTGTATTCCATCCAAAACAGCCAGAGACAGAAAACAAAAGATGGAATAAAACTAACATTAGAGAAAACAAAATGAGATGAAACATACCCTCTGTTTCCCAACCACCACAGTGAATTCCTGTGCCCCTTACAAAGGAAGAACATTTCTCCAAACAGGTGCCAATTGGCCAGAGCTCCTCACTTCTGTTTCATTGTGTTATAGTTTGCTGAAAAACAACATGGGATTTTTGGTGTGTGCTTTAAAATATTACATTAGACCAAAAAAAAAAAAAAAAAAAAAAAAAAAAAAAAAATCCAAAATCATGGCAACAGTCAATAAATTTTTAGGACATTTTTTGTTTTGTTTTGTTTTGTTTTGTTTTGTTTTGTTTTGTTTTGTTTGTTGGTAAGAAAAAAATATGCATGCAAAAAGCTAGAACTTGGAAATTTATTTGGGTACTGTTTACAACTGCGCAGGTGGTCAAGTCATACGATGGCCTATGCTGCAGCTAATTCTGTGTATGTTCTGCAAAACAAACAGGCGCCGAGGGGATTAAAACATCTCATTGAAGTACATGAGGGTTAAGAAACATGGTTTGAACATGGGTGAGCAGGCAGGTCAATACACCATACCCTCAATACACATTCAAGCCATTTCCACACTAGACTGTTGTAGTGCTATTATTCCACTTTCAACATCCTGTGGAATCCTGGGGTTTGCAGTTTCTGGCCCCTCTCAAAACTGCAAACCCCAGGATTCCATAGGATGTTGAAAGTGGAATAATAGGGCTATAACAGTCTAGTGCGGAAATGATCTCAGTATAGCCTTGTGGTAGGCAATCTTTATGGCATGCATCAATCTTTTTAGTAGCACTAAAACCCCTTCCTGCTCATAAGCTTTAAAACTTGTATATTAAAATAGTAGCGAAGCACTACTTAAGTGAAAGAGTGCTACAACTCTATATCTTTATAATGCAGTCTCTCTCATTTGTTTCCTTTTCCATAAACTTTGTTAACAAACTTGCTGTTCATGCGATTAATGGTGGAAAGGTTTTTGTTTTTTAAACAGTTTAAAAATTAACATGGTAGCACTCTATAGTGTTGTGGTACTCTGTCCCTAAGAAGCTCTAATATGGTAAAGGCTCCAGAGCCCATCTGATTTTGGAAGCTAAGCAGGGTCAGCCCTGATTAGCCCTTGGATGGGAAACTGCCAACAAATGAATACCAGGTGCAGTAGGCTCTATTTCAGAGGAAGGAATTGACAATACCACTTGGAGTACTCCTTACCTAAGAAAACCCTATCAAATTCATGGGGGTTACCATATGTGACTTTAAGGCACATATACATTCTGCCCTAAAATGATACTTTAAGGAAAAAGTACCTATTACAGAATGTATTATTAAAAATTATTATAGCATTTATGGGTAGAAATAGCTATATAATGCCATAATGCTAACCTTTTTAAAGACAAAATATACTATGAATAACTCTATTTCTGATCACAGCCTTTCTAGAATAGTGGTGAGTGGAGACGATTAAATACAATATTTAATTGTTTAGATATTAAATATTAAAACAAACATAGATGGAAAAGCTTTCCTGGTACTTAAAAAGATTTGTTTTTAAAAACAGGTGGTTTAATAACAGGGATGCAGCAGATGAACACACGCACAATGTGAGCATGGGATGGATGGTGTGTGAACTTGTTTCATGTTTGGATACAGCTAACTGGACCGGCTCACAGCAAATCTGTGAGCTAGTTCAGCTACCTGTATCCAAACATGGCCCTTCAAAAAAGTCAGAGGAGTGGTGCTCATGGCACTGATGTGGACCTCACAAAGGAGAACAAAACTTGCAATATTCCTGGTAATGAGAGACATCAACAGCAGTTCTGACTATGGGAACAGAACGCTTTATTAATGTCAGGACCCCTCTGTCTAGAGCAGGCTTTCTCAACCCTGGAATCCTAGGATTCCATGAAAGATTTCTAGGGATGCAGTGAGAGATTGTAACTTTAAAAAAAAAACTTTTTTTGAGCTACAGATGTAACAATCTTATGCTAGGAACTCCTGGGACGTGAAAATTATTTCAAAGCTTCCTCCAGAGTAAAACGATTGAGAAAGATTAGTCTAGAGGCAGCTTATATTCTAAAAGCCAACTATTATGACAGTAAGAATGTAGTTAATTGAAGTGAGGGAAGCCTCATGTATCAGAAGATCAGGAAATCTTATGTATAAGTGAGAGAAGGCTTAGGGGTCTTCAACTGGACACAAGCTCAGCCCCATGCATTTCCTCTGCCTCAGACCTTTGTATGTCCAGCCTGGAGGGGATATTAGGGACAAGACTGTTATAGGTGCCTCTGTCTCCTTCCCACTTGAAGCACACATGCCGTCTCCCTTAATGCCTAGGCAGGGCTACTGAACAACACGGGCTTCATATCCAGTTTGAGCAGCCCTGTGGTAAAATGTCATGGTGTGGCTCCACCTATAATCAGCAACAGGCCTTAGGAAAGTTAACCTTTTGGGATTACAGCTACCAGAATCTCCCCCTAGCAAAGCCAGTACACATGCTGGTTGGAGAATTTCTGGGAGCCATAGCACAAAAAAGTAAGTGTTCCAAAATCTGACCAGGAGGTTTTGGCAGCTTTACCTGGCAGTAGGGAGACAGGTTGGCGGCAGTAGCTTTGCTCCAAACAGCACCAGATTCTGAGCCTGGAACCTTTCCTTTTAATTTCCCACAGTGCCCTAGAATATTCATTAAAGAGTAAGGGGAGAGGACATCTGTATTGGGCCCTGACAACTACTCAAGGAACCAGGTTGTACAATGCCACTAAAGAGTACAAAACATTCTTGATTTCCTCATGGATTTTTACATTCCCACTTGGCTTTTGTTGGATGGTTTTCCAAGGATTTAAATCATGTAACAATAGAAAGGGGGTGGGGACCCTAAATCTCTTTCCTCACTGCACCTTCTAGCACCCAAGACTTCACGTTAATATCACCCTGTTAACTATTGAAAGGTACCAAATCTTCCTATCATAAATATTCTTCACCATGACAGGTAAAGCTCAAGTAACACAAATGCCTTTGAAGTTTTAATGGCCACTCCAACTTCACGATAAAACTACTACTCAACTTTTCGTTGGTAGTAATTTTGCAGAGCCTGAAGCGGCTTGAGTCATCTTTACTGTTCAGCTCCCAAGGACGAAGCTCTCATAAAACTGTGGGCTTCAAAGAGGCTGCTCCTTCTCTTTCCCTTTTAAAAAGGAAATTCTTTCTATGTTCTACATGGAGTCTACACAGTTGAGCACTCTCCTCCCATTTTCAACCTGTTGTTCTAGTCCTCATAAGTGTCAGCAGAAGCCATTTACCCCGGCTCAGTACGGGTAATTAAAAATGCTCCATTGCCTAGCTTTTTCTTTTTCTTTTTCCTTTTCCTTTTCCTCTTTCTTTTTCTTTTTCTTTTTCCTGGCAGGAGTCCAGCTTTTGTGAGGGAACAGGACACCCCCTGAAACAATGGGACTAAAACTATTTTCTTCATTCTGCCCTTCCTTTCAATTAGTTCAGGAGTGCCTAAGTGCCAAACTGAGGTTTGGCAACTTGGATAGAAAGTCTGTCCATCTTAGTGGACAGATCGTAGTAGAATCTTTAATCATCCATTTTACTTTATGAGACCTCCACAAAAAAACCACCCACCACAAATAATTGGAGAAATCTTGGAGCAAGGGAACTGGTGTGTTACAGCCCAGATGTTAATCTTTGGAGAAAAATTGACCTTCTGTGAGATGAACGGCTAAGCAATCAACAGCAGACCAAAACTGGAAGCAGAGACGTTGAGAGCAACTCTCTACATTTTGCTCAGACCAGGAAGGAAGTCTCAGCAGGAAGTCATTATTATAGAGGTCAGAGTTTGTCAGATGAACTAGTTTCCCTAAAAGGTTCTTATTTTGACCAGAACTCTGTCTTTGGTGCATAGGCTGAAACCTTGCACACCACCACAACTTCTAATTCAATGTCAGTAGGTTGGGTTAAGCTGAAGAAGTGCATGAATAGTATATAATCAGAGATATTATCTTATATAGGAAAATGAATAACCATTGTCAGGAAGAGTCGGAAGTCAGTGCTAATCTTTGTCTTTGTCTATCGTTTGTTTTTTAATATGTTTGTTTTTCTTTTCTGTTTGTATTGAAATGTTTCTAGTTATTTATCTACACACACACACACACACACACACACACACACCCCTTCTAATTCAATGTCTTCACATATTCCCCAGCTACTATCTCCAGTGCCTGCCCTGAGGTTCAGTTCCGGCTGACGTACATTGTTCTCTAATTGAAAAAGAAGGGTATAGAGACTTTTTGTTAATTGCCAAGGGCAGCTTGGAAAAGTTGCATTTTTTGGCCTACCACTCCCAGAATTCCCCATGGCCAGGGGGTATGCTGGCTGGGTTGTTTTGTTTGCTGTGAATGCAAAGAAACCACTAGGCTAACCTGACCAATGCTGGCTGGGTCATTCTGGGAGCTGTAGTAAAAAAAAAAAAAAAAAAAAAGGTACCTTTTCCAAACTCTGCTACCTATTAACTTTTACCAAGTTAGCTGTGGTACTTTTTGTTCTGCACACACCAGTGTTATCAGTCTCTGGCCTGTGGTACAACTAAGAATGGAAGAAGTCTCATACAAGGACCATTTTACCTCATACTTTTCCCAGATTTGTATCCCACTGGCCCAATGGACATCTATATCTGATCCCTACCTGGCTAAGAGGAGTCAGGTGTACTATCTGCCCATTCTTTCCTGTATAAGATCCACCTCCTTAGCTTGGTCATCCTCAACGAACATTTAGCACTACAGTTGGCTGTCCCCACTGGCATGGTGGAACACTAGGGTTGGGGCACAGGATCCTCTTAAAAGTGGGAAAATCACAAATATCAAAATGTGTGAGTGTGTTTCCGTGGGAAGGGGGCTGAGGCACAGTGGGAAGAACAAGTATCCAAGGTCCAAACGAGGTCAGAGAAAGGAGATGGAAGAGGAGAGTGGGTTGGCATGGTGGCCCTATACTTCCTTCCTTGAGTGAGTGGGGGGCATTGGGAGAGATTTTGTAGTGCTAAGAAATTGGGCTACGAACCATCCTTAGCTGGAGAGACAGTGGCTAGCGGACAAGGAAGAGTACTAGAGACAGATTTTTAGAGGGCTGCATGGTCTGATCAGATCTGCTGACAGGGAAGGTTGCCCCGGCAAAGAACCTCCTGAGGTGAGGGGAGCAGGGGTCGAAGAAACTTGCAATAATCTGTGAAAGGCAAATCTGCAAATGTGGAGGCCTGACTGTACTCCATGGTTAATCCTAACTAGCTGTCCTCTTAACTAGTTTGCAAATCCATTTCATACCCAGATTTCACATTCTGTTTACCTTGGAAATCCATGTTAATATTGGATTAGATTTAAAAAAAAAAAAATTACAGACATTGTAATTAATCTCAAAATTCTGTGTAAGTGAAGTGTGATTTAAAAGTCAACACTGACCCTAATTAAGAACTATGACAGGCAATGTAGAGCAAATGTAATTAGTCACAGTTCAGGGAGAGGTAATCATGAATAAGGCAGTGTGAAAGGACTGCAGTGGAACTAAACTGTAACACAACTCCTATTAACTTAGATAGCATTTAAGTCAAAGCTCAGTTCTACTAGTATTTCACCCTGGTCTTTTTATATTCCCTTGCCTGGTGTTTCTGATGTAGCTAACACAGAATTACACTTAGGGATTTACCTTTAGAAAGCATAAACACAAAGGAGGACTCATATTTAGTGTGTGTATGTGTAGGTGCATGTGTGCCTTCAATCGCCTGTTGATTTATGGTGACCCCACAAATTTCATATGGTTTTCTTAAGGAAGACATACCCAGAGGTGGTTTTGCCAGTTCTTTCCTCTGAAATGTAGCCTACAGCACCTGGCATTTGTTGGTGGTGTCCCATCCAAGCACTAAGCAGGACTGACTCTGCTTAGCTTCCAAGATCAAATGAGATCTGGTGCCTTTTGGTGTTAACCCCTTAGATTTCTGGTCAAGTTAAGACCAGAACAATGAGTCATACAAAGACACAGCAGGCAGCCTCCTGTGAAGATGAGGCTAGTGCCTCTCTGCATAGCAATGATGGGTAAAACACAGCGCACATGCCAGCAAACTAGCTTTTGTGCTGTCTTTATCTCCAATCAGTTCGATCTCTCTTCTATGCTGCAATGAGGCTTTAGGAATTATACAGAAAGATCCAACCACCCATGTTGTTATTAGTTCAGGCTAATATCCAAAGTGTATTCACTGCCCCACTGACTTCACTTATCATTGGTGTGTGTCCAGTGATGAGCAGGTAGCTTTTTTCCGTGGGTGGGCATATCATTTGGGCTCACAGTGCTTCCAGTGCAATCCTATACACCTGTGCCCAGTAGAGTTCAATAGGACTTACTCCCAGTTATGCCTCCTTAATTGCTTCATTGTGGCACATACCTTGTGAATTGCTGCTCTTGGTGAAGTCAAGGGCATGTGCATAGTTTAAGTAGAGGGGTCATTAGAATCATTACCATAAAAGGAATTAAAGTCCAAAATTAAAGCAGACACAAACAGGTTAGGTCTCAAGCAGTTGCGAGGCATAATGCTCCAAACATGCATAGTCCTTGCTTCCCAGCTCAGACTAAATAACATTTGCAATCACCGTGACTAATGTATTTGCAGATGGTACCAGCTAACATCATTTGATAATCAGGTTTCTCTCCTCTTTGTAAGGATTTGCTTCTTTGAGGCTACTGAAAAGCCCTTTTATATCACAGAAATTAGCTGAAACGTCCGGAGGCACAGTATGTCCTCTACAAAATGCTCACATTTCATTTGATTGCTGCTGTTAATATTTCAAAGATGAAGTAACTCCATTCCCCTGTCAACCCAAAGGCATTTAGCATTTGTGTGAACTTTTTTAGAAGGACGAGGAGATCTGAGTCCTATCTTCATAACAAAGATGGGATAGGGAAGCTTCCATATATGGAATGACAGTTGTAGGAGAAAGTCTAGTGCTTTATGCTACTCTTAGCAACATTGGTGGTCGCTGGTTTTCCAATTTCCTATTTGTTTGCTTTTCCACACCCAGTTATCTTCCTGCCTCACTCTAGTCTGCAGCCATTCTTTCTCTTCTTTCTTCTCCATTAGATCATTTGATTAAATCATATATTTGATTATGCACAAGAAATTGTAAGATAACTTTATATATATATTTAAAAGAGAGCTAAGCTTATTTCTTTCTCTGCTAGATCTTGTGGGTGGGTGAGCAGGCATGGGATGGGTTGTTGTTCAGCTTCTGGCTTGCCAATTTGATTACTTTGAGAAATCCATTTGAACCTCTCATATTTGCCCACACTATAGATTTTAAATTTGTGTTAACATTGTGCAGAGGGATGCCAAATATATTTAATATATCCATTAAAAATTCAAACAGAACCACATCTTGAGGAGTTGCTGATAATTATTGGGGATAAAGCAGGTAGGGAAGGATTTCAAACATTTCCCTTCTCTCTGTCATCCTGGTCAGACTAATTCTCTTGAAGATACAGTTTGAATTGAAAGAAAATTCCCCACTGACACCAATAACTGCAGCAGGGAAGAAAAGGGTTAAGCTCTGCCTCCCCACCAGCTGTGATCTCAGTCATAATCATATATATCATTCTCAAAACAGCTGCTGCTATTTGCCTTTTTTTAACATGCCCATTTAGTGCAAGGAAAATATCACATTTAGTTTGAACTTATTTTTTTAGAACACAATCCAACCAAAGTTAGAAGTTTTATGACCCACTAATTTCAAACAAAGATCTGAAAATATACATTTAGTCTTCCTGTTTTATTCAAATATCTGTTCACATTTGCTGAAACAGACCTAATACAAAGGTCTTGGCAAGATCTCTGGGTGACATGTAGTAGTTCAACAAGGTTTTCTGTCTCTCAGTTCTTGAACAGAAAAAACACAAGAGAGTTTTGATCTACCATTGATTGCTTGGTATCAAGGTTTGTGTGTGTATGCAAGAGGAGTAAAATGGGAGAATACTTGCATGTGAAAAAAGAGGTGGGGGACTCCAAGTTGTTTTTTTTTTAAATCAAGGTTGTTAACAAGTTACAATTAAAAACCTCTCTCCTTTCCCTACCCCATGCAGTGTAGCCCTATGTGTGTTTACTCAGAAGTAGTCCTACTCAGTAGAGCTTACTCTGACATATTTATTTTTAGGATTACAGCGGCAATTAGTCTACTGAAACAGAAAGGCTTCAGGGGAGGGGAAAACAATAGGTTGATTCTGAGTGATAGAACTATAAGCTCTGTTTTGGTGCTGAAAATCCATTCCTGTGCTGAGTGTGTGTGCACAAGTATATTCATCTGTACATACTCTATACACATGTACATAGACACTCTTTTATACTGGGTTTTGGTTGGTGGATCTCAGGACTCCCATAACAATGAAGTAGATCTTGGCAAAATTCAAGTTTTGAAGTAAGAAGCCTATGGATTTCACTTTTGTGCCTGGCCTAGCTTGGTACCTTCCTTCCTTCTGCTGGAAACATAATATTTGTGGGAATTCATAAGCTAATCTGTAATTGCATGTATGAATGGAGGATCCTGGTTTAGTAGCAATCCTCCCTCAGCCCTAATCTCATGAAGCATGCCTATTGCCAAAAGTAGGCATTTGGATCCTGCTCAGTATCTCATTTTGGTTAATAGAAAAGAACAAGTTTATCACCTCCAACAAATACGAGAAACTTCACAGTTATTCTGCCATCACAAAAGTTTAGGAGAGTCACATGTAGTTTTTTTCTTGATGAGGTAAGAAAACTCACTAAGATTTGGAAACTGCCAACTCTTGAGATGATAAAACCTAGCTGAAAAATGGCCAGCTTTTACACAGGGTTCCAAGATATGTTCTGTTACTAGCTAAAGAATGCATTAAAAACATGCCAGAGTCATTTACAGCATTCCTGAATATGGAAAAATCCTTCATCCTGCGAAGGATCATATTAAAGCAACTGTTAGAAGAAGGACTGTTAAGTAAGAACAGCTAAAATCCTATGACTATAGAATGGAAATCCCCTTGGCATCATGTGCCACCAATGGAATGAGGAAAAGACTCAGCCATCTGGTATCCAGGCCTGAAATATACAATTTAATCCACAATATTCCAATATGGAGCCCACAAAAAAACTGTCCCACAGAACTGATGGCTTTGGCAGCACAAAATGTTTTGTGAGTCAAAGAGAACAAATGGAGTAGTGCCATCTTAAGATGGCAAGTGATGAATACATTCGGTTTGCATCATTCCATCATCCATTCTTGCACCTGTTGCTTAAGGCGTAGACAGTTTGCAAAGTCACAGGTGGTACACTCAGTCCAAGGTCTGACTAATGTTATTAGCAATTACAGTGAGTACTATTATGTTAGGAGAGACATGAGCAGAAGTCAAAAACTGTTCTTCAGGGAGATTACAAGTGTTCTCCTATTTTGTCTTAGTGGCGATTCTTAGTACTGCCAAGCAACTTGGGACTAGCATACCTTCCTTGACATGAACACAGGCACTGAGATTAAGCTGAGGTTGTCAGATTCCACTTGCTGAAAGATTATATCCATTCGTGTATCAAACTGGATACTGCCAGTCATTATGTCTCAGGGCAATTCATCTGAAAAAACAGGAGTGTTTGATGCTTCCATGATTTTGACTGACCTTCTTCTGGTTGGAAAATGACAAATTAAGAGCAATGACTTCTATAGGGATGCAGCAGGTGATCTATATCAATAGCTGCCAATTTTGAATCAAACTGAATCAACCACACAGAATTATTCACTTCTAGCAAAGAAATGAAAAGGGCTACAGTTCAATGACAGCATGTATTGGACACAAAAATTCCCAAGATCAGCCCCTGACATCTCCAGGATGTCTGAGGATTCCTGTTTGAAATTGTGTAGACCTACTGCCAGACCAGGGACAGGGAATGTGTGGAATTCCTAATCTTTTTTGGATGAGAAGTCTCATCAGCCTTTGATAGTTCAGCCAACGCTGAGGGACAATGGGAGTTGCAATTCAATAACATCTGGAAGACAATCCATTTCCTATCTCTACAGTAAACCAGGATGAAAAGATGCATCAATTTAAGGCAGTTTCCTATCCTTCTGTTATCTCAGATGGCATTTCTGTTCATGCCATGCCTTCCTCCTAGCTTTCTTATAGAGCTTATTGTGTAAAAAGCAGGCAATCCATTGAAATTCCTAATAATGGGGGGGGGCACATTCATCAGACCTTGATATGGAACACCTTCATGTGCACGATCATCTCCTTGGTGGATGGGAGAGATGAGCATATCTTGTTTTACCCAACATGAAAAGCACTACCCCATGAAAGTGAAGTTTATTTCATAAAAGTAGCAAACAACAACCCATATATATGATAGACTGCAGGCAAATGTTACTTTACCATTCACGCAAATAATAGTGTTGGGTCTGGGAGAAATGTGTTGTGCCATCAAGAATACAAATCTGGAACCGTTGCAGACTCCAGCGCAATGGGATGCTACCATATTTCACAAGCTGTGGCAGCAAAAATGTTTCTAAAGCTAGCTGAATGTAAGAGCTGTGCATGGATACCTTGGGCTCACAAGAAAGTTCAACTGCACATGGCTGTTGGTATGTTCCAGCTGTGTTTGACAATTACTCCTTTAACATAGACACACAGTTAAAGAACTAGAGACCCCTTTCCCAAAGAAGTGGAGAATGGTGGCTCTTCAGATGTTTTGCACTACAACTCCCATAGTCCCTCCTCTTTTAACTATGCTGGCAGAAACTGATGGAAGATGTAGGGCAAAAACATATGAAGGGCCACAGTTGCTAATCTCTGCATCCCAGGCTGATGAACTGAGAATATTATCAGAACATTGACCACATTTCCATACACATAACAGTGGAATGCTTTTAGGCACTTTTTTATTGTCAAAAAATTGTCTTTTTATATATAAACCATTTCAATCTTAACAACAATATAGCTGTTTGCTCAGTCATTTGCATAGGATATATCACCATACAAAAATATGGACAAGGAGAGAAAAAGAGGGGGGTTGGGGATAAAGCAGCAAAACAGCAACCAAGATATGCTTGAGTTTTTCCAGGATTAAACATTTGAAGCCTTATAAAAAAAATGTACATCTTTTTCCATAATTTATTTACAATTCAGAGCAATGCTAAAAAAAAAAAGCTATAACAAACAACATTAATTTATCAAGTTTATGGAAAATTGTGTTCTAAAAATTTCTACCATATACCACAAAAATAAATAAATGAGGCAAGATAGCCTGAACAAAGTTTTGCTTTGAGATTTTTTTTTTTGGCATGTTGTTCATTTACTTTAATTTCTACCCTTTGGTTAACAGCATGATAGTACAGCTCAGTGACAGCTCAGAGCTGTACACAGAAAGGCCCTGCCAGCATGTGAAAGGGCTTCTGAGCTTCGTGCCTTCTTCCAGCACCGCTCTGCGTACAGCATTAGAAACCATCACCTCCTTCCACCCCTCAAAATACAAGCCTGTTTGGCTATCGCTCCTTTCCAGCCCCATCATATTCCCAGACCATACTTAGTATGAGATCAGTGGTGGGAGCATCAAATCCTACAATTAAGTACATTCTGGAGTGGCTACACCTATAATCCTCTACATAAGCCACACGGGCATATGCCCCATTGACCACAGTGGGGACTTACTGCTGAGTCAGAGATGAAGAACCACTGGCCTTCCAGATGTTTTACACTTCAGCTCCCAGAACTGCCTGCCAGCTTAGCCAATGTGTTAAAAGATTATGGGAGCCCTAATCCAAATCAGCAAGAAAGCCAAAGATTCCCTACCTCTCTTAAGATAGCACTGCAAGGAACAAATGAACAGAGGATTTTTAACAAGTCTGTACCAGAGTTTCTAAGGAGGCATATTTCTTCATATTTAGAGCTTGCCATGCAAGTTGATTCTATCAGCATCTCAACCTGTGTGTGCATTGATTGCTTAGGTGTGCTGAAGAATCATCTGACCATATTATGCAACTGGCCTCTTGTTTACCCCCTTTTATGTTTTTGCTGTTGTGTGCCTTCTAGTCATTTCCTACTTATGGCAAACTTCCTATCATGGGGTTTTCTGGGGCTGAGAGCAAGCAGTGCACCCAAGGTCACCCAGTGGGTTTCCAGGGCTGAGTGAGGAATTGAACACTGGTCTCCAGGCTCATCGTCCAATGCTCAAACCACTACACTATGGTGGCTGGGAGTTAAAACACCACAAGCCAAATCCCTGATTGGCAATGAAGGATAAGATTTCAATTTTCTATTTTCTGTAGACCTCTCCTCAGAAATATAACAACAGGCTTATCAATGAGAAAACCAGGAATGGCAATCAAGCTTCAAGGAAGGCAGCTTTCTGTATGCCTTTCCTGTTACTGATCTTTCCCTGTAAAATGCAGGAATATTGACTGGAATTCACTGAGGCAACAATGACACCCAGCAGTCCTGTCCAAGAGTCTCACTCCTACAACATGTTCTATAATCCTCTGCTATAACTTTGCAAGGTATAGCATAGAAGATAGGAATCTTTGGTTGCCCAGATGTTTTGTGGTCCAACTCGAGTAATACCTTACCATCAGCCATACTGTGTAGAGTTAATGGGAGCTGAAGTCCATACTCCTAGTTCAAATGTTCTGTGACGAAAGACAGAATGCAGAACATTTGAAAACACAGCTCTTATCCTTTGACTTAATTCTGGGTGCCTGAAAGGCCAATTTCTTTGGTCCATCCTTAGCGAGGATCTTCAGTATTTATGCCAAAATGCCTGTGACTCTAGTTCTGCCTCATTCCTGTCTGACAACTGAAACCAGCAGTGCTTGCAGTACACATATGAAAAATTCTGGTATTCATATGTGACACATCTTCAACCCAGTGCCAAGTGGAGGACTACTGAACTGAATAACAATGTTCCAGTGTGTTTTGACCACAGGTCTTCGAGGAATGTGATTCAACACATTCTCTAAGTTAGATAAGAAAGTGTGCTTTCAGAGTACTGGTTCTCCAGATGTGTACTGTATTCACTAAAATGTCCAGTCAGTATGCCCTGGACAAAAAGAATTGCCTTTAGAGAATTAAAGGGCATATATGTGATCCTGATCTTTAAATAAGGGAAATAAAAATAACAAAAGCACAACAATTTATAAAAAGGTCATTAGAGTTTTGGCTTACTAAATAATACATGAGACTTGAGAGTGCCCATATTCAAGAAGATTGATTCTGTTCTATGAACAGAATGGGGAGAGAGAAGAAAATAATTCATAAGATAATCACCTAGGCTATAGCCCAGTTTTTCTGTGTGTGTGTGTGTGGGGGGGGGTGTCACTGATTCCAAAGAGAAAAATCACTCACTAAGATCACCAAACTCAGAAATAGCAAAGTTTGTCTGTTTCAAACCCACAAAATTGTTTCCAGCTACTATGAACTGGGATATATTAATCCTAAATACTAGGGAGTCAGCCTCACTGAACAAAGTGGGAGTTGCTTCTTGCTTTCTTTACTCTCAACAGTCCTTGTTCTTAAACGTCTCATTAATTGCGTCATTCTGTTGTTCTGCCACTTCTTCCCTATTTCTGCCTCTGAAATTTCCTGTAATCTATAAAATCTTATGCTGAAAAGGTACAATTTGATTTATACTTTAAACAGAACTCTGAGGGATCATTTTGAAACATGAGAATGGGAAGCAGTATTATCCTTAAAGGCAAAATGTTAAAACACGCTGAGCACTTTTGTCTTAATTAATTAATTCGGCACTGGTTTGCAGTTCATCATTTTATTCTGCCTTTTGACAATCTTATAGCTGCCTTTATCGCCATCTTAATGTGTCTATGCTAAGCATCACATGGAACCACAACCATGGATTTCTACAGAGCTTGGAAATTATGGCTGGCATCCTGTTAATCAGTTATTATGTTGTTAGATTTACCACCTTGTAACTGTTTCCTATTCCTATTTATGCTTGTGGTACCATTGCTATAGTTGTAAATACTCTTGAAACTGACCTTGCAATCCATCAAGCCACAACAAGGGATGGAGGTCTGCGGTGTTAGTGAATGGAGTGCTGAAGGATGACATGTCCTGCCCATTCTGCCAATGAGCCACAATGCAATGGGAAGAAGCATGGACCCTGTTGCAACTCCTTGATGCACCGTGGCTTGCTGGTGGGAGGGGGCAGGATGCATTTTCCTTCAGCACCATGCTTGCCAGCTTAGCATCACTCAATCCCTCCACGTAGATGGCTGGATTTTAAGGTGGGTTTCCAGAGTCAGAGCAGAAGATGGAGTATAGCCATGACATCATGGCTATGGCTCTGCTGCAGAATTTGCCTGTATCTTGAACTAAATCCAGCAGAATCCTTCAACAATCTTGGCCAATAGCTATGGCATTATAGTCCAAAGCAATAACTTTCCCAAGCTCTGGATTTGTCTGTCCTTATACATAAGGAGACGCATTCAAAACTGTAGTGTTTTCCTATCAATTTCAGTAGAAATACATAGAGGAACAGGTGTAGAGGTGTGGTAAGACAGGCAAGGATGTTAAATATGTACATAAATCTGCCATGTGGACTCTTGACCCAACTTGAACTGGGACAGTTTAAGCTAAATTCCACCAAAGAGAATTCCTCTTACTGTTACAACTTATATGCACAGCAATTTTTTTTTTTAAAAAAACCTGTTTATATTTTAATTACAGAAATTATTTAAAATTACAATATTCTTTACCTTTTGGAAAGCTACACAACTCCCAGATCCAACTATACATATTACATCGATAAATACACAGAAGGTTTCAGCACAATGTATCACTGGACGGGGCAGGGAATTACACACACAAACAGTGCTGTGTGTTTCAGTTTTTAATCTGATAGGATGCATTTGATACTACTAGCTCTCTCCTCTTCCAACTCCCAAACAGTGGGTCCATGTAACTGCAGCTTCTTTGAATGGTCTACATCTACAAGGCCCTGGCTGTGGCACAGTTGAATGTGGGCAGGGGGGAGGAAATCCGCATGGAATTAGATTGTGCTAGTGTTGAACCAGATTAGTGTTTTTGCTATTCTAAAACCACATTCTAAATCCTTCTTTTTAAAGCAATATTAAGTTTAGCTTATAGTAAGAGGTTTAGCATTATGTATCATAGCCAACCTTGTTATTTTAGCTTCTGAGAGTTACTTAACAGTTCCTATTTTTCAAATATTTTGTCCTTTTAAACATTTAGGGGGGAAAAAAACCCTTGCTCTTGTTTTGAATACGTCAGTGCATCACATCTCTATGAAAAAAGTGTTTGAAGGGCTATCTGATTATCAAACTATGGTGGTACCATTTTGAGAGGTATTTAAAAATGGCTGGATTTTAGATGTGCCATATTAAATTGTTGTAAGATGCCTGCTACTTTTCCCAGTTGATTTCTAGAAAAAAAATTGTCATAAAACATTAAAAGCCGATTTGCATATTTACAAAATCTTTGTCATAGCAAACATGCAACATACAGAACATTTTGTTCTATGGCTATTTATGAATTTGTCTATATATATTTCATCTCCACAGAAAAAAAAATAAAACACATGTATTGAAACATCCAGTAAAATTCTGGCAGAAAATAAAATTGTGGCTTGTCCTCTAGATTCATTAGCCTGTAAATTCAAATTAAATTGTATCTTCTTAAACACTGCTCACTACAGTAAGAGTGTTTCAGTCAGCACACTAAAAATATAGATACCAGAGCTTCTGAGACATAATACTTAGATTGAGACACATGCTTCCTGTGTTGTGTTTTGCAAACATAAGCTAGGACATATCTATATGACAAATTTATGATGTCTTTTATACCAATTAACTGCCATTTCTTCCTCCAAAGTTTTCTGGGAATATAGACTTGGTATGGCCTTTATCACAAAAAGTGCTGAGTCCCTTGGGAACATGAATTAGCATTCAGGTTACATCAGTACTGTATGTGTCCTAAGTCATTTGAGAATTCACACATAAGAAAATATTTGACTTTTCATAATCCATTGAGTGGTATGGCTGAATTCACACATCACAGTATGCAAGGAGTGGGCAACTTGAGACTCTCTAGAAGCTGCTGGACTTCAGTGCACATCACTGTAACGATGAGGAATGCTTTGCAATGAAATCCAGAAAGGTGCAGGGAACACAAATTGCCCATCCTGTTTTGAGCCATGAATTTTGGTTTCACAGGCCTGAATCTGACCAAGTGTGTAGGGCCGTTTGCTTCTGCATCAGCCTTCCCTTTGTAGAAGGATAAGCCAACCAGCAAAGAGTACTCTATGTATGACATCCAAACCAGGGATTACAATTTATTGCACCCATATAAACCAGGATTAGTGAATCAAAAATAGACACTGGTTAAAAAAAACTGTCTGTGATCCTAGCCTGTTTGGACACAATAAACACTGGCTGGCTTACTCACTCATGTACAAGGAAGGGCAAAGCAGGAGAGAAAGGCTGTAAATATCATTCCACTAATAGTTCACCTTCTTATTAAGGCATAATTCTTGGGTGAAAACACAGTGTAAACATAGCCACTAACTACAAAGTCTCAGGTCCTAGACACATGTGTGAAGGTCCCAAGTCTGGCAAACAGCTTCAAGGGTCTGCATAGAAGCTGGAAGCATGAATAATTCTGACAATGCATTTTTGCAGATGAACACATGGAAATGACAAATCCATATCTGCAAAATATATAACAGGGGAGACAACCCTGAGATGAAACTTGATGGGGAACTAAAATCAAATACATGAAGAATAAGCCACATGGCTGTAAATTGGTGAAACAATCCAAGTATTGCAACACAGTGTCTTTCCTGTTTCCTCATAAATATACAAAATATACAATTCCAGTTTCTTTTATTCTTTTTTCCTGTTTTAAAATGGAGCGTTCATACACAAACATTTAGCTAATTCTAACTGAATGTATATGCTTGAGTCACCAGAAAGTTGCATAGATACCAACAGCCTCATGGACAAGTCCGGCCTAGTTCTGATGTCTCTTCATGTGCAGAGCCAAGTGGTCAGACCGAGAGAAGCTGCGACTGCACACAGGACACTGGAAAGGTTTGGCCCCTGTGTGCTTCCTGTAGTGGCGGGTCAATTCATCGGAGCGAGCAAATCTCCAGTCACATCCTTCCCACGTGCATTTATATGGCTTCTCTCCTGGAAACATTAAAAAGGCACAAAAACAGCTAGTCAGTCAGCCCTCATTCCAGAGGCAGGATTCCAATCAAACTGTTTTGGTTTTTTTTAAAGCTTCCAATCTGTAGCAAGTTAGCACATCTAGGAGCAAACAATAATAGCCTTTTATGTACCAAAATTTGACTCGAGGTGGAGAGCATGATGCATGAAAGAGCATTCAGTAATGTAACACTCTACTTGCAATCTAATGTGAGGCAGTCTAGAGTTCTACCACCTCATTTTCCATCTGTAGGATGGCTTGCAGGGCCTCTCTTGGTGTTGCAGGAACTACCTGGTGCTCTTTCTTCCTGCACAGTTTGCATATATAACCCCAGGAACCTCGGGTCATGGGGAAACTGGGACACAACAAAGGCGTAAGAAAAAGCTGAACAGTCTGCTTCTCCAACATGACCTGGGACTTGTGACATTTAGTCAATTTTTTTTAACATTTGTTCTTTAAATCCATTAAACTGATTTTATTGTATGCCACCCCGAGAGCATATTATATAGCATGGATTATAAATATAAAATAAATTACTAAAATAGCATGGGAAAATATTATGATGCAGCAGGTCCTATACAACTGAAGACAACTTAAATAGTCACATGCAATTATGGCTACATTTACTCCAGCACAAGTAATTAATTCATAAAAGAACACAAGAACCACCCTGCTGGATCCACCCAGAAGTCCAATGAATTTCTTTGAGAAGACTACAAGTCAAGGCATGATAGCCAGAAACAGATGGAGTGGCCTGAGCATAATAAGAGGGGCAAGCAAAGTTCAAGGAGAAATAGGTGAAATACAACTGCACCCAGGAAGACACAAAAAACTCAGGGAGAAAATATTAGTGCACAACTTTTATTTGTTAATGCATAACAGGAATTAATACCATGTGAAGGGAGTAGGGGAGTCCCTACGCTGAAAGGGCTACACAGGCCCTGCCAAGCAGGCCTGGGCCACAGAAAGATGCCTTGACCAAAAGGGGCCATGGTCACCAAGGGATTAGCCGATCCCTGCTATCAGACAGTCAAAGGCATGTCAATCTTGTGGTTGTCCAAACTGGAAGATATAGCCCACTTCACACCATCCTTCCAGTTCCATCCCCAGTATGGCCTCCTAACAATTTAGGGTGCTCCAGATTCTCCTTCTGCTTCACAATCACACCCAACCAGTGTGATGAACCAACAAAAAAGAACTGCATAACTACTCTATCAACTGCACATGTCCTACCACTATACAGAAAATGCACAGCAGAAGTCCCTGAAGAAAGTGAGAAAACAAGCAACAATGACTAAGAAAAAAAATCATTCCGACTGCACAGATGGGCAACCAACATATGCCCAGAGCAATCTCTTATATGTCTTAAAACTACATAGGAAATGGGGCAGGTAGGTTGTAGGGCAGACAGATTCAAAATAGCTGGACATGGGTCCTGGCAGGCCTATACACAACCTGATGTGTCACATGATTAGGCTGTTAACATGATAATGGCATCCTATTGTTGACATATGCAAGCCAAAGTCCAATGTACAACTGCAGATGTCCTCTTGTACAAGATCACTTTTTCTTTCCATAAAGGCACTCCTTAGCACTTCTGGTTAGCTGCCTCTTAGACCTCCTTGGGCCACTAACAATCACATGGCTATATTCCCATAGCCAAACATAGAATGACAATGTCATTCACAAGGACCACTGAGCAGGTCCTCAAGGAAGCCTTCATTATTCTGTGTTTACGTATAGGGACATAGCTGGGTGATCGCTTGCCGTTTCCTCACCCTCTCTAGGCCACTTAATAGTCTTGTGGCAGGGGGGTCAAGAAGAAGGTAAATTCTCTCGTGTTCTGTTGTCCTCATGTACAAGAAGTGAGAAATCTCTAGGTGTTAATGAGCTTCCTCAATCCACTGAGACATCTAGACACAGCAATTTAATAAGACTGCTCCACAGTCCTAATCTAAATTCAAAGTAATCACAACTGCAAATGATGATACACCCTAAATGAAGTAGAGAGCAGGTCTGAAGCAATGGACTGAAAGCTTATTCTGTGGACTCCATGAAGTTTGAACTGCAAAGTTCCCCCAAAAGACTAAAGTTTCAGTCTCCTCAATTGTCCTACAAATACAATAGCAACACTTCTACAGGGCTGCCTCAAAGGCAAGCACAGAAGACTAATTTTGAAATTCTGGCTCATAGGCAAACAGCTATAATAGTCACCACGCAATTCTCCCCACAGTTTGCTTGAACATTACAAATATTGTTCCAAAGAAATCATGTTTTGACTGAAAAATTATGGTCATTTCTGCAAAAACTGAGGAGATAAAGTCTGAAGAAGGCAGGAGCAAATAAGGGGCAGGATTATTTATACTCTAAAAGGAAAAACAATTCAATATTGAAACAGAAGTATGTGTGTCAGAAAGTCACGATCCAGCTGAAAGCTATTCTAACTAAATTTCACTGAAACCAGTGAAACAAGCCAAATCACAGCTAACTTTAAGCCCCAGTGAAAGTAGTAGGACTTAAATTAGATGTGGCTTATTTCAAAGCTTCACTGGGATTTAGTTACAAAGAAAGTTTGCCTGGATTGTGGCCTTTGTGTTTATATTCTCCATCTTGGCAGCTGTACCTTTGCTGAATATGGTCTAGAGCACACTCAAGCAACTGAAGTTATGTGTCCAGGGGGCAGTTAACTCTACCAGGACTACACGGACTGCCAAAAATATAAAAATAAATGACAAAATAAATAAATAAGAACCAGCCCCTAAGTGGATATAGCCAGGAACCTACTTCTGGTTTTGGAAAAAAGTTTGTTTGTTTTTTAATGTTCAGTACCAGAAGTGGGACCCTGCAACCTGTTTCCAAGAACATGAATTCCTTCTTTTTCCTATTCCAGAAAAAAAAGTCCAGAGAGCCTGGAGAGGGTGAGGGCCAGAAAAAAGCAGCCTTGACGGGGCCATATGCAGTCCCAGGTTCACACGCTGCCCTCCCTTCATCTGGAAAGAAAGGCAGCCATGAAAGGTTAACAAAAGCAGCAAAATTTATGTAATCAGAAGCTAAGAAGGAAAGCACAGAACTGCGTCAACACACACACACAAAAACCCATATCACTCAAAGGCCTTTGTGCATTTTATGACTTCTAAAATTTCTAGCAACTTGTTTGGATATATTGGAAGTTGAAAATGTTCTCAGGAGGACAAATTGATGATGCAATAATAGATTAAAGCCTGGCTGTCTGACTGATGTGGCCAATGCATAAAGTGTATTTTTCTGAGAATCAGGCCCAAAATGTTTCAGATTGGTGGCTTAGAGTTAGCAGCATAATGAGGCAGCTATTTTGAGGTGACAAGTACCTGAAATTCCCAGTGACTTCAACTGGAACGTACGATACTTAACACCTCTGAAATTTTGACCACAGATTTATGTAAGTGCCCAATATAGATTTAATTGCAGAGCTTCACACAGTCAGTTTGGAACATGTTGTCACAGATAGCTAAATATACGGTCATTTAATTTAGTATCCTAAGTGGGATATTTTAAGCATACCTATAAAATTCATAACTATGTTGATGAGAAGAGTATTCATAGAAAGCTGGGCCGGGAAAAAGATTTTTCCTCATAAGTACGAATGAGGCCATTCATTGAGAATTGAGAAACTACTGTGGCTAAACACCATCCATATAAAGATACACTGGGAGGACAATATCTGTAGCTTACTGTTGCATAGTAAAGACACAGCCTCCCACACACATTCCCTTAAAAGGCTTATCTGTCACGATTCTCAGAATCTCTGTGGTTAAGTGACTATCATCCCAGGTATAGTACAAGCAGTATTTGAGTTACTCTGTTTTTAATATGCTTCCTAGTTTAATTCAGTTTCAGTGTTGCTTCTTCTATGTTTTTAATTGCAATCATTTTATTGTGTAAGCCAACTTGAGTCCCAATCTTGGGAAAAGGCAGGATATAAATAATGATAATATACTGTGGTGGTGAATCTCCTTCTAGGCTGTACCATTATAGTTTGCAGGTGGGAGGCTTGTGTGATAGTGAACATCACATCTAAACAAACAATTCCCCCTTCACAAAAAATATTCATCAAGAGGGGAATGAAAGAGCTAGGCTAGAACCTAACATAGTAGCTTTCTAGCCAGAGGAAATGTTTTGAATTAACATGCCGTCCTGGATGAGCCCCACTCGGAGTCTACAGCAGAATATCCCAGAAGCAGGTTCATTTCCTCTTCCCTGTTTGAGTGAATGCTGTTTCTCATCACTTAAGAGAAAACCCTCAGTGCACATACACAGCACAATCTACTTGTCCAGCTCAATGCATCAAGACATTGGCTTACTTTTACTGAAGAACCATCCTCCATCACTGCTCCATGACTACTTACATATGCCACTTTCTCTGCCCCTTCAATTTAACATGCAAAAAATACACCAGATTCAATCTCCAACATCTTAATGTTAGACTGGGAAAGACCCATGCTGGAAACTCTAGATAGCAACATAGCTGACTCAGTATAGAACAGATTCTTATGCTTCTGATCACAATCTATGCAGAGCATGAGTGTACACAGACACACATAAAAAATATGCCATACCAACCTATTCATCTGTAGAGAAAAACAGATGGGACAGACCCCTATCCTACAGAGCTTGCAATCTTAACTTCAACACAGGGAAAGGAGACAATGAAAGTGGAAGGGAAGAATGGGGGGAAAGCATGCTAGGCAATGAATATGTGGAAATATAGTGACATATTCACAGCATACTCCTGTGTGCATTTTCTCTGAAGAATATCCGATATTGTTCAATGGGACTTGCACACAGCAATGTGTGGTTAGGGAACTGGGGCGAAAAGAAAAGGAAACCAACAGCAGAAGTGAATATTGAAGAGGGTCTTGTGGAGAGATGGAAAACAACTTACGCAGTACAACAGTAAAGAATCCTATTGTCCTAGATCTCTCTGTCTTATGTGATTTCTCTAAATTATTGTCTTGCTGTATATGACAGCTGCTCAGAATGGTTTCCTAGACTCTGTGACATTCAACAAGTACCAAACGTCCATCTACGGAGCAACTGCAGCTAGCATCTTAGAACCAAACACCAAAGAGACCATCTAATATATTTCAACAACTATACTCATTTACAGTAGGCACTCCACATTTGTAAGGGTTAGGGCCCCTCTCATTTCTCTGCCTCTGGCCCTACCATTGGTTGCGGAGGGGGGAGAGAGAAAAGAAACAACGTAAAAGGCTTACTGGTACTTTTCTATATCTAAGGGGAGTTCTGGAGTTCTAATTACCTCTGGCAGCCATCTTGAGAAATCAGTAGACAATACGGAGCAAAATGTGCAACCATATGGCAGAGAGGCCACACCTTCTTTTTTTTTTTTTTAATATTTTTATTAAAATTTCTAAAAGAAAGTATAAAATGGGAACATTTCTTTTAAATGCCCCCCTCAACTCCCATAACAAGTTTTCTTCTCCAGTTTTCCGCAGCTGAATCAAACAAAAAATACAATATAATACAATAAAAGGAGTCCATTCCACTCTACATAGAATCTCTGGCATAACAGTCACAATGTATCTTTTAACCAGTCAATACATTTTTACCTTTTTTATCAAATTATATCATTATAATCATTAGCTTTACAATTGTGGCCACTCTTTTATTTTGCTCCATTCTCTATCAAATTGTTGAATGGATTTGTTCTTTAATGCATTTGTCAATTTTTCCATCTCCATCATATCCATAACCTTTAATTTCCATTCATTTAAATTTATTTTAATATCTTGTTTCCCATGTTGAGCATAGGTTAATCTAGCTGCTGTAACTAAATATAACATTATTTTTTTATGCTTTCTAATTTCTGCCTTTGGTTTTATTATATTCAATAAATATAATTCAGGTGCCATATCAAAATTCATTTTGAATATTTGTTTAATTTCATCATGTATTTCTTTCCAAAATTTCTTTGCCTTTTTACATGTCCACCACATACGATAAAATGTTCCCTCTTTTTTCTCCGCACTTCCAGCATTTTGAATTCCTATTCTTTATAGTTTTTTGTAATCTCTCCGGCGTCATATACCATCTATGCAACATTTTATAATAGTTTTCTCTTAAATTTAAATTTAATGTAAATCTTAAGAGAGGCCACACCTTTAACAATGGGAGGGGACTTTGCTCACCCAAAAGAGAAAAAGCTCTATTTTAATCTCAAGCTTTGCAAGTCTGGGGTGAAAAATGTGAGGGGTAAGAGGAGGAAAATAAAAGGGAGAGGCAAGCATGTGCCTCATGAACAATCAAATTCACAAAGGTCAAATCTGCGGATACCAAGGGAGGACTGTTTGATATGGTTACATCCTTACAACAGTGACACATACTGCCACACAAAACACAATTAATCTATATAACGTTGCTTGAAAATCTGTTTCAGCAAGATCTGTTGATTTGCCTTCTTACAGGACAGTTAAGTACAACAACACTTCAAATAAGCTAGCAACATTGTCCAGGTTCTTTTTGGACAGCAAAAAATTCTTACAGCATTTTGCAAGGCTACAGTAGTGTTTTCTTAAACTTTTTATAGCAGAGGTATGTTTACGTTCTGACTTTTAAACATAAACATCTTAAGACGCAGAATTGCAGCGTTTAAGACTAAGGAGGACCTATCTGCTGAGACATATCGAAACATCATCCTTGATCATTATAAACTACCAAAAAGCTATTTATTATCATTAACACTGGAAAATAATTTGTAACCAACTCGAACATGTTGCTCTTTTACACGCATCACTCACTGGAGTTCCTTTCCAACAGTTCTAAATAAAGTAACACTGAGACATACATTAAAATGCCCCAAGAAACCATTTTAGCTTCCCCCTCTCTCCACTAATGGGAAAAAAAGAACAAGCAAATGCCTCTAATTACAGACAGAGAGAGATAACGATGTTACTAGTCTTTATCTTAGCATGAGCCTTTGTGGATATCAATCCACTTCTTCAGATGCAGTACCAACTATTATTAAGGCCTCAGATATAAAGCATATTGTATAATTGTGGGAGTGGGACAGAATGTAATAGGATCCATAAAGATTAAGTGGCCTTAATGCCGCTCAGTACTGCATCTGAAGAAGTGGGTTTACATCCACAAAAACTCATGCTAAAATAAAACCCAGTTAGTTTCAAAGGTGCTGCCACATTTCTTTCTTTTTCTTTTTGCAGTCCCTCTCCCTTCCTCCTTTTTATAGTGCAAGGGACCAACATGGCTATTTCTTGGAATGTTATTAGTTACATTATGTTACATTACATTATGTTACATTATCTTTAAACGGAACATTATTGTGTCTTCCTTCACCCCTTACAGAAGATCTCAAATAAAAAGTTCATACTAGCTCTCTCTCTCTCTCTGTCTCTGTCTCTGTCTCTCTCTCTCTGTAGGGACCTTTAGTACATGGTGGTTCATGGAAGAAACTACAGCGGGCCCTCCACATTTGCTGGAGCTAGGGGCTCAGGACCATCACAAAAGTAGAAAAACCACAAAGATCAAAATGTGTGTGTGTGTCTGTGGGAAAGGGACTAGGGCATGGTGGGGAGAGTGGGCATCCAGGGTCTAAACCAGGCCAGGGAAAGGAGAAGGAAAATGGGTGGGTTGGGATGGTGGCCCTATACTTCCTCATCTATCTCATTCCTTGAGTGTGGAGGGGCTTCGGGAGAGAGTTTGTGACACTGAGAAACTGGGGTGCAAGCCATCCCTAGTTGGCCAGGCAACAGCTGGTGGAGGAGGAAGAGGAGGATCAGAGGTAGGTCTTTAAAGGGCTGCACAGCCTGATCATGGCCGCTGAGAGAGTAGGTGCCTCTGGAAAAACAGGGTTTGGGCTGAGAAACTGACAAATGATCAAGTCCATAATGTTAAACCTACAAATGTGGAGTGCTGACTGTACAGACCTCAGTTTTGAGAGAAATTCCTGCTATACAGTTCAAACCCATGAAGATACAGAAGTTTTGTAACTGTGCTGATGACTGTAAATTATAAAACTGGAGGGCAACCAGAGGAGGGCAACCAAAATGGTGAAGGGCCTGGAAGCCATGCCCTATGAGGATAGACTTAGAGAGCTGGGTATGTTCAGTCTGCAAGAGAGAAGTTTAAGAGGGGACATGATAGCTATGTTTAATTATTTGAAGGGATGCCATGTAGAGGAGGGAGAGGGCTTGTTTTCTGCCGCTCCAGGGACCAGGACAAGGAGCAATGGATTCAAGCTGCAAGAAAGGAGATTCCACCTGAACCTCAGGAAGAACTTCCTGACAGTCAGGGCTGTCTGGCAGTGGAATAGGCTGCCTCGGAGTGTAGTGGAGTCTCCTTCCTTGGAGGTTTGTAAGCAGAGGCTGGATGGCCATCTGTCGGGAGTGCTTTGGGGGTATTCCTGCATGGTAGGGGGTTGGACTGGATGGCCCGTGTGGTCTCTTCCAACTCTACATTTCTATGATTCTATGGAACTGAAGGACTACAGGAAAGGCCTCAGGGAACATGAATAAGGGAGAATTCTTAAAAAAAAAATCACTGCCCACTGCTAGGGCCAGCCTTAGCACATCACAACTCATCCTCCTAGACACAACACATGGTACCAAGATCGATAAAGCTGATTTGGCAGAAAAGCTAATCTCTTCTCCCTTCTGGATGCTGGAAATAAATGAAATGAATATGAGTGACTCTTTCGTTATACCCAAAATCACTGCTTGAGGCAACCACCTCAACTTGCCCAGCAGAAAAACCAGGCCTGCCATGATACTGAAACTACACAAAAAAGAAGCAGAGGGCTAAGTGCTTGTTTTATCCTTCAAAGGTTCAAAATGTAAGACATACAGACTCCCCAATTACTACAATGTGCAGAATTACTTTTGTACTCAGGAAGGGGAAGAAATATTGAGCATCTCGATGGGGTTAACTCCACAACAGGATCCAATGAACAAGAGATGCAGGTGTCACCACATTTTAGAAAGCAACAGTATTCTATCCTCTCAATTCTGTGTGCTTGAAAGGTAAATATAAAGTATGGGAGCAATGAAGAATTGTGTGATAGAGCAGGAAAACATGCTTTGGCAGTATCTCTCTCACACATTTCCACATACTTCTCAGTCATTTAGCTGAGAGAAAAATTTGGCCCAAGTTCCAGAGCAAGAATTGCTTCAAGTTATTTTAAAACTTATTCCATTTCTTTGCTATGGTGAGCTTTATGGAGCAGAGGAATCCGAGGTTAACAAGATTTATTTGCTCTAAAAGCAAGGAGACACTGTACCCTTTATTCCCGCTGTCTATGGGCTACATAGCAATGCAAGAGTCGCTTTGCTTAATGACTGCACAAAATACAGAAGCTGCAAAGTTTCAGAAAATAGTTGATTCTCCTCCAGAAATTTAGAATGAACATTGAGAGGTTGTGAAACCCAAGAATGCCACTGGTCATCAAATACGACTGTGCTGGAACTCTGTTTCTGGTACATGGACTCTATATTAAAACAGATATTTCACTGTAAAAAGTTTTTTTTTTAAGAAAAAAACTCCTTAAAACACCAGCAGAACTCCTCCACTTCAGAGCAGCTTCCACAGGATTTGCTAAAATGTCAACACTGTTCAACTAAAACAGCATGGAGGAAGCTGGTACCAAGTTTTGGCTAAGCAGCAACACTCCGTCTCTTTCTTCCCAAGCCAGAAATATTATACACATCACTTCTGGGAAAACAGAACTGCTTTCCTTTTAAGTTATGTTTCAACAGGACCTCTTCCCCCCCTTATAACTTTAATTTGATTTTTGCATCATCTTCGTCCAATCTCACAGATTTCAAATATTTTGTTAGGCTTGAATCAATCACAAAAAATATTTTAAGTCGTTGAAAACACCATACGCATCCCTTCTGGCAAGGAGGGTCTTTTTATTATTATTTTAGTAAAAGCTTGGAAAGCTTGTGGAATACACTTATGTAAAATTGTTAGTTGAACACCAACATTTAGCTTGGAAACAGTTTAGAACAAGACCACACAATACAAGATAAGAAAAGGGAACGGGGGAAAAATAATAATCATTGTCATCTAGATCTATTTATTGAGCAACTACTGGTGCTACAGATAACATAAATCCTTCGTTTGATGTATCATTGAGATAAATGAGGCACAGTACAGTGCCCCAAGTCCAGATTGTCCATCTTCACACAGTATCCAATCATACAGCCCATAAATATATCTTCTTGGTGCCATGGTACCGGCTGTGCTCAGTTTCAGCTCCTCAACCATGCTGAGATAGCCTAAAAATATGCTACATACTTTGCCCTGAAAATGATACCATATTTTCTGCTAGGATGTTGTTTTATCAACAATGGATGTTGTCATGGGTGTTAGAATTCTACCAATAGAAGAAGAAAAGAGTTCTGCCACCAGAAATATTGGCTTGTGAATATAAACACTTATCTACATAATGTTGAACCATGTATTGTGTTTTTGAGGAAGGTTATTTGGAGAAGGAATAGGGTGTGTGTTTGTTTGCTTAGTATTTTTGGCACAAATGAAAACTTGGAAATTGGAACTGAAGGCAGGGGGAATCAGGTACTTGTAGCAAGAGTAATGGGAACAGGGCATTGAAGGGACTAGAAAAAGACTCCACCTTTAATCACAGCTTCTCTCCAGAATCCGTCCTTCTAACAACACCTGTTTATTTAAACCTTGCTTCATGTGTTTATTTGTTCAGCCACAAGGAGCTAAACATTTGATCTATTTGAAATGAAGCACGGTCACATTAATTCTGCACACATATCCATCATAGAGCACTTTACAGAGAAACATGAATAAGATTCAGGCCTCTGCCCCAAGTAGATATTATTTTAGAATGCAGCTCCCAGAATCCCCAGCCAACATGATAACCACATTAGCTGAAAAGTGTAGTCTAAAATAACTCTTCAAATGACCGCATCCTCCCATATAATGACTATACTTTTGAACTGTGGGTCCCATTACCCTCCAATCAGTATGGCCAATGGTCAGAGATGATGAGAACTGTAGCCTAAAATATATGTAGGGCATTAGAGAAGAGAGATTCAGGCCACTGTTGAGGGAGGTTCTGTTTTAAAAAGATGCAGTACATTCAATTTTTCAAAAAGATAGTGGTTCAAAATTAAGGCCTCATCTTTAGGCAACAGGAGAAATGTCTTATGTCAAATGTCTTATGAGACAGGGAGCCTTTGTCCCTTCTGATGTTTCCATTCACAACTCCCACCAACTTTTCCAAGCCCTGGAATATACTTGAGGTAGAGTTGTGTCTTGTTTATGCCACTCTGTAAAGAGCCCTAGATGCATGTGGAATTAATGGCAAGGGAGCTGTCGTGCAATCCCATAAAGCATGCCTCATTTCAAACAGATTAAATGTTTAGCTCCTCAGATTTGGACAAACAAACATATATATAAAGTTTTAATTCTGTGTGGCTACTGTTACAGTCCAAAACTTCTGAAAGAGTAAAGTTTTCCCATTACTAGTATATGACAACCTAAGCCATTTCCACACCGGGCTTCTGTAACGGTGCAGAGCGACCTCTCACAGAGGTCTTCTACACCATAGAGTGGACTGGCGTGGACTATTTTTTGCAGTTCCACACCAGAATCCACTCAGGATTAGCTGCGCTGTGTGTTTTTTAAAAACCTCTTTTCTGAGGTTTTTAAAAAGCACGGAGCGCACAGCCCCGTGCTGCTCCGTCGCCCAGCTCTGACGCAGATTTGCAGGCGCACGCAAATGCGTGCCTGCAGATCTGCCGGGGGCGGGCCTCCAGCTGGCGACCTTCTCTGGTTGGTGGAGAGCCTCCACCAACCGGAAGCCGCCATTTGGGACGCTGGAGGACTGCGGAGCAGCGAGCTCGCGCTGCTCCGCGTCGCGACGGACTTACTGGGTTGCCAGTAAGCTCCGTTTTGGGGCGTTTTCGCCCGTTTCCCCCCCACATGTGGAAAGGGCCCTAATTTCTAAACCCTGAGAAACCAATGGCGATTCAGATGTACCTGATTTAAATCCCACTTCACTGACAAGTTCACTGGCTGAAGCAATCCACTAGGCTTACAGTTTCAAAGCTCCAGCCCTCTTATCCTCTTCCTCCACCACCACAATATGAGAACAGTACTGGCTAGCACTGTAGGGCTGTTGCAGAGATTTTTACAAATATACAAGGAATACCTCTAAAGTGATAGGGAATACCTTTCACTGACTCATTATAGTTCTCACTACAGCACACATATTAACATCAATAAAATTATGTTAGGATTTCAAGGTTTAAACTTTTGGTGCAGCACCTGGCTGCATGCTAGATTATATTATCAAATGTTTTGGACTCTTCCATCTTCTGCCTTGGGTGGAACAGAACACAAACATTTGCTTGTCTTTGCTCCACTCTGCAACTGACTGCCAGACCATGCATGCAACTCCAGGCCAGGACTCAACGCTGTTATTCCTAGTGCATGGTTAGCACTGTGTTTTCTTTTTAAACTTAAAAAAGAACATGTTTTAAAATAGATGCATAGGGTGGAGTTTTATTTTCTAGGGGAGTAAGAAAGGAAAGACTCAAAAGAGTTTGTAACAAAACAAGTCCAAGCACACAAAGCCGCATACTTCTACAAACGGTTCAACAAAATGATAATTTACTAACCTGCAAGGACAGATAAAGGGGAAGTTTATTCTATTGATAAAGGCAAGTTTGCACTACCTTTCCTAGATAGTACACTGTGTTCTCCCGGGAGAGGAAGCAGCTGAATGTAACTGACTTACTTGTGCAATATCTGTTCTTTTCCTTTGGTCTTCATCTTCTTCTGGTTGCCTACTCCTCAACATATCACCATCTCTCCTCCTAAATTTAGTTTTGCACCCAAGAATATGCAGTAAGCTATGACTTTATACTAAGGCAACAACTCTTTAATGACTTCATCTTTTCCCCTTATTGCTACCTACCTATGACACTCATTAAATCAAGACATATATGTGGATTCTCTTCTCTCTCTCTCTTTTTTAAAGAACTCCTCTTACTGACACACTAGTTGCTGACCCACTAATATATGTGACTGGCTTTTGGATTTGTCTTCTAGTTTTTGTTTTTTTAGTTTTATTCCTATTGTAACAACACAGAATAGTTCTAGAGTGCCTAATTTTCAGGTCTTTCTGAAATAATAGCTATTATTGTTTAATTATTGTGAGCCAAGCAGAAGTGTGATATGTAGCATTCAGATTCAGAGTGATGTAGAGCGCAGTGTTGGAGGGCATAGTTCTGGTTTCCTCTGGCCGACTTTGGGCCTCTTACTGTACTTCAGTTTGGCCTACTTCACAGAACTATTGTGAAGATAAAGTAGGAGGGAGGTGGGAAAGAGTTGTATCAAGAAAAAGAGAACAATCACCCTTCCTTTCCAAAAGGTCACCAGTTAGGAGATGAATAATCCATTAGATCATTTAACTGAACTCTGTCTCTCAGGACAGTCATCTTACTGGGTCATTTTATATATCTTCCACTGATTTCTTTGTTATCCTATATAATCATGCACTGTTTGGCAGCCTTTTCTGCTGTCCAAGACAGAAAAGGGTTTTAGAAGCAGGATAGAATTCTATGGACAGAAAGAACTGCATGTATGGAAGATTATTAGATTTTGGGAGATCCCAAAATCTAGCTGATCACACCATGTATGCAGTACTTCAGGGTACTAGAGGGCTGCCATGGAACGGAGATCAGGGGATCTAGATCTACCATTGGCCTAGCTATATATGATTAAAATGGACTAAGCCTAGTAGGAGCAAGAATGGCAATCTTATCACAAGGTAGCATTTTGTCTTATAATTTAGTTTTACACCCAAGAACTGGCAGGAAGCAATGACCTTACTAAGGCCAAGATTCTTAAAGGCCAGCAAACTACCCTCACTACATCTGATAGGTTTCAGATCTAGTTGAAATGCTAAAAAAAAAAAAAAGTAAAAAAAAAACATTTTTTTTTGCGGGGGACAGGAGTATATGAGGTAGTAGCTGAAAAATTTCCCAGTTACATCATTAACATTGTAGTTAAGAGACAGTATCTGACTGAGGATATTTGCTTTCAAATCCTTTCAGCCATGAAACTCATTGGTTAGCCATGGACAAGTCACTTATTGAATTGCCACGTTGCATCTCATTTTGGGGAGACAGATGGATTATACACCCAGTAAGTTAACAAATGAACAATAAATAATCTGTCACCCTAATCCACCTCACAGAATTCTTGCAAGCATAAAATGGAAGGGTTTCACATATCATAGCTTGAATTCCTTGAAGAACTGTCAAGATAGAAATGTGACAAATCCTTAGTGTAATCCACCATATACTTAAGATGGTAGCATTACCTGTAAGGCAGAGAAAGGACTTTTAAAAATCAGGGCCATCTGGAAAAGTAATTTTAGCATCCATGAAGCGCTAGCTTCTCAGACCGAAAATGTGTTCAGTTATCTTAGTTACCAGGATACTAAGATGCCTTCCTTCCTGTTATGGTTGTCAATTATTCAGAAAAATACAGTAAAGGCCCAAGTACAGGTAGTAGATGGAAAGTTTAAGTATTACTGCCACCCAATTTGTTCTGATGAAACTATTGTTAAAGTGGCAACCTCCTCTGTCTCAGACCAACAGATATTCCCCATCCTTTAGCCAAAAAGGTTACTGGAGTAGCTTACAGTTAATTCACAACAGATTGCTAACTACTTAGAAGAGTCAGAAGGTGGCAATTTTGAGATCAGATCTATAAAGATCTCCCTTCTTCACCGGTGTTAGCAAAGGAGAGTATCTCATACTACACATTAGCCCTTCTCTTTTTTATCTTTTCTTTCCTTTCCTTTCCTGGCCATCTCCTGCTTTTTCTTCCATGTTTATTTTTAAACTTAAACAGCAGCATTTTACCAAAAGTAGCTTCCATGGAAGTGGAGTGGTCATCTGCTCTGGTTATAGACTGATGGTTAAAGAACTATCCAAGGTTCTTAATCTTGTCTTCAAAACAGATTTGGCAGTTTGGATGGTTCCTTTAAAGTCAGGCCAAAAACCCAAAGTAGATTCTTTGTGCCGCTGACATAGGAATGATTCGCTACCACTGATTTTACAAGTTCTTTCAAGTCAGTCAACCATTATTATTTCTATTTCACAGATGAAGTACAGAGAGGACAGTGCTCTATGGTAAAATGCTGCATCATGATGCCTTTACTGCTGAGAGGGTTTTATTTCAAATTTCTGCTACTCCTGGCCACATTGAGTTCCTTCTGTTATGTCAAAAACATACAGAGCTTTTCTTCTCCCACTTGAAATTCTATGTTTTATGAGGAGTTGTCCAGTGAAAAGCCCATATTTGAATGGAAGGCAGAAAATTGCCACAGGCAGGAGCAGTCTCTCACTTATAACATTATAGCAGATGTACTCTCTTCCACCAGTCACGCAAAAACAAAAGACTGTCAAATTTTAAAAAGAGGATCTGTAATAAATCCATACCATCTGGCATGTGTATTTATGTCCTATATACAGGGAGTAAGTTTTCCTTGTATATGGTATGGGTTCCACAGCTGCTCAGCTGCGCTCTGCCATTCTCATACTTCAAGCTTCAAAGATGGCACTTCTAGGCTAAAAGCCATCACCCCCAGCACTCCCACTCCAGTTTTAATATGGGTGTTTATAGAGTTAGCTTCAGAGACTACTAACGCTCTGAGTTTGACACAACAAGAACCTTAATGCTCAAATCCTACTTTGATCTAGGCATCACAAGTTCCATTTGAACACTGACTACAGCTTTTATCAGTATTTACTGCATATGCATATATTTATTGAATCTGACAGGACAGGAAGCTTGCAAAAGCCAGGTTATCACCTAGCTGGCATTTTGAAAACTGTACACTGTGAACACTAAAAGGTCTGATTAAATGTTTCTCCATGCCCAGAACATCCACTCACTAGAGACATTGAGCCCACTGTTGTGTCATCGCAACATTTTACGGGTGATTTGTGTGTGCTTTGGAAAGAACCACATTTGCTCCTCCAAGAGAAGAATTTTTCTATCGAAATAAAAGTGAAGACAGTGGTGGAAGTTCATTTGGGAAGTGAGGAAGTTACATGTCCTTCAGCCAATGGACCACTAACTTTACTAATATGTATTAATGCATGTGCTGCTGAGGAAAAGGTCTATGGATACTGTGAACTGCTTAAAGAAAAAGACAAATAAATAAGTCCTGGAGTAGATCAAGCCTGAATTCTTCCCAGAACCCAAGATGACTAAACTAAGACTTGTCATATTTTGGACATATTATGAAAAGACGTGACTCACTAGAAAAGGCAATAATACTTGGAAAGGTAGAAGAAAGCAGGAAAAGAAGAAGAATGCATTACAGATAGATGGACCCCATCAAGGCAACCACAGCCCTGAGTCTCACAGGGCTGCTGAGACAGGGTGACTTGGAGATTTCACATTCATAGAACTGCTGTAAGTTGAACTTGATGACAGCTAACAACAAAACTGCTGTGTGTGTGTGTGTGTGTGCGCGTGCATGTGTGTGTTTTTACTTCTGTTCTCTTCCTCTCCATGGCTGTACATATCTCTATACGTGAATGTTCAGTTTGGTCTGGGACAGATTTAAGTAACTATTATATGTTTTATTTTATTTTTATTTTAACGGGCGACCGGCCATTATAGCATTTTTTGTGAAGACTGAAATCTGTCTTGTACGTAGTGAAATAATCCTGTTCTGTCTGCCTAATTCCACATTTAGGACAAATATCTAGTCTGATGAACGGCACTGGAGAACTTAAAGGCTTGTTCATTACTTTATGGCACTATTTTGTTGCTGTGCGCCATCAAGCTGTTTCTGACCTACAGAAACCCTAAGGCCGAGCTTTCCAAACTGTGCGTCATGACACATTAGCGTGTCGGCTGCAGTGTGTAGGTGTGTCAAGTGAACATAAAAGGTGGAGGGGCTGCCTTTCCTGCTGCTGCCGCAGGCCAGGCCCGTGTGAACAGGCTGCCTCTCCCACCACCCTTGCTGCTGTCACAGGCCAAGGAGGACCCCAGCAGCGGCAGCGGAAGGGCTGCCTCCATTTACTGAATTACTGTGTCGCAAAATGATGCATGTCTAAAAAGTATGTCACCAATATGAAAAGTTTGGAAAACTCTGCCCTAAGGCAAACTTATCACAGGGTTTTCCTGGCAAGATTTGTTCAGAGCAAGTTTGCCTTTTCCCTCCTCTAAGGCTGAGAGAGTGTGACTTGACCAGGGTCACCCAGTGGGTTTCCAGGAGTCCAGCAGAGATTCAAACCCTGGTCTCCCAGAGTCATAGCCCAACACTCAATCACAGTGGCTCACGGTACTATTCAGCTAGCCCTAATATAAATGTTACTATCTAGAGGCTTTGGGAATTTTTTCCCTAAGCGAGCAACCAATAATCTGACTACTTTAATTGTTTCTAGTATTGTTTCCCTTCAATGCAAAGTGCAGATTGGCAAGCAGACAGGCAACACCATGCACTCCACAACCAGAACCTGGACAAACACTTCTTCAGTTTATGATGCCCAGCCTGGTCAAGACTGGGAGTCACAGTCCAAAACAGTAACTCTTCTAAGCTCTGATTACACTATAGGCTGGCTACTGTCCAAAGAACGCTTCAAATATTAGCTACAATTAAGAAGCTCCCTATCAAATAATGGAACAGTGTTAGTTGCTGGCAATTCCTGTGACTCAAAAGCTGGATTTGGGGGGGGGGGGTGCAAGGTATTTTCACAACGAACTGTGTCTACAGCTAGCAATAGTATTCCTTATCAGTCATCAAATATCCTGGAACTGAAGCTTACTCAATCCCTCTGAGAGAGCAAGTGACATGCTCACAAGAGGTATATCAGGCATTTAATTAAAAACAATTTTTGGCTGGTTTTAAGAACTAAAGGCAAAACAAAAAACACCAGCCACATTGTAGCTGGCACTGTTCAATCTGTGTTGGCGAGTAAGAATGATCTACATGAATGGCTCGATAAGCCTTCTATCCCCAAAACAAAAACATTGGTTTCTAAGTTAGTAACTGGATACAAATGAGAAAGGAAAACTAAGCAAACACAGGGATGGACCATTTCTGAATTCTTGGTGGCTATTTTATCTTCCAGGCAGTACTAGTCTGGAGCTCATAATACATTTTTGGCTGCAACAACTGCTCCTCATCCACCTGTACCACTAACTGGCAGGGGGTTCTAATAAAGGTGTTGCTAGCCAATCCTAAGAACTTCAAGATTATGTGGTATATATGACACCATATAAAGTCTGAACACAAATATATCCTCACACAAAGGTCACAAAGAATGATGTATCATTTACTGCATAAGCTATTTGGCAACTTGAAAAGATTTTTCTGGTGGCACTTGATGGCAGGCCAATGTTTTACCATACAAGGATTCAAATTTGGCAAAGCCACCTGTTTTTTAAAAATACCTTGAGTGGCTGAATCTTGCCCAGTCAGCCATCCCTGAGCTAACATTAACAAAAAGCTACAGCTGTCCATTGACATTCTGATTTCAGAATATTGTATGATCAACTAGGAAGCTCATGCATATGTTCTTCCTTTGGCTTTAGCATCAAGAAATTATCCTCTCCTCCAAGGAATCTGAATTCACTACTGAGGAGTAATTACTGCCAGGCATCAAGTGTTTTAAAGTTCTATGGACACATTCATAACATTAGCCCCTTCTAACTAATTGTTTTAGCACATTAGCACTTAGATGCTGTTGCTGCTTCCAAGAGGACAACTGAGAGATAAACTCATTGCTTCATGTCCATGCTCTCTACATACATGCTCTTCATGATCCCTTGAATCTTTGATAAATAAAACAGGAGGAAAATCCAACAGGATTGTTGTCTCAGTGGATATGTTGTGAATCTTCTTGCCATGTGCCTGATTCTGAGCTACTCTCCTGCCTTGCACTGTGGAAGGTGGGAGGACAGAAAAGAGAGGTTGCAGTCATAGGTAGCAGGACAGGTAACTACAACTTAGGCCCCCAATTCAAAACCTTAAGTGTGTCTCTGTACAGCCCCTTTTTGTTGTGCCATTCAACACACCACAAATAAGCAGAGAAAGAGGAAGCAATGGAGAAAAGCAGCAACAAGAAAAACAACAGGATAATAAGGGTAAGGAAGACAGTAGTTGTGAAAGAAAGAATAAGCTGCAAAGCAGATCAAAGCAAGTGGAGAACAAAGAGTACTGAAAAGAAGGTGTTTTTTTAAAAAAAAAATCAACAGGAGAGATTCTTCCCTCCCTGACCCACATTCTGGCATTCAGTGTATAAATCCATATATGTATTTAGCACATGAATTAAAGCTGCAAGGCCTTTTACCCATAAAAATACGTTTTACTACTTACACCCGTTTTAAAAATAAAATGAAATACTGGTCTTGGAAAAAACCAGATTCAAACTACTGCTCAGCCAAAATCAGGAAAATTAACCCTAATGGACTACCAAAATCCCCAGGCATCAAAGTCAGTAGCTATGCTTGATGGGAGGGGGGTCAAATGGGTGTAGTAATAAAAAAAAAAACAGTCTCAACTCCTGCTCAGCTGTAAGGCAAGAGTGACTTTGGGATAGCCATCCATTCTCATTACTACTCTTAATGCAGAACTGGGAATAGCAAGAATCATCTAGACAGATTCTGCATCTGAGCCGCTTCACAGAATGTTGAGAGCAAAATAAACCAATAAAATACGTACGATTCTAGCACCTGTCCAACTCTTTTCACTCAGTACTGGTTCTTGATCATAATTTCCTTTCAAGGTTTTAAAGATCAACTGGCTACAAACCACCTAAATTAATCTAAGAGTGTCAGGGAGGAGACATTTTAGATTGCCCTGCCTTCATTAAAAAAAAGAAAAAGAAAAAGCTGGATTGTGTGCATCTTGTTACAGAAGATGCCACTTCCCTTGAAGTATTCAGGGGCATCCATTTCTCTCCAGCAGCAAATACAAGCTATATCTATAGATAGATGAAAATAGTTTCTAGCATTAACTGGAGGCCTATTAATGGCAAAGCAGGCATGTGACCAAGGGACATGTCTGCTCAGAAGCTCTCTCTGTGTAGGGAAAACCAAGAGGCTGCTCAAGAACATCTTTCATGACAGCAGGCAATAGCTTGCGGGGAGGCAAGCAGAACGCACCCAACATCTCTAATTCCCCACTAAAAACAAAGTTCTACAGTGCAACCCAATCCATGTCTATCCAGAAAGAAGTCTCAATACAAGCTATGAAACTAACCCTCAGAAGAATAGCTACTGGACTGGAGCTTTAGACCTGCAATAGACAAAGCGATGAGTTTTTGAACATGTACAAACTGCCTTCTTACAGCGTTCAGCAGTACAGGAGGAATAAATGGTTTCACATCAAGAGATTAGAAAAATTACTTTTTTAGACTACAACTTCCAGATTCGCCCAATTAGCATGGGAAGACTTTGGGGAGTTGTAAGTTAAGTAGCAACATTTCCAGACTCTGCTTACGCCTGAGATGGGGAGATAATGATGGAGGAAGATGCACTAGTAGCACATTTTGACTAGTGACCTTTCCACTAGCTGTGCAGCCAGTTCAATAAGCCTACTTTTTGTTGCCCCCTTAACACTTCAAGAGAAGAGTATTTCAGAGGCTAAATCCCTACAAGGTGAAAAGCAAGCAGTACTCAACTTAGAGCTGGTGTCAATCAAGAAGTTCTCTTGAGGTTGCCATTTTACAACTCCTATCCGACTCACCCAGCACATTCGAGAGATGTTGGGAGTTGCAGTTCAACAATATCTGGAGGATAACAAGTCATACAGGCCTGGGCCTGGAAGATACTGTTCCAAGCAGTTTGACTGACACTTTTCAGAAATCAAAGTTGGCATAAATACTGGCAATCTATTTAGCACTACTGCTAAATACTTCAGTTGCATTTGTATATGTGTGTGTGTGTGTGTGTATATATACGTATGTGTGTGTGTGTGTGTGCGTTTAAGTGTACAAATACCATGGCAGAAAAGTTAACTATTTATTTAAAAAAAATATAATTAACTACTTTTTATTGGCTTCTGGCAAGCAAGGTCAAGTCAAGCACTGAACTGATAATGCCAAATTGCTGAAGGTTTATGGTACTACAGCCTATAACAGGTATTTTTGTCGTAATTATGATGATTGCATAATGCCACTTATGAAACTCATTTTATTCCCATGCTTCCCAAGAGAGGAAAGCTTTCATTGCAGGTTTCTGGGTTTTTTTTTTTAAGATATTTTATCTTTAGTTAGAATAAAAGATGAAAATCAGACATCTTTCAAAGACTGGGGAGGAGGACCTCTGGTCTCCAAGACGTTTTGCCACAATTCTGATCAAAGAGTGAACGGTAAGGGACTGAGAAAACAATAAGTCAAACTACTTGGAAAGCCACATGTTCCTAAGCTCTGTTCTTACAGAGCATTAGTATATAAGCATGTATATAGCACCATTAGTATATAAGATGCTAAGCGGCGCATATAAAACATTTGTTTGCTTGTTTACTACAGTTCCCAGAATCCCACAGATTGTAGGATTCTGAGAGTCATAATCCCTTCCAAAAAGGTAGTTTTTCAAACCCTTGCTATTAGAAGATTTAGGACTGATGTTTCTAACATGTCTGTGGCTTAATGTGGACTTGAACACCATATTTTCCAAGTCCCACCAGCCCTTGGGAACAATTGTAGCTTTCAGGTACTAAATCAGATCAAGATTTACATTTTGAGCAAATTAATAAGCTTTAGGTTTTCTATAGTTTGCTAGTGGCAGGGCTTGCTTATACCTGACAGAAATGAAGTGGTCAGAAGCAGAAAAGGACAGGTCTCTTGCAATTTCTGTAGAAGTATTCAAAGTATAACAGCCAAAATTCCCTCTGTATACCACTACAAAGGTACAGAAGCCCTGTCATCTTTTGTACATGGCCATATTCATCAGAAGCAGCTTTGGTATTTTTCAGTACCGATATGTTTTCATCAAATCTCCTTAGCAGCTCAGGATATTAAAGATGGGATTATTTCATTTCATTCTTACAATAAGGTTACTTTTATGAATGCTTACTCTGAATCAAGTCCCACTGTATTTAGTGGGGATAACTACCAAGTAGAACGTGCATAGGATTGCTGCCCATCAAGAAACAACGACTGGACAAAAGTCACTGACCAAATTACCTGACAGAGTAGGGACACAAACTGATCCAAGACCAGCACTCTCCCCGACACACTATACTGCCTTAGTCAAAATGCTATCCATAAGTGCTCATGATGATTTAGTTTTGAGAAAGATAATAATTTCAGAATTATGAAGAAATCACCATTAGAGTAACCTGCTTAGCCATCCTGTTAAATAAAAGTGAGTTTCAAATCACTATATCCTGATATATGACTGCTAAAATCTAGCTGCTAGTCCTATTAGAGCTGCCAATTAACTGGAGGAAAAATGGCCTGGCCTGCTCCAGTGCACTTAAGTGATCTGCAGAAATGGGTATGAAGCTTTTCACAGCACCAGAGATAGAACAGAATTGTACCTGTGCACATCTGCAGATGAAGTTTCCATTAGAGGTTCAGCTACAGAAACCATCCAACTGAAGCCAGCAACTCTATTCTGTATATTGCCAACTATGCTATCTCAGAGTCCATTCCTACCACTCCCACACCCCAAGTGAGCTGTACATTTTTTTATGGTCCTTTGCCAATTTCTTTATTTCTTGCCATTTATAAACCCTGCCAGCTTGTTCCTGTCTGAATGGAAAGACACGCTGTTGCTGCTGCCCACATTCCACCTCTCACCACTGCTGCTGCCTTCAAGTTTGCTCTGAAAAGAATGTCATTAAACTCATTGAAAGCCATTCAGGTGGAGACAGGTCGCTAAATAAATACTATGAAAAGGCACGGGCTTTCTTATACAAAGGAAGAGGTATACCATCTTGTTTTGACTTCTCAAAATGTTCACTGCTGCTGCAGGCTTGCTTTTGTTTTTTTCTGGTATTTTTAAGTGACAGATTGCCGAGAAAGGTGGATAAGAATCGGGTTAAGATGGATTGCTAGGAAGAGAGAAAACAACTAGTGGTCCTCCATAGATACTACAGAACAAGTTGAGCCAGATAAACAGGTCTGTTAAACCCCTAAGGGGATTGGAAAGAGTATCACACAAAACTTTAATAACCAGCATTTCATGACCTACATATATTAAAGCTCTCAAGCTATAGTGTTCACAAATACCAGATTTTGTAAGGAAAAAAAAGAAGAAGCCAAATGAACACACAGAATGAAAGCACATTTTGCAGAAATGAATTAAGCTTCATAATTAAGGTGTGCTGTTTTTCTCATAGCCTTCTTGTCACATAACACATTCAAACAATAAGTTTGTATACATTCAGTTTATTACTTATGTCGCATGCTTCATTGGTAGCAACAAAAAAATATTTTTGCTATTGTTCTGCAAATATTTGCACAGTGCAATTTTTTTGTACTTACATCAAAAATTCCATCAAGGAAGTGCAGCAATGCAGCAAAGTTACTTTACTACAGACACAGATAAAAGGCACAAGGCATAGTATAAATAATATACTTTAAAATGTAAATGTAGGTTGTATATCTCAGAGTACTTTCTGCTACCCAACTAGGCAAACATATTATTAAAAACAGTATTTTAGTTTTTCAAATCTTAGCCTTTTCTATCATAGCAGTGAAATGTCAAGTTTGTTAACAGATTTATATCCTGCAAACAACAATTTACAGGAAAGCTTATGCCAATTTCACATCAAATTAACTAGAGAAACTGTTGGTTACTATATTCGTCATCCAAGAATTGACAGTAATCATGGATTAGCAGCACCTTTTTAGGTATTTTATTTAATAGTTTATGAAGTGACCTATGCCACACCTAACTAGCCTAGACTTACAGAAAAAAATAATTTAAGGATTTTACTTCTTATTCAACTGTCCCGTATACGCTTAGAAAGATAATTTCTAAATCCTTTCTGCTTTGTGACAACAGAAACAAACTTATAGTCCCCAAATATTGTTTTATTATAAGTCCCAACATACCTGACCTGACCATGATGGCTGGGCTGACAGGTGTTAAACGTGTAACAACATCATGAGGGCCACAATCTACCCTCACATGAAATGAAACTGAGCTAGACCACCTGGCAATCCAGCATGAGGCAGGCTTTGAGGATAGTTGAGGTACCCTGCATGAAGCGCAAAGAGGTATGTTTTACTCTTCTAATTAAGTTACATTAAGGTAGTAGTGGAAAATGTGCGGCCTTTCCAATGTTGCTGGACTGAAATTCCCATCATCTCACATGATTTGCTGTCTAACAACACTGAGGGAGCACACATTCCCTAGCCTTTCTTTATAATTAGGAGGTAGGGCAGAGTTACTTATTCTCTATGCTAAAGGCACCAGATTGTGCTTGACCTTGGAAGCTAAGTAAAGTCAGCCCTGGATAGGACTTAGAGGGAGACCACCAATGAATGCTAGGCACTGCAGGCAACATTTCAGAGGAAAGAACTGGAAAAATCACCTCTGAGTATTTTTTGTGTAAGAAAATCCTTTGAAATTCATGGGGACACAATAAGTCAATAGGTGACTTGAAGGCACATGAGCAAAATTGGACATACTTTTCTGAGAACAGATAGTTCTGTACTTGCTAACTTTTTTGGGAGCAGATGAATGATCTGTGTGTGTGTGTATGTGTGCGTGTATGTGTGCATGCGTACTTGAGCGCATACACACACACACACACACATCAGAATTGCAGCAGTTGTCACCCACCTAAAAGAGACTCACTTGGAAAAAGGCAAGACCCCATTAGTACATCATGGAGGAAAAATACAGTCGGCAGCAACTTCTGTTAGGGGAGCACTTTGTATTCACATTGCAAACAGTTTAAGAATTTTTGTTTTACAATGATTGCTTTTAAAATTTGGGTGCTTTTTTGCTGTTTCTTTTAGAGATAACCACTTGATTTATCAAAACTGCATTTCCATAGTAACACTTTTGCCTGGAGATATTCAGCCTTTCAACAAAGAGCAGTCCCTGAATGCAAGCCCTTGTTTTGTAGATGAAATAAGTCTCAGATCTTTGCTTAATTATCCAGATTTTTTACTCTTTACAATGACAAGGAAACCAGTTCAGCCACAAGCCTAGTGCATACAAACTACCAAAATAAAGCAAGCCACCAGTTCTGTTTTGAAAAAACAAAATGCTTAGATGCATACATAAGTAACATCTAGAGCTTATTCTGCATATTCCAGATATGTGTTCAGCAGGACAACTGTAAAACTCTACAGTAATTTCTATGCCATAAGCAGTCTTTAAAAACATGTTTAGATGTTATGCCTCATAACAAGACATACATCAATTAGATCATTAACCCATTTTGGGCAGAAGTCTTCTCCAGTCTGACCAGGAGATGTGTGGGACTAAATGTACAATGTGTTACATGCAAGCATATACTCAAGCTATAAGACATGACTCTTCCTTCAATACGCTTCCTTAGACAAAATATTTTAATTGTACAAGGTGGACCAACAGTGCGTAAGAAACCTTGACAATTAAGATCCACACAACTTCCTCTACACTTTGGACCATTAAAAGTCCTCTTCTTTAATCAACAGAGAGAGAGTGCAAACCATAAAAACTATACTGTCTGAGCTGGTGAAAAGACCAATGCAAAAACCAACTATACCTGAATGAAGAGTCATATAACTCAGAACTGACTTTAATAATTTAAAACATGAACGTAGTTCACAACTGACTTTACCATACACTTGAAGCGGTTACTCAATGTTTATTGCTAGAGAAGTAGCCTCTATCAAAAAAACCAAAACACAACCTTTTAGGAATCTTATTTTTACCAAACAGAAAAAGAAGGACTTCCAAGTTTCACAGTGCAATCCTATAGCTGTCTACTCAGAGGTAAGCCTGCTGTAGCCTCAACATAGTTAAGCCAAATGACTTCACTGTATGTATATGGAACAAAAACCAAAAAGAACACACAGCAAAACAGAAGAACAACCTCTACCAAATCACAGCATAATTTGCTTGTAAAATGTTTAAGGAGGAGGGAGAGAATGATAGGGCTTTAAAGAAGGGTATTTATTTCTGCCCAAATTAAACCTCTTTATTTTAAGAAGTTCAAAAGTGTCAGTTTTCATTTTATTAACCACTCTGTTTAGCTGATTTATAACTCTCAGCTTGAAGCAAACCAAGTGAAGCCTTTCAAGCAAAGCAGAGAAAGAAGGATGGCCATTTTATATTTATAGTTAGAAACATAGTAAACACATACCAGTATGGGTTCGCAGGTGAGCTTTTAAGTGGGAAGACTTTGTATACACTTTTTGACAACCTAAGACACACAAAAAAAAAAAAAAAATGAAAGGAGAAATCAGGGTTGGAAGAATTTCTGCCTAGAAAGAATTAAGATTCAGCACGATCACCAAAATATTACTGGTAGCTCTAATTGATAGCACTGTTTTATTTTAAGAAAGTTATTCAAAACTCTGGTATGTCGTATAGAATATTCCACTCTCCATTAAGAGCAAAGGACAGCTCCTAGTACCGGCATACAGAGGATAAGTCCGTATACACACATACATACATAAATATATCTCTCACACACAGCCACACCTAAAACTTCTGCAATTCAGTATCAGTTTCTTTGTAAATATGTGAGTTAAATTACATACATTATTATTTCTACAGGACTTTATGTTACTTTTCTCATTTCCACTTCTTCCAAAATAGCTAAACAATGCTTTCAACAGTAAGGCAAAATTGGCTTTAAAGAAACAGATACAATATACTATTTGCAGATATACAGTAAGGAATTAGAAAGGCACACTACCCTCTCATATTGTATTGTTAGCAGTGTTACTATATCTAAAGACAATTCTGTGGATTTGGGGGACAGGGCTTTGTAACAGATGGGAGCCTTTTCTCCTCCAGATTTGGACTATGGCTCCCATAATCCTGTGCCATTTGTCATCCTGGACTGAGCTTTTGAGAGCTGAAGTCCAAAAATACCCCCACCCCTCCTGTATTGTAAGAAAGAAAGATTTAGACTGGGAAATGCTACCCCAAAAGCCTGAGCCACAGGAGGACATCTTTATCAGGTGCCCCTGCAGAGGCTCCCATCCATGACATCAGCCTCATACCATTACCATCCACAACATCTTGGGAAGAAGACAGAGCTTGTAATAATATAAGGACTGCTTCTTACAATATGCAATGGCACAATGGATACAAAGGTTACTAGCCCTCATAGCTATATATTACCTCCGGTTTTAGAAGCCATGTTTCTGAATAGGGCTTAAATACCCTAAAGGCACTAGATCCTCTCTGATCTTGGAAGCTAAGAAGCATTGGCCCTGGTTAGTAGTTGGATGGGATGGGAGGCCACCAATGAATGCCAGATGCTGCAGGCTGTTATTTCAGAGGAAGAAACTGGCAAAAACACCTGAGTATTCCTTGCCTAAGAAAACCCTATGAAATTCATAAGGTCGCCATAAGTTGAAAGGTGACTTGAAGGTGTGTGCGTGTGCGTGTGCGCACACATGCACGCACACACGCACACACCCTGGACACACATATCGGATTTTCTGCAAAAAGTAAGCAATGAGAGCTTGGCAGCAGGTGAGGTAGCTTTCTTCTAGTCAGAATGTTGGAGTGCAATTCCTGCAATCCCTTAACATTATATATGCTGGTCAGGGACAACTGACATTGTAGTCCAAACATTGTCCTCTCTTAAGCCACTGTCTCTCCCCAGCAGCCTAAGCCAGCCTTCTCCATATTGATGTCCTCCAGTCATGTTGGACCAGAACTCAAATCATCCCAGCCACCACGGCTAGAGAATACGGAACTTGTGGTCAAACATCCAAGGAGGAAGGCATCAGGATGGGGAAGCCACCAAGCTCATACTAGATCTCTGGGTCAATCTAATGACTTAAGTCATGCTTAATAAAACGGTCCATATGGCCTTTGAGTATGTCACTTCAGACTGAAGGAGCATGGAAAGGAGAACAATTTAATAAAACCCTCTGCTCCTGATATTTTAAACATCTGCATATAGAAAATACATCAGAGATATTATAGCCTAGACTTTTCCAAGTTAATTTTCTATGTTGAGAGATTGCTTTTCTCAGGAAGGGGACATTGAAACAAACAATTCTGCACCTGCATAAAGCAATACAGTCCCAGAACAGTTCTACCATACAAACTACTTTACAAGGCCAATCCTAGTAGTCTGCTGAACACAGTTTCCCGTAACAGACCAAAGTTTTGTTGAATTACATGACCTAAGGGCAGGAGGGTTTTTTTCTTTAACGCACACATTTTCGGTATGCCTAACTAGCATTCTGCTACTGTGTGGTATCTTCCAAATAAGTCCTCTACAATTTATGTTTAGCTTGCAGAGTAGAACAAAAGAAGCACCTGCAGCAATTCTAGAATGATGCTACCTGGATTCTTTGTGTGTGTATTTTCTTTTAAGTTTTGTGGTGGTACCACTGTTAATCATTCAAAATGTAATTACAACTAAGCCACATCTATAACTGAACAACAACATACTTCCCCTTGCCACATCAGACTTACCAGGATAATCACAGAAATGAATCCGTCTCTTCTCCAAGTCTGGGTTACTCTTCCTGTTGTATCTGACAGCTGGGACAGGTGGTGAATTCATTGCGATATTTGGGGGCAAACTGGTATTGTGAATTGCCAACTTGGAAGCAATTGTAGCAGCATAAGAGGGAGGAGGGGTTAAATTCTGCATCATTTCCACTTGTCTATCTGGACTGCCAGGCTCTGAACTTGGGGGAGAAGGAGGAAAGTAAGTGGCTTGCTGCTGAAGGTACTGATTTGGCATGGTGTATGTGCACTGAGGGAGCCCGTGGAACGGTTTCATTGTCGTCTGTGGCATAGCAGAGGAGAGCGTATTAAGGCCTGCCATGGCAGATGACATAGAAACATTATTGAGGGAGTCCATAACCGCAGCTTGCGTAGTTGGGTTTGGTATGTCTAAATCCGGAGAGCTCAGGAGCTGGTACAGTTGGCCTTGCTGGGGGGCAGAGATGGAAAGGTGAATATCAGGAGTGGGGAGCTCCTGTTTGATGAATAGATTGTTCATGTCTGGAGCCTGATGGGAATTGAAGACGCTTGTAAACTCTGGAAGTGCCTGGGTGTGGTTGGGGGCTGGAGGAGCTGTCTCACTCTGGTGGCTGAAGGCAGTAACGGGTTCTGTCTTGATGTGGGTAACTGGGGGCCTCTGTGACTTGTACAGGCCCGTTCTCAGCTGGGTAATATCAGGAAGGTACAGATTCATGTTTACACTGTAAGGCACCCCTTCACTGTTGGTGAAGAACTGATCAACAACGGAGGCACTATCTCGTCGGTACTTTTTGTGTTCTGGGACAGGAGGAAGCTGGGCTGTCAGGTATTTCTCCATTTCACATCGCGCCTGAATGAGAATGAATGGGGAAAAGAAAAAGAAAGAGAAGATTATTTCTATGCAACTAATAGCAAGGAATTCCAACAGATTATACAAGGAAAGAAACCCCAGCACTCTCATGTCTGACAGGCTTCCAGGGAAAAAAAGTGTTAGTCTGTATAAAAACTACCCTCTGGTTTACCCTAGCCTGGAAGCCATTCCTCCTAATCGTGGCTATGTGGTATTTCCCAGGGTAGGCAATGTATCTTCCTGAACCTGGCCAAGGGCACTTTTCCTCTATTTCTGGATTAAGCTTCAGCAATAAAAAAAATATACGAGACTCAACCCAAAAACAAACTAAATTCTGAGCCTAAATACATTCATCTGTTTGAAAAGTCTCTGTAAAATCAACTGGATTTACTTCCAAGAAATTAGTTAGGACTGAGGTATCAAATTATGTTAGCCAAGAACACTGCAAGAAAATTGTGGACTTAATCCAGCCAAAATACAGCACTCTAATGTTTTGCTGATTTCAATAGGAGCAATTTAAGCATGTGCTTAATTCTTCTGTTGAGATAAAGGAGGATTAGAAATGTTCATTTTGGGTAGATTGTGCCATCCGCATTTTTGACAATTACTACTTTAAAGGAGGGGGGATCGGCAGGTTTAATAGGACCAAAATGGTACTTTTTAAAATAATAAATAGCAATAGATAATAAAAAAATGTTTTAACATAGTAACAAAAGTCCAAACGAAAATGTTTAATAAAATCTTTTGCTCACACTTCAAAGTCTGCCGACTGCAATGTTACAGCTATATAGAGAAGTGTTTACAGTAGTTCACATCAAATATATCATGTCATCAGAGTTATAATTAAAATGTTAGTGACGTGGTTTTAATAAGGGCTTTCACATATGCAAGCTTTCTGTTCATTTGCCTCATAAAGAATTAAGGTATAGTAAACAATAGGCTACTCGAGAGTTTGAAAAAATTCAGAAGTGATTTTACGAAAAAGGAAGACTAGTGTGTACAGTAAACTGAAAAATGCAGAATGAACTGCATCCATTTAAGTAAATTTACATGCATCTTCTTGGACTCTTATGTGGCAATTGGGAGCAGCTTTGGGGTTTGTTTTTTTTAAAGGTTTTCTAAATCTTGTTCTTGCAGAAGGAAAACAATGCTGTGTACAAATATTATGAAACAAGCCAATTAGGAGTTTCAAATTTCACGACTTCCAAGCCCACTTCCTGAAGAATACCAAGACTCCCATCTCACCCTAAAATCAGTGTGGCTATTTCCAGATAATGGGCAAAGTTTAGCGACAGACCATAATCAACCAGTAACCATTTCAGATTACAAGTGGTAGTTCAGCATGACCTCCATACAAAATAGTTCTTGGCACACAGAAATCTAGTTAGGAACCTTCCTGCCAATTTTCTAGTTTTTCTTTTTTATAAGCAGGTTCATAGGGAACAGGTTTCTTACCTTAAGGCCTTATGTCATGCCCAAACTCTGTACCATAGCTTTCAGTTATGTTAAATGCTAAATGTTAAATATTGGATTGTGCCAAACATGAGGTATAAGGTGTTTTTTTTTTAAGATACACACACGTATATTTTTTCATTTGGTAAAAGAAATTGGTAGAAGGACAATTTGCACAGAAAGGATCTTAAATTCAGTATTGCCAGTGAAGATCTACTTGGCAGTCAGAATTGGTAACACGCAAAACAAACGTAACTAACTTGTATCTGAAAGCAGAGCTTGACTACATCATTGTTGTGTGCCTTTAAGTTGTTTCAGACTTATGGCAACCCTAAAGCAAACCTATCATAGAGTCTTCTTGGCAAAATTTATTTGGAGGAGGCTTGACTTTGCTCTCCTCTGAGAGTGAGAGAATGTGACTTGGCCAAGGTCACCCAGTGGGTTTCTATGGCCAAGGAGAGATTTGAATCCTGGTCTTCAGAGTTGCAGACCAGCACTCAAACCACTAGACCATGCTGGCTGTCCTTGGAATACAACTCCCAGAATCTTTCAACCAGTACAGCCACTGGCCACGCTGACTGGGGAATTCTGGGAATTGTGCCCCAATAAAAGTAACTTTGCCAGCCTTTGCCCCAAACATGTTCATTAGTTGCAGGCCTCTGAATTTCAAGAGCTTTATGAAGCATTCGCCTGTCCCTTCAGCGAAGCAAAGGTTTTCCAATGTTACAGCATCAAACATATCCAAATGCATACATCTCTATCCTAGAAGATATCTTTAATTACCTACAAGGTGGGAGGGGGGATCATTTAACTAGCTAAGCAGTGTGAGGGAATCTGTGGGTGGAAACAGCCTGATACATTACAGGCATAGTCATCAGTAAAACATTTATCATGTACTCTACAGAGAGCAAATGCTACATTCCCCCTTGCTCTGTAAGGAGTCTATTCATGCCAGAACCCTTTCCATAGCACTCTCAAGTGAGGGTCTGCTGACAAACAGAACATTGGAGAAACAGTTTATTTTCAGAGTGTCTCCAAAGCCAGAAAGTCCTCACCAGAAAGGAGGAACAGCAGCCCTCTTGTCTGTGCTCTCGATCTGCCCTAACATGCCAAGCGACTTTTTTCCAGATCTTGTTTACAACCCCAACGTTGCTTGCTTTGATGACAGAAACACTTCCACGGGGGCGGGGGGGGGGGAGTATCGCTGAAACCAAACTACCTTCCTTACTTGTTTAATTTTGCCCATTTCTCCCTGCTTTCCCCGCACACACACTTCCCTGTTCAACGGTTGAACCATTTTAATAAGATCCGTGGGCAAATCAAGTTTATATTTCCCTCGCATTGCATGGAGGTGAAACAGTGCTTTGTTTTAGCTCCACTGGTGGGTTTTTCCACTCACGTTACACACGGACAGTTGCCCTGTGTTTGGAAGGGACAAAAGGGGGGGAAAAAAAAGAGAGAGAGAGAGAGGGGGACTCCTAAGCGAAATGTATATAATTTAAAAAGCCCATATAAGAAAACGCTCGAACGGAGCAACTCAGGACTGGAAATAGTTTCAAATTAAAACCGTTTGTATATTAAAAAAAGAAGAAGAAGAAGAAGAAGGGGCAGAGAGAGAGTCACATTGTGGTTTGCGCTTTCCCCTTTTAGCTCTTCCAGCTGTTTGCATGTGGATCTGTTTCCAACCAGTTTTCTGGGACAGGCAGAAGTCGTCCCCAGAAGTTCTCTCCCGCCCGCCCGCCCGCCCATCTAAAGTGACGGTGCGTGGGCGAGAGGGACAAGCAGTCACTCTAATTCTGAAGCTGAGCAAGTGCATAAGGTAGCAGCTGTAGCTTTCAACACACTTCCCGGGGCCAGTTTTCCCTCACCCTCCCACCCAGCCACCCTTTTGCCCACTTGCTGCTGGGAAGTCAGCTGGAAGGGCGAATCCAGCCACTGGGGGAGGCGGGATGAGCGCAGCCCTCAAATTTAGGGACGCTCCGGCTAAAACCTCCCCCGCCCCGTTCTCCCAAGAAACGCGAAACAACCAGACCCCGCCAGAACCAAGGACCCTTTACGAAAGTGGCGCCTTTTTGTGGGTCGGGGGGGGGGAGCTGTCGTGTTCTCCGAGGCGAGTTGGCTCCGTGCTTGCGGAGGTCGGTAAACCCATCGGCTCCGCGCCGCGCTCGGGAGGAATGGCATGGGGCAACTGTGAAGTCCGCGAGTTCCTCAGGAACTGCCAGGCGGAGGCGGCGGCCGGTACCACTGCCCGCCTCTGGCCGGCCTCTGTGGTTTTCCAGGCGGCCGCAGAACGGAAAAAGAAAAAGGATTCTCCCTTCCGGGGCCCAGCTACTAAGTGCTCTAAAGGTCCCGCAATCACTGTTCCCGGGCGCCGCCGCGTATCCCGCTCGCTCCAACGCGGAGCCACAGCCACACGCCCGGCCCGGGGGGAGCGTGCCCGCGCGCGCGCGCCGACGCCGCCTTTGCAAATCGCCCAGCACAAAAGTCGCGGTTGTTCCGAGAGGGGGCAGCGGGACTCCTGAGGGATCACCTTGGCGCCGGGGCACCGTCTGAACAACGCCCTCACAAGCACATCTCTGATTCTTCCTCAGGGTGAAGGGATTCCTTCCAACGCGAGGGAACTTCGGCCGCCTCTGGCCGCCCGGGGTGGGGCTCTCGCTCCTCCGCACCGCCCTGCCAAGCCAGCAGCGCCCACCGCTCGCCGTCTCCCGCTCCGGTTGCCCTCCCTGCCGGGCAGCCACCTCGCCCAGCCCGACTAGCCCCACCCAAGGGCGGGGGTGCCCGCGGAAAGTCCAGGGGCTCAGAAATGGACATAGCCTAGAAAACCGGCCGTCTCCCCAGGACATGGTGTTAAACGCGCTCTGCCCATGCCCAGAAACCGCTTTCTCACTGTTTGATCTACGGATCCAGCTGAGACACGCAAGCCAAGCGGAAGGCAAGGGGGTCGCCCCCCTGCTTACCTGCACCATCTCCTCTCCGGGGATCCTGGCTCCTCCGGCCCCTCCACCTGCCGCCTCCTGTTGCTGCGGCGGCGGCGGGGGCGGCGGGGGCGGCTTGATGTCCTCCGGCCCGGGAAAGAGGGGCCCTTCTCTGCTTCCCCCCAACACGGGCTTGAGCTGCGCGAAGACGGGCTCCTCGGGCCCTAAGCGGGCGCTCATGTTCAGCACCCTGGTCGCCATGAGGAGGGAAGGCGCGGCGGTGCGCGAGAAGCGGCGGAACGGAGAAGAGCGCCTCGCCCGGCCCGCGGCTCACACCCGCCCAGCACTAGGGCGCATGAGGCTCCCCGTCCCTCTACCTGGCCTAGGACGCTCCTCCGGGCGATCCCTAGCCACATGGCCCGCCTCTATTTCACCTCCTCCACCCAGGAGGGGCGGGCCCTCCCGGGCGGAGCCGCCCATTCGGAAAGCGAGGGCCGCCGCCGCCGCCTCAGCGCCCTGCGCCTTCTGCTCGGCTCCGCCCGCGTGGAGTGAGCGGCTTCTCCCTCCGTAAGCGGGTCGCCGGGCGTTCTGTGGAGGGGCGAAGCGGGCTGGAGGCAAGCGAGGGAGGGATAGTTCGACCGGGGCCGAGCAAACCCCTGAGCACGTTTCCCAGGCTCTGCCCTGAGCCGGTTTTTTTCTTGCTCCCCTCTCTTCCTCCCGCCATCTCGAGCCGTCCCTGATCCCTCTTTCCGGAATCAAGTGAATTGCCCCTGCGCTTTGGGTGACAGCTGGCCTAAAGAAGCTGCGGCGACGAAGGACCGAATCCAGGCTGTTCTTTTTTAAACGGCAGCGCTAAATTCCGCAATTAAGGGCCGCCAGCCGGAAAGACGTTGGCTCTTCTTGGACAGGGTCTGAAGCACAGCTAAAGGGGAAGGGAGTCTCTGAGAGCTTTTTTTTTTTTTGGGGGGGGGAGGGAAGCGTGGCCTCCCCCAGTTATAGCGGGTTAAACGTTCAAATCAGTATGGTTGTAGAAGGATGCACGTCCCAGTCAATCCGGTGAGATTTCGGCCATTTCCGCACTACACTGTTACAGTGCTATTATTCCACTTTCAACCTCCAATGGAATCCTGAGCTTTGCAGTTTAGGGAGGGGCATTTAGAATTCTCAGCCAGAGAGTTCTTTGGACTCAGGAAACTAGAAACGCGAGAATTCCACAGGAAGTTGTAAGTGGAATAATAGCGCTATAACAGTGTAGTGTGGAAATGGCCATAGTTACTTTGAAATCGACCGGTTGGGCTGTTACAGTGACGAAAGCAATTGTTTGTTTGTATGTATGTTTATCCCAAAACATTTCTGTATGCTGGAAGAGACCTGTGCCCCTAGTAATGTAACTAGTGGCTAACAGAAAAGTGTCATCCACTGTCACAAAATATAAGGATGAAATTATGTAGGGTTTACTTTCTGTATATAATAGTCAAACATATCTGTGAAAACACCAATGTCAGCTTGTACAGGAGCTTAGCAAAATTGGCGTGCCAGTCAGAACTGGTAACTGCTACATCTTTTGACCTTTTCCTGTGTCATAGCCTACTGCATGCTGCTAACTGAGGAAGATAAAATTAAAGATATATGATCAGACAACAACCCCTGAACCACACACCATTTCCTTGAAAAATGGCCAGTTTCAGCTCTATGGTCTCCTGAAAGATAAATACTCTCTCGCTGGTTTTTCATGGTTGCCATTTCTGTTGTGCAATTTGTATCCGTTAATTCTTTCATACAGAGGTGGAACTATTTCTCCTGTGCAGAAAGAGGAAGGGTATTGTGCTATTGGGAATAATAAATTTGTAAACCCCTGATATTATGCCTGATGCAATAAAGTGCTTTATTAAATACTAATGTAATTAAGAGAGGTACAAGGAAAGCTTGAAGCAAAATACTACAGTAGACCCCCTCACCTTGTACCAGAGTGATCCTGGTTTAGAGCCAGCCATATTCTCCTCCAAGATATTCTACTTCGTCTCAGCACACACACCCTTTCAATTTTCTTTTCCAAAAGACACTGAACATTCCTCCATCACTGACCAACCTCACTCCTCACTGAGCTTTTTTCCAATGTATCCACACTGGATACATACCAATTGGCACCCATCACCTAAGCGAGTTATTAGGAGGAGCAAAAACAGTGATATCCACAGAAGTTGAAGTGCCTCCTTGCCTATTAACAAATATTAAATGAATTGCGCCTTTCATCTACAAGTCCAGAGTACAGGTCAATTTCACTACATGAAGAAGGAATGAGTTAGCCAGAAATAATCCAGGGGCATAACCATGTCTATCCTGAAATGCACGCCCACACACCAATTCCCATCTTCTCTAAATATTACGAGAGAGAGAAGCCATTCACAGCTAGTGAGGCTCCATTTGGCTTGGTGGATCAGAAGTTATGCAGTTGTGGCTGGAAGAACACACACCCATTGAAACATTCACTGCTGGTAGAGAAATGGGAGGTGGGGAAGATGGCATGCGTTTCGTCAGGAAGGCATCAGACAGCTTAGTGCTGACACGAGGTCTGGATTCTGAAAGGTGAACCTATGCTAGCTCCATTGTTGTTCTCCTCTGCCATATGCGGTGTGGACTCAGCCCAGGTTCCAGCTGACTTGTGAGTGGTGTTTTGAAAGGCCCTCTCTCAGTGCAGGGCCATTTCCTCCTTACTGTCCTCTGCTTCCACTGTTGCTGCTCCTCACCACCGTTATATACCTATTGAGAGATCCTGGTGGACAAGTGACAGTGGGAGAGGTTCTTTTATCCTGCCTCACCTTGTTTACCAGAGGGAGGAATGCAGGTAGCTGGAAATGGTGGTGAGAAGCAAGAGCAAATGAGGTAGGGCACTTGACAGTGGGCCCGTTGCAGTGGTGTGCCCCTGAGGAGAGATCCGACCATGACAACCTATTGTTGCTTGCCCTGTTTGAGAGATTGTCATAACTTTTCCCTTTGGGGCCATATAAAAGCAGGAGTCATTTTCACTATGCATTATCAATCCATTTAGGATGGAAAAATCAGAAAGTCCTTTCAAAACTGGAATTACGGTTTTATTGTTGGAACTAAAAGTTGTGACAAAAATATTTGGAAAAGTAATGCAAATGCACAAAATCTCTTCTTTACAGAACAGCAAGAAGAAACTTCAGGAGACTCTAAAGAGTATAAAAACAGGATAAAATAGCAGGATAAAAGTAGAATGAAGTGTGTGCTACAGCTAAAAGCGTGGCAATCAAATATGCAAAGAATGCCTTCCAATGTGCTTAGTCACCAGTGACAGGGCACCAATTCTCCCATGTGGGGGAAGAGACGGAAGGGAAACTACAAAAAAAGAGTGCAAATGTTTGAAGATATCTCAGTGTTTGAGGGGTGGGGATGACAACATTGAACTGGACACATACACTTACTCTGACATCTCTGGTCACTGAATTCCTCAGTACTGTATTATTCAGTAAGACAGGGCAAATCCCAAAGAAGCATCAGGTTTCCTCTTCATGTGCCACTTCAGTAGTGCTCTCAACAAGTGATCTTATTTAATTTCACAGCTACCATCTATAAAATGAGGATAAAGATGGTAGACTTCACAGGTTTTGTTGTTAGAGATGGCACAATACATTCAGCTAGGATGCTAGAAGTTCAAATCTCACCTCAGCTATGGACTCACATGAAGCTGGTGGATCATAATATGGGCCTATTTTGAAGGATTATAGCATTCTAAGGGCGCTTATATGAAGTGCTGTATTATAAATTCCAGTAATTATTTTTGAAACATAAGAATATTGCCAGTCTTGAAACTTTGATACCACACATTATGTTAAATCTAAACAGAAAATCCAGGTACCTCAGTGGCAATGACCTAGCCTTTACACTAAGACAGCAAACTTGTAGATGTAGTCCCATATGTAAAGTAAGACAAAGATGCTTCCTATTAAATAAGAGAGTTCAGGATTCATTGGTTGAACTGAAAGATTATATGGAAGTTTTATTGATCTAGTTAAGCTTGATTGATCTTCTTGATTAATCATCTGAAGAATGAGCAATTCATTTTCTTAATCTAATGAATATAACAGTCTGATCTAATGATTAATTAATATGGACCAATTTGAACTGTCTGAAACCTGTGGGTGTTTTTTCCCCCCAGTTTTTTAAACTAAGTATTATGTATGGCCTACTAATCTTCAGCAGCTTTTACAAAGTTATTGTGCAGTTCTTTCTCTACCTTAAAACTACTTATACTGGAATTTTGATAATCTGCGTATTTATTTTAAACTTAATAGATGAAGTGCTTCAAAAACAGGTAATGTTCTAATTGGTCTGGTAGTTAAAAATGAAAAGAAAATCCAGCATTTTGATAAACACTATTCATTTTAAGTCTGTTAGCATATTCTTGGCCCTCTACTGAAATACTTCAATCCTGGTGCCCTAAGCATGTCTATGATTTAAAGAAATATGAAGCTGAATGTCTCTCTCACATAAAATCAACCATTATTTGGATTTTGGCCCCTGTCTGAATTCATTTACATGATCCATCTCTGTCTGGAAAGAAACAGAAACACAAGAGCAAATATGATACAATTAATCAGTATAAAATCACTAGAACTGATTTTATGGATATACAGATGTGCAACTTGGAACTTTCTTTCTAAAATGATATCGCTGGGAGAGACATCCACAGATTGCACTCATCAAGGGGATCCAAAAGAGACACCATGCTGTCTCAAATGTATATTTTTCTGCATCAGCTCTTTGCAATAAAAGTCGTGTGTGGCAACATTTTTTTCCTAATAAAGACAAAATATCCAAGATAGGATTATGAAATGTTAAAATAAACTCCCCACAAAAACAAACAAAACACATATTTCAACTCAAGGCTGCAGTTCTAGGCACACTTACCAGGGAGTAAGCTCCAAAAGTACACAATAAGAGGTCTGCTCCATCATACTGAAACCTATTTTACTCACATTCTGTTTCTGCAGTTTGTAGCCAGAAGCCAACAAGCAGGGAGTGAGTACAATAATACCCTTCCGCTTTTGTTCTGGTATTTCAGAAGCGTGTGTGTGTGTGTGTGTGTGCATGTGCCTGCCTTCAAGTTATCTGTCGACTTATGGCGACCCCATGAATTTGATAGGGTTTTCTTAGGTAAGGAATACTCAGAAGTGGCTTTGCCAGTTCCTTCCTCTGAAATATAGCCCACAGCACCTGGTATTCATTGGTGGTCTCCCATCCAAGTATTAACCAGGACTGACCCTGCTTAGTTTCCAAGATCAGATAGGATCTATTGCCTTCAGGGTATTTAGGCCATATTCAGAAGCATATGACATGTATAACTGGAGATAATATATAGCCTTGAGGACTAGTAACCTTATCTGCTATGATTTGTCCCTTTTAATGTTATGAAGTTTGTGGCCATCATAACACCTTGTGGTAAAGAATGTCATATTTAACTACATGGTATGCATTAATTACATTGTTCTGTCTGTCCTGTATCTGCCATCATCCAATTTCATAGATGATTCCTGATTCTACTACTAAAACAGAAGAAGAATGCAATCTATCCCTCCATGTCACACATAATTTTACACACTGTTCTCATGCTATATTTTTCTTTTCTTTTTTTTAACAAAAAACAAAACAAAGCCCTGAACATTGTAATCTTTCCTCTTACAGATGTTGCTGCAGTCCCTGAGGAATCCTCTGATTCAGGTACCAAAATAACTTGAATGGCCTTGAGTTCCTCTCTAGCTTTTTGTCTGAGTGGCATCAGAGTGAACAAGTTGCTTTTCAATTTTTTTCTTGCCTTCAGGATTTTTTTGCTGGCTCTGGTGAATGGTAACTTATCAAAAAGTTCAGGTCTGTTCATCTGGGTCTGCATACAGACAATAGTCTCCCTACAGGTGTTAATCTATTCAGCAGTGATGCAGAGATGATTGCATTAAGACTGCTTGCTGCTGCCTTGAAGGATCACTATCATACATTTCTGCTCTAAATGAACTGTCACAGATGGTACTGCATTCCATTGCCATTTAATTCCAAACAATACACTCCAGCAACCCTGCTTTACATCATCTGTACATATACTTTGACTACCATACTCCATGCTTCTGATAAAATTGGCTTTCAGAATGGGGGCAAGGAGGACCCTTTTTTTTGGTGGGGAACATGACAAATCACAAAATGTTTGTCCCGCTTCATAAACTCTTTGTGTGCTTGTGTACTTACACTCTCTGTTTTCTCTTATACATGTAAGTTTTCTCTCTCAGTCGCACATTCCCATAACGTGAGCTGCCGAAGCCCACCTTTGAAGTATTTCAAGCTCTTCCCTCCCTCTGGATATGTACAATTATATATGGTGTGGAGAAAGTTGATAAGAACAAGCTTTCCTCTCATTCTTGTGACCCTAAAAGATGGAATCCACCACTGGCACTGAGCGTTGAGATTCAGGGCATAGAGAAGGAAGGACAACTTCACAGAGCCCACAGGCAGTGAAAATCATTTTCACAAGAAGGAAGGAATAATTGTCAACCAGATAGCTTGAAATGGAGATGAGAGCCATCAAGGGCTACCAGTCAAGACATCTATATTTGACCTGTACTATCAAAGGCAAGATGGTACCATATATCAGTTTCAGTGAGGAGGGATATTGCACTCATACCCTGCTTATGGCCTTATGATTGGTTGGCAATTGTATGAATACAATTTTGGACTACAGAGGTCATTGTTATTCTTTGTAAGTCCACTCTCCCAAAGGATGACACTAAAGGGAAGGGCAAAATGAGGGCATTGCTCCCAAATAATAATTCTGCCAGCCATTAAATTTTCCTTCAGTCCCCATATTTCTAGCACTGCAGCAATTGAAAGCTACAGTTGATCGTTTAGAAATAGATTTTAGACACCCAAAGAAAAGGGGTCAGCAAAGTTGGAGAGTCAGAGTAGTGTAGCAGTTGGGACTACAACTGTGGAGACAGGGGGTTGAATCCCTGGTTGGACCTGGAAAGCCACTAGTGACCTTGGACAAGTCACACTCTCTCAGCTTCAGGGGAGGGTAAAGGCAACCCCCTGCTGAACAAATCTGGCCAAGAAAACATGGTGATAGGCGTGCCTTAGGGTCCCCATAATTCAAAAACAACTGAAAGGTACACAGCAACAACAGGTAAAGCTACCAGAGGATTGTGAACTCAGCAAATACAAGATTTCTGGGTGTGAATGGTTTTCAGTGTCTCACCTTCTGCAATGCTAGAAATTGGCAGGCTGAAGGAAAATTTCATCAGAAAGGGCAGAATTCTTATAGGGGGGCAATGCCTTCATTTTGCCCTGCCACCACTTGACTGATCCTCCCTCTGACAGCTAGCTCTGCTGCCCAACCACTACTACTACCACCACCACAAATGGCATGTTCAAACTCCTCCTTTTGTTTTTTAGAAAATGGGGAAGTTCCCCAATGGCTAGCAGAAGCTGGACAGTGAGTTTTTGCTGCCTTTTCAGAGCTTCTTTTACTGCAAGCAGCCATTTGTTTCTATATCCTATATCCTCCCTGCCCCCCCCCCAAACTATTGTGCCTTTTGCAAGCTTACATTCCAGCTTACTTCTGGGACATTCAATTAGGGAAAAGCATTCTGTAAATGCCCAGAGGTGCTGTTGCTAGTAAATGGGACTTTTCCTTCTTGGTGTTCTGAATGACAGGAAAATGGGAAAATAGAAGGGCAAGGAGATGGAGAAGAGTGCTGAGACAGGGGAAGAGAACTAGTGAAAAGAGAAGCTGGAGAGGCATGTGTGCCCAGGGAAATAAAAGACAGGGTTCTTGTCCCTTTAATGGTTGTGCAGAAAAAGAAATCTGCTGCAATTCCATCTTGCACACAGTCTTTAAAGGGACAGGAGCCCTGCCTCTTATCTCACTGGGGAACACTATCCAGAGGAAAGGAAACGGGGCAGGAACAGGAAGGGCAATGGCAGGCTTTGGGTAGCAACACCTGCCCATGGGAAGGGGTAGTGATGTGTGTGTGTGTGAGAGAGAGAGAGAGAGAGACAGACAGACAGACAGATGCTCACAACATCTTTGTGGATCCTATTACCTTTCAGCCCACTCACACAACTGTGCAAATATGCTTTATATCCTGAGGCCTGGATATCACTCTGTACTGCATCTGGAGAAGGTGGGTTATAACCATGAAAGCTCAAGCTAAAATAAAAACAAAATAATCTTACAGGTACATTACATTCTGTTTTTCTCCCCCCCTCTTCCTCCTTTCTGTGCTCATGACAAAGAAGTTGGGCCGGTTGTGACTGATGAGAAGGGTGCCACATCGCAATGTTTACTACTTCCAGGAAACCTCCAAGGCCAAACTAGTTCCTGTCCTGCTGTGAATTGCACAGAGTCTGAGGGTGGCTCTTTTCTTTTCTCCTTCTTTTTATCTCTCAGTAACTTCATGTGAGAAACCCTCTTGGGTGACTGCAGTGGCAGTGATGTGACTGTTACTGTGTGCCTCCAAGTCGTTTCTGACTTATGGTGAACCTGAGGCAAACCTATCATGGGACTTTCTTGGGAGGATTTGTTCAGAGGTGGCTTGCCTTTGCCTTCCTCTGAAGCTGAGAGAGTGTGACTTGCCCAAGGTCACCCCCTGGGCTTCCATGGCTGAGTGGGGATTTGAACCCTGGTCTCCAGAGTTGCAGTCCAATTCGCAGACCACTCTCCAGGGTCATGATCTGTTGAGCTAATCTCATTTGTTGCAGTCCTCTATATTTCAGTCCTTAAACGACAGCCCACGTTTATCTGTCAATTAGCGTAATATTATGTGGCAATTTCTATGTGTGAATAAGCCATCACAGATAGAGCTCTCAGCTTACTCCCAGTTCATCTGGCTGCAAATCGTCAGGGTCTATAGCAAAAGATCAGGTAAAATGGTGAAATTGTGAACTGGGTCTTGTATGTACAGATATTTATGCACTACACACTGGTTTTTAAGGTGTCTGTTGTTTTCACTGTTGCAAGCCAACCTATTTGCAAATAGGGGGAAAAAAACAGCTGTCAATTCTGATGAGCATAAAATGTACACAAACGCTTCTTAGTATTCCTTTACAGGAGCAGGTAAAGATTTGTCTGACGCAAGCCAAAAACTCAGAAGGTACAGCCTGCACTGTACATGACCCAAATATAGATTATTCACATAAACATGTCCTCACAGAGATCTGTGCACACATTTTCTCTGGTATCATAAATTCAGGCTGAGTATGGGAGTACAACCCTGCGTAATTCTTTCTTGCTTTCTGTGATTCAAAGGTAGTAATTGGGATGATTAAATAACATTTCAAAAGTTTTCTAACTGATCACCCCTGCTCAGATTTTAGAAGGACAAACCAGTTTGGGGACACACACGAAAAAAGCTTGTTCAGCACCCAAGCCAAATTTTTGAAGTCTGAGCAATATTTAAAAGGAAAAGAAAAGAAAAACAAAATCTAATAAAACAAATGCATTGTTTTAAAGGTTTGGCAAACAGCCGCTAGGACCAGCTGTAGAATTCCCCTCATGGACATTTTGTTAAAAAAAAGGAAAAAGAAGAAGAGGGAAGGTGAAGGTGACATCATGACACAATATCACCCAATTGGTAAGTCCTACCTTAAATCAAGAGATTACAGTGCAGTGATCTGGCCAGAGAAGGTCAGATCAAGCTCCTAAGATGTACTATATCGACCATGATAAGCAAAGTGCCAGTATCACTGAACCTGCCTAATGAAACATAAAAAGGCAAATGAAAATGTATTTGTAATGTATATGTCTTGTCATGTCATTTTTTTCCCAGTGCTTTATGCTATGCAATGCTTTGTAACAAGTGACTCATTTCCTTATCTTATCAGTGCATTTTTCTTCTGTTTGTTTTCTATATAGTAGCTTGGCTGGCCTGGGTCCATTTCTTTGGAAACTTACAAGTGAAGCACTGTCTCCACCCCAATACTGTTCCATTTGCTCAGCCATGTTAGATTGGGTATCAATGTAGACATTTGAATGCATGATGGTTGTCTACCTGGCCAACCACTGCCACCAACTGTGGGGGCCTCTTCCTGTCTCATCACTATGGCATCAAACATGGGGGCCTTCTAGATGCCCTCATGGTTCCTGTGAAAGATACTATCCATCTAATTCCACAACTGGGTACCACCACCCTTGAACTACGCTGCTGCCTCCAAAGATGCCATGTGTCTGAAATCAAGCATTCCAATAACCCTTATGTAGCATTCTCAGAGATACAAGTTGATAGTATAAAACTAATTTGATAAACAGAAGTTCAACGTGCAGATTATTTAATGCATCTAAAACCTGACTGACTCTAAGTATCTCTCATTCATACTGCTAACTCTAACACATATCTAACTCCTAATCTTAGCTAACTGATCTGAGTCTAATATCTGTCTCTGATCCCGACCAACGCTCCTAACATACTCATTCTTAACTTTGATAGCCTTGTATCTCTCACTCTCAGACTCTGTCATATATACCAGCCTTTTTAAAATCCCATCAAACATTCAGCCAATTACCAGTCACCCCAGACGTTCTGTACTCTCACCCATGCCTCTTTAAATTTACTATGTGTTACATGCATAGCCATACCTTACCTGAATATATCTAATAAACAGAACATTTTTACAGGAGTCCAGAACATCGCACTGGTACCTTGTGCAAGTCACACCGTCTTACTCTCAGAGGAAGACAAAGACCAAACCCCCTCTGAACAAATCTTGCCAACAAAACACTGTGATAGGTTTCCCTTAGGGTCACTAGAAGTCAGAAATGACATGAAGGTACATCACAACAACTTTCTTCTGAGTACACACTGAAAAAGACTGGACTAGAAATATGTTTAGTTTTGTGCCATTAATTTATAAACAAATCTTACTAACAGGTTTCACAGTGATGGAAGTGAACATTAGAAAGTATATCGCTTGCTTCCCTGTGGTGGATTTATGATTTTAATGCTTTTCTTAAAAGCCAGTGAAAGATCTGCCCATATTCATGCTATGTCCTGCATCATACCTTGAAAAAAGAACAGAAAAATAGTGTAAGGCTGCCTGATCTCACCGAGCAGGTCCATTTTTCTTTCAAAGGACATGTCCTCCCCTTCCACAACACTTCTCTTGATTTTTATCCCCTTCCTTCAAAGTAAAATTGATTACCCCAGAACCTCATTGTGCTCCAATCTGACCACCTGCTGATATGGGGCTAAGAAAAGTGGAACAAGGAAATCAGAATGGGAAATGAAGGATTTCGCAGCAAGTCTTCCTAGTTCTGTCTCCTTCCTTTGAATCAGGGCTAGTGCCATGGAGCTGGTAGGAGGGAAAGTGCTGTCATCAGTTTACTGAAATTCATGTTTATTATATTATAGGGGGAATATACTTGGACCAGCAGTGTGACCTATGCATGGAAGCAAGTTTTTTAGAAACCACCAGGAGATCTTCATTTCCAACATATGCTCAATGGAGATGAAGCTTTTTAAAAGTATGAAGCAGTAGCTGAATGGAAACACAGTTAAATTGTGAAAAGAACAGGGGAGAAAAAAAGAAAGAAAGGAAAAGCTCTGTCTTTAATCCCAGGCAAAGTGATACTCTTTAACCACTGTAATGTCATTTCTATCAAAATACAGCTGTGCAACAAATAAGCATTTTAAAGGAGGCTGTTGGTCTGAATTGTGGGACTGAAACCAATTTCTGCAATTTTTACAAAACAAGAGCTACCAGTCCTGCATGAAAAAAGTATGCTTTTTATATTTCCTGTCCTTCCGTCACTGTCTGCATTCTATTAGGGATGATCTATAGGACCACAACTGTCTTAAAATGAGCTGTCAAAGTGATGAAAGAACATGACAGTGAATTTTATTATTTACTTACCCAAATACTGTGTTACATGAAATGTTTTAAAGCAAAGACATAAATGAATCCAGTAGCACCTTCAGGACTAACTGGGAAAAAAAAAAGAATTTTTTAAAATCGGCTGTTGTGAGCCACATTCCTCTTCTGCTCAACATAGTTGCTCGACTTCTAAGAGGTATGGTCCAAAAAAAGGAACTGCTCTAAATTCTAGATTTAGTATAAAGTCTAAGAGTATAAACAAGGAAGTCCATGGTTTAAATCAAGGCTGGAATTAAATGGATACTAAGAAGGTATACACAACACTAGTTGGAGAATGCTCTTTGTTTAGAGGCCTAATAGGCACTGGCACGCCTCTTTAAAAAAAAAAGTCTTTGGGGCCTAATTAATTTTTTTTCAAAATGTACACTTAATATGGTTTTATACTGTTTAATGTTGTAACTTGTTTTAACTTGTTGAAATGGCTTCATGTAGTCTTAGCCCAGGGAAGGTGCAGCCTGCAGGTTGCATGTGACCACGAAACCCCTGACATCCTTGAAGAGACCCACAAATTTTCCCAAGGTTCTAATTGTGTGTGTTTGTGTGTGCGTGTGTGTGTTTACATCAGGCTAATTTGGGGGCAATGCCCCCAAACCAGATGGAAATGCAGCAGTTTATCTCTCTCTCTCAAAGCTTCCCAATCAGCCAATCAACCCAGAAATGTCCAGAAATGATGAAACATAAATTCGAGGGTGCCCTGGTGTACCAGTACAGCCCATGGAGAGTGAAAATTGCCCCACCCCTCTTCTAGTCTGTTTAAATTATTTTATTGTTTCAAATTGTAAATGGTTTTAAACTGTTTAAATTGATTTTACTCATACACATGCTGAGATCTTGCAATAGGGGGCAGGAAATAAATAAATAAAATGACTCCCTTCCATGTACTGAATGAACATGTGAGGTGAGCTGTGGGACTGTGCAGGCTATCCTCAGTATTGCTGTCACACACCTGACAAGTTGCCATTTGACATCTGTCAAAAGAGTTGCTCTGTACATCTATCCATGAGTACATAAAACTTAGATACCTAGAAAGAGGGACCCTGTTTATTCAGGATACCTCCTAATGTGTAGGGTCTCTCCAGAGACATCCACAGGGGGAATATTGTGGCGCTAGCACACAGTCACAGCAATGCGTGGGTGGAATTTTGTAAGCCAGCATGAATCCCACTTTTTTTGTGGAAAATATTTGTACTGTAAATAAACTAAAACAATAGAATTATTCTACGTAACTCCATGGCCTCTTCTGCATCCATTCATTGTGAGATGAGGGAGATGTATACCCCCTCTTTGTGATTCCTGTTGTAAATTATGCAACACATGTTGTTTAGTAGGTGGTCGTGACATTAGACTAGGACTAGGCTATATTTTCCACTAGGATTTCTAGCAGAGGTGTCGATTTTCCAACTTTTTCCCTACCATTTTTTCCATTTGTTTATGATCATAGTCTTGTTTGTGATCAAAGCTATTATTTTATGCTGAGACATTTCACATATTATGAATTATTTAAAAGATGTTACGAACATACTAACTTGACGTGCAATTGGTGGTCATCACTGTTGTCTGGGAATGCTGTCAAGTATGCTTATTGTACCACCTACAAATAGTTTGTTTCTCTAACTCAGTCCAGCCTGAACATAGAAACAGACTTGGCAAGTGTCCCAGGTGTCAAGATTCAGGAGGTACCTGGATGGGAAATGTCTCTGAAGGAAGCAGCTTAACAACTCTTGCCCTCCTGCATTCCAGGAGATGAGATCAGAGACCCTTCTGCTCTCTATGCCCAGGGCATAGATAGACTTGTAAAGGGGAAGAATTAAAGAACTGACAGCAGTTAAATAAAGCGAATGAGAAAAGAGTCTTCAAGTCAGCTCTTGAACATTTGATGTGCTTTTGTGCTGCTGTTAAGCAAGCAAGGAAAAGAGGAAGCAATACTCTCTCTCCCCCTCCCTCTCTCTCTTTCTCTCTCTCTCGCACACACATACCATTAAGACAAAACAACTTTTTGTTTTCTACTGCTAAAATGTTATAATTGTGTCACAATGCTCCCCCCCCCGGCATCTAAATTAATGTGTGTGTGTGTGTGTGTGTGTGTGTGTGTGTGTGTGTGAAGCTTACATTTTAAAATGATGATCATGTATCCCTTTTTGCTGGTAAAAGGCCAGTAAAAGATCAGTCTCATGAAACCAAATTCTCTTACCTCCCCAAGAGAAAAATCCTGAGGACTCTCATAGATGAAGCTAGTCAAAGCAACTATCTCAAACCGAGGAATCAATGGATTAGTTTATTTAACTAATATTTTTATATTTTTAGTTGTCTTTCAATACCATATTTCCAAGATAGCTTACTGTTGTTGCTGTTATGGACTTTCAGTCAGCTCTAAATTATGGCAACCCTGTCCTAGGAATTTCTTGGTAAGAGCTGTTGAGAGTCAGTGGGTTTCCATGGCTGGGCAGAGCTTTGAACCCTAGGCTATTTCCATACTACACTATTATATGGCTATTATTCCACGTGCAACATCCTATGGAATCCTGGGGTTTGCAGTTTAGAGAGGGGCATTTAGAATTCTTAACCAGAGAGCTCTTTGGCCTCAGTAAACTACAAACCCCAGAATTTCACAAGATGTTGAAAGTGGACTAACAGCAGTATAACAGTGTGGTGTGGACATGGCCCTAGTCTCCCAGAGTCCTGGTCCAACACTCAAGCCACTATACCACATTTGTCCCAGATTACAGTACAAAACATTAAAATAAAATATGAATGAATTATGAAACTGTTTTTTCTGCCTACAGTATAAAACAGTTAAATATAATATGAATGAATTATAATACCACCTTAAACAATTTTAAAGCAATCTAGTTAAAATAAAATACCGTACAGTTCTAATATGTAGCAACAGCAAACACAGAAAAACCTTTTCAGTTAAAAAACCAGAGAAAATGAGCCTATTTTTGAAGTCCTTTAGAAAGCCCCAAGATAGAGCCAGGTGGGGAACCATCATTCTTAAGACACTCCATTAGCCACTTCAAACCCTCAAAATACAACCAGAAATCAACTATTTCCATTTGAATCATAGAATCATAGAAATGTAGAGTTGGAAGAGACCACACGGGCCATCCAGTCCAACCCCCTGCCATGCAGGAACACCCTCAAAGCACTCCCGACAGATGGCCATCCAGCCTCTGCTTAAAAACTTCGAAAGAAGGAGACTCCACCACACTCCGAGGCAGCATATTCCACTGCCGGACAGCCCTGACCGTCAGGAAGTTCTTCCTGAGGTTCAGGTGGAGGTATTATTCAGGTATTATTTCAATATTTGAAATAATACAGAGGGCATGGTTTGTTTTGGAAGAGAACTCTACCCCTAGAGAAGCAATTCTTCCAACCTACAAGTTGAAACGTACATTCAGCAATACCTAATATATAGATGTTAAGACTATTTAATAGCTACGTTTCATGATGGCCTTCAATATCGGAAAAAGTATGTTTCCATCTACCACTGGTTGGGGAAACATTAGCAAGAAGGTGCTTTTGTACTCATGTTCTGCTGACAAGCTTCCCACAGGCACCTGGATCTCCACTGTGTGAACAGAATGCTGGATTTATGCTTGGGTTCCTGTCTGGGAGAAAGGAGGCATATAAATGCAATAAACATATAAATAATAAAATTTAGATGGGCCTTGGTCTGATTCAGCGTACCTCTTGTATATTGTTAATGGCATCTCTGTTACTAAACCGTAGCACTCCAGACTGTAGAAAGTTGGTGTGTCAATAAAAAAAAGCCTAACTTGGAACTTTTCTCCCAGCATGCCAGTTTTATATGTAGAAATTTTGTTTTTATATTTGTCAGCTTTGATTTATGGAGTCCCTGTGATAGAGAGCCAGCATGGTGTAGTTGATTGAACATTGGACTACAACCTTGGAGACCAGGGTTTGATTCCGGCTCAGAAATGGAAACCCCCACTCTCAGCCCCAGAAAACACTGCGATAGGTTCCCCTTAGTGTTGCTGTAAGTCAGAAACAATAACAGTGAATGAGATACCATGAGCCCTGGTCATCTACATCCCTGCTCAGATCCTGCAAATTCGTGGCTGTGACTGCTTGATTGAATCAATCCATTTGTAATTTGGTCTTTCCTGCTGCTTTCCACTTTGCTAAGCATTATTGTGCTTTCCAATGAATTTCCAATGATGTATCAAAAGCCTCAGGTTAGTCATTTTTGCTCCTAGTGAGAGTTCTGTTTTGTCATTGCTATCTGCTGTCAAATCAACTTCAACTTATGGCAATCTTAAGAATGAAAGATTTCAAAGATCCGCAGCCTTGCTCAGTACTTACAGTCAAAGCGCTGTGGCTTTCTCCATTGAATCAATTGACTTGTGGTGTGGTCTCTCTCTTTTCTGACTGGCTACCATTTTATCAAGCACTACCATCCTCTAGGAAAGAGAAACTGAAAATACTTTGGCATGGATGATTCTGACTTTGGTATTTAATAAGGCATCTTTCACTTCAGGATCTTACTGATTGATTGAATTTAAATTCCACCCTTCTCTAAAATGGGATCTTATATAGTTACTTCACAGCTGTCTTTCCAGGTCTTAAGGTCTTACACTGTTATAGCACTATTATTCCACTTTAACTGACATGGAAATATCACACAGAATCCTGGAATTTGCAGTTTAGGGAGGGGCATTTAGAACTCTCAGCTAGAAAGCTCCACTGCCTCAGCAAACTACAAAACCCAGAATTCCACAAGGCAGTTAAAGAGGACTAATAGCACTGTAACAGTGTAGTGTGATAGGGACTTTAGTCTTTTTCTGATTTCTTCACTATATTTTTCATTTATAATTAATAACTGACACAAAGTATCAAAATTCATTAACAATTTGGATTTCTTCATCACCCACTGAAGCGATACAGCTCAGCAGCAGCTATGTCATACGATGCTGCTCATCATATTGCTGGAGTCTCAATTGCAGTCGGTAAGTCACAGTTTGCACTGCACTAACTCCAGCCAACTATAGCATTAGGATGTACGCTGAGATAAGTTGTACGTACAGTGCATTTGATGGGCCTTTCTTCTCCTTAGGAGTCCTAATCAGAAGTTCACCTGTTGATTTACAGGTGTGTGCACAGGAGAATAAATCTGTGCTGGTCATCCCCACCATTCTTGTGTCACTGTCAGCAGGAGTACACACATGCAGAGCAGACTCTCATAAACAGACCTGCTTCTCAAAACAATGGATGGTAGGGTGGAGTACTGATGTAATCATCATCTCCAAAACTTATTTATCAAGTATATTTTAGGGCCCTCACCAAACTACAATTCCCAGAATTCTCATGATATTTAAACTGATGCCAATGCCTACATTACAGGTACAAGGACTATCTCATTGTACAGTTCTGCAGCGGCCATCAGCTTTTAACATTGGCTACACTGCCTACGACTGAGGAGAATTTTGTCTAACAACATGGGGAGGGTCACACATTCCCCTCCATCTATATATACATATGTTTTTCAGCTATACAAGTTGACATGTGCAGATGAGTAGCTATCCAACTACCTTTTTCATCTCTTATCCTTCTTCTGTATTTTCATATCAGCTCTCCAGGAAAAAAAAATCTCAGGAGCACATGTTTAGAGATGACACAGCACACTGGATGCATTCGCTCCTACTGTACAAAGAACAGCATATTTATCACAGTTGCTGGAAAACAAATGGCACGCTGGTTGGCTTGTTTTTATTAACTTCTTTCCAACCTGGAATGACGTCATTCTGGAGATCCACAGTATGGTGCTGAGCAAAGGCAAATAAAGCCACTGCTTGAAAAACAAAGATGGCCACAACCAACTGAATGCAGTCTTAATCAGTTGTCTGTGCAAATGTAACAAAAGGCTTTGATCAAAGGCAATTGTCGTGGGGAGTACAAGAAGCTGCCTCCTTTTTTTACCCCCTACTAATTAGTATTTGTTATGAAATCTTTATCTGTTTCTCATCCGAGTCACTAAAAACATATCTGTCACATTGGCATTTCAGGCAAGTAAGTGTGCTGTGCTTTGCTTTTTGTGCAATCATTTTTGATGGCAATGAAGGCTATGTTATTTTCTCAGAATGCCCTGAAACAATGTAACATTTCTATAATTAAGTGGAAGGAAGGAAAGCCTTTTTTTTTTAAAAAAATTGTTTGTTCTGTGAGAGAGAAAAATGTTTTTCTTCTCTTTCTAGCCACGTGCAAAAGTTTAAACAAACAAACAAACAAACAACAACCAAAAGGTAGGGATACATCTCTCAGGTGCCTGGGTTTCCTTCCCATAGATGTTCAGACTGGGGTGTCTGGTGATCTGGCTCAAAGACTTTGCACAACCTTGGGGGCAGGATTTGTAGCACCCATCCATTCTTGTTTGCATGTGAAAACCCCTAGACAGAGATTCTAAAATGTGGCAGAATTTGTTTCAAATCATAATAGTCCACTTCACAGACTACTTAAATGAAAGAGACATCTCAGAGTTACTGGGGAATCGAGTCATGCTGTGTTATATAAAGAAATCACTGAATATACGATTTTCCTCTATTTCCTATAGGCTTAGAGTGGGGAGATTATAGCCCTTCCAATGCTCTTGGACTCCAGCGCCCATGAACCTTGGCCAGCATGGTCATTGTTAAAAGATAATGGCAGCTGTAGTCCTATTACATCTGAAGGGTATAGTCTTGCTATAGGAACATGGGGTAAGCATGCATTCCACTACTTTGGGGTCTCTGTCCCAGAGATATCTCTGCCTTTCTTTTGGGGACAGGTTTGTAGATTATAGATGCCTACTCAGGTACAGATGGACCTTTGAGCAAAGTAGATCCTGTAGTCTTGAAACCTGCCTAGCTCTACTTTGTATGAAACATTTTTCAAAAAGCATAGTTCTTTGCTATAATCTCTGGCATAACTGCATTATTTATCCATTTCCCATGCCCCAACTGTTTTGATTCTATTTTGACAACAAAAAAATTGAGCACTACAACAACCAATACACTAGACATACTGGGACAATGAAGGGACTAAATAAATATGTAGCATTAGGCTAAAGTACATGAATAAACATGTAGCGTTGGTAGCCATCTTTAATGTTCTTCCCATTTATTCAGTCCCTGGTTATTTCACTTGACAATTATAGTATTATGATTTGCCTTTAGCTGCCATGGCAACATCCTGGGGTTTGTAGTTTGGGGAAGAACTAGACCTCTCTGAGCATTCTAAAGTCCTCTCCGTCAACTGCAAATTCCCAGGATGCCAAAGGATGCAGCTGTAGCAGTTAAAGTGGAATCATACATTATAACTGTGTAGTATGAGGGGGGCCCAGAATAAAAAGTAAGTCAGAGATGGGCAGAGTCTTAAGGCCTTTCTGCACCACACTACTGTAGTACTATTATTCCACTTTCAACATCCTATGGAATCCTAGAGTTTGCAATTTAGGGAGGCACATTTAGAATTCTCAGCTGAGACCTCTTTGGCCTCAGTAGACTACAAACCCCAGAATTCCACGGATATTGAAAAGTGGAATAATAGCACTATAACAGTAGTGCGGAACGATCCCATGTGATAAAGAGACTGCATATATCCAGAGTCTGGAAACATTACCTTTTTTGGATAACACAAGTGCATGCCATTACTATATCTAGTACTGATAGTGCCATGATTTCATGATTTAAATGAGTATAAATAGTGACTTTGCACAGGTACAGCATTTTGTTTTGTTCTACAACCCAGGACTGGCAAACAATTTTCCATTTGTGTTTTTTTGCTCTACCATCAGAAATGCAAGAGTAGCTCAAGGCACAGAGTCAGGGTTTGAAGTTAGGGCAAAGCTATTTTGAGACATGCTGAGGTCCTACATCAAGATTGAGGGGTCCTGTAATGTTATTTTTTTTAAAGTGTCTTTTGTAAAACAAAAAAAGTATCCAGAGTCCTCTCCCAATCTGAAGCCCTAAACCAGGGTTTCTCAACCAGGGTTCCCTGGAACCTTTGAGTTCCTGAGAAATTGCTAGGAGTTCTGGGAAATACTGTGATTAGGGGGAAAAAACCACCTTTTTCTTTTGAGCTGTTGATATAATAATTTTTATGCAGAGGTTCTCGAAGACCTGAACATTATTGCAAGGGTCCCTTCAGGGTCAAAGGTTTAAGAAAGGCTGCCCTAAATTGTACCTTACTTTGTAAACCTGGCACTTGAAAGAAGTATTATTTGCATCTTCCACAACTGAAACAATACCAATGGGTGTCTGGATGGATCCCTCTTAAAATGGTGGATCAAAAATTACCTAACTGGACCACTGGCAGGGCAAAATCTCTGAGATCAGATCAAAGTGTTATTTCCAGAGAAAGGAATGATCAAACACCCCCTGGACGTCTGGCTTCTGTTAATCTACCCACTTTCCAAGTCAGACAGCACTTATTGATAGCATTGTTTGTTCCTCACATGTGATGAAACATCATTTGCATTTCAGTCAACATCTCAAATCCAGTTCATTCCCCTAAGAGCTAGTAACAGGATTTACATTGTATGGATTTACACTGAGCAGTGTTTCTTCATCAAAGCCTCTGAAAGCATCAGTCTCTGAATATACAGAAGATGCGTGCCTGTCTTACAGGCTTTCCTCGCTCATAGCCTCATTCTGCATTTTATATTAGCATGCATCCTGTCTCACTCGGGATAAGTAAGATTGGGATCACCTTGCAGGAGACTGCAGAGCAGTAACAACTCCTATACAAGTTGGATTGTATCTTTGTTTTGCTAAATACCTGTTTTGCAGGTATTTAGATGTAATGCCCAGCATTGTGTGTGTGACACAATTTGCCTGCCTTGATGATACACACACACACAGAGAGAGAGAGAAAGAGAGAGAGAGAGAGCTTACGCAATCCCTTTTCAGTGCTCATAAATGTTACTTTTCAAGTAACTAAAACTACTTGACTTCCAATTTTTGGCTGACATCATTTAAAAAAAATCTTTTAAAACTCTGCTTTATCAGTAGATATGGCATTGTTTTGCAGTCCAGTCAATGTCATGTCTTGAATATTAGTTGTGAGGTAAGCTTAACCCAGATCTTTTCTAGAAATCTAGATTTCTAGAAAGATCTGGTATGGGAAGAGTTTTGTTTTTTTTTAAAAAAGGGAAAGTGAATGTGTGCATGTATTCTTCAATGTGTGCATGTATTTATGAATGGCACTTCAAGCATTGTGCTGTACGTTTATGATGTTCCTGGAATTCTGTCAGTCTAGACTGGAATTTTTTTTAAAAAAAAAGAATCCCAAATGAGACTTGACAAATGTGGGTCTGTGACAATCACATAAAAAAATTTAAAGTATTGCCTTGGGAACAATACTCAGATATGAATTTCTTTTCTTTTTTCTCTTTTGAAGCAGTACAGCAATTTTTTTTTAATTTCACTTTTGTTTGGGTACATTTTTGCAGAAAAGACAGAGCCTATTCTTTATTTCAAATACAGGTGAGCTCTTAAGGGATGCAGTGCTTGTTGCCTATCTACCTACTTATCTATCTACCTACCTATCTTGATATATATTTTAGCCCCAGGAGTTTTCACTGCAACAATCCTATCTTTCCAACAAAACCTACCCATTCTTATGTCAAGCATTTTGCCAGCCAATAAGCAATTAATATTACTTTCCTTCATGGTTAATCAGGTTTCTTGAAGGGAGACAAAAAAGAGCACTTATCTCAGGTCTGATGTCACATTGACCCTGTGATATATTGGTCTTTTAAGGGAATGGTAGGAAATGTTTATTCATCCCATATGAAAGTGAACCTAGTCATCTCTGCCTGGTCTCAGTATATTGTTAAACTCCATTGTAGAAGAATCATTTTAGCAAATGTTGATGCTCATGGAAGACTTGAATGAACTGAGATAATTTTGCCCGTATAAGCCAGAGCTTGGAAACTTACTTTTAGAAATTAGTTATATATATGATGGTATCAAAACTCCTCCCCTTTGTAGTTAGCTGACATTACAATTTTAAAGTAAACCTTTACTTTCCTGTTTCTCAAAAATAGATAAAAAATTTGCATGCATGCCTGCATGTATGTATGTATGTATATATGTATATCTGTATGTATTTATTTTAAAAAGACTGAATGCTATCAACTTCTGGGCATGCTACAAAAAACACTCTATTCCTGTCCTCTTCCTCATGAACTCAACATCTGTGACAGCACATGGAGAAGCAACATGAGGCAGCACTTGAACCATGTAATATTCCCCCTCTGCTGTTTAATTAGGTCACACCTCTGTAACAATAAAAATAAGTAAACTTTCGTTATTCCAAAAGAGATATGAAAATATTCCCATTAAGTTATAATAATATTGCAATGTAGTTACACTTCGGTTATGAGAAAGGAACTGTTTGCTAGTGACTAGCTATTTATGATTAGCTACTTCTGAACAGGTGTCAAAAGTCAGTTTGGATTTCTTCATAGATGAGGGCTTATCAGCATGGATTCAACCCTGCAGCATTTGTGAACTTGGACTGGGCTTTGCTCTCATTTGTCCCCCAAGGAAATCTAGCTGAAAATGTGCATAACAAAGAGTTCTAAGTCCCTGTGCTCTTGATTGCTTGGTATAATTTATCTGGGATGATGCTGAAGGCTTTGAAACAACGTGTGAATTCAGTTCACCATGCCAATAGGGACATTTTGCCCTTATTGAGGCAGAAAGTTTCATGACAGTTACTGACTTGTAGAAAGCATCTTCATCTGGAAATGATAACCATCATCATCTATGTGTAAACCACAGAACACAGTAGTTGTAGCAGCAGTGGGGTTATTTCTCCAAATTATGTCCCTGTAAAGCCCAGGGCCAAAACTTAATTTGAAACACCCTGCCCTCATTCTATATCATTTTTCATGATGTGTGAGGTCCAGATCAATTACATCCCTCCAACCTAAAAATCAAGGGATTTCTTTGCTATTGTGTTTAATTTTCTCATGTAGTTGGAGGATAGTGTCTTTCCCACTAGATAATTATACCAGTTTGAAACTGCTTTAAGTACAGCTGCATCCCACAGACCCCTGGTTGGGTGAAGCACTACAGCAATCTGGCAGAAAATTGAAAAACTCTGAATACCTCACAAAACTTCAAATCCCAGGTTTCCATAGGATGAAGCCATTTGAAGTTGTATCAGAATGCACTGCCTGTCCAGAGTACCCCCTACCTCATCTCTACTTGAAGATCTCCAGAGAGCGAACCCCTCTTGGTTCCACCGTCCAGCTGCTGTTGTCATCAGGACAATTCTCTTAATGTTCACGCAACCTCTCTCCTTTTATGTCTTAACCCCATTCAATCTAGTCCTGTCGTCTGGATTAACAGAGAATATGGCTTTACCTTTTCCTATGGGAGGGTCTTTCAGTGATTTTAAAGTGAGCTGTAATGCCCTGCTCCTTGGCCTTTTCCCATTGTTTGAGACTCAGTTTTGCAGGGTGTTTAAGGCTGACCACTTGTAAAGCCTACCTGAGCTAATATCTTATTTCTTTAATTACATTTAGATTCTACCTTTTCTAAGGTGAGCTCAAAGAGGTACATAAGTTCCTCCCTCTGACACAAATCTTCACAACAGCCTTGTGAGATAGGCTCAACTGAGAGAGAAAGTAATGGGTTTAAGGTCATCCAATACATTTCATGGCTCAGTAGGGGGCTTGAAGCCAAGTCTCCTAAGGTACACTCACCTACTGAAATCACTACCTCACCTTGGCTCTCACTTCTTTATATCCTGGGAAAGGCTATGATCTTTGGGCCAGTGGGAAATTGTGATCAGCTAATGAATACCAGGTGCTGCAGTCTATCCTACAAAGAAGGAAAAACCATCTCTGAGTACTCCTTGCCTAAGGAAACCCTATGAAATTCATGGGGTCACCGTAAGTCAACAGGCAACAAGAAGGCACACACACACAACTGTATGCATATGACCCTGTTATTCTGCAGACAGGCACAGGAGCAGGGCCAGACTGTGAAATCACATGCCTTTTGTGAGAGGAATTGGGGACAAAAAAATCTCATCCATGTCATTCCGAAAGACTGAAATGTTAACTTGTAATCTGCCACTGTGTGAGCATAAGATGTGGCTACAGTAAATGATAGCATAGTTTGTGTGCCTTTATGCGTTCCTGTGTGAGGATTACTCCAAAAGAGCACACTGTAAAAAGAAAGCTCTCATTTTCAAGCCAAAGAATACTCTTTCTTTGACTGCGAATAATCAAAGTCTTTCTATCAATGGTTCACTTAAAGGGACGTTGGATCAGCAAATGCAATTTAATTGCAGGAAAAGTCTTGGATGAAATCTGTGGCCAAACTTCACTGAAGATCATTTCATTTTTTTTTAGTCACACAATGCAGGATTCATTTAAAATCTTCCAAAGCAGCGGCTAGAACTGATTCTTTGTGTTGTGTTCTATCAGTGGTTAAGTGGGGCATGATCCTTCTGCACAACAATTTTAGTGTTCTATTCCTCTGTCACAGTCGTTCCCACACCATGTGCCAGGGCACACTGAATGGTATGACTGAACTGCTGGTGTGCCATGATAAATTCATTAGAATTAAAAACACTTATGAGCACAAAATACTGATCAACTGAGAAAGGCAGTCTTCTGTGTGTCAGACCAAATCCCCCATACCTTGTCTTCTTGGGATCACCTTCCACCTTCCAATAAATCATTTTGCTAAGTCAGTATGCTCTCATGGCAACCTTGGGGCCCAGTTTACATTTACAGACAGGTGCTGGATTAAAATGCACCCACAGGAGGCTTTTCCATCAGAGGGGGCTCCAGTGAGGGTGGGTAACCCTTAAACTGCAATTCAATATCTGCATATCTGGGAGCAAGCCCTGTTTAGTTTATTGGGACTTCCTTTTGAGTTGGTATGTATAGGATTACCCTGTTAGCCTTTTGCATAGTAAAAGGAAACCTTTTTGCACAGTTTAGAAATATTATCCAGTGGCGGCACTGGTTGGGGATTCTGGTAACTGTAGTCCCAAAGTGACCATTCCAAGCTGTGCCTATTTAGGTAATGGCAAAATATCCCTCCAGTTTCCTTCCTTCCTTCCTAAACAGGTAAGAAATGGAGAGGGGGTTACATAAAGTCAAAACAATCCATCGTACTGACCATCTAAGTATAACATAATTATTTGTTACACTTAGGACTGGGTCTTGATGCTTTGGAAGGTAGACTGGCCATTAGGACCATATTATACCAATGATTGCTGTTGTCTTTCAGTCCATTTCTGGCCCCTAATCAAGCTCTTGGTATTAGAGTTTAAAGCTCTCAATGTCTTATAAAGGATTACTTCCTCCCATATACTCCTATATATATATGTATATGGATCTTCTCAGACCTTGAGATTGCCATATGAGGCTCTTCTCTGGATGTCCCCACAAAATGGTGTGCGGCTACTAGTGAAAGGCTCTTTTCTGTGGTGGTTCCCCACTGGTAGAACAGTCACCCCAAAGAGTTTTACTTGGCCTGTGCTATAATTAGCCATAACGGGAGATTTCAACCCCTCCTCAGTTTTCTGTTGTTCCTTTTTTTTAAGGTTTTCTGAAGGCTTATTACTTATTTAATGATTTAGTATATATAAATGCAGAAAAGATGCAGCACCATACATGCATTTAAGTGGGAGTAACTCTCACTGAATTCAGCTGAGCTTATTGTTAAGTAGATGTATTTAGGTTTGCACCGTTTCTACATCCTGCATGGAAATCAAAAGGATTCTGTAGAGAAAGCTAGCATTTAGGCCAGGATGGCAAATGAAGTTCTCTGAGTATTTCTGGATTACAACTCCTATCATTCTGACACAGCAAGCCAATGCTGAGGGAAGATAGGAGTAGTCCAGGGGCAGCTGGTGGGGTCACACATTCTCCATCTTTGTTTTGGAAGTTCTATGAGATAATATAACATTCATTGCATTTATGTAAACATTAGGGGTAAGGGCCTTGAATTGATTCAGATATCCTTGAACTACAACTACCACCAGCCTCAACCAGCATGGCTGATAGTAAAGGATGATGGAGCATGTAGTCCAACAACATCGGGATGACCTGAAGTTTTCTTCCTTGTCATTTATTTATTTTATTTACAGCCTGCTTTTCTCCCAAATGGGATTCAAAGGGGCGTAAAGGATAAATTAAAACATTAAAGCATTAAAATAATATGAAGCACAAAGGTTGAAAAAACATTAAATGGTACAATTTAATTAAAACACTATTTTAAAACACTAAAATTTTGTTTTACACTTAGAGTACACAATGCACTTTAGTGGTATGCACACTAATACTAAATAGGCTTCCCAAAAATCCTCTGCAAGGGCAAAGTCGGGGTGATGATGGCGGCCACTATTATGTGTCCCAGTGTAGCAACACCGTCTTTGGCTCTACCACTAACAGTAATGCTTTGCCAAGGGCAGGTTACAGAAAAATGTCTTTGGTAAACAGTGACAGCAGGAATCTGCCTGCATCCCCTTTGGACTGGGAATGCATTCATGCAATCCACCCCAAAATTCAACTTTTCCCGTAATCTCTCCCAACTAGGAACAGCACCATCCTCTCATCTCTTTCAAGGTGGCAGGCAGGCACATGAACAGGGTTAGCACAGTGGTGGCAGCAGCAGCAAAAAGTGGCCTGTGCTACTCCCCATCTTCATCCAGTGGTTTGAGTCTCTAAAAGCCAAATATCCCCCCAACATATTATCAAATCAGAAATCGGGCAAACTTTTAATGACAGCAAGGAGGGAAATGCCAGGTACATGAATGAGCACGTATTCCTTGCAATTTGTGGAATCTGTGTTATTATCTCCAGACTTTATGGAACAGCATTCATTCTAATCAGCAGAGGGGTGAGAAAACAATAGCACTGTTAACCACAATCGAGGGGGCTTACTCTCCATTGTTCATCAAATAATGCAGGCCTGGCTGCTCCTCCCCAACCCCATTCCCTTCATGTCTAACTGAATGAGCATGCCTCCCAGCCACTGTAAAATGCCCACTGCTGAAAAGAATGAGCACTCTCATCTGTAAAGTTTTGTTAAAGAGCATTGAAGCTGGACAACTCGCATTTTAACATCAAATGATTTTCTCTTGTCTTTAAAGGCTATGACTTTCACTCAGTTACAATGAAGCCTAACCCCTCTACATTCACACATTTAAGGATGAACAATACATGTTGTTCAATACCTCACAGAAAAAAAAGTATTAGTTCTCCTATTACCAGATTATGGGCCTATTCAAGAGATCCAACTGGGGTATGCTGGTTTGAGTGTCGAAATCTAGAAGATCAGGGTTGAAATCCCTGCTCAGCCATGAAGACCACTGGCTGACCTTGGACAAGTCTGGCAAATTTCCTCTGAACAAATATTGCCAAGCAAACTCTATGATAGAGTTGGCATAAGTCAGAGACCTCCTGTAGCACATCATAATGTCCTATTCACAAACTGAGCATCACTCTATACATACTAATGTATGGTTCTCATTATTTGTTTGATTTATATCTTTCTCAATAAACTGACCTTCGAGATGGCTCACAAGATGAAAATAGGTGCAAACACTGTTACATATAATTAAAGAAATTTAAATATCAAAACACCATTTAATCAAAAAGCTATTTCAAAACATATCAGTAAAAACACATCAATAAAAAGTACAACGTCCATCCCTTAAAAGCTCCTTTCTCAGCAACCAGTCAATTGCCAAAAGCCAGCTCAATTTAAAACAAAACAAAACAAAACAAAACACCTTTGCCTTCATAAATTATTTGTATGCAGGGACAAAAAGAACTGTTAAAATAACAAGAGCAAAGAAACAAAAGAAAAGATAGAACAAGAGACCTCTTCCACAGGATCTGAGAAATCATAGAGAAATTTAAATCAAGATAACGATTAACAAGGTGCACATTATATAATCAGGACAAAATAAAAAGACAATTGAAACAATACACTAAAGAACTATACAAAACAGATGAATGGAAGATATAAGTAGAATCTTTTGAAGAAGAACTGACAGTTTTAAAAGTGAGTGGAAGCTGGTCTCAAAGCAAATAAATAAAGAATTCATCAGCAACAAATGGCATAAGTAGAGCTGTTTTAAGCTACAGAGACAAAATCCATCCAACAAAAGATCTGCCAATATATATGGAAAACAAAACAACGGCTCGCTAACTGCCATCAATATACACTCCATTTGTCAACAAAAGGACCATCACTGATTGTAGTAACCACTTCGTTAATCTCCCATTCAGGATTTTACAACAAAAACTTTTACCACATATGGAATGAAAAATACCATATTCCAAAGCTGGATTCAGGAAAGGAAGAGGCACGAGAGGCACATATTTCATACATACATTGGCTAATGGCACATCCCAACAAATTTCGTAAGAAAATAAGTTTGCTCTTTATAGATGATAGCAAAGTCCTGGACTGTGTAGATTATTACAAAATATAGATCACATTAAATAATTGGTTTGCCACAACATTTGATTGTCCTGATGTATAACCTACATTCTGAACAAGAGGCCACTGCCAGGGCAGAATATGAAGAAACAGAATCATTTTCAATTGGCAAGGGGGTCAGACAAGGAGGCACTGAACACACTTATCTGTTTAATTTATATGCAGCCCGTGGAGTGATTTAATATTGGTATAATATTATCATTCCTAGATGTACTAGAAACCAATCTGGCTGCCAGTTAGTTTCTGGGCAAAGTACAAAATGTCGGTTATTCCCTTTAAAGCCCTCCATAGTTTGGGTTCAGCTTACCTACAGGATAACCTTCTTTTGTACAGTCTACCCCATACACTCCGGTCCTGGGGGGAAAACGTACATTTACTTCAGCCAGACAAAACTGGCCCAGCCTTGAGGTTACTAGCACATGTACTACCACTTTTAGGTTCTCCAATTCTAGGAATTATACAAAGGGGTGCAACTGGTGTAACAGCCAAAGCTGATAAGTACTTCTGACTGTCATATGCATCTGGTATTTGTCTGAAAACACTGACGTCATTTACCGCTCTGTTCTTACTGTACAGAAAGAATTCTCTCATCTGGAAAAATGACAATACAAAACCACAGTGAAAGGGGTTGATTACAAAGAAGTGCCAAAAAGATTAAAAAACTGTCCTATCTTTGTGGTAAGGTGAGGCAGCCACCTCAGACAGTAGGTTTTGGGTGCCATTAAGGACAACATAGTAAGAAAGATGACTGGTTTTGTTACCAGGCTGTACACCTCCATGCTTTGATATGGTCTACTTGGCAAAATATATTAATTGGCAGATGTGTTGGCATAAAATAGAAATTGTACTTATGGCTGGCAAGGACATGTGGAAGAAAGGGACACTGGCTGGGAGAAGGTCAGGGGTGACCTCAGCATGGCCAGGTCAAAAGTTCACTGACATTAGCCAAGAAAGCCTGACTTAATGGCTCTGAGCTAATCCTATCAACTACCAACAGCAGAAAACAGTAAGCTGCCCAGGTGCAGAGGCAATGACCCCTGTAGTATGCATATCCCACTGCAGCTTGGCCCAGAAACCCCCACTCAACCCAGACAATGAAACAATTAGTCCATTCCAGACCCCACTGTCTGTGTTGCAACTCCCATTGTCCACTAGGCTGGGAGAGCAATCAACTCACACCCCTTCAGGGAGGAAAAGACTCTTGGTTTTGAGAAGTCAGTTGCAGTCAGATGAAATGCAAGACTCCACTATGTCACTCTGAATCCTGATCTGTCTGCCCTTAGACAGAAGTCTAAGTCACATTTAAAGTTCTTCACTACTCTTCTGGAATAGTAACTATATAACCCCAAAAACCCTCGGCCTCTCTATCCATAATTTTTTGCTCTCTTTCTCCTTCAGTTAGCTCTTGTGTGAATGCTTGACTATGGCCATTTCCGCACTAGACTGTTATAGCGCTGTTATTCCACTTTCGACATCCTATGGAATCCTGGGGTTTACAGTTTAGGGAGGGGCCTTTGGGGCCCCTCCCTAAACTGCAAACCCCAGGATTCCATAGGATGTCAAAAGTGGAATAACAGCGCTATAACAGTCTAGTGCGGAAATGGCAAGCATGTATCTGGTGTGCATGCACGAGTGAATTCCTCCAATAAAATTTTTAGCTTACTTTTTAATATTTGTCTGGTTTTTGTGTTGTCTGACCCCATAAAATTGGGTGAAAGATCTTGCTGGGTTACCCTGCCCTTTGTTCTGCCAGAGCCAGTGCTCTGCTAATTCCCCCAGTCTTTGCATTTTTGGAGTGAATCAAGGTGTCCCCAAGGAACCCCCAGAAATCAGGGTAACAATTTGACCCACTGATGCCTTGTTGGAAAATTATTAAGGCTTTTGTAGAATAAACAGGAGCTGGGAAAAGCACTAGAAAATTTCTAGCAGGTCTTGCACAATGCGTGCAAGGACACTGGGCTCCATGTTAATATGTGGAAGATATTTGAATATTCTGCCTGAGACAGAGACATGTCCAGAATTGTGGGTGATACTATAGGCCCTGTAATATTGCTAGGATCCAATAACATTACCCACAACATTTTCAGAGGTGCATTTACTTGCTCTTTCTCTAATATGCTATATGGCCTCCTATGCCAGTAATGCCCCTCTACATAACACTGGAAAAACAGGACAGCCTCCACACAAATCTGACATTAGAAATGGCAATGCTCAAAACCATTTCAACCTTCCTGGGCATACAGTTGTAGTTCTTGAAGAAGGAAATTAGAAAGGAAGACTAAAAAGAGAATCAATTCAAGAGAATTGAATTATATTCAAATTCCAATCCGTTAACAGAGGTATGAACAGAGACAATGGCTTCGTGGCACACTACATTAGTACAACAGTACTCACTACTGCATATATAACAAAAGGGATCTTTTCAGAGATAATTTTGAACCCAGAGAAACTGACAATTGTTAAGCAGATTTATTGCTTTCACACATCAACCCCTGTAAAGATCTGAAAGACCTTTTTTTCCTTGGTCAGCCCTTGGTCAAATTTAGAGCAAGGATCATGACTGGCATCCTTCTGGATCCTATCACATTCTATCCCACTCACACAACTGTATAAATATGCTTTATGCCCAAGGCCTTAGTACTTGGTACTGCATCTGAAGAAATAGGTTTATATCTATGAAAGCTTATGCTAAAATAAAAACCAGTTAATCTTAAAGGTGCTGTCAATTTTTTCTCCTCCTTCCTCCTTTTTATGCACGCTTAACAGTGATTACAACAGTCAGTTTTCTTGCATAAATCTCTGCTAGCTTTGCGTATCTGCATCCTACATTTTTTGTCCCTTCTTCTTGATAAAATTGCTCTAGCTTTTTCAAGTTGGATGGAAACATTTGGGAAATGGCAACTTTCAGGTCTAGCCACGACTTCCCAATCATAGGCTTTGACTGGGCTATTCTACAACATTCAGATTCTTGTTTTTAAGTCACTTCAGTGTTACTTTGGACGTGGGTTTGGGACTGTTGCCCTCTTTGAAGATGAACCCCTGCCTAGCCCTAGGTCCCTTGGAGTCTGAAACAAATTTTTCTCTAAAATTACCCTGTATTTCTCTCTACACATCTTGCCCTCAGTCTTAACCAGTTTCACAGTTCCTGTCAAGAAAAAGTGTCTTCACAAAACCATGCTGCCACCATGATTCACCATGGGATGGTATTCTCAGGAGAATGAGCACTGGTTGGCTTTGTGTCACCTACTATTTAGAGGAGAGTATCTTCTCATATGAGCCTGCCCATGTGCTAAAATCTTCAGAGATTCTGTCAAACCCATCACCTTCACAGGAATGGACAGCTCTGTGGAGCATCTCAGTAACAGTTGTTCCATAGATGGATTCTCTTGTTTCAGCTGTGGATCTCTCTTGTTCCTTCAGAATTACCATTGGCTTCTTGGTTGCTTCTCTGACCAATATGCTGTTTACATGGTCACTGAGTTTTTGTGGACAGACTTCTCTAGATGGAGTTGCAGTTGAGTCACAGGTGTATTTAGCCCAAGCTTATACAATACTGGAATTGCACACAAGTGGACTCCATTCAATTCCATACATGACTTCTGGAGGCAGTGGATTGCAACAGAGTTTCTTTAGGTATGTCACAGCAAAAGCAGTGAATACTTACGTAACCAACAAGCGGCAGTTTGTTCACCTTTACTTTTGTGCCATAACATATTTTGCATCTTCACAGAGTCAGGTATCTTGTGTACATCAAGTGATAACAATGCCTATGAAATGAATTTCAATTCCAGGTTGTAATGCGATAAAATGTGGAAAATGTGGAAAAGTAAAAAGAGGGTGAATACTTCTGCAAGGCACTGTTTATGTTTACTAGGTAGAAGATTCAAATGATAGCATGTCTATCTTACCAAGTCTTGCAATAGCCATATAAATTGTGTTAATTAAACTGTGTTAAAATTGTGTTAAAGATATGCAAGTGTAGCATTGTCCCAATTTTCAGATGGCCCTAAAACACTCTTGCCTAAAATATAAATAAATCATGTTAATTGCTATTCATGCCCACATAGAATACCAGTATCTCACATACTGTACTGACAGTCCCTGTGTGAATCTTAGTTGGTCCAATAATGGTATCACTGTTTGTGGATTTTGTATTTTGTTGTATTTTGCTGCATGGCTAACAAAGTTATCCCCGAATATATTCATGTTAATACATGATATTTTTTTTTCACCATTTTTTTTCCTGACAGATACCTTGCACCTCTCATGGGTACATGACAAGCAGAACTGGGATAGATACCACCACACAGATGGAAACCTTGCTCCTGCTTGGATTACTGCAATGAGTTACATATGGGGCTGCTTTGGTATCAGTGCAAATGGCACCCTGGTTACTTACTGTGAATATGCATTTGTTATTAACTGTTAAAAGACTAGAGTGCAAGCACAAAGTAGGAAATAAGTATATAAATTGGTGCACATAATAAGAAGGAGAAAGCCAAGAAGCTTGAAGCTTGCTCATGTAATGCTAACCATAGCTTCATGTTATGTATTAACTAAATTACAGTGACAAGAAAAATGTTATCTACTCTATTTCTACTTACCACTCAGCTATTAAAGGTAAAGAACCTACCTGAAAAATTGTGATGTCCTACAGATGAATTCAAATTTTAGTATCAAACAGAAAATATTTTGCTTTCAGCTGAATTTAAACTCTTGCCCCCAACTACTGATTTATTTCTTACAAAGAAGGATGTTAATAAATGTTATATTATTCTCTCAATTCCAGAAGTCAGAGTAACAAGAACTCAGTCTGAATCTCAGTGGTTTAACAATTATTAAATAAAATTAAGTCTTAAATAAACAGCAATGTAAATGTAATATATTTGCATGTTTTTATTAACATCATTTAAACATATGGAATGATGAATGAATTCCGAAATCATCACAAAAATTGTCCCAAAAGCAGTCTTTAATATTGTGTTGTAGCACCCATAGTAAAAGAAAAGTTGCTTATTTAAGAGATTATCAAAACATGATTGTGATAATCAATTTTGCCCCCAGGGAATAGTAATTTAGGATGCTTTTTTCTGTTTTGTTTTCTTCAGCCATTGTGGTGGAACTTCATTTGTCTGTAGAAATAAAGAAAGAAAGAAAGAAGGAAAGAAAGAGAGAAAGAAAGAAAGAGTTGTTATAAATAAGGCAGCAACAGAAATGTATCATTTGCCCAACAGTTCTTCTGCAACTGCCATTTTGACAGGTGTCAATGCAACAATTGCATTGAAAAATATAATCAACATGAATCTGACAAACAATCCACATGTTTCTACAGTCTTAATTTGTGGGTTACTAGTTCCTTGAATCAAATTGGTGATCGCTTGCATGGCACATGTTGAATGGAACTCTGCTATGAACCTACACGTCCTACAGTAAGAAGTTTATTAACGACAGTGACGGCTGCAAAGGGAGAGCCCACCACCTCCGCTGGTCTGTTCTGCTGTTGAGCAGCCGTATGGCAGCCATATAGTTTACTCACTGGTTAAATGGAAGCTTTCCTTGTGAAGTAGATTAATTGTGATATTCCTACCCCAGAACACATATACTATTACATTAAACATTACTACTTCCCAATCATCTTTGCCATCTATTTCAACAGATACTTTCTTCTGGTTGTATTTGTTGCTGCAAAACTGTTTCCAAGGATGGGTGATCTGTTTTTATTTTTTGTTATTTTTGCCACTCCTGAAAGCCGGTTAGGTAATTACAAGTTACTTACAGCAAGAATTTTTCCATTCATTATTACATCTAAATGGGTAAACTTTGTGTGACATTTGAAATGTGCATGCACTTATCCCATCCTACGATACAGGCAGCTTTCTATGGAAGCAGTGCCCATGTAGGAAATGCATTTGGTATAAGGCAGCTCCTGTATATAAAGTGTGAGTTCAGGTGAAACTCCTTCCTTTTTTCATGATAATCCTACTTTACAAGCAGGCATTTACAGGTAGCTACCAGCTACTTGCTCCTGGTACATTCTGTTTGCAGGAACCTATTACTTCCTGGAAGGCTGTAATACTCTGAGCAAGGGAAAGACTGAGTCTTTTAGAATGTATTGCAGGTCTTCATTTATCGAGAATCACTGTGGTATTAATGGCTAAAGTGTGAAGACCTTTATTCAGAGAAAATGTATGATTCATGCTGGCCGTTTGTCTTGAGCAGGCACTGCAGGAGCTTCTATTTTCACTGACTGCTGCTACAGAACAGTGGTTAGAGGCTCAATCTCCACTTGCTATTAAGTTCACATTATCAGTCACCTCTTCTTAACCTAAAATGTGTGGGAGGACCAAGTATATTGGTGCAAGAGTATTTAAACACCTAATTGATTTTGAAAACAACAACAACCCAGAAACATATACAAACTAGAATAGTACCTAGTGTTGCTTGGGAGAATAATTAACCACTGTTAATGATCACTCGGACTGCCAAATGTGCCCCCCCAATCCAAATTGTAAGTTGCAAGTCCAATTTGTGTGACCACAAAGGTGAGCGAAAGGGTTCCTATCAATTTAAAAGCTTCTAGTAGAGCCACCTCACCCTTTTGGGGGGGCAAAGAAAGGGCAGTCCTGGGAATCTAGAGGTTCAAGGGCCATGGAAATAATTTTTGGGGAAGCTGCATGCAACCCTGGACTGCACTTTGCTTTCCCCTGCTCTAAACATTGCTTTCCTCTGCCCTAAATTGAAAAAAATTCTCCTAACCAGCCTAATCTTAGTTTCAGCATTCCTATCTCAAGGTATTTCTATATTGTCCTTTTTCGTAAGAATTGAGGGTTCTTCTATTTCACACTCAAAAACACCCTATGAAGTAGGTTAAGGAGAGATACCATGATGAGTCCAAGGTCACTTCGTAATCTTCATGGCTGAATGGGGATTTGAACTCAGGTCTCCTCAGTCCAAGCCCTACCCTGCATCCACTCTGTATCGAACTATAAAATTAAAAAATCTTCAAAAGTTACTGTACTTACAAACAATGTTGGTTTGGGTACAAACACACCTCCTTCCTCATGCTCTAATGGTAAATGGACAGATGGGCTGGATGCAGACTTTGAAGGCAAATTTTTATTCTGTTTCTGAGGCAAACTGTCTCCTTGGGGTCTACCATGAAGACTAATCAACATCTGTTTCATCACAGCAAGTTCCTTTAAAAATACACACACACACAAAACCATAAGACTCAACTACTAGTTACAGAGTAAGTATTTTCTATTCACCAACCAAACCACATAAATGAAACCATTACCATATAGCAAGGATGGTTATCCTTCTTTCTGCCTGATTACTTATTTGAAACCACTTCATAAAGGAAGTAATAAAACAAGAAAGGCACATAAAATGTATAGAAAAAGAAACTCATCATTTCTGAAATGCAGAGAAAGATTTACACACCATTCTTAGGCATCCCACTAGTTCCTTTTCACTTAAACTACCATTTATTTTTAAATAATTCTTTTTAGAGGTTTGTTTTAAGAAAGAAGAACAGCTTGCTTAATCCAATCTGCATGTTTACAAATAGCAGTCATATGGCTGGGATAAGGGAATATGTCTTATAAAGGAATGTCTATCTATTTTAAAAAACCAAACAGTTACTACTCCCAGAAAAAAGGCAGTGGCATGGGGGTGACATCCAGGAGAAAAGCGAAGGCACTGCAAACATTACAGTAAAAATGCAAGTGATGTTAAGAAAAGAGCTTTCTTCTCTGAAACAGAAAAATTGTTTTTTGAGAAACTGTACAGGCAAGACGACCAGTACAACATTAAAGACAACAGCGCAGAACAGATATTCTCTCATTAGATATACTGTAAGGTTAACAGAGAGGAATGTTCATGGCCCATTTTTTCAATCCATTCGCACAAAAGTTGGTGTATATGATAAAACATGATATCACACTAAACATTACTTTTATCACATACCAGTAATAACCATATATTTAAGATTAGATGTATTAAGATTAGAGGCTTGGACGAAGTAGAAGAAGAGGACATCTATAGTAGAATGATACCGGCTTTGGCAAAATTTTTGGACTGGTCAACGGAACAAATGGACACTGAGATTGATCGTATCTTCAGGATAAATTCACTGATTGCGCGGAAGAGGAAGGTACCCAGAGACATCGTGGTTTATTTTGTAAGAGAACGGGTGAAGGAGATGTTTATTCACTTGAGCTACTCAAAAAAATTAATTATTGAAGGAATGGAATTGAAAATATTTAAAGATGTGCCATCGCAAGTGCTCAAGAAAAGAAAGGACTATGCATTCTTAATTCAAGAACTTAAGAAAAAAGATATTATGTACAGATGGGGGAAGTTGGAAGGTGTTATATTTACATACAATCAGAGAAGACATGTGATAAATTCAATAAGCAAAGCAGAAGAGTTTTTGAAAAGGTTTAAGGAAGAACAGAGGAAAAAACAAAATAGAGACCAAAGACAAGAGGAAAAAAAGAAAGAAGAGAGAGGTAATGAAGAGAAAGACCAAATGACCAGGCGAGCAGAAGAAGAACAAGTCGAGGGACAAGAGCAGCGAGAGGTTAGAGAGGAACACGAATCTGAAGAAAAGGAACAAGAGGATACTGATCAGGAAGAGACAGGAGAAGAAATATCTTTGGAAGAAAAGATTTAAAAGGAAGCAGTTATAATCAAAATGAGAATTAAAATATTCTCTTGGAATGTCCAAGGAATAAATTCAATAATACAAAAAAAAGAAAATATTTCATTATTTAGAAAAACAGAAATGTGATATATATTGTATACAAGAAACACATATAATTAAATCAAATAAAAAACTATTAGAAAACCCCAAATTAGGAAATTTGTTTGTAACAAGCATAGAAAAAAAAACAGAATTATTTAAATGTCTAAAGCATCTGCGTGCACACTGTAATTCCATATGATCCCTGCTGCAGAAGAAGTGCTAGTATGATATAAGAAATGAACTGGAGATTTTCATAAGCATGGAATGTCTACTTGCAGATGAGGATTCCTGCTGTGTCTCTGTATGAGTTAGTGCTTTGGCCATGTCTCTTCTCAACCAGCTTCAAATGGAGGTACTGTGGTGGGGTCAGTCTAGATGACCTCTGGGTGTGAGCGATCCCACTGAGACATTGTGCCGGCTACAATAAACAATTTTCCTTAATCCGTGGGTCTCTATCTCTGACTTCTGTAACATATTTTGGGGGCTCGTCCGGGATAGACGGGCCTTTCGCCTTCTTAAGTGGCAACTGCTTCCTCTGGCATCTGTGCCCCCATTATAGAGACCTTGGGCGCCCCCGACTTTAGTCGGACGGTCTTCCTCGTGGGGGTGCTGAACCAGGGGATTGGTTTGCCAGCTGAGAACCCAGGATGGTTTTGGAAAATTGACACAGAACACGGCCCTTAGGTAAGTGTGTAAAGTGCTTCCCCCTAAAGTGTGGGACACTGGGGAGAAGAGGGGCCTGATCACCCCCATGGAACCTGCCCGAGTATAGTGGCTCCAAAGAGGGGGGGCCACTGAAACTGCAGGATTCCTTAGACACACAGGGAAGGAGGGAGGGCTGTGTTGTTGAACCAAAGTATGCGTGTGAGTGAGTGAGTGACACCGCAGTTCTCAGAGCATGCCGTTGGAACGTCCGGGTGCCTGAGTCGGTGTGAAGAGAAAGGAGTCTACCTCATTGTGTCGGCCCGTTGGGACCCCTAACCCACGGACCAAACCCTCCCCTACTGTGTGTTGTTGTTTTGGGGAGGAATCTGGGTGGAGGGCGGCAGTTGACAGACACTGCTTCAATCAGACTCTGCTTCAATGTATGCTGAAAAACTCCAAGAAAGGGTTAAGTAGAGACGTACTTTTCAGCAGTTTTTTGCCTGGTTTGAGGTAACAGACAAACACTGCTTTAATGCTTTCATGTATGTAGGAAAAATTCCAAGGTTTGTGTGTAAGCAAAGCGGCATTTCGCCTGGTTTCTGGTTTCTCTCTGCTTTCTTTTTTTCCCTGTTCCTCTCCTGTGCTCAGAGCCGCCTCATCCCCCCTGCAGCCCCTCCTCCTCCTCCTCCTCCTCCTCCTCCAGCTCTAAGATTCAGATTTAACCCTAGAAGGACCAACTCCCTAGCATTCAGTTCAATATTCCATAGAGGCTGATGCTGGAGAAAAACTGGGGACAGGGGTTCTACCCAGGGAGAAAGTAAAGATGAAAATTGCTGTTTTCAATGGACTAGCAAGCCCATTTAAGCCATGAGGCTTGGCTATAACAGGAATTAAGTCAGTATGTTAATGAGAAAACAAACCTTTAGACCAGAGAAAGAAAAAAAAGAGAAGAAAAAGGCTTGATCTTGAATAATAGGAGGCATGCCTAAGGAACTGGAAAAGTTATACTGGATGTCTGGATGGGGCAAGAAGCAGCCCTTCAAAGAGTGCTAAGGCATTGAAAAGGCACATCAGAGGCAGCATTAAATTATTAAAAAGGCAGAAAATGCAAGATTAGGATCTTCCTACCTGGACACACGCATGTCTCCTCAAAAGCAAGTTTGATTTATTTGGCACATGTGCCTCCAAGTAAACCCCTCCCTGCTGGAGGAAGAAATAGAAAGAAAGAAAGAATCTTGAAAGCACGTTTAGACAAACAATGCCATTTCCCCCCCTCTTCCTTGCTTGAGACGGAAGGAGTGAGAAGCCTGCCTTCTGTAATTTAACCCTTAACTTTCCAACTCGGATGATTGCAGTGAATTACACCTGGGACAAGCTATGATAGCAGGCCGAAGCTTGAATCCAAGAAACTTCAGTCATCCCTTAGGTCCAGAGAACTATTACTATGTCAACAGGTTGCTAAAAACAGCACCACTAATTGCATTAATCAATTGGAAAGTAGCACCCAGTTCCATGCTGAAGGCTCCTTTTAAAATCAAGTAACACCTGAAAGATTCATTTTAGCATAGAGGGAGCAACTCATTTCAGCCTTCCTTGGCTGTCTTGCTGCCCCTAAGAGTAAGGGGGATCATGGCTTCTGGCAGCCCTCTCCTGCCTCCCTATTCTGCCTGCCTCCACCCATTTCTCTGCTTGGGAGGGTGCATTTTATAAGAAGAACATGGATAACCCGAAGAAACAGCCCTTAAGGGATTCTGGCCAGTTCATACTGAGTAGAGAAGAGAAGGTGCCTCTGCCCCCCCGTGTGTAAAGAGACATAATACAACCACAGAAGGATATTATGTAACATCTGGAAAAAGGGGGAATCAGAGATACCCCATTCTGAGAAGCGGCCAGCAGCAGGAGCAGCGGAGACTGCCAGAGACAGCGGTAGGAGAGCAGCTGACGAGATGGGGCTATAGATGGGTGAGGCAAAGGGGGGAAAGGCAGCAGGGCTCCCCCCCCTTGATGACAGCAAGCAGCTCGAACCCTGCAAAGCCTCGGACCCCAGCATGAGGGAGCTGCTGACCAAGACAGCGGCAGCAGCCAAGAAGGAGGCTACAGGCAAATGCATAAGAAAGTAGAGTTGTTGGCAGCTGCATTAAGCGTTCAGAATAAAGTGCAGCAGCTGGGGGAAAGAATCCATGACCCCATAGTCCAGAAGCTGCAGTGGCAGCAGGCAGTTATCCCCTGTTGCCAGAAGAGAGACAGGCGAGTGGGAGAGGCTGGAACAGAAAGTCTAAGCAGCAGCTCCAGCAGAAACTGCAGGCTGAGCAAGAGAAGGAGGCTTCCTAACACCAAAAAGCTCTGGCTGAGCTTCAGGCAAGTTAGGGGAGGCTACGCAGCAGCAGAATCGGGGGCTAGTTCTGTGTGAAGCAAAGCGGCTGGCAGGGAAGGAGAAGCGAGCCAGGGCGACTAGCCACAGAAAAGGCTGGCAAGGCAGCGCTGGAGATCCAGCTGCAAAGACCCCATCAATGAGCCCCATGTGGAGGTCTCTGGTCTCCAAGAAGAGGCGGCCAGAGTCCAGGAGCTGGTAGGGGAAAGAGGGAGCTGGAGGAATTCCGCTTGAAGAACGACTCTCGCAGCGAAGAGCTGAGAGACATGCAAAAGACTGTCAGCAGGCTGAGAGGGGAACTGGCTACTGTGAAGGCACTGAAGGAGAGGGAAGCCAAAACAGGGCGTCCTGGAGGTGGCCAAGACCCAAGAAGCAGAGCTGAGAGGATTGGTTCAGCCATGACTTCACTGCAGACGAGTTTGGTTGGGAAACCTGACTGTATTGGCTCTGCAAACCAAGGTGCCTGTGGCTGGCTGTCAGGTGAAGACTAAGGAGAGGTTTTGTCCATCTTCCCACAGACAGAGACGGGCAGGGGCTTAGAGCTGTGACATCCTGGAAGGAGAAGTTGGCAGCAGGAACATGGAGAACACAAGGAAAGGCAGAGTCCTAGGTGCAAGGCAGTCCAGATTGCGAGGGGCCCACCAGTTCCCGATAGAGCGGCAACTGGTAAGAGTCTCTGGCCCAACTACAGGAAAAGCTGGCCCAGCCCCAGCAGATCAAGGAGGGGGTGATAGAGCACCTCTTCCAGCTGGGAGGGGGAGGCGATAGAGCGCCTCTCCGGGCTGGATCTGGAAGTGGAGCTGCGGCTGAAGGACTCTTTGATCGAGAAGGCGGAGAAGAAGGAGCGACAGAGCTGAAGGCCGTGGGATAGCCAGGAGAAGCAGCCTCAAAAGCCCATACCATATAGGCTCAAATAACAGACCTGCATTTGTCCACAAGATCATCAAAGATTGAACCACTGCTCTAGGAATCATCTGGAAATTACATTGCCCCTACAGACCTCAGAACTTAGGAAAGATGGAAAGGATGAATCGGATCCTGAAGACACAGTAGTTCAAAAGTGTGCCAAGAAACAAGGCTGAAGTGGCCAGATGTTCTTTCCATTGCCCCTTTAGGATAAGGCATAGGATAAGGTGCATACCTCACTGAACCATAGGGTTGTCCCCTTTTTCGCCGAAGTATGAAGCCATTTTGGGAGGATTAAGGGGAGACACAGAGGAATTGGGAAAACAAAACTCTACAGGAGGAGGTTAGCGCATTAGGAAAAGCTATGGATAAAATAAGGAAGTAAATGTTAGAACAGCATCTCCCCTTCTTACAGACCCAGGCACACCCCCTTCCAACCGGGAGATGAGGTATGGGTGAAGGATTGGAAAGGGGAGCCACTTGGTCCTGGGTGGAGGGGGCCCCACTAGGTTATACTGACAACTACCACTGTAGTAAAGGTGGCAGGGTTGAAGCCTTGGGTGCATTACACTAGGATAAAAAGGCTCACTCTGACTGGACTGTTGCCCCAAACACAGGCCAACCTTTGGAGCTGAAAGTTATCAGAAAGCAGTAAGGAAGACTGAGACTCGGCCATGCTGTGTTCACACACCGGAAAGCTGAACACCCAGCGAACAGCCAGATCTCCATCTGGAGAGGAAAGAAGTGCTACCAGGGACGCACCGCTCAACGTACGGCCAGATGCTGAATGTGGGAGACAATATTATGGGTTGTGGTAGGCATAGGAGGGGCTGGAAGCCTGGCCTACATATTTTACCACTTCAGACGGTGGTTCTGTGGGGTTGGAAGATAACGTGTATATGACGATTGTTGGTGCTGAAGAGGATGATGCTGAGCAAGGGAGGCTGGGAAGTGAATTGGTTCCAGATCTTGAGCACCTTGGATGTCAGTAATCGCTGGGTATGTTCTCATGGGCCAAGCTCAGGAGACTATCCCAATTACAATGTAACATTTGAAATCCCTGAATCTCCACAGGCATACCCAGGAAAGTATCCCAATGTCGATATCTTCTTTAGTTGTAGCAATGGTTTCATTGAGTTATATGAGAATAAGGGGGGCTGGTCCTCCTTAAATAAGTTCCAGGAAGAAACCAGCTTTCATAATGGTAAATGGATATATGGTCTACCTCCAGGGATGAACTGGTTGTGTGGAAACTGGGCAAGGAAAGTATTTCCTAGGTGTGAAATAGCACCTGTGCCCTTGGGAGTTTGGCCACTGTGGGTATCACCTTTCACCCAGTGCGCCAACCAATGCAGGCATGGGATAGACAGTTTGGTTGGGCAAGAATGAAAAGAGCTTATGATGAAAGCTATGGGTATGATCCTGACAACACGAATCTGAAAGGTTGGGAGTCATCATGTTCCCCATGGTGGGAGTTGCTCTTAATGTAAGACAGATACGCCGCCTGTCAGCTCAGTTGGGATTGTTAGCAAATTCAACAGCAAAAGGGCTCAGTGCCTTACAACAAGAGGTAGATTCATTGGCCTCTGTTGTAGCTCAGCATAAAATAGCTTTAGATTACCTCCTCAGCCGTGAAGGGGGTTTATGTATTTGACTAAATACCACATGTTGACATTATGTAAATAAGACTGAAATAATAGAGACTAATGTGGAACCTATACATTCTGCAGTTTCAACTATTAGAAAATCATTATTGTGGTCTGCAGACATGTGGACATGATTATCTGGTTCCCTAATTTAGCATGGTTAAAGACATTGTTTGTAGGGTTGTGTTGTGTATTGATAATGGGCATTCTGATTTGCATAACAGTACCTTGCATGTTACAGTGTTTTCAATCTGCAATGAATGAAGTAATGGATGGAAAGGCTGCCGTATATGCTCTGATGGCACAAACCGAATAATTATGCTTGAATTGCTAAAGAATTCAGCATAAAAGGGGGGAAATGTGGTGGAGTCAGTCTAGATGACCTCTGGGTGTGAGGGAAGAGCAGTTAATTTTCTCTGCAGTTGAAGTCCCTCTGTGTTTGAAAGGAATACAATAGAACTCTGTAAGATAAAATGCTAGGGAGGATGGAATGTGGCACACTACGCTTATGCTTCCTTTACTTTGCAACATTTGTAAGATTACGCTAGAGGCGGTGGGAACCTTTGTATGCATCTGTTTCCTTTCTTGAACATGTGATGACTGTACTGGAGAATGTATAAAATACTGTGAACATGAAGAGGCGGGGCTCAGACTTTTGGGAACGATCCCACTGAGACATTGTGCTGGCTACAATAAACGATTTTCCTTAATCCGTGGGTCTCTATCTCTGACTTTTGTAACAGTACATAATTCTGCTGCATTTTCATTAGGTATAAGTGAATGCATTAATCAACCTCCATGAAAAGATATGGCAAATTTCACAACTCTCATGAGGTAGCTTCCCCTTGTATTTCTTAAAAAGTGGTTTAGATAGAAATATATATTCAGTATGTTGGCTCTACTGAAAGTAGAACATCCTACAAATTTTTTACTCAAAAATATGAATATTTTTAGGTGTGAGAATGAAGTATGTGTCCTATTTCAGTTTTTTTTTTTTTAAAAAAACACAATGTTCTGCCTTTTCAAAGCTTGAAAAAAGGCTAACATAACCACAAGGCATGCAGATGCTAGTTTGGGGTTCCATCTGCCCCATCTCATCTCTATAGAAAATATGTACTCATTTCACAATGATTTGGGCTTCAGAAAAATACAAGGCCTCAACTGTCAAGGAAACCCAGTTGTCTATAAAGTTAATGTTTACAGCTTGTTAGAAAATGGCAAGCGAGGAGATCTCTATAGTTGTGGAAGATGAATGTAGATTAACAATAGATTTCTTAATTTTAAGCTGGACTGCATGCTGATGCACACACTGTTTTGGTTACAATAATGAACATATGCCCTGAAAGATGAAAGCATGCCATTCCTCATACATTATTGCTTATAAGCAGTTCCATAATACCATAGGATGTAAATTCTTTTTGCTCAAAAGGTAAAAATAGGCAGCCTTTGTTGTTGTGATGATTACATCTAGTAAATTAATGCCCAATATTTCAGTTATGAGCTCTTCGTGCTGCCATCCCAAACCTTAAAGCACACCAAACCACTTCAGCCACTGGGTGCGTTCTTCTTATTGCTCAGTCATTTAATATTGTAACTATTTGCATAATTCAGCCATGTGCAGTGGCATGTCAAAACAGCTCAACTGCAGAGCAGCTGTTTCAAAGGACTGCATAACTGATACCAACATGTTGCTGAAAGTTGTAAACTCTGCAAAGATGTTGCCAAAGCAATGCATAGACAAAATTTCTTGATGAAAATAACTTGGACAATTATGTTACAGGGCACATGCTTTACCTTTAGGGGGCTAAGCTTGCATATCTACTGGTTGGAACCTACAGAAATTAGATTTTTCCAAATATGTTCAGGATTGGGGTACAAGCAATGTTTTTATATCAGCAACCACTGCGACAGAATACAACTTGGCAGCACCTTATAGAGATCAAAAAGATGTTGACATTATACTCGAGAAAAGACAATTGTAAGAAATTCTCAGGCTGATAAGAGTTTAAGTTTCAGAGAAGACAAAGCAATCTTTTAGCACTTATTTGGCCATCGTATCTCCTGGAGAGAGGCCAACTCTCAGGCAGCACAAAGAAAGAATAGCCTATCAGAAGATCAGCTTAAATTCTCTACCTCTTTGTAAGCCAGCACAAGTCTTAGCTTCTACTATAGAAAATGAGTAAATAACATTGAAGAAAATGCCAAAAAAGTCCATGTGATTATTTTTAAAAATGTACTTTTACAACAACACTGGAGATTATAACTTAGGGCCCTACAGATATCATCTCTGACCTGTTAGGAGACAACGGAACATGTAGTCCAAATCAGCCGGAATGAGGCTATAGTAATTATTTTTACATATTTTCTTAAAGTGCCTCCTAGCTAACAAAATCTAGCCCATGTCTCAGGCTCTTCCAGAAGAGCAGTAAGGTCCTTTTATTGTGATATAACATAATATGAGCAAAAGATAGGTAAAATCCTTTAACTGGCAAGTTTGTGGTCATGAAGTTGCCACCAATATGACCCTTATGAGGTAGGGAAAAAATGAACAAGCAAGCAAAACAAAAGTCCTGCACACTTAAAAAGACTTGCAGCAAAGAGATGGAGTGAGGGAAGGGGTCGAAATGTTACACACATACATACATATATACGTACATACATACACACATACAGAGAGACAGCTGGTAGCATTTGTCTTTAACTTCTGCATGAAGCAAAATTACTTTGCTGCAATAATGGATGCCAATCCAATCATCCCAGCTCGGCTATGTTAATTAACATCTGTAGTAAACCATTTTATCTATTCATGCTCAAACAACACCCAAGTTCTTGATTAGCTTCAGAACACTGGGGTTTCTCTTTAAAATTCCTTTATTGGAGACTGAGATCTTTTAGATTAGCAGCAGACTGTCCTGGAAGACTAAAAATTTATCCTGCTGATATCTGAATACTGTTATTTCTGATGTCAAATTTGCATCTATTTATTACTTGCACAAAACCTGACTTGTCTATGTAAACAGCAGAAGGGTGTTGTCAGCAGGTGATGCATAAATCACATGGGAAGATGAGCAGTTCATTGAACCCCAGATATTCATATGTCCTGTATTACTTGCCTAACTGGATTTGGCTCTGTCACTAAAAATAAGCCATACTGGTGAGTGGGGAAAATGGCCTTTAAATATTTGCAGGGGAGAACTTGCAGACATGAAAAAGACAAAGGAGTGCCCTACTGATTCCTCCATACAAATGGCTCTCCAGCCTCTGCATTTGTACTCCCTCATGAAACACAGGTTTTAGAACAGGTTTGCTGATATAATATCCAGTTTAACCCACAGTCAAAACTACCAGTGTCAAATTCCAATTATGTTTTCAAGTCAACATAAACTACTGTCCTTGTTTCTTTTTTTTTTTTAAAAAAGACTGCTATGAGCACAGTGCTCATGGGGTTCATTTATACGAAATACACATATTTTGCCTAAAATGCCAGGTTCATGTTGGGCCCTGAACATTAATATATGAATGCTGAAGGGTGTATGTACATGCGCACCCCTTTGGCTCACAATCCTTGTGGTTAGGCAAGCATGGTGTAGTGGTTTGAGCACTGGACTACGGCCCTGGAGACCAGAGTTCGAATCCCCGCTTGGCCATGGAAACTCACTGGGTGACCTTGAGCACATTACACTCTCTCAGCTCAGAAAACTCCATGATAGGATTTCCTTAGGGTCTCCATAAGTCAGAAATGACTTGAAGGCACACAACGACAGCAAATTAGGCCTAGCGATTTAAGGTGGAAAAGGAATTTGTGTGCATTGAGACACAACATACAGCGGGCAGAAAGTACTAGTTTCTTAGTCAGGCAACAGCAGGCCAAGCTCGCTGAATTTATATGAGATCAGGCTAATTCAAAGACCTCATACTGCGCATTAGTCATATGTTGCCACTATTATGCCTTTCCTGCTAAAGGCAGCCCTGAGTCTTGATCACACATTACAGAGAGTTCTCCAGTGAGGTTCCAGCCTTAGGTAATGAACTGGTTCTACAGACTGTCACAGTTGTGCAGTCATGCAAATCAGTCTTGGTTGTAAGACCATCATGCCCCCCTCCCCCACAAGCACGTAGCATAGTTTGAAGATCTGATATACTTAATATGACACCGTTTTGCAAAGGGAAATAGATCATCATCCATAGTGGACATTTATAGACAAAACAGTGATGTGGTAGGATAGCTTTTGAAAACTGAAAATTTGTAGTATAGTCAGAAAACTGACACAACAAAAGTAATTTTGAAAAATGCATAGAAGTCAAATTGTAGGAGACAGCTAATACATTTTTTCTACTTCTGTGATACTGATAGTTAAAGCTTCTCAGTACAAAGGCTGTGACATGAAGACTTGAACAACTAATCTTCTGCACACCTCTGAGGGCTTTAGATTTGTCCCTCTAGAACAGCAGTCCTCCATGCCAAATGGAAGGACCTTTCAAAAGAAAGGGACTGTTATTCAATGACAAAAAAGTACATGAGTGTAATTATAGTAGCTCTTTAAATTCCACATACTAGACAGATTCCCCAATACCTGTACATTCAAATTATCTTCCACTGTTCTTTTTGTATTTTTTATGATGCTGCAATAAAGATGTATCCAGGACTCAGAGCTGTAATGTTTACCAGATATTGTTGGATAGCAGCTCCTATCCTCTTTCCATTGACTACTCTACCTAGGGCTGATGGAAGTTGCAGTCCAGTAACAATTAGAGAGCCATATATTTCCCAGGCCTTGTTTATCCTGTGTTCCCTTTTGGCAGACAAGAAAGACTTAAGTATTTATACTTCTCATCTAAAGAGGTCCTCTTTAAAAATCAGAAACTTTTACTCTGTCTACATAACTGGTTTAACAAGAAGCATCATGTGAATGAAAAAGCATGGACAGTAAACTCAATTTACAATAAAAGCATTTCCACCAAAATTTTAATTCTCAACCACAAGAAAAATGCTTTTGGGATGGAAGTATACAAGAAAGGATTTCTTGAACACAGTTTTTAAAAAGTATCTAGTTATCTCTATTCCATAAATTATCTTCTGCAGTTTTGGTGGTTCATAAATATATTTCCATTCATACTTTATATCTGATGTCAAAACTGTGATAACATGCAGGAATACGAAACAAAGGCCTACACAGATGGATAGTAGCTACTGCAACATGAGTGAATGATTCATAGTCAACATAGGGAAAATGAATACAATTACACACCTTTAAAATATTTGGATGATCTTACTGCCAACTGTTTCTTGCTAAAACTTCTGCCTTTCACAACAAATAAATATAGTTTGGCTTTTTCCAAAATACGTTTCTTATAAGATACTTTTCAGTTCAGTCTTGCAATCCAAACAAACAAAATGAACATTGTCTGTTTTGTGGAACATTCCCCTTCTAAATCAAAACCGGAGGTGCTTACACTGTTTTCTTATGAATTTACATTACAATAAACCTTGCTCATTTTTGTAGCATATGCAAACTGTGTTTCCTAGAAGCTGAATTATACTCAGCTTATGTTTATTTTACATGACACAATAAAACAAAATACAGTTCTTTGAGGGAAAAAGTCTAGCAGAAATCAGTAAGTTATTCAAAATGTCCTCCTCCCACCCACAAAAATTATGCATGAATCAATTCATTTGTTAAAAGCTTCCCAGGTGATATAAATTCAGTAGCCTTTTCATATTCATGCATAACAAATACAAAAACCCAATAGATGATTAAAAAGAAAAGAATGGAACAGTGCAGATAAAACAGCACAGCAGGAACCAGAAATGTCTTGACAATCACTTAACAGTGTAATTGTTGCCTGCTTCTCTAAGCAGATGAGAATAGCTCCAGGGCTTACTTGTGATACAGAAAATGTCCCTGTAATCTGCTGGGGGATTAAAAAAAACAACCCCCCCAAAAAAAACAACCTACAGAGCATTAATAGAAACTAGGATCTTAAAACACTACTGTAGCTGAAGAAAAATGATAATTAGCTTGTGACTGAACGTTTCAAAGAAATAAGCATTATTCACCAGCAATTTTGTTTTTAGAAGCCTGAAACAGGTTATAGCCCATTTGGAGAGGAAGAATTCTCTGAGAAACACAATTCTGAGACTCTGTATGTGTGTATGTATCTTCAAGTCACCTGTTGACTTCTGGCAAATTCACGAATTTCATAAGGCTTTCTTAGGCAAAGAATATTCCAGAGATGGTTTTGCCTATTCCTTCCTCTAAAATGCATCCTACAGCACCTGATATTCATTGGCAATCTTCCATCCAAGTACTAACCAGGGCTGAGCAAGATCCAAGATTGGACAGGATTTGGTTCCTTCAAGGAATTTAGGCCTAATTTTGAAATTGTTGTGTGTCTTCAAGTTGTTTCCAACTTACGGTAACCATAATATGAACCTATCATAGGTTTTCTTGGTAGATTTATTCAAAGGGGGCTTGCCTTTCCCTTCCCCTGAAGCTGAGAGAATGTGATCTCTTCAAGGTCACCCAGTGGGTTTCCATGGCTGAGTGGGGATTTGAACTCTAATTTCCAGAGTAGTAGTCTAACACTCAAATCATTACACCACACTGGCTCTCTGATAGCTGCAATAGTGTCATCTATTTCTTTGGTGTTGAGGAGGTAATATTTTTTGAAAATCTTCTGTAAGTAAGGACACAGAATATGGGGTTTCCATCATTGTCCTCCACTCCTTTCTATGCTGCTCTGAGGATAGGGTGTGGGAAGGATTCCTTTTTCTTAGGCACCTAACATCTGGAAATGGCTGATATAGGTACTGTCCCTTCCCATTATCCTCAAGTACCCTCTGGAGCTAGGGTGATGCCATGGATTCTCCCTACTGTTACCATGCCATACCCCCCCATGCTTTGATATGGTTTAATTGGCAAATATTAATTGGCATAAATATAAAATATACCCCATTATGGCTGCATGTCCGTGCTAATAAAGAGGAAAAAGCTGGCCACACGCATGCATTGCAAAATAAGGTCAGGAAAGACCTCAAGGAGTAACCAGGTCATCGTCAGGAAATCACCAGGAAACTCCAATGATTAATGGACTTGCAGCTAGCCTCTGACGACTCAACTTTGTAGAGACAACAGCATCTGGCAAATGCCCACAGGACAGCTGATTGTCTTAACTCCTCTCCCTCTGATCAAGCAAGCTTCCCTTTTGTCCCCACACCTGTCCAACAATTACAGAACTATCAAGCTACCAATAGCCCTTTTGTCACCTAACTCTAAGGCCATTAGCTCATTCTGGACCTCACTGTCCACTTTCCAGATTCCACTGTATATTCTGCCAGAGAGCCATTAGCACCTTAGCCCTCCAGGCAGAAAACGAGTATTTTAATCCCTGTTTTTGGTCAGTCGACTCACAGTACTCCAATTGCTGGTTGCCACTCTGCTGCTACAATTCCTGTTTGTGTAACGTCCTCAGACTTGCGTCTAAGCCACATTACTGTTTCTTCACTGCTCTTCTGGATTGGTAAATATCACCCACTTTGCCCTAAATTTCACTATCCAAAACTTTCCTCCCTTTAGCTTCAGTTAGCCTTATGTGATTGCATGACTGCTTGAATCTGATGTGAGTGGCTGCAATTCCCCCAATAAAACAATTAAGCTTATTTTTGGATCTCTGGCTGATTCTTCTCTGCACTAGTACTGGTAAACATAGGTGTAAAAGATCTTTTAGGGTTACCCCCCTCTTGCAGGCCTGCTCTTTGAGCTAATATTCCCCACTGTTTCATGGAGGTACTGACATCGTGGGTGGACCCCTGAGTCACTCACATTTCGGGGTAACACTACAGTCCCTAAAGTTCCCCTACCTCCATACCCACAACCCATGAGACTATTAGCTACAACACCAGAATTATTCAAGTACTCTCATGGAACCTATCATGGAGGGAAATAATCCTAATCAGAGTAGAAGTTGTCACAAGTGTAAGAAAAGGGTGAATGCCAAAGTGTAGGAATGGGCCAACCAAAGCCTCAGCAAGGATTTGAGATTCGTGAATCTGAATCCCTGCGCTAAAATAGGCAAACTGAATCTTTCAAATCCACCAACCAAATAGTTTGTTGGAGACCGGGACACCTGAAAACCTAGGAAACCAGACACACAAGGGGACATGGCAAGTAGGTGAGTTTTTCCCTTGGAGTAATAATGGCCTTTGCTAACAATTTCAGAAATTGCATCTGGGGTTGTATTCTAATACATTTAAATTGAACATTTCATATTTAAGTTCAGCACTATTTTCTGTGTTGAAAATCAATGGCATGTATAAATGCTGGGGTCAGTGGGTCTGACGCCTATCAGAAGTAGTGGGGCAGAGGGCAAGGTCACACAATCTCATCCAGTGATTGCCACATGTAGGCCTGTGTACTTCCTTCCACAAGACCAGTGCCTGGTTGTAAACCTATAGCTAGAATAGGATGAGAAGTGAAAGGCCTGTCATGGTTTCTCATGAGCCACATGACAAACAACATGTAGCAGAAAGGAAAAATTGTTTTTAAAAATTGGTTCCTCCGGAGCCCGCCAAAGACCTGATTGGCTCGAAGGTACAATCTTTCTGACATTTGAAGGACAGCTGAAACATTCCTTTGCATAGCTTCCTTGCAAAGCTCTTTCATACACAATTCTGGGGTTTGTAGTTTTATAAAGTGTCACAGCCTTCTCTGCCAAAGTGCATCATCAAGGTGCATCATCAAACTACAAACCCTAGGATACCACAAGAAGCTATGCAAAGAAAATCTAGTTTTGACCTGGATTATCTCTGTACTGTAGTATGTGGCCCTGCTTACACAGGCAGGAAAATGTGAGATTAATCCACATCGTCCTGCCTGTGTAGAAAGGGCCTTCATGCCATTTTCAATCTGGGGAGATACTGAGGCAAACTATGCAATTGTCCTGGACAGATTTCTTCACAGGGAGGTTTGCCTTTGCCTAGGCTTTTGCTATGTCTGAGAGAGTGTGTCTTGCCCAAGATTATCCTTCTTTCCCTTGCTTTTTAAACCCTTTTTAAAAAAAGGATTTGAAAGATTCGAGATTCGTGAGATTTGTGGATTCCCAGAACCTTCCAGAGATTTGGATCTGGATTCGGAAAATTCTGGATTCGTCCCATCCTTACTAAAGTGTAAGGACTGTAAGACTCAGTGAACAGAAAGGTAGGCTAGAATGTATATACCTTTAGAAAAAACTATTTCACTTGAAAGCTCGCATACCATATTCTGAACATGAATGGACCCTTATTAAAGGCATCCTCTCACTTCCTCTCTGTAATTTTTGAAATGCAAAGTATTCTTCCAGAGGTTCAATAAAAAAGAAATGTTTGACTGGAAAGTTAACACAGACCACACGTACTTTGGAGAAAAGGTCACTTTTCAAGGCTTGTAATACCTTCTTGTATCTCGTGCATTGATATATTTTAACTGAAACTGGCTCGAAATTACACAGGCAGAATAAGGTGAAACCAATTAAGCTGTCATGTATATTTAGGGAAGTGATTAGCCACTGTACAGTCAGACAACAGTTCAAAAACAGTTATAAAAAATAGTATATAATATAAAAAAATTAAAAACTCCTTAGTGTGGAAAAGAAATACAACAGAGATAAAGTGTTTCCAAACTGATGTGAAAGATGAGGGATTAAAAAAACAAATTAATGGCCAAATAGATACTATTATCTGCACAAAACATCTGGGAGAACATGGACTATTATTTTCGCTCCAACTCTGCCCTGCTGCACTTGAGTTGGTCTTTCTCCAGGAAATAGAAACCACTCATTCTGCCTGGCTCTGATAAAGGGGAAGCTGTTGGCAGGCTGACAGTTTACCCAAAGTATTTCTGAACTTGCTTTTGCTTTCCTCCTGCTTAAAGCCTACCTGTTTCCTTCATGCATCTTACTTAGTTCCCTAGAGTAGGAAAGGGGCTAAGGGGAGACAGGAAGTAAAGCCACCCAAATGATACTGATCTCAGCATCTCTAGGTAACCTTTGTACACTCAGTGTCCTTGGTCTCAAACCACTCCTGCAAAGACAAAATGAAAGAAGAATCTTGTATGCCACCTTGTACTCCTTGTGGGAAACGCAGGATAGAAGTACAATGAATCACTGATATGCATTATCAAGCCATTAATTTGCTTGTACACTACGGCAGATGGGATAAGGAGATGGAAGAGCTCCTTTTCCTTTCCTATGTATATAACTCTCCGAACAATTTTCAGGTATGACCATCGCTATTTTACAACGACTGGCAACAAAACCAATTAATAACTGTAGTTACTTTATGCACTCATTGCCTTCTTTTCTCTCCAGTCAATTTAATTTATATATGGATATAGACTATGTGACCTACCATCTTAGCTCATTAAGGTTAGGGCAATCAAAAGACTATTAGTCAGGATGTCTGTATGTCACTTCCAATATCAGAGATAGTACGTCTGTTAAATCATTTCTACAGGAACATGAGATGAAAGACGCAGTTGCATTCATCCTGTTCTAAGGCATCCTGTAGGCAACTGGTTGGCTGTTGTGTGAATGGCATGCTTGGCCAGATTAGCCTCAAGTGTAATCCAGCACGGCTCCCTTTGTTTATAAAATATATTGTACTAATCTGATGTTGACATCACTACACTCCAGTCAATTGAAAAAAAATTAAGCCAAGCAGTTTGTCACAATGAAGTAATCAATACATTCTAAAAATTATCACAGTACATAGCATCCAGAGGAGAGCAACCAAAATGGTCTGGAATTTAAACATTAGGAAGAACTTCCTGATAATAAGAGCAGTTCAACAGTGGAATATGCTGTCTCGGAGTAGGGAAAAGTTTCCTTCTTCTGAGGTTTTTAAACAGAGGTTAGATGACCATCTGTTGGGAATGCTTTGATGGTGTATTCCTGCATGGCAGGGGCTGGATTCAATGGCTCTTGTGGTCTCCTTCAACTCTATGATTCTATTCTATGATTCAAGTGCAAGAGTTCGACTACATGACAATGTCTGGGATCAGCAATGATCCCAGTGTTAACTCCTCTGAAGGTTCCACTGACCTTCATACATATATTTCTTTAATGTGAAGAGAGCAATCATCTATATACTTGGACTCATAGATATGGCACTCTAGGGGTGGAGAGCGACATCCTTGCTCTTAGAAGATCCAGTCTCAGATGCAGCCTTTTTCACCCACAGTGGAGACTTCAGGGTTGTCTTCTCTATGAGGTCAGAGGTGTATCAGGCTACACTGGTGGGCAGGAAGGGAGGCAACTCTGGATTCTCAGAATTCCCAGCCTCCAGCAGAATTTAAACATCCACATCAGCTGTGGAGCAGCTGCAAATGAATTTCTTCCCATTGTTTACACAAGGAGATTCCCTTTTTACCCCTCAAAAACAAACAAAACAAAACAAACAACCTCACACATGCAATAAGGAAAAATTGAAATAAATTGGCCCACTCCTCATTTCTGCCCTATCAACAAGAACACAGCAGTGCACAAAAACAAAACAAACAAACAATGCAAAACAACTCCCAAGACTCTGATAAAGGAGGATTCTGTCAGAGAGCACAGAATGCCTCCCCAAAGCTCTAGGCATTAAACACCACCACCACCACCAACACAAAAAGCAGTATTTAATGATTAAATTTAAAATTTCACATTGCAGTAATTTGTACTTTCTGCATTATGAATGTATTTTACCTCACCCACTCTGGTTCACTTTAAATGAGGTTTGATTTCAATGCGGAGTTGCCAAGTGAAGTAGGTCCTCTACTTTTAATGGTTTTGCAGAAGAGGGAATATCAACAGGTGCTGAATGCATGACAACCAGCCCTTTTATGGTAGACTTATATATGGACTATGAAATGGTACAGACTAAATCAGAAGGTTATATATATTTTATACACTTTCAGGTACATGCCAACAATTCCCCTGTGCCTTCAGTATTTCCACACATGTGTAGTGGACATTGCTAAGCCCCAGTAATAGTTTCTAATCTTCATTGCATACTACTTTGGAGAGTCCTTAACTCTCTGCTCAGAGAATTTTAGGGTTTGAAGCAATGTAGAATGTTTTTCTGTGACTTCTCAATCAAAGTGTTTTCTCCACAAGCCTGGGTATCTCTGAATCCAAAGGAATTTGGAAAAAAATAGCAAAACAATATTGAAAGACAAATGGAGTATAACAAACCTCAAGGGAAAACGTGTACTCAAATAGCTCCTTTTTACTAAAAAAAGAATCAACAAGTCTTTAGAGCCTTGATGGCCCAAGCTGCAAAAATGATTTGAAAACAAAAATACTCTTATCAAAACAACAATCCCATCCTATTCACAGAATAAATGTGTAACAGTTGTTTCTCAGGATCCAGATGCCTTTTCTCAAAAGAGTGTTACTGTTGGTTAGAGAATACAGTTTTTCTTCTCTGCTAGCATATTAGTTATAATGAGAACTTAGTGGAATGCAATTGTTATGAGTCTTTATCGGACAGTGCCAGTGACATCACCAGGCGTGCAGCTACCAGGGAGGAGCAGCATGAGAGCACTCCTCCACTAATAACAATTCTACCCCCTCAATGAATTTTTTCTTCAATCCTCAAATTTCTATCATTGCTGATACTGACACACTGAAATCACCCACACCTAGAACTTGCTGAGTATGCACACCCTTGGTAATTTTACCTGGTCTTTTTCTTTGGATGACTAAACAGCATTTCAGAATGAGAAACCAAAATTTTAAAATCACTACAATTCCACAAATTCAGAGCATGAAAGACCTGGGACTACACACCAGGACATCATTACTGATGAATGACAATTCCTTGCTATAATCTGCATCATTTGAGAATATTATTATTTGGTTTAAGACTGTATCTCCCTTGCACTACTGAAATGCCCTAAGTTTTAAAAACCTCCAATTTCTCATATTATTGTGAATGTGGACTAGATAAAATATTTGCTCTTTGAATACTGTCATTGAAGAGTGTATCTTCTTTGCAACTTACCTCATGTTGTAAAAGCACTAATGGGATACTGGCTAGGATACCCCACTACTGGCCCTGGGCTGGAACTAACATCAGGGTCACTAAATCCATGTGGTTTAGAAGTGATTGGAAGGTATACAAAATTAATAAATCTTATCAATAGATTAACGTACTTTAATTTTGCATATGAGTTAATACCAGAAGAGAAAGGATTTATGGTTTAAGGAATGGCACATTTTAGATGTCAGCTCATTAAAACAGCTTTGCATACAAAAAGGAATAGAAAAGGACATTTATTTGGAGTAACAAAGATACAATTATATTTGCCCAATTCATTTTTGGGCTATGTTTGAAGAGGAGGTTTCAATCAACAAAACTTGAGCAAAGCTTGGGACCTCCTTCAAGTCGCTTATTCACTTATGGCAATCCCATGAACTTCACAGAGTTTTCTTAGGCAAGGGACACTCAGAGGTGATTTTGACAGTTACCTCCTCTGAAATACAGCTACAGCACCTAGAATTTGTTGGCAGTCTCCCATCCAAGTGCTAACCAGGGCAGACCCTGTTTAGTTTCCAAGATCTGATACGATCTGGTGCCTTTAGAGTATTTAAACCTGGAACCTCAGTACCTGACAGAAAACTTCTTCCCATATATTATTAGTCATGACTTAGAATAACCTACATATGCTATCCTCTACATGCCCATTCAGTCTGGAGACTCTCCTTCACACACATTGGTGGCAGTGGGTTTTTCAGAATGCTTTTGCTAGGTTAGTTTGTCTGGAACCCACACTGTTGTCATTACAACATCACCTAAGCCTTCTTTGTTCTCTCAGGCTTTGAAAGGTCTTCATATTTTAGTTCCTGTTGGTTGGTTTAAGGTATTATACTTTATGTTTTAATTCTCATGACTGTAATGTAGTTTAATGTGTTATTTTAGTGTATTCAAGTCTTTAGCTTGGTTTGGATTTTTTAATTCTATTGCTGGATTTTTCTTTTATTATTTTCATGTTTTTAAATATTTTTGCATGATACCTGGAAACATTTTTTACAGGACTTTGACAAGTATGATTTTTAAATTAAGGCAAGATGTTAATTTTGACTTCTATCAATAACTTATATTCACTAACTCCCAAAGAAGGTAGTATCTGCCATGTAGGGCAATTATTTCCTCCTCTTGATGCAAGTTACATTGGTATACCTGCTCACAGTGATTTTACAAACAGATTTGCAGGAAAAATTTCAGAACAAGCCATCACATAAATGGATCTTACTTGTAACAGCTAATATTGTGGAAGACAAATTCTTAAGTTGTAGGACAATTTTGAAACCAAGTAGGTACCTACCTGCGTGGGAGAACATTTGAAAATCTTAAACTGTTTATATTATTTCATTAGGCTAAAGTTGGTAGCCTTTGTCTTTGCATGCATCTAAAGGTTTCCTCTTGAGAAACAGCTGTTTCACAGAGAGTGAAATGAATGCATTCTCTGTTAATACTAGCTGAGACCATATATTAAGGACATAATAAAAAGGTATAATACATCCAGTGTAAGTACTAACTTCTTTTTAAAAACACTATGTATATCACAACTTAAGAATTAATTACACATTCAAACAGTGGCATCCAATAAATGTATTAAGAGACAGCTGGTGGCATTTAATGGAAATTAATGTACAAAGTGTTCCTGACATAAAGTACAAGTTCTCTGTAATATAACAGAACTTTCCTTTGAGCATCTGAAAGTACCTTGCCAACGGTTATAGTTAGAACAGATTTGTAAAGCGGGATAAAGGGTAATATAATAATTTAAAAGGGAAAGAAATTAGCAACATAGATAATTAACTTAATTGTTCAGCTGAAGTAATATCCAAAGTGGCACCAACCAGTGAGTTGTCATATGAAAAAACAGATCTCTGCATCTTTTGAGCATAACGATGACACATGCTGGTGAAGGAGGCAACACTCGTTACCTCCATCATCCGTCAATTTGTCCTGATTCTAGGTAGCTCCTTCCCCATGAAAGCTGTAAGGTTAGCATGGTATTGGGGAATGAATGGATGGCTCCACAGCCTGCTTTGTCCTGATGGCCATCTCTTTCCAAAGCCACAGGACCCTCGCAGTGAAAAAAGGAGAGATCAGTCTTGTTCAGAAATAATGTCAAATTATCGTAGAAAAGTTTCAGTGAACTTTGGACTTGTGCTCTTCCCCTTCTGTCATTTATTCCAGCATGGCTGCTTCTGCTTCTGAGTAATCACTATTTAGCACCTGCGTGCAACAGCAAAAGAAAGGAACGGAGGAGCATGCAAACCTAAGACTCACCCAAGCTTGTCCATGTAATATTAAACCACAGGGTCGTCAAAATCCCCTTGCTATGCTGAGGAAAACAAAGCTGTGCCATTGCAGGAGTAGCAATATTCAAGGGCAGGATACATTTTACCAAATTAATAAATGCCAGGTGGTGAAGTGATCACACAGAGTATAATCCCTCTATGATCCTTGTTGTACTGGGATTGAGATGGTCCTCTGATTTGACCAAAGCAGGTGGGAGTGAGATGTAATGTTAATAGTTTTTGTGTGTTACTATCTGTCATGAGGCTATCATCACCTATGTCACATTTGAAGAGTTGGCCATGTCTCAATACCAGTCATACTTAAATTAATACATTTATTTTAAAATACCATTTGTATTAAAGGATTCAAAGGGTTTAAGATGGGATCAGAGAAGGAACTCAGATATGCAGTAAAGGAAATTATTTGTCGGGCAATTTTTGAAAGTATATTTCTAAAAAGAACACATTCCTATGACTAATGTGTTGGGAGGAAATAAAACAAGATTACCTCACGGTGATTTAGAAGTTTTTCTAAATCTGCTGCCATTTGATTCTTGATATGCAGCAAAGCTGTCTTTTCTTTATTCAAAGAACTGGTAAAAAGAGGGATAGTATTAGAAAACACAGGCATAGAAATTGATGATTTCTTTTAATCTTGCATTCTGGTTGGAACATGAATTTTTAAAGCAAATTGTTGGCAACTGTGAACATATGCTGAAGCAACAGCATAAAGAAAAATTCTGCCCTAGTTAAAACCTGTATAATTTATACTGTTTTGAAAATGAAAATATGAATGTTTTCTTTAGGTTGAGATCTACAGAACATTTAAGCTAGTACTTAGTCCAGTATAGGCACCAGGGACTTCAATGGGATAGAGCCATTGCAAACGTTAAATATATACTGGCTTAACTGGTTCATGCTTTGCCCTATCCATCAAATGAGAAGGCTGACTCAGCTGAATTATTTTCTTTAATATTACTCTATACAGAAAAAGCACAATAAATTAAGCATGGTTTGACATAGTATTGTTCTTTCTGGCCATGAGAGTTCAAGGAGGATGTGAAAAATTGGAAAGGATTCAAGAAAGAATTATGACATTGATAAAAAGCTGTACAAGACATAAGAGAATAGAACTAAAATGTGTGTTTAGCATGAGTTCAGATTTACAAGGAAAAACTGGACACACTTCATTTGGGGACACTTTAAAGAAAAGGGATTATTATGTGTGACATACTGAGCTTCTGTTCCATTTTGTCCAAACCTTTCTAGATACACAAGAGTTATTAAAAAAAAAGACCAAAAACAACCAAGGTGCAACATGTTTGCCGGTATTAAGTCCAAGGGTGTAAAAGAATGAGGTAATTTGGACAAGATGTTATGTGCCTTCAAGCTGACTCCAACCTATGGCAATCCTATCATAGGGTTCTCTTGGCAAGATTTGTTCAGAAGAGGTTTGCCATTGCCTTCCTATCTAGCTTTAAATCTCATCACTCCTCTGTATCACATAAGCTTTCAGGGGATTTTGAGAACACTTTACTGTCACTGATAACTGCTGCTTCTGGGAAAAACAATATGTAGAACAGAGACTGAAAAAACTACAGTAGAGTCTCGATTATCCGACATTTGGTCATCCGACATTCTGGATTATCCGACGTCGTGGCTGCTTGGGGGCGTGGTTTTAGGTATTTCTGCACCCCCAGACACGCCCCCAAACATGGCGGCCGTGACGGGCAAGGAGAGAAGGACGAGTGAAGCCTCGCCCCAAAACACGGCCCCGAGTGCGACAGCGGCGGCAGCGAGCAGGGCGAGTACCTCCAGGCCCCAAAACAAGGGCCAAAGCATGGCAACAGGTGATTTCTTTGACCCTCCGGATTATCCGACATTTTCGACTATCCGACTATTAGCCTGCCCGTTTATGTTGGATAATCGAGACTCTACTGTATTTTCAGAAAAGGTCAGAGAAATACAAGGAAAGCCCATCATTTGGACTGGAGCTGTTATGAACTAAGTCAAGTGACTCTTTGGCTCTTTCTCGGGTTCTTCCTCTGTTAGAAGAGGGAATCATACAGCTTCTAGCATTCCTCTCCACTGCTTCTGCTAACCACAGCTGCTAGGAGTTGCAGTCCAGCAATATCTGGAAGGCTTAATAATTCTCATCCTTGATGTACGATGTAACATGGAGAAACAGTCAACTAATCAGGGAGATTGAATCTACATTTAGGTTACCAGCATTGAAGGAAGGCAGTATGAGTAATTCATGCTTCTTGACTCTCAAGAAGGCATAGAAGGAGACACGTATGCAACTAAGATGACAATACAGCTTTTAAATGTCTCTGCTAATTATTACTTTGAAATGGTTATTTAATAGAGAAAAGTAATGCTTTGTAAAAATGGCTTGCTCAAGAGGAAAAGTAAAACTGTTTCTGCAATTTAATGGTGAGCAACCAGCAAACTACTAATGCAACAGAGTTTTTATGGCACTGGCAACCAATAAAAAAATCAGCTAAACCTTCAATTGAAGACAAAGATTGCACTCAAAATATGTCCTACCATTAAAATGGAAATTAACAGGCAGATATAAGATTCCAAAATTCTACTAAAATGATCTGCACTTAATTTTTGAATACTTACGTAACATCCTTCTCAAGCTGCACAATATGTTCTTTTTGCACAAGTATCTGAGAATCTCTCTGTTGTACAGAATCAATAAGGTACCTGTAAGGCTGCTGCACTTGGTTCAACAAAGAATTAACTTTATCCCTCTGGAAAAAAAAGTAAGAAAATTTAATTACTCTTCAGAAATTAAGCAAAAATTATATGCTCTTAATTTTTTTTAAAAAAATCATCTTGCAAAGCACCCTTGAACACTATTTTAGAAATTGCATGTTGGACCTAAATGCACATGAAACTTAGCATAAACCTCAGTGGTAATCTCACACATGCAATCACCATGTTTTGAAAGGTTTATTTATTTCTTGTTCAACCTTCTGTCCTCTTACTCTCATTCAATTTTCAGTCAGTTAATACTACCCAAAGTAACATGAAGCTGCTAACTGAAAAGCACTCTCCAAAATAGAACATGCTATCCATGCTCATTAGTTCTATTTAATTCTGTTCTTTTACAATGCTTAAATTCTTGTGCATCACACAGATCTTACATACAGTGAAATGTATTCTAAGAAATAAGCATATAAGATCAAATTCAATGCTACACTTAAATCAGGTTATGAATCAGTCTATATGAAAATGCCTTTCTTTATTAATGTATCTTTATTTATTATTTCTGAATCCCTGATCAACTCCCATTACTGGCAACACACTTTATAATTTTTTTGTAGACCATTATATACAATGTAATCCCTGCTCAGCGACGAAAACCCAATGGGTGATCTTGGGCAAATCACTCTCTCTCCCTCTTAGCTTTAAAGGAAGGCAATAGCAAACTTCCTTTGAATAAATCTTGCCAAGAAAACCCTAGGATAGGGTTGCCATAACTTAGTCAATTTGAAGGTATGTAATAATCATTGCTGCCACACAATGTACAAACTAGTTATATCTCAGAGTGAAAGCTGTTTAGTCTGATCAGCACCAAACTAACTTAAAATCTTTAAATTTGGTTTAATTCAATTGAGGATTTGGTTGCAAATATGAACTGTTTGAGAAGATACCTGCCCAGTACAAACATTATATGTTGCTACATAGAGCACACCACACTGCAATGTGTTTTCTGGCAGCACACATGAGAATGGGCAACATGTAAACTAGTCTTTAAAACCTAAAAATAATTGTAATATAGATCAATAACTGGTTCTGAGATCATTTCTCATTGAAAACACAAACTGGTCATTTCAAACATCACACAGGTTGCAAGAGGAGGTTGCAAAAGGAATTAGTATTTATAGTGTGTTCACATATGTTCATTTTATTATATGAAATGCTGAGGAACTTTTTGGCCCTCCTTATGTTCTGGATAATTCCTAATAGTTCCAGGCAACATGGCTAAAAGTAAGGCTGTATAGGGACTGTACTCCAAAACATTTGGAGGGTAAAAGTTTCCCATCCCTCATCACAAAACATGACGGACTTACACAGAAATACTCTATGTTATTCACTTGCCTCATGTGGTAATAGCAAAATATTACACCTTTTGTGGAGAATGTACTACAGTCAAATATTTTGATACATTCCACAAGGAGGGAAGCATTTTAGCAATCCCTGAAAAACAATCCTGGAACACCAACCAGCTTTTGGTTCTTAAAATTCTAAAAATTGGCTTTTAAAATTGTTTAATTTTTTAACAGCGTGTTTTTATATATTTTATTGCACACTGATTCAGAGGTTTGGGGATTGATTAGTGGACACTTCTAATAAGTATTATAAATAACTATATCATGATTTCAGTTCCAAAAGCCACCACTACTGCTATAGGTGTTAGCAGTCATGGAGGACACCAGGAAACCTTTTGCATGTAAGTCATATCCAATGGAGTGGAAGACATTTCTTGGATTTCTTGTTGATCAAGAAGTCAAGCTATCCAAAGTAGCAGTCAACAACATCCTTGCTTTCGAGTTTACCTGGGCCTAGGTAACCTTCCTGATGTTTCCTAAAGGTCTACAATGCAGCTGTTAACACATTTTTTCACTCTTCCTCTGAGATCTCCTGTCCATTCCTTCCAAGTAAAGTCTTTCCTGAAAGGCTTCTGAAAATCTTTACATGGAGAATTTCTGGTCCATAGAACGATTCTCTTGTACTGTCCCTGATCACAGACAAGCCATTTGAGTGCTTAGATACATGCAGCCTGTAACTCTTGTCACTTAAGATCCCTTTCCTTGTGGCTGTGGCATCAGCCAGGAAAGTGAGTGAGATTACTGGCTTTTTTGTAACCCACCGAGAGCAACTATAGTGCAGTAGTTTGAGCATTGGTCTATGACCTCAGAGGGTAGGGTTTGATTTCCCACTTGGCCTTGGAAACTCACTTGGTGACCTTGGATGTGTCACACACTCTCAACCCCAGAAAACCCTGTGATAAGTTTGCCTTAGGTTGCCACAAGTTGGCAATGACTTGAAGCATACAACAACAACATGCTTGCATTCTCCAAAGACAAGGTCACTCTTGTTTGGCATTCCATTTTTGTTGCAGGTGGTCATTCCTTTTTACCTCTCTGAAGACACTGTTCTTCTCAACTCTCATCCTAATTCTTTAATATGCAAGAAGCCTGGGTGGTATTCTTCAGGCATGAGAAAGGCTCTAGCTTTCCTTTGGACAGAACAAAACCTTTCTGCCCCATAACTTGTTTTTTATTCATCAGCCATTTTGGTCCCAGTAAGGAATGCCTGCTAAAGTGGGTGGCTACTACAATATAGCTTGCCTATGAGTTAACTAAGGAGCCTATTTCTGGAACCATATGTAACCATTTCCATCAAAGAGCCATTTCTACCTTTACAGCCTTTCTGGAGCATTTTCTTCTTCAGGAAGTATGTCACGCTGCTATACGGGCATAGCTGTCCACCTTGATCTGCCATTATCAGAGTGACAGGGAGGCAAGGCACAATGCTACATTTGGGAAGTAGTTGCTATCTTCTGAGTGCCAGTAACTACTGCTCCTGCTTTTGGTAAGCTGGCCTGACAATCACTCATTTTGTGAGTCATGGAAACCATGCAAAAGAATTAAGAAGAATCTTACCTGCAACTGTGATTCTCTGACTGATCACCTGTTAACTCACACAATTCACCCCTCCCTCTAATGCTGTCACAGTTCATTTCCATCCTGTAGTTTTGTGTACTGTGGTATATACTGAACTGAAGTGAAGGGTGGGAATCCTGTTTAGATATAAACACTAATGTGGGGTTGGATTCCTGCCCAAAATGCTTTGCTCAGCTCTCAAAATTTCCAAGAAGTTCTGTGCAGGGACAGAACAACCCATGTATGTGAATGCAGAGATGACCACTTGAAAAACCATAGTTACAAGTAATTAACCTTTTCATTTCAACCTCTGTATGCTGAGGATCCATATTTAATCACCAACTCAAACATGGGATACTAATATTTTTGCCATATATACTTATTCTCCTTTCCTGTGACAATGACCAGATGCATAATTCACAGATACACACACACACACACAACACACACACACAAATAATTGTGTGATAATTATGTAATAAGTGGAGGACAGGAGAAGTTCCAGCAGACTGGAAGAGGGCAAATGTTGTCCCCATCTTCAAGAAGGGAAAAAAAGAGTCAGTCTGATGTCAGTACCCGGAAAGATCCTGGAACAGATCATTAAGCAGTCAGTTTCTAATCACCTAGAAAGCAATGCGGTAATCACGAGAAGTCAACATGGATTTCTCAAAAATAAGTCATGCCAGACTAATCTTATCTCTTTTTATGATAGAGTTACTAGCTTGATAGATGAAGGGAATGCTGTGGATGTAGCATATCTCGATTTCAGTAAGGTCTTTGACAAAGTTCCCCATGACATTCTTGCAAAGAAGCTAGTAAAATGTGGGCTGGACAGGGCTACTGTCAGGTGGATCTGTAACTGGTTGACTGACCGTTCCCAAAGAGTGCTCACCAATGGCTGCTTTTCATCCTGGAGAGAAGTGACTAGCGGGGTGACACAGGGTTCTGTTCTGGGCCCAGTGCTGTTCAATATCTTCATCAACAACTTGGATGAAGGAATAGAGGGCATGCTCACCAAATTTGCAGATGACACCAAATTGGGAGGGGTTGCTAATACGCCAGAGGACAGGATCAAAATTCAAAATGACCTGGATAGATAAGAGAGCTGGGCCAAGGCTGACAAAATGAAATTCAACAGAGAGAAATGTAAGGTCCTACACTTAGGTAGAAAAAATGGAATACAGAAATATAGGATGGGGGACATGTGGCTGGATAGCAGTATGTGTGAAAGGGATCTAGGAGTCTTAATAGACCACAAGCTGAACATGAGTCAGCAGTGTGATGCGGCAGCCAAGAAAGCCAATGCAATTCTCGGCTGCATCAATAGGACTTTGGTGTCTCGATCGACGGAGGTGCTGGTACCACTCTACTCTGCTTTGGTTAGACCTCATCTTGAATACTGTGGCCAGTTCTGGGCACCCCAATTCAAGACGGACATGGTCAAGCTGGAGCAGGTCCAGAGGAGGGTGACCAAAATGGTGAGGGGCCTGGAAGCCATGTCCTATGAGGATAGACTTAGAGAGCTGGGTATGTTTAGTCTGCAGAAGAGAAAGTTAAGAGGGGACATGATAGCTATGTTCAAATATTTGAAGGGATGCCATGTAGAGGAGGGAGAGGGCTTGTTTTCTGCTGCTCCAGAGACCAGGACAAAGAGCAATGGATTCAAGCTGCAGCAAAGGAGATTCCACCTGAACCTCAGGAAGAACTTCCTGACAATCAGGGCTGTCCGGCAGTGGAATATGCTGCCTTGGAGTGTAGTGGAGTCTCCTTCCTAAAGGTTTTTAAGCAGAGGGTGGATGGCCATCTGTCGGGAGTGCTTTGAGGGTATTCCTGCATGGCAGAGGGTTGGACTGGATGGCCCATGTGGTCTCTTCCAACTCTACATTTCTATGATTCTATGATTCTAAGTGATTCCAAACTCAGTGGTAATATTTTCTCCAACATGTCAACATGTCCCCATGAAAGTAATGCTGCAATATATTATTTTACTGGGTTAGATCCAACTTGACTGTAAGTAAGAAAAGTCTCAGTGACATTAATGAAACTGAAGTTAATGTGCCCAAACTACATCATCCAAGTTATCAGTAAAACAATAATCCATAAAATTTCACTTCAAAGTTGTACACTCAGTAAGCCTGAATCAGTAAACTAAGTATGACCAAGTCAAACTTTGCATTTTTGTAAATGATAGTAAAAGTAGGCTAAAAATCTCAGAACATCAACTAGTTTAGAAAAAGAGATGAGTTTGCAGACAAGTGGATAAGGAATCTGAAAGCAACTGAACAAAACAGCAGTATTACATGAAAAATAAAATACCTCAAGAACATTGAACCAGTTTTGCTAGTTCTTTCTCTGTTCAGAAAACACAGACTTATCTGTCTAGTCTGTATTTTTGTTTAGTCTCCACAGTAATCTGTCTTTTCATCTTTGCTTTAATACAACATAAGTTGTTCTGAAACGGATTAGCGTGTATACGTTTTCCTCAATTGTCCAAATGAGTATGTTAAAACACTGCTTGAAAATCCTAGTCCATTATATATGGTGTGTGTAAGAGAGAGAAAGCGAGAGTGAGAGAGAGCGAGAGACCACATGTAAGGCTATATGCTGAGAGCTGTATACCTCTTGTGAGATCTGGGTAACTTGTTCCTTTTGATGCTCAAGATCCTTTGCAAGTAATGTGTTCTGCTTTTCTAGCTGGAGTAGCCTTCTTGCCAAATGAACACTGTGCCAAAAGAAAAAAAGAACATCTCAAATGGAGTGCCTTCCAAAATATGACAAATGAAGCCACACAGAACTTATCTTTAATTTGTATTAATACATTAACAAGCATAATAGGAAATAAAACAAAATAAAATATTATTTAGAAACTAAGAAAAAATTAATGCTGGTCTATAGACGGCTGTAGTATAACACAGCTGTTTACCATTTGCGTCACAATGTGAGTATACAATTGCCACACTCCTAAGCAAGGAAGCTTATGCAAGGAAGCAAGGTAGAAAAGCATTTTTCGTGGGCTCATAATTTTTGGGGACCTATTTTGAAGATTTTCCTATAAAACCGATTAGAAATGTTTGAACATGGCTGGACCTCATTTGGTATAGGAGCCAAACTGGATTATTTCCCAGCTCTCCAGTTGGGGGGCCACAGCCCACACATGTAGCTTTAAGTGGGTTAGAACAGCAGTATTCAATACTCCCCCCTCTTTCCCATAGCATAGTCATATTACTTTGCTTACAGCAGTAACGGCCACTATCTGCTGCATTTCAGATAATTATCAGAGAGCATCCATGGACCACAAAATTACCTTTAGGCAATCATTACAGAAAAGCATCTCACCTACTTGCACTTATCTAACCCATAGTAAATTATAAAACCTTTGGAGTAAACATATGAAGTAATTTATTATTATAAAAGAAAAAAACATGAACCAAATCTTGAACAAAACAAAGTTTGTTTGCTCAGTACTATGTTCTTTTCTTTTTGCCAGTGATATGGCCATGTGACCGAATCATTTTCAAATAAACAAACAAATGTAGGCCGCAAGATGGAGAAAATTTCCTATAGTCAAAATAACGAGTTGTTGTTGTTGTTTTGTTTAAGCGCCAATTGTTTCTAGACTTAAACACAAAGAAGCTTCTCTATTAATATCATTTTAGGGGCTGAACTTTATTATAATTTTGTTGGGCATTCTACTGTGTAAAAATGATAATACCTTTTGGACAGAATACAGACACAATTAAGCTTGCTTATGGCCCATTAAATTGCAGTGGGGCTTAGAAGGAGCTTACCTTCATTACAGTTGCACTCCTGATTGAGATTCAAAGGCTTTAATTTAAGTATGGGCCACTGTGTATGAACAATGCTTTTGCACTCTTACTTGCGGGCAGAAAAATATCATGTGCAGGCTGTGGGCATTCCCTGAACATATACACTTGAAGGACTGTCTCCCTCATATGAACTCGTCCAGCTTTGCTGCCTCCTTTTGTGCGTGTCATTCCTCTCTGCAGTATGGTTGGTTATAATGTATAGGAGGGCTTCGCAGAGAAGGCAGAAGATTTGGGAAAAACCCACAGTCAATTTTTGAGTATCAGAATGGGCTTAAAGTGGGGAACAGTTTTCCACTAGTGGAAGAAATTTAGTCCAGTGTTTTCAAAAGTAACAGTTTAATGGTGTCAAGTAGATAGGTATGTTCAAAAATAATAAATATGGGCTGGAGAGTTCTGAATGACCACAACTCAACAGCACACGTGCATGGTTACAGACATCTTCCTCCACACTTTATAGTGTTTCCAGCTTCAAATAAACATGAATATGGCAAATACGTCTGCTGCTTAAGATATGAATTAGCTCTTTGACAAAGAATAAAGTAATATAGAATAAAAAGTATCCATGCAGAAAAGAATTCAGTTTTTAAAACTTCTTTCATGACTCTGATGTTTTAAGTCAATCTTGAAAGCAAACAGACAGAATCATTTTATTTGCATCTTTCTTTCTTTCTTAGGTGAAGTTTATATACAGAACAACTAAAACGCATAGCCAGGAAATCTTCTATGCTGTTTTCAAACCAAATTTTTCTGAAATGAACGCTTTATATGCTTAAGTTCAGTCAAGCATAGGTAAATGGTTTTCTGTTTCAAACAAGAAGGCCTCTTGGAATGTGTACAATACTTCAGTGTGCCTAGGGAAGAGAGAGTTTATAGCAGTCATTACCTCTTTGGGAAATGTTTACTTGTACTTACTGCAAAAAGGCATAGTACATGTAAGTAATGTGCATTTATTGCAGTGTGACCTGAAACTGAAATCTTCTGTGTGAGGAACTGAGTGCAGAGGTAGGAGGTGGAGAGATAATGGACAAGGAGCCAAAGACAAGGTGAAGGTTGCTATTAGTTTCATTTTCTGTAGATAAGCAGAGTTTTCAACAATTTGGGGAATACTAGCTTACAGCAGCAGCTCTGCATTTTGAGCATTGATATTAATGAAAATGTTAGACATTTAGCCAAATATATCAGCTTGCTGTATCAGATTTTTTATTCTTCAAATGGAACCAAATATAGTAACAGCCATGTCAAATGCTGACACAGGGGAGGAAGCTTTAACACACATGCACACAAGCACTCACACACACACATGTTGGGGGGGAGATTGAGAATAAGAGAGATTTGTGCAATATGTCCTAAATTATGGCAGTCAGGAGTTTATAGTGCCACAACAATGAGATATCCTGTCTCATCATGAGAGGGGGCTTCTTACTGGGAGACAACTGATGTTAAGCAGTTCTGCTGTGCTTTTGTTTAAGTGACAAGGAAAAAAAAATCTCCAAATTCTAAAAACAGAAAGAGTAGCATGTGCATGTGGAGACATGTACACATAAAATAACAAGAAATCATGCTAAACAAGATAAACAATGGTGGGGCCCTACAATGCAAAGTAAAGAATAGCCTTGTTAGGAGTTTCTGGTTTTAAAAAAGTAAAAAATGTAGAAGAGCATAAAATTGTTCAGGACTGTCCCACTGGCACAAGTCTTTCTTTAACTCTGGATTTAGCACTTCCTTCCCCTTTTTGGCTCCATTCTTGCAAGTGTTAATTCCTCTACTACTTGCACTGCAGTTCCCACAGAGATACATTTGTGGTTGCTTTTTTTTTTTTTTAAAGAAAGCACTATCTTGTTCTCTAACCATGCACTTATGAACACATGCTGCTATAATGTGTAGTTTACCTGCAGTTCTTAACCATGGTTGCAAACAGTGATTCACAGTTGACAAAGTTTAGCTTTTGGACTGTTACACAGATATTGCCAACCACAGCTCACTCTCAAAAGACAATGGTGCAAGGAAGAAGGAATTTGCAAGTCCAATGGGTACTGCTGATCTCTTAAGTCAGAAACAACTTGACAGCACACAGCAATAGCCACAGATTATCGCATTGTTAGATTTCTTATTTTTCAACAAGTCCATAAATGGTTTCCAATCTTTCAAAAAAAAATCTTCAATTGGCTTATCCTTTAAAACCCATGTTAGTTTTATAATTCAGGCTAACTCAGCAACCTTAACAATCCATTCACCCATCATCGGTGCTTCAGTCCACTTCCAGGTTTGAGAAAACAATGCTCTTGGTGCTCTTTTCATATACTGAAGAAGTAATCCATATTTATTGTCTAATTCTTTATCCATAATACCCAGCAAAAACGTTTCTGGAGACATTACAAAATTCACCTTTAAATTCTTTTGGATTAATATGCAAGTTTTAGACTAATAACTTTTGGACTTCTTACAAGTCTACCACATACAGAAAAAATGGAGACCTCCTTATCTTGATAACTCCAGCACTGATTTGAAACATTTTAGATTTTTCAACACTTTATTTAGGATTAGACAATATCTATACATCATCTTATACATGTTTTCTTTAAAATTGCTACACAAAGTAAATTTTCTATCATTAGAGCACATTTTTCCCATACATCCATTTGAACACTGTGCCCAAAATTTAGGTGCACCTTATCATATAATCTTTTAAAAGTTCATCTTCTCTCTAGTTTCAAAAGTTATTTGTACGCTTTTTAAAACTACCATTTCACCATCTTTACACAATTCTAGATAAAACTGATTTTTTTCCAACTTCTATGGTTAGATCTCTCTTATCTTGGTTAAATCTATCCATGAGTTACATATAATCAAACCAATTAAGATCTTTGCCTTCCTTAAGAAGTATCTCACTTGATTTAAACTCCCAGCTCTCTTTATCAAAGTACAAAGGTCATCACAAAACAATCATCTGCAATTTTTAACCCTTTCTTTCTTGAAAAAGGCTTCCTGAGGTGAGGTGGCTTATATTCGGAAAAAGTATTTGCTTGGATTTATACCAAACTCATACAAGAACTTTTCTAATACAAAAATCAGCATGTACCTTAATTTTATTATACCAAATATAATAGAATTTTAAATCATTATTTTCAAGTTCCAACAGTGTCTCACCTGTAAGCAATATCTATTCCTTAATACAATTTAAGAATTCCCAGATCACCCCTTTCTTTAACATCATACAATGTTTTAAATTTTGCCTGTCAAATAATTCTGAAAATTTCTTTCTGCCATTGTACAAATGATGTTCTATTTCTTATGGTAGGGATTGTTTGGAAGTTGAATAAAAGTTTTGGCAAAACATTGCTTTTATTACTGCAATTCTCTCCAAAAGGGATAAACTTAAAATCTTCCAATTTTTCTAAATATCTTTTAATTTCTCTCCAGACTTTTTCATAATTTTTTTGAAAGAATAAACTATTATTCATTGTAATTGTAACTCTATAATATTTAACCTTCTTTTTCCACTTTAAAATTGGGAATAGCAATCATCTTCCAAAGTAATGTATTTAGTCAACAGTTTTATTTTGTCACTGTTAACTTTAAAGCCAGAATATGTCCCGAACACCTTAATTTTCCTCAAAAGAAACTTCATTGAGTCCTCTCCTTGTGACATTATCACAAGATCATACACATAAGTCCTCAGCTCATACTGTTCTTTTTTAACTCTCACTCCACAAATTCTTGTCTGATACCTCTTAGTAAAGTTTCCTGTGCCAAAATAAACAGCAATTGTGAGAGGGGACAATCTTGTCTAGTTCTCTAGTTATCTCAATTCATGTTATTGTGTTACCATTTACCAAAATTGAGTGTTCTGAGCTGTCTTTATTGCCCACATAATATTTTCACCAAAGTACATTCTATCCAATATTGAAATAAGTAATTCCAAGAAATATACTCAATCGCTTTCTCAGTACTTGAAGGGAGTCAGACAGCTTTCTTGTCATTATGATATTCCAAATATTCAGTAATATTAAGAACAGTTCTTACATTACTCCTTGGTTATCTTTTTGGCAAAAATCCACTCCGATTCTCAGGGATATTCTGATAAATGTGTTTCCCCAATCTGCTTGCCAAAATAGCAGCAAATATCTTATAGCCATTGTTTAGTAATAAGATAGATCTATAATTCTTTGTTAATGTCTCATCTGTACCTTCTTTATGAATCACTGTAACATAGGTGCTTCTCAAAGAACCTGGCATCTGTCCTTTTCCTAATAACTCATCACACACCAGCTTTAGTGCTTGAAGTCACTCATCTTCAAATTTCTTATATAGCTGGTAGCCCATCTGGACCTGGACCTTTCCTAGCTTTTATTTTTTTAATTGTTTCAATAAGCTCCATGGTTGTCACAGGCCCACTCAAACTTTGCTTTTGTTCCAGATGTAGTTTATCCAATTGGAGGCTATCCAAATAATCTTCCATATCTGAGATTTTTTTCATTGTTCCTCACATATAAACCTCTATAATATTTATCAAAGGCTTTTAATATTTCCAAGTTGTCTGTTACATACTGATTTATTTTCCTGATCTTTGTGACAGATTTCTTTATCCTTTCCTCTCTCAGCTTACAAGGGACCCACTTTCTGGGTTTACTTGTAAATTTAAAATTCTTCTGTTGAAGATATAGTAGTTTGGCATTCATTTCTTGGATTGTAAATTGTGAGAACTGTTTTTGAAGTAATATAATCTTTTGTTGAATGTCTTTATTGAAGGTTTGTCTGAAGTTTTCCATCCAGGTTTTGTATTTTGTCCATTAATTTACTTTTTTTGCTTATTTTTTTCAATCTGGAGTCATCTCCATCTAATCTCCATCTAAACTGCATTTGCTCCATTTTCAGAGACATCATAGTGGGGTTGTGGTCTGAAAATGTTTTTGGCAAAATGTCTATCTCTTTTACTAAGGTCTTAGAAATTCAAAACAGATCAATTCTAGAGGAAGATTCATGATGATTTGAAAAAAAAAAAGTAGAGTCTCTGGAATTTGGCTGCAAATATCTCCAACCACCTATTAACCCAAAGTACTCTGTATATTAAAAAAAGGTTCTCAGTAGTCTCCCTTGGTCTTCCTCAATTCCTTTACTGGAACATATATGTTTATTAGAATCAACCACTCCATTCCAATCACCCATGCAAATCAAATTTTGTAAGTCCAATTCAGGATGTTTGAAATCCTAGTTTGGAGAAACCAATCTTGATAAATCTTTTATGATTCCACATCTTTGCAATAGGAAGTTTTGTAATTTCCAAGCACAGATCTCAACCAGACAGCCCCTCACTCATTCTTGAGTCAGGGAATTATTCAGGAGACAGTGATTCTGCCCTTATGGAATGTTTCCGTATCATTATAAACATCAAAATAATAAATCTTGCAAAGCTGGAGCAGCATGCAAATTATGCTGTTACTGATCTGACATCTTGGCCAGAGTTTAGTAAAACTGCATTCTAACTTTACATTTCCTGTCTTCTTCCATCAGACAATCTTCTTGCTATATTTTGCCTTTCACCCCAACCAATATTTCATTTCTTTCACCTCTCCTTCTATCCCAGCAATGTCAGCTTCTATCACAGACACATAAACATACTGTCTGGTTAAATTATTTTGACTTTTTTTATTTTCTGAACAATAATTATGGTATATATTGCCTTGTTTCTTTACATAGTAATGTAACATGACCTTGTTATTGAAAGTTTTACTCATAAATCTTTTTTAAAAAGAGCTTTTCCTGAAGGTATGCCACTAATCAACGGAGACAGTAGTTTGAAACTTATCAGAAAGCTGGCATTTTATTGTGGTTTTTTAATATATACATTTATAAAAAAACCCTACATCTTCATTCTTTCAGTTTTCAGAAAAGTAGCACTGTTAGTCTAATACTACCAATGCCACATAGCTAGAGAAAATACAAATGCTATTATGCTACAAAAACAGAGTCTTGTGACACCATAAAAGCTAACAAATTTATTATGGCATACAACTTCTAGGGACCAAAGGCTACTTCATCAGACCCATGGAATTAGGACAATATTTTGTGTCTGGGTTCTTCTTTATGGAAGCCTATATCATAATAAATCTGTTAGCTTTAAGGTACCACAAGGCCATTTACAGACTTTTCAGAACTCTATGAAAAAAAAGGCCCTTCCAGATGAGCTCACAAAGCTTTAATTGTTTCAAGTTATAATATAACACTATCCCTATCCATGAGTAATGAGTACATATTTTTGCTGCAGGGCAAGTGAGAGGCTGGACTTAAATTATGACCCTTGGTCACTGCATGAGCAATCTACACTCATGGGTTTTCACCTTGTACCAGCTAATCAAGGCAGGAGTCCAAAGTTCTCTTCTGCAGAGAATATTAAGTCCTCTCTTAAATCAGAGATCAGAGATCATCACTTCTCCTCTCTCACTCAGATCTGTTTTCATTAAAAAGTTTTGCCACAGATGATTTATTAGATATGTTACTCAAAACTGCAGAAAAACTTTGTTTTGTCTTGTTCAACGTACTGGGGTGGGGTGAATTGCCCATGTAGTTATCCAAGAATGATTATTCATGGTGAGGACCAATCTTTTATTCTGTGGATGACTGCCTGAGCAACTCACTCTCATGGGATATACCCAAGCCTATATTCACAGGTGGGTATGCTTTTCACTATCATTGATTATTGCTTGCAATACAGACTTTCTAAATGCCACCTGAGCAGCTTTATATTTGTTACACCTGTAATGCTTTACAAAAGTGGAAAGTTCTTTCCAATCTTCTGTCTGACAAAAAGCAATCACCTGAAAGGCTTTTGTTGTGGCCATGGATCTAGTAGAGTGTGCTCACACATTCTTAGGCCTCTGCACTTTTTTTAAAAATTATATTTATTGAGTTTTGTTCCACCAAGCAATATGAGAAAAAAAGAATAGAACAAGAATAAACATTGGTATAATAAAAAGAAAAGGAACATACCGTTCTAATGTTACCTGATATATACATAAGTGCAATTCGGACATAATCAGTAGAGATTCACAATAGTGAATAGGTACCTTACCATAATCTGCACAAATAACCTACACAGGATATTCTACAGATTCATTTTTAAAACATAGGCCTATTACTCTTTCCTCAGGCTCTTTCAAAATTCTAACACCAGATCGGTTTTACCTAATTTGAACCTTTCTGGTACAGTAGTTTGCGTGCACTACTTTAAATTAAACAGAATCTAAACCTTTCCTAAACAAATAACGTAGTAACAAATAATAACATTTACACACTTATAATTAACAAAACAAAAAAGAACAGTTGTCGATTCACAAACATTATATAAAAAGGACTTCCCCCATTGCTGACTAAACAGCGTAGTTTTTAACTTGTCAATCCCCCTCTACACTAGGAAGAGAGGGGTTGGATAAATAGATATCTGAGTGCATTGTATATACCCCTACCTCCAAACATAACTAAGTTTATCAGGGTATATACAGCCTTTCCCCAGTCTTATGGCATCATCTTTACTTTCATGACTCTTTTACTATAGTCACCCTCTCTGAACCTCTGGTTGTTACACTTCCTGCTTCAAATCTCGTTTTGCATAAGATCTTATGCATATTATCCTCTTTATTTATTAATCAGTCTTAATTTTTGTGTGTATATACTCCAAGATTGGTTTCCAGGTTTTTAAGAATTTCTCATCTGGTTTGTTTTCTATCTTACATGTAAGTTTCTCAATCCCCACAATTTCAGCCAATTTCTCTATCCACTCTGTCTCTGGTGGTGTCTGTTCTTTTATCCAATATCGAGCAAGTATGATTCTTGCTGCCATGACCATATGCCATAACACCCTGCTGTATCTTTGTTCTATTTGCTTATCCATCTGGAAAATCCCCAGCAAAAAAATTCTGGTTTTAAGTCTATTTTAACTCGTAGTATTTTTTGAATTTTTGAACATATCCTCTTCCAGAATTCCTTGATCTTTTAGCACCCCCACCATTGGTGGAAAAGGGTGACTACCTCTTCGTTACATTTCCATCATCTATTCCTGGCATTATTAAACATTTTATCAATTCTCACAGGTGGGAGATATCACCTGAACCACATTTTCAATGCATTTTCTTGCAAGATGGAAGATCGTGTGAATTTACAATTTCTCCACACCTTCTGCCAATCATTTAAATATATGTTGTGGCCTACATCATATGCCCACTTGATCATATATTCTTTGATGGTTTTCTCTTCCAGTTCATTCTCCAGGATCAATTTATACATTTTCGACAATAGGTGGGTCTCTCCACCCTGTCATTATTTTGCTAACAGAGAGGGTCCCAAATTTATACCCCCCATTTCCATATCCTTTTTGAACTTCTCTTTGATCTGGAGATAGGGAAACCACTGTATAATAATACCTTCTTTTTGAAGTTGTTGTTCTCTCAGTTTAATTATCCCACCTTCTAGGTAAGCTAGGTCTTTATAAATATACCATTCACCCTCCCTCCTTAAGCCTTTTATCTGAAGTGCTTCAGCTGGAGAGGTGGTCAGTGGCAACTTAGCACATAGAAGGGGTTTATACTTGCTCCAAATCCTAAAGAGAGATTTCCGAATCACATGTCGGAGGAACGCTTCCTGCACCTCGGCCTTACCATACCATAAATAGGCATGCCACCCGAAGTGCAGATCGTGCCCCTCCAATACCAGCAACTTACAATTGTTCAAAAGTATCCATGGTCTTATCCACGCTAGGCATGCTGCCACATAGTATATTCTTAAGTCGGGCATGGAGAATCCACCTTGTTCTCAGAGATCAGTCACTGGTTTAAGCTTAACCCTCAGTTTCTTCCCACCCCAAAGGAGCCTTACTGTCTCTTTTTTACAATTCTCAAACCACTTAAAAGGGATGGGTATTGGAATCATTTGAAATAAGAATAACATATGTGGTAGTATATTCATTTTGAACAATGATATTTTCCCTAATAGGGTCAAGCCTAGTTGGTTCCAAGCCTCCATTTTCTTTTGGATAGATTTCCATGCTGTTATATAATTGTTTTGAAATAGTTGGTTATTGTTATTTGTAATCTGTATACCCAGGTATTTTACACTGTGGGAACGTTGAATCCCAGATATTTCCTCTAATAGCTTTTTTTCAGTATTTTTGATATTTTTAGTTATCATTTTTGTTTTTTGTTTATTGATCTTAAATCCTGCCAACTCTCCAAATTGATTTAGCTCTCTATTCAGTTCCACCATCTGAGGTAGCGGTCTTCCAAGAAGATCACCACATCATCCGCAAATGCCTGAACCTTATATCATCTTTTCCGATCTTCACCCCTCAAATTTCTTCCTGCTTCCGGAGATGTCTTAACAGAACTTCCAATGTTATAATAAACAATAACGGGGACAAAGGGCAACCTTGCCTTGTCCCTTTCTGTATAGAGAATGTATCAGATTGTTCAGAGTTGACTATCAGACATGCTATTTGGTCACAATAAATACACTTTATCCAGGTTAAGAATGTCTATCCAAATTTCATCTCTTCCAATACCCTCATCGTGAAGTCCCATCTGATGTTATCGAAGGCCTTTTCTGCATCTAAGAAAAGTAGAACACCCTTCTTTTCATTATGTACCTCAAAATATTCCAAAATGCTGATTACAGTCCTCATATTGTCTCTCATCTGTCTTGCAGGAAGAAAGCCTGTCTGGTCTTCATCAATACAATTCGGGAGAATCTGTTTTAATTGTTTGGTCAGGATGGACGCAAATAACTTATAATCATCATTTAGAACAGAAATTGGTCTAAAATCTTTACTTATAGGTTCTTTGGCATCAGTCTTGGGAATCAACACCACATTAGCTTTTTTCCAACTATTTGGTATCTTATTAGTATCTAAAATTGAGTTTAACAATTGCTGTAAAGGTTTCGCTAATTGATCTTTAAACTTTTTTTAGAAATTGGCCGAGAGCCCATCTGGGCCTGGGGCTTCTCCTTAGATCTGTCAATTGTTTCTATAATTTCCATCAAAGAGATTTTCCGATTCAATATCTCACTGTATTCTGCCTTAATTTGAGGGAGCCTCTGAGCTTGCAGATATTCTTCCTGTTTCTGCTTGTTTCCGCCTTGTCGATCACAATACAAGTTGCTAAAATAAATGTACAAGATTTTCCAAATTTCTTTTTCCTTTGTTATAGTCCTTTGACCCTCCTTAATTTTTAAAATGAGTCTTTTCGTCTTTTCTTTTCTTAGTTTTCGTGCCAGCCATCTGCCTGGTTTACACACATTTTCAAAGAAGTTCTGTTTCACATATTTCAACTTTCTGTCCATTTCTTCTGTGACCATCCCAGATAGTTGTCTTTGTAGTATCCTCATTTTGGAAATACAGGATTTATTGTTTGGATCTGAAATTAACTTATTTTCTATACTTATGATCTTATCTGATAATTCATCCATTTCTGCTCTTTGTTGTTTTCTTCTTTCACATGTTTTTTGGATGAAGGTTCCTCTAATGACAGCTTTAGCTGTATCCCAGATGGTGGCTATATGCACTTCGTTATTTAAGTTCCTCTTAAAAAATTCTTCTAGTTCTTTCTTGCAATATTCCACTGTCTCTCCATGCCATAATATATTTTCATCCATCCTCCAACAACTAAATCTGGCTCGAGAGTTCAATGTCATCTTGACAGGGTTATGATCACTCAATGATTTCGGCAGGATTTCTATTTTCTTCACACAGTTTAGTAGCATTTTTGGAAGCCAGATTAGGTCTATTCTAGACCAAGAATTGTGTCTATTTGAGAAGAAAGTGAAGTCTTTTTCGCTAGGGTGCTTGTATCTCCAAACATCTAGCAAATCTAATTCCTCAGCTATATACAGAAAGTCCTTCTGTATTTTCCCATGATGTTTTTTCATTTTAAGTTGCGGACTTCTGTCAAGATGTGTGTTTACCACTCCATTAAAGTCACCTAAAATTGCCACGTTTTCATATTCGTATTGCTGAATGTGTTTTTTCAGGTCATCGTAACAACATTTATTCTCATTACAGAGAACATATATCCCAATCACAAGTAAAACACGGCCGTCGACCTTAATTTCCACTCCTACAAATCTACCCTTGCCATAACTGAATATTATTTTCGGAGCTAGATGTGGTTTGACGTATAAAATCACCCCTCTTCTCTTAACAGACGCAGCAGAGATAAGTATGTCCCCTAGACAATTGCACCGAAGCCATTTTTCATTTTTCTTTTTAATATGGGTTTCTTGAAGACAGTACACATCTACATTTAACTTCTTCATTAGATGAAATATTTTTTTCCGTTTTACCATAGAGTTCAGTCCATTCACATTCCAGGAGATAAAAGTACACTTCATTTTCTCTTGTCTTTCATCATAGCCAAGTCGTCTATATCCAAGTCAATAAGGCTCGTTTCCATAGGTCTGTTCTCTTCTACACTTTCCTCAAAAGTTTCTTTACCCATTTTATCTTCCTGTTCTGTCTGGTTATGATCCTTGCCATTTGTTGTTTCTGAAGCCCTATCTTTACCTCTATTCTGTCTCTGTGATTTCCTTGGTGATGTTGATTTAGCCTGATTCAATTGTTTTCCATAGGTTTTTAAAAAATCTCCAGCTTTCTCTATAGAATTAAGATGATATCTCTGGTCATTGAAATTAAATATCACCCCTTCTAAACGGTCCAATCCAAACATAATTTGATTCTCTCTTAACTTTGTAACTAAGAATTCATTATCTTTCCTTTTTTTCAATATTCGCGTTGGGATTTCTCGCAGGATAATTAATTGTTTTCCTTGATCCATTGGGGTGGTTTGTTATGTTCTTCCATTAACCTTTCTTTGGTGGATTTTCTAATGAATTGCACCACAATATCTCTAGGTATGTATGTATGTGTGTGTGTGTGTGTGTGTATACATATTTTGCATACATAGATTGAACTCTATAGGTGGTATCTATTTCACTATTATCTCTTCTTCAATTTCCAAGAAATCTGCAATCAATCCCACAATCCTTTTTCTTATGTCTTCATCCCTTTTTTCTTCTAGGCCTCTAATCTGTATCCATGCGTCCATTTGTTTTTGTTCCAACAAAGTGAGTCTGTCGAGTTGCTTCTCAAATTCTGAAGAGGATGCAGTCATTTTTTGTTTTAACACTTGAATATCTTTCTTATTTGAATGTATCTCTTTTTTATTACAGGTCACATCTTTCTTGACCTGTTCTAATGTGTCCTGCATCTCTGACATTTGAAATTTTAAATCTTCAAATCTTGCCGAATATTCATCATATAGCTCCTGACTTCCTCCATGAATTTCTTTTGGTATTCAGGGGGTTCTTCTATGAAGTCTCTCCTTGTTTGTGATTCTGCTCCTTGGGCCTTGCCTGATCTCATCTTATACATCTTTCTTTTTACTTTAGTAATTAAGAACAAATTCAAATTTCTTTTGTCTAAGTGAAATCTACAAGTTCACTATTATTAATTTAGGGATGTTAGTTCTCAAACAGATGTTAAACCAGTTATTATTGTTATTTTCCCACCCTCTTGTCTGTTTACTTGGTTATAATTAAATTTGTGTACAAAGTTTTTTCACCCTTCCCAATATTTTCTCCCACCGCTGCACCTACTCCTACACAATCTTAAATTCAACCTGGCCACAATTCATAAGTTCTCATAATTAAACAATTCAGTTCAGTTAATCAATTCAGTAATTCATTAAACCAGGTTCCTCCAGTTATACCAGTAAATTCCTTAATCTCATCAGTAAATTCTCTATAAATTTCTTGTTTATATTGATCAATATTCATTTGATTATTTCAATTATTTGTTCTTATTACACATACTACAATTATCAATTCATCAGGTTAACATATAACTTATTCCAAATCTACAAAGTTCTTCAACCATTCATCAATGCATCATTACACTCCAGATCTAGTTCACGTAGTTCATACAATATGTCCTTTACTTCCTACTATATTTCATACTATACTTTCTTTATTTTCTATGCAGTCTTTAATTCACATTCCCGGTTACCATCTCTGTGTAGACCGGTTCATTTAGTATCCACATCCACCTTAACTTCTGTCTCTTTTCAAATTTCACTATCTTTTCGTTGTGGTGGCTTTTTTAATTTCATCGTTACAATCTGAAGTGTGTCTACTCGAAATAGCAACTTACCCAGAGCTTACTCTCAGCATAGTTCAGAGCTTATTCTTCAGCAAAAGTTAGCACAAAGAGATTTAAGTCTTACACAGTTTGAAGTTTATCCTTCTCAAACAAAAAAAATCTAAAAGGTGGATAAACAAGAGGGAAAGAAGAGCTGAAGAGATGAAAACACTTTCCTCTGAAGATAAATATTTTTCACAGAAGATAAATATTTTTCACAAAAAATAGAAGGAAAACACAACTCCCCTTCCACTCTTTTCGCCCATCTCCAGCCTTCTTTAGTCTTTTTTTTTCTAAGTCACTTTCCGTGGAGCTTCAGCACACAAAAAATCCCAAGAAAAGAGGAGAAAAGAAAAACACTACGTTTTTAAAAAAGAGCGACTTCCCAATCCACTTTAAAGCAGCTTTCCAAACCTCCCGGGGGAGAGGGTTTTCCCAATCATGAACAGTTGTTCTTCTTGGGGGATAATCTGCTGTAGTCCTCAGGGTTCTTCCAATTTAGTATCCTGGTGCCCCTGAATAAATGAGCGCCTAAAGCAAAAGAGGGCCCTCCTCATAAAGGGGAGTGGGCTTCCTCCTCTAATTTTTTTTGAAGGAGATTTCGGTGGCTGGGATAGGGAGGTGACGGTTTAATCCCCCTCCTCCCCACCAGCGCAGGCGAAGCTTGCTGGTGGCGCGAGTCTGTGGGGCGACTCTCCTCTTCATGCTCGTTCTGAGTGCTAGCAGGGGAAGCCGAACCCCCAGTTACTGGCTCGCCACTCTCTTGCTGTGCTCCTCACCTCTGGGGCACAGAACAAACCATCTCTGCAGGAGATTTCCTCGATGGTAGCCTGCGGCAGCAGCGGCAGCTCTTCGGGAGACACCGAGGAGCCATGTCTCCCTGCTCTCACCTGCAAGTCAGCTGTTTTGTTCAGGCCTCTGCACTTTTGAGCAGTCATAAAATAAGAAAATGCAAGCTTTGATCCAACTTCCAAACATAATTTTTGAAACTTTGGCCAATTCTGCACTAGACTGTTACAGTGCTATTATTCCACTTTCAACATCCTATGGAATCCTGGGGTTTGCAGTTTAGGGAGGGGCCTCTAGTGTGGAAATGGCCTTTGTTTCTGATAGCCTCTACATGGAAGGAAATAGGGCTTCTGTGTGTCTTACTAGACTTGTCCTCTTCATATAAATTCTTAGAGCTTTTCAGAACAAATGTTGACTCTAAAGTCTGTTTCACTTTGTCCTCCTCAAATCTGAACAGAGTTGGGTTAACTGAAAATAAGCCATTTCAGTTACTCTTCCCACCAAGGCAATTGCTACCAAAAAATGCTATCTTTAGTGACACAATCTTCAGAGATTCCTTACCGTGACTCAAATGGACGTTTTGTCAATTCATTTAATACTCAATGCAAATTTCATGATGGGAACTTGTGAACCACAGGAATAATTTTCAAATTAGCCCTCTTCAAAAACATTTTTACATGAGGATTATTGGAAAGAGCTTGACTTCCAGGTGCCAAAATTGTTGACAATGATGCCACTTGCCTTTTTAATATATTGGGCAAGAGAGTCCAAAATATTTCCTATTTGAATCCGATCAAGGAAACATCTCCCTACATCACTACTTGAAAGATTTCCAATTCATCTCACACATCTTTTAAGTGGATTATTTCCTTGATGCCAGAATGTTATCCACTACCAAATCAGAATACCCCTGATTTTTCAAATGCTGCCACTCAATACCCATGTGGTCAGCTTCAGCTACTTGGAGTCTCACTGTAATACTGGTCCCTGTAAGAGCAGAACCTCCTTCTGTGGTAAATGAAGAGGAGGTTTGACCAACATGTATAATAAGAACAGGTTGTTTGCTTGTAACTGTGCTTCTTTGAGTGGTCATCTGTGCCTTCACACAATGGGTATTGCGCCTGTGCAGAGCCCTGACTGGAACGTTCTAGAGCTGAGTAGCTTGGTGGGAAGCCCTGCTCCCTCCCGATACTGCACACACTCAGGCCCGCCAAGTTATTCTCCCTTCAGTTTCAAGTCCACTGAACAGGGACCTAGAGTAGAGGAGAGGTAAGGCGGGTTTGTGTGAGGGCACAGATTACCACTCAAAGAACCACAGTTACAGGTAAGCAACCTGTTCTTCTTTGTGGTCTCTGTGTCTCACACAACGGGTGATTGCAAACCTTCAGAATGGAACGAAGGCCAAGTCACTGTAGGATATAGGAGAGGACTGCCCTGACAAATCAAACATCTTTCCTTCTGTACAATTGAGATGATACTGAAAAATGAAGGTAGACGGCTGGGACCAGGTAGGATCACGACAAAGTTCTTGAAGTGACAGCCCCTGAAGGGCAGCCACAGATAAGGATACAGTGGGCCCATAAGAAGTCAGGCACAGGTCTCCTCGCAAGTTTGTTGGCCAGACAAATAGTCTTTACCACTCATTTTGAGATCCTTTGGGTAGAGACCTTCTTGCCCTTCCATGTATCACCATAGCAAACAAAGAGTACAAGAGAGCACCTATAGAAGGTTGAGTGCTGCTTGTAGAATGCCAAGGCATGGCGAACATCAAGGATAGGAATAGACTTCTCTAAGGGAGAGGAAGGATCTTGGTAAAAGGTAGGTAGAATTACGTCCTAAGTAAGGCAAAACTCAGAGACCACCTTTGGGAGAAAAGAGATATTTGGTCAAAGGATGACTTTGTCCCTGTGGAACACCAAGAAGTGTTCATCAACATGGAGAGCTGCTAACTCAGATGAATGATGAGCTGATGCCATGGAAACCAAGAATATGGTCTTTTTTTTTTAAAATTTAATGTGAACCCATTCCCAGAGCCAATTATATTTCAGCTTACTCTGCTTTCCAAAATTGTAATTCTTCTTGTGGAGGTGTGACACTTCCCTCTTTTGTTAAAGCCTTTTCCACAAATACTTTCCATATTGCTTCAAAGTCATTCCTTTTCATTATTCCTTTTTTAACCTTGATTCGACATGTTAACTTATCATTGATCGCAATTTTCCACACTTCTTTATACCAGTCCTTTATCTGAAAAGAGAATACGGTCTTAAGGGTTAGAAGTTTCTCATCAACTGTCACAAGGGGCTCAAACAGGTAATGTAGGAGCTATGACAGAACCAGGAGGAGCGACCAAGGGGTCTCAGGTGCAGCAACTGCTGAGTACATATGTGCCAATTCCCTGAGGAAGTATTTCATGACTGGATCAGTAAACAGTGTCCTCATGGAATTAGTGGTCAGCTGATGTGCTACAATAGGGGCAAGTCCTTCGTTCTTCAACGCCAGCAAGAACTGGAGTAAGGTGGAAATGGAAGCTGGAGAGGAAGACTCTGAGCAGGGGGCTGCGATGTCAAATAACCATTTCCACTTATAGAGGTAAGACCTCTTTGTAAAAGGCTTACAGGAGGCATCAAGCCTTTTTGGCTTTGTCCCTGTACCCTGCCTTCAGTAAAATGCATCTAGGTATGGGAATAACTGAGTCTCTTTCTGTTTTAAGTTTGCTATCACTAGTGCTACCACTATCACTTTTGTGAAAATACTTGTTGCAGAAGACAAGCTGAAAAGAACAGCTCTGGACTGATAATGCTCTTTGTGGTAATGAAACCATAGAGGTTTCTTCAAATCCTTTTTCATTTGAATGTGCAAGTAGGCTTCCTGAAGCTTGATCAAAGTCATATTGTCTTTTACCAGTAAATTCTCCAAGATGGTTTATAAAATTTCCGTCTTGAAACGTTTGTACTTCATAGATCCATTCAGGTACTTTAAATCAAGCATTGGCATGTAAGAGCCATTTTGCTTTGATACCATACTATAAAGAAAACTGAATATATTTCTTTGAATGTCTGATTTACTAGCACCTTTTTTATGGTCGAAATCTGTAGGAGATGCTGAATTTTCTTGCCAACTATTTCCTTCTTCTCTCTCTCTCTCTTTTTTTTAATTTGGTTGAGGGAAGGTATCTGTCCTTTGGCCTCTTGGAAAATATGACTTGGTATCCTATTGTAACTGCTTGTAATACCCACTGATTCATTGCTACTAAATTACATCAAAGACCAAAATGCATCAACTTTCCCCCTACCAGGATTTTGTTGAAGTCAGAACTGCTGAGAGCCACCCCTCATGAGTGGCCTGCACCTCTTCTGACTTGTTGTGGTCCATGCTATCTGAACTGGAAATATGACCTGTTCCATTGTGGTCTGGATGCCCTAAATTCTTGTTTTCCAAATCCTCTTCCTCCATGAAAGAAGGAGAAAGTATTGTGAAATGGTCATTTATCTAATTTCTTTTTCTGTATGAATGGCATCACCTATTTTTCATCCTTATTCTCAATTAATATTTTTTCCAAGGCCTCCATAAGTAGAAGGCCTCCACTAAATGGACTATTTGCTAAGTTGGCTCTTGATTTCTGATCAATTCCCAGTGTTTTAGCCAAAATAACCTTCTTCCTATCACTTTTGCTATGACTGATCTTGCTTCCAGTGTAGCTGTGCTATTCCCAGCATCTGCAACATTCTGCAGTACCTTTTTAATTTTAGTCAAAGAGTGCTGCAATGCATGTGCTGATAAATCTCCAATCTCTACTATATCCTGTCCCCAGAGTACTGATGCTCTTGAAAACACTGAACCAGCAACTGAAGACCTGATTGCTAAAGCAGCTGTCTCATGTTACTTTCTTAATTCTGAATCTGCCTGTCTTTCCTCTGGTTCAGTGGTTGCCAACTGGTGGTTCGTGGACCACTGATGGCCCGCAAAAAAATTTTGGTGGTCCATGGAGAAATTTGGACATTATTTGATTTCCGACATCTGGTTCGGATATGACAGCTGGAGACACATTCCTTGGTGTGCTCCACTGAAGACCGCCACTGCCGCAGGTTGCTGATACTGGGGAGGCCCCAATACCAGCTTGCCAAGTACCCCTGAACTAAAGGGGTCTTGCCAGAGGGGGGATTGTGACCAGGAGCCAAGACAGGACCTGTACATTGAACCAGGAGGAGGTAGTCGAAGGGTCTCCCAAGAGACTGTCGCCACTATTTTTTCATCTCGCCTGCGGCAGTTTGGAGGAGACAGGAGGGATTACCTCTCTCTCCATAACACCCTGCCACTGAATTTCTTCTGGCCAATCATATACATATCATTGCTTATTTTTTCATGATATTGCTAGAAGACCCGTGTTGGGGATAGGACAATAAGACCTTCTATTTCGGACTTTGAATTAACTTTCTACAGAGGACCTCTGTGAGTCCAGGAGGATTTCCTCCCCTTCCCTCACGCTTCTTTAGAATGGTCCATTTGTTGCTCGAAGAAGAAGAAGAAGAAGAAGAAGAAGAAGAAGAAGAAACAACCCAGCACAAGGTATTTAACAACTATCATACAACTGCCTTCCCTTGCTGCCTTCCCTTCTGGACTGAAGTTTTTTTGTCTGTCTGTTTCTGTGCCTAATTCCTGGTACTTCCCTCTTTGTTTGCTAAGACACACTTGAAGACAATCCTTCATTTCTTTTTTCCTTCTGCTCTAAACTCAAAATGAACTAACAGCCTAGAAGTACTTCGTTTAAATTTTCAGCGAGATCCATTTTGCAAAACTGATTTTTTCCCCTTTTTTTGAATTTTGGAGACCCACGTGTGTGAAAATCAACGATGTGAAAGACTCTCTGAATCTATGTAGATTTGACTGCTTGAGATGCTGCATTTTGTTGATTTATCCTCCGCTCCCCTTCTCTTTCCAACTTGAGTGTGATTCTCCTGTCATCTTCACCAGGTTTGTTGGAGGGTATTGTGTGTGAGCTCTATGACTGCAACTGTTAGTGCTCTAGCTTAGACCTATACTGTTAGACATTTGACAGCTATATCTACTTGCCCTCCAAAACCAAAACCAACTGCAACACAAAGAGAAAAGAACAACTCAATGAGAAGAAGTGAAAGGAACTGTAAGAAAACGATGGTAAAGGAGAAAGAGACAATCAGCAAGGGAGAAGAAAGGAGAGTGGAGAGAGGTCTGGAAGGGACAGTGAAAGATAACAAACTTGTTTATTGAACCTGCTTAATGAATTTATTTGATAAATCCACTGAATCAATTTCTGTATAGATTGGGAAACCAAAAGTCAGTGTATGAATTCTGTAACACCCACACTGCAGAAACATTAAATATATTGCCAGGATAGATATTATGAATGAATTGGCACAGTGGCTAATGAACGAACTGATATTTTGATTTATCTTTATAGTACCTGCCTGATGAAGTAAGATGTCTGTAAATATCAGAATATGAATCAATTGGTATTTTGATTTCTCTCTATAATATCTACTTTAAGTTGCTTGTAAATAATAATTTTGTTATAATTAAACAAGTGCATTTCATATTAATAAAATGGAATTTTTATGATCATTATTTTATAGCTGCTTGTGCCTTTTTTAAAAAAATCATGTTAGTGGTCCACGGGATTCAAATGTGAGTTTAGTGGTCCATGAGGTTCGAAAGGTTGGTGACTGCTGCTCTGGTTCTTTTAAAGTCATGTCACCTTCCCTCAGGGCCACAGATTCCAAAATCAAAACTGATACTGGGGCATCTACCACAGTCACGGATAAGAATTCCACAACTTCCACTTTAAACACACTAATTTTCTGGTTGTAGCCCAAAAGTCTTTTAGTTTTTAACAGTATCCTCCATCCCAGGTCTCTGTGGTCTTTAAAGACCTCAGGCATTGGTAATTCAACATTGGGATTTGGTTTCTTCAAAACCCTAGACATCCTATTATCAATGTAATCTTTATTGGAAGGCTTATCATCATCCTGACTCATCTTTTGCTTATTCTCTAAACCCAGTGTTGTAAGTACTTTCTTTAGGAGATTTTAAGAATCCTGAATTTCAAATAATATGTCATAATAGTCCCTCTCTGCATTTTAAGACTATTCATCTTCATTTGTATGTCATCTGAATCTTCCCCTTTATAAATGAGATGCCTCCTCTGAATCTGAATTTAAATCTTTTCCAGAATTTTTTCTTGCATTTAAGCTGTTTTTAGAGTTAAGATAAATGTTTAGAATTATTCACACATTTCCTATGTTTGTTTCATTATTACCTTGCTCTAATGATTGCTTATTTTGAAAGAGGACTGAATTTGATCACGATAACTTTCTAAATCCATTGCCATAGTGGTATCTTCAAGTTAGGTAATTGTGTTGAAGTCATTAAACATTCATTGCTCTCTGTTATGAAACTCTGTTCAAAAATTCATTAAATTAAGTTTGAATTCATTTTATTAAAATTCATGTGTGCTTAAATTAGTTTTTAAATTAGTTCTGAAATCAGTGTGCAATGCAGATGTATTTTGCTCATCTAGGGACCAGTCTGTTAGAAACTCGTATTAGCCTGAAGTCTTCTCTTATTTGCTTATCCACCATCTCAGTTATTTCTTTCTGTTTCAGATACACCTGCTTCCTGTGACTGATATACATTAAGTTGCTGTTGATCTATTTCTCCCACTGCAGTCTCTGTAATTGCTGTTTCTGCTGTCTGCAAGTGTTGCTGCCACTGCTGCTGCCCCTCTGTGTCTGTAGGAATTATAAGTAGAGTGTTCACCATTAGCACTTGTAAATAGGAGAGGAAGTCACTTTGTGCATTTACAGGGTGGAAATTTATACTTGATGGATAAATCTCTGTATCTAAATGAACAGATGGTTTGATTGCCTAGGAACTGTGCATCATTATTTCAGTGCTTTTCTGCCTTTTCTGAATGGCTAGCAGGTTGCCCAATCAGAATGCCAGAATCCAACTTTCCAACATGGCACATTGAAGCAGCTGCTGGTGCCATTCCACCCTGTTTAACTGACCCCAGCTGACCTGGTACCTCTTTTAATTTACTAACTCAGTTATGTTTGTCTTTTTTACTCTTCCTGAGAAGTTCCTTCCCGTTTTTCTTAGGTCTTAACTTCCTGTTCTGCCTTATTGATTCTTTTCTTTGTTTTGGCATTTTGCTTTTTCCTGTGCCCCTCTGTTTCACTGTTACTTGAAGAAATAAACATCTTTTTCAATATTGACTCTGACTCTTGATCAGAGACTCACTGGGAAGCAGGCAAGTGATTCATTTTTGTTTTATCCATTTCTTGCTCTGAGACTTGATGTGATGCAATCAAAAGAGCGAATTTTGGGGCTGGCTTTTTGTCTGCTTGCCTCCTCTTTTTTTTCTGTTAGCAAACATGTGTCTTCTTGTTCGGGATCTACATCCATAGTTTTTCTTTTCTTTAAGGTATCGCTAGATATTGATGCGATTTCTAAAAATTAATATCTGGTTATGTGATTTGACAAATTTGGAATGTAGAAATGTTTGAGATAGAGAGAGAAAAATCATGTCAAGGCATGATTTTTAACACTGATCTGAGAAAGAGTGGAGTTAACATTTTCAATAGAAGAGAACTTTGGACTCTTGCCTTGATCAGCTAGCTCAAGAGGAAAATCCATGAGTGTGGATTGTTCAGGTAGTCATTCAGCAAATAACATTTTTTAACGGGGATGTGGTACAATATGCATTTTAGATAAAGAGCAACAACAAAATAAATTAAATTATTAAACTTATTGAACAGGCAGGTATATTTTCTAATTTTTTTTAAAAGAGAAGTGATGGGTGATGCTGTTGTGCCAGATACACACTTGCCACTTAACACTGACTCATACACTAGCTGTTCTACCATCCAGAAACACAACAGATACATAATGAAAGGAAAACAATTTTTTCTCCATAGAAGATATATAAATAAACAAATAGACCTCATAAATAGATCCCAAACTAAACAAATAGATCCCAAACTAAAGATAGCAGCTTCAATGTAAGAAACATCTGATTGCCTAGAAATGCACTAGTTCAGACAGCAGGGCTAGAATTTGTATGAATCTATCCCAAGTGCATCTAATGACTGCAGATTCCCTGCACTTCAACTCTGCCATTGGGAAAGCTACATTGTTGAAATTTTTCATGAATGGAAAGAGCTTTATTACAAAAAAAAATGTTATGCTGAAAGGCCAGGGTAGGGTACACATGAACAAATTATAATACAGACAGGAATACCAAAGACTAAGGCAAACTATTCTTTTGGTTGTTGTTGTTGAAAATGAAAATATTGGGGACTAACATATGGGAAAAGCTGTAACAGCTGTTTGAAATTACTTCCAAAAAGCTTTGTGGAAAAATATCAGCTTCATTCTGACAGAATACGAAGATAATTAAACTTTGGATAGAGAATGTGTTGAATAAAATCTGAAAGCTTATAAAATAATCTCTGCTATTTGAAGAGATATGTCCTCCTTTCAGCTTAGCAGTACAGGATAGAAATGCTGCATGGCAGAGTGTTACTGGTTGAGGTTTCTTGCCAGCCATGACTTTTCGAGTACCCATTCACTTCCCCTCTCCTTTCGAGTTTATGGCTCTGTCCCTCGACGTTCATTGCTCTTATGCATGCCCAGCCCATCAATGGTTGTTTGTGAAATCAATCCCTAACTTCTCCCTCCAAATATATTTGTACTTCTGCAAATCATGCAGCTCATTCTCCCTCTCTGCCATGTGCTGATATTTCTCTTGTGCATGCTCACGTTGCTATGTTTGTTACATAATGGAAGACACTTAGAGAATTGTTTCTTATATAGATTAATGTTTTGCACTGGTTAAAACAAATCAGTCCTAGTGTTTTTTTTTATGGAAGGAAGAAGAAATTAAAAATTGGAGGGGGAGGGGAAACTCTTGTAAACAGATGCACTCCCAGTGCAACTCTTTGTTGCAGGTTTAGTTTTCTATTTGAACAATGACATCATAAATGGTACAGCTATCATTTGAATTAAAGGAAGATCAATATGATTCTAAAAAGGAAAAAAGCTTACATTAAAACAATCAGATGCACATAAAAGTTCAATTTTATACATACACTTACACATACCACTTTTTTCCACAAAATTAATACAGTCAATCAATTTATTTTCAATAATTTATTATGGTAAAATGTAGAAATCTATTAGGAAAATTATGAACACGTCATTTATACCATATCCCATATACTATACCATACCATTATACCATATGCCAACAAGCCATTTAGAAATTCAGAATGGGGTCAGAAACAGCCATAAGTAGAGCCAGATTTCTCCCTCGATGGCAACAACCTTCAAACATTAACTCTCTCTTCCCCTCAAATTAATCTACATGTTCTAGATTGCTTTGAGTGCTTCATGCTATTAAAGAGGCCGAAGAATGACCAGAAGCTTCAAGATAACTTTGGTGGTCAACTCTGGAATCTAGTAATACACCACAGGGAAAGATGCACAGTTAGTAGCAGCTTGGAAAATGTTTTTTTTTCCCCTGAATGAGAAAAATATAGGAAACATCATTGTGAGCTGATATAGATTTTACCTTTGTTTCAACCTTCTTTTGGCAGTAGTAGGAACATTTGTACCATATCCATACGAGAAGAGAACTCTTTCTGCTTCATCTTCATTTTCAACTATAAAAATACAAAGCAGTTGTTTAGAAGAACACTTAGGAAAAAGTAAAGTAATGCTGCTGAATAAGGAGGTATGATGAAGCCAACTTTTCGTAAGCTGCATTGAGAGCCTCCATGAGATATAAAAGCAGGATATAAGTATTCTGAATGAATGAATGAATGAATGAATGATAAAGATTTAAGTGAGATGAGGGCCCAAGATTCTTTTTGCTATGCTGCCCTTAAAGAACATTTTAAAAACATACTACATGTGTGTAAATATTTAAAATGCTAAAGAATCTATTCACTGAAAATGTAAATTAAATGTAAAGTAAATTTTCCTGCCATTTTTTTTAGATGAAACAAGACTTCTACTAACTTTCATTGTTTTTTAGATGATGATTGAAGTCATAGCAATGATTGTAATTAAAGGAGAAATGTTATTAATTGCACTATTGATTTCTAGAATGGAGAAATCACTACGGTCCTGGACCTGATTGCCCCTGAGTAGATGACTTGGTGCAGAAGACATGATGGCAGAGAAGTATAATTTTTTTCCTCCCATTATTGACACAGAGTAGGCCTTCCAATGGGCTCTAGCCCATGTTTTGTCAAATCTGCTCCAAGTTTTCTGCCACTGGATGCTTTAGTCCCCATCTCACTCATTTCACCACTGCCAGCTCCCCAGTAAACCTCTCCATGGAAGACAACATTCAGGGGCAATCACTTCTCTGTTTCAGAGATCAACCAGAACTTTTCCAGGACCACCTGCTATGGTGATTTCTGTCCTCCATTCAGTTTAACAACTGATTTACATAAAATGAACAAACATTAATCAATTCATTTAAACATATGTGCATAAGTTCAATCCAAGTACAGCTATATGCATGTTATGCACCATGAATAAAGAAGGATTCTTTTACAAATCTGAAATGAACATGGGCAAATTCTCACCATCTTGCCAATGAGCATACAGACAACCCCTACTTGGGCATTTTATTGATCTGAGAACTCTAACACGTTAGAGTTCTCAGATCAATAAAATGCCCAAGTATTTGGGGTTTGTTGTTAATCCTTCTCACCATAGCTCCCCCCCACCCATGCAATGTCCACAGCATGAGCATCTGTAGAAAGGAGATCTATGCATGTATAACTGGACATGCATTTGTCTCCACATGAACTTTGATAGTACAAAGGTCCAGTGATGCATTTAAGTCTTTTACTCCAAGCCTCAAGTTGTCTCAAGTCTCTATCTTCAAGTCTCAAGTTGAGTCTCAAGCCCTTGCAAGATACTTTCAAGTCAACTCTTAAGTCTGGGAGCCAACTTTATACCCCAACTTATATTCCAGAATTTCTGGAGAGTCAAATAAAGTCACTTTTAACCACTTAAGTAGAGTCAGCCTCCACATTTTTATGATTTTGACATCTTCAGCTTCGGAAGTAGGGAATAAGATCCTTCTTACTCCTACTTCCCCAAACTGGAGGGTTTTGTGTCAATGGGCATAAAAGAGTCTGCAGCTTCTGAAGTGGGGAATAGGATCTTTTCTTCCCATTTATGAAGCTGGAGCTTTTTTCATAAATGGGAAATAGGATCCTTCTTACTCCCCATTACTCCCCATTGAAGAAGCTTAGGTTTAAGAAGGAAAGATTCTCCCTCCTCAAGACCACTGCCTAACACATTTGCTGCTCCCCTCTGAGAAACATGCCCTATGCTCTGGGGGCGAGTCTTGCCTTCTGCTGTTAAGAAAAGTTTCAGAAGCTTCCTCTGATATGCAGTGGGGACAGGCTGCTGAGCAGAACTCAAATCTGCCTCAGGCCCATTGCCTAACCCATTTGCTGTTCTCCTTCGAGAAATGTGCCCACCCTTTGGGCTTCAGACAGATCATCATGTGACCAGTAGGCAAAAAGAGACTGAACCGTTTTTCAAGAGTTGTAAGGTTTCTGGATGAATGCCAGACGGTAATTAGGTGCTAGACAGTAATACAATAATAACAACATCTATATATAAATACAGATATGGATATGATCCTGCCTGAAATTTGAGATCCTCAGAGGAGGCTCTGTTGCACGTCCCAGCACCTCATGAATTAGGTTGGTATGCACATGTAAGAACAGGTTGATAACCTGTACCTGTGGTTCTTCAATTGGTCATCTGTGTGTTACCCTGAAAATCTGGGGGTCCCAGAGGGACACCTCAATATGCTCCAAGTGATGGGGAAGATAAGCTCAATGGAGTACAAGCAATAGCGATGCGAGAGGCAGGGTAACCTAGCGAGATCTTTTACACAATTTTTACAGGGTCAGGGTCAGGCTCAGTCAGAAATCACACAAAAAGGTCCAATGAATGACTTTATTGAACAGTACTGGCTCTCATCAATGCAAACACACACACGCATCCAAGGGCTAAAAGAAATAAAGAGTGGAAATAAGATAAAGGGATTGTTGAGGGATTCGTAATCTGGGTGATACTGCACCTCTTCCTAAAGTCCTTGGTCTGGGAAGCAGCGATTGAACAGCAGCTCAGCGAAGAGATGCTGAGGAGATCGCAGAGCTATCGGGAGGGGGGACTGGCCAGTTGGCAAGACCAGGAGACATACTTCTTCCTCCTCTTCTTCCCTCTCCACCTGTCTCTTGCCTAACTAGCCCAAAAACGGGAACTATTTGTAGGGAAAATGTACTTTGAAGGCAAATCCTCTCCTGGAGAAAACAAACAGGGACAGAAAAGAAAAACAACTCCACACCTGGCATTTTCTTTGATATTGAAAGATAACAGGGTGTTATCCAAATAACCGGATCTTCCTCCACGTCAGGGCCGCAGTGTAAGTTTCTGGAGATTGATTTGGTAAGATTTTATTGCTTCCAGTGCCCCACTTTCCGGGAACACTTTTACTCCCTTCAAGCGGGCTCCTTAAAGGTTGATGACCTTTTGTCCATCATGGGTTATCACAACATGAAGTCTCCTATGGCTACGTGACTGGGAGTTTACTGGTCTGACCTGGTGCGTTCGATCATACTACCGTTGTTGCCTACATGTGCATCCGGGTGACCTCTCTGGTGGGTTAAATTAATTTTGTATCAAAGTTGTAGACCCCGGGACAGGGCTTACCAAGGCGGCAACATGGGCCCTCACACATATGGGGCTTTCATGCTTGTGCAGAGATTGATCTCAGAAAGTTCTAGAGCTGAGCAGGTTGGTGGTGGTTCTGCTCCCCTTGCGTACAATACATGTCCCAGCCGTCCATGCTGCTCCTCAGTTTTGAAGTCCACCAGTGAGGATCCAGGGACTTGAAAAAGAGGGGATGGAGGACGGGATCATGTGAGGGCACATATGACCACTCAAGGAACCACAGTTACATCATCTGGAGGATGAAGTCTGAGAACATTTTAATGTCCTCCGGTGACAAGACCGGTGTGGTTTCTACCTCACCAATGGAGAAGGTGTGTGGGGCTGGTAGTGAATCCAGAGAGGATGACTCAGTCTTGTTTCCCCTGTCAGAGGACTCTGTGGTTATGGCCAGAGGTGAGTTGGCAGCAGTTGCCAGTACTGATGCTACTGCTGCTGGCAGTGTTGCCAAGGTTGTTGTTGAGAGGACCTGTGTAACAGCAGGGAGCAGAGAGGGCAGAACACTTGACACTAGGGTGGTGTAGACAGTGAACACTGAGGTCGGCATTGTGGAGACTGGTACCAGAGGTAGAGTGAGTGAAGGAGCCAAAAAGGATGGTGAAGTTGGTGGTCCAGATACCACTGCTGAGGCCGCTGGGTGGTGTCTCCCAGACAGGACAGACAGGCTTGAGAAGTGACGTGGGTGAGTGGTGGCATAAGGCTCCACATTGCAGGGAGGCCAATGGCATGTGGTAAGGGGAGTGAGAGGAAGTTTGGTGGCAACGAGATGGGGAGTACCAGTAGCAGAGTGGGTCATAATATTGCTGGTAGCAGTCTTGGCAAAATAGAAAGTATATGACCTAGGATGCTCCCTTCAGAGGTGCTTGTGGTGATATCAGTCAATGTAGGAGGCTGAAGTTAATGGGAAATCCTTACAGTACCAGCAATCAACCAGGAAAGACACTTGGGAGGTTTTCCACACAAATGGGGACTGTTCCCTTTTGGCCAAGCAGGAATGTTGACCTGCACAAAGATGGTAAGGTAAGATGGCTGGAGTGATATGCTGGGACACAGTGGTCAGCTCCTTGACAGGAGAAGGCTGCAAGGCCATTAACACAATGAGAAGCAGCTCAGAGGTAAATGCCAGAGGAGTTGGCAAGACCTCAGCAATGGTGTAGGGCAATGTTTGTGCTTTCGCCTCTTCTTTGGCTTTGACTCATCCTTGTCAGTCACAGCCAAGCTGTTAGCTGATGCATGCAGCTTTTGAGCTCAATTCAAGTGAGCCATTTTGTCCTTCTGCTTCACCTTCACCATGTGTGCTCCCTGGGCTTGAATGTCTGACATCGAGGTAGAGGTAGTCAGCTCAGCTGGCTCCATAGTAGGCAGCAGGGTCAGTACTGATATGGTCATTTTCGAGGAGACCACTGAAGAGATCAACACCAAGGTGGCCAGTACAGAGGAGACCGCTGAAGAGGTCAACATCAACATGGTGGTCGGTACCAAGGAGACCTTTGCTTTCAGCATTTTGATCAGTGAAGCAGATGCTGACTGCAGCAAAATGCTGGAGGCTGCTTGAGTTGCCATGCACAGGACTGCTCCCAGCAGTAGTTCTTGAAGTAGTTGGCCCTGTTCTGCACTGGGAGTGATTGCTGGAAACTGTGACATTCCTCATGCATGAGGAGTAGGTTTTGAAAAAAGAGGTGGTGGCTGTAGAGGCCAGCACAGAGTATGGAAGAGACGGGAGGATACAGGAAAGCATGAGGGGCTTTTTTTTTTTTTAGGTGAGCCTTAGGAGAGAAGAGAAAAGGAAGAAACTTTAGAACAGAGGTAGAGAAAGGTGAAACAATGTGGAGAACAGCAAGAGGTACTCAGCAGAACAATCAAGATGTGCTGCTTTGTTGGAGGACAAAGAGAAACCAAGGAGCAGCATGGTGAGCTGGGACATGTGCGGTATATGAGAGGGGCAGTGCCACCACCAAACTGCTCACCTCTAGAACTTTCCAAGATGGGTCTCTAGACAGGGGTGAAAACCCCATATGTGTGAGGCACAGAGACCATGATGAAGAACAGGGCTTTCTCTGTGGTAGTAGCCTGACTATGGAACTCCCTATCTAGGGAAGTTAGGTTGGCTCCATCTCTTTGGAGCTACCAGCGGGCAGCCAAACAGTACTGTTCTGAATGGTCTTCAATAGCTGAAGTTGCTTTGTTTTAACTGTTTTAAAATGGTATTTTAGGATCGTTTTTCAGATTGCTTTACAAAATTTTTAGAGAGCATTTTAATGTATCTTTAAAAAGTTTTTATCTGTGTATTGTTTTAATTGATTTTATTTGTCCATCACCTCAGGAGTCTTGTGGGCTAGGAAGCAGTATAGAAATATCTTAAATAAACACATATAAATATAAATATAAAATAGATGGCTTGATATATGCCAATCTGTTTTGAACAGGCTCATCACCTTTATAGAAAGGTGGACAGAAAAACCTAATTAGGAAATTTTTATTGATTCAGAAATGCTGAGATTTTACAGATGCAGTACATCAAAAATAATGCAGGGATACACCAAAGACAAGAAGGGCAAAGCAAAAAAGCTCCGATAGGTGACAGGAAGGTAATACAAAGCCTCCAGCTAGTAACCTAGGGGCCTTGTAGATAGGTTACTGTCAAACAGCAACAAAGATTTCCTTTCTGCACAACTTTTAAGGCAGTGATAGGCGCTCCAGGTGCTGTTGGACCGCAATGCTCATCAGTTGTGGCACTGCCATTATTATTATGGTGACAGTTGCAATCCTACGTGTAGAGGGCCAACCCTGATTTGGCGTCACACCTACTCATTTTTGCTATATGTGGTAGGGACATCCTATATGTACAGATGGTCTTCTAAAACTGAGTTTGCAAAAGATATATGGAAACAAGCAGCAGGACACCAGCCCAGTTTGATTTCAACACATTGCTTTTGAATTCTTCTCTCCAAGAGTGGGGGATAGAGGAGTGATAGCATGTCCTCTGCAGCAGCATGCAAATAATAATGACTGGCTGAGAGTTTACCTCTTCCACAGCAATATCAATGTATCATTTCAGGAAATGATTAGTACTGCTCTGCTTCAGAACTTACGCATTCATTTATGAAATATATAAATAATGTCTCCTCCCTGCCCCCTCCCTGATCTATGATATAAAGGAGCAAACAAGCACTATTTAGCCCTGGAAGTGAGTGTTCTTTTTTCCTGGCAACATATGCAACAGTATAATTATACACGGTTCAGAGAATAATTATGAGCACAAAATGTACAGGACAAAATATTTTTGGCAAGTCTCTCAAAATTAAATGCAAACACACAGAGGGAAAGACAGAGAGAGCGAGAACGAGGGAGTACACTGTAAGAACATAAATAAAGTTCATTTTGATAAGCTTTTTGACAACAGAAGAATCAAAGAAATGAATAATGAACAGAAGAAAGTGATAGTTCTGAATATTTTCAATCACAGTGGCAAACATGTATTGAAGTAGTAAGATATTGCATGGAGGTAGTAAATTCTCCATTGAAGGAGGCAGTGGCCCTCCCTAGCTTGAAAGCACAAGGGATGAAGCTAGTCCTGAAGAAACTCAGTTTCTTAGGTTGCTATGGTCCCTGCTAATTGCTGCTCAGTTTCAAATTTGCTATTTTTTGAGTGTGCACTGGTTCCTGAACAGAATAGCATTGATGGTTCTTATAAAAGGAATCAATTCCAGTCTAAATCCAGGCTTGATTTTGGCAAGAAAACAGCCCTAGTTACCACTGTAGGAATGGGTGGGGATACTCAGGTCCTGATGGTTCTTTTGGACCTGTCACAGGCTATCAATGCCATCAACTTTGATATTCTTCTAGATCATTTTTCCAGTAGGATTGGGCATGGTGATAGCCATGGATGAATGGGTTCAAAAGGTATTACTTGGGGAATCTCTTATTCATTTGCTGGAAACTGGCCTATGAAGCCAGTTTGAAAATTTCAGCTGCTGAAGACTCTGCTGCCCAGATTTTGGTGTGGGCTGGGCAGTGGACCTTCATGTGATAATGAAGGTGCTACATGTGAGGAATGGGAATCATACAGTTGATCAGGCCCCAAAGCTGTTTTTGTGACTCCACAGGAAACAGAGATTTTTGGGATTCCCCCATAAAAATCTACCAGAGAATCATGTAGAAGAGGCCTCCACCTTATATGGATCCCAAATCAGTTTGCTTTGAAAATGGAAGGGATCTTCCAATGGGTTAGACTGATTTATACGTCACAGTTGATTTATACTTCACAGTGAGCACAAATAGTAGTTCATGGAGAAAAGGAACAAGACAAAGGTGTCCACTGTATCCAGTTCTGTTTATTTTGGTTCTTGAATAGAGACATATAACAAGATGAGAGAATTTTAGTTAAAATCATGGTTAAAAAAGAAAGGTACAAGTAGAGCACATTTGCCAATGACTTAGTGATAGTTTTGGAAAATCCTCTGGAGGGTATATAAGTGTTAATGGGAAAATTAAAGGACTTTGGTGAGTGGCAGGATTTAAGATTAACCATCAACAGACAAAGATGTTGACTAAAAATATGAAAAAGGCTGATCAAATAGAACTGATGGACAAAACTGGTTTTAAAATTGAGATAAAGACTAAATACTTAGGTATTAAAATGACAAATATGAATGGTATGTTGATTCAAAACAATTATGTAAAGATGTAGAAGAAATTAAGAAGAATATGTTAAGATAGTAAAATTAAATTTGTCTTTGTTGGGAAGATTCTCTGAAATAAAAATTAATGTTTCGCCTGGATCTTTTTTTTTTTTTTTAATTTCAGACAATACTGGTTCTAACAACTGGTGCACCACTTAAACAATAGCGGAAGGATTTCCTTAAGTTCATATGGCAAAGGAAAAAGTCAAGAATCAAATATAAGGCTTTGCAAGAGGTAAAGGAAAGGGGAGGATTGGGTCTACCTGATTTGAAAATGAATTTTGCAGTCTGTTCTTTGGTTTGGCTAAAAGAATGGCTAATGCTGAGAAATGAAAGATTGTTAGAATAGGAAGACCTGATGTTTGGGTGGCATGCACAGTTATGCTACAATAAAGTAAATTGAATGTAGATTTTAATAATCACTTTTTGAGATATGCCTTATTAATTATACAGAATAGATACAGACTGAGGTTGTGTCCAAGAATGCCTTTATGAATCTCAGCATAAAAAACTCATTGCAGAAAAGAAACAACAAGCAAATTAAAATGGTTAACTTACCCAGAACTCTTGGTGAAGTACCAAGGAAGATATAAAATTAAACAAGCAGTTAGCTGCAGAGGGATATATTTTTCAATGATTTTCTTATTAACAACTATTTGAAACATTTAAGAAGGACAAAAAGAATCACAGTTTTGAACTAAATAAGCAGAGTTTGAATTGCCATTGTGTAGTGATGATAAAGTGTGATTGGTAAAATGTATAAACTTTTGTTAAAATTTGAGATGGAAGATGGACAAATGAAGGATTGCATGGTAAAATGAGCTAGGAATTTGGATATGATAAACAGATGGAACAAATGGGAAAAGATGTGGATAAAGGGGTTGAAATACACATTATGTTATGATCTTAAAGAGAACCTTTATAAAATGATGTACTGTTGGTGTATGAGAGCAGAGAAACTGTCTAGAACGTATGAACATGTTTCAAATGTACGTTGGAAATGTGAACAGTAAGAAGGACATTTTACCATATGCAGTGGACAAGTGAAAAGGCTAAAACGTTCTGGGCTAAAATACATACTTTGATGAAGAATATTTTAAAGATTAATAATCAGCTAATGCTGGAACTTTTTCTTCTGGGCCTTATGGATGATCACTTGAAAAACAGCCATGGGAAATTATTCCACTGTATGATCACAGCAGCAAGATTGTTGTATGGATAGAGATGGAAGAACTTAGTAAGACCTATGAGGGAGGTGACTGAAAGTCACTGAGCTAGTAGAAACAGGCAAATTATCAGCTTTGATTAGAGAAAAATTGTTGGAGACATTTCTGAAACAAATGGAAACCCCTTTTAGACTTTTTCTGGAAAAAAGAAAAAAAATTGGCAACTTTTGATTTTGACAATTAGTAAGATGTTGTTAGTGGACGGAATGAATGATGTAGTGGTACAGAGAGATTTGATCATAGTAAATGTATGCATAACTGCTGAAATGAAAGTCAGAAGCTCTGCTTTCTTTTGTTATGAATTTCTTCCTATATCCTCCTTTCCATTCTTCTTTTTTCCCTTTTTCTTCTTCTTCCTTTTACTGTATTTAGAAAACGCTTAATAAAAATTACTTTTAAACAAAGAAAATGGAAGAGATCTTCCAACCACATCTGGTTTAACTTTGAAGGACTGCTGCAGTTCGCAAAAGGTCAAAGGGTTGCAAAATGGCCCCTGGAGCTTGGATAACCCTGCTATATGTGAACCCCTAGATGCTCTTATCAATACAGGCACGTAGTCTGAAGCTTTTCGCTTAATATGCTATGCTAAGCTAAAATGGCTTAAGCAATGCAGATGACAGACAAAAACAAATGAAAACTGAGGTTAAAAAGAGGCTCAATCAATCTTCTATTTCTCCTTGTCTACTCTTTCTTTTGCTCTAGCTAATGCAGTAAAGTTCCCTTAAGTGCAGTCCACTGTGGCAGCTGAAAAAGAACTGAGCAGCATGTGACACCAGGCTTGGGAGTAGTCCTTTAGTAAGTATGTATGTATGATATGTATGTGTGTATTTTAGATCCTGTTTACCTCTCAGTGGAAGACACATGTTAGCAGTTTCCAACATGACTTAAAACAGAATCTAGCTAAAAAACAATCAGTGGTAACATCTAGGAAAAATTAAAAACAATTAAACTATCACAGTAAAACAAAGCACTACATTAAATCAGTTCAGAAGCATTTTAAAATATAACAAGAAACGGGAGAAGAGTACAATATCCTCCATTACAAGGTCCTTCCACAGCAGGAAGTTATTGCCAAAAGCCTGTCTAAACAAAAAGGCCTTTGTCTATTGGTGTAAAGAGAGCAGAGAGAGAGCCTGACCTTCTGTGGAAGGAAACTCCACAAGCTTGGGGCAGCCACTGAGAAGCCCTCCCCCTGCCATGTTCTCATTAAACATGCCCAAAAGGGTGATGGGACCAAGATAAATCCTCCCCTCAAAGAACCCATTATTTGGGCAGTTTTTCAGTTAATCTGGACCAATGTCATACAGGATTTCAAAGGTTATAACCAGCACTTTGAATTGTGTAAAAAGTAGATGAGGGCAAACTTCTATGGCACTGAAGGCAAATTAAGATACCTGTAACTTGAGGGATTCTGCTAATTTTTTCTCCCAACAGCCTCAATGCCACATATGCCAAGCAAACATAATAGGAGAAAGAAGCAAAATATTTGCACACAGATCTGACATGCATGCCCAGGAGGGATCACAGTCAGTAAAAAGTATTTAGCACAGAGTAATTTAAGCAGATAACCAAAATGCAATACTCTCATTGCCAATTAAGCCATAATAAAATACATACTTTATGTTAATTTATATTCTACTGCTCCATGCTGAATACATATTCAAAATTCCCGGAGTATACCTGTTCCAGATCTCATTAGCAGCTATCAGATTTTAAATATATTCCAACATAGTTCTCCAGGAAAAACAGGGTAATTTAGAAGGACTTACATTCTGCAGTTTGCATTATTATCTCATCAAGTTCTTTTTCCAGTTTTTCATATGTGTCAAGCCTTGCCTGGTACTCAGAATTTTGCACCTGAAGTTCTGAAATCTGTTTCTCACTCGTTGCTTGCAGATTATAAAACTCTTTAGTTAAAACCTATGCAGATGCAAATTAAAACAGAAGTTAGCTAACGGAGGGCTATAAATTACACACTGAGTGTTCTACTGGGGCTCTAGGCCAGTACAACTGTGGGTTTCAGAACCAAACTGCACTGATACAGTTCCTTACATGCTTATCATGACTGACATAGAAGAAAGGCAATGTTCAGGTTATGAGGAGTCATATTACAATCTTTTCCCACCTAATTTCATTATCAGCAGAACTTTGCAACTGCCTGATGCTTTTCTTACATACTTCTAGTTTTCGCTGGTATTTTTCACATTCCAGTTGGCACTGTGAAAGGTTCCTAGAAGTTTCTTCTTGCAGGAGCTGTACATGTTCACTTTCAAAAGACTTCAGTTTGCTCTGATGGAGAAGTTCAGCCACTTTGCTTTCTGTGCTGAGTTGCAATTGTCTGTATCTGAAAACATTCAAGGCAACATAGTATAAAGTAATAAGAAACTGAGCAAACGTAACTAACAACCACCAGAATCAATAGTCCTATATGGATCTCAGAAAATAAATCTCAGAATAAAAAATAAAAATAAAAGTGGCCCACTGGGAAAAAAAAAAGAATGGAAAAACGTATGTTTACCATTATTACTTTCAAATGCAGCTAATCAAGTTTTAAAATTTTTACTCCTAACCCAGGTTTCCCAGTTCATGAAAAACGTAAGCTACAATCCTATGTGAATCTACTTTGAGATGTGACTTAATCAATTCAGTGCTGCCTACCTCCAAGTAGCAATGCATACCATCCAGCTGTTAATCTTTACTTACATCCACATAGGAAATTGTATGTGCGCTTTCCCCACCCCCACAAGTTTCTGGAAGCAGCAAAGTCCTTAGAGCTGCCAGTTCTTAATGAAATATTTTTCCAGCCTATTTTACAAGTGGCCTGTTTAACTGCTATAAAATTCATTAATAATAATAAAAAAACCAGAAATAACCCTGCTAATCACTTACTGTATTTCTCTCACAATTTCACAGTCCATTGTAAAAATGAAAATCAAGGGGTAATTTTTAACCTTTTCACAGTATTAAACTCCAGTCACCAAGCCATTCACATAAAAGCTCCCACCCTGGTGCTTCCAACAGACGCTTAAAACATACAGACAATAAACTAACAAACTGGAGCCTTCAAAAGCCAGAAATAAAGTTAATAATATGAATCTACTCTCAGGCAACTTGCTTACTCCCACCACCCAATTTAGCATCAGAATTACTTCACTGCAGCTGAAATCTGTACTGTTGATTCTGCAGCACTATTCCTTTTTTTTCTGAATAAGTAGAAAATACAATGAAGGATAAATAAGAGTATGGTTTATACAACTTAAATTTATTTATTTTTGCAACTCCTAGTAAATGGCCAGCTTTTAATACATGTTATTTTCCTTTAAGTACTATTTCTTTTGACCAAAACAATAAGAGTAATTTAAATTGATGCTCTCGCCAGATGTTGTATTTGCTTTCCATCTAGTAATTAAACTTAAATAACATTTTACGTTTTGGTTTACTGAAATCTCTCTTTTAGAGTGAGGAAAAGCTTACAGTTCTGTTTAAAGCTGCTTGCTTTAAAGCAGATTTCCTCTCCACTCCTGCCTGCTTTATATATTGCACTCCATAATCATTTCTGTGCTGAAAATAACCTTAAGAATCACTAGGTTAGAAACTGGGAAATCAGCAACGCAACCAGCATTTAGAAAAGAAAGAGCAGGAAAACTAGAAAATGATTTATCTCTACCTAAATAGCATCACTGCTCAGAAGAAGGAATCTAAGTTTGGAATTATTAACAGGCTAAGACTGTTAACATGTATAGGAATGTGCATGAAGAGTCTCACGGAAAGAAAAAGATATACAAGTCTTGCAGGATTGCAATTACAACAGGAAATAAAATCATGAGTAATTAATTAAAATATTCAACATCTACTGAAAGCAATAAAAAGAAAAGAAAAGAAAAGAAAAGAAAGGCAATTGTTTTCCTATACGCCACCAATTATTTATCTTAAACAAAAACAACAGAGAATTTTTGTGCCATCTTATAAAATTCCATGGATTACACTGAATGTCACCTAGAGTTATCCTGAGCTACAAGTATACACACACACATGCACACACACACACACACACAGGAATTATAATTCAAGTCTGTTTCCTGTGGCTTGAACAGGGATACTTTTAAGAACATGGTGCTTGTATTAATCAGGTCACCACTATAACGTTCTCTAGTGTTATCACCCAACAACAGCGCTGTGAACTATCACTGTTAATCACGTAATTATTACTGTTTCTCCTATCTGAATTTCAATTCCCTCTGAATGTACTTATTGCCTCCCTCCCAAATGCATGCACACACATGCGTAAAACAAATATGTAAAGAAGGGAAGCCTTATGCTTTTACACTGACCAACCAGACACCTGTGAGAAGCTGGTAGGTAGGGCTCCCTCTTGTTATGTTCCACAGCAAGTGGGATTCAGAAACACATCACCTCTAATCCTGGAAGTAATCTACAGCCATCATGGCTAAGACCCAGTCTTCCATGAAGTTGTGTAATTCTCTTTGGTGGCTAAAATACAAAATTCCACAGTTCAACTACGTGCTGTGTGAAGAATTTACCACTATTCACATTCACTGGACAAGCACAGGTTTGAGAATTATATGGGAGGGAGAAAAAACTCATCGCTGCCCACGGTGCAAAATTTTATGCATGTCTATTATGTCCTCTTTTATTTTATTTCCCTTTCTTCTAAACTGAAATTGTTCCATCCCCCTAAATAACTTTGCTTGTGCTTTTCCATCTCTAAAACAGTCTTTTTGAACTGTAATGAACAGACCAATGCCCAGTATTCCAAGTGTGGTCACACTTTAGGCTTGTCTAAAATATGCTTCTGGAGGAATTGGGGATAATAGGGATAAGGAGAGTCATATTCCATAATTTACTTTTGATGAGCAGGGAAATTCATAATCACTCCTCAGCTTTCTGGCTAAATGTAATATATTACATTTAATTCAATTCTATTTTCTAATACTTAATCACACCATAATCCTAAATGAGTTTTGCATACTGTTGACCAACAAAATTAAAAACAGCATAAGTAATATTTGTTCTTAAAAGCTTATGCTAACATCCTTCAAACACAATACTTAATGTTTGAATAGACAGTAGTTCTTTTTCTACTGTAGTCTGTCTACAGTGAAGAACTTTGGCTGCCTTTGTTCCTCAACTGTAGAACAGTATGTCAAGGCAGTGGGAAGGGTGGCAGTGGGGGAGATACTGTCTTCAGTGTCTCTCCAGGATACATGACTTTGGACTCAATGTACAAATAGCATTTCATATTTGCTAAAAAGACTGGTCCTACAACATCTGCATAACTAAGTCATAGGTTTAAGACTTCAGGTGTTCATAGTGCAATAAAAATAAAACAGAAATATGTTGTTTTGACACTTCATAATGACCGCTGTTGCCAAAGAAGTCTTGATTACAACATAGGTATGAGACTTCTTGGAAGCTGGCCATTTTACTCATACGTCCCTGAGAAACTGAAAATCTTTGCATCCATCAGCATACTTCTAATACAGATTCATCCACATCTGACAACAAGCACCTGCTTGCTTTGCGGAATGGAATGAAACTGCATTGTAATGAAGATGGGAAAAGTGGGAGAGGTTAGGACAGATACATAACTTGTTGAGTAAAACAAGACACAGATTATAAACATTCTCAAATGATGGCAGAGGTCCCAAAAGCAAGGACAGATAGTTTGTAGTGTGTTAGTAATAAGAGATCTGACTCTGCTTGTTTACATGCCACCAAGGGAAACAAACTACAACAAATAAATTCATCGCCAGCCTCTGGATCAGAAGGACAGCCATTCTTTTTTCAGCCCCCCCCCCCAAATAATAATAATACAAAAATCACAACTTTCACTCACTGAAATGATGACAGACCAATGACCAATCACAATTGTAAAAGAACAGGTGTCATCATCAATGTCAATTTCTTTAGCAGTTATCACAAGGAAGCAGTATTCTTTTGAATATTTTTTCATGAAGGCCTTACTTATATTTCCCTGTACATCTAGACTTGGTACGCAATCATCTGTTGCCAAAATGAAGTGCCCCAAACTGCTGATTACCAGTATTGGCTGTTGCATTTGCCATCTTTGTCTGGAAAGCTAACTGTACAATGACTGCAACTGGAGGAAGGCACTTTTGAAGATGCTAAGCAACTGTACTATGGCTCTTAATGCTATATATGTCCACTATGTCCAACTGATAACAGTAGTGCCTCCATAACCACATGACCTGTATACATGACTCTAGTTACCAGCACAGTCCAAAAATATGTACTTTGAATACAAACTAAAATACAAATTGAGGTAATAAACCAAAATAAAGTGAAATACAGTATAGTACATACAGTGTTACATGAGAAATGCCAGGGAATGTAAAATTCAAGCAAATGGCACCCTGTTCCCTCGTTGTATCATATTGTCTTGTGTTTCCTTGCTGTATACAGTACTACATGTGATCTAACACTGCCCAATCTCTTAGTAGTGCTCTCAGTTATTCTATCTCTCACCCTGTTGATTGTCAGGGTTGATTCAGCTGCTCAGCTAGATAGGTGCCCCCTTCCTACTTCACCACTCCATGTGTGTCCCTCCCACAGCTGCACACTTGGTAGAAGAGGATAACCATCCAGATAGAATGAGTGCACTCTTTTTCTGTCAAGCGTACATGACAGCTAATCTTTGTAATCTGACCACAGTACAGTATCCTTCTGCAAAATTCTTGTGCTTGCACAGTAAAGTCTTTGTTCTTATCCAGTACAGTCCCTGGTAAAGTCCTTCTGCCTGAGCCCTTCTGCTGTTTCTAGTGGCCACAAAGTGCAAAAGTGGTGATGCTGGCAATCCTGATAAGCCTAAAAGAACCCATAATGTTCTTCCTTTAAATGAAAAGTTAAATGTTCTTGATTTAATCAGGAAAGAAAACAAAATGTGCACCAAGGTTGATAAGTTATATGGCAAGAATACATCTTCTATCCATGAAATCATTAAGAAGGAAAAAGAAATCAGTGCTAGTTGACCTAGTTGACCATCAACCATCAACACCTTTACCTGAAACTGCTAAAGATACCTCCACAGTGCATGAAAGGTGCTTAATTAAAATGGAGAATGCATTAAATATGTGGCTGGAAGACATGAACAGAAAACGAATCTCCCATTAACATCAAAGTTTTGCACCACAAAGCTTTATGGCTATATATCAGCATAGCATCCCCTAAAATGAGTGCAACCAAGTTATATACTTCAAGTAGGAGATGGCTACACAGATTAAGGAACAGGTTTGGACTTCAAAACATAAAACTGGGTGGCAAAGATTCCTCTCCCAATGAAGCAGCTGCTACCACATTTCCAACCAAGAAACTGGTTCAGAACAGCTATCATCCCAAGCACATGTTCAATTGCAAAGAAACTGGGCTCTTCTTGATATTAGAGAGTTCTGTAACAGATATTTTATCTCCCTTATTCCTGGAAAAGGAAGTTAAAAGGGATATAGGACTGAAAGCACGATTAACGACGATGTTACATCTAAAAGATATTTAAAACCTATATGATTATAAATAAGCTTAATTCTAAGGTTCTATCCACCATCTAAGAACTAGAGAGTGTTTTTTTTAAAATGTTGCTTAGAAACGTGATCTGTCATTGATTTTGAGGAACATTATCTAACTATCCTATTTGTATTTTATTTATATTTAATAAATACAATCAAAAAAGAAAGAAACTGGGCTCTTCTGGGGAAAAAGTCCACTAGAATTTACCTTCATAAAACTGCAAAGGTGGCTCCAGGGCATAAAGCATAGAAGGATAGATCAAATCTGGTCCTATGTGGCAACTCTGCAGGACATATGATAAAGCCAGACATAGCATACAAATCCAAGAACACACATACGCTTAAAAATTAAAACAAACTTTATCTGCCCATGTTTTGGCAGCACAATAAGAAAGTATGGATGATTGCCACCTTGTTTACAGAACGGTTCCACCAATGCTTCATCCCAGAAGTTAAAAAATATTTGTAGCAGGAAGGGTTGGAATATAAACTCCTATTAATAGTGTACAATGCACCTGGCCATCCTGAATCTGTTTGCTATGAGAATGAACATACTGATGTTGTCTTTTTAACTCCAATACAACCTCAATGAATCAGTCTCATGACCACAGTATCATTCATTTTGTCAATGCCATGTATACCTGCTTGGTATCTGACTGCATTCTAGCAGCAGTTGATACAGTCATAATGCAATGCTGGAAATTCTTCAGTATTGCTGACGTCATAACGTTCATCAAAGCTGCAATGGATGAAATAAAACCTGAAACTGTAAATGCCTGCTGGACAAAACTTGCAGAGTGAGACTGTGGATGATTTTAAGGCTGTCCCAGGGATCAGTGGAGAAGTTAGGAGCATCACCCATGCAGCAAGGTGACTTGGAAGAAAAAGAGTTGCTAACCTGCTGGATCAGGAAGTGGAGGAACTTTATTGATGGCCATAAAGAAGTGTTATCCAATGAGGAATTGGAAGAATTTATTAAGACGTCTCCAGAGGAAAAGGAAGAAGAAGAAACAGAAGCAGAACAAGACATGTAGACCTTTTAGAGAAATTTGCTAAGGTGTTTCAAATTGCACAGACATTAAAAGACAGAACCATGGAATACGATCCTTGGATGGAATGCAACACTGAAGTCACCTGTACGATCACTGGAGGATTAAAACCTCTGTGTAATATTTTGATGAGTTAAAAAAGAAAGAGATAATGATTTCTCACTGTAACATTCTTGCAAAAGTTTCCATCAAAAAAACCTAGGAGGATCCCCAACCGTCAACATCATCTGCTCCTGAAATTGAGATACATCCATCAACATTAAGCTGGAGCTATAATCCAGGGTCATCTTCTGATGATCCTCCTTCTAATAATGATCTCCCTTCTGATGTACTGTCAGAAGGTCAATACTAGCCTAACACTATGGCACTGAGACACTAGGATTAGGCTACTTCTGACCTTCTGCATACATAAATGTTCTGTTTGGGCCCACAAGTTGTTGTTCATTTTTCTGTTTTTTTCCAGTCATACACCGGATTTCAACAACAAATAATGGCTACAAAACCTTCTTTCTCTTAGTTGCTAAAGTTTTGTCAAGTTTTGTCACGTTACCAAGTTCCAGAGCCTCCTCTTCAAGCTGCATGCTCATCTCGATACCTGCACTGTCATCTTACTGAAAACAATAGCATTTGTATTATCCGCACTTTTCGCCATTCATGGTAAGTCCTGGAATGTATCCTCTGCAGTTATGGAGGACCTGCTGTAGCTAATTGGGCCTTTAAATCAAACAGACAAGCTTGAAAAGTGTTGCAGCAAAGGACTATATGTCTTTTGACATACCGTGTTTCCCCGAAAATAAGACACTGTCTTATATTTATTTTTCCTCAAGAAGACACAGTATGGCTTATTTTCAGGGGATGTCTTATTTTTATTAAGTATGGTACAACAACAATCTACATTTATTCAAATATAGTTAAGTCCAGCCTTCCCTCCTCTGCCTCGATCCCTTGGCAGCCCGTTTCCTTGCAGTTCCTCCTTAACGCCACTCGTCTCGACCACCTCCGCCCACCGTCGTGTTTGCAAACAAGCAGGATTCCCTTCCCCTCCCCAAACCTCCTTACTCTCGGCTTCAGCATGGTGGTGTAATCCCTCCCTCGCCCCCTCCAATTGTTGGGAGGATCGGGCGGGCTGGCGCATTGTTTTGGGTCTCCTTTCCTGGATCTGTTTTGGGGCTTTCCCCTCCCCTTCCTTAACCTTCGCTAGATTCAAGAGCACAAAGGGGGGAACGCTGGGGGGGGGATTGTCTTACAAAGTTGTGTAAAGGGGAGGGAAGTGGGAGGGGAGAGGTGGGGTCCGGAGTGTACAGTGGAAAGAGGGGGGGAGTGACTAAAGGAAAGCATCCAAAGGAATTCTATATCCAGGATGGATTCTGCGAGGGAGGGGTTGGAGGGAGAAGAAAAAGAAAGTTTGCGAAACTTGGGAACCTTTGGTTTTTCGCTCCCCCTTCTTCCTCCTGCTGCTTCTACCCTGTCTCCCTCTATGCCTTAACTTGTAGCACGCACAGAATGACCGGGACCTGACAGGGGGAGCCGACCTTGTTGATGGGGCTGCCCGCACCGGTATGCTGCATAGCCACGCCTATCACTATGTCTTATTTTCGGGGTATGGCTTATATTGCGCAAATGCTTAGAAATCCTGCTACGGCTTATTTTATGGGTATGTCTTATTTTCGGGGAAACACGGTAATTGACAATACATATAAATATATATATGTATATTCTTGCCGAGTTAGACCTAGGGATTCTGTACATATATCAGAGTTAAATAAAACAACATAGCAAATTTATATACTAGATAATTAGGCAAGAGCTTGAAATGATTTACTTCTTATTCCTCCTTTAAAAGATTTACTGTCCTAAACTCATGTTCAGTGCCATAAAATTTAGGACCAGAATGGAAACAGTTACACTAAATGTTCTTGAGAACGTGGCTATTCCCAGTGTGCTTTCTCTCACTCCAAATAAGAAGCCACAGGAGCAGAGAGACTCCAAAGCCATTTCTGAGACCCCCTCATTTTCCCAAAAACTTAAAAAAATAAATTTGACTCCATTGCCAATTAGAGGGCATGCAAAGGCAGTTCTGCATGCTGTCAGCCTCCACTATGCCATTTTAGGACCAGGAGTTGTTTGTTTATTTGTTAAGTGAACTAGAAATCATTTTTGTGTGTGTCTGTGTGTGTGTGAAAAAAAGCTCATCCTGGACACCAAACAATCCAGGGGCTTGAAAATGTGACACAGTTTTCTCCTGTGCTCCCTATGGGCTGTTTGGAGGCATTTTTCATTCCCCAAAACTGTACAATATTTTGCAGTAAGAGGTAGTGGGTTGTGTGGCCTGCAAGGTCATCAAAAATGGCAATACAGACTCACAGCCCCTGATATTTGCCCCCTGCAGCAAACCACAAACTGTTCAGCAAATCTTAATTTGCTAAGTGGCATGGAGGAGTTGTTGCTCATGGTATAATAAGGCTCACAGGGATCAGAACATCACTTCATGGCTCTTTGGGCCACAGTCTCTTCCTCCTTTATGTTAAGTTTCTTTAACAGACAAAATCTATTCTTTGAGTGACTGAAAGGTATCAGAATCATTTAACCTCATCAACTTTGGCTAGAAGATTGGGAGAACTTTTATGCCAACCACATAGCCTATTCAGATAGAATTCAGCGGAGTATCTCCCAGCTGTAGATCTGCTGACTATGTGATGGAGTGGTTCAAAGAGACCAGAGGAAGTGATATGGGAACTGATGTTCTTTGCAGCGATTTCCCCTTCTCTCAGTTGCTCAGTTTGACATGAGATTTCAGAAGAGTAGTGAATTTTTCTTTCATTTTGTGCTATCCAAAAACACTAGTATGCTGCTATACCTTGACAAAAGTGAGTCTCATCTTTAACTTTGCACCAGGGCTTTGGATAAAATCAAAAATAGGAATCTCTCCCAGTGAGCTTTCTTGATTTTTCCTAATGCCTCTTTCTTGCCTTTTCTTAACACCTTCCCAAAACAACACTCTAATGTTTTTCCCAAATGACACTCTACAAAGGAAGACTGGGAAAAAACCCAGCAGAACTGGAATATATCCACCAATTCTAATCCATTGACAGTGGATTGAACAGAGACAATGGTTCCTAGCATTAAGATATTATAACAATAGTTAATAGCCCAGCTTCATGAGGGCTCTCTTGCCCATTTTATCACATCTCCTTTCTGGTTTCCAGCCAGCATTTCAGTAACTCGCTACACCACTCATATGGTTATCTATTCATCTTGGCTTTACGCAGCATCTTTCCTCCCACCTTTGTCCCCCAAACAGAACTCACCTTCTCATAACCAGACCCACAAGTTTTGCTTTTCTGCTTCTATTGACACACACAGCCTGCTCATTCATGGGTATGTCTGTTTATGTAAAGACTTCATACTTTGTCTGTAAAGACTTCATGCATCTGATGAAGTACATTTAATCTACAAAAACTTACGCTACCAACTTCTTTCTCTCAGTTAGTCTCAAAGATGCTATAAGATCCCTTTCCACTCTTGTGCTTTGTGAGAGACCTGTTTGGCAGGTCAGAAACATCAAGAAATACCCATGGGGCTCCTGGCTTTCAATAAAATTTGATTTTTAAAAAAGGTGGATGAGAAGACAGGTATGCTCTATAGTTTCAGACAAATCGCAGTAGGGCTGACAGGCTGAAATAATGGACAGTTGGTAAGGTGTTAAAGTTTGTGGGATCCTGAATATGCCTGTTGTCAAGGGATATCAGGTAGGCATTAATATGAATATTAATATTCTAATCTGGGTGTCAGGGGACTAATTACAATAGCATCTGTTATTCTTAGCAAAGGTATTTTGAATCACAGGTTATTAACTACAGTTGGTCCCTTCACATTCACTACAGTAAGGGGTGCAGGACCCTCACAACAGTGGAAAAATCATGAATATGGGAAGTATTCAAATGTATTCTAATTCTAAATAATAACAAATAAATAATAATATGTGGGAAGGGGGATGAAGCACAGCGGAGAGAGCAGGTACCCAGGTCTGAGAAAGGACAGAAAAGGGAGGTTAGTTGGCATGGTGGCCCTGTACTTCCTCTCTCTCACCCATATACTTCCTTGGGTGTGGGAGGGCATCAGGATGGGGTTTGTACCGCTGAGAATTCAGTCTGAAAGCCATCCTTAGTTGGCCAGGCAGCAGCTGATGGAGGAGAGGGAGGACCAGTGGTGGTTTTTAAAGGGCTGTCCAGCCAGGAGTTGCCAAGAGGAGTTCCCCAGAAAGGTGCCTGAAGTATAGGGGGAGCGGTCAGGTTTGAAGAAACTCACAAATAATCAAATCCATTTAAGTCAAACTCCAAATGTGGAGATTCAACTGTACTTTTGATAACGTTCTTACTACACAGAGACATTGTTTTCAAATGATTGGAAGTCACTTGCATATTCAACATACTCAACAAAATTCTCCAAATTTGTCAAATACAAGAAGCTTACAGTGGGATCAGAATTCTCACAAATAACAATGCATATGAGGTCTCAGCTGGGATATCGCATCTCTTGACACACAGAGCAGGACTCTTTATAACACTACACTGTATTATATTGCAGTTATTTGTGGTCCTGATTTTCCTGCAAAACTAGAGCTGAAATCAACTTCAAAATAAAACAGGTATAAGTAAAAGCACATAAAGACAAAAACATAAGTTATTTTTAAAATTAATTAAACTATCTACAGAGAAAACAAAATGTAAAACATACCCATTCGAAGAAAAAAAATAATTTATTAAAAATTAAAGTATAGCATTCTACTAATGTTACTAATAAAAATACAGTCAGTTTGTAAAATCTTGTTGAAATAAATAAGTAAACATCTTCACTTGCCAACTTAAGGACAAGGAGAAAGCCAGTCTAGCCTCCCTAGGAAGGGCGTTTCAGAGTCTCCAAGCAGCCACCAAGGTGTCCCTTTCGCATATTCTCACCAGAGTGAAGACAGTAGAATCCAGAAAAGTCTGCCCTAGAGATCTCATAGAGAGAGTGTGGACCCAAAATGTTTGGAGCTTTATAGGTCAAACTGAGCACTTTGAAGTGTGCTTGAAAACAGAATGGCAGCCAGTAGACCTGCTGTAATAAGGGAATTGTGTGCTGACTGTAACTTGCCTCATTTAACAATCTGGCTGCTGTTCTTTGAATCATCCAAATATATCTGAAAATTGCTTCCTCTTGCAACCATTGTGAGCTTTTATGCATTTTTACCTCTAACCTTTAGTGTGGGCATCTTTAGTAGCTAGACTTGTGATCTAATTTAGTTCTTTAAACTGCAGATATTTAGAAACATATTCAGATGATATTCTAGTGTTATTTGTTTTTCTATATTTAATTCAACCAACAGCCTGTATGTTAAATATTCTCCCATGCATTCCCTGATGCCTCAGACATTCAGCTTGCCAAAGAATTAAAGTCTAGTGCTTAAAAAAGAATCAGCAGATCCCCACTGCATATTTCTTGACTGAATGCACTCTTGAAAGATAAACCTAGAAAGATTAAATTAGGGAGATTTCAGTTCCTAGTTAGACACACTGTGACCTTTACTTTCCTCCACACAATCTGTTATTGTGGTGATACATTTCTGCAATTCCTATCCTCCCCCTTCCCCCAGGCTGCATGAGGAATTGCTGGACTCCATGTGCTAGTCCTAGCTTCTGCCACTAAAGAGACAGCTGAGTTTGGGTTTCTCTAATTTCTTGCCTCCCATGTTATACGACACAGGTATTAAGAGAGCTCATAAGAGCAGCAGGGTGAAGGGGGGGAAAACAAATTACATGTCTTCCATTCCACTAATAGTCCAAGGTAAACCAGAAAAATTGAGGAAGATGCCAAATTCAGCAAAATGTAATTCAGCAAAATGTAAAGAAGGGAAACTAGAGAGGAAAACATACAGACCCACAAGTTTTGCAGACAATAAATCCTTCCATAATTTAGGACTAATTTTTTTAATTTTGCAAAAAGAAAGAAAGAAAGGAGAAAAATGAAGAAGATCAAAATCATAACAAACTCAAAGCATGTACAAAATGCAAAAGTAAAATAAGGCAAAGATCAAATGAATGGAAGGCACTATCAAACTGATAAAAATTAGTTTTCATCAAAGTAGTATCATGCCATTCATTGAAGAGCAAAAGAATCTAACATTGGGGCATCTGAGACTATCACACCCACTTAAGAAAAATTCAGATCTGTCACCAGTTCATACAGTATTCTTGTTTCCCAGTATCTATCCGATGGAGTCTAATCCAATTGCAGGCTAGACTTTCTGACGTCAGCACTGCACAATGCTGATGCCTGATACTCGCTTGACACCCGCTTTACCATGCCTGACCCTAAATGCACAAGCATTATGACCCATGCCCCCAATTTCTTCAATGTACTGCTCCCGTAGTTTACTGAAATCTTTCTCACTGCTTTTGCTCTTCTTCCATCTAAACACCCTACCTTCTGTTTATCTACTGTTTGTTTAATTTCTGGTCTATATACCTGGGCTGACCATGGATTTAGCACTCTCAAATACCAGACACAGGTGGCAAACTGGATCAACTGTTTCACCATTAACTTAAACTAATGTGGGGCAGGAGTGGAAAGCTTGAGCAAATCAGGTTTCCTTTTGTCCAGATAACGATTTCATACATTGCTTTAGGTGTGCTGTAGAGGTAGTGAGTTCTAGTGGGAACTGTGACTTAAAAAGACCAGCTCATGCCAGTGGAACAGTTTGTAGGTTATAACAAGCCAGAGAACTGCAGGAACCCTGGTCTACTGAATAGGAACAGGGTGCTAGTGTGCACTGCTTGACCACTCTTAACACTAAATACACCATAGTCTTTCTGCATTATTTGCTTATAGTGTTGCCCAAACATTGGTGCAGCTGCTGCTTTGGCTTATTTTCCTTCTCAACAAGCCAGAGACAGAAAGCACAGAACAAATCACGGATACCTTTCTGACTTCTGAGGCAGGGGAACTAGTCAGTTGGACATGAGGAAAAAATAATGAATAAGGTTCAGCAGTCGGTTTAATTCTTACCAGTGCAAACAGGATCAATTAAGTCACATGCTTGAACACACTGGTTGCACTAAATAACCCACAGCTCCCACAGTTCCCTGGTTTGTCATGCCATGTGAATCAGGATGGTAGATATTTAGCCCAAAATCATTACTGATTGCAAGTAAAGACCCAGCCATGTGCAAAACATAGCTTATACTAGTTAGTCCCATGCAGAGTAGGCATCACCAACTCTACCACGTACCTTAAACAACATATGATGTTGTCATCTGGACACAAGGAAGCCTGATTTGCTCAAGCATTCCACATTAGTTTAAACTAATAGTGCGAATGGTGTCAAACAGTGAGTCAACACTTATGCAGATCCCAATGAGTCTACTCTAGTTGGGACTACCAATAGGATTCAGGCCAATATCTATTGTTTATTCCTTTAACGGCTTCTTAATTTGTGACTACTCATGCTAGACAATTCAGAGTTATTTATAAACAGAAAATAGTCATTATGAAAACACATTAAACTCATTGTATTGTATATCAATAAACAGAGCCAAGATTTACCAGCACTTCCCAAATAAAAGGGAATGTATGCTCAAAAGTGCTGATGATACCCAGATGTTCACACACATTTCTAAGAAAAAAATGCAACATCTGGACCATCACTGCATCTGCAATGACCAATAAAACAAAGCAGAAACCTCAAATCCTGAACAGAACATTTCAGTTTAATAAGTGCAAAGTTCCATTAAATCCAGTGAGACCTGGCCACATTAATACTATAAAGGAGCTCTGTTTAATCTGCATCCAGATTTTTAAATCTAGCATCAGGATAAAGGATAAAGCCTAATTTCCTGAGGAGGTTCTGCATTGCTTAAGAGAACCACAATACAAAATATATTTGGGCAAGCTCTAACTATTCCTTCTCTGCCCATCCAGTCTTTCCCCTCAAATCACTACTTTTCTACAACTTGTTCCATTTTCCCCAAAACTCCCCTGTCATACCACATCTACAAAGCACAACAAAATTACTCTGTTATTACAGTTAGGATTGCAATGTTATGAATGGTTTTCCCATTAAAACTGAAAGAAACAGACACAAAATAAAAGTACACAAGGATATTACAGATCTAACAGAAGGCAACAATAGTTATTACATGTGTATTGTGGGTTGCAGAAGCCACTGTCCAGCCATTTCCTATTCTTTCTGGAAGAACTATCACACTGCAAGATGGACTAGAAGGGTGGGCGGGAGGTGGATTAAAAAAACAATAATAGCAAATACGAATCTCTTCTTCTTCCCCACTTATGATAAATTATTTTTCTCTTATTTGTGTTCTGCAGTAGAAGAGACTTGAGCCAGCCTTACTGTAGACATTAGAAACTTGAAGCTAAGATGGAACCCTGTAGGATTACATAGCACAAGTGCCTTGGGGCTCCCAATATTGCTTTTTGGAATCAATTGTCCAAATAGGGACATAAGACTGTCATGCTGGATCAAACCAAAGATCAATCTAGTCCAGTATTCTGTAGACACAGTGGCCAACTGGAAGTAGCACATGACTGAAACAACAACCTCTTCGAACAGAACATCTGCTCCAATACAAATCTCTGCTATCATCAATTCACTGTGAGAAGTCACTATTTATTCCTACTTTCTGCTTCCTGTATCAGGTTTCAAACTGTAAGATGACTTCTTCACTTGTCCTTAACTTGGCTCTAGAATCTTCGGTAGGAGATTTTATCAAAATCCTTTTCGAAGTCCAAATAAATAATGTCTCTTGCATCACTCCTGCCCTACATATGTATTAACACCCTCAAAGAACTCAAAAAATATCAGTGAAACATGACTTACATTTGCAGGAGTTCATCCTGGACTGTTTTTAAACACTGATTTTATATTTGCCATTCTTTGGTCCTCTAGTAGGGAGACTGATCTTAGATACATACTATGTATATTAGTTAGAAGACTGGCATTTTTACATTTGAGTTCTGTAAGGCCTCAGGTACATACCATCTGGAGATGATGATTTGTTTGTTTGCAATTTGTTGATTAGATCTAGAATTTCTTCCCTTATCACTACTACAGTATTTGCTTCAGCTTCTCATTCTCGCTTGCTGGAAATGTCAGTTCAAGCACAGATATCTGCCCTGTGTCTTCAGTAGTGAAGGCAGGTGAAAATAATTGATTTTACTTTTCTTCAATTTTGTTTAATTTTTAGGACTTTTTTAGTTTTGCTGTCATCTGGCATTGGTCTCCTGCTCCTGTTGCATTCAAAAAATCTTTATTGTTGATCTTCATGCTATTAATGCATTGTTGCTGTTGTGTGCCTTCAAGTCATTTTCAACTTATGGCAACTCTAAAGTGAACCCGTCACAGGGTTTTCTAGGGCTAAGAGCATGTGATGCACCCAACATCACCCACTGGGTTTCCATAGCCAAGTGGGTAATCAAACTCTGGTCTCCAGGGTTGTAATCCAGTGCTCTAACCAATACAGAATGCTGGGTCTCTATTGATGCATATCATTCTCAAAATGCTTTTCTGTATCTCTTTTATGCAACTTTGTGCTACTTTTGTTAGCCTCATTTGGGCAACAGTTCCAGTTTCTGAAGGAAGCCTTTTTTTTGCCTCTAACAACTTTCTTCACACTGTTTGCTAACCATACAGGTGAGCTCTTGAACTCTGAACCATCTTTGTTGTCTTCTGGGATATATTCTACTTGTGACTCTTTTACTATATACAGCACCTCCAAATTACAACCTAGACAGCCTATCTAGAAGAATGCTTCAAGCCAGTGAGAAGTCTAGGTTAATAAACAAGATATCATTTCCCCAGTCCTTCCTAACCTAGGTTATCCATTGGTATGCGTAAACCAGTTTCTCTGTTAAAACAACATTTGAAACTAGATTATACTGGATCACAATTACAGTTTTATTCAAGTGTGATTGAGGGCTATTCACACCACAAAATTACAGCACTATGATTCTGCTTTTCCTGCCATGCTTCTATCCCATGGAGTCCTCAAGTCTGTAGTTCGGGGAGGCACTAGAGTGTTATGGCTGCAAATTTTAAATGCTCCCAAGCTACAAATCCCAGGACTTCATTTGATGTTGCCATAGTAGTTGAAGTGTACAATAGTGCCCAAATATGTATTATAGCCCTGGAGCACCAAGAAGCTGAGGTTTATTCAGCATACTGGTGTCCAGTTACAAATTAAGGAAACAGGGATTCAGTCTGAGACAGGGAACCACTAAGTGGTATTAAGACACTGTGTTCTTATCTTAACTGTCAGGATGTAGTAGCCTTCTTTGTCTTCTGGGGAAGTCCATGAATTTCCAAAATGAAGCTTTGACCCAGACACCCAGACTGCTTTGTTTCAGCAGTTAAAAGCTTAAAGACTGCAAGTTGTTATCAATATGAAAGTTTGGTGTAACTATCTGAATCCCCCAGCTAGAACAGCCACAGTGACTAAGAGATTCTTGCTGGGAAATTCTGCACTTTGTAGCCCCCAGAAGTAACTCTTCCAAGCTTTGATCAACATTAGCCTTCCAATCTACCTAGTATCCAGATGAATTTACATATGCATCTTATAAACTCAACAACTTGCGTATCTTAAATTGTTACCACAATCTATCAAGGACAATGGAAAGAGTGGTAATTTTTAATGGGGAAAAAATGCTCCATTGTAAAGACTACAACAGAAAGCTGTATTCTAATGCATTACAATCCTGGCCTAAACAATAAAAACTAGTATAATTCAAAGCAGAACTTTCCAAACTTTTCATGTTGGTGACACACTTTTTTGACATGCAATATTTTGCGACACAGTAGTTCAGTTTTACTAGCAAACAAGAGGTACTCAGAGGTGTATCTAGGGTGGGGAAAGGCAGCTTCCTCACCTGATCCTTGCCCACTGCTGTTGTTCTTGCCAGGGAAAGGCCCCAGCAAGAGTGGCGGCAGGGGGAAAAGCAGCCCCCTCCATCTGATCCTTGCCCACTGCCGTTGTTCTTGTCAGGGAAAGGCCCCAGTGAGAGTGGTGGCAGTAGGCCAGGCTTGGGGGTGGTCTTTCTTGGCCTTGGGAGGAGACACACCTGAACACTTCAGATGACACACTGATGTGTCACGACACACCGTTTGGAAAGCCCTGATTTAAAGAGTGACATGTAGAAAAGAATCCTCAGTAAAAGAAAATAAACCATGTATACATATACATAGATAGAGATACATACATATATGTAAATTATAGAGCATACCATTCTAAGCCCTCAACGGGTATTATTAAGTTTAATTGCCATCTACAAGCTTTACTATAAAGAAGGTGAACTAAACCCACAACTGACGAGTTAACTGAGAAGCTACTGAATGTAAATAACCCTGCATTACATAGAACCATTAAAATAACAAAATATGAAAAATATGCATCTCAGTAAGAAAGTCAGTGGCTTGGCAGCAACTCTTCCAAAAACAATTTTTAACAAAAGTCCTTTCTACACTTTATATATTCCTAGGTTTCTTGTTTGTGTTACTTCTACCAATTAATTCTGAATGTATAATTATAATTATTTAATATGTTTCTGGAGTTCAACAGATAAAAATCTTTTAATTCATTTCTATGACTTAACAGTTCCCAGTGGCCACAGATCACAGAATAATAATTGTATTAATTCTTGTGCAGATAACACACTTACAAGAAATGCAAGATCTTTTTAATATTCATATAATCTCTATAAACTAGAGGAATTAGCAGCACTAGATGCCAGTTACTCCTGCAGCAGACCATAAATTTTTAAATTTCTAAAACAGGGTGCAGCATCCCCATATATCATAGTGCCAAGGTTTAAAATGTTTTCAGACTTAAGCTAAAACATGTATAAGATGAGTCACTGTGGCAGGAGAAATAAGAGCTCATTTACAAGTGGGAGAAACATACTCACACTTCATTGGCAGTAATTTATGGAACTTCCGCTCCAATAAACATCATTTTTTAAAATAATTCTGGAATACATGTCTGTTTTCCCTGATGTTTTTACACACAGATCCAGGATGACATTACAAAACAGATTTTATGGTTACAATTTTTGTTTTCAAAACTTGTTTGAAAATTTCCAAACCTGTCATTCTGCCTTTTTAAGAATGCGGTTTACGATCGAATAAATGTGAGCTGAAGAACTGAGCCATTTTTTTTCAAGATAATGTAAGTGGAACAGGTTTTGATAACCAAAAATAAATGTAAGGTCTTCATTTTCACATTAGTACACCATTAATAACTTCCCTGTCTGTTTCAAACTTTCTCATCTAGCTGTAAAGGACAAAATATACAGGTCGCAGTTGGGAAGACTCTTTTGAGGCCTGGTGACTAGACTGGACTTGGAGGATTGTCAGATTTAGTATCCATTCCATTGATGTCCCTGACTGAGTATATGTCTTTACATTTTTTCAACATAAGTACATAGCTGTTACCCTGATTTCTGGGGGTCCCGGGAGGGACACCTAAACGTGCTCAAACAATGGGGAGGGAATTAGCAAAGAGCACTAGTTAGCAATGTGAGAGGCAGGGTAACGTAGCGAGATCTTGAACCCTATGTCTACAGGGTCAGGCCGAGTCAATGATAAGGCAGAAGTTGAAAATAATAATAATTGTTTTATTGAAATACAATCAAACACGTGTATGCAACGCACTCACACTAGGAACTATAGAAATAAAGGTAGGAGTTGGATAGAGGGATTTTGAGAGGTGGTTTGGTATGGGAAATACCATACCTGTCCTGAAGCCCGGTGAAAAGCAAAGAAGCTGGGGAGCGTGGATTCTCAGCATGTGGGGCTGAGGGGAAGGCTCACTTGACAAAGAGACAGCAAGGTGGGATCGAAGCCAAGAGCGATCTGAGGAAGCGCTCAAAGTCAGGGGTTCTTGTAGGGAAAATTGTGGCCGCAGACTAGTCCGTACTTGGGGAAAACAATGAGTTTGGGGCTGGAGACAAAGCCTCCGAAAGGTCAGTACTTTAGATGATTGAGTTATAGCCAGATTGTCAGTAGAGTAGCCAGTATGCAAACGCGGAGTGCTTGAGAGCTGTATAGTCCGCTCATCAAGCTGCCTGCGTAGGGCAGGGGATCTTTTTGTAAGTTGCATGCATACATAATGTGGTACTTGCCTTGAGGTCTCCTGAAGCTGCATTCGGCAATGACTGGCCTGCCTAGATTGGGATTTGAATGGTTTGGCTATTGTCGGCCGTGCCTGTGTGTGTGCTTGTCCAGCGGCCTCGCAAGCACGTGGAGAGGAATGGGTACAGAAGGCCAAATTATTGATATCAAATGATATCTTAATATCGCACAAGCTCGGGCTAGAAACAGCGGTAACATAGCTGCCAATAATAGGTATGCGAAAACTCAGTGTAGTATCCAAAAATGGTGGGAGAAGGAAAAAGAGAAATCATGTGGGAAAATGTACAACACTCTCAGTTCCACGGAAGGAAATCAAAATAAAAAATTTACTAAAATGCACGCCATATATAAAAGTAAAGTGCCACTGCTAGAAATATCTTCATGCCCCTAATACTGAAGGATAAGAAGGACTGACTTCACTCAGAAGGACCCATGGAATATTTTCACATCATACAGAAGCTTTCTCTGACTCTTTGTATGCTCCTTGCATTGTAAAGATGATCACTGTGTTTGTTTAATAGCCTAATATCGCCATTATGAACAATCATGTTGCATTATTGCTGTGATCCACAGAAGTTGTAAGCTCCCAAATATTTTAAAAAGCATTTTAAGGACGGGGAAGAGAAACAACTTAAATCTCCACTGAATTTTGTTGGCCTAGTCTAGGTATGGAACCAGAAACGACTTATCAATCACAGTTCTTAAGAAAAGAAGCCAAAAGTAACCCCACCAAAAAAAAAGGGGGTGGGCTTTAAAAAACATGTTCAACAAATGGAACACATAATCAAAAGATAAATCTGGAGACTATATTATATGAATTACTACCACAAAGCATGGAGATTTTATAATATTAATACCACAGCTTGGTTTGAAGTTAGCAATGTCAAGCACTCAGAAGATAAACAATGGGTCAAGCTAAGTATCAGTTTTACACAGAGCAAATTCACTGAATTTAATGATATGGTAACAAACTTAAGTCTTATTGGATTTCAGTTGGTCTGATCTAGGAGGGTCTAAAACTGGGTTTAGGTGAATATAGCTAGCTGAAGTTTAAATTTGTTTGGAAACTACTGAAAACAGTTGGGTTTGCTTCAAAGCTGAGTCATATAGGATTAAAATAGATTGATGAAACTTTATTTTTTCTAAGAGAACCAATCCTCATAGTGAGCGTTTTTCTATGAATAGACATTTCTCACAATCGACTTCTTAAAAACTGACTTTTAATTTACTGCTTGCCACATGGATCCTACAACCACACAAATCCCAGAGTGAACAAGGAATCAACTAAGAGTCAAGAGTTAAGAAAGCAAATTTGAGAAAATATTTAACAATACTTTTAAGTTTTAAGCATTCCAATCCATTAAAAACAAAGCTATAACTCTAAAAATTGATCACCAATATTAACATTTTAACTTGAAATAGATAAATTAGTTCTCGAGTGTAATTATACTCCTCATAAATGTGTTTCTTCACATTATAAGAACCAGAGAAAGCCAAGTGAATACTATTTAGCTTTCTTTTAAAAGTAACTTGTCATTCTGGAAAAACTAAAGCAGAAGGCACACAATACTATATGATATTATACTTTAAAATACAATATGGTATTTTAGACAGGACAATAGCCTTTAATTTATTCACTTTTAAACCATGGGATATTCACAGGTTCTGCAAGATTTCACATCACAGGATTTACAATCTACTGTTTGCTGCAATTACCTTGGTTTCTCTACAGTTGGGCAGGGAGTAACCATGGCTCTTTCTAAAATTATAAATGTTATTAAGTTATGAAATGACCAAGTTATGAAAGGACCATCTGTGTATTTTAAAATACCAATTTTAAAATGGAAACAGAGCATTTCAAATACATTTTGAAACAGAGCATTTCAAATGCCAACACCGCCTTTTTCCTTCAGAAGAATCCTATCCTCCTATCAATAAAATTACAACACTTGAAAATGATCCCAGATACCTTTTGCTTTTTGTGCAAAATTATTTAAAAGGCACAAACCGCACTGGCCTATTAGGACAACAAACAAACAACCTCTGATCTCCATGTCTGCACTGATAGTTGATTTGCTATAATGATCGCTGACCCTTGCCATGCAAATTTGCCATAGTTTTATTGGTTTACTTCTCTAGTGTAATTAGCTACCAAGTTAGGAGTGACTAACTTTTTTTTTGGCAGTGAACTTGGAATCTAACTTCTAAAACTTGCAAGTAATCTTTGTACAGCTAACATTTCTGTCTGACACAAACCACTAGGCAGCAGTCTATTGCCTTTTGAATGCAGAATGTGTCAGTGACCTTGAGACCTTCTCTTGGCAAACAGCTTGCATTTATGAAAAAAGTTTTCAATCTCTACTGTATTAGTTAAACACAAAGATCAAGACCCTATACACTTTTAGCACAGTGCAGGTAAATGTCAATGTAGTCGTACAACTGATTCTACAATGGGCTCTGCAATCTGTAATTGTGCAGCATGTGATTAGCTGCTCACCACCAAGTCAAGAATGAGGGAGCCCTATGTCTGTGCTTGCAACATAAGTGACTGCACAAGGAATAATAGTAACCCAAACTATTGGAAAACGCAACTATGCACATACTTGTTTTCATGCTAGTGTAGCGTCTCCCAAGGATTCCAGCCAAAGTCTTTATTCTTTATACATTGTGCATCTTAGTGAGAGAACTTTGTATAAGTACTATACGTGACAACTTGGAAACAGAGGGGAAAAGCCTTTTTGAGGAAGAAATCTCCTGTAAGATAACTGGATAAAGTTGAGTATAATGGATTTCAGGAAAGCTATTTCTTCCACATGTGTTCTCAATCAAAATGTACTTGAAGCAACAGTCAATTCTATGAATGTCTGCCTAAGTGTGTAAGCTTTTTTAAACAATTTAAAAAATTATTAAAATGAACTATGCCTCTGCTTACATGCAGGAGGCAGAGATCTATCTCCAGAAGAAGGGTAGTGGCATAAATTATTTATTACTAGATAACAGCCATGTATTTCAGTCTCTGTTGGTATTAGGACTATCCCAGCTTGTCTCAGGTGGGACATTCGTAAGTCAATGAAACATTTTTGTGGTATTTTAGTCTTTAGTGTACCATATACAATGATATTGAAGAGCCTCTGCCTACCAAAAGAGTTTGTGCATGAGAAAAATCAGCAATAATTAATCCTTTTTCTCCCACAGATATCTTACCATATAAGATATCTGAAGTATAATCTGAAATTCTAATAGTTCCAGTTAAGAAATTGTAAGATTTGTGATGAAACAGATACACTTTTTCCCTCACCTTAAATATATGCTTGCAGTGCAGATGAACAAGCACAATTAGTAATGGCTTAGGTTTGTTATGTCAGTGGAGTGCCAAGTTGTCACGTGGCATATAGGAATACTTGGTACTGATAGCCAGGCTGATGGTAGTGTCCTGGAATACTTACACAACTGGATCAAATCAGACTCTCCGATAACTTAGGTGGCATTCAGAGTTTGCCCACCTAAAATGATAATTATGTGTCTCATGGAATTCTAAGACCAATAATGTCTACAGTCAGATGACTGCTGTAACTATTATATTTGAACAGTTCTGATCATTGTTTGTTAAACAGCCTAGTCAAGCCTATTCTTTCAGACCTCTAGAACAAGTATGCGTGCTCACAATACTTGGAGGCTCAGGTCCTCCACTAACGAACACGGTTTAAAAATTGCTTTTGGACAGTGAAAAGGGGAGGACTGTGGATACATCAGCAAAGCATGGAGAAAGTGGGTTAACAATTCTTTGAATATTGGTTCTTTATGGCCCAATGGCTATGGACACAGAAAGAGAGAAGGTTCTGCATAGAATGGAAGACCATTGGTCTCCTCGCTGAATTAAGAAAGGCTCATTCAAAACAGCAGCTTGGTGATTTGAGGAGAAAAGTACCATTTTTCCCTGTGGTGAGTGCTACAATTTTGCTTGCTGTTAAAATTGCACCTGTAACAGTTTCATCTGTGTTTGCCTTACCATTACCTCCAAACTTGACTGAAACATATGAACTCAGGGGAAGGATGAAATTTATTTTATTTTACTTTTTTTTTCAATTTTTTTCATATTTCAACCCTGATTTTTTAGAAAATGACATTTTTTAAATTTTTGTGCTAGAAAGCAGCTTAATATTACGTGAATCAGACAAAGTGGGCCTATTGTGCTGCTGCACTCCTGACAAACACACCCAAGTTATGTCTTCACTATTTGATTCACTTGTCATTGAAGTCCCCTTATGAAGTAACTGGCTATGTCACAGAGGGCTTGTGATAGTTTGTATGGATGGTGCAGTGAAAACCTCTTCCTTTAGTGAAACTTTATTGTTGCAGTGTGCCTTCAAGGTGATATTGACTTCTGGAACCCTTATAATAGAGCTTTCTTAGCAAGATTTTGTTAGAGGAGGTTTGTTCTTGCCTCCCTCTAAGGCTGAGAGGGTGTGGCATGGCGAAGGCTACTTGCCCAGTGGTCACTATTCAAAGCAGAGTTTGGAAAACTTTATTTATTTATTTGACTTGAAGAAATTTCTTTGGTTGAACAGCAACTCCAGTTTATCGTTAAAAATAATTATTGGAAAAATTTGTACTTTCTGTTTAATGCAGAGCTTGGAAAATTTAACTGCAAATCAGAAAAGGCTGTGTTTCTTCCTATTATACAAAATCCTTCTACTCCTTGAAAGCATCTTGCAAACCATTATTTAAAAGCTGGTGGGAGTTTAAATAAACATACTTCCCTTTTAAACATTATTCCTACTTCTCTCCATTTTATAATTTTAGAGGGTTCTAAATATAAGGAGCACATCCCTGAGTTTGTGATGGTGAGATAATTAAGTCACTGAAGATAATTTTTGTGCTCATCCACAAGTGAACTTAAATATTTGGAGGGAACATTTCTCAAGCCAGTTTCCTTACTGGACTAGGCAGAGAGCCCACAAAAGGAGGCAGAGACAGGCTTATTTGTGGAAACATTTTCCGCAATGGTTGTCCAAAGAAAATTCTTGAAGCCAAAGGTGGGGAGGGGGAGGAAGACTCAGTCTCCCAAAACAAAAGCTAATATACAGGTTCCTGATGCTGCTCCATTCTCAAGCAATCAGGGGGAGTTAGAGATTGCTGTTCCACGGATAGGAAAAAAATGGGAGACAGCAGACACAGGATTGTTTTTAAGAGTGTATGAATTTCCCACCTATAACATTAAGATAGGGATTAGATCAAATCACAAACAAATACTAGATAGTCTATGTTGTCCTCCAAGGCAAGCTGTCCCAGTGGCTTTATCAGAGGGAAGATCCAGAACATGAAGCAGAGACTTAACACCTCCACTCACTGAAGCTCAAAGATTACGCCAGAATGAGAGAGTCGAGCATAGAAGAGATCTCTTGAGCAGGCTATAAGAGATCTAGTTGCTGTTTTCTGTACTTGTCATTTCTGGTAAAGCAGCTGTATTTGTTCATGCCTGAGTGCACTGGAAAGATTTTGGTCTGTTTGGCTCTGCCTTACAAATGAGTGATAACTAATATTAATTGATAATTGTTTTATTGAATGATACTACCTATTTAGTAACAAGGTTGAATATTACAAAAAACAATGATGATATTAGGTAAATTAATTATTTAGTTGTTTTTACTGTAATCATGTATTTATATGTGTTCTTGCTTTTTTATTGCTGGTTTCAACAAACTGTGCAGAAGAAAAGCGTATAAATTGAAGTGGTGATGATTATAATGACCATCACAGCATAGCAAAGATGTTCACTCAAAATAAAAAAAAAATTTTCAAGTTGGAAGAAAGATACTCTGTACCTTTCTTTTTGTCTATGTGTGTAGATGAAGTACATATATACACATACTTATACTGAAAGCTACAGCTGAGTAGATACACTACAAAACCAGAACATTCTTACTGCTAGATGGTGCCAATTTTATTATGGAGCCAGATTATTCATAAAGTGGTTAACAACTTGGATACAAAGGTTAGCATAAGCAGAAAGGCAGTTCTGCTCACGCAAAGAAAGAAGGGTCTCAACAATTCTACAGATTTCCCCCATAACCTGCAGCCCTCTGTGACATATCTTATACCATTCTTGAGGACCCCCAAACCCTCAAAATTGACTTTGGAAACAATGTTTCCATTAAGTTAATATTTCTTCTTTTCAAGACTTAGTTCAGGAAGCATTTTTTCTTAATTAGAATTTGCCTTACATGGCCATCAGTACAATTTTTTTCTTACCTGGCACTTGTGATTCACCTTAGGCAACAGTTTTTGCAATTGCATAAGCACATAGCAAACAGGTTGATGTAAGCTAGTACTTGCTCCAAACAGACAAAAATGCAAACCTTATCACTGAAGCAGCAGAATATTAAAAGGTTGTGTATAAAATATTCAGAGTGACTATGTTACATATAGTATTAAAATAGCTTTAATTTTATAAAGAGGTGTTGGACTAAAATGATCCAGTTTCAAGGCACTAGTAAGTATAAAGTTATAATCATGTATATAACTAGAAAATTAGGTGTTGGTTAGACTCTTCATTGCAAAATTTGCTAGTTTCTTAACAGCTAGTCAAGTTAGGCAACATTCTATATAGTGTGTACGATGAAATATGACTGAAAGATTCAGATTATGTTAATACAATTATTGGTAACTAGGGCTGCTATGCCAAACTTTTTGCCTTTGTGATGAATTCTAATAAATGAAGGTGTAAGGCCCTGCTTTGGGGGTCCCTGATATTAGTATGGTTTGGATGGGCACCATACCTAATTGGCCTGAGAGGTGACAGAGAGGTCAAACCAAGCGAGGGAAAGAATTTGACTGTAAATGTGAGAAGGAGAGGTCACCTTGAAACTTCTTCCAGGTAAGACTGAGTCATTTGTCAGGCAAATATACACCATTCCTGTGGATAATAGGCTTAAACAGAAGCTGGAATTTTCCAGGGAATCCAACTGTGAGGACACTGATTGACAGATATCCATCCCTTGTATACCTGGATTCTTTCCTCTTTCCTCACAGCACCCACAATAGACAGCTATTACAACACCCATCATGTCTTTGTCAATCAAAGCACTAAGCCCATCAACAGGCAAAAGACTCATTGTCCACAACAGGCTCCCTTTGTCTTGCATTTGGAATCTTCACAGCCACAAGCCATTTTCAGGGTACAAATACCCCTGATTTCAGGATGTGCAGTGCAGTCTCTCGAAGGCCTACCTGTCACTCTGTCCATCTGGCTCCTGAATGAGAACTGTCCTTAGGGTCTACCTAAGCCAAAATACATTTCTGCTCTTCACTACTCTTCTGGACTGGTAATTATAAATCCCCCAAACCCCTCAGCCTCTCTATAATTTTTCCTCTCTTTGTCTTTCAGTTAGCTCTTGTGTGAATGTGTGATTCTATGTGTCAAGGTCAGAGACTTGGGTGGCGAGCCAGCCCAGAGAAGGGAGTGTGAGAGCCAGCAAAGTCCAGCCAGGAGGAGACAAGCAAGCACTTTACACGAGGGAGTTCATTTACCAGAGCGTCAAGCAAAAGCCGTAGTCAGAGTTCCAAAAGCCAAGGGTTAAGAGTCCAGAGATCAATTCAACATAGCAGGAACCAGGTGCTGGGAGCAAGGAACAGGCAAGAGGAGAGCTTGAAAGAAGTTTGCCACAAGCAAAGGAAAGCTTCCTGGCAGGCAGTTATATAGCCCAAGATACAGGTGTGGCTAGTCACTGCTTCTTGAACTTAATCAAGGAAGCCTCCCTTTGCTCAGCTCTCTTTGAGTCTCCGCCTTGTTTGTGGGCTAATTGGCACAGGCTCCAAAGCATCTTCAGAATCGGATCCCTGTTGCCCTAAAGGAGCAGGCAGAGGAACGTCCGAGCCTGCTTGGTCCATGGCAGTGGGAGAGCTCTTGAGCTGCAGGACTCATCTCCAGCCAGGGCAACAGGGACCAACAGCTGCTGCTCGTCATCTCCATCCTGAGCAACAGTGACCAACAGCTGCTGCTCGTCATCAGCAGCTCTGACAGGGGCTTCAGTTATCACAGTATGTACCTTATGTGCATGCATGAGTGAATTCCCCTCAATAAAACACATTTTTAGCTTACTTCTCAATCTCTGGCTGGTTCTTTTCCTGCGTGTGCCGGTAAACACTGGTAGGAAAGATCTCGCTAAGTTGCCCCCCTCTCGCAGCCTCCTGATTTTGAGATAATTAATTCCCCACTCTTTCAAGGAGGTATTTGGCATTGTAGGGTGGCCCTTCTGGCACCTACGTTTTGGGGTAACAAAGGTATACTGCTATGCAAATAAATGTTATTTACTGATTTGAATGTAAATCCCACCCTGAACCAGGCCATACACAACTTGAAGCAGCTGGACAACAACAACTGTAAACAGTAACCAAAATGCTATGAGAAGCAGACAACCGCTGAGGCAGTCCAGCATAGTCCGATTTTACTCTAAAAGAAGAAAGTTCTGAAAAGCAAGAGTACTGGTAAAAAGAAAGTGGAAGGGAAAATAAAGAGGGTCAAATCTCTCCACAAACATGTGAGTTATTTAAAATCACAACAATAGATGTTCAGCTAGAATATATACAGCACATTCAAGGTACAACTGTCCAAAAGCTTGACATAAGGAAGGAAACTATGAAAGACAAGAAGGTTTCCTTCAGAAAATTATCCTTGTGTAGCAGGCAAGGCAGGTAAATTAAAAAAGTGGTCATGGAAGGGAGGGGAGTCAACAGTCATAACAGAAAAAGAAATTTGGCCTTTGGACTCCTGCATCGTCGGCTGGCATGCAGAGAGTAACCTAAGAGAGCACAGATTGCTCCTCGATGCCATTCAGAGAGTAATGAGGTACACAAACATGAACACAAAAATCAAGCGAATGGTAAGATTTTTTTTTTAAAAAAAGGTTTTGAGCAGCATATTGATAAAATACCAAGAATTTCAGAAGAAATCTTTAAAAACAGATCTGAAGCAGGAAACTAGCTAGTTATAGATTGTGTTAAAGAAGAATAAAGTGATTAAAGAAAAGCTGAGTGAATTCTTTGCTCTGTTTTCACTGCGAAGGATGTAGGGCAAATACCTGTGCCTGAATTGCTTTTTAAGAAGAGAGTCTGAAGCACTAGATGGCTTCGGTCCAGACTATCTGAAATACTTTATCTCTCTACATGAACCTTCCAGAGCCTTAAGACCTTAAAAAAGAAGGGCTTTCTCTTGGTCCTGCCACCAACGTAGGCTCGTTTAGCAAGGACATGGGGGAGAGCTGCTCCCACTCTCTGGATTTTCCTTCCACCAGAAGCTAGGCTGGCCCTCTCCCTTCCTTCCTTTGGCTGGCAGGCAATGGCACTTTGTTCAAGCAGTGTTTTCATTATTTGTATGGAGTAATTATTTGTATGGAGGCTTCTTATGGGTGGGTATGCTTTATTTTTAGCTTTATATGTTTTTTAATGATTTCATACTGTTTTAATCTATCCATTTAATGTGATCATTTAAATTGTGTTTTTTAAAAATTTTATTGAGTTTTGCCTATTCTTTTTGTGAGTCACCTTGGGTCCTATTCCAGGAGAAAGGCAGCACATAAATGAAATAAATAAATAAAATAAAAAACTGAAGCAAAAACTGGTGTCAAGAAATCACTGAGAGGCGAGGAACCTGTGACAGTTGTACCACTCCAGAGTTAATTGAGCTGCCATCATAAAGTACTACAGGCCATGCTAGCTGGGACTGACGGGATGCTATCTTCCACCAACCTGTCTAAAGCCACAGATTCTTCATTAATATTTCAGACTTGATTGTTAAATTAAAAATTGATAAAACTCATCTGGATGGTATCCACTTGAGCGTTTAAGTACTCAAATGTGAAATTCCAGACGTTTTAACAAAAATCTGTAACTTCTTTTTAAGGCCTGGGAGACAAAGTAGCAGATATTTTTTTCTGTTAAAGAGGTCTTCAAAACAATATGCCTTTAATCCTCATGTATATTCTTCTGCATAACTTAATGAAAAGCACTTTTAATAATAAAATGCTCACATTTATAGAACGAAGGTGGGAACTGTGTGGCCTGGACAATTCCCCCAGTACGGCCCCTAGCTTCTTACCTTATTCCCCAAACTGCAAAAAACTGACCTTCAAAATCTCTCTGCTCTTGATAGAGGTCTAAAATGATTGCTTGCAATCTGTACCATGTAAGCCCACTGGGAAGAGGAGGAAGAACGAGAGATGGGAGCACACCACTAATTTTGACACCCTGGACCTGCCTACAGCTAGCATGAGCCCCCCAGCAACAGACTGCCCATGAAGAAAAGCAACTCTCTTTAAAAAAATAAATAAATCCCAATGCTGGTTTACAACATGTGGCGTACAAAGAAATCACATCCACTTTTTAAAGAGAGTATACAAACAGGTATACAAACAGTATAATTATAAATGTAACATGTATGAAAAATGCTTCCAAAACACTGCTTGTCAAATTTAGCCCCATATCATCACTTTGCATTTACATCTTAAAGAAATTTATATCATTGGTATTTCTAAGGCCAAAGGTGTGGCAAGAGTAGACTAAATCAGTAATGAAACAAGTTTAACATACAAAAGAGATATGCTGAATGTAAAATGCACCCATTTTTATGATCAAGGACATACTGATTAGCTGAAGTTGTTAAAATCTTGTTCTAGTAATTTTTAGCAAACCCTGATTTCAAGCGAACAGCTAGGGGGCAGAATTTACTAATAAGTGAACTGTTTGAAAACTTCTTAATTTCATTTTAACCTAATTCTAACGATTATATGACAATTTAATCCTTAAATACATCATTCTTAATTTATATTATTTACTGCTATACGTTGATGAAAAAACAGTAATGAAATCCTAGGAAATCTTGGAAATAAACCAAAGAGAAAATACCTCTACATTACTTACAATATACAAAGCTATTTCTAAAAAATTCACATAAACAAAAAGCTATCTCAATATCTTTCACGAAATTTCAAAATAGATTTATGATTACATCCAGAGCCAAGTGACTTAGTTACCCATTAGCTATGTTAAAAAATAATTAAGGAGTCAAATAACAGTTGAGATACAGAAGGTCCCTTCTGCCAATAAACTGATTGTTCTAAACTTAGTAAGGGTTGCTAAGGAAAATTTTTAGACTTTACTAATGCATCCAAGATTCCAGTACCATCAATTCCAACACTATAGTTTCAGCCAATCTGGTAGACTCCTGATATGCTGAACTACAACTCTTACGACCTCCAGCTGGGGATGTTGTTATCAAATGAATCTGGAGGGTACCAGGGTTAGGAAGGCAGGGTTAGGCAAACTTGAACATTTGCTGGGAAGCCTAGTTATTTTTTGTTTCTTTTCTGTTTTAAAGTAGTTTATTAGAAACTTACGTTTTCTAGTTCTCCACTTCATTAAGAATTTCTACTAATCCCTTCATCTTACCAGAACTCTAACTAAAACAAGATAAAGATGGTGAAAAGAGAAAGTAGAATCCTAAAGTACTCTGGTAATTCTGAGTTCTGAGCAAGTAGTACTAGCTGTCATTTGATACAGACAGAGCAGGGAATTTGGAAAACAAAATTGAAACACACCTTAATTTTATAGACACAAGTGTTTAACTTTTCTCTATTTAAAATATATGAGAAAAAAAAAGGAAAGGTCAAAGTACTTACTGTTCCAAAAGCTGTTCATATTTTCCTAATGCATCTTTTTCAGCTGCCACAGCTCTTTCTTTTTCAGTTACAGCATTATCCCTTGCTTCTCTTAAATTTCTGGAAGTTAAAAATGTAAGAAAATAAACATTGTTTTTACTCTCAAGGGTGTGTTCATAAGTAAATTGTGTTGTAATTCAAGATACTTGTAATTTATTGCTGTTGTGGCACAATTTTATTGTGGGTAAATTTTGATTTTCATCTTCTGTCCATTTCTCTATAGTTTTACTTAAAACTTCACCCTATGGCCATACATGGTACAGAGGTTAATCTTCTTGCTACATTTCAAACAATGGGCTAAAAAACTCTGCTGTTGCCTTTAAGTTCTTCCTAATCACCATTTGGATTTGTGAGAGATCAAAGAATGCTAACAAATGTTACTATCTGTTAGTTTGAGAATACTAGCAATACATTTGTCAGCCAGCGCAACTTTTCTTTTAAAAGAAAAACCACATCAGGTCAAAGACAGTGGTAAATGGGCAGGTGGAGTGTATAAGAGCTACAAAGTAAAAAGCTAAAAGACACGAGGTGCTAACACCAAGGCCAGAAAGGACAAATGGAATTCAGAACAGATAAGAGTTGGCTGTGTGCTGATAATCAGGGACGCTGGGAAAGAATAAGTAGAAAGGGAACTAGTGTTCACTGGTGGAACATCTGGTTTGGGTTTAGGTTGCTACCTACCTGAAACAGTAATGGACTCTCCTTAAAATCTGAGGGCTATAGTCTGGGGATGCTTCTTGACTTAGCTCTCTCTTTAAGTAGGCAAGCGATGTTACGATGAGAAGCATTTTTTCCCAGCTTTCTTTTACTAATCTTTTTTTAAAACTATATCTTATCTTTTCTCAAGAACTAGGAATCAGTTTTGGCTGGTATACTAGTGCAATGTTACCTGATAAAGAGGACTTTCTCACAACCATTTGTACCCTACTTAAATCCAGGGGATGCCTTTGAAAAAAAAATCTGATAACACTGCTGCCAACGTACCAACTGGAGTGAGATTATCGGAATGTACTATGCATATTTTATTTGAACTGTGTTGATTGCCAGTGTTTTCTAGGCCCAATTCAAGGCACTGGTTTTAATCTTTGAATCTCTATATGGTTAGGATGTGTAGTAGACATTTGAAGGTCTCTCTTCTTCCTACTCCTACATGCTCCATTTACTACCTGAGGCCCTGCTCTATTACTTGCTGATCTGACGGCCAGCAGGAAGCAGCAACAACAAAAAAGAGGACCTTCTACAATGGCACCCATCCCAACCACTGAGAATCATGAAGCTCCAGTACTGCATGACTTGAGGCATTTGCCTAAAACATTATTGTTTAGCAAGTTTTAAGCTGAAAACATTTGCTCTTTCATACCAAAGTGTTAAGCATGTTTTATTTTTTTTCCATCTTCGCTGTTTTGTGTGTGTTTATGAGTTGCTGTTTTGGAGTGATTTAGGATTTAAATTGCTTATGAAGTCAAAATAAAATAAAGGTCACCAGAATTAGTGAGAGAATGGCAGAACACTTGGGGTGCTGAGGGAAAGTATGCCAACATTTATTTTCCTATGTTAGACTTTGTGTGAGGTTTTTCTCAGCAAATGTTGCCAACTATGTGACCAAGGAAGTCAAACGGACAATGGAGGCTCAAAAATAAAGAAAAATCCTCTGCAAGTTTATAGTTTATTGCATTTGGTCACCAATCATAGTACAGGAACTGATGTGCCAATCAAAATAATGCATTCCCTGCCATGGAAAGCTTATATGCAGGGCATGAGGGCAACCACTCTCTTCTTTTCTGTACCCAGAAGTATAGTGCCTCTATATATGCCAATTCCATTTACTTTTCACAAAAATCATCAGACTTATCTGCATGAAAACAACTAATCATTCATTTCACAAATGGTGTAGGCTAGCAGTCATCACCATCTTTTTCTCAAATTTTTGTTAAGGTAATTTGTTTATTCACCCAATCTCCAATAAATGGGGTTGAGTTCAGTCAATAGCATACCTAATATGTATCACATTACTAGAGACAGCAAATAATTATTTTTATCTATTTATATAACACTTATATCCCACCCTGAGTTATCTAGACATCCCAGGGAAGAGTACAGACAATAAAACAATGCTAAATAATTATGAAACAAATCAGCAATGTGAAACAAAATATGGAAATCTACAAGTCCATATGTCAAATCAGATCACAGACATCAGGTCACGAAATGCTTATCTAAAGAAGATTGTAGCTTTGTGCCAAAATGATGCCAGCATTCATAATAACCAGGCTTCCAAGGGCAGGGTGCTCCATATTGGAGTGTCACTGGGCAAAGTTATCTCCAGTGTCTTCATATGTATTGCCTGTACAGGTTTAAACATTCTGTTTAAATGTTTGTAAGACATTTATTTTGTTTAAAGGAATCCAAATGCATACAAAATGTTGATACCAAGATGTCTTTCTCCATCATGGTGAAAATGAGAGTACATCTCATAAATGTTTTACAGCCCAAAGGAAAAAGCCTCCTTTCACTGATTTTTTTTTTCAAGGTTCAGAAGTGAGTAAAAGTGTTTGCAGCATCGTTACACTGCCTCTACTCATTCATGCCCATTCAAAGCCTCTTTTTGGAAGAGTGTGGATGAAGCTCTGGCAAAAGTTGCACTGTGGGACATCATAAGCCAAGGCAATACAATATAATACAAAAAGAACAGCCCTCAATTATATTAGTTTCCTTTTTTTTAATGCTATCACACAAGCCAAATCTGACTGATTATTAGAGAAACATACTGTTACTAGAATGGAGACAGATGGAAAGGAGAAATGTTGGCAAAATCCTTCACATCTACTGAAAAATGTGAGTAAAGGGGACAGAATGGTAGAGTTTCACAGAAAATTTCAGTTACAGTGAAAAACCCTTTTCGTGCCAAAGTATTTGGGTTTTTTTGGTAGATCTGGCAATTTACCATTCATATTCCATTATTTAATTTGAGGTTTAATTTTTAGTGAACTGGGTTGCTTTTCACGGCATTAAATGTAAATGTATAACATCACATCTTCACTTGTTGTGCGATCATGGCAGCCAAACAGACACTTTACCTTTGAAGTTTCATTGCTTTTGTTCAGCAGAGTAAATACTGCATTAAGAACTACTATTTTTAGATCAAAAAGCTTTTCTCATTTATCTATAAGGCCTTTAGCTTGAAAACATTAGGTTTAATTCTCACATTACTTTTTGATGTGGATACTTCTTCACAAGGTGACTTTACTATATCAATGTCATATGGTAAATATTTCATATTAATGCCATTTTCTCTGATGTGGCATGTTACCCTATAAAATAATAATCAGATCAAATATTTTCCGTGATAAATAAATATCTTCTCAGGCAGACTGAGAAAAAACTAACTATACAGTTTAACTCATTTGCACCTAAGCTTTGTATTCTTCCCCACCCCTCAAATACTTGCTTTCCTTGCTCTCTTGCCTAAAATATTCTGATACTAACTTATCTGAACTAAGCACAAGGCAATGCCACCAAGTCATATATTGTTACATTGATTCTCTTGTGAACTTTGGTTGGTGTATGTTTGTTACATGTTATTAAATTACAAAATGAGGAAAAAAAATCTGAAACTAGAATAGGACAGCATGATTTGTGACATGTTAAGCAAATGCAGATCCCTCCCCAGGTGCATATAGCAGATTACTGTGGACCTGATATAACTTTATCCCTGAGATAGCAAAAAGGAGGCTTTCAGTGGCAGCCTACTGAAAGTGGTTGGTGGCATGCCTGTAGCTTCACACACTGTAAAGCAGCATGGGAATAGAGGCAGGGTATTGTTATTTGGGAAGGGAGCTAAAATAAGGGGTTTGGTCTCCTAATAAGCATTAATGGCCTCCCATGGAAAACTTATTTCAGTCTCTAAATTTCTAGCATTTGCTGTGTTCACATTTCTTTGGTAACGTTGCTTATCCCCATTTCTTTAGGTGCCAAAATTGCATTTCTAAAAGGCTGAAGTGAAGTTTTAAGTTACTGTAACACTAGAAATTTGACAACTGATGGAAAATTTCATTAGGGTCTGAAGTTTTAATAGGGGGCCAATACCCTCACTTGGCTCCTCCCCAAGCTACATCACTGAATAAACGCCATTAGGCACTATAAATAATATGTGAAGAACTGAAAAAAGTGTTGAACTGCTGTGGCTTTCATGCGGAACAGGAGAACAGTTCAAGACCCAGCTTTTCAAAGAACCAACCCTGCAGAAGCAAAGGGAAGCTATATAGATCCACAGTAAATAACAAAACAAAAACAAAAACCAACAAGCCAAAAACCAAAACCAAAAGCAAAATCCAAACCCAAAATTCATCCTCAGGTGGCATCTTTATTTTGGGTGGACAGTTGTAGTCTTCCAGATGTTGTTGGACTGCAGTTCCTATCATTCTTCACCACTGGCTATGATGTGTTGAAACAAGAAGATATGAAGACCAAAAACATCTCGAAAGCCAATATTGCCCACCTCTCCTTTTTTTTTCAGGTACAGTCAGATGTCTTCCCCTTTGATCCTCACAACAACCTGCTTTGAGAAAGCTTAGGCTTAGGGAGTAACTGACATAAGCACTCAGTGACCTTCACAGCCAAATGAACATTTGAATCTTGGTCTCTCCAAGATTCTAATTTAATACATTAAATCACTGCAACATAACAGCTCTCATCTTGTCTATATGTGGTTTCTAGTTCTGTACTTATTGTTAAATTTGTTATTAAATGTCTTCAAGCTCACATGAGACAACCCCCCTCCCCTTCTAGAGCTGTACAAAGGCAGTTAGGCCTAAGATCTACCACAGGCACCCACACCATTCTCATAATTGGAGAAGAAGGTGGGAAATGGCCTGTACAGTCATCCTGAACACAGAACAAGAGATGGATTAGGCTGAACAAGAGGCATGGTGCAGCACAGTGGAGATGCACTGGAGCTGAATGACACAGGCTAGTTCAGCTTCCTGCTTAACCTTGAAGATCACCCAGTGACCCCAGGCAAATTACTATTTTGTAGTTTAATTTACCTGGGAGGTTTGTTATGTGCTTAAAATATGATAATTCCAATATGTCTCTGGTTCCGTTTTATGCTAACGTGTTTTATTCAACTTTTGGTTCCAATGTACGAAATTTTAGCAGAGTTAATTGCTTTTTTTTCTTCATATACTTTATTGTTTTTTGTAAGTCACTTTGACTTTAATTTATAAAGAAAAGTGAAGTGTAAAAGGTGGGCAACTACCAGGGTTGGGTGGGGTTATAGGATCCTAGAAGGCTCCAAATAATGTATTAAAAGACATAAAACTAAAAGCATGTAAGATTAAGAACAGAAATATAAAGGAAGCATGAATGATTCACTAAATCACCACACCCGTTTTGTTCCAATAGGGATAAAAATAAAGCATTGTTTTCAAGATTTTTATTCACAAATGTTCTTTTAAATCATAAAGACATTCAGGATTTGGCAGTAAATAAACCATAATTTCAAGACGAGGAAAAGAATTTCTGCCAACTGGTCCCAGACCAATATTCTTAGCCATATTGCATGCAAACATTTTTACATCTGTCAAAGCTCCAGAAACAAACAGACCTGAAAGCTGTTTTATGTAACCTAATACAAGTCAGTGCGCGGGAAACAAAGATTTCTGTTAACCTCTGTGATGCAATTAGTAGTTGGCATAATTTAGCAGATTGGAGGAGGAGAAGAAGGAAGGAAATAAGATTAAATACTACACATATTCCTGCCTATATTAGTTCTTCATCTTTCAGCAGTCAATACAATATAATGTAAAATTTGAAATTTCTGCTGCAGCCAAGCAAAAGAAGTTAATTGCACAAACCAGTGTACTCTCCATTGCCATCTGTCACAATTTCTATGAACTGTTCATAATCTGGGAAGTCTGTACATAACAAATAGGAATATTATCACTATATACAAAAAGTTTTATATGGAAACACAAAATTAGGTTTTTAATTTATATTCCATAATTTCTGCCTTCACTCCTACCAAAAATAAAATCTATGAAAAATGGGACTCTCAGGGCACTAAGGAGTTACAGAAACATTTTGTTTTGTAGGCATACAACACAGTGTCATATTCTTGGGCATGTGAACTTTGAAAACTGGAATAAAAGACTACAGTGACCACTGAGCATGAATTAGCAGGTTTCCAATTCTGTATTTAACAAATTAAAACAATGTGGCTATATAATCCAGGACTTGTTCTACTCCAATAAGTTTTTTGGGTTCTACAATTTTTCTTGTACCAATGAGGGACCAGACTGACCATAATTTCTGAAAGGGTAATATTTCAGAATAGATCCAGCCTAGAGACCAACACTGTATATCAGTAAGTTGCAAAAACTTGGTCCAGAAACCCTCATAATTAATAATTTTAATTGTTTGGAAACAGCCATGCATGATTATTTATTCAGCTACTCAGGACAGCTAAGCTTGAAGGCTTACAGTCCTGTCCTTACTACAACAAAATCAGTTGGTGTCACAGCAATACGGTTTGTTTCAAATTAGTCCAGATGCTGAATATAGTTAAGTTCCAAGAAAGCCTTCACAGAATTGAAATGTACACTAGGATCTCAACCTGGGTACTGAGATTAGAAAAAGGTATTCATATTTTGAGCATCTTAGTCTTAGCACACTAGTTCATTTCAGTCTACGCTGAAGCTGCACTGTATGTGGGTACTCATACAGGCAAGGCAGGCATTCAGAACTCCAGCTACTGCAGAGCACCAGCCACTATGGTGAACTCATCATGTGATGTAACAATTCAACATTTACACTCCAAATGAAATCAACTATAGCACAGATGATACAGCACGGATGGGGAAACAGTCCTTTGGATGAAATCTGGTTGTGGGATTCCCCAGAGAGCGATATAACCTCTCCATTACATTATCATCTGACAGCCTTCTATGGTTTATATTGGGTTTTCCCCATTCTGAAAGATTTACATTTGATTTGTTTTTTCTCCCCCACCACTTTTGTTCCTCCCACTGTAATGTAGCCGCAAATTGAGTTTGGCCCTCAGGCTAAAGATGGTTCCTCATCTTTGTCACAGATGCTGCCTACCACAGAAGTGCAATTTTCTCCATTTCATTAACCACAAACTAAATTGCATATATGCAAATACTACCCCCACCTAACTGCTAAATAAATATATGCACTTCTTTAAGTTTCAGGTACGTTTCCTACTGGCTTGGATTAGTTCTCCTCCTTTTTCTTCACTTTTATTTCTCATCTAAGTCAGGTAGCAAATGGATCCAAAAGATGACTATATTATGAAACCACAGAAACCTCAAGCACTACAAATCACTTTGGAGATTAAGAATACGTTAATATTTATTAGCCATCACTTTTCTAAAAAGCATATCCATGTGGCTATGCCCAAGATTAACTTTATATCATGTTCACTCAACAATAACAGATTTTTCACTTTCACTACATTGAAATTCATTCATTAATTATAAGTGTCATGCAAAGTTGGGTTTAGATGTAGCGTTACGAGAACGAGCCACAACAATCCTCAAGCACGTACTATTCTCCTTTCTGCCATATGTCCAGAAAAAGGAGACTGGAATATAAACCATGGCTAACCTTAATGATGGTTAATTGAAACTTAGCTGACATTAGCTAAAAGGTGTGGTATATGAACGTTTTTGAAAACTGAATATCCTTTCATTTGATATTATATTATTATTTATTTTCAAGCTGCTGGGGCAAGTAAGGAAGGTAACTTGCTTTCTTGATCCCTGTCCTTCCTGGCTGGTCATCCAGGGAGGAGATGCAATTAGACTTCAAATACCATAGGCCTAGGGACCCTCCCTAGATCCCCTGGACTTTAATAATTATAGACCAGTTTCTAATCTTCCTGTTTTGGGCAAGATGATCAAGAAGGCAACTGCCTTCCAGATCCAGTTGGTCTTGGATGACACACCTCTTTCACCTATTTCAAACGAGCTTCAGAGCAAGGATATGGAGTTGAGACTGCTACGCTTGCCTTAGTGAATGATATCCATCTTAGCATCGGCAGGGAGAGTGTGTCTTTGTTGGTGCTTTTAGACCCCTCAGCAGTGTTGAATACTATTGACCATGGTATCCTTCTGGAACGCCTGGCAGGGTGGAGAATCAGAGGCACTGCGTTGCAGTGGTTCCAATCTTACCTCTTAGGCAGGTTCCAGATGGTGGTGCTTAGGGATAGCTGCTTCTCAAAAAAGGAGCTGTTCTATGGCATACCACAAGGTGCCATTCTATCCCCAGTGTTTTTTTAACATCTACATGAAACCATCGGGAGAGATCATCCAGAGGCATTGGGTGAGGTGCTATCGTACACTGATGACACCCAAATATACTTCTCCATACCTTCAAAAACAGCTTCTGCAAAGGACAGCATGCCTCCTCTGAAAGAATACTTGAAGGAGGTAATGGGCTGGATGAAGAAAAAGAACAGGTTGCTTACCTGTAACTGTGGTTCTTGGAGTGGTCATCTGTGCCCTCACACACTGCAAGTTTTCGCGCATGTGCGATAGCGTTCGGAAGATTCTAGAGCTAAGCAGCTTGGCGGGAACCCCTCCCCCATGCCTGTACTGAGCATGCTCAGCCCGCCAAGCCAACGGTCTCTCCTCAGTTCTAGAGTCCGCCAGTGCAGGACCTGAAAGAGGGGACAGCTGGGCGGGTGTGTGTGAGGGCACAGATGACCACTCGAAGAACCACAGTTACAGTTAAGCAACCTGTTCTTCTTCTTCGTGGTCTCTGTGCCTCACACACTGGGAGATTTTGTAGTTTACCAGTGGACAGTGGGTCAGGTCCCAGAGAACGGAAGACAACACCGCACGTCCAAAACAGGCATCTCACCTGGAACAGCAGTCCAGTCTGTAGTGGCGCACAAAGGTCAAAGGTCGAGACCAGGTCATCACACAGCACAGCTCCTGTAGATCCACTCCTCGAAGGAGAGCTGTTGAAGAGGCAACAGCTCTAGTGGAGTGGGCACAGAGCAAAGCTGGCGGAGGTTGCTTGGCAAGTTCATACGCCAGCAGAATGGTCTGGGCCACCTATTTGGAGAACCTCTGGGTGGACACCTTCTGGCCCTTCCGGCGGCCGCCGTAGCAGACAAACAGGTGAGGTCTCTGACGAAAGGATGAAGTCTGATGGGTGTAGAAGGCCAAAGCCCGACGAACATCTAGGGAGTGGAGAGAGCGCTCCAGAAGCGTAGTCGGTTCTGGATAAAAAGTAGGCAGGATGACATCTTGATTTAGGTGAAAATCGGAGACCACCTTGGGCAAGAATGAGATGTCCGGTCGAAGGACCACTTTGTCATGGTGGAAGACCAAGAAGGGCTCATCCGACCGTAATGCTGTCAACTCGCTTGCTCGTCTGGCCGAGGTGACAGCCACGAGGAAGGCAGTCTTCATGGTCAGGAGCCTGTCATCAGCAGTAGCCATGGTCTCGAAAGGCAGTCACGTCAGCTGGGATAGCACCAAGGATAGCGACCAGGGTGGTAGCGGCGGCGACACCGGTGGATAAAGGTGTTGCAGGCCTTTCATGAACTGCTTGAGGGTAGCGTCCCTGAAGAGAGCTGCTGAGGAGGATCCTCGTGGCTGATAAGCAACGATAGCAGCAAGGTAGACCTTCAAAGACGGAAAGGCCAGTCCCTGTTCCCACAGGTGAAGCAGGAAATGAAGCACTGTAGATAGAGCGACGGGCGATACCGGATCACGGCGCGCTTCTGCAAAGGTGGTGAATCTTTGCCACCTGCAGTGGTACAAATGGCGCATCGACTCCTTCCTGGCTGTGGTGAGGACATCCCGTATGGCCGGGGTATCTAAGGGGTTATCCTTCACGTGTGGAGACCCAGGAGCGGTAGGTCTGGGTAGAGCACGAGACCGTCCAAGTGTAACAGGAGATCTGGTACCATCAGAAGCTTGAGGAGTTGGCCGCGAACAGCCTCAAAGAGGGGCCCAAACCAGTGCTGTCTCATCCAGTATGGGGCTACGAGGATGACGTTGGCACGATCTGCAAGGATCTTGGCAACCACTCGGCCCAGGAGAGGAAACGGCAGGAACGCGTAAAGGAGACCGTTGCTCCACTGGAACTGGAAGGCGTCGCTGAGAAAGCCCCGGCCCAGGCTGGCTCTCGAGCAGTATCAGGGACACTTCCTGTTCCTGTTGCTGGCGAAGAGATCGACGGATGGATCTCCGCACCGGGCTAGTATCGCCCGGAACGCAGTATCGGAGAGGGATCATTCGTGGTAGCATGAAGTGTCTCTGCTGAGGGCATCTGCCGTGGTGTTCTCGCGGCCCGCCAGATGCACCACGACCGGGTGAATTCGGAGTAGTACGCACCAGTCCCAGAGTCGAAGAGTTATGGTGAGGAGGGCGGTCGATCAGGTCCCTCCTTGCCTGTTCACATAACAGATGGCCGTTGTGTTGTCCGACAGGATCTGCACTGTGCGGCCGGCGACCAGGTTGCGGAAGGCCCTCAGAGCCTTTAAGATGGCGAGGAGTTCTAGGGCATTCATGTGCAGGTGGGTCTCCGGATCGATCCAACATCTCTGCAACCTGAGATCGCCGCAATGCGCTCCTCATCCATAGAGGGAAGCGTCCATCGTTACCGGGACCCAAGGGTTTGGTTCTCGGAATGGCATTCCGGAGAGCAGGTGCCGGTAGGAGAGCCACCAGAGAAGGGAGCGGTGCACCTGTTGAGGCATCCGCAGTAAGCGGCACTGGTCATCCAGGAGAGGATTGAAGGCCCTGATGAACCAGAGCGGCCTGGCGCAAAGCTGGGAGAGGTAGGTGATCGATGTAGTCACCGCCATGTAGCCGAGGAGCTGTTGGATCCAGCTTGCTGAAACAACAGGGGCGTCGAGCACAGCGAAAGCAGCTTGACGCAGAGTACGCTCTGTCGGAAGATAGGCCTTGGCCGAGACCGAGTCCAGGGTTGCTCCGATGAAGTCCAGGACCCTGGTCGGCTCGAGGTGCAATTTCTTTGGGTTCACCCTGAGGCCAAGGCGGAACAGAAGGGAGAGCGTGAGGTGAATGTTCTCATACAACTTTTGCTTGCAGGACGCCACCAACAGCAACTCATCGAGGTAGGGATATATCATAACGCCCTTCGTGTGGAGGTACGATAGCACAGGGGCCATGCATTTGGTAAAGACCCTGGGAGTGGTAGAGAGCCCAAACGGTAGCACCTTGTATTGGTAGCAGGTATCGTCGACCATGAAACGCAGGTACCTCCTGTGCTGTGGCCAAATTGCGATATGAAAGTAGGTGTCTCGTAGGTCAATAGAAGCAAACCAGTCCCGTCGTCGCAGGAAGGGCAGGATGGAAGAAAGAGTGACCATCTTGAACCTCTTGGGAAGGATGTAGGAGTTCACCCCTCTGAGGTCCAGGATTGGTCGAAGGGTACCGTCTGATTTTGGTACCGTGAAGTACCGGGAGAAGAAGCCGGTGGTACTGGCCGACGGAAGTTGTTCTATGGCCCCTTTGTGCAGTAGGGACTGGATCTCCTCTGGCAGAGCTGAGCTGGCTGGGGTGGAGTAGTAGACGCCTCACGGTGGTATATCTTGAAACTCGATGGCGTAACCAAGACGGATGATGGAGAGCACACAAGAATCTGTCGTGATGTGACGCCATTCGGTGAGATGTCGGGCCAAGCTCGGGCGATCGACGAAGTTGGTGGGTAGGCTGAAGAGTGGATGCAGTGGCGACCTGCATAACTGGTCAAAAACGAGATTTTGTCATGGACAACTTCTTCAAAGATGATTGGCGTCTTTGAAGAGGTCTCCGGGCAGAGGACAATGTCGAGGGTTGAGACGGAGCCCAGTGTGGAGAGCGGGGCTGGTATGTTGAAGACGAAGAGCGGCACCAGGAGGAGCGGGATCTGAAGCTGCAGCGAGACTGGGGCGGCTGTTGGATCCCCATCCATTCGCAGTAAGGTGCGCCTTCACTAGATGGTCCATGGCATCGTCGGTGGTAGCATGGAAAAGACCTTGCCCGTCAAAGGGCAGGTCTTCGATGCACTTCCTACTGTCCTCCTGGAGGCCTGCAGATCTTAACCAGGTGAAGCGTCAAAGAGCGATGGAGCCGATCATCAGTCGGGCTGCCACCTCGACCAAATGCCTCAAGGACAGGATCTGCTGGTTGGAGATTGCTACCGATTCGCTGAAGAACTGGACAGCAGTCGTCCAATGGTCTTCTGGGAGCTGGGCCAGCAGAGGGTAGAACCTGTCCAGGAGGTTCCGCTGGTACCCGCAAGGCAGGCCTGCGTATTGGAGACCCGTGCAATAAGGGAGAAGGCGGAGTAGAAACGCCTGCCAAAGGTATCCAGGCGATGGCCTTTGCGGTCAGGCGGGGTGGTGTGTGCCCTCTTGCCACCCTTGGTCTGGGAGGACTCAACCACAATGGAATTGGGCACCGGATGATTGAACAGGAACTCTGCATCCTTCCTCTGAGTTCTGTAAAGGTGGTCTAGGCAACGTGGTATCGGCTGCGAGGATGCAGGCTGGGCTCAGGGATGTGCTGCAGATGGAGGGCAGGTGTCCACATAGTGGAACACAGGCTCCTGTACTGTTGGAGTTGGGTCTGAAACATCGAGTCCGAGGGCATTCGCCATACGAAGGAGGATGTCGGAAAACTGCTTCACATCCTCCAGTGCCGAATCCGGTGCGGGGTCCCCGAAGGCCAAGGGTGGAGACTCATGAGAGCCTGGTGTTGAGTTATCCGAGTCAGAGTCGGTCTTGTAAGATTGGGATGAACGAGACGGCGACCTCTGTGCCGAGGGCTGTTGTGTCGGCAGTGATACGGTGACCGTAGGAGCGGTTACCATCGATGGTAGCGAGGACGGTACCGGTGGAGCGGGCACTGGCTGGGGCACCATGGTGGTAGCTATCGGCAACACAGCAGGAACCGGATGCTGGATAGCCTGAGTAGAGGTCAGAACTGGGGCCGGGGTTTGCACCGGGAAGGCCTCTGAGACCGGGCATGACACGGTCGCAGTCACTCTAGGCGGAGGTGATACAGGCCAGTAGCGCAGAGAGCGGTCCCGGGATCTTTTGTAATACGGAGACCTCGAGCGGGAACGTGATGGCGAACGTTGGTACCGAGGGTGGCATCTGGAACCGCGTGATGGTGATCGCGACCGATGACGGTATGGAGACCAGTGCCTCACATCCGAGTGGTACCTATCCCTGTACATGGGAGAATGGGAGCGATAGGATCCCAGTTGCTCCCGCCACAGGTGTTCGTGCCCGTACCTCGCTATATACAATGCCGAAGAAAATGGCGAGTCGCTCTGAGGTCGAGATGAGGCCCGTTCAGGATAGACATCTCGGCACCGCGGTAATCGATGCCTTTCCAATCAGCCCGGAGAGTGGGTCTCACTCCTACGAGCACGGTCACACGAGGGGGCCCAATGACAGGACGGGGCCCGTGGTGTGACCGTGGAAGGCTCCGGGCGGTCCATCCTGTACTCCGGGTGACCGAGCGGAATAACCGCTGAGAGAGCAGGCGGGCCTGAGGACGCAGAAGAGCTGGCGGTCAGATCCTCCTCGCACGCCGCCAATATCTCAGGTGGGCCGACTTCCTCAATGACATCCTCGACATCCTCCAGGGGCTGAGTCGGAAGAGGTGTCGGAGGGCAGGTCCTCCTTGGAGAGGCCGAACCTCGCTTTTCCTCCTCCTCCTCCTCCTTCTTCTCCTCCTCCTCCTCCTTAGATGGTTCCAGAGAAGGAGGCCGCTTGCGTTGCGCAGCGGTGAGAGGCTTCGACGCCTTTGCTACCTGTAAGCCCGCAGGAGCATCTCTTGACACGGAAGCACCCGACGGCCGCTTCAGGATGCGAGGCAGTGACGAGATCGGAGGCAACGAGGACGGTACCGAGCCCGGTACCGAGCCCAGTACTGGCAGCGGCACGGCAGCCACCAATACCGACGAGGGTGTGGCCAATGGTCACGCTATTGAGGAAGGGCATGAAGACATGGCCATGTACAGGGCCATATTCTCAGCATCCTGTTCCTTGATCCTCAAGGACTCCTCCCAGCAATGAGGCTTAAGTCTAGAGGAGCAGTTCCTCAATGTCTGGGCTGTAAACTCTTTACAAATAGAGCAGGCACACACGTTGTGGGCATTCCCGAGGCAAAAAAGGCACTCGGAGTGCCCGTCCAAAAGAGCGACCTTCCGACCACATGAAGTGCAGTGTTTAAAGAGAGCAGCCATAGAAGAAGAAAATACAGAAGACGAAAGTCCAGGAGGAAAAAACTCACAGGAGAAGTCCGAAGACAAGAGGGGTTCGAAGAAGTCTGAGAAATCCACAAGAAATGCAAGAAATCCACAAGAAACTCCAAGAAAGTAGCCGCAAAGCCAAGAACCTTCCCTTAGCTAAGGCGGACGAAAAAGAACTGAGAGACCGTTGGCTTGGTGGGCTAAGCATGCTCAGCATGGGCATGGGGGAGGGGTTCCCGCCAAGCTGCTTAGCTCTAGAATCTTCCGAACGCTATCGCGCATGCGCGAAAACTCCCAGTGTGTGAGGCACAGAGACCACGAAGAACAAATTGAAACTGAATCCAGATAAGACAGAGGTGCTTACTATTAAGAGTCCTAATCTGGGGCTGGAGGTGTGTCAACCAGTCCTGAATGGGGTCATACTCCCCCTGAAAGACTGAGTCTGCAGCTTGGGAGTGCTCCTGGATCCGTCCCTCCAAATGTCAACTCAGACAGTTGCAGTGGTCAGGAGTGCTTATTATCAGCTTTGGCTGATACGCCAACTGTGCCCCTTCCTAGAATCGGTGAAGATGGTAATGTATGCACTGGTAACCTCAAAGTTGGACTTCTGCAATGCCCTTTACATTGGGCTACCTTTGTACCAGTCTGGAAACTCCAACTGGTCCAAAATATGGCAGCCAGATTGATTACAGGTACAGTGAGGAGTGAACATATCACACTGATATTAAGATCACTCCACTGGTTGCCAATTAGTTTCTGGTCAAAGCACAAAGTGTTGGTTATTACCTTTAAAGCCCTACATGGTTTGGGTCCAAATTACCTACAGAATTGCCTCCTCCCATATGATCCCCCCCATACACACAGGTCCTCTGGGGGCCATTTACTTAAACTGGTCAGGACTAGACTGGCAACGGTCACCCAGAGAACCTTCTCATTGGCCATCCCCAGATTGTGGAATATTTTGACAGCAAAATATGCTGTCCTAATTCTAAAGTACTAAAGACCTATCTCTTCTGGTAGGGCCACCCAATCTATTTTTAATTGTGATTTTAATTGTATTTTTATTTATTCTTTTAGCTGTACTTGTACTGTTAATTATGATATATTTTAATTATTGTATATTTTATTTTAAATTATTTGTGTTTAATGTATCTTAACCATGATTTGTTTCCAGTTGTATCTACGCTGTACTCACCCCTCAAGCCTTGGGGAGGGGCAGGTAACAAATAAAATTTATTACTACTACTACTACTACTACTACTACTACTATTATGATTATGATATTTTATTGAAATTGCCTGGACATTTAGATGCATTTTATAACTTAATTTTTTTTAGACTACAGCAAATTCTTTAAAAGTAGTGAAAATTTGTGCTTCAGCATGTAAAATATACTTGGAATTAATTTTAGCTATTTTGCACTCTTCTTTTAATTACGATGGTATTGTGACTCATTTTATTACCTAGTATGACACATTGTGCTATCTAATTTTAGATCGCATCATATTCGTGGATAATTTATTGTATAATGTTTCCTTAATTAATGGTCATAGATTGTAACAAGAAAGATTAACTAATTCTTTTGTAAATGGTCATTTGAACTTAGATTGTTCATACTTAAGGACTCATACTTAAGGACAAGTACAATCTGAAGTGGCAGCAACAATAAAAATAATAAAAAAGTGGAGAAAGAAGAAATCTGAGAGCAGCTTGAGGGTCACTGCAGCTTGTTCTAATACTGCAGAACCATTTAGTGTTATATCCAAATGAGGTTAAAACTGATGCTCTTCTCATTTTCACTAAGTGTGATCTGCAACAAAGGGCTCCTTTTTAGGATAAATGTTTGGTGTGGGAACTGTTGCAGTGCACAAAGTTAGTATTGGAAAGAACAGGTTGCTTACCTCTAACTGTGGTTCTTTGAGTGGTCATCTGTGAACTCACACAAATGGGTTTCGCGCCTGCGCAGAAACAGCATTTGGAAACTTCTAGAGCCTACCGTTGGCGCTTTGGCGGTTGACCCATCCCCCATCCCCTCATGGTATATAAGCCCCCGCCTCGTGTAACGGTCAGTTCCGTCACCGCACGCGTGGCAGCAATAGAACCACCGCACAGCAGGACATATGAGGGGAGGAGGGAGGGGTTGTGTGAGTTCACAGATGACCACTTGAAGAAACACAGTTACAGGTAAGCAACCTCTTCTTCTTCTTTGTGGTCTCTGTGACTCACACAAATGGGAGACTAGCAAGCTGATCAAAAAGGATGGAGGGTATGTCATGCTGCTGGACAACACTCATGTCAACTTCTGGCTCCCTCCTTTCCTTCTGTTTCCCTTATCTCTCTCTTTTTTTTTTCAACACCGAGATGTAAGATAATAAATAACATTTATTGACAAAACAAACAATATCGTATCATTCATCCCACAGAGGAAAACAGTACAGCTCTCCCAAAACATGCATCATTCCTAGAACGGTTGTCAACTCTATAATGATTGATAAAGGTATGAGGTTGAGACCAGGTAGCTGCTTTGCTATAAAGAGATACCCTGTGCAAAAAGGCCGCAGAAGCTGCCATAGATCTTGTGGAATGAGCTCGAACAGAGTCAGCGAGTTTCTTTTTTGCCAGCTCGTAATACAACTTAATGGTGGAAACCACCCATTTAGAGAGCCTTTGAGGCGATACTGGATTACCCTGTTTAGATACTGAATAACAAACAAATAATTTATTTGACTTTTTAATTGACGAAGTGCATTGAACATAAAATGCCAATGCCCTTCTGACATCCAAACAGTGGAGAGTTTTCTCCATGTCTGAACCTGGATTCTGCATGAAAGCTGGTAACACTATATCTTGGTTCAAATAGAAATATGACACCACTTTTGGCAAGAATGTTATGTCTGGTCTTAGCAACACCTTATCTTTGTGGAATCTCAAATAAAGAGGATCAACCCTGAGTACACATAGTTCACTAGTCCTCCTTGCAGATGTTATTGCAACCAAAAAGGCAGTTTTCCATGTCAGCAGTCGCATGTCACAGGTTGCCATAGGCTCAAAGGGCTTAGCAGTCAAGTGTTTCAGCACCAGATTCAGATTCCATCCCAGGAGAGGTGGTTGGATTGGAGGGTGCAACTGTTTATAGCCCTGGATAAACCTCTTAATCAGGGCATCCAAAAAAGAAGATGGTTTACCCTGTTTTTGACAACTACATGAAATTGCTGCTAAATAATATTTCATTGAGGATAAAGACAAACCCTGAATCAACAACTCTGCTAGAAAGGACAAGACATGCATATTGTCACAAACTGTATGGGAAACACCTTGTCGTTTCAAGTAATCACAGAATTTACCCCATTTATATGCATAAGACTTCCAATGTTGAGGGCTTATGCAAAGCCAACACGATACGTCTCACAGCATTGGGTAGGCTATCTATTGCATTAGGTTCCATGCGGTCAAACGCAGTGTTTGAATGTCGGGATGGAAGACGGTACCGTTGTGAATGCTGAGCAGATCTTGTCTGCATGGCAGCAGACGGTACCTCCCCTGCGATAACTGAAGGCAAACCATGGTTGCCTCGGCCACCATGGTGTTACGAGTATCCCCTTCGCTCTGTCTTGGAGAATTTTGGCAATCGCCTTCGTTATCAAGGGAACTAGTGGGAATGCATAGACCCTCAGTCCCGTCCAACTGAACAGAAAGGCATCCCCGAGAGTTCGATGCCCCTTCGAGTGTCAGGAACAGTACAATTTGCATTGGTTGTTCAGTCTCGATGCAAAGAGATCTCTATGAGGAAACCTCCACTTTGCGAACACTTCCTGGATGATGCCCTTGTTGATCATCCACTCATGGCAAGACCACGGTGTCCTGCTGAGTGTGTCTGCCAGGACATTCTGGTCTCCTGCCAGATGAACCAGAAGGAAGAATCCGTCATGACAGGCACCACTTCCATAGTTGCACTGACAGGTGCAGCAACACATGTGACCGAGTCCTGCCTTGTTTGTTTATGTAGTACATCCCTGTGGTATTGTCTGTCACGATTTGGATTGACTTCCCACACAGGTAGTGCTGAAAAGCTTGCAGCGCCTTCAGCACTGCCATGAACTCCAAAATGTTGATATGGAGATTCCTCTCCTGAGAAGTCCACTGACCTCGTATTGTAAATGCTCCGAGGTGAGCACCCCAGCCTTCCATTGACGCGTCCATTGTCACCGACAGCGATGGTGGTCAAGGAAGAAATGGCATTCGCTTCAACACATTCTCTGGTCTTGTCCAAAAATCCAGAGACGTGAGGATATTTCTCAGTACTGTCAGGTACTTGATATGATGGTCTCAAAGAGGATTGAACCGACGTATGAACCACTGTTGCAGCGGTCTCATCAGCTTTGCATACGGTGTGATGAGCGTAGTTGACACCATCAATCCTAGAGCAACCTGAACCGCCTTTGCTCATACTCTGAGAAGTCGTCGCATCTTTGTCACACATCACAGAATCTTTTCCCATCTGTCCTGTGGAAGAAAGGCTCTTTGCTGTCTTGAGTCCAATACCGCTCCAATGTATTTGATCTTTCTTGACTTTTTGTAGTTTATAACTAAACCTAACTTCCTTAGCAGACAGATGGTGGTCCTGAGATGCATGGATAGCAGTTTTCGAGAAGATGCCACTATTAGCCAGTCATCTATGTACCGGAACACCACAATACCTTTTTGACGAAGGAAAGCTGCGACGACAGACATGCATTTCATGAAGACCCTTGGAGCTGTGCTTATGCCGAAGAGAAGGACTTGAAAACGATAAGCCTGCCTGCCAACGATGAAGGCAAGGAACCGTCTGTGCTCCGGTCTTACGGCTATGTGGAAATATGCATCCTTTAGATCTAAGGTTGCAAACCAGTCACCCCTTTTCAAGAGAGGCAGGATAGCAGTCAAAGTCACCATTCTGAACCTTTTTGATCGGATGTAGTAGTTGACGCCTCTCAGGTCCAATATGGGCCGGACACCTCCATCTTTTTCCTTCACCAGAAAATACCTCGAAGAGAAGCTTCTTTTCAATTGAGTTGTGGTGATTCTTTCTATTGCCCCTTTTTGGAGCAATGTTGATATCTCCTCTTCGAGCTCTGGAGATGGCATAGTCCTCCAAATTCAACCTGTTGGTGGTAAATGGCGAAATTCTACGGCGTACCCATACTTTATGATGTCAAGGACCCAAGAATCCAAGATGATCATCGACCAAGCCTCGGCATAGTAGCTTAGTCTTTCCTCAAAGGGTGGTTTTGGAATGGAGACTTAGATGCTTGTCTGAATGAAAGTTCACAACAGAAGGGATGCGTTGTCCTCGTCGGACGCCGGTATCTGTCAGAAAGGTTTCATGACGTTGGTTGTCAAACCATACGCTTGCTCTGGTCTGACTGTCGTTTCTTATACTGAGGCTGCTTGTACTTTGCAGACAGAAACTTCCTTGTCAGGAGTTGTTGAGGTGTGCTCTGTTTATGTTGAAGCAGAGTTGGGTTCAACGTTCTCCTCTGAAAAGGCTGATACTGACGGTACCGATAACACTGTTGATACGTCAAGGCCAGGAACCCGTACTTCTTAGCTGTCGACCGCATTTTCTGGGCATGTTCCAGCTTTTCGTCAGTACCAGCACTAAACAACCCTAGAGAATCAAAGGGTAGGTCTTCAATCATCATCTTGGCTTGCTGAAGCAACCCAGATGAACAAAGCCAAGCATGTCGTTGAATCGCTATGGCACCCACCACAGCTTTACTACTAGAGTCTGTGATGTGTTTAGCTGTAGCGATTTGTTGAGATGACAGTCGGTAAGCCTACCCATATAATGCAGTAGTGGTCTTCTTCTCAGTATCAGGAAGCATTTCCAGATAAGGTTTGATTCTACCCCACAAGAACTGTTGGTATGCGCCCATGCAGGCAGTATAATTAGAAATCTTAAACAACAAGGCTGCATTTGAATAGGATTTCTTACCAATATTATCCAATTTTTTCCTCTCACGATCAGCAGGAACAGCACGAAGTCTCTGCAACTGCTTTGACTGGGCTGTATCCACCACGATAGAGTTTGGTTTAGGATGTTGGACCCACCAGTCATCACCAGCCTCAACAAGACGGTACAGAGACTCCAGTTTCTCAGACGTAGACGGTACCGAAGATGGTATCGACCATGACTTCTTCACTGTCTGTGACAGATATGGAAGCGGCACAATTACAGACAGTACCAGAGCGCGGTCCTGCAAATCTTGGAAGATTGGGTCTTTCAGATCTTCTTTGTGGTCTTCAATTTGTAAGTTCAACGATCAGGTCATTCGGAGAACAAGATCCGAAAACGATCGCACATCATCAGTAGGTGAAATTCTTTTGGTGGTGGAAACAAAGTTGGACTCGATATCTAGTCCATGAGACACTGCTGAGGATACCGAGGATGGTACCGATGGAGATCGAATCCGATGACCTCGAGGGGACATAACAATAGACTCTCTCCTCCTTCCTTCTGGAAGGCGTTCTTGATGCCTATCAACAGCGGTTCGACCCCACCTGGCGGACTTAGACGTACAGCCAGAAGACGCTATCACCCGCTGACACGGAGGAGTCTTCAACAAAGAACGAGCGTGACAAGTGATACGACGGTACTGATCGTTAGGAACATCTCGATACCGACGATGTCATTCATATCACTCCAACCCATCCATATAAAGGGACATATCCCTTGAATCATACAAAACATCGTCATGGTATTGACAGGGAGATCTTTCCCTATAATGTCGATACTGATATGAGGAAGTGCTGACTGACCGATCGTCTCAATAAGCCGAACTTGGGGGCGAAGGCAGAGTACGCCGAAGCATTCTGGATCGCTCGGTCGAAGATCTTCTGTTCTCAGAAGGCCTTACAGCACGAGACAGCACTCCATGGTCTGAAGGAGACCCGACAGAAATTTGAGGGGAGGTTTCCAGTACCTCTCCCTCTGAGCCAATACACACCTCCTTGATCTCCTCAGAAAGTATAGCTTCCTGGGATCCTCGATATTGAGGGGCCCGTACTTCCTCTGAGGCAGACTCTTGAGGAGTTGGCTTCCTCACCGGAGATGAAGGATGTGCCTTAGACTTATCCATCCTCCTCTGCCTCTTAGCTTCTGTCGAAGCGGCCTCCTTATTTTTCCTCTTCCGAAACTTCTCCTTCCTAGGCAGTTTGGTACTAGGTGGAGAAGAAGAATGGTCTCAACAATCATCGGCATGACAACGCCTGATCTCAAGGCCTCGAGGTCGAACAAGATCTCGATCTCAACGACGGTGCCGAGACATTCCATCAGGAAGTGGAGGAAGCACAAGAATGGGCCATACTGGATGGTAAGGGAGTAGATTCAGCCCGCTTGGGCGGTTCTGAAGCAGTCAGCACGTTCTCCCACAATAGGGCTTTCAGCCAAGTAGCCCTATTTCGAAGAGTTTGCAGAGTAAATAGCTGACAATAACAACAAGCTCCCACGTTGTGGCCCTCACCTAAACAAAGGAGGCACTTTGAGTGTCCGTCCTTATCAGGTATTTTCCCTCCACAGGTCAAGCAACGTTTAAATACAGCCGTTGCCATACAACTTGCCGAACAACACAATCCTGAAGAATAAACCAAGTCCAAGCCGATAAAAAGCCAAAACAACTAGACCAAAATGCCAGAAAATAGGGAAAAATCCCATTCATACTAGCAAAGAGGCTCCTATATGCTGCACACACGGCGGAGAAAAAGGAACTGACCGTTACACAAGGCGGGGGCTTATATACCCTGAGGGGATGGGTCAACCGCCAAAACGCAATGGTAGGCTCTAGAAGGTTCCGAATGCTGTTTCTGCGCAGGTGCAAAACCCATCTGTGTGAGTCACAGAAACCACGAAGAAGAACTAAGATCATATGAGAAGAGTCTACAATATAGCTTTGTCATGAAGTGGGAGCAAAAGTACAGGAATCAGAGTCCTGAATCTGCTGGTATCACTGTAGTAGTACAATGGCCATTTCTGCACTACACTGATATAGTGCTATTATTCCACTTTCAATATCCTATGGAATCCTCGGCTTTGAAGTTTAGGGAGGGGCATTTAGAATTCTCAGCCAGAGAGCTCTTTGGCCTCTGTAAACTACAAACCCCAGGATTCCACAGAATGTTGAAAGTGGAACAATAGCACTATGACAGCGTAGGGTGGAAATGGCCAATGTCTCTTGCACTAGCAGAGACTGTTTTCCCCAATGAACACAGGGGAGGGATCCAGTGCAGTTTTCCATTGCACCAACCAATGACCCAAAGCTGACAAGAAATTCACATTATTACTTGTGCAACATTTAAGTAATTATAACCCTAGGTCTAGACCATCTAAAAGCATGTATTTCCCCATATGTGCCTGCCTGGATGTTAAAAACTTCAGGGAAGGGCTTTCGATTCCTCCTGCTACCCTGCTATGCTTGTCTGGTGAGGACAGGGGAAGTCTTCCATGTGGCTGATCCTATGCTATGGAACTCTCTCCCAAGGAAGGTTTGGCTGGGTCCCTCCCTTCTCTCTTGCCACCAGCAGGCAAAAACCTTACTATTAAACAGGACTTCAGCATTAACAGATTGGGGTAGAGGGACATATAATAAGTGTTCTGTTTTTAATATGTAATATGTGTATCACGCTTTTTTTAATTAATGTCATAAAAATGTTTAAATGGGATTGATTGTTTAACACTTTTTACTACATATTATTTCAGCTATTTCAACAAATAAATAAAAGAAAAAGTATCAGCAGGCCTCAGAAAAACAAAATTATGGAAAAGGATAAAACATTTTAGTAAAGGAATCTTTAAGGAAAGGAGAAGACACAACAAAACAGCTTGATCAGTACTGAGCATAATCAGCCCTTACGGAGAGAATAGTAAGTAGTTAGTGTAAAAGACCATTCTTCAAACATGGAGAGGTAACACTGCAGGTTAACCTATATATCCCAAGACCAGTTGTAAGCATTGCAATTTGAACTCTTTTTCCTCAAGTCCTTCCTCCCTTTATTCAGTTTTTTTTTTTTAACAGAGAAACCCTAGGATAGGGAAGAAATAAGATGGTTGGAATCTAAACAGGAAGCATTCTTCATTGCAACATTTTGTTGAAGGTTCTAATTGTACCTGATATATAACTTTATTTCTAAAACCAATATTTACCTACCTGTTTTCACGTTCATACATTTCCTTTGTAGCTGTTCGGAGTTGTTCTATTTCATGGGAGGTCTTCTGTCTTATTTGTTCCAATTCATCATGCAGTCTGTTTTCATACTCTGTTTTATAATGATCTCTTGAAAGCAATGGTTGAAACATAAGGAAAATCCATTATCTTCCTTTGAATCACCTATGCTAACTTTAATGAACTTTAATTATTTTTTTTAAAGCATGAGTGAGAATCAAGTGGACCTCCAGATATTAATAGACAGCATCATCCTGCATTCTGCACTGTTAGCTATGCTGGCTGCTGGCAGCTGCATTCCAATATTTCAAGAGCTGCATGATTCCCTGTACTGTTTTAAGGAATCAGAGCTCTCTTGCTCCTACCTGAAAGGTCCAAGCTCTGGGACCTTCCTCCTAGTAATCTATACATAATCAATAAAGTGCAAGATTACAAGCAAGCATATAAAAGCTTCACTACCAATGAAGAAAAATAAAGAAAATTGCCACCTCAATTCTTTTAAACGATTTCAAAATTTTAAATCCATGCTTGCTTATTTGAATCCTTTTTTCAGGCATCAGGACAAAAACTATCCATAACAGCATAACCATTTCAAGTTCAGAAAGAAAGAGATATGACAGACCTTAACTTCTGTCCATGTACATCCCCTGGCAATAATGGGGATATCACTATTAGAAGATCTGTTATTTCTTTCACTTTAAGAATTTCCTGTATGTAAAAACTGACCTTAAAGACCCTGAACCAAACTGATTACCTTTGATAAACTGACCACAAACACCATGGTTGGTAAAAATAATTTTGTCCAACATCATTTTAATGCAATGACTCAAGACAACATTGAAACGATAAATTAACCTGTATACCTGGAGGCTACATATTTCTCATACATTTCTTCTCTAGCCCTTTTAGCATCATCTAACTGAACCTGAAGCCTTTCAAGACGATCTTCTTCATGAGCACAACGCACATTAAGTTCCATATTTTGACGGTTGAGGTAGTCCTTATCCTTCTGCAGCAAAGTAACAGACTGCTGTAAAGTTGCAACCTTTAAATTAAGAAGAAAAAAAGATAAAACCAGACATGTTTTATGTATTATTTCCTGGAAGATCTCTTTTTTATGCATTATTATTTATTTATTTTTTATTAGTTTTAGTTTTATTGGTTTTATGTGGGAGACAGTGTAGTGGTTTGAGTGTTGGACTCTGACAGACCAGGGTTCAAATCTTCACTCAGCCATGGAAACCCAGTGGATGACCTTGGGCAAATCATATTTTCTCAGCTTCAAAGGAAGCAAAGGCAAGCCCCCTCTGAACAAATTCTGCCAAGCAAACCCTGTGATAATTTTGCCTTAGAGTTGCCACAAGTCAGAAATATGTTGAAGGCACATAACAAGTTTTATGTACCAACCTTTAGTGCAACTTCCAGAGCAGTTTACAAAACCAAGATCAAACTCTGTACCTTCACATTGTAACTGGCAAAATTATTCAGCTGATTCAACAACTTAGATTTTCATTTATATCTATTTGTTGCTCTTCAAAGTAAATTTGCAGTGATCACACTTTTCTCATTCTTCTTCCTCTGCATGTGCTGAACTGTAATCTAGAAAAGTGGTCAACTCTATGCCTCTCTTCCATCTACTGTATTTTATGCTTAAGTCTTGCTATCTCCTTTGAGTGCCCACTTTAATTATATTCAGTGTAGTTATAAACCATCTGATAAAAGGTCAGTGTAAAAACCTTAAAAAGATAAAATATAAACCTTAAACAACTGGGGATACCACATGAAAAAAACAAGAAAAAAGAAGAAAAAATAAAACACACTCCACAACATGCAAAACCAAAATAAAATAAGCAGCTAAGTAGAAAAGTGTTATATTCTAAAAGCACGCACACACATACACACAACAAACAAACAAACAAAAAATTAAAGGCTGAGAAAAACAAATTATTTCATCTGATGCTGAAAAGATCACAGTCTGATCCTGATGAGTATCTTTGTGGAGGTCATTCCACAGAGAGGAACCCCTCACTGAAAAGGTCCTATTTCATAGTGCTCATCCAATCTCATTTGGCAAGGGCACCTGGAGAATAGGATCAAAAGAAGACTCTAGCACCCCAGTAAATAGATTTGGAAGCAGATGAACCTACAGGTAACCTGATCCCACGTCATGTAAGACTTTCAAGTTTAAAACACGCATTTTGAATTGGGCTAGAAATAAGACTACAAGTCAGTGCATATTTTCAGGCACTTGCATAATGTGATCGCATCAGCAAGTACAGTAAGTCTGCTTGACCTGTTCTAGACAAGATAATGTTTTTGGATCATACAGAAAGATAACTCCATGTAAGGGCACTGCAATCCAAACAGATGACTATTGGAACATGGTTTAAAAGTTACAGAAGTACCCCTGTTCAAGTAGTGTTACAGTCAGCATATCAGATATGCTGATAAAAGGTGCTCTGAGCCACCTGTGGCTCCAATAACAATGACGAGTCTAAGAGGACTCTTAACCCTATGAACTTGATCCTTTTGGGGAGTGCAACCCCTTCCAGAACAGGCTAATACCACTTAACTAGCCAGACAAGCCATCCAAAAATATATTTCTGCCTCATTTGGACTGAATATCTGGCAGTTTCTGCACTACATTGTTATAGTGCTATTATTCCACCTTCAACATCCTATGGAATCCTGAGGTTTGCAGTTTATGGAGGCGCCTTTAGAATGCTCAGCCAGAGAGCTCTTTGGCCTTAGTAAACTACAAACTCCAGAATTCCACTGGATGTTGAAAGTGGAATAATAGCACTATAACAGTGTAGAGTGGAAATGGCCTCTCTTTATTGCCCCTCATCCAATCCATTACTATGGCCAAGTACATGTATTAGATAAAGAATCCCAAAGCACAGCTATCATGAGGCAGTGCAACAATTCTTCAGAACCACCTCTGCAATCAGATATCAGTGAAACCATGCAATGTCCTCATGGTTGCAGAGGTGAAAAGCTGCTGAAAGTCTACATCTCAGAAGCAAACATTCTTACAATGACCAAGGGAACAGTTGATAGATTCCTCACCTTCATATCATTAAACTCATGCTCAACTGAGAAAACCATATCCAAAGTATGTCCTGCTTTGGTTCAATGACATTTTGCAGCAGCTTTATGGTTGTAAGCCAGCCATAAAACTGTGCCTCAGGTCATCCTGAACATTCACCCTGAGTGTACTCAACATCAAACCTAAGAAAAACTCTTGACAACTCAAGTAGGAAGAATGATGGGGACTCCGGCATTGTTACCTCAGCATAATTTGTCATCTGTTGAAAATCCTCAAAACAAGATATAAACATTCAAATCTGACACGCCAATGTGTAATCCAGACTGAAAAGTACTATATACAGCTGGCCCTCTACATTCACTAAGCTTAGGGTCATAGGATTCCCACAAAAGTGGAAAAACTGCAAATATCAAAATGTGTGTGCATGTCTATGTATGATGATGAGAGCAGGCATCCTGGGTCCAAACTAGGTCATGGAAAGGAGAGAGAAAGGCGGGGGGGGGTCAACATGGGAACCCTATACTTCTTCTCTCTTGCCCATCTCCTTCCCTAGATGGGGGGGGGGGCTCCAGACAGCGCTTGTGGTGCAGAGAAATGGGGCTGTGAGCTGTCCCTACCTGGTCAGGGAGCAGCTCGTGGAGGAGGAAAAGGACCAGAGGCAGGTTTTTAAAGGGCTGTGCAGAATGATCAGAGCTGCTGAGAGGGAAGGCGCCCCTGGGAAAGAAGCACTTGAGCTGGGGAGGGGGAGGGGTTGGAGAAACTTGCAAATAATCAAATCTGTGAAAATGAAATCCAACAAAAAAGACCATTCTAGGAATATGCCAGTATGGTGTAGTAGTTTGAGTGTTGGACTAGGAACTCCAGAAAATCAGGATTCAAAACCTCACTCAGCCATGGAAGCCCACTGGGTGACCTTGGGAAAGTCACACTCCCTCAGTCTCAGAGGAAGGCAAAGGCCAATCTTCTCTGAATACCCCATGATAGGTTTGCCTTAGAGTTGCCTTAACTTGGAAGCTACTTGAAACCACACAACAAACAATAACGGCAGCATCTACCAAAATAAAACTAAAACAAGAACTCAATTCAGGAACCCAAAGAAAACACTAAGTTTGCTACTTTGGGTATTTTTTTAAACAAATTAATAAAATTTAAACAAGATTCTACCTCTTTTGAGAAATCATTCCTTTCTTTGATTAGTGCTTTGTGAGACACTTCTAGTATTTCATATTTTCTTTGGAGCTCTGAAAAGTCATGTTCAAATGCATCGCGCTCACTGTTGAAACAAAAGCATACTATGATCAGTACACAATAGTGCTATGACCATAATTCTGTTAGCTGGCACAATTTTGCCAGCATAAGTAATGGTGGCACCGTAGGTAGTAGTAAAATGGCTGTGGTCACCACTGCAAAGAGAGGCATTGGATAGGAAGTCAAAACTTTTTGTGCCCAGGCTGCAGAGAAGTCAGTACAGCTACTTCCTCTGGCAATGGAGATGGCTTGCCATTGCACACCATTCTAAGAAGTGACTTAAACTGACATAATGTAGTATTATAGCAAGGCAAGTCACAGGCCTAAGAGTTTTCAAGCCTCTTTTAAAATTTGCTCTCATACAAATTTAACATGCACTGGTGTTCAGATATTCTTGTACCAATGGAAGCGAAACTGAGTTTCCATTTAACTTAATCAGTCTCCTCAAAACAAAAGGATATTTAAATTTATTCTGGTTGCAATACTTGGACTCTTTCAGAGTACTTTTTGAAAACCTGAAATAACTACAGAAGGATGTCAAAATTTCACATGACTGTCTGAGCAACCTCCCACACTTCAAGCTATGTCATATCACACTCCGACCCTATGATCATCATTTTCCTATGCATCTGTAACATAGAACTGGTTGGGCCAAGTCCTGCAAAATGCTCTGGTTGACACAGTCATTTTCACATATGATGATTCCAATGTGGTTTATATTGGTCTTCAGAGTTATGACATTCATTTTCCAAATGCAGTCGGGTGGTGGAAAAAAGGAAACACAGAGCTGTGAAGAATCTCAAAAGTAACGTAATTCTATCCCCTAGCACTGCAAGAAGCCCATTACTGCAGCACCTCCAAAAAGTAGCTATCCAGATTACAGCCGCCCGAAACAGTCTCTTTCAATGCAGAGTAGCTTGTGCTATCAGGGACAGTGGAGGCGGGAATGGTGTCAGTCGCAGGGGAGCAGGGAATTGGCAAAAATCATCCGTTCTTCATTGTTTGTGGTAGGAGCATTCTGAGAAAAACTCTGCTCAGAAGATGGTACCCCAGCAGAAACAAACCTTAGAACCAACCCATTAAACATTAAACACTCACTGGACCAACCAGATGGTTAAAGATTTTTACTTAATTATTCAGTTATCAAACAGATAAAAATGTAATACGTCATATATTGCAGAGCCCCAATATAATGGCTTTTGAGTATCTTGAAGGAAGAGAATAAGTTCTCTTTACTGGAAAGGCATATCATACGTTGTTAACATTATATTAAAATTATAATTAAATTTATATCCCACCTTTCTCCCAGTATAAGACCCATGTGTACTCACAACACAGATTAAAGAAAAGTTCAACTAAATAAGACATCATTATATTGAAGTGAGTTTGCAAACCACTGAGTGTTGTAGATTTGATGCCTGATGTTTGTGAACAGGTTCCACTGAAAATTAAAATGAAAGTTCATTCAACCATTATATTTACTAAATCACTTACCATTTTACTTTATCGTAATTCTCTTGCCTATAGTCACCTTGTTGAATCATTTGTTTTGTATCAGCCAGTTCCAGTGTTAAACGCTGACATCTAACTTCCAACTCTGAACGACTTCTTCTCTCTGCTTCATAGTTCTGAAAAGCAATCATAAACAAGTAAAAGAGTGAAGGAGACACTGATATTCATACATCTCAAAAGTACTCCATTTGCTGTGAGGGACCCCCAGAGGGTCACATGGAGAGAAGAGAATCATTCCCATCCTGTCCTGCTGAAGGAAAAAGTACTGTGTATGGGAAGACTTAACTGGGTAGCATCAATTAATTTTAAAAATGGATAGAAACAAATTATCAGTAACACCTCTATAATTGCTAGCAGTTCCTTCACCAGACATTATTAAGCTATTCACTACAGGACTGTTGGGAAACAATGAGATTCCACCAAAGAGGGTCCACCAGAAATAGAGAATGCCCTCTGCCCAATAAGGACTGACTATCCCTGCCATGAGCTGCAAGCTAAAGAACAATGCAGTTCCTTCTTCATACCCTAAAGGGGCCTTGAGATTGTATTTTTCATATCGCAGTCACTTATGCCTGATGATAAAACACCTTCGTAACAGAAGAGGACTTGCAGCAGCCATTTTTGACAAGCTACAGGTGTGGGGCTCCCTCTTGACACACCCAAGTTTTCAGTCACCTCAAAAATTGCTACTTGGATCTTATAGTATCAGCATGCTCTTCAACCCATCAGCTAGGTTCAATTTGGAAGCCTCAGGGATTCATCTTAATTTCAACCTGGAGAAGGGAGTGGAAAACCTTCTTACCTTCCAACAAGGCAAGGTTTGCACTTTCAGAATGCTTTTACACTCTGTATTTTCAAGGTGTACCTGAAGAATGCTTTATTTTTGCAAAATATGTAAAAATGCAGCATATATACAGGAAGACCGTTCATTTGTAAACAAGTATAAAGAAAAGATGCACTATTACAGAGATTTGATGAATATTTGGTAATCAACAAACTTACAATCATAACCCAAGAGAAACATCCTATTCCTGTACTTGTAACCTTCATTCCAGCAAATTTTAAGCTATAAAAGACCACGTAACCAAGATAAAGACCCAGGGATCAGACCCTGTAGCAGCGTCAGATACAAATGCCATCACCACCTCTACTGTGGCAACACTATTACAGGTTTCATCAAGTGCCTATTAACCAGCTTATCTTCCAATATGATATATGTCACAATCTATCAGCAATGCCCTTCTGCATTTTACACAGGACAAGCAGGTCAGTCTCTACACAAAAGAATAAATACAACAAATCTGACATCAGCAGACGCAATATTCTAAAATTTCAAAACCTCATTGTAAGACCTCTCATAATGCCTACTTTTACGCAAAGGCATTTCAGAGGGAGATGACAACATTAAATAGCTGAATTGATTAAGATGTTCAGTTCTATCTCCAGTGGCCAACACTAGGACAGAAAGTCCTTAGCCTAATAATCTGTAAATTAGTTTACCAGCAGCAGAATATTTGTATTATGATAAACAATTCTTTTTGTTCATGGTCACTGTTAACTTGCAGTATCACTCTGTACTTCTCTGCAGTTCATTTCATTCTGATCTCAGTTTACAACAACCACTGTATTGCTCCAGCCATACCTCTTATGAAGCAGACTACAGTCAACAAAAGCTTCTACCAGTTTTATGGTACTGTCCAGATCTATTAAACTACAATCCTCTCTCTACATTTGTGGATTGGACCTTCACAAATTTGATTATTCGTAAGCATGCACGCCTTCCCCCTGATTCCCCTTCTCCTGTTCTCATGTATTTTGCCCAGGCGCAGAGAACTTGTGCTGAAGCAAAATGGAAGGGAATGGGTGTGGGGGAAGCCTCGAACAAGCCTTCCCTTCTCCGTCTGGAGCTCCCGGCTTCTTGTTCCAATGCAAAATGAAAGGGGAGTAGGGGAAGCCTTGTGCAAGCTTTCCTTCTCCCCTCCAGAGCCCCCTCTCCTATTCCTATGCATTTTGCCCTGGCACTGAGAACTTGCATGAGGCTTCCTCCACCACCACTTCCATTTTGAATGGGAATGGGAAGCAGGGAGGTCTGGAGGGAGAAAGGAAGGCTCACAGGAGGCTTCCCCCACCCCTCTTCTCTCTATTTTGTATGCAAATAGGGAAGGGGGAGCCCCAGAAAAGAATGAGAGGGGGAGCAGTGGTAGAGTTATTCATGGTTTTTCCATTTTCATGAGGGTTCTGTGCCCACAAAAGTGGAGGGCCCACTGTATTCCTATCCCCAACCACTATGGATAGCATGCAAAAGGCTGGTTCATGCCACAATAAATGTGTTACTCTTCTAAGTTTTTTGTAATATACTATTTTAAAAGGAAAAAGGGCATTTTCCCTTTTCATCAATTGTGTTTTACCACACAGAAACATAAAGGCATTTAAGTTAGGAATAAATACAGAGTCCATAACAACACCAAAATCTTCATCAAAAATCTCATATAGTGCCTGTAAAGACAATGCAGTGCCTGAAAAGCTGTGATTTACACACTACGTACTTCATTCCAATGCAAACAGGTATGGAAATTTCCTAGGTGAAGCTATTAAGAGCCTGTATGCTTTATCATGCTGCCTCTCTGCTGCAATCTTACCATAATTAGTTGCTATTAGGATTCTGAACAAGTTCCATCAACACTGCTGATTTCACACTAGCCAAAAGGCAGTTAGGATGGCCCATGAGTGTTCTCTAGTCATAATACTTTGAATCTGTTCCTAGAGGCACCAACAACCAATCAGTATCTTTCCTTGTTTTAAAAGGACAGACACTATTTCTGAGTTGCTTAGAATTTTCCCATCTGTCAATGCCCCACTTGTAGCAGCAGCTGTCCAAGATGTAAAGTGTGTCTCTGAAAAAGCCACACTTAGCAGATGGCTAGAATAAGCTCCATGTTTATAGCAGAAGACATTCAAAACATGTTTTTCAAAGTCCCAGACAGGAAGCAGAGTCAGGAAGAACAAGATACACACAATCTTTTTCAGGTACACTCCTTTACAAAGACTTATATAGGGGTCTTCTCCCTTTATTCTACAGAATTTAGTGGTACATAATATATTTCCTAACACTCACCATTAAGCTTTTCACTCCAGCATATTGTAGAATCAGAGCTAATATTATAACAACAACAACAACAATAAAACAGTGTGCAGTAGTGTTAGCTGTATCACCTACTTTTCCTTTTGGTCTTCAGTCTGCTAAAGAGCTAGTTTTCTTCTTGTGTATTCCTTTATATCCTTTCTTTAAAAAAATGTTCTATTTATGGAATCTTGTTGACATTGTTTGGTGACATCTGGCACTTTAAAATGTATTGTGCTTAATTTGAATCTTTCAGAGTCATATCCCTACCATCTTCACAATCCCAACTAATACCTGCACTACTGACAAGATTGTTCAAACCTATTTCCTCAAGGTTCTCTGCACGTATTACAAATTCAGTGAGTATGCCATATTTTCATTTATCATGCTTCTTGCACATTAATTCTCGTACAATGATTACTTCACATATTCTACGCATTCTTTTTGTGTGTACTACATTTAGAGATTTTAAGGATCGGGGGAGGAGAATGGATTACCAACATGCTAATAAAAGTTTGAATGTATGCAAGTCCTTAGCAGTCTAAAAATTATACGTATGTCACAAAACACTATTTACCCTTAAAGTACAGTCAATTTTCCACGTGTCGAGGTAGATGAATCACTATTAAAGCAGGTGGATTTATTAGGCCTTGAAAAACTAGTTCTTTTCCTTTTCATTTACAAAGGAAGGTTCCCGCAGTTCAGGAGCTGCAAAATTGGCCAGTCATAACAAGTTTAACAAATGTGATCACTTTGCAATATTTGCAAAACTCTTCAGTTCTCTACAGAAATTCACAGACAAAGGAATCATAGGTTTGTGAAGAACACCTGCTTCATACAAAGAAAAGTCCCAGGGTCAGTTAAGGAGCACAACTGAACCCAGTCACTCATTGCTGAAATCAGTTCAGAAAACTGGAGTGGAACACAAATCTAAATTACTTCCATTTCCTTTGGCTAGAACATAATTTTTTAAACGTGAGAACTAATAACCAGTAAAAAGGAAAAAAAATATTAATAACTAGAAGTAGAGGGTATCCTTGCATTTTAATGATGGTGACAAAAGTCCTTCAGTTTTAAGAGGCAGAAAAGAGAGAGGCATTTTGAAGTAACCTTTTTTTTCCCTCTTTGAAATATGAAAAATATTTCTTCTTGTCCATCCTGACCTACTGCCAGTCAACTTAAACAGATATCTGAAGTCCCAGTATTATGTAGGGGAGAAAGTTTTTCTTCGTTCTCCCCAACTACTTACAAATCTTTATAACTTATACAAAGCTGCTGTGTCTCTACCTCACATTTTTTGGCTAAAGTTAAGTGCCCTAACATCTTTAAACCTTCCTAATAAAAAGATGCTATAAACTCTTCCTGATTTCATTTGCCTTTAAAAAAAAATTCAACTCTGCAGTATCCTTTTTGAGATATCTATCCTATGAATCACAGTGATGATATATGGTAACCCCTATCAAGTTATGTTTTAATTATATAATACATATAATATTTGTAATACTCCAGGAACAAGTATACAAAATACACATACAGATTGTAAAAAAAGATAACACTGCAGAATCTTTCAGGATATTACAGAATCTTTCACCATTAATAATATCTTACATAACCATAAACTGTCTTCTCTCAAATAATCTTAAATAATTCCTTATTCAATATTTGTGTATGTTGCAAATAGGCATTCCTTCAAGGTTATTGTTGAATCATTTCCCCATTTCTCCTCTTAAATATATAGACAATTTCAGTCTTTTCTAAAATTGTCCAGTGTTTTGTCTTTTAGTCAATTTATCCATTTACATGATGTCATATAGTTCCAAAAGCCAGTCTTCAATTTCAGCTTATCCTTTCTCCATTACCATTCAGGTTCTCCTCTTTCAGGTTATCCTTTTTCCATTCTCTGGCATGTAATATTCTAGTTTTAGTAATAATATACAGTAAAATTGTCTGGTCTCTTTTTTCATATATTAATCTACAATCTTAATCATATTAAGAAGGTAAAGTTCAGGAAATCTTTTTTAATTACCTTAGCAATTTCACTATGAATGTTTTTCCAGTACCCTTTAGCCTTCTCATATTGTGACCAGCAATAGTAAAAAGATCCTGTTTCTGCTTTGCATTTCCATGATCTATTGTTGCACCCTTTGCTGGGATCAAGTGCCATCTATACAGTAATCTGTAATAATCCTTTTTAATAGACTGGCTTCCGATAAATTTAAAAACTGTTCAAGTATCAAAACAATGATCTAATTGTAATGTATGCCCAATACTCTGGCCCCCTTTAATCATACAGCTCTTTATTGTTTCTTGTTCCGATTCCTATTTTAATAGAAGTTTATACAGCTTGGCTATAATATATTTCCTGACTTCAATATAATATCAAATTCAGAATTGGATTTATCAAATTTCTCTTCTTATCTTGTTTAAATCTTGGAGTTGCTCATCTAAAAACCAAGAACAGTCTATGCCTTCTACCAATAAATCTCTTGATTTAAGGTAGGTTTCATTTTCATAAAATTTTAGATCTTTTAAGTCCACCAATTTGTTGAGGGCTGGCTTTCTGAACTGTAAAAAACCTCTTGGGGAGATATGCATAGCGTTATTTGAGGACACAGCCTTTATTTATATTTATGCCAAATTCTAAAAAGTGTTTTCCTTAAATAATGTGACAAAAACTCCTTTCCAGGCTTATTCTTTGCATACAATATATCTGCATGCCAACATTGTTTCAAATCTGCTCCTTCCAGAAGCAATATTCTCTCATCCTCTAATTTTACCCAATCTAATATCCATGTTAATGCTTTAGCATGTGCATATAATTTAAGGTCTGGTAAGGTCCACCTCTTTCTTTGATGTCTTCCATTAGTTTCCATTTAATTCTAGGTTTCTTCCCAGCCCAGATAAATTTAGCAACCCCCTACCAAGTTATTTTAAAGTACATACGTGACACAGCACCACCACCACTTCTTACGCAGAAGCCAGACGGGCAGAAGCACAAGAGGCAAAGCACAAAAATGCCATCTCTATGCCATATACTGAACACACGTAAACATAACAAGAAGACAACCTTGCCACAGGATGCACAGTAAATCAGATCTGCTTTTTATTTCTTACACCAGGAAGAAATTTGCTTTTGCAAAATCTCCTGCAAATTCAAAAACAGTATATATAAGAAATCACATTATAACTACAGTTCTCCCTCCACATTTGTGGGTTTGAGACTCGTGGATTTGATTATTCACGAGTGGCTTGCCTCCCCCATTTCCTCCTCCCATTCCCTAATGCAGGGAAATCTCCTCCCCTGCCCTTCCCCCACCAGCTATGGCACTGACAGCTGGTGGGAGAGTGAAATGGGGGGTGCATCTCCTCTGCCCAGCTCCCCTTCCAGACAGCTGAGGGCTCCATCATGCCAGGGACGGATGGCAGAGGGAAGTGGGGGGGTGATCTTAACATCCCCACTCTCCTCCCTCACACCTCCTGCATGATTGTCCCAGGGGCAGGTGGGAGAAGCATGGAGGGAGCGCGATCTTGCTTTCCCTGCTCTTTTCCAGCCCACCATGGTGCGATCCTGCCAGAGGTAGATGGGAGAAGCATGCGGGGAGTGCGATCTCACTCTCCCCACTCTTCTCTGGCCTGCCACGGGTGTAATCCCACTGGGGGTGGGTGGGAGAAGCATGAGGGGAGCACGATCTCACTCTCCCCACTCTTCTCCAGCCTGCCATGGGCACATTCCTCCCCTGCTCTAGAGGAGGCCCTGCAGGGGACTGCAGGACTGGCGATCGCCCATTCCCTGCATGTCCCAGGGCCTCTGCTCACTGGCAGCAGCTGGCAGGGGCATGCAGAGATGGCGATCGCCCATTCTCTGCATGCCCTCGGCTGCTGCCGGTGTGATTGGACTCGCCATCCGCTCATCTGCAGCTCTGGCGCAATCGGCCCTGTAGCAACAGGGGGGAGATGGCGAGGGGGGCAGAAAAGATCTTTTCCTCCTGGTCACCATCTGCCTGCCCACAGCTCTGGGAGCAATCACTCTAGCAGCAGGGGCAGAGGGAAGGGAGGAAATATGCTTTCTCCCCCTCTCATCTCCTGTCCATTGCCAGCAATGGCTGATGTCGCCACATGTGCAGGGAAGGAAGGGTGTTTGGGGGACTTATTCGCGGTTATTTCATTTTTGCGGGGGTTTTCCACAAGTATCCCCCATGAATGTGTAGGGCCTATTGTATATTAAACATAAAAAAAACCTGTAAATAAAAACAAAATCGAAAGCAAAAGAGTGAATGATAAAACAAAACCAAAAGTAATAAAACAATACTCATGTTAAGATATCACCACAACAATTTATGACAAGCTCTGAAAGCACATTTATAGAAATCCTTGGCGGCTGCCCCTGCCAGTATTCCCATGGCAAGTGTGAAGCATAAAGCCTGCTCTCACTCTGTTTCTATCCTATAAATGATAAAGCCTGATTCATGGAGTTGATGTGATATCAGCATATGCAAAAAAAAAAAAGCACTTTTAAAATCATATTGTTTTATGTACAGACAGAGAGGAGAAAAGCTTATGCAACTGCTGATTTAGATGCAAAACAGCAACAGAAGGAAAGACACAACCTGAACGGCAACAATTTAAAAAATGAGCAGCAGAAGCTCAGATTCCCAACTCAGGTGTGCACACAAACCCTTTCTTTAGGCACTTCCTTCGCTAGTTACATATAATGGTAAAGTGGCTTATCAGCAATTGAAAGATTGAAATTTTGAAGGTCTCCATTGCTTCATCTTTACATCTAGTTTACATCCAAAATTTCATCTTAACCCCCCCAACACTATGCTAATAGGAGATTTAAATATGACAAATGGTATATAAATTGCTTAGATAAATTTTTAAAACATGCCAATACAAATAACACCCACTATCATCAGTTCCGATGACAAAAAATAATTATTCCATCAACTTACTAAGGGCTGAGTTGAATTTTTAGCCACCTCTGAGACTTTTCATCATCAAGGCTGGGAAAGTCTATTAAAGACATGAACACTGTCCTGACTTACATTTTTTATATGGCCACTTTATGGGGGTTTAAAATTATACTTCTTGGTATATAAGGTAAGTTATACTGTTTGCATTTCCAAAACAAGTCAGCAAAATATACAAAAGCAACCAATCATTATAGCAAGCATTTTATGCCATTTACAACAACAATAGATATTCCTTTATTGGTTAAAATTAGAGATTCTTTCCAAACCTACAGTTTAATTGATGAAGCAGACAGTATTTTTCTAAATGTGCGGGTTCCAAAATAAACCTTTATTTTTATTTGAAAATAAGAAGCTTTTTTTTCTTTTTCAGGACATGGATAGAGCTCAAGTTGCACTAAAAAGCTGAGGAGATATCCGAACTTTAGATCTGACACTTGTAAGAGTTTCATTCAAATAACAATAAAACATACAAAGCAGGGGTTTAAGGAAGGATATTTCAGTTTTGTGAGTTTCATTATGACAAAATACACTTAGGAAAGTACATGGCTTTCACAGTGAATGAAATGAAGGCTAACTTCATTAGTATTCTTGATGACATGTTAAATTTGGAAATTTTGCCAGAAATATAATACCTAACCATTTTCAGCATCCTGTGAACTAAAAGAACGCACAGCACTTCTCTACTTTCCCTGAGCAGTATCTTCAGCTATGAACTTTTTAAATCCCAGAAGATCAAGTATAGATTCTAGATGCCAGAGATCATCTATCTTTAAATAAATACTGACACCAAGTGGTAAGAAATAGCAAATGTTCACATTTAGTCATTTCTGCAACTGTATCTAAAAGCATGTCTTTTATTAAAGACTTCCTGTAGGTTCTGATCTGATGGTCAAAACGTATCATGAGTGTTCCTGGTTGTACACACACACTAAGTAGCATTCTAGCACACAGAAAAGTGTATACACACAGAAATGTGTATACTGTGCTTAAATAAGTAAGGCCACCATCACACATAAATTTAAAGGTAGATTTTGACAGAAGGCTGAAATAAAAGAAATGTCAAGCTGTTGAAATGCTCATGAAATCAAGATGCACTGATCTCAATACAAAGGGGATCTGTTGAAGAAAATGTCCCCCCCTGAACAGCCGTTCTTTATGCCCACCACTCTAAAGACAACCAAAGCAACTCAATTAGATGGTGCAGAACTCCTTGCGAGGAAATCCCTGCAAAGAAACACTTGGTGTGTCTCTTGACCTTCTTATTCACTGCCCTGCTGCAGAATACCACAATAGAAATAATGCATCAGATGTTGGGACAATTTTTGTCACACCTACTTGTGGTGCATTTTAAATAATTAAAAAAAAATATATAGGGCACATTCCTGTAACTGGAGGACATTGCCTACAAGTCTTGAGGTGACTTTTAGAAGGTCTAACCTGTAGGTCTACTTTTATGTGAATTCTGTAGCTATGTGACCTGGGGTTCTAAAATATCTCATTCAGTAGCAGGAGGGTTAAGCATTATATTATCAAAATAATATGCATAATATAATTTTCCTGGTATGCAATGTCTTTCAGAGGAAGTGGGAAGTACAATTCATTTCATTTCAAGAACAGCAAAATGATTTAAAGTATTGTGTGTGTGTGTGTATTAATCTAGCTTGGTCTTTATTAAGTGGGAAGCAAGTTTATTACAAGAGGCAGATGAATTGTTTGAAACAAAATTGATTTGCTAAAAGATTTGGTCATAAATAAACATAGGCAGCAATTTCCCAAACTGCCATATTTATTTAAATGTGATGATAATATAAGACCTGCAATAGTTAGTTGCATATTACTTTGTTTAGGGCGCATATCATCAGATACCAGAAGGAGACAGCAAATATGCTGTGCAAGCACACCTACTTGCCTGTACCTACCATATGGGTCATTCATAATCCACTGACTACATTGCTGTGCTCTGCTATACACTCACATTTGATTCAGTGGCTAGAACTCTTCCTGCAAAAAATTACATCAGTTTTTCCTAAACTTGTAATAACCAGCAAGTAAAATGTGCATACTCTCAGCCAGACTTGTAGTAACATGGTAGATGATAAATTTGAGCCATTAAGGGCGCAGTTCTATGCACACTTGCACCTAAATCCAATAGTTAGTCCCAACTAAAGAAGAATCATTGAATCAAATGGATTTATCTATATATTGACTCGTTATTCAACAACTGAACTCCATGCAACTTTCTTTTAAATCAGTTAGTTTAACATTCTGCTACAGGTCTCAGTTCCAACAAAATAATATTTATCACTCAGAAGTATATTGCTTCCCCCAAACCTACTTGCAATAAAATAAATTTTAAAAATCCACCCTCCCAAAAAAAAAACCAGACTGAAGACAAAATTAAAACTCAATTTTAATTAAATCAACTATATACACCAAAGGCCTTCGAGAATAGTACAGTTTTGGTTACTCACCAGAAGAAACCTTATTTCCCTTGGGATGGAATTTTGCAGCACTACTGCTACTACAAAGAAAGCTCAGTCTCCTCAAACTCCTGTATTCCCCTGAAATGTCTAAACCCAACCGCTCAGCTGGCAAATTCCAGGTAGGTTCATATAGGAGCAGGCACTCTTTCAGACTTCCTAACCCTAAACTGTTTAGGGCTTTGTAAGTCAAAACTGGCACCTTGAGTGAAGCTCAGAAACAAACTGGAAACCAACACCTCAGTCTCCAAAGTATGTGCCAGATCATAGTTTAACTGCCATATTTGCACTAGTTGTAGATTCAGAACCCTATTCAAGGGCAGCATCACAAACATCACATGACAGTAATCTAATCACAGATTTGTATAAAGGGACTCAGTTGCTGCTCTAGGAAGTCCTGGCTATAGCACCCAGATGGCCTACCAGGAAGAATGCTGGGTTCAAGAGCACTCCCAAGCTACAAATCTGGTTCTTCAGGGAATGTAAGCCCGTACAAAATAGGTTGTGACTCCAAGCCTAGATTGGCCTGTCTACTGACCAACAGAATTTCTGTTTTTCTGGATTCAGTATTGACTTGTTCACCCACATCTAATCTCTCAGTACATCCAGACAGCAATTCAGAACTTCCTTGGTATCCTAGAATGTTCAGTATCTGCTTTAATTTCTACACTACGGCTATTTTAAATTAAATATTGACATACAAACCTCCATCAAATGTTTCAGCTGAGATTTGTAATCATCCAGTTCTTCAAAGGCTGCTTCTTTCTTCACTTGTAGTTCATTTACCTCCTTTCTTAAAGGATGTATTTCTTCATAGAATCTAATCTAGAAACCACAAGACAAACACACACAGTTATTACTCTCTAAAGTAACTGAAAGAAATATAAATATTTTATATCTTTCTACCCTTCATCTTAACTTCTTTCTTTGCCATGATCTCAATTTTTAAGAGTTTCCAGGCAGAGACATACCCGTTTAAATTCTGCCTAAAGCACTTAAAAATAAGTGCTGGGGAATCAATAACAAAGAATCTCATCTCTGTCAAGAATCACATTCTGTTGATGGTAATCTGTCAGGGACTAAAGTGCCACTTCTTTTTCTCTCTTTCTGTTATCCTGTTCTCTTTCCTTGTCTGCCAATCCCTCTCACACTTTCCTCTCCTCCTAGCATGTTACAGTAGAAGGAACAGATTATTCTGAATAGAGATCTGAACTGATCACTTTCAAGGGCTTTTGATATTAGCCTGAAATCATGGGTTCTCCATGCCTATGCAATACAAATAAGCATGCCTATTGCAAACCTATGCAATACAAATAATAACCCTGTATTTAATAATTTCATAAAATAAAAATCCATAAATCTTACAATAGAGCAAGATTATAACATTGATATTTTACAAGCTAGCGACAGAATAGTACAATTTTGAACACTATACAAGGGACACTATCAAATTCAGTAGGGCTTACTCTCAGGACTCCTATAGGATTACAGACACTTAGGCCAGGATACAAAGATGTACCATTTAGTCCTCCATTTTCATGGGAGCTAGGGGTACAAAACCCTCGTGAAAGTGGAAAAATCATGAATGAGATTTTAAAAGCTCATTCATCTCCCAGAACTAAGCAGCCACCAGCCATGGTGGGGGCTGATCCAGCTCCTCATCTCTCCTCCTCCTTTCCCCTACTCCTGTCCTCCATATTCTCTTGCTTCACACCCCACAGTCCACCTCTAAGCCCCACTTCCCCTCTTCTCCCCATTTTGTTGTCCAACGGTACCTCCTCTACCTTCTCTTACGTCTCACTCCATGGTCCTCCTCCCCTGCCAAAGGCAAACGGCCAGTTTGCAAATGGCAAGGGGTTCATTTATATGATCCAGAAGCAACAAAAGACACCAGTTGTACTTGAAAAAGCCTTAAAATTTATTGAACAGCAAGCTATTTAAACAACATAAGCATACAAGCAATTATCAGCATGTAGATGGAATCTAAGCCCATGATGCCTGGTAACATACAGATGGATTTCTCACCAAGCAAGACCCCTTCAATCAGCTGCCCAGAAGCCTGGGACGGAGCACCGAAGGGGACTCCTCTGTGTAGCTACAAGGTATAGGGCACTCCAGCTGTAAGCCCATGCTGAGCTCCCCCTCAGGACAGATCCCAGGGAGGTTTTATACCGCTTGATCTAAGAGGACTTGGCCATCTTCCATAGAAACTTCGGGACTGTTACACACCTGGGATGAGCTAAAATGCTTTGAACTGTCACGGTCACCAATTAAGTGGCTATCTTTTGGATTCCTCCCAGTGCCTGTTATCCAGTACTAATTGGATAGCTGTCCCGAGCCAAAGGCAGGTGCCAATTAGCAGATATCACCTGCAACTTTGTTTTCTCTACATTGTAAGCTAACAAGCATACAGAGTGCATGAAAGAAGGATACAGAAACTGAAGCAAATTACAGTATACTTAGCAAGTCAGACGGCCTTTCTAGACTTTTCTGAGGAACAACATGGAGAAACTTAGATCATGGAGGAACAGAGGTCAGGCCATACCTTACACCTCCTCGAGATTACAATGGTCTTCCGCTCATTTCCCATACACCACTGCCAACACCATTTCTCATCCTTCCCCCATCTTCAAACATCACCAGCCCCTACCTCCTCTTACTTCACACTCTGTGAGAGTATGAGGAAGGGAGGAGAACCTACAAACTCATGAATAATCAAATTCACAAAAGGGAAACCCATGGAAGTTGAGGGCCAACTGTACTTTTGCTTGAACCAACTGCCCCATCAGAATCAGCAATTCTCATAGCCTTCTGCAGCCCCCATACATTTTAAGGTGCTGGAAATTAAGTTTTTGGTGACACAGAAAGGATGTAGTGGGAAAGGAAGAATGTCCTGTTGGAACTGGATATGGAACTACCCTATTAGATCTTGGCCATAAATTCAGATTAACAGGAGTAATGTGTTTACCTTCTAACAATTTTTAATTTTTTAAAAAATTAAAATGTAGAAACGAACATTGAAGTCTCCAAAATGAGTTTTTTCGAAAATTATTTCAGAAAGTATTTTTTCCAAAACAAAAGTTTCAAAAATAAATTAAGACAAAACTGGATACTCAGATCATCCGCTGAGATATAAGACTATATAACTTTGTCTGTAGCTTTTTCAGATGACAATAAAATAGGTCCCCCATATCTTCTGACTCGCTTTCCCCAGTTCCAGTAACCCACTGCCAAAAAAAAAAAACCACCTTCCTCCCTTTCCTACCCCACTCACCTGCAACACAACTAGTGTAGTTATAAACCAAGAGAGACATGAGGCTGACTTCAGATCTTATAAAATACTTACTGAGGCAAGGAAGGGAGTAGCGGTGGAGGGTGAGCAGTAAGAATGGCAAAGCGCAGTGCCAGCAGCGAGGTTGCTTTCTCCCGCCCTCCTTCCCCATAAGTGCATTCAGCCACATGATACTTGCAAGATGAACAAGAAGCTCTGGGGAGTGCCCCACATCTCTCATACTGCCATGTGATGATGACACCTCTGGCCCCCAAGAACAAAATTTGAGAGTGTCTGGAGAAAAAGTGGTCACCTCTTGCGAGCTTATGGCTATCACTGCATCTACGGTGGACGAGTGCACAGGAGTAACTGCGTGATCAGGAAGGGGAGGTCACTATGGTACTACTGAGCACCTGACTGCTGGCACTGCTACCGCCAGCCCCTCCTTTTCCTTGTCCACTGGGGTGGCACTTTGCTTCTTCATTTGTGATGGCAGGAATAGTCGGGGCAAAGAGCTGAGACTGTAAGTCAACTCCCTCTGCTATGGCAAGCAGCCCTTCTTCCTGCAACACCAGGAGCCACAAGCACTCTTGTTGTGGGCATCTCTAGGTCTTCCACATGAGAGTTTTTTGGGGTTTTTTTTTTTCCAGTCTTAAAATATAGTCAAAATATAGAATTCACTATTACCCACTTTTTTTTTTATTAATTATGGTAAATTCTGGAGCTTAATCTCTGAGGATATGGGGGACCTACTGTACAAAAAATGGGGTGTACTTTAGAGGACTCCTGTATCTACCTACTTATAATTCCACAAAGTCATTGCTGTAATACGATAAGAGAATCAAATATCAAGCGTCAGAGGCAGCATTTGAGTCCCCTAATTTTGTTATGGGATCTTGCACATGAAATGTGTTCTGTTCAGTACTTTTCTGAACTGTGGTTACTAAAGATAAAGGTCACAACATCAACAGCATTGATCGAACGGCTATGCTATAAATTAGACTAGTCATACTTTATGAGCTGGTTAGTTTAGACCAGGAAAGAGGAAATGTCATGGGTCTGGGGACCAATTTCTGCTCCCTCTCAGTTCCCCCTGTGGGCTACAGTCCCAACTGCTGCCAACATGTGTCCCAAAATTCAGTAATTTGTGAGAACTGAGAGTAGTGGAAAACAACTTCTGGCTTCCCCTGATGGCATTTTCTCAATAAAATAAGGCAAATGGGAAACACACATCATGTTATAAAACAGAACTGTGCTTCCCAACTGGCTTCAGGAGCAACAAAAATATGGGGTGGAGGTGGGGGTGAGGATATTTGAGCCACTTGTTTTCTGGCCCTTCTTTAGACTAAAATACTACTGGCACTAAAGAAAATCAGAATTAGCTATATGTTTAAAACTGTATGAATACCAGAAAAGCAAAGTTCTAAAAAAAAAGTGTTTTATTTTTAAAAATGCACGCATACTGTTATAATTGAATGTTTCAGAAACAATTGTCATTTAGCTAATGACTTCTCAAAACTTAATATATAGTTACTACAAAGGCAAATTGCTTTGTTTATTCCTTTTCATGCCCTATAATCTCCAGTGAAAGTGAGCCCTCTAGAACTGACAGATTTAAACTTGTGATGTTTTGTCAAACTACTTATTGCATAATGGACTCATGTACTTACAGACACGTATTCAGGAATAGAGAGTTCATCTTCTGGGAGAGATTTGAGTTTGGTATAGTCTTCCTCAGTCAGTTCAAGGTCACGTAAACTGCGGCGAATATCTCCAGATCGTTCTCTTAACTGGTGATTGTTCTTTTCTAGCTGTTTCTGGCGCAGTAAGATGGTTTCCATTTCTTGTTTCATTAATTCTTGGTGTTTGCTATGTAAACAGTTAAGAAAATGTTTGTGATTTACTTAGAAAAAATTCATTCTATTAAGGTGATAACTTTAATTCTTTTGAATTCAGTATTCCTGATACAGTGAACACTAATCCCATAATCAGTACAGCTGACAATACTTACTAAAAATTAGTTTTGCTTCTTTATTAATAGTTTATACAACTTAAACACGACCATTTCATTCTTGAAAGCTATGACTATGAAAAAAAACAGGTAAGTGCTGACAGAGGGTTCTAACCAATGTTGCTGCTTAACGGATGGAAGAAGCTTCCATTCACACAAGAAGCTTGCTTTTCTTTACAGAGTGTCCTTTCTGGCAATGCAGACTTATTTCGTTTATGGAGTAAAAATGTCAGATATCTACCAAAAAATTAAGCATGTAATTTTTACTTTTTTTTAACTATGTTAGCATCACACACTACATTTCACATTTTTCCTTTAACCACATGGAAAACTATGTATAATCTGAAATCTAAGTTCTAACATTTGCAACATTAGCCATTTCAACTAAATACTGTTTCACACAGTCTGATTCTTTTATCAAGACAATCTCACCCAGGTTAGTAACAGGGGAAAATTCACTCCCCCAGACTGTGCCCAGCTTTCCTATCTTCTCTCAGTCTCAAATTGTCTCAAACTCCCTCAAACTGGCTTATACAAAATGTATCTATCAAGGTCACTAATACAAATTAATGCCCCCCCCATAACACTGGACAGCTATTAACTTTTGTCCATGATGCCAGTGAGACCTCTAAAACCCATCTGTCAGGTGGCAGAGGCCCAACTCAATAAACAGATTCATTCACATAAACTAGCCATGGTTACATCTTGAACATCTGAAGTGTAAACACATAACAACAACAACAACAAAACAATAACAGCAGAGCTTAATGTAAAACTTGCAAAAGAGACTGACAGGTTATTGTAATTTAGCTCCTACTTTTACCTATAGAATATACCCATTTGATTTCTTTCTTTTCATACCGAGCATCTTCTTGCTGTAATGCCAACTGGTTATCTAGTCGTAAAGATAGTAGCTGCTTCTCATGGAGAGCATCATTAAGTTTCTCTTCTAACTCTTCAATCTAAAACATATAATTAAATAGCAAGAAAAGAAAGGATTTAAGTAAATTAAATTTAGTTTTTTTAACAAGAATTCAGATTCTGTTAAAATGAAGAGAAGTAAGTGCAAGCTTGATTATAACGTTAGTTATCCTTTCTTATCCAAGCACACAGCAATAACACCTAAATCTGGATTACTTGGGCTACCTCTACTCCCAAAATTCCACTTTTTAAATAATACCAACCATCTCTACCCAATCCATTCCCTCTCTCAAACTGGACAACATCATAAACTTCAAAGCATCATCACATGTGGAATAGTATGCCATATGCCGCCACTGACCAGGAAAATTATGGCCTTTCTAGTTAGTTCTAGTAGTCCATCACAAACACATTTAGTTATAGGCAGGCCCCACTAATCGTAAAGGAATTACTTCTAACCAAACACATATCGACTAAACTTAAGGATAAAACTTGTAGAACATGACAGTTAAGCCTAACTAGATTAGGCCTACTGAATATATTGAATTTATGTGATTGTCGACTCACCAAGTTCTTACTGATTTAGTGGATTTACTTCAGTTTGGACTAACAATTGCATTGAGATTTCAGTATTTTCATTATACAAGAGTGCCATTACCATTTTTTTTTTGTAAAAAACAACCTTTTCTGTTGTCTTGCATTCAGAACAGCCTCATAGCAAATGCTATGGATATTCCAAATAGGAAGACACTTATCCTGTTACAGAGTGGGATCTGTCTTACATTTCTTTTGATGCACCACAAAGTGACTTATTATGTAGACACACTTCTAAGGACAAAAATTAAATGGATAAATAATATGCAGGAAAAGTGGCAAGAGTTTGTTTTGTTAGATTTTGTTTTAGAAAGCAACTAACAATAACTTCTGAATATAGCCACCAATATTTACCTTGACATTTGCAACCCTAGAACACTTGAACATGCATTAAAAAAAAGTAGCTCTTACTTTTGTCAGGTATTCTACCTTCAAGTTGTCTAACATCAAATTCTTCTGGGAAAGCTCTATTTTCAATAACTGGAGATTATGAAGGAGCTCTTTCCGCTCAATAAGCTGTCTAGTGATTTTGACAGAACCCTCTCGGTCTTCTGAGGAAGAAATATCATCTGTGGGTACAGTAGTCTCCAAACTAATATCTTCTGATTCCAAGGAGCTGGACACGTTAATTTTTTTAGACTCCCTAGAGCCTTTCCGTGACATTTTCCTGGCAACATGTAAAGATTTCCGACTAACAATTCAAGCTACCTGAAAAGAAAAGGAAAAAAGAAAAAAGAAAAAAACCTAAAGTCAAAAGATTTCTACGTTTACGACAACTGAAACATTGCAAATGGACAATTCTATGCAAAACCACAGTATGGCTGCCAAAACCAACCAAATTAAAATAGGTACTTGCTATTCAACCAGAAATTGCAATATTGCATTCTACAATCTACACAGTGTGAAATGCATGCTCCAGATGCATAAACACAACACTGCATTAGCTGTTAATTCTTTTAACACTCTGTTAATAAAACGTTAGTTATTGTGTTACATCAACACAAAATGTTTGCTTCTCTCTTATTGTTCCAGTTCTTGGTCTGTAAGTTCTATATAAAGGGGCCCATCCATTTTTGTAAGGGTTCAGGGTGCAGAACCCTCACAAAAGTGGAAAAACCGCAAATACTCCCCGTCCCCACCTGTGATCTCCTTGCTATTCCCTCCCGGGGCTCTTCCCTCCTCATTCCCTTGCCTTTTGCGCAGCAGGGCCAGAGGCAAGGGAATGGGATGGGAGGCCCCGGAGGGGAGACAGAAGGCTCGTCTGAGCCTTAGCCCTCCATTCCCTTGCCTTTTGCCTCAGTGCACGTTCTTAGAGCCAGGGCCAGAGGCAAGGAAACGGGGGGGGGGGGCGATGGAGGGAAGAAGGTTTGGCATGAGCCTTTCTCTCCCCTACAGATCCTTTGTCTTTTGCCCTAGTAGCATTTCTCAGTGCCAGGAACAGAGGCCAACGAATGGGAGGGAGGAGCTTTGGGGAGAAGATGGAAGGCTCACATGTGTTTCCCCCTCCTCCATTCCCTTGCCTTTTGCTTTGGTGTGAGTTCTCAGTGCCAGGGCCAGAGACAAGGGAATGGGAGGGGGAGCTCTGGAGGGAAGAAGAAAAGCTCACATGAGCCTTCCCCCCTATTCCCTTGCCTTTTGCCTCAGTGCAAGTTCTCAGCAATAGAGTGAGAAGCAAGCAAATGGGGGAGGGAGCTGCCAAAAAAGAAAAGTGTGTGCGTGCCTTCTCTACATTCCTTTTCCTTTTGTCCATGTGCTTGTCTTCCTTCTCCACTCCCAGCAAAATGCACGGGAATGGGAGGAGGAGAAGGGCACGTGTGTGCCTCATGAACAATCAAATTCACAATGGTCAAACCCATGAATTTGGAGGGAGGACTGTACTTCTAACATTAAACTCAAGCATACTAACAACTCTAGATCTTGGAGAAACTTTAAAATTTATTGCTTGAAGGCAGCCTGTTTATTTCAGTAAAATGCTTTTGCAAATAGGAGCAGTTAAATAAACCACAAGTCTTTGGTTCATCAGCATTACCAGAAAATTGAGAATCCTGGCTTGTTTCTCTCCCAATAAAACAGCCTGATGAAACTCTTCAAATGGTTAAGGGTAGGCAAGAAGCAAAAGTAAAAGATGGCAGAAACAGAGCCAGATCCTGAATGCAACTGTTCAGTGATTTATGCATAGGGAGAAAGAACATTATTTTAATTATCAATAAGAAGAGGAAGAAGACGACGACAACTGAAAAGGAGAACAAAAGGCCTCTTCCACAGGATCCAAGAAATTAAACAGAAATTCAAATCAGCAGTAAAGATGCAATACTATAAATGAGGGACACATAATATTACCATGATAAAATAAGAAATCAATGGAAGTAAAACACCACGGAACTATATAAAAGAGAAGAATTACAGATTCCAAAAGTAAGGAGGAAGAAGCTCTCAAAACACATGGAAGACATAATTGATCAGGAAGGGATAGCATGTCAGAGCTGTTTCAACCTACAGAGACAGAACCCACTGAAATTGTAACAAAAATCTGTCAACAAATAGAGGAAACAAAACAATGGTCCTTAATGTCTTTGTCCCCGACTGTGTATGTTGATGTTCCTCCCTTTGGTGTAAAGGGCGTTATCAATGAACATCATCATCATCATCATTATTATTAAACACAAAACACTCAATGTGTATTCTGATCCTCAAAAAAAGAAAAAAAGAAAAAAAAAAGGTTACCAGGGATTGCTGAAAATATCAGACTATTGCACTAATCTCCCGTGCAAAGTGATACTCAAGATTTTACAAGAAAGACTTTTACCATATACGGAGGGAGAAACGCCAGATGTCCAAGCTGAATTCAGAACACCAAGAGGCACCAGAGATCACATCACAAACATACCTTGACTAATGGAGCACATCAAAGAATCGCAGAACATCAGCCTGTGCTTTAGAGATTATAGCAAAATTCGTCGTGTGTAATTCACGATAAATTACGGTTTGTTCTACGAGAAACGAGTGCACCAGAACGTCTGACTGTCTTGAAGCACAATTTATAACCTGGGCAAAATGCCAACCCCTCCACAGAATATGGAGAAACAGAACGGTTTCACACTGGCAAGGAGGGCCAGACAGGGAAGGCTGCCTCTTACTACCCTGTGGGTTTAATTTGTACGCCGGACACATCCCACAGAAAGGGGGACTATATTTGGAGGAAGTTATGGTGAAAGCAGCGACATAAGCCAAGGCTGCGGCCCCCCTGATTGAGTCAGCCCACTTGTAGCGAGGTCTCCCTCTTTTCCTACCGCCTCCAGCTTTTCCCAGCACCAGCATCTTTTCTAGGAAGAGGGACTGACCCAGTCAAGGAAGCCACCCCTGCCCTGAGTTTGCAAGCCCTGAACGGGGCTTTTGATAACAGGGACTTTGGGGGGGTCTCTCAGTTGTAGCGTCTCCCAAGTCAAAGCCAACTCGACAGCAATTAAAAACGGTACATCCACACCACTCACCTCTCGTCCCCTCCAACGATCAGCTGCGCATGCTCCCCTGGCGCCGCGGTACAACACCGTCACTGTGGCAACGAAGCGAACGCTACCGCCCAAAGGGCTGGAAACCAGCGTTCTCCCGCCGTTTCGCACGGGATGCTGGGATTCGCGCCTGACCATAGAGATAGAAACTCAACTAAGAGAAGGAAGTGAGAACCAGTCTGTGAAAGACGCACTTGTCCTGTGTCGCTTTGCTTATTAGTGTGACATCGGAGAGGCCAATAAAGGGGGGGGGAAATCACACACGTTAGCGTTCCAAATGCTTCCCGTTTCTAACGGGCTGAAGCGCATAGGGACCCGGCACTGCAGAAAGTAAACGCTGGTGCGGCTCCCTGTTCTGCCTTACGTCACACGTGGCGACTTGAAACTGAACTCGAAAGTGGGGCCTGCTTGGCTCAGTCCCTTCTACCATTTTGGTTCTATATTGCCCTTCCTTCCTTCCCAGCGGCCTGATTCTGGCGAATCGTCTCGCGTTGTATCCTGGTTGGGCCGCACCGGGCTCAGTGCCTTCTGGGAGACTCGCAGGTCGCTTAGAGAAGAGAGAGAGAGAGAGAATGCTGACCTCGCGGACGTTCCTCAAGCGCACGCGGGCCGGCGCGGTGCTGAAGGTGGTGCGCGAGCATTACCTGCGCGACGACATCTCGTGCGGGGCGGCCGGCTGCGGGCTCTGCGGCGGCGGCCCCGGTGGGCAGGACACCCCCCCCGGGGCCCTCCTGGAAGCCCGGCCCAGCGGCGCCGCCAGCAGCCTCTGCCCCGACCCTCATTACCTGCTCCTGGACACCAATTTGCTGCTGCACCAGGTAGGGCGTGGATGGTCGGTGGGCGCGCGGGAAGAACCCCCTCGGAGTCAGCCCCCCCCCGGGGGGGATGTAGGTGCAGTGGCTCGTCTTCCCCGTGTGTGGCCATTTCCGCTATAGCGCTATTATTCCACTTTCAACATCCTATGGAATCGTGGGGTTTGCAGTTTAGGCAAGGGCCGGAGGGCCCTCACTCCCTCCGTAAACTGCAAACCCCAGGATTCCATAGGATGTTGGAAGTGGAACAATAGCGCTATAACAGTCCAGCGCGGAAATGGGCTTTGTATGTCCTTTCGAGTTGCGTGGCGGCTTAAGGCGACCCCATGAATTACGTAGGGTTTTTTTAGGCAACGAAGACTGAGAGGTGCTTTTGCCGGTTTCTTCCTCTGAAAGACAGCCTGCGGCACGTGGTACTCATTGGCGGTTTCCCCTCCAAGTGCTAACCAGGACTGACCCTGCTTAGCTTCCTAGATCAGGCAGGATCCGGTGCCTGTAGGGTACTGAGGCCACTTCTCTAGCAGCCGGTGTTTAGGTGCGTTGCCTCTCAGAACAGAAGTTCCACTCTGAACGTTCGCTTACTGCCTGAAAAGTGCCCAAAAAGGACGTGAGCAGAGTCTCTCCTGTCTCCTGCTGCGTCTCCAGCCGGTTGGTATTGGTATCGTCTGCGAATCTGTCTATGACATCTAGCACTGCTGTTGTGTTGTTGTGTATTTTCTTTTGTCTTGTTGAGTGATCTGCTTAAATGTTTTGCTTCTCTTTCTTGCTTAGTAGTTGTTATGTCTGCTTTTGAGTCTGTGTATTTTGGGCATGGAAACTCATTCTCCCCGATACTGCAATTGCCCTTTGTTGTTATAAGGCAGAGCTTTCCAAATGGAGTGCTGTGTTAGTGTGTCGGCTGAAGCGTGTAGGTGTGTCACCTACAATCTTGGAAACGTATGTTATTGTTTATATGTCATATATTTTTAAAAATATATGAGAGGTTTTCATGAGATGTGTTGCATCCTCATGTGTTGTGTTATTATAATTTACATACGTGTCTGTATCTCTTACAAGGGGTTAGTTTAAGCTCCAGTTTGCTAGTAAAACTGAATTACTGGGTTGTGAAATGATGCATGTCTAAAAAAGTGTGTCACCAACATGAAAAGTTTGGAAAGCTCTGTTATAAGGGGTTCGTTAGACTAACTGCCTTTTGGGTTGTTATAGAAAAAGTAAAATGTAGTCGTAAGAGGGAGTGAATCCCTAAGAAGCTCAGGCAGGCATTTCTGGAAGAGGTGGTGTATGAGGAGTACGGGACCATGAAGGAGAGGTTTCCACCAATGTCAGCCCCCTTCCTCAAATGCTTTAAGAAAGGTCAGGAGATTTGTGGGAGGGGTTCTCCCCAGTCGGACTGCTGGTGAAGCATCATCTCTTGTCCACTTACACCCTTATGCTCTGTCAATCAGTTTCACCAGTTGGGCTGCTGGAATAATAAAGCAAAAGTACCTTCTTTTTAAGGAGATATCAGTTCGTTATTTGATCTTATATCATTATTTTATTTATTTCATTAAATTTAGTTGACCTTTAACAGATATAGTTGACTGATGGTCTAGGGGGACTGTGCCAGGACAAAAGTGGCATGTGTTGCCAATATTGAGCAGTCAAAAGCTTTTAAATTTGTTTTCCAAAAAAACAGTAACGTTTACAGATTCCTAGGACAAAACTTCTTGGAGTTCCTTGTCTGAAATGTCACTGATCTTATATGGAAGTGTAAAAAATAAAATTAAAAAAAAGTGTAGCAGTGGTTTGGTTTTGCAATGCAAGGCTGTGTAAGAGCAGTACTCGTGCATGTTCCTGAATCTTGATTCGAATTCTTGATCAAAATCAGATCAGATTGGAACCAGATCAAGTCACCAAATTGGGCTCCAAACGGAATTGAGGAACCTGTGTGCCTCCATGGAATACCATCCTTTCTGACTGGATCATCAAAACAATTAAATAATTTTGTTAGAAATGTTATACTTCGTATTTTTCCCAACCATGCTTTCTGCATTTGATGAAGAGCTGGTTAGTACTGTTTCCCACATAAACAATAGTGGGCTATGGAAATACATTCTTTGGAGCAGCCTTTAGCTTTTAAAAGTTGCTTGGTTTTGATTTTGTGAAGCACTAGTGTGTTTTCCAGGAGTGATGTCATATTTCAGTATTCAGGCAAACATTTTTGTGCTTGTTTGAATCTTGTTTGTTTTCACCTTTAAAATATTGTGTGTGTATATGTATGTAAATTGTTTGAGAATTGTGATAGCATAGATTTAAACTTTTAAACCATGTATGTAAAGTAATCATACTTGAATAAAGTACACTGTACACTACAAGGTACACTATATGTGTTGGTAATCTCAATTGAGGGTGTGTAAACGTTATAATTTTTATGTGGCATATTTTCTTTTTAGATTGATATACTCGAAGATCCTGTCATTAGAAATGTTATCATTCTTCAGACAGTTTTACAGGAAGTAAGAAAACGAAGTGCACCAGTATACAAGAGAATAAAAGATGTGATAGCTAACCCTGAAAAGCATTTCTATTCCTTCACTAATGAGCATCATAAGTAAGTACAGGTAGTGGTCTCCCTTATTCTTTAGTGCTTGCTTATTATTAAGAAGTTAGTGCTTGTTTTGATAGCACATATTCAAAAACTGGAATGATACAGAGGAGATTAATGTGACCCCAATCTGTGGATAATGCACACATTTGTGAAGGTTTCCATATTTCTTTTCTTTATATTTTTTGTATTGTTACATCATAGAATAATTTAAAAAAATTAAGAACAGCTTAATTTTACATGTTTGAGTAGTATGTTATGTGCCATGGGCATTATTTAACTTCCAATAACATTTATTTGGCTAACAGATTTATTAGAAGATGCTGACAACACCACAGTATGAGAACACAGGGGCCTTATTAACGTTTCTTAAAAGTTTAGCACAAGTTAGCTCTTCAGCAATTTTTTTGGTGCCTAAAACTACATATCTTCATAGTAGTAATTTTTCTAAGGTACTTGCTTTAAAAAAAAAAGGCCAGTTTTACTCACATTCTTACAGTTGAAGAGACAGGAGAGGGCCTTAAACCAGTAAATGAATTGCAAAGGTAATTGTCAGGAAGGAAGAACCTGCCCCCCCCCCCCAAAAGTGCTACTTTCTGAACAGAGGGCACACGTCAGGGCACTTCAAAGTAATTTGTAAATCAAGACTTAATTCTGTTTCAAACTCCATTTCAGCATCTGGAGTGACCACCCCCAAATCCATCAGATTCCAAGAGTTTTCTTGAAACCGACAAGAGAGTCTAACAATGAGATGGAATTAATTACTCTGAAATATATATATGAAGCAAAACAAAACAATTCTTCCAATTTCTAAATGATTTGAGCATTTTTTTAAAAAAAAAATTTGGGAGCTGGATTGTTGTTGTTTTTCCCGCTTTTTTCCAGAGAAACATATATAGAACAAGAACAAGGGGAAAATTCTAATGATCGCAATGATAGAGCCATCAGAGTAGCAGTAAAATGGTACAATGAACATCTGGCAAAGTTGCAGACTGAAGAAAAGATTAAAGTTATCTTGCTCACAAATGACAGAAAAAATAAAGAGAAAGCTATGGAAGAAGGAATAACTGCTTACACATGTAAGTCCAGCTTTCAGCAAGAGTGCTTGCTTGGATGCTTTGGCTGAAGTTGTATTTTATTTTGGTGAGTAGGAGTGTTCAGTTGGCTGGCTGTGAATAGAAAGGTTTACAGTTGATGTCCTGCAGAATAAAAGAAAAAGGAGGAATCCAAACAATGCTGATATGGTATTCACCGCAAACTTTATAGATCTATTGACCATGATAGCCTTCCTCGGACTTTGGCAGGCTGTACTCCCCAACCCCCATTCTGATATAAAACTGTCCTAAAATGACAAATTATACCCCTTCCAAACCTTGGGGCACAATTTGTGGTCTAGGTGTAAACCCAGGGCTTGTTTTAAACATAACTCCAGATCATTTTTAAGAAACAGAAAGTGACCAGAGAGTGTGTGATTTTTGGGGGAGGAGGTAGCATTATTTTTCTGGGTTTCAGGAATTTGGAGAGGGTGCTAGGCCTGCTGGGTGGGGGATGGATGTTCTTGGGCCACTGCTTACCTTGGCAAATAGGCAAAGGAACATGATAATAAAATGTGCTGGTGAGAAACCTGAAGTGGATCTCTTTTGAGGAAACAACAGTTTAAAATAGATTTTGGTTGCATTGTACGGTCTCAGTAGGATTGGACCTGTTCATGGTTCACAGCACAATGGAAAGCGTAGGCTTTTCCCCACTTGTGCATTGAACTTCACATTTCTATGAGTTTTCTCACTAAAATTCTAGTGGTCAGTGCCTTCTGCAGCAGAGTTCAACTGCTGTGTCAGTTCCCATTCAGAGCTGTTGCTGGATTAGAGTTATGGAAAACAAGAACAGAATTTTTGGAAGGTGGAGTCTGTTCTGTTACTTATGGAGTGGCTGCTGTGGGGTGGGAGAAGTATTATTTATTTTTTAAAAAGGCACAGAAACTTGTGGGGACCAATTTTATCTCTGTGTGTTTTTCTCTTCGATTCTTTGTGGTGAGGGACAAGACAGATGGCTTTTAGTGGAAAGGCAAGATACTTTGCATGTTCTCAGGGGCATTTCTGTTGTGGTCTCAGTGGCTAGTGGAAATAATTTCATTAATTTTGGTTGCTATTTCGATTTTATCTTTCCGTAGGTGAAGAGTACATAAAGAGCCTGATAGCTAATCCTGAACTTGTGGATCGACTTGCTTGCTTAAACGATGAAGGGGTACATTTTTGTAATGCTACTTCTCAGTGAAAGTTTCTGGATTGTGAATTATTCATAGTATAGCTTTCAAATATTTTGTTGGCTGCTAAGAGTTAGCAAAATATTTTCTTTCAGTGGCTATTGGGAAAATTCAGAACAGGCTCTAATCCACAAACCTTCAAAAACTTTTCGTTGTATTTTACTGTGTGACCAACATGGCTACCCCTGAATATGTTTGTTAGAATAAGAGTTCTTGGATGGTGCTACTGACAACAAAAGCAACATCTTGACAAAATGTTTGCCTGTGACTCTGAAAGCATCACCACTTTTTTCTTATGTGTGTTTTGTAACTTTTGCCTGATGAAGAAGGCAGTGGAGCTTTGAAAGCTTCCATGATGTATTTTGTGCTTTTTAGCTCCACTGCCTTCTTCATCAGGCAAAGATGTTAAAAATTATACAGGAGAAGGAAAAAAGGTATAACTTTAGAGTCACAGGCCTTCATTTTGTCTTAAGATGTTGCTTTCGTTGTCAGGATGGTCTGTAGGGATGTCAGGGCAGGCAAAGGCAACTCCCCTCTTTGGCCATGTGGGCCCTGGGAGACAAAGAGTTGTAAAATCTGGGCAGTAAAATTTCAGCTCCATTAGTTAAAGAAAAATTAGCTTCTCTTGAGATCCAGGTTCTTTCTGTCCAGTGTGAGGCTACCCACCTCACACCTTCTACCTGCCACTTTCTTATGTACAGAACATTGAATTTCTCAAAAAAACTCTATATTGTTGCATCTGGAAAAACATTTAGGTGCTATATAGGTAAAAACTTGCCAAATGTAGTCACAGTGAAACAGTGTTACCTTTGTTGGAGGCAGAAACATCAAAGTGTTAAGTCTTAATACCTTGGTTCCCTCTTCTTTAGGATTCCGTTGTGACTAAATTTGGTATCCTCAAATCCAGTAAACATGTTCAGGGACACTTGTGTTGGCCATATAGCAAAATGCAACAATTTTTTCTAGTGCTGATGGCAAAGTAAAGACGAGAAATAAATGGTTCTGTCTAATGGTAGTTTTCCTTCTGTTCTCATACTGTCCCAAGCACTTTTTGTTGGGAGTTAAGTGAGTTAAAGTACTCAAAAATGTCTAATTAATTAAAGAGGCGGTTACCCAATTAAATCAGGCAGCAGATTTTTTTTACAGACAAATGCTAATTTTAATAGAAATAGTTATTTTGATACCAAATACTTGTTAAACACTGTAAGTGCCGTATTGGGAATCAAACCATGGTTTATGAACCTGATTTGTGGATTAACCAGAGTTTAAGTAGATTTCTCTAAGATGGGATATCACAGGGAATTATGGTTACTTTAAATTCAGAAGCAGAAGTTTCCTGGCTCCTCTTCCTGGTGCATGTTGGTGTTTTCCTTTTGTTCACTGTTGCTTTTACTGGTGACACTTACTAAAGATTTCTGATGATGTTGCTTGTTCATGTTACATTGCATTGATTCATGTATTTGAGGATCATTTATTTTTTCAGCTAGCACCTTTACCTGAAGTAGCTAATTTTTTTTTGTTTCTCACATCTTTTTGGAAGGCAAGTTGAGCACAGGCTGGAGCCATTGAGTATTACTATTGGTAGGTTACTTAAGAAATAAGGCAGTAGTGTTGGCTGTTGGTAATCCATGTCTTACTTGGTGTCTTTCTCTGTTAAGATGTAGCAGTTGAATGCTGTATTGCTGCCTGATAAGCTGAAACTTCTGCTTGATTTTAGTTAATAAAAGCAGTGTCTTAGCTAACCATTTCTTGTCTGATTTCTACAGAATGAGATAGAAAATGGAAAGATTATTTTCTCAGAGCATCTTCCCCTTAGCAAATTGCAGCAGGGTATAAAGTCTGGCCTCTACCTTCAAGGAACTTTCAGAGCTAGCAGAGATAATTACCTCGAAGCTACAGTTTGGGTTCATGGAGATGGAGACCAGAGAGAGGTGTGTTGCATAACTGCTTGTGGAATCCTTTACTGGAGAAAATGTATATCTTTTTGTCTCTGGATGCTATTCTCTAAAAATTTTTGCCTGTTTAAATGAAGACAAGATAGGGTGGGGTGAGTGGCAGAAGTTAAAGGTACACTGGATTTTTTAATTAAATTTACAGTGATTTTAATTCTAGTAATACTATCTTGTGACTGGCTCTTGAGGCAGCTTCTGAATAAGCATGCTTAGGTTCATGTTGCAAGATTACATCAGTGGAGCTTAGTCTGAATACGGTAGGTTAAGATCTATTTGATTTTTGTTTCCAACACTGCATCATGTGCTATTTTGTATATGCTTTCTTTTGGCCTATGCTTGCTTTCACTTCAAGGATTCTTCCAGTCTCTGTTTGAAGACATTATTTTAAGGGCATGTGTTTAACTCAGGTTACAGCCAGAAATTTCTTGACTGTTTTTATTGCATTGTTATGTGATTTTTGTTATCTTGTTTTATTAATGTTTATTTTTTATTTAGATATTTATTTGTTTTTATTTCATGATAACAGGTAATAATACAGGGGCTTAGAAACCTAAACCGTGCAGTGCATGAAGACATCGTAGCAGTGGAACTTCTGTCAAAAGATGCCTGGGCTGCACCGTCCTCTGTGGTCTTACTCGATGACGAGGGTCAAAATGAAGATGACAATGTGGAAAAAGAAGAGGAGAAGGAAAACAGTGTATGACATGAACAGGCCAGGTTTCTCTTTAGCAATTACCTTCTCATTTGTGAAGTTAGCCATTAGCGATATGTGTATTTTAGTTTGATTTTGGAATTGGTTAGGAGGAGGATGTGCGTATTCTGTGAGGTGTTCAGACTAGGAAAAAAAACCAAGAATTTTCTGCAATGCTTAAAATTCATCCTGGAAATTATCTTTAAATCTTTATTTTTCTAGTTTTTAGTAACTGTGAATATGGCTTGAAAGTCTGTATAATGCCTGGCGAATCCTTCTAGATAGGGTGTCAGTAAAATTCCAAGGTTATGGAGCACATGGTACTGCATAGTCCCATTGATCTTTTCTAGCACATGGATACAATTAATGAAATGTAAATACTCTGCAAGTTTTCTTTTTGTTTTACATGATATTTCTTTTCATAACTTTATAGTGTAAGAATTAAGAGTTTTCTCTTGGTACCGAAAAAATTAATACAGCAGAAACTCCTCAACCTGCTGAAAGTATGACCCATAGAAATCTTACTCATTTTTCTACTTTGCTTTTATTAGTCTTTAGGGTGCTAACCCATACTCTTTCACATTATCTGTGCAGTTGTATATACTGAAAAAGTGCTTTAGTTTTCATTCATGAGATATCTAACTTACAGCACATTCCAAATCTTCTGCTTGGTAAAAGTAAACCTGCATAGTTTGCCTTGGTCTGAATTGACTCATAAATGATCAAGGTTTATGCGCAAGTGATGTCATAATATAGCCTGTAACCTGGAAATGATAGGTTTAAAACTAGAACAGGACTAGTTAGCCTACCTGGTTGTCAAGATCAGGAGTTCAGATGCATTTATTTTATGTTATTTTTAAACCTAGCTGAAGACGTCTGTGAGCAAGAACATGCTGCGACCAACTGGCAGAGTGGTGGGCATTATAAAAAGAAACTGGAGGCCTTACTGTGGAATGCTTTCTAAATCACAAATTAAAGAGGTAAGAATAACAGTGATGGAATACTTCACTTAATTGCATTCTTAATTTTAATTTTAATTCTTAATTTTAATAGAAGACATCACTGCTTTCTTTCAGGCAAGGCGGCATTTATTTACACCAGCTGATCGCAGAATTCCTCGGATTCGAATAGAAACAAGGCAGGCTTCAGCACTTGAAGGACAAAGAATTATTGTTGCAATTGACGGCTGGCCTAGAAGTTCAAGATACCCTCTTGTAAGTTTGAAATGAAACAGAAATGTTCTTTGTTGTCCCTGAAGATCATCAGATCACCTTGATAATCCAATGGCTACAGGAGAAAATAGAAATGATGTACATGAGCTACTTACATGGTTACATGTCTCAGAAATTTCTGAGAAATGTCTCAGAAATAGTCATGCTATTTCTAAAATTAATCTCAACCTGTCACTGTTATGATTCCATCTAACATGGAACCTGAGCTGATTCTTATCCACAGCTATAGTAATTTGTTAGCAACAGAATCAGAAAACAGCCTGATCTTATGTAGTTTGGAAGAAATGTTCACTACGTTAGATTCCAGTCATTAAGTCTACTGTGAGCATGTCTGATTTTGGATCCAAACTACTAAATCTAGTGGGGTTTACCTAGGTTGGAACCCAAACAAGTTTTTTGCTTTTAATAGTCTTATGGTCTTATTTTTTTCCAAAATCAGTTCTTATTTTTTTTCAGAATCAATTCTATTTCAAAATATTAATTAAGGTGTATTTTGATCCAGGGTCATTTTGTGAAGAACTTAGGAACTGCTGGAGATAAAGAAACGGAGACTGAAGTCCTCTTGCTTGAACATGATGTCCCTCACCAGCCTTTCTCCCAAGCGGTTCTTAGCTTCCTTCCTCAAATGCCTTGGAGCATTACTGACAAGGTACCATAACAAAGTGGAGTGCAAGCAAAAAACCATTAATTGGCCAATGAACAGATTTCAGAGTTGTTAGGAATGGTTGCTTGGTTTTTCACTAGAACTGTGAGATCCACCAACAGGAGCCTAATATAAACGGCTTACAATTAAGATTTTGGTTTTGAGTACCCAAACTGATTGCAATTCATAGTGCTTCCACACTCTAGTTATACCATGCTGTCTTTGTTTCAGGAATGTAGTTAAAGATAGGCAGGATTGGGGAATATTTTTATTAGTGTTAAAAAATTGGCAAGGACGTCCTAAACTGCTCCAAATCACCCAGTGATCTACCAGTCAATTCAAATGTACCCAAAATTAGCATCATTTGTTTTTCCAACAATGCTATAATGTGATTAGTACTGCAGTGGAACAGAGAGATTAATGAATAGTAACTATTGACTGATCAGTCATAAGACTGATAAACTTTAAACTGTCTTTTAATCTTTGCTTCCCCAAAACATTGATTTTTCTTCATAGATGGGCTGCTTAAACATCAGGCTTTTAATCTGAGTAAAGCAAATTAGTCAGAAAGTTAGTTCTGATTTCCCCATGGTGATCAAAAGTACATTAGTGATGATACATCCTCATTTAGGTGTTTCTTTATCACCATTCAAGTCACTAGGACTCCAGGGAATATGAACAATATATAAAAATATCTTAAACATTAAATACATATCTAAGACAATTAAAACCAAATAAACAGATATTATGCCTGTGCTTATTCTGTGAAATTATCATCTCTGTCAAGTTCCGCTTCACTGAATTTTGTTTTGAATCCACTGTGTTATAACTTGTGTTTATTTGTGCTCTGCATTTTGATGTTCTCTTGTTTGGCTTTCTTGCATCCGGTTGCATATACCTACCTATTCTTTACTACCTAAGGAACAGGCTATGGCTATGAAAGCATAAGCCACAGTATTTTTGATACATTTTAATTTGCCACACCACAAGATTATTTGTTGATTTGCCAGACCATCCCTCTTGGATTTTATAGTTACTCCCCCTAGTAGTAGTTGTTTTTTTTCTGCTTAAGAAAATCTGTCATTTCCAAAGTGGTGTGAATTTCTTTTTGTGATGATTTTTGTAGTAGTTTTTGAAATATTTCCTTGGGTAAAATTTTCAGGACATGAAATATCGAGAAGATCTGAGGCATTTGTGTGTGTGTAGTGTGGATCCTCCTGGTTGTACTGATATTGACGATGCATTGCACTGCAGGGACTTGGAAAATGGAAATCTGGAGGTAAGTTCCCCTGAATTAGTCATTGATATACATATTAATCTACATATTAAAAACCTCTGCTATGTCTTATGTATTCTGTTTTTAGTTTGTAGAGGAGAGATAGTGGAAGAACCAAAGGTAGAAGATAAAACAACACTTGTTATCCTATAACAAGTAGTTAGTTTGTTCTCATGTGGATATATTTGCTGGTGACATTCTACAATATGCATGCTTGTTAACTGCATTTTTCCAAACAGTTATCAGCAAAGTTTAGCTGAAGGCAAGCTTGTATGAATAAGTATGACTGTTGCCTTGCCTTAATAGGTGTTGTCTGTTCTTTCTTCTCTCTCATACTGCAACCCTCTACACTGTTGAAACTCTGACCTTTAGAGTTTCTGGAACAGGTTTTTAGGTCGAATATGGGGAGGAAGTATAGAAAGGAAGAGGAGCAGAAGAAGTTCTATAAAATCTATACTTGAAAATCCTGAATATCCTTTTAATTTGCCAGGTTGGTGTACACATTGCCGATGTCAGCCATTTCATTCGACCAGGAAACGCTCTGGATCAAGAATCTGCAAAAAGGGGGACAACTGTGTATTTGTGTGAAAAAGTAAAAGTTCCAATCTCTATAGTTTTCTTTTCTCTGTTATGAGTTGTTTTGTGTTCTTCTGAGACCTAAAATACATTCCAACTTCGAATTAGCTAGAATGAAAGATACAGGCAGTGGTTGTCATGTATGTGGGATTGGGAAGTTGTTGTTGTGTGCCTTCAATTCGTTTCCAACTTATGGTGTCTCTCAGGTGAACATATTACAGATTTTGTTGACAAGATTTGTTCAGAGAGGGTTTGCCTTTGCCTTGCTTTGAGGGTGAGAGAATGTGAGATCACCCAAGATCACCCAGTGAGTTTCCGCGGCTGAGCAGGGATTCAAACCCTGGTCTCCAGAGTAATCATCCAGACCAGTACATCTCACTGGCTGTAGGGAAGCTGAAGTCAAAACCTAAAGATTCCCACAACCAAAGATAGCTAAAGGATTACTGGAAAAAGTGTGGTTATCTATTAAGAAGACTTCTTTAATCTAATCTAAGCCTTAATTTAATCAGTTTACCCTATGAGAGTACATAAAAAAAATACAGTTGGCATCAGTTTGAGTACTGGTTTTGTTTCTTGCAGAGGATTGATATGGTGCCAGAGCTGCTTAGTTCTAACCTGTGTTCATTGAGATCCAACGTTGACAGGTAATCATACATATAAAAAGCTTAGCAGAGACATTTGCTTTGATTCTGATTTCTCTTCTGTGAATGAAAAGCAGTTCTGTTCATGGGATGGGGCTTTTCTTGCCTTCCCCTTCTTTCTACAGAAACTTGTTCTCACCAAAAATCTGGTTTTGAAGGTTGAAGTGGGATGGCATATGGTACATGTGGCTGTAATGGGAAGAAGATACCTATGGAAATTGAGAGCAGGGGCTTACATGAGCAGAAGCTCCTTCTGCTCAAAAAAAAAATCTTAAAATCCAAGCTAGCTAAAAATATAGATGTTTTCCCTATTTCATCAGTACTTTCCCTTTTCCTAGGCTTGCATTTTCGTGCATTTGGGAAATGAATCACAATGCAGAAATACTGAAGACACGATTTACTAAAAGTGTCATTAATTCCAAGGTAGGGTAAATGCATTTTGAACTTTTGCTGGCTCTAAAAAGGAACTGCATGTCAGTCAGTTGGTCAGTCAGTCAATTAATGAGTCAATCAAATGTGCATCACATGCAGCGAGGAGCAATGAAACCATATTTTCCCCCACACAGAGATGTTAAGAAAGGGCAAATTCCAGGGTTTCTCTTCTATTTCTAGGTATCCCCACTCCAGAGCATGTGGAAAGTGTATGGATATATTTAATATTAGAAGATGGGGTGGGGAGGAATCCCAAAGAAATAATGTGTTACTATATTTTTCGTGAATAACTGCAGAACAGCTATATTTCTGTAGCAGTTACTGAAAGACCTACTTGCAGCACTTAGTTTTGCTAATGCTTGGGTGTAATTGGGCTATTAAATGAAGATTGTCTCTGCAATCATAAGGTGATATGTGGAGAATCAAAGTGATAGTTAAAAATCTGCGATCAAATAGTTATATACAGTATACAAAGTCTGAAAAATATTTTTTGTGTGTTGAAGTTATTTAGATCTCTATTTCATGTTCTCTTTAGTGAACAGCTTAAATCATTGTTGTTATGTTAATGTAGCTGAATTACCTGGTCAAACTATCTTAAGTTACATGTTTCATCAATCTGGATCCCTAAAATTCAGTCCTTTTTAAACCTGTGTGTTGAAAGATGAGGATCTTCAAGCTAAAGTATATAGGAAACACTTCAAATATGGTTTTTAAAAAATTAAACTCTTCCATAAAGATAGAGTAGCAAGAAAGCAGGATCAAAATCACCAGCAAAGTCAGCATATTGTATTACAGATCATATGCAGCAAATCAGTGAATGTTGGCTGTATAAACCTGCAACAGATTTTTTTGGCAAAAGCATGTCTTGCAGAAATGTGTTTTTGAATCCTGTTACTTTCAAATTGATTACAGTTGGAATTGTCACTTTACATTTGCTGTTTCTCATAACTTTTTTTTTCCTTTGAAGGCTTCCCTTACATATGCTGAGGCACAGATGAGAATAGATTCTGCCAGCATGAATGATGACATTACTCTTAGCCTACGTGGATTAAATAAGCTGGCCAAAATTCTTAAGAAGCGTCGAATAGATAATGGGTAATAGTTCATATTGCATGTAATGCTGTGCATGATCTTTTACTCTTACAGCTTCATTGTGACCCAGCACAGCCAGCTAACATTTGTCAGTATGAATCTTCCTAATGCCATCTGCATAAAGAGAGCAGAAGGAACAGCAAATGTGCTTTAGTTTTCAGTCTGGCTCTGTTCAAACATCACAATAAAACTTGCCTCTGGAAGAATGCTGGCTTATCATGGACAAGCCGCATACTGCCCACTTTCAGCAGAAACTATATCAGCAGTGGAAATCGTGTCCCTTGAGATGTTGGGCCCTCAGCTTCCATCAGCCATGGCTAGCATAGCCAGTGGTGAAGCATGATGGGAGTTGCAGTCCAATAATATTTGCGTTCTCCACTTGGGCTAATCAAATTAGACATGTGATTCATGATATATTTATTTTGATATGATAACTCAACAGAGAGTTGGTTCTCTCGCTTTTTTCTCTCAAGCAAAACACAACTAAACATAGAACATATCTTGAATTAATTATCTGGCTTGTCAAGGGAGACAGAAACCAGAGAGGCAGCTCCCTGCCAGCTTCATAAGTCTCAGCTGTGGGTGCTTTCAGCTTATATTCCACCACTGCCTTCACTAGTTAAGGGGTTTTCACACTTTATGTGAGGGTTCCGCCCTTTAGCTCACTACTGTAACCAACAAGTGTAGGGTTTTCCACTCAGGCAGTTAAATGAGTGCCACCAACTGTAAAGACTCTTCTCAGGCAATCCTACCACTGTAGCCAGGTATGGGAGTCTTTGCTCTTAACCAACCAAACGTAAAGCCTTAAACAATATTCTCTGCAAAAACTCACTAGGAAGGCTTTCCCTGATCTCCACCTCTGCTTCACGTAAGCACTTGTTCCTCTACCCCATGTGTGACTCCAGTTTAAATGCCCTCAAGGTTCTTATGAAGATTTATACTACTTTAATACCCAGCAGAACACCACTCTTCCACCTTCAGTGTAGCCACCACAGACACCATATCTGAAACTAAGCTCAGAAGGTTAGCAATTGTGGAGTCTAAAAGTGTATAAAAACAAACCTTTATTTACTGAAACTTAACATAAACAGCAGATTATTTATAACATGTAGAACGCCCCACTTTCCCTTCTCAAGCTAAACCAGACCCTTACCAGTCACTCAACTCAAACTCCTTTTCCTCACTCCAGCCATAATATAGTACAAACCCTTCTCAGACACTTATCCTTGCTGCACTTTTTTCATACTCCAGGCTAATCTCCCTCCCCATTCAAACTGAACTCCTGTCATTCACTAACTGACTCATGCAAATCTCAAGCATTTCACCAATCATTCACTTCAAGTCTCCATTCTCTCTCCCTCCCAACAGCTACTTACCCATGCATAGTAAATTAGGTGACACTTTTATGTACAACCTATGACACCACACAACAAACAAGATGTGGTCTAAGGGCCATGGTTTGTTTAACCAGTATGTATTAGCATACTGGTTGTCTATAGCAAGATGGAATTGTCTTGAATTTTGGTCAGTAACAATGTTCAAATGTAGTTCCTGTTCTGATGTTCCTTTAACATTCTAGGATTAAGAAATTCTGTGATACCAAAACAGCTTTTCTAGAAGACAGGTTATTTATTTTTTCCAGACATTTCTTGCAGAAATATTTGATGTATTTCTGGGTCACACACTTGTGCGAAGTGGTACAAGTAGATAAACAGTCTAGGCTGGTGTCCTATGCTGTCTGTAAAACATGCCCTCAAATGTTCTGTGGTTCCCTGGAGTTACTTAACAAATTTGTTTGTGTGAGGAATATTCCATGAAGAAAAGAGATTAGGAAGCTACTGATATAACTACAACCGTATTTCTTTGGATGTAGGCTATAGTGACAATTTCAAGATCAATACTTTTCCAAATAGGTACAGTAAAATGCTTACTTTGTTGACATGTATTACTTTCTAGGGCTTTAACGCTTTCCTCGCCCGAAGTTCGTTTCCACATGGATAGTGAAACCCATGATCCTATTGATTTACAGACAAAGGAGCTCAAGTATGTTTACAAAATTCCCGGGAAAAAAAGCATGTTCTTGCTTTCCAGAATCGTGTAACTGTTTATTTGAATTGCATGAACCACATTTTAAAAATCTGTAAGTGTGCCCATTGAATGTTGACTACACTGGTCCTAATAAATGGTGTTTTATCAGCCAGTTTTCTGAAAACATTTTCCATCTGTGGATTCAATATAACTATTTTGCATCACAGGAACCTGTGGGAAAAGAGAGGAGACTGGGCTTTCACTGCTAGGAATGTTAAGAAACTATGGCTAGTTCTTCTGGGCTATTTTCATTAAAATTGTGATGTCCAGCACAGCCACTGCATTGATTTTGACTTTATGCTAATTATCAGTTTTTTAGATAACTCTCCCTTTTGAATGGAAGTTAATGTGCTTAGTTGTTCAGTGCTTCACGTGACTAGTCCAGAGACAGGCAGATATCAGGTTTAATGGACCTTTTTTTTTACTATAAACCTGAAGTCCATGATAACTTGAGCCAGGTAGAAACTAGTAGCTTAGATGGGAATAATTTATAATTAAAGAGTTAAGGATAATTATGAGCTCAAGCTCAGCTCAGAAATTTGGTTTTAATATCATACTCCTTTCACACACAGAGATTCATTTCTGGCTTTCATCCAAGATTTCTTCCATCTTTGCGGCCTATTTTGTATGTTTATGTCAGAAGCTTTATTGCTACTTCTGAACAAAGAGGAATCAGAAGTCTTTGCCAGTTTTTCTGCTAAATCACACAGAAAACCATTGGTCAATTTGGACTGAGTCCCATTTTTAGGAAAAAGTTAGGGTATAAAAAGGTTAATAATTCTTTTGCCCACCCTTGGTGGGGATCACTGATGGGCAAATATGGATCTTCAGAGCAGTTTTCTGCTCCTAGAATATTCCAGAAACCACGCAGAAACAAAACAAACAAAAAATCCAACTGGACATGGCTGGTCATCCACTTCTGTGAGTTTTTCTTTCCTTTTCTTTAAACAAACTGTATTTTTTGACATTAAATAGTGAAGGAGTTCTTTCACTCTGATTGAAAGGTGAATTTCTACTCCTGAAGACTTCTAGGAGAGACCGTTTGTATTTCTCTTGTTAGGTCCACAAAAACAGTCTCAGAGCATCCCGTGCAGTTCCCAAGCTGCATTTTGTCAACCTCTCAGCCCAATATTCAGGGAAGAGCAGTGCAGAAGTCATTATAGCCAGTAATTGTACTATAACCAAAACTGAACTCCTCCTGCTTGCTTCCAAAAAAACTTACTGTTTGATGAGCTGTGTCCCAGTTCTCAGAATGACCTGGGCATTGATCTGACAATGGGTAACATTGATCCTGTAGGATCAGTTTGGAGTAAGTGAACCACCAAAACTCAATAAAATACGGTTCTGCAATGGTGAGCTAAAAGTATCGCTTCTTCACTTGCCATTACCACTACCGATTGGGTGGATGTAAATAAAAATTAAGTTCTGGGTGAAAGTCAAATGTGTCTCTAAGCTTATTTCTCTGTGCCTGTGGGTATTTGTGAGATGTGCTGAAGACAATCACAAAACAGTGTTTGAACAGAACAAGCAGTATTCTGAAAAGCGAGCTGATGGCTCTAGAACAATGGGAGATGAACATGGTTATTTTTCAGGGACTTTGAGATTCCAGAGACAATAGGCTCAAATGTTGCTGATAGGTTTTATATGCTCCATAGTTGTCCCTGGATTCCAAAGTACCTAAGAGATCTGACATTAGGTATCCAGGACAGGGAGCAGTGTCCAAAGAAATGTTTTGTCTCATGTATAACTTACATATGAGTGTTCTTGCTGAAGGTCATCTGGATTGAATTCCTCATCAAGAACTCATCATTGCACAGAACAATTGTACCAGAGGTATACTCTCTTTTTTTCTCTGTTCTTAAAAGTGTAATATTTATTTTGACAGAGAAACCAACTCCATGGTTGAAGAGTTCATGTTGCTTGCTAATATCTCAGTAGCACAAAAGATCTATGATGAATTTTCAGAGCACGCATTGCTGAGAAAGCATCCAGCCCCGCCTCCCTCTAATTATGACATCCTTGTAAAGGCAGCAAAGTCTAAGGCAAGTTCTTCATAGAGTGTAATCATCTTACTTTCTTCACCTAGCCTTACAAGTTACAAAAGACTTAAGAGGGTCTGTATAGCATCTCTTGGAGTTCAAAGAGATGCTATACAGACCCTCTTAAGTCTCTGGAGAGTTTCTAAGGAACATTCTGTATTTTGAAGCTTTGTAACTTTTGAAAAGCCACATGTCCTCTGAAGAGCTCAAAGTGCATCATCCTTCAAAGTCCTGGATTGTATCAGAAACTATGATGAACTTCTGAGTTATTTTCTCTTTTACAGGGTTTGGAAATCAAAACTGATTCCGCAAAAGCTCTTGCTGATTCCCTAGATTGTGCAGAATCTCCTTCTTTCCCGTACCTGAACACTCTGTTACGTATTTTGGCTACTCGCTGCATGATGCAAGCTGTTTATTTTTGCTCAGGAATGGACAATGATTTTCATCACTATGGTTTGGCATCACCTATTTATACACATTTTACTTCACCAATCAGAAGGTACTATTCAGAAATTTTTCAAAAGAAAATATGCTGAAACATAAGTTTTGGTTGTTTAACTGCCTATTAAAAAGGCAGTCTGACAGCTGTCTAGCAATATAATATTTTCAGGTATTTTTAAGTTATGGGGAAAAAACTAAGGAAAAAAACACAAATTTTGGGAAAGAATGATACATATCCAATACTTATTTTTATATCAAACCTAATCTTACTTTACTGCTTCAACAATGTAAAATGCTCATTCATAACTTAAGTTAGTGTATAACATTGCATTGTTTGGCATATCTGTGAAACTTCAAAATATAAAAACTGCAGTTTTTACTAGCGAAACTATGAATATGCCCTCAAGTAAAAAGAAGGCTGTAGAGTGCTGCATGCTATACTACTGGAGCAAAAGCATCTTAGTTTTTTTGTCATCTCAGAAATAGGGTCAAAATGAAAATAGTAACCACGGATTCTGTGATGAACAAAATTAAGCATATTGTTTGTGACTGAATGGAAGTATCTGTCCAATCTTAAGGACTAGACAAGCAGTGTATCTGGATATAAAATTGAAACCAACATTGAAAATACTGAATTTTTCCATAATCTGTTATCATCACAAGCAGTGAAAGCTCTCCAGTATATTACTTTTACAAAAAATGTCAGTGCCCACTTTGTGCAGAAGCACAGAATGGATCTGACTGTTGTATATGTCTTCAGCATGCCCAGGAATTATTGCTTTGTAATATTGCAGATTGTTTTATGTATAAACTTTTATATTGCACAGTTCATGCCATTTTGTGTGATTAGAACCTTGTCTTACAGTTTCCAGACAAGAAGCTTTCATTAGAATGTCCCCCCCTCCAACAACATTCCCCAGAGTTTACAAAAATTAAAAAAAAAATCCACCATGAATTTTTCTAGCTTTTCTTTTGGGCCTTCATAGTTTTACACTTGTCACATTCCACCAAATCCTATCTGGAGAGACTACTTTTCAAGTGGATGTGGGTGTCTCAAATTCTGTTGCTAAACTGTAAATCTAATGAATGTGCCTACTTGTTGCTTATTTTATGTGTCTTGAGTTTCAGTTTATCAGAGAAACTTTCTCTGATTTGTTGAGGAACAAATAGGAAAGAAATAGAATGAGGTGAGGCTGTACGTGTTAAAAAGTACATAGGATCTTTGAGTTGTCCAGACCTGTAAAATCTTGATGATGTGAGGAAGTACATATTTTCTCTTTCTCATGCTCTAATATCTCTTCCTCTGTATAGCTTCAGGTATTCAGCTTTTAGCCGCATACAGTACAGTGGAGAAAGACTGTAAAAGAATGGAGAAAGATGTTCTCACCACCCAGTCAAGACATTCCCTCCATGAGTTCTGAACTGAGGCATTTCTCTTAGCAGTGGAGAGAGGGGAGGGACACCGCAACTTTTATTTATTACATATTTTTTAAAAATTATATCCTTCTCTGCATCATACAATCTCAGGATAGCAGACATGTAAAATCAATGTAAATGGCTTAGAATGACTTTAAACTGTTTCAGTTTACTACCTATACATCTCTGTTTCTTTCTCCATTCCTTTTACTTAATAATTGACAGATAACTGAGGAGGTACCAAAATATAGTTGCCAAGTCTGAATATGTAGTACAGACTTTAGGTGCTGAAAAAAAATTCCTATTTATCATTGACACGTGTTTTTTTTTCCCCCTTGCAGATATGCTGATATTATAGTGCATAGACTGCTGGCTGTGGCTATTGGAGCAGACAGTACATATCCTGACCTCACAGATAAACATAAATTGGCAGAACTGTGTAACAATCTCAATTATAGGCATAAAATGGCTCAATATGCACAGAGAGCTTCTGTTGCCTTCCACACACAGGTAAATAGTTTTCTTTCAATTCCAGCAATCATGTAAGAACTGAGGAATGTTGTGATGTCTGGTTTGTTATGATGCTGTGTTTAGGATCTTACTATGTGTAGTTTATGTGCAGTTTAAAATGATTGTATATTTTAGCTGCCTTCGGGGACTCCTTGAGCCAAGAGGTGAGGGTATAAATGAAGTTACAGGGTTTTATTTCTTAAGTGTATATATCTTCTCCAGAAAGCTCACAACAGCTTAGATGGCGTCTTCAATTGAGTTCATCCGGTGTGCTTAGCTTCAGCAGTTGACTGGCACGCAGGTTCTTAGAAACTGGTTATTTGGAATATCTTTACTTCCTTTGTTTTAACGAAGTATTTGACAGCATGTATACATCTTTTTACATATTTATACAGTCCTCACATTTGTTTCTCTGCCCCCCTCCTTCTACACATAAACATGAATATTATATCATTATAAACAATTGAGGAACACAGGATTTTGTATCCTAGTTGGTTATGTTTATTTATTGAACCTCTAGACGTTTTGGGACCAGTTGGTATTTTAAGAACGTGGGACACGATCCAATTCAAATTATATCTTAATCCAGTAGGAAACAGTGAAGCCTTTGTTTACCTCAGATAGGATAATAGTTGAACTGTGGCTGTATTGGTACTGTATGTCTTTACACCATTGACATTATTTTGTCATCACCCAGAGTTAAAAAAGATGCTCTTGTTGTTTTTCTCTCCTTGCCCCAAGCTTGCCATCATGAATGTCAGCAAGAAGAGCACCTTTTTTTGGGAAGTGTTCCTGGTTTAATCTAAAATTCTGAGTTTTAATATAATTAAGTTGAGTGTTGAATGGGTTTTAATAAGAGATTGTTGTCTTGCTCTTCTATTTTCTTTATGGCAGAAATAATGAGACCTGATATAGTAATGATTGCGTGGCTGAAGAACTGTCTTTCTTTCCAGGATTTAAGTAAACAGAACCTCTTAAAGGTTTATTTTTTCTCCCCTCAGTTATTTTTCAAAAGCAAGGGTGTGTTGAATGAAGAGGCATATATTCTGTTTGTAAGGAAGAATGCAATTGTGGTTCTAATTCCCAAATATGGCTTGGAAGGCACTGTCTTCTTTGAAGAAAAGGATAAGCCAAAACCAACGCTACTTTACAATGATGAGGTAAAAACATCTTGATTTGAGGGTTTTATTTGGAAACTGTACTGTATAAAATGTGTGTTACAGGTTTGCTGTTTTATTTTTATACACATTCGTTCTAATCTAGTCTTCTTCAAATGGTAAAGTGAAACTGTTTGAGAGCGAAATCCAGAGGCATTCTTTGGAAACAGCTGTTCTCCAGTAATCTCTGTTTCCAATTTTCCAAATGTAAAACACTTTGTAGTTTGATATTGTTTTGATAAAACCAGATTTACAGTATGTGTGTTGGTTGTATGAGCATGTAATGCAGCTCTTGTACTTTGATGAATTCAGCTGTATGAACGAGATTAGTTGGACTGCTTTAGTTGGAGTTGGGGCGTGTGTTTTCTGCTGACCCTAATTCCTGTGTAAACAAAGTGTGTATGTGTGTATGCACAACTGTTTTTTGTTGTGGTTTGGTATATTTCGTTTCTTGAAAGACAAAACTTGAGATTCCTAAATATTCATACATGCTTCTGACTTAATACACTGAGTACTTTCCAGCAGGTCCTCCACATTCATGGGGTTTAGGGACACAGAACCCCCGTGAAAGTCAAATAACTGCGAATACCCTTCCCTGCACTCTCCTGCACCGCTGCCGGTGGGCCCACATGAGTAGGGGGCAGGAGAGTGCAGGAGGTGAGGAGATCTTTTCACCTACATCCAAAGATCTTCCTTTCCCTGCACTCTCTCGCCCCTGTCTGTGCGGTTGGGTGGGTAGCAGTGCAGGAGAGTGACGGAGAGAAAGATCTTTCCTCCCCATCACTCTCTCACTCCCTACTCACACGATCGTGCAGGCAGCAGCGCAGGAGAGCAAGGAGGAGAAGAAGGATCTCTCCTCCCTTTCACTGCCAGCACTATTGCGTTGGCTGCTGTGGGCAGGAGTGGTGAGGCAGGAGGGGAAGAGACAAGAACACTGCAAATAATCAAACCTGCGAAAGTCAATCCTGCAAATGTGGGGGGAGAATTGTGTATACATTAGGAAAAAGATACAACTCAATTAGGTAATACTGCCTTGATTTGGAAATATATGGTATTCATTTTGTAGATACCATCTCTTACTGTGGAAGGAACAACTTTCTATACATTCGACAAAGTTACAGTGAACATCATGTTAGATGCTTCAAATGTCCAACACCAGAAAATACGTATGGCCTTGGTAGAGCCAAAGGTAGGTTGCTGACAAAAGTATGAAAAAAATATGATGGTGTGAAGAAGTTCAAACATTGTCATGGTTTTAAGTAGATCCTAAAGCAGTGCTTGAAGCATGGAGATTGCTTCCTGAACAGCAACATGATGTCCCAAGTGTGATATTCATAAAAGTTCTGAGATAGAAGCCTGGTAGTTTTCATAGGAGTGGAGAAGGAGGCATAAACAGTTACGGTTTTGTGGAAGAGCCTAATGAAAGTTTTCCAGTGGAACAAGTTTTACATTTATGTATAGATAAAGAAGTTCTAAAATAAGATTACTCTTAACCGCTTTCACTGGTAAGAGTTTTGCCCCATATGCAGAAACTACTTGTAATGTATTTTTTTTCACAACCTTAGTATTTGTCACATTAGTAGAGAGTGATGTTTGCCTTAAGGTCGCTGTAAGTCGGAAATGACTTCAAGGCAGACAACAAAACAACATGTTACATTTGCAGGCTAAAGTCTTTCCTTTTCTATTTCTGTTAGGACACCTTTCTCGCACAGCAGGGATGATATGGGGAACTCAAGGCCCCGTGTGAAAAGATTGTACTGTGGCTCAACACCATGTTGGTGTTACTCCGTTTTGTGGCCAGGGTAGTGGTATCAAAGGAGCTGTCACGTGGTCTAACATTAATTTGATAGTGGAAAAAAGCTTCACTGCAGAACATCTGATATTACTGGCATGAATTGAGGGCTTGAGAAAAACAGGTAGTTCAGTGTAATTTGAAACCAACTGACCCTTACTAAATCATACAGTGCATATCATAATGGAAAGTGGAATATGTGTAGGGTAGGTCTGTGTATAGGAATGGTTCCTGCAGTATATAGCAGGTAGCTGCTTAGAAATACCTTGTGCCCCATATAAGATTGCTACCAGTGTTGTTCCTTGATCATTCCAGAGTCCTATTCAGGCATCCCAATACTAGCTTACTCTTTTAAAATGTGGGCAAAAGCGTTGTACTCCTCTGCTCTTTGATATCATGCTGGCTACCTAATCTCTTTCCACTAGCACCCCCACATCCAGTATAGACCTTTATACAGAAGGGGCCTTTGTGTGTACATTCAAAGCAGCAGAGGCTCTGGCACCAGTGTACTCACACGAAAAGGACTGGAGGTTTTCATGATAGGTAGAATCCTCAAGCCCTTTTCTCTACAGATTTTTTGCTATGAGTATACAGATGCCAGAGGGCTAAATAATAGGCATGTTGTATTGTCCCATTCACTCTGCTGAAAGCCGTGGTAGGGAATATATGGCTCTCCAGGTGGTGTTGAATTGCAATTCCCATTTTTCTTAGCCACCATAACCAATGATGAGGAATAATGGAAGTTGCAGTCCAGCAACATCTGGAAAGCCATAGATTCCCTATCCCAGGTATAGAGTCTGACAGCATACTAGGTTTGGACAGATGGTCGTTCTTTGTAAACAAGTGAAAATAGCATTTGTTCATTGATTTATAAGTGAATCTGGTCCTCTTTCTTAAAGTGCAAAGAATGCCATCATGAAGCATTTTGAAATGTATATGTTTTACATGTAAGTTGCCATAATTTTGAGTGCCAGCACTTTTCTTTCTCTATTAGGTACCATGTGGTAGTGTTCCAAGCCAACAGAGCAGTAATGAACCAGACAAAAAGAAGAAGAAGCTGGGGGAATAGCTTTATTTTAGCAATTAATACATTTTTCAACTATTAAATTCTGTTTGAAAAGCATCTATGTACTTTTATACTGATTTAGAGAATCCTAATGAAGTTTGTCAAATGTGATTTGTACCTGTATTTAAACATTTTTATTCTGATACACTGCAGTTTTTAAATGCTGTTCGTATATTATATTAAAGGCCCCAGTGACAAAAAGAAGTTGAGCTTTTGGGAATCCCTTGATGTGTCTACAGAAGCAGGGAGACTGATCAGTTTTAATATGGAGCATTTTCCTAATGTGAGATTGTCTGTATTTAAGTTTGAACATTAGAACTGCTCTGTACTCCAGAAATCTCAAAATTTCAGTTAGAGCCTGCTTTTATTTCCAGTTTACAGTAAGGGATCTGCTTCTGATGTTTACTCATGCACGTCTCTTTTTTTATAGAAAAAAATGCCATTGTTGCCACTACTATTATAAAATAGTGATAGTGTATATAAATAAGAATGCATAAACTGGAAAGTTATTGAGCTTGCCCAATACCAAAGAAGGAACAGAAAAGCAACTCAAGTGGCTGTAATTGTTATACTAAAATTGTATTCCAGAGCATCTCATTTTATGTTGATTGTGGCATAGCCAAAGAGGTGGGCTTATTTTGAGATTAGAGTCTTGTCATCAGGCATTCATGTGTTAAATTGTTTCTGCATTATACGTATCTTTGTATGGCCCTGCAGACAACCACTACCAAGCATTTGTATTCAGTCACAGAATGACCAGATATGTCCTGTGTAGTGAACAAAATAGATCCTTCTGACTTCATAAAAGTATTCTGTTCAATATCCCTAATATCAAATTAAAGTTTAGATCAGTGGTTTTCAGCTGCTGTGTTACAGCACATTTGTGTGCCACGACTGGAAGTGCCGCGCATACTGCCTTATAGTGAGGATGAACAGGTATCCCTTGTCTCTTCAGCAACCGCACTCCTTTGCCATTCCCCTCTTAGCTTGGTCAAGTTCACACACACCCCTTACATGTATTGTGCACCCTCTCTCTCTCTCTTTTTCACTTGTTTTGCTCCTGAAGAGACAGTAGCTTTCAAATAAAACTCCAGCATTCCCAAGTGGACAGGATTGAGTTATTCCACACACACACACCCATGAAGTGCAAGGTGGCATCTTCTCTCCCAGAAATAAGATTGCTCTTAAGAGAGGAAAAGGAATAGTTTATTTCCTTTCTTGGTCTTATTCTCATCCCTTGCACTTCCTGGAGAAGAGAGGGAGGAAGGAAAGAAGCTCATTCCACTTACTTGGGCCCTCTAGAGTTTACTTTGAGAACTCATGTTGTCTCGGGAGTAAAACAGGCAGGAAGGAGAAGAGAGAGGGCACAGACTTGAGGCAACTCAAGAAGATTTAATCCAAAAAGGGGTGGTAATGCCATTATTAGCCCAACTAAAAGGCACAAACACATTCACTGCAAACAGTTTCATGATTTAATTTATATCTGGCTTTCTCCTTGGGCAGGATTGAAAACAACTTACAACATTTAAAACAAAAGTACAATTAAAAACTGTTAAGGCCAAAGTTAAGACTTTTTTAAAGACATGTTACAACAGTTTTAAAAGCAAATACTTAAAACATAATGAGACACAACACCTTCTGTTAAAGCCCATGAACTCTGAAAGCTAGTGGTGATGTTTTGTGCTTTTTGGCTGGCTTGATAAAGATATTACCACAGTATTGGTTTCTGCTTTATGGCCAAAAGGGCTAGTCCTGGAATAATAATAAAAAAATCATTATAGCATGAGCTTTTCTGTGACTGTAGCCCACTCCACTGGCTGTGGTATTAAAAGAAAAGAAAAGCAGCCCTAATTCAGTATAAAAGCGAGAGCCAGTGTGCTATAAAACTACTTGAGTGTTGGAGTAGCACTTTGGAGACCAGGTTCAAGTTCCTGCTCAGTCATGAGAATCCATTGGGTTATCTTGGGCAAGGCAGCCTCAGAGGAAGGCAAAGGCAAACCCCTCTGAACAAATCTTGCCAAGAAGATCGCATGACAAATTCACTTTAGGGTTGTCATAAGTAGGAAAGAACTTGAAGGCACAAAACAGCAATAAGAGAGGGCAGGTAGTAATCTTGTGACAATTTTAAGATTTAACCTGAGCCTTTGTGGATTACAGTCTGCTTTCTCAGACAAAATGAAGATGTGATATCTACATCAGATATGGGGAAATACATTTTTAAAATGAATCCTGAAAAAAAGAAATGGACTGCCCTGGCAATTTTAGTATCTTGTCAATTGCCATGAGATGAAAAAGGTTGAAAACCACTGGTTTAGATTGATGTCACTCCAGAAAATTTTGAAAACTGGGACTGTTATTTTCATAACAGTCCTAGTTATGTGAGACTGCAACCCCCGTTATGCTTGTCTACGACAGAATACAGGACTGATAACCTGTACCTACTGGTCATACTAGTCGGGGGGGGGGGGTTATAATCTGAAACAGTTATGCCAAAATCCCACAGGATTGGAGAAAAAACATTAGACCATCTGTTGTGATCCATATCATTTGTATCACTGTAAACTACACTGCATCTCTAACCTAGATATCCACTAGTACAGTGACAGTACAGGTGTGAATGAAGGCAGATATGGTGAGAGAAAACATTTTACAGTGCCTCTGTGTTTCAAAAATCATCAACTTTCATCTTGCCCTAGAAAGTCTTAATCACATTTATGATAAGTTTCATAAAAGAGATCACCACCCCACCCCAACATGTGCTTACCGTTTGACTCAAGTCATAGAGACACAGCATTCAGTCCATTTGTGAGAAGTCTTTATTGCATTGATCAACAGTTTCATTCCATAATTAAAATAGGTGGTTAGAACATAAAAAGAAGTGTGGTACAAAAGGTGGTCATTAATGAATGATGCTTTCTCAGGTTCCGTGATAATCATAAACAGAAAGCAGCTTTAAGATCTGCATACATTTTTATATGTAGCAAAATTGATATCTCTTTTTAAAAGACAAGCACAGTTCATTAAAACCAGTACAGTGTACACTAGGGAATTGCTTCTTTGTACAATCTTCTGACAAAAGATCTGAAAAGAGCAGTTGTACTTATTTTCATGGAAAACAGGATAAGCAAATTATATGTATCATTGCACAGTTTGTTAGCTTGTGATGCCCAGCTCAGTAGCTCCAAAACAGAGAAATTATCTAGAGCTTGTGGGCTGGTATTACCAGTCTGCAGGGTGGTGCTAGGAAACTAAATTTCTATCTGGAAAGTATCTGTTGCCCAATGATGGCTTCCCCTTTTTGTGCAAGTCATGGCCCCAAGGACAGCAAGCCCAGAAGCAGCATCTTTCCATGAGAACTACCAGGGCCCAAGCCCTACCAAATAACAGGGATGAGGAGTAGGGGAGGGGTGGTTGTTTGTTAAGTAAATGACATGTGAAATACAAAAACAATGACCCTCCTGCTGGTGGAGAGCAACGTTCCAGTCACACCTTTCACATGTTCCTCAAATGCCACTTCAGTTCCACTGTGCGACTCCCCACACATTCATACAGCTTGGAGCATGCCACGTGCAGATCACTTTGAGGAGGACATTTCAAGATGACAGCTGCTAGACTGATAAGCAGACTCATTTTCAGTCCAATATCTAGGAATGGTTTTTCCATGCTATAAATGGGGAAGGAAGAGAGAGAGAGAGAACCCAAAATGACATTAGATTAGATATTACAAAGCAAAACTAATTAACTTTCTGTAAAACTTAAGCAGCAGCCACTCTGGCCAGCCTTTCCATTCAGTCTGTCAGATCAACTGATGGTAACTTAGGCCCCAGCTTAGTATTCCTACTTTTTTCTGTCTGAAGCTGCATGGGGAAGAATGGAATGTGTAAGAACTTCTGGGGGATAAAATGCATGTTAGTCACAGAAAATAAAAATGGGACCACTAAATTAAAAGCGTTTGTATTGACATTGAACATTGGGAAACAGCACAGAGATGATCTACACATCTTACTTAATTGATCATAGACATCTGATCGGGAGGAAGATAAATGAGAATTCCTGCCAAGGCTCCTCATTTAAAGAACATCTCAGTGGAGACTCTGTGCAGCTGAAGTCCATGAAGAACTAGTCAGTCCTCATGGAACTGCCTTTTGCTAGTCCTTTTAAGTGAGGACTACAGAACTCACACTACAATAGCCACATTTATAATTTTACTAACTTGGGCAATGCAGCCAAGGAAAAGCATTTTCATTAAAAATTAAACTAGTCTTTTACCACACCTTTTTTACCCAGACTGTTAACCCTTTCCCCACTCTGTGTGCCCCAGGGAACTTGGACAGCATTACCTTTGTTTTGAAAACATGAAAATTGTTCTGAATCTCACAAAGATGTATATCATTCTCTTTGCAACTGGTCTCAGCTCCAACTGTGTCCATAAGACTACTGGTACAAGTCTGGCCATTGTAACCACTATCCACCTGGTAAAAAGAAATTGGGATTGAGAAATGCTTTTGGAGGGTACTGGCCTAGAGAGAAGTGCCAAAGCCAAACAAGACATTGTTACACATGCATAATTTGATACTTTTAAATTACTTTTAATGAAAATAAAATATATTTCCCAAAATTTAACAAATGACTTCCTAAAAATAACTAAAAATGCCAGTGTCTTTAAAGTGCTGTAATTGTAACACCAAATAATTACAACACTTCAAAGACACTGGCTTTTGCTGAATTAAAAAAAAAAGTAAAAACATTATTTTTAATGCTGTTTCCAAGTTCTAGTTTTACATGCCAAAATCCGGATCCCACTCATGGTACTCCAGATGGCGTGTGCAAGAATCCTGCCATCTGAGTTTGAATGACTATAGTGGGATGCAAAGCCTGATATGCACAGCCCAAAGTGCTTAAGGCTTTACACCACTCACTAAGCTTACCGGGAGGCTACTATTCTCACAGGGACTGGCACTGCTTTCAGCAAGAGGAGACATACAGATGCAAGAGCCTTCAAAGTTCAAGCCAGCTATTGGCAGGCCACCATTTTCAGCTGATCCTTTTACTGAGTTCTCATCCAACATCTCCTCTGGATCATCAGTAGTCACTGTGTGGTTTTGCTTGAAAGTATCAAGATCATGGATTAGTGCCAACCCTTGTTTGTTGCCTTCAAAATGCTCTGGTGAAATGGACACTGTGGCAACCATCAAATGGGTGCCATGTGTGGAGGCATCTCCACTCAATTGGTGTAGGTTTACTTTTCCCTGTACTGGTGATGGATTTTCTGCGGGCAAAGCATTTGCTGCCACTACCATCTGCTGCTGCTTTTCACTGGATCTTTCAGGAGTAGAAGGTAAGCAAATGAGGGAGGTCTGATATACTGTGGCTCCTCGGCATGCCACAGTTCTTTTGGGAGAATATTTTTTTAATGGAGAACATTCTGTGTAAGAACTCCTGGTACCACAAGGAGCTGGTCGGCATGCATTCAAAACAGAAGGTGTGTCTGGAGAGCGAAAAGTGAAGTGCCTTTGTTCTGCATTTGAGAGAAAAGAAACACATAGAATAAATCGACCAATTTCAGAGTAAATACAGCCCAGAACTCTTCCTGAGTCTTCACTATCTCTACTGCAAAAGAACCACCCAAACATGTTAGATATTTGGAGATGTAAAATGTAAGAAAAAAATTAACCTTATTGATATCAACTTTGTTAGGTCCACAGATGTAAAATATAGCTTACTTTCACCCCTGCATAGGAAGGGTTTTTAACACTCAAAGAACCCAGCCCTACATAAATTATGGCTCAGCATCAGTTCAAGAATTAAATGACACAATCAAATACATACCTGATAGTGGTGTCTTTCTTATCTGAATACCGATTGGGGAGAAAGTTGGAGAAGCAGAATTTCCAGGATTTCTCTCTGGAAATGAAGGACTGGTTAGGCTTCCCAGACTGTAGGTCCTCATACCTCCCTGAATAGGGCTGGAGGAAAATTGGCCCTTTCAACATACAAGAAAATGAAGAGTTGTTACTTACGTGAACGATCATTCTGGGATGACAGGAGGAGCAATCCACAACGCCTGGGTTTGATCCTCGTGCCAGCTGATGCAGGAGTCGTTCTCGAGCTTGATGTTAGAATCCGTTAAACTGACTCCCTGACCCTCTCCCCTCAGTTTCCTTCTCTAGAGTACTGTACTTTCCACCAAACTGCCTGGTAACTTCCATATTTATTTTAGTGGTGTGTGTGGATTGCTCCTCCTGTCATCGCAGAATGATCGTTCACGTAAGTAACAACTCTTCATTCTCGGGCTGACAGGAGGATCAATCCACAACGCCTGGGATTTCCCCCAGCTGTTCCATGGCTGGGCATGTTCTCTACAGCACAGCTTGCAGCACCCTGTGGCCAAACGCTGCCTGGGATGACTTATACTTATCTAGTTTATAGTGCTTAATAAAGGTGGAAGCCTCCTTCCACCCTGCCGCACTACGAACGTCTTCCAGCGAATATGTGGAGTCATATGCTACCGACGTAGCCATCGAACGTGTTGAATGTGGCCACACATTAACTGGTCTTGGCTGCTTAGAGTAGTCATAACATATGAAAATACAGATCTTTATCCATGCTGCAATTACCACCTTACTCGCCCACTGACCTAGTGTCTTAGGCTGGAATGATAGCAGCAGAGCATCTGACTTCCGAAATTCCCTCGTTCTTTTAATATAGGCCTTTACTGCCCGCCTAACATCCAATGTGTGCCATTTCTTTTCCAACGGTGGAAAACGTTGGTAGATGAATTAGTTGCTGTTGCGTGAATGATGACAAGCACTTGGGGTTAAAGGAAGGGTCGAAACCCAACGTCAACTTGTCATGGTCGAATTTGCACAAATTCTCATTTACTGATAACGCCGCTAATTCTGAAACTCTTCTAGCTGATGTAATAACCAGGAGAAATGCCGTCTTAAAAGACAGTAGTCTCAACGATGCCTCTTTCAATGGTTCAAACGGTGGCGCTATCAGTGCGTTCAACACTAAGTTCAAGTCCCAAGATGGGAACCTATGCACCGTTGGAAAAGAAGACAGTGTTGCTCCTCTCAAGAAATGTTTTATGTGAGGATACCTTGCATACGAAGTACCGTCCTCCATTAAAATAGCTGCTAACGCCGCCACCTGCCTTTTCAAGGCGTTAGGCCAGAGACCCTTCTCCAGACTGTCTTGCAAGAAGTGGAGCAGATGTGTCACTCCTACCCCTGCCAAAGGAACCTCTTTCTCCTCACACCATTTTGTGAAAATTTTCCAAGTTCTGTCATAAATTTTCTGTGTGGACTCCCTACGGGAACCAAGTATAGTTTTGACTACATTTTCAGTATACCCATGTTGGGTTAGAAATCGCCTCTCAACCTCCAAGCTGCCAGATTTAACCACTTGGGGTCTGGATGGTTCACTGGTCCCTGCCTCAGTAGATCCGACCTGCAAGACAAGCTCCAAGGTGGACCCCGGGCTAATTGCAGTAGTAATGGGAACCATGGTCTCCTCTGCCAAAACGGTGCTATTAACACCACTGAGGCTTTCTCCAGGCGTGTCTTCGCCAGTACCCTTTGTACAATTCGAATCGGTGGGAACACATAGTGAGTCCCTGGGGGCCATGGTACCGACAATGCATCGCACGCTTCGGCACCTTTGTCACCAAGTATTGAGAAATACCTTTTTAATTTGGTATTCTCTGCAGTAGCAAATAAGTCTACTTGTAACGGTCCAAAAATGCTGTTTATCATTTGGAAAACCTCCACATTGAGGGACCGCTCCCCTGGATGTAGACAATTCCTGCTCAAATAGTCTGCCTGGATGTTTTGTTCCCCCTTCAAATGTACTGCAGTAATTGAACGAACATGCAACTCGGCCCAGTTGAGAAGACGAGTTGACTCTGTCACTAGAGAGACCGAATGTATTCCTCCTTGTTTGCATAGATAAGCCTTCGCCGTCATGTTGTCTGTCAACACCTTCACATGACGGTCCTTCACAAGATGCACACACTTCTGAAGAGCCAGACGGATGGCCCTCAACTCCAGAAAGTTGATATTGTGGCGCCTGTCTGCGGCCGTCCACAGCCCCTGCACAGAATGACTTTGGCAGTGAGCTCCACAACCAGAAAGGCTCGCATCTGTTGTTATATGCACCACCTCCTGTTTCTGAAAAGGTATGCCTGACGCCACATTCCGCCTTTTTAGCCACCAGACCATGCCCCTCCGAATATGACGAGGCACCTCTACTTTGTAATGCCTCTTTCTTGCAATGGCTGATTGATGCCCCATTAACAGCCTCTGCAAGGGCTTCAAATGGAAACTGCCCCATTGAATCAACTGAGTTGTTGACACTAACGTACCCAGAATTTTTGCCAACTGCATCAGATCCAGTGATCTGCTTAGCGATAACATCTGAGCTGCTTGCTGTACTTTCTCCAATCCTTCCAAGGAAGGATACATTCTGCCTTTCCTTGTATCTATCCATGCCCCCAAATGAGTCAAGTTCAATGTAGGTGTCAACATGCTCTTTTCGATGTTGAGCAGAAATCCATTAGCTGAGAGCACTTGTACTGTCAACTCCAAATCGTGTTTTAGCTTGGCTTCTGACCATGCCTTCAATAAGATGTCGTCCAAGTAGGGAAACAACTGCACTCCCTGTACTCTTAGGAATGCTACAAGCAGAACTAGAACCTTTGTGAAGACTCTGGGTGCAGATGCCAGGCCAAACGGCAAGGCCTTGAACTGATAATGGTCGCTCTGGTAGTTGAACTTCAGGTATCTTCTGTCGTCCACACACATAGGGACATGGAGATATGCTTCCTTCAGGTCTATAGATGCCATATAGTCCCCTATCTCCAAATTGTCCTTGATAACCTGCAATGTCTCCATTTTGAATTTTTTGTACTCCACAAACTTGTTGAGATACCTGAAGTTCAACACCGGTCTGTATTTGCCATTTGGCTTGGGCACCACAAAAAACACTGAGTACACCCCTGTGCCCCTTTGTTGCTCCGAAACCTTCTCTATGGCTCCTATATTTAACAGATGTACAATTTCTTGGTGCACTACCTGGTGTCTGCCCTGCTCTTTCGGGACTGGGGAAGGAAGAAATCTGTCTTTGGGTGTGGTGTGGAAAAATATTTTGTAACCCCGGGTCACCACCTTTAATACCCACTGGTCCGATGTTATTTGAGACCACTTGTACCCGAAAGACAGAAGTCTTCCTCCCACTTTCTGTTGCTGGTAGTCAGTACTGCAGCTTTCCTTGCTTGGAATTACTTCCAAGCTTCCCTTGTCCCTGCTTACTGTTTTGGTACTGCCTTGCATATTGAGGTCTTGGTCTGCCCCATTGGAATCTACCTGTTCTATACTCGGAGCTTCTTGCTGTATATCCGTAAGTCCTACCACCTCGAAAGGAATAGTTTGAATTTCTAAAGCCTCTCCTGTCCACCTTCCTCTTTTGAAGAGTGGGCATGACCTGCTTCTTCTTCCTAGTCTTCCCCAAGACCTTCTCTAAGGCTTTGGAACCAAAGAGCAGCATAAGCCAAATTACTGCGCGATTTTTGATCAGCTTCCCAATGGCGCAACCACAAGGAACATCTTGCCACTGTTAACATATTTATGTTCCTTGCCGCATATATGGTAGCATCCAATCCAGCATCTGCGACATACTTTAAGGACCCTCTGAATCCTCTCCACTGCCTTTAATAGTTCTTGCATCCTGAGATCTTGGGCCTCCAAGATATCCTGTGACCACAAGACCGCCACCCTTGCAAACATTGATGCAGCAGTTGATGCCTTAATTGCTGCAGAGGCTGCCTCATGAGCCTTGTGCAAGGATGATTCTGCCCTGCGCTCATCCATTTCTTTTAACTGCGTGTCATTTTCTCTAGGGACAATAGCTCCCGATACTAATCCTGCAATTGGAGCGTCCACAGGGGGCACCTTTAAGAACTCTACATCTTCCTTCAAGAAAGAGTACAATTTATGATTATATGATAAACTCTTCCTAGCACTACCCTGATTATTCCACTCTGCCAAGATGACATCTTTAAAAAGTTCTGGCAGAGGAAACTCCATACTTCTAGATTCTCTTTTCCTAATTACCGATGCTAATTTACATTCTTTACTTCCTTTCCCTTGGTCAACCTCATCACAATCCAGACCTAGTGTTTGAAGCACTCTTTTCAGTGTACCCTTAAAGCAATCCGCTTCAAACATTCTGTCTGTCTCAGATTTATCCTCCTCCTCAATATCAGAGTCTTGGTCCTCTCTTTCCTCCACTTCGATCACCTCCTCCTGATTCATGTCATCATCACTAAACGTTTCCATTTCAGGCATAACCTTAGTGATCCCTCTCGACTGGGCAGGTGATGCCCTTTTTAACATAGACTTTTCCTTAGAGGAACTTTGCTTTTCTCTATTTGACACCCCTGACATTGAACTTGCACTAGGATTGTCAGTATAATCCAGTTTTCTTTTCTTGGCCTGCTGCTCCCTTCTGTCTTCATCACCCTCAGGGGCAATTTGATGTAAATTCATTTGATTATTTATTACTTGGTTATTATTAATTGATTGTGTCTGGAAATCAGTTTGCTGGGATGAATTCATAACTCTCTGTCTCGCCATTTGAGTACTTAAATCAGATGTCTCCAAATTCATTAGACCCTGTTGATCCATTAAAACTGCCTTGAGCTGTGCTGAGACAGCATCTCTAATCATCTGTTACATCTCCCCATGGAGACTGTCACACATATATTGCCTTTGGCTTTGGCCGCCCCAGTATCCCTGAGTGGGCTCCCATTGTGGGTCTGGCCTTCGCTGCAGCACGTCAGCTAGCCATCCGGCTAGAAACTGCCTCAAGTCTGTCCCCCACGGCAAGCTATCCGCTGATGAAGCTGCCTGGTCGTAACAGCTGTTCTCCGCCATGAAAGGAGTGGCAGCTCTGCACACCTCCGCAGTCACAGTCTGGCCCTTGCTACTGGTCGCGTGCGTCGCCACACTCAAAATGAGTCAGAGGGGCTGTTTTTCTCTCCAGGCGCCATCTTGGAATCCTTGTTTCCAAGATGGCGCCCGGAACCCTCGCCGGTAAATGGCTGTGTACCTGTGCTATGTTTTGTGAGCTTTTTAACCCCCTGCTTACCGTTCTTATTATTATTCTTGTCCGCCCTCTTCTCAGACAACTTTTTCACTTCTGAGGACCTTTTGTTGGCAGCCATTTTAAGCTCATCGGCCTCACTCTCACTGGAGGATTGGAAAATTTTTCTGAGATCCGCTGCGCACTCTTCCTCAGAGAGACGCTGCGTTTTTTCTTTCTGAGCAGTAGGTCCGAGAACATCGTCCGAAGTCTGCCTTGCGGCGGTCTTCTGGATGGTAGGCTGCTTCGTAGTGACCGAGCCCAGCTCCGTGGCGCTGCGGATCACCTCCTCTGCCAGGCCCACTTTTCCAGGCATATTTTTCTCGGTAGCCATTTTTCTATCAGAAGCTAATATTCAATTCTTCTCTCTTCTGTTTTTTTTTTTTCAGCTATTCTAAGCTACTTTACCGCACTAAAACGGAGAGGGAGTCTAATGCGTCCTACTGTCATGCAGGAGAAAACAAAAACTGAGGGGAGAGGGTCAGGGAGTCAGTTTAATGGATTCTAACATCAAACTCGAGAACGACTCCTGCGTCAGCTGGCACGAGGATCAAACCCAGGCGTTGTGGATTGATCCTCCTGTCAGCCCGAGAATTACTAATTAAAGGCTAACAAAAAGTGGCACAGATATAATGCATCTAAGCAAAAAAAAAATGAAACTTGATTTGCCTTTGCTGATGAGCCCAAAACGATATCCTTTACATCCCAAGTCTTTAAGTCAAAGCTGATCACATTTGCTTGATTTAAATAAAGTCTCTTAATTTGCATTATAGGCCCTTTTCACATGTGGGGGGGGGGACGGGCGAAAACGCCCAAAAACGGAGCTTACCTCCAGCTGGGTAAGTCCGTCACCACATGGAGCAGCATGAGCTTGCTGCTCCACACTCCTCCGGCGTCGCAGATGGCATCTTCCGGTTGGTGGAGGCTCTCCACCAACCGGGGAAGCTCGCCGGCCGGAAGCCCGCCTCTGGCAGATCTGCAGGCACGCACTTACGCGCGCCTGCAGATCCACTTTAGAGCCAGGCGACAGAGCGGCACAGGGCTGCGCGATCCGTGCTTTTTAAAAACCTCTAAAAAGAGGTTTTTAAAAAACATGCAGCCCGGCTAGTTCCGGCCGCTCCTGAGTGGATTCTGGTGTGAAACTACGAAAAGTAGTCCACGCCAGTCCACTCTACGGTGTAGACGACATCCGTGAGAGGTCGCTCTACACCGTTCCCCCCCCCCCCATGTGAAAAGAGCCATAAAGAACTTCTCATTTCAGAGAAGTATGGTAATACCATTTTGCCTTAGGAACTAAATCCTGATGGCCAAAAGATAACCAAATGACAATGATTCAATAGCACTGAGTATTTAAAACATCTGAATCCTTTTTTCTGAAATCACCCCTCCCCTATTAATATTGTATTATACTGAATATGCAAAAGCTTCAGCTGTATACACACTGGTGCATAACAGAGACAGAATAAATTCATCTTCAGGCATTATTGGACTACAGCTCCCATCCTCCCATTTCACTGTGTATGGAGACTAAGGCTAATGGAGATTGCAGTCCAACATCTGGAAGGCTTCTCCCATTGGCTTCTAAGATGGACAGTTCCCAGAATCCAGCCCAATATTCTTTTTTACTGAAGAAATGCCAATGAGAAACACCCATTGTTGCATGTAGCATAGCTAAAACATAACTCGGAATGAAAATCCCATAGCAACCTATATTGGCTTGGATACAGATTTAGCCATAGTTAGAGTAGATCCAGAGAGCAAGCATGGTGTAGTGGTTCAGTGCTGGACTATGGCCCTGGAGGCCAGGGTTCAATTTCTCTCTCAGCCACGGAAACCCACCGGGTGACATTGGTTGGGTCATACACTTTCAGCCCCAGAAAACTCAAAAAACTCAAGCTCCAGCCCAAGTAATTTGTAGCATGCTGGGTGTCACACTGCACCCCATACTCCCGTTCCTCCATGTTGCCCTCAAACTCCTATCTGAGCCACTCCAGTTTGATCTTCTGCTTCAAGACCAGTAAATATCATCTCTTTTACCCAAAATCTCTCTTTATCCAACCTTTCTTGCCTTTGCCTTCAATAGCTTCGTATGGTTTCTGAAATTGCTTGATTTATGTGTGTGTCTATTAATTTCCGATGAAATACTCTTAACTTTTAATTGGAGTCCTCTCTATGGTTAGTACAAGTATAAGCCTGTGAGAAGATCCTGCCATTGCCCTCCTCTCACAGGCCTCCCTTGAGCTAATAATTCCCCAACTCCTCAGGACTGGCACTGCCGGTGGACCTCAAGGTCCCCCACCTTTTAGGGTAACAATAAATATGAAATATTTTGGATAGGGGCAACATGACAGCAGCATAGGAAATCAAGCAGAGGCTAATGTGCAAAAGAATGGAATGACAAGATATAAAACCAGAAAATAGGCCAAGAGGAGAGAACCCCATCCTAGAATACCTCCTTCTTGGCCACTGGGGTTCCCATCCAAAGGTCTGTCTCCTTTCAAAGTGTTCATATAGTTTTTGGTATCTGAATTTTTCAAAGTCTGAATCTCGGTGTTATCATACAACTTATATATACTGTCCAACAGCAAGAAGCAATTTGACACAAGAATTTTACAGAGGAGAATTTTGTACAGTAGTGGCACCTGTCCCCTGAAGTCTGTTCAGAATTTGTCACATGTTTGCTTTTCCTGTAACTGAAATACAGATTGAAAACTGTTTCCCACTCAAAATGAGATTAAAGAAGAGTGGAGTCACCCTGAATTAACACCACTGCTTTGAATGGTGTTGCCAATTATTACCAGGTGATGTCACAAAGAATGTCAAGTGGGCTCCAGATGTTATGCAAATCCTACTGGTCCACCACACACTGAACATCCATATGACTGGAAGCCACTTCAGCAAGGAACAAAGGCAGAACCCTTAATGCAGACTTGGGAAACCTGCAGTCCTTCAGATACTGTTGAGATACAACTTCCATCTCCCCTGACTACACTGCCTGGAAGTGAAAGGGGCTGGTCAAATAACAGATGGAATGCCACAGATTCCCCACTACTGGCTTAATGGAATTCAATAAATTTAATTTTCCTTCATGTCAGAATATGCATGCTCCACATCATATGAAGCTGGCAGATCACTAGAATGAAGATCACTTATGGTATTCGCACCCCTGAGCTAACAACCACAGGCTTTCCCCAGGACAATTGTTACATACCTTCATGTCCAGTCCAACTTATTGTTATGCTATTCTACAGTTTAATGGCAAGCTTTATTCAGAGATGTACCATTGCATTCCTCTGAGGCTCAGAGAGTGTGACTTGCACAAGGTCATCCACTGGGTTTCCATGCTTGAGCAGGGATTCAAACCCTTATCTCCTAGAGTCCTAGTCCAACACTCAAATCACCACAGCACATGGGCTCCTTCCCCCTACTCCAAGATAAGGGTGGGCAACTTGTGGCCCTCCTCAGGTTGTTGTCGTGCAGCTCCCTTTGGTCCAGGTAAGCCCAGCTGAAAATGAGGGATGTAACTTTCAGCTGAGTCTAATGACTCTCACTCAGATACTGACTAGGCACAGCCTACCTCCCATCCACGCAACTGGACATCACATTTCAAAGGCATGCTACCACACTGAGAAAAGATTCCACCTGCATCAGCCAGTATCTGTGCACATGTCCAGTGCCAACTCCTTACCGAGCTTGATGTATTTAGAGGGCTTCTACAGCGGACTGGAGAGATGTCTATTGAATACAGTACTCCAAGGGAGGCTGGAACATTGTGTGGACTGTGAGGAGCAGGGGATGGATTCTCAGAGGAGAGGCTTCCGTTCTCATCCAAAAAAAGCTTTCTTCTCAGTGAGGAAGTACTCAGGCTTTCCTGAGACTGGTCAGCTGATTCATCCATCTTAAAATATTCACCTATACAATAAGGCAATGTAATTATACACATACAAATGCTTCTGTGTAGATTGAAATCAATTTGTTATTATTAATAGTAACATAAATATTAGTGTCATTAGTTGTGCAATCAATCCCCTGCATTTAGTAAGGTTAGGGGTGTAGGACCCCCCCCCCAAACTGGAAAAATTGCAAACATCAAAATGTGTATGGGTGTCTGTGGAAATGGGGCTGAGGCATGTGGGGAGAACAGTTACCTAGGGTACAAACTAGGTCAGGAAAGCAGAGAGAAAGAGAGGTGGGTTGGCATGATGGACCTATATTTCCTCTCTCTTGCCCATCTCCATTTCCTTCAGTGTGGGAGGGAGCTTCAGGAGAGAGTTTGTGGTGCTGAGAAATTGGGCTGTGAGCTGTCCTTAGTTGGCCAGGCAGCAACTAGAGGAGGACCACAGGTGGGTTTGTAAAGGAATGTGTGGCCTGATTAAAGCCACTGAGAGGGAAGGTTCCTCTGGAAAAGAAGTGCCTGAGATAGAGAGGCAGGGATTGAAGAAACTTGTAAATAATAAAATCCGTGAATGTCAAACCTGCAAATGTGGAGGGCTGACTGTAGTTATTAATATGGCTAGCTGTAAGCCAGAGGTGGGCACTTCCTGTGAGTCCAGGAGTCATTTTCCTCTCCTCAGACCCTGGCAGGTCACACTCTTCTGACACCTTCCCAATCCCTTTCCATAGCAAGATCACCATAATTTTTAAATATATATATTTTAAGGCAAATATTTTGGAGAGGCTGAGGAGTATTCCCGGGGCTGCACTGCAGTACCAATGAGCTGCATTTTCCTTACCACCTTCTGTAAACAAACATATGAAGCATGGAAGAGAAGCCATTCAAAATCCTAGTCACCTGTGAACCCAGTTCTTTTAAGTACATATTCTTTGCTACAATCCTGAGCAGCTGAGGCTGCTGAAAGGCCATCAAGTTCAACTGGATTCATGAACCCTGGGTGAAGTACTGCAACCAAGTCACAACTTGATCTTTTCTTCTATATGGGGTGCCACTGTGTTACCGTACACTCCAGGCTTCTTTGACTTGGAGCCTTCCAGATGTTTTGGACTATAGCTCTCACCAGTCCTAGCCAACATGACTAACGGTGAGAGGTTGTGGGAGTTTAAGTCCAAAGTATATAAAAAGCAGCAGAATATGGAAAGTCAATATAGACTGATGAGAATCTGCATAGAGAGCTAGTGCAGCACACTTGAAAGGAGCATGAGCCACAAATCTCTGATTCAAGTCTTGCTTCAGTCATAAATTGACTGCTGCAACTTGAGCAACCTCAGCCTCAGAACCCTATGTGCAACATGGGGACAGTACTGCCAGTCTACTCTACATGGGTATTGGAAAGGATCGGAGAGATCACACACGTTAAGCTTTTCAGGGATTTTTCAAAAATAGGTATTGTACATGAATGCTATGAATTAGCAACAGCAGCAGCATCTATATAAAAATCCTCTTCTTATTGTAGCCATTTTTCCAGGTTACATACCTAGTATTTTTTCTATGTCAAAATCTACAGGCAGAGACAATACAGTCTGGCACATAGCTGCAAGGAAGAAGAATACTGTAAGAATACTTGGTGTACTGTAAGAATCCTTCATAAAGTTATATCCTGTGTTTGTGTGGAGGTGAACCTGGATTCCCAAAGGTTATGCCAGTGTAAAACAAGCTCTGGAAGGTTCTATCAAGATGCAATGGCTTCAAATACAGCATCCAGCAGCAGACTATGTATCCAAGGACTACCCTAGGCTAATTACAAAGAGGCTCATCACCAGAAGATTAGCTACCAGGTGATCAGTTGGGAAAGGAACTATGATTACAATGCTGTGGAATAGTTGCAATCTGCATTACTCAAGGGATTCTGCACATTAAAAAATAAAGAATCTTCAGAGTATTAGAAATGTTTTTTAAATTGTTTCCTTTCCTTCTCAAGCAAGGCTATGACTGAAAGCTGTCCATTCTGTTTTTGAGGTTAGAATGGCATTCAGACATTCAGCTTATCTTAACTATATACTGTTTAAACAAGCCAGCTTCATGACTTTGAGATTTCTTGTTTCAAATAAAGCACAGTTCAGAATGACCACAGTTTGTCAGGTTTGGATGTAACGACGACCAGCTGTTAATCAAAAATACAAGCAAGAGCTGTGCTAATGGATGTAGGAAAGGGGAGAGTGTGAACCTAAAGCTCATTTAGACTCGTTTCCATCATAACAAGTCATGGTATACTGCGCCATCTAAAGATAGTGGATGCCAAACCTTAATTGATTGTTCTCTCCCTTTTTCTATCGCTTCTTGACTCCCCATTTCCTCTTCAGCAAAATAACAAATGCATTTCTGAAACAATGATTCCTTGAACTGAGACCTTCTTAGCATTCCATCAATTTCATGGAAACTCACAAATGAGTGTTAAACTTTTACCAACTCCAGTACCAAAGCCAAGAAACAAATCCCACTTTGGATTAGGCTAGAATTTTAGAGGTCTTTTCTTACTTTACAATAAAGAGTATATTCCACTGGACATGTGAACAATCTCATATTGGTTCATACAAACCATTACATTTCCCAGGTTGCACAGCTACCTCTCTGCCAGTTGGTGAATCATTATTTACATCAATACCTGCAAGATATTAATTTCTCAGGTTAAAACTGGAGCAATATGAACATGAAAGTTGTAAAGGCAATGGTTTCATATGCTAGGCTCAACACAATCACACACCATCCCCACCACACACAATTTAACATTTAGGTACATACTTTCACTGGTCTTGTTTGGATAGATAGTTCAAACAGCAAATTTAGCTACATAGTAGCAGAAGCGTGAACCATAAAACAGTCTGGGAAAAGGAAAGCTCAGGAGGGAAAGGACAGTACAAAACAAATGGCTTTCAGAAAAAGGTAATGTTCCTATTAGTCTCTTCAACAATGATACCCTCAAAAACTTCAAGCCTGCCATAGCAAAGGACATACATACTGGTGAACCAGGCTGCAGTCTGTTGAATTCTGGCTTGTCAAGCCATCATTATCATTACACCTCCACCTACAACTAGCTTGCCCTGTTTCCCCAGCTCGGGCTGACAAAAAGAAACAGAAAAGAAATGAGGGGGAGAAATGTGGATTGCCTGTTCAGTTTGTAAAATACATAGTGTCTAGAAAAAGCCATGGCTAGCATAAAGCACGGCATTGCATAACATGCAAACACAGCCACTAAGCAGGAGGAAGAAAGTAAATTCCATGAGGTAGTTCTGTTGTAGTAATAAAGCATGCAAGACAATCTTTCTTCACACAGGATTAGGGAAATACTAACATAAAGACAGGCTAAATTGTCTAAAACAGCAATGTCACATCTGCATTTTTTCCCTGTTGGGGTCCACATTTCCTCAGGGGTGACCTATCAGGGACTGTATGCCAGCAGCAGTCACGAGTACCGTCACAGTTATTTCAAGAAGTTATCACACAAAAAGTGGCATGGAGTTGGAACAAGTGTGTGCAACATTCGACCTTCCCTACCCCTTCTGCCACCCCACATTTCTTCTTCTCCCAGGGATACCTATCCAATATCCATAAATGTGTTTAAAAGAAAAAGAAAGCTACAGCTCCTCACTTTGGCTTTTTCTGAGAAGAATAAAAAAGAATGTCCATGAAGCAGGCACATGGGTGAAATCAATAACAGAGTGCAGCTAAAACAGTTTTCCAAAGATATGAAACTACTCAAGCCAGATACTCTTGACTGGACCACACATATGTCCCCCTTGCTGTATCAAACCAATAGCCCTGAGTGTGGGGAAAGACAGATGATACTGTGAGTCACATGCAGCCCGCAGCCCAATGGTCCTCTGCCACAACTGTAATAAATTTATAAGACTACAAAAAGAAGAAATTTTTAACTATGAAATACTTGTTCAATTTAGGTTTATATCCACAATTATGCCTAGGATTTCAAGGAAAATAAGTACACAAAGAAAAGCAAATTGTAAGATGAATATACTGAAGTAGGACTCTAGAGGCCACAAGTAACAGAACCTTGCAGAATTATGTCAACAAGTCTTTCTGAAAAATTTGCCACACAGCCCATAAAACATTTTAGTAGGTTAATGGGTACTGAAATCAGCTTAAATTCCTTTGAAACAGGAAGGCAAGGTCAGCTAGAATTTAAGTGTGAAGTTTTACATGGTTTGTATCAGAGAACCCATCCTGTTCCAAAAACATGAGAAAGAACTTACAGTTAGTTGAATTAAGTTGAGATTTCTGTTTCCCACTGTGATCTGTCCAAGGAGATGGTACAATGATGCTTTTAGTAAAGAACTAAAAGAAAAACATCAATAAAAATATACCATTCAGTAGATGCAACCAACTTCAACAAAGAGACAAAGAGTAATTTTTTTTAAAGGCACATATCTTTTTGTATACAACTAATGTGAATGTGATGGGAACTAGATTTTACCTGGTGCTAGCAAGACCCAGCAGGTATAGTGATTTGAATGTTGGATTAGGGCACTGGGAAGACCAAGGCTTGAACCCTCACTCAGCCACGGAAACCCATGGAGTGACCTTGGCCAAGCCATGCACTTTCAGACTCTGAGGAAGGCAGGGGCAAAACCCCTCTGAACAAATTCTGCCAAGAAAATCCTGTGATAGGTTCATTTAAGGGTCACCAGAAGACAAAAGTGATGTCAAGGCACACAACCACCACTGCCACCATCACCAGCAGCAGCAAAATCACATTCTCACTCCTCTACTAACTGGGACAGAGGCAAAGAGCTCTAAATCCTTTCTCTTCGGTCCATCATCAGCTAACAGCAACCAGTGAGATTTGTCCCTTTGTTATCCACGTAGATGAGAGCACTACCCCAACACAGCACCCAATTCATCCTGTTCTAAACACTCAAGTACCCCAGACTAGATCTGGGGACTGAAGGGATTTGGGAGTAGAACAACTTGCAGAAAGCCATAGGTTCTTTGTCTTGATTTGAATTGTTTGTCTTGACAAACAATTTGGCACACACAAGAAAAGTCTCTCTGGATTATATCATTTTAGACTGCAGTTGCAGGAACTGTATTAACCAAGCTCCCTTGCAGCGGTAGTGTAGGGAACCCCCATGATTCTATTTCAGAAAGTAACTGAGGCAAGAAAAAGGCTATGTAGACTTTTCCTCCTGATTACACTTATGTGCAGGGAGTGTTTGAAATATGTGGGAACATTTCTGTCTCTATCCCCCACGCACACACATACATGATACATTTCTTTCTTTCAGTTTACACTGCAAACTGCTGTCTGTGCAGGCAGGACTTTAGTCACTGAACACCACCTCTTAGGAAAGGACACCTTTCTGATAGTTACCTCTTCAATGGCTTTTTGTCTTTTTTCTTCCATCTCTTTATCTATTCTGCAAAGTGTGAATAAAATGCAAAATGAAACAATATTCTTAATTAATTGCAATAAACAAAAGCTCCTCTGTGACACAGAAGAATACGGGATAGTACGGTGACGCACATACTAAAACAATATAAAAAAAGATAATTTGCAACTTTGTTTTAACTATGGATTCTTTTTACTGCATATAACAGAAATCAACTAACCTGGCTTGGCTTAAATACAGTGCTTGACGACATATGTCTTCAGAGTCTATTTCCACAGGATTGATTAAAGCAAGTTTATCTATAGACCATCTAAATTTCCCTGGAGTCTATACAAGAAAAAAAACATTAACAGTGACATATGTAGCAATGAGCTTCCTATTTGAAAAATAAGAATGTGAATGCACAAACACATATATCTACTAGTACTGGTACAATAAATTCCCTTGCAGTGGGCTTCTCCACAACTTCAGTGGAAATGCCCTCCTGAGGAAATCAGTAAAGAGGGACACCCTTCTCTTATTGAGCCTTGATTCTGGTAACACATCAGTTTGAAAAAACAAAACCAGAATCAACACATGCTTTCTCTACATTGGGGATGAGTGAGGTGCACCCTTCTAAGCTATATTGGCAGACCTTGAGCCCTCCAGATTACCCTTTTCCTGGTAATAAAAGGGCTCCTGGAAGCCTTCTGGTACAGAATTAAGTTTTTAAATAAGTTGCATGTCTATTTAATTTAAAAAAAAACGTGTTTTTCAAAACAGAAAGTGAATTTCTGACCAGTTCTGGGCTTGATCTCTTGTGTGTTAGACTAGATGGCCCTTCTGGTCTGCCCCAGCTCTAGAAATCTACCTAAACCTCTGATAATATTTGTGGAAGCACTGTCATACACAGATGAGGCTCAAACATAAAAATGGATTTATTACTTGCCTAAAAGCTTGGAAACTTCCACAAGTATACTGTCCCAGATGTACCAAAAGCCTGACTCAGTATAAGGCAGTTTCCTGTGACTCTTCATTAATTAAGGTGATTTGTTCTGCTTTTGCAAGATATCGATTGCACTAAAGTACAGAAGCACATTCTATTGTTACTCTGGAATGCTTCCAGAACATTCTGGATATGTCACAAGAAAGTAAGCTTTCATGTTCCTTCAAAATGAGTATTTGCGTGAGCTATGTGCATTGTGACTTTGATGTGAATGGGATGCATGCAATCACACATAATAAACTGCAAGTCTCACCACCGAAGATTTTGTGGATTTAAAAAATGTTGGACTGGACACAATCTGTTCCTGTAGACGGCTATAATCACTTGGACTTTCAAAGGGGTTTTGCACCATTAGCTGCCCAGGAGTCTCTGGAGTAATCTGCATCTTCGCTTCTTTTGCATCACTCATATCAGACAGCTGTATTTGGAAAGAAATTTGCTTCTATCAGACATCTCACTTACTTTAAAGATTTAAAGGAACAGTTTTCAAAAATCCTTCCCTCAGGAAACCCTTTCCACATCGAAAGGTCTTTTATGGCATCCACCGTGCACCTACCACCTTGCATATTTCAGAGGATCTAGGAGAACATTCCAGGAGTCTTACAGTTAGGATTGAATGGAACCATCACACCATTGTCCTGACTAATCTCATCACACACCCAGGTTGGTACACAATCTTTTTTTAATGGCTTCGGCTGCTGTAAATCCAAGAGGAGCAGCTTTGCCTAGAATACATGGGGACAAATTTACCTACCATGTGCCCAACTACTATTTAGAGGAACAAGAGCAGGGCCAAGAAGAACCTTAGTGGCAAACTCCAACGTAAATTGGCTTATAAATCAGCACTGGTAGAAAAACTGGTTTTCAGTTAATGCGATCTGTAATCTCTGATGTTCTCACCAGGGAATCCCAGAATTTCACCAAAAGGAGTCTCAAAACCTTTTTGGCTCTACTCATGAAGATTGGGATAGCCATTCAACAACACTTAAAAAGAGACTCCATGATTTGACAGCCCAAACCACTCTACGAAGCAAGATACCCTACTTTTCATTCTGTAGGCTTGAAAGGAAATGAATTCAGTGAAAAATCACATGTGGCACAATTCTGTTCAAGGAAGCCCTAGAGGCTGTGTTCTCAAGCTAAGCATGCATGATACTGCAATCTTTACCACTAACTGGTCTTGAAGTCTTGAAGCAAGATCTCCAGCATGTTGACTCTTACATACCTGGAGCTCATTCCTAGGTGAATATATTTATTATTTACTCTGAAGTATTTATAAATTAAAAAGGGAGCTTTGTTGTTTTCAAATGAGTCAGACTGCAGTCTTATTGGCAGCTTACACTCTTTCCAGATCCCACTCGTTGGGCCTATCCTAAATCCCTGTCCTAAAAAATAACAGTATCTCCTTCTAAGCCGAAAAAGAAAACTGGAGAAGTCGCAGGATTGACTACAATAACTTTCAGAACTCGGAAGTCTGCACACTTCCCCGGCATTTTGAGGGATCCTAACTGCATATCATCCAACTTGTGAATTTTCTTATGCGTTTTTCCACCGAACAGCGCAGCTATCTGTTTTTTTTATGTGCTCCAAGGGACACCTCAGTCCACAATTAGCAGCTATATAAAAATAAGACACAAATGGAGTGCTTAAGCAGAAAGAGGTTAAAAATAAATGCATGCAGATGTGCTGGGTCCTAGGGAGCTAAGCACTACCAAACTGAAACCCCTCCAGGAAGACGAAGTCCCGGTCAAAGCCTCCCACAGCATTTTTACCTACGGTTTTTGCGATAAATCCTGCCACCCTCTTTCTTCAGACTCCCCTTCCTCCAACTCTGCCTAGTTTCTCCAGCTCTTTAACTCCTCTTCTTCCGGGGACCAATCAGGACGAGCCACTGTCACTGGCGTGGCCAATCACGGCTCAGAGCGGGAGCTTTTTTTATACATTTGAAAGATTCCCCATGTCGCCGACCGGTTTAGGGAAGTAAAAGGAATTGACAGAGGAGGCGGTTCCGAGGGGCGGGGCTCTATTCAAAAGACCAACTCGCATCTCCATTGGTAAGAAGGAGTTTAGGAGGCGGGGATTTAAAGCTGGGCGACGCGAACGAATCACAGAGCGCTAACTTGTGCGTGGGTAACTCGACCTAAGCAATAGCGAGAACTACGGGTCACTATAGAGATAAAGGGACCTGTAGACAATGCGCACTTCCGGCACTCGAGCGAAAGCTGCCGTTAGCCAAGATTCGCTGCGAACCATGGAGTTATACAGAGTGTGTTTGACCAGGTTATGCTGGGACCAAATAAACATCAGCGCTGTCTGCGGGTTAGCGGAGGGGAACGATTCGCTCTTCCTGCCGAAGAGCTGCGTCTATAGGCAGGCCATGCACGCCCCTCCCCGCTTCCCCACTCATCCATCCACCCAGCCCTCCACTCTAGTCTCGCCTGCGCAACGCACCGCAGGTGTCGGTCACCGCTCTCCCGCTTTCCCCGTTCTGCCTCCGGGTTAGAGGGCGCCGCTCGCGGGGCAGCGACGGGAATTGCGTTGGATTTGTGGGCTTGTTTCCCTCCCTCGGCCGTCCCTCATGGCGAGTCCCGCAGCCAATTTGAACGCTGTGAGAGAGACCATGGACGGTGAGGAGCCCTTCGCGGTGGGGGGATCCCGAGCCTTCCCCGACCTCCGCCGAGACGGGGAGCCCTGGCTTAGTTTAGGAGGCGCCCACAGGCTGCTGGGCCCCCCGCACCCCCGTTCTGGCCTCGGGGGAGCCCCTTACACCAAACTCAGTTGGCGACCTTGACTCAGGCCATTTCCGCACCGGACTGCGATAGTGCTATTATTCCACTTTCAACATCCTTTGGAGTCCTGGGGTTTGCAGTTTGGGGAGGGGCCTTAAGGGAAATAGCCCCCGTCACACACAGACACCCCACTGGCGTGACCTGCTTCCCAGAGTTGTGAGAACAGGGAAGGAGAGAGCCGTGTATGCTGCCTTGAGCTCTCTAGAAGGAAGGAGAGATCCAAATGAGAGGAGGAGGAGGAGGAGGAGGAGGAGGAGGAGGAATAATAATAATAATAATAATAATAATAATAATAATAATAATAAAATTGTCGTGCTTTTCTCGTGGGCCTTTGTTTTTCCCTTTTCCTCGCAATGGAATTGCCCGATCTCAGGGCCTGGCCCTGAGTCTCCAGAGTTCATGGTTCGTTTCCAGGCGGGAGATGGAGGGGGCAAATTCTCCAGTTTTGGCGGACTCAGGAAAAAAGACTCAGGCAAAAGGGCTCACCTGGTAGAGCACCAGCCTGATACGGCTAGCAAGACTTAACTGGTTAGTTATTGGAACTTTCCGAAACTTTCCAGAGAGGTCTGTACATTTACTTTGCTCTCTCCTTCCCTCAGAGTCATTGTCCCGGGGCTCACCCTCTGCAACTACCATCTGGCTAGGCTAGATTAAATGCTTCTTATCATTTCACCTTGATCTGGGAGCAAGCCTATTAGTTAAGATTTTTGTCTTAATTTTGAAGCGGGAAAATACATTCTGTGAGTGTTTGCGTCAAAAGCAGCCGGCAGCTGCGGTTGGTGCCTAATGCTTAATGACGACACTTAGGGCTGTCTCTAGGTCTGATTTTTGGCCCAGGAATCTCAGGGCCTGGAACAGTCCTGAACTGGTAACCGCTTCCAGCTCAGCCTGTAGCTCCTGTTTGGAACTGGAGGGTGGTGGGAGAATTCTGCTCTTAAGAAGAGTTGCCTGCTTTGAGTCACACAACGATCCAGTTGAATGGCCTGTTTCCCATAGAGGCCACCCAGATGCCTCTGAGGAAGCCCCCAAGCTGGCCCCTCAAAGGCAGTACCTGTTGCACTGTTAGCTACTGGCATTCAGAAGTATGCTGACATTGGAGTTTCTGCAGCAGTGGCAACAATGCTTTGTTCATTTGTGTTATTACCTTGTAACTTGTGTTTTTTTTTTATCTCTACCTCTTTTAATCTTGTTGTGGAATGCTGTGAGACCTATTCATCAATTAATAAATGTCAGTATGCAGGACATCTTGGGACAGTAGTTGTTTTTCCCTCAGAATTAGCTTTCAGAAGTAAATTGCCATAGAGAAGTTCTGCAGTGGTCATCTCTGAGGCAGGGCACAGAAGTAATAACTTTTGCTTCTGGTTTGTTCCCTAGCATTCAGAAATGTGTACACTGCTGAACATGAGTTTTGTTTAGTTATCTTAACAAATTGCATTTGTCTACCTCGTTTTATAAAAAAACATTTTAAAAAGAAAACTCTTCCCAAGCACCACCCAAGTCAGCTTTAAGGCCTGCTGGGAAGATCGAAATATGTGACAGTTTCTTTTTGTATACTATGTGTGCCATTTGAGGAGGAGAAAGAAAAGAATAGTTTTTAAAATGTGCGAAATGAAAAGTGCAGTGTTGTGGGGGGAAATGTGGGGGGTGGTAATGCTCAAAGTCACCCTGTTTTTAATCATCGAAGCTTTGTGTATTTCTCAGGACTTAGCTTCTGATAGTACTATCATCGTCATTATTCTTGTGCACATAATACTAAAATACTGTTTTAAGGGCTGTGCACACATTGAAAGATAAAGGCAGCCTCTGCCTAAAAGCAGACAAACAGAAAAGCAAGATCGAAGAGGAAAAGAGAGAGAGTAGAAGAAGCAAACATTTTCTCTGGTTAATTGATGGGGTGAAGCTGGTCTCCTTTTGCAGTCATGTTAATTGTGGGAGGCAGGGGTGTAACCTTCTACTGGATCGTAGTCTCCTTGCTGGTGGATAAGACAAAAGTAAACATGCCCTTTGGCTCCTAGTCTCTAGTTTTGAGCCCTGCTAGAAATGCAAAGAGAGGAGTTGCCAGCACTGGCTTTTTTACCAAGTACACTGATTTCAGTACTCAGATTGCTTCTATTGAAATCAGGGGTATTTTACTCTGCTTGAGTTTTTTCTCCCTTTTGAAAAAAAATAATCTGGCACCTGTGACAACGTTTACAAGCAAATGTGGAGTACCTTCTTGTGTCAGTACTGAAAGTAGGGACAGAAAGTTACAGTGATTCTGAGAATGTGCCAAATGATTATTCCCTCTGATGGAAGCTGTAAACAGAACTGTAAGAAAGTCGCTGTTGAGATGTGCAGCTTGAATCTGTGAGCCATTGCGGTTACTTTCCGAGATCATAGAGCCCAGTAAAAGCCACTGTAATGCTACAGTAAAAAAGATATGGTATATGTGCATATGAATCTCTGTCTGCCTTGATGTAGCCTTAAGGATGAATTAGGATAGGTAGAGTGAAATCATATTTCTTACAATTTTGTAACAATCATTAGGAAGTGCCTTAGAGTTCAGGTATCTTATATTTTACTGGTGACAGTGAAATGACATTTCTCACTTTTTGTCAATATCCATTTGAAAGTTATTTTTATGTGTACAAAAAAATTATTGGTAGCTTAACCTAAACATTCAACTTCCATTTGAAAATATTTTTCAGTCCTGCTTGAAATATCAAGAATATTAAACACTGGACTAGATATGGAAACCCTTTCTATTTGTGTACGACTTTGTGAACAAGGAATAAACCCAGAGGCATTATCTGCTGTAATTAAGGAACTACGCAAGGCTACAGAAACCTTGAAGGTATACTAAATATTTGGAGAACTAGCAGAATCCATGCAGTGTTTTTAGGATAAGCAATGCTAAATGGTCTGTGAACTTGATCTGGACTGAGCAAATACTGCTTTTAAAAACGAATTACTTTGTAGTTGTCTGCTTTCATCCACATTGAGCTATTATTTCCTCCACTGCTTTTTCTGCTGGTGAGTAGGCATTTCATCTAAACAAGCAGAGAAAGGCCTAAATCCAGTTTTCACTGAATTTGACTAGACCACTTCAATCAGTTACTGAATAGTAATTCAGTACTTACGTAGATTGTATTGATTCAGTGGGTCTATTCTAATTATGGTTAGCAATTGGATTTAGGTCTTCTTGATTTTAACTGATAAAATTTTTGAGGATGTTCAGTACTTGAAAATGTATTGTTTTCCAATTAAAAACTATGCCTTTTTAAATTTTCATTCTGATCTTCTACATGCTTACATGGAAGTAAGTGCAACTGAAGTCACATGTACAATGTTGCAGACTTAGAATTTGTTCTAGCTCCAGAAAACAATGGTTCTTGAGGCTGTGAGGGATACTACTGAGGAAATCATATTTAAAGTAAATAGTGTGGTAATCGTAAACATACATATCAGAGTAAGAACCATTTAATATATTTGGAAAGAAATATACAATAAATTGCATGTTCTTTATTAACTTTAATTTGCAAAATTGGGAAATGTTATAAAATTCTCTGCTTCATAGATTAATGATGTTAGAAGAAATACTAGTTTACAGACTTAGTAGAACATTCTTAAAAGAAGTTTGTCAGCAGTGTTTCTGTTTTACTGCAGGAGAGGAGAACTTTTTCAGATAGGTTGTCCCTCTCAATTACTGCAGTGGATAGGAATATTGAAATTAGGATGAAGAGCTCCCATCCCCTCCCATCCCATCCCATAATTAGCAGTGATACAAGACTACTGGTCAGTTGGCACCAGTTACAATTGTATTGGCGAAGAAACTGTGGTGGCTAGTTGGCTTAGCGTCATGGGTCACACTAATCCACCCTGGATTATATATCTAGAAGATAGTTCTGGATTTGGAACTATTCTGCAAATAGATATAGCTCCTTGAAAGTACGAACTAAAACACAAAATGGATTCACCATCCTATTGACAGGGGAGCCACCAGTCACTACTGCAAAGAACAAAGGTAAGTTCACTGGCCATATGCCTGCATCTTTGCTGGTTCCATCAGTGGTGGGAGGTCTGAAGCAGAGAAGCTGTTCCACTCATCCAGGCTCCATGCAAAGCTAGGAACCCTGCATGATCAGAATTCTAAATTTTTACAGGAAACTTACATGCACAGGTCATCATCCCTGGTTGAGACCTCTCACCCTAGTGCAAGGCCAGAGCCAGAAAATGTCATCTCAGATGTCATCTTCACATAATGATAATTGGGACAGAGATGTACACTGGTGTAGGACTACAGTTCTGGTAGTTTATTCAAGTTGTAAGATGTACTTGATGGAATATGTCCAGGATATCTGTACTGAAAAGTTTGTGATCAACTGGTTAGAGCAGCTCTACTTCACTGACTCTGAGACTTGACGTGCTGATTCTTTCACCACCATTCTTTTGTCATCTCTGGAAAAACCTAACCTATATTTAGATGTAACAATTGATATGGAAATTGCTGTAATAAGAGTCCAAAATGCTGTCAGTAATCTTTATTCTTGATGAATCCACGATAATCAAGTTATTCTTCCTAGGCAAATGAAAATATGACAAGCTGACTCTTGGGAAGAGCTTTACACAAAGATGGAAGTTCACATAGGAGCCTATCAAATGAACCGAAGACTGTCTCTTGTTTAGGACTTTAGGCACGATTATTGCTTATGTTGGTTTCCATGCACTTCTAAAATCTTTAGTGAAAAAGAAGAACTACCATAATGTAATAAAATAATTTTAGAATATTTACTAGCCCCTAATCTACCAAACTGTCTCTTTGTTTTTATTGTACATAATACTTTTGGAAATGTATAATTATGTATTCAACAAATCTGCATCTTAATCATATTGGCAGTGTTTCAGAAATTTCATACATCTTAGACTGAAAGTATGCTGAGTTATATCTTTTAAAATATTCTGCTTTCATATTGAAAAGAATACTTTCATTGAAGGATTTAGGTGAGGACAAACTTCTTTTTTTAATGTAAATAAAATTTAGCATATGGCTGAAATAATAATTTTCATATATTGTATAAATCCATCCCAGGCTAGAATTCAATGTTGGATTGCTGTTTCAGTAAACTTAAAAAGCAACTTTCTGTACTATGAAAGAAGCTGCTGTTTGAAAAGGGATTGTTTATTTAAAATCTATCCATATTGTATATGCACAGGATCCTGTGAATATGTAAAGAAGCTTATCTCGGTAGTATTATATAATATGGGAAGTATGAAGCTATAGTTAAGGACTAATCTTGATTGCAGTGGAGGCGTTAAGCCTTTATTGCTTTCGTTGAAATTAATGTTAACTGAAAGTGCTTTTAGTTAACATTTAATTTTAACAGAAGCAATACATTTTGACTAGATCATGATTTGTGTACCTTACTATTATGTCTTGTTATTTTCTGTTAAAGACTGTCCAAAGAATAATAGAACATTATTACCAAGTTCATGAGAAAGGTTATCAAACTTTAGTTGAGGTAGATCAAATTACATTTTTATTTATGGTCAGTCTTGGTCTTTCAGTTTCATAGTAGACTGTTCATTTCATGACAGTGGGAAGGTTGTCCATAAATCAGAGGTAAATAATATATAAACTATTGTGGTAGTAATCTTCACAAGAACATTTTTATATGTTGTACTTGCTTCAAAGATTATCTATGCATTTTATGTTGTTTTTTGTCATTCTTTTTGTATTTCTGTCTTTCATGCATTTTTCTTACTGTACTTGTGTCTTGAGTATTTGAAACACGATCTAGGATATAGGTGGGTATAGAATATAGATAATTCTGAGACGATCCCATTGAGTTCTGTACAATCAATCTGTTACATTTTAGGTTGTATGATGTCTCTGAGAAAAGAACTCTGTTAACGGTTCTTGAAATTTGTATTAGTAACATGACTTCTTTTATTGTTAAAGTTTCATAACCTGGTGTATTTCTTTATAAGAAATAAAACTATTATACAGCTGTGAAATTTGTCAGAGGTTGTTCTTAAACCATGATACAAATCAAGAGGGTATTCTTAAATCATGGCACAAACATTTTCTTAATATAATCTTTAACTTGCATTCCATCTTTTGGGAAGTATAGGACACAACATTTCTATCTAGATTTATTGAGCACATATAGTGGTAAAGTCTGACACACTGATTGGCTGAAGTGGCAAGGCAAGGGAAATTTGGCAAGTTCATTGGTGTGTAAAAATGTATATAGAAGAAACCTGAGGCAGAGACAGTAGAGAATGCTGAGTGGTGAGTAGGTTAAAGGAAGGGTACAGAGCAATTTCTCAGCAGGGAAGGGGGCAAGACTCCATGAAGAATAGGTGAAAAATCTTGAGAAAAAAAGGACAAAGAGACAAGGAACTGAATTAGCAAAGGACTGTGAAGAAACACCATAACATTTAAAGATCAAGTAAAGATTATGTGAAAAGGAAAGAATTGGAAATGCCAGTCACAATTCAATACCTTAAAAGGTGGTATGAAAAATCAAAAGCATGAGGAGACTGAATGATGAAGATACAGAGAGAGAATGCTGGGAAAAGTAGGACTAGGACAAAATTGCATAGGGCCTAGAGAAAGAAGGCTGTGCATTACTATTAGGATGTCAGTTAATTAGGAAACCAAGGGACATTGATATCTGGATCAGAAGTTGTAATACTGTATAGCAGGCCATTCAGCACTAATAATGGTAAGGGATGACAACACACAGTTCAACTATCTCTACAGGTCCCCAAGTTTCCTGCATCTGAACTAGTAGCTGCTGCCAAAGGCTTCATCCTTTGGTGGTTTGGGGATTTTGATCACATGCACAGGTGATTAGTGCTCTCTGTTGGCATCTTAAACTCAGCCTCCTTTAGTATAAATGTTTCCTGTTGGAAATGTGAAAACAAATTGCATATTATTTTTACAATATTAGTATGTCTGGTGTTAACTTGATAGCTGATAGGCCACAGTGTGTGAAATACTGCATTTATTAAGTGGTATTTGTGCAATTTCTTAAGTAAGCGTCTTCAAAGCTACAACATTTTTGATCGTTTAGAGATCCTGAGCTAATGGCACGACTGTAGTTCTAGCAGTGAAAATGCTTGCTCAAGTATAATTTGTTTTAGTGGTTTGAAACCTTCAAGCTGTATGGTTGAAGGGTAAAAAATTGCCAAGTTGCATTAGCTGTTTGTGTTATCTGCTCCAAACTGAAGAGTAAAAACCTCGTTTTAAACTTGGTCTGCCTCCTGTCCCTTGTGAATCACATCTCTTTGTATGATGTTTAATTGTCAGAGCACAAGCTCAGGCTTGCTAGAAGGTATAACAAATCCCTTTTCACCTGGCAGCTATCTTCAGTAGAACAGAGTTCTTGGTAAGGCTAATCCACTTGTTCAAAATCCAGATTGATCCCTAAAATAAAAGTGGATTTAAAAGAAAAACAAAAACCTATGATTTAAAACCTTGGAACTTTGCAGTTTCATTTCCATCCAGCCTTTGAATAATAAACTATGCTTGCATTCCCCTTTCACCTCTTCTCTGTAAGCATAAGGGCTGGAAATGTTTTTAAAGTCAGAGATTATATTAAGTGTTCAGGGACCCCTACCTATGATGTACAGCTCTTTGTGATGTTCATTCCTATGAGTTAAATAAAATGCTACCTTACTGCATGCTGTCTGGGATTCATGTTATTAGAGGAGAAGGAGGATCACAGGAAAAAAAAGTTGGGACGATAGCACAAAAAGGGACAAAGTCCATTTACAAGGGAACTGGTTTGACACTTGATATATTTCTAAGAAATTTTTTTTCACATTAACACTTTGGCCCTTATATTTTTTCCAAAGTAAAGTCCCACAGATTTTCATGGTATTAGTTTGCAAATAAAAGTTCTTAGGACTGAAGCCTTATTTTAATACCCAGCTCATGATTCAGTTAGATTTTGCCTTTGAAAAGTAGCCAGAGGATTCCAGCACTGGAGGGGCATGTGCGGAAATGTGAGTGACATGTCTAGGAGCTTGTCTCCCCACCCCCATTCTCAATGCAGCTTAGAGTGCTGTATCTCAGATATGTATTATGGTTTTGTAAAGCAGAAAGGATTCAAATGAATGATAAGTTATAAGAGCCTGGAAATGTTACTTCTTTGGATCACAGCTCCCAGAATCCCACAGCCAGCATGGCCACTGTCCATGGTGGGTGAGAAATTCTGGAAGTTGTAGCCCCAAAGCCCCTAAATCTGAGAGATGTAGTCCTAGAGCTTTTTCAGGATCTCATGTCAGACAGGTAGGAATAATAAGTATTTGATTAATGCAAATAAATATGCTATGAACAACAGTATGGATGTATAAACATGGGTAGAATATCAGACTTTTTCAAGTACCTCCCACAGGTATTTGTGTTGGAATCTCCACCTCAGAGTCTTAGAGTCAGAAGGGACCACAAGGGGGATCTAGTTCAACCCCTGCAATGAAGGAACACACAACTAAAGCACTCCTGAGAGATGCCCACCCAACTTCTGTTTAAAGACTTCCAAAGAAGGATTTGTAAATGAGTATTTGCCTTACCTGTTTTCCTGAAATTTTCCTCTGTCACTAAAGAGGTGTCACATGTGTTCCGGCACCATCCCATGTTAGTCTCTGATCTTCCAGGGTCAGCAATGTTCCCCACTAGATACTGATGACAGCTTTCATAATCCTTCACAATTAGTTGTACTGGCTAGAGCTGCTGGGAAGTGCAGTTGGATATCTGCAGGGTAGCATGCTGTTCAGCCTTGTTCTGAGTCCTGTCCCTAACTCATTCTTGACATAATTTCCCAAGAAGCAGCCATAATACTTTGTTGAGAATCATATGGAGTCTGTCAAATTTATTATGACATGAGTTTTTATAGACTATATACCACTTTGTCTATAGTACAGGCAGTGATGCAGATTTGAGTCGATTGACTCAGACTCAAGTCGGACTTGTCACTTCAGTGACTCAACTTGGCAACAAATGATGCACTGACTTGACTCAACTTGAGACCTGTATATTTTTAGTGACTGACTTGCTTCCCTTAGTTCAGTAACATAACACATTCATCCAGAAACCTTATGACTTTGAACAGTGCTTCCATTTCTTTTTACCTACTGGTCACATGACAATCTGTCTCAAGCCCAAACTGTGGGTGTATTTCTCAGAGGGAAATAGCAAACAGGTTAGGCAATGGGCTTGAGGTGGAGTTGAAGTCTGCTCAGCAGCCTGACCTTGTTGCACATCATATGAGCCTTCTAAAACATTTCCTAAGAGCAGAAAGCAAGACGCGCCCCAGAGCGCAGGGTGCATTTCTCAGAGAGGAACAGCAAAGCTGTTAGGCAACAGGCTTGAGGAGAAAGGATCTTTCTTTCTAAAGCTTTTGAAGCTTCAGTAATGGGGAATAAGAAGGACCCTATTTCCCAATTCTGAAAAATCCTCCAGCTTTGAAATGGGTAGTAAGAAGGGTCCTATTCCCCACTTCCGAAGCTGCAGACTCTTTAATGCCCATTGGCACAAAAGCCTCCAGCTTTGGGAAGGGGGAGTAAGAAGGATCTTATTCCCTACTTCAAAGCTGCAGATGGCAAAATCACAAATGTGGAGGGCCAACTCTGCTTATATTGTTAAAACTGACTTTATTCAACTGCGTCCAGAAATTCTGGAATATAGGTTGAGGTATAAAGTTGGCTCCCAGACTTGAGATTTGAGTTGAAAGTTATCTTCAAGGTCCTGAGACTTGAAGGTAGAGACCTGAGACTTGACGTGAGACTTTGAGTAAAAGACTTAGATACATCACTGAGTACAACTATCTCAGTTAACAAAATAGATGTCTTCTTGGCCTTTACTTCTTTAACAGAAACTTTGGTACCGGAGGTAGAAATAACATGGAAAGGGTGGGCTTAGGTTCCTACGTCACACAAAAAAAGAGCAGTTCAACATGTCTCAGCAAACTTTTTATTCAAAGCTAACATTATGCATACGTAAATGAACCAACCAGGTCAGGGAAGCCTTACATAAATAAACAGAAACATTTTGAATCTTCTAGAGACTACTTGAAAGTTTCTTTCAAAGCTTCCTTGGATTATTTTTTTTTTCTTTCAACAACCTCCACTTTTCTTATGATTTCCATTTTGGTGACAGAAGTTATAGGTCTATGCTTTTCCAACATGCCAGGGTAGCTGGTGAGGCAAGCAACTCTGCTTTCCCTGTTTCTTTCTTTTGTTTTTCACACATATTCAATAAGGGATTCCAGAGGCAACTGTTTGCCTTGCCTGTTGTACAGAAGTACACACAGCTACGGTAGGACCACTTAGAGTAAAATCCAATTCTTTCTCAGGTCAAGTTTTATTGCATGGTTTACTGCAGACATGCCCAGTTGCATATGGATGGGGGACGATGGGGGTGCTTTGCCCTGGGCGGCAATGCTTTTGGGGCATCCCAGGCCATAGCCATGCCCTCATGTGCCCTGGCCACGCCCCTGCGTGCCCGGGCCACGCCCCCATGCCCAGTGGTCACGCCCCCACACCTTAGCTCTGCCCCTTCCTCCCCCCATCCACACACTCCAAGCTCCACCGCTGGACATGCCATTTCAATCCAACTGAAAGTCAGTCTTTCTCCAGCCCTCCTTAACCATCCTCCCATTGCCAATACTGGAAAAAAAAAACCAACAACTTCCAGCTAGACAGAAGATTTTGAAAAAGAAGCTTCCTTGTCAGAGGTTTAGTTCACTAAGGTATGCCTGTAGTGGGACTAAAGTGTCTATAATATAGGCAGTGAGGGCAGAGAAACTGAATGCAGAAAGTACTGACAGTGACAATTATGTTATTGACATTGTCCATTCACAAAATGTTGCCAATCACACAACATCCTGACACCATGTAAACCAAGAAGCACAACTAGTTAGGTAAGAATCCTTTATCCTGATCCAAACCCCTGGTGATAGGCTGGAACCTCCTCATGAATGCTAACACAGCATGCCATGCTCATTCCCAGCTTTGCCAAGAAACCAGTGTTCTTGAAATCAAAACTTGACAACTTGAGCTTTCACTAAACTAATTATTTAACACTTGGATACAAATACCTGAGGAGAATAACCTGATAATGATTTTCATAAACTTTTTTTCACCCATATTTTATTTTATTTTAAAGGGCAGATAGAAAGTTTTGAACAAACTATTCCACTAGATGGCAGCCAAATACTGATATCCAAGATAGTCAAGAAGAGTAGCAAAATCCTCTCTGAAGGTGTGAAGAACATTGCCGGCTTTTCATCTCAGTACAAAATATGATCCTATCTTAAATAAATATCTTTAATGGCTGATCATATCAAGGCTATTTTGTGTTTGTTAGCAAAACTACAGTTAAAAATAAAATAAGAATTAGAAACAAATGGAGGGTATGAAGAAGATACAGTTAAGATCATTGAATTCCTTTTGGTTTAGACAACAGTAGTAACTGTTGTTGCTGTTGTGTGCCTTTAAATCATTTCCAACTTATGGCAACCCTAAGGTGAACGTATTGTGGGGTTTTCTTGGCCAGATTTGTTCAGAGGGGTTTTTTCTTTTCTCTGAAGCCGAGAGAGTGCACTAGGTTTCCATAGCTGAGTGGAGATTCGAACTTTGGTCTCCATAGTTATAGTGCAGTGCTCAAACCCCTACACCACACTGGCCTTCAGCAGTACTAATGCAGTACCTTTTATTAGATCTCACTGAAATGTTACATAGTAGAGAGCAAACTTTTGAAGTCTTTAGGCCAGTTTCCTTCCAGAAGCAATTCAGTGTGTTGAAGATCATCACTAAAACTCTAAATGGGAAGGGTCCAGGACGTCTGAGGGAATGTCTCCTTCCTCACTCCATAAGTCTGTTACAGAGGCCTTTCTCCATGTTTCATTTATGGTTGAGGCATAAAAGGCCTGAATGAGAGAGAGAGAGTACTCAGATCATAGAATGGCGCATGCCATGACATACTTTGAAATTGATACTGTCATTAGTGTCACAAAATGGCTCCTGTGGTAGTCTGCTTACCCATAAAAAGACAAATAAAGAGCCCAAGACACTGAGTACAACACAGAGTGGTGAGTATCAATCCAAAAAATGAAGCGTTTCCTTCCAAGTGCCTCCCCCTACCTTTCTAGGTTTGCTTGATAGCCTCAGAATTGCTTCCTCCTGCTGTTGTTGTTTTAAAGACAGTTCCAGCAGGCTGCTGGAGGTTGGCGTGCTCCTTTCAAACAAAAATGAGCACTTTTGGAGGTGTGGAGGGAGACTGAGCAAAGACTCGCCCAGCTCTCTCCCTGCAGCAAGGCATTTTGTGACAGTAAGGCACTTTGGGACTGATGCCAGGAGAGAACTGTATGCTTCTTTGTTCACTGCCCTGCTCCCTAGTACCTCTGAAATCCCTGCACTGGTGGGGCTGCCTGGCTTCTATGGTAGGCTTTTGGGGAGCACTTTTGGTCATTGCAATGGTGCAACAACAGTAAATGTGAATTCCAAAACTTACGAGGTTGTAAGTCAGGTTTACGAAATCATAAAAACTCAACAGGAGGCCAGCCATCAGTTCCAAAACACGGGGGGGGGGGGGGGGCATATTGTTTGTAGAATATTTTTTGCAATATTCAGTAAACAAGATCTGATTATTGCCTTTCTTCTTTTGTTTCTCATAAAATATACTAATTCGGCCATAATTTATATTTTTACATACCCATTCATTTGCTGTGGTACCATTAGTTATGTCTCTGCTTGGTTGCTTGCTTACAGATGAAGTTCTTCCTGCTGTAACCACAAAAAATGTTAATGGATTATGTTCTGATAACTAAATCATCCAATTATAGTTGAGAGGAGGAGAATAATAAATTAAACTGGATTTCACAGTGTTAAAGCAGGACCAATAAATCAATGGGACTTACATAGATGTTGACTTAACAAGTGCCATTTATTCCATAGGTCTGCTCTACCTGGGACTAGCATCTGCAGTTAATACTTTGTTACCAAACAATTCCCTGAGACGTTGCCATTTTTCATTTATATTCTGTCTTCCTCCCCGATCCTCCAGGTACATAAAGGACATTCCCACCATATGTGATAGAAAGCTTCTCTGTTCTCCTAACATTTCTAGCAAGCGGATGAATAGATAGTATTCTTTATCTCAACCATCTTGCTATCTTATTTTTCTTTTATGAGAATTCTCTCCCCTACAGAGACAGCCACTAAGTGCGGTGACTAAGCAGGTGTGAATTCTATTCCAGAAATATTCCCTTTTGGTAGCCTGTAGATATTCCTTCCAAAGGAAGCAAAGCCAGCACCTTCCCTGTTAGTCTTCTGCTGGCAGATAAAGCCCTTCTTCCTCTGTTGAGCCTTTACTAGCCTCACTTGCATTTTTTCCCCCAAATTGTATGTTCACTTTTTGTACTTTCATTCCTTTCATGTTTTAACTGTATTTTTTTCTGTTTAATCAAAACGTGCTTTGAGTCCCACTTGTGAAAGGTAAATTTAATAGATGAGTAATAAACTCTTGGACTTGTTCAGACTCAGTGTCATATTTTAGAGGTAAATGATAATAGTAATAGATGGGACTTATTTTTAAATATGAATTTTCCCAGCAGCGCAGTCCCACTGTTTCTGGTGATTCTGCCCCCACCCAAGTTTCTGGCGTTCTCTCCCAAGGGAAGTTCACTTGGTTCCCATGTTAACGCCTTTCTGGTTGCAGGCTAGTTATTTTTATTCTCACAGGCCTTTTTTCAAATAATGTTAACATTTTTTTTTCATTATTTCATCTCTAATGCTGCCTATTGGCTATTTTGTTTATTTGATGGATTTTAGTGGACTTGTTTGATTAATTTACTTTTATGGCTGTCAGCACTCGTTTCATCCTTTTATGCCAGATTTGAATTTTATTGGTGATGACTTTATTTGTAGTGCTTTAATTCTGTTTTGTATGTGATTGTGTACATCATTTGTATTTGATGAAACAAGTAAAAAAATAGTAAAGAAATACATAAATACTTTCTTGCAACTGCTGCATTTTGTTTTCCACGACAAAACTCCTGGGACAAGCTAAACATTTTGTCAAGCTGCAGCTGAAACACTAATCCATGTAAATGCTTCTGTCATCTCCCAAGTGGCTTACCATATAGCTCTTTTTCAGGTGTCTTCACAGAAAAACCTGCATTGATGGGTTTATAACATTTGAAAGCAAATTAGCATATTGTTCTGGTCTTTTGATCCAAGCTAGGGTTGCCTTTCTAATGCTTTCTGCCTGTAGCAAATGGCTTGAATGGATGCACTGAGACCCTCCAGATTCATCTTGCCTTCCTTTTTCTCCTCTGCTTTTTCATGCATGTATGCGGACATGGATAATGTTACCATCCTAGTAGTTCTTTAGACCTTAGGATTATAGATTCATAGAGTTCGGAGCAGTCTCTGGAGAACCAACCTTGTGTCACAATAGGAAATCACCCTTAAATTCCATGGGAGCCAAAGTTGTGAAAGTTACCGTGTTGTGAAACCCAAAAGTTATGAACTGCAAGCACACTCAAGCAAAACAATATTCTGCATAATTCTTCCTCCATGTGTGTGTCTCTCTCCACAGGAGCTACAGAAAATTTAAGAAGCTGCTATTTACATGATCAGTTCCTTTGTGACAAAAAGGTACTGGAGCATGATGACATTTCTGTAATAACTATTATTCGTTTGTTTGTTTCCTTGCTTGTTTTTATTTTTATGAATACCAGAGGTTTTTGGAGACTACAATTGTCAGAATCCCCAGTCTAGAGTTAGGCAGACTAAATAAGGAAATAAAAGATAAAGAGTATAGTATAATAGGTGATTTATTTGAAGTAACAGGGAAACTGATTAGACTCAGTGGCAGAGCTTGCAGTGCATGGAGTGGGGGGCATGGGGGGGATGGCATGGGGGGCATGGCATGGTGTGTAGGGTGGGACTACAGTGCACAGGGGCATGGCTACGAGCTGGGACGCCTGTCCAAAAATTGCCCCCCAGGGCGAACCGCTCTCATCGCCCCCTCGTCCCTATGTGACTGATTAGAATTAATCCAATTAATTGGTAAGAAATATTTTCTCCATTTAACAGTGATAGTAAGGATTCCACAAGAAATAAAAGGAACAGTGGATGACTTGTCACTATTTGAGGAAATATTGAAAAGAAAGATTAAAGGACAAAGAGGTTTAACAGGTAAGATATATAAGGTACGATATGTAAGTTACTCTTGAAGAAACAATTTAAAATAAAGGAAGGTTTGATTTGTATATGGGGGAAACATCTGAAGATAAATATAGAAGAAATAACAAATAATTAAGATCAAAGATATAAATATTAGAGAGCAACAACCTAAGTTAATTGATCAATGGTATAAACCCCACCACCACCAGGTCTCAATGATAAATAAAAATCTTCCCTCAAACTTTTGGCATAAATGTGGCAAAAAGGGACAAAAATTCATATGTGATGGAAGTGTCCCTACATTAAAAAAAAAAAACATTAGAAATTATACAAGAGATAAATACAACAATGGGGAGAGATTTTTAATTTAATAAAAGGGATTGCCTAACTTTAAATTTAAGAAAGCTGGTATTGAATAAGACAGAAGATTATGTAATAAAAAATCTTTTAAGAGTGGTACATGCTGTAATTGCATTAGGATGGAAAAATAAACAATGTTGAGATAAAAGTCACATTATACAGCAGAATATTTTTTATTTGATTTTCTAAGGGAGAGAAAAAAGAAAATATATTGGACACATAAAGGAAAAGAGCTGGTGGGATAAGTGGCACCTTTGGATTGAGAAAGTTAGAGGAGAGAAGGGATACAAAGAAGTGAGTGACACTATTAATTCCACATTATAGGCAATGGATATTAAAATACTTTATTTGGCCACTGTGACAGAGTTTGGGGGCGAGACTGGCCTGAGTGATAGGCCAGCCTTGGCAGTAGGCTGCCAGGTATCCCAAGAGGTTCAAGGTAAGAGGAAAACCCAGTCCATTGGTGCATGGGAGGGGCTGAGCTTTCTAAGAAAGAGCTCTATATAAGGGAATGACTTTGAATTTTTGCAGATTTTGCAGAGAGAAGGAGGAAAGGTTTTTCCTGAATAAGATTTTGGTTTTCTTAGAGGCCTAGTGAGAGGCAGAGGAGAGACAAAATCACTTCTGAGTGGGTTAGAAAGTGAGACCTTGAATTAGGGATTAGGATTTTGAGCAGGGGAAGCCAAAGGTCTGAGTGGCTATGAAAATTTTGTACCTGAATACTGAGTTGAGCTGAGGAATCTAGTTAGACATTTTTGGAAGTTCTGTTTTGCATGTATATACTTATAATACCCAATACCTTTTCCCAATTTGTTCTTTTAATAAAGATTGCATTCTATTTTTATAATTTCTGACTCAGCAGAATACTTTCATTCAGTTTTATTTTTGATAGAAACATGTTACCACAGATTATCAAGTCCTTTTGAAAAAGACCAGAAAGGCTTTACTCCTTTTCTACTAAGGTGGTGGATTTGAGAGGGGAACGAAGGATTATATAAGGAGTTGAAGGGGCAGGGTGCTATAGAGAGGCTGGGAAGGCAGTTACCATTTCTAGTCTGTGAAAGGAAAAGGAGGCCTGGCACCTGCTCCTGCACAGCCATCAGGGAGAACAAGTGTGGGAGGGAGGGGGGAAATAAGCATTTTTGCCATAATATAGAACTATTTTGTAATGGTTTATTGTTTATGTGGTAACATCAAGTGTCAAAATAATAAAAATAATAACACAAAAAACCCCCAAACTCAGAATCCTCCAATCAGCCTGGGAACTACAAGTTTGGTTTTTTTGAGTAAATATGTCAAATTATAAGAGATGCATTAATTCAACGTGGGGTACAAGGTTATGTAAACCAGCCTTCTGCCTCCTTCCTTGGTTGGGCGAACTCTTGCTTCTGACCTGTTTTTTTCAGTCTCATCCTAAACAAGCAGAGTGTGTCATCAGCCATCACAACAATTAGTGAGAATTTCACAAACATTTCCAAGTAACAGAAACACCTCTTTCTAATATTCCAAAAAGGCCATTTCTGACACTCAAAAAGATGATTGCAACACTGACCATACAAGGAAGCAATATAAAAAAACTAGATAAAATGCTGTTGGCCTCTTCATGCTATACAATAATAGTGCTATGATCCCACTCTATCTGCCGTGGCTGCATCTACTAAAGAATCCTGGGGTTTGTAGTTTAGAGAGAGGTCTTTAAAATCCTCAGCCAAGGAGCTACTCTACTGCCTCTGACTAAACTACAAACACCAGGATTTCCTAGGAAGCACCCAAGGCCATTAAAGTGGACTTACAGTGCTATAATTGTATAGTGTGCAAGTCTGCATATATCTTTGAAACAAAGATATATAACACAAACACATACACACAGAAAGAGGGAAATCAACTAAACAAATATGGAATTGTTTGTCCTTGCCAACATTCTATTGTTTTTAATATATTTTGTTCTAAATATTGTTGCTGCTATAACCCCAAAGCTGTCTGTAACAGAATATTCATATGGCTTGGTCAATTGTTTTCTTTTTATTTCCGGCTTTGTTTCTGCAATTGGGCATCTGAAGAGCATAGGGATTTGGATGTTGTCTAGAGTATGGATGTTAATGACTGCAACTGTACTTTGGCTTTACATAACAAAGGACTATTACTACTACTAAAGGGGAGAGAAGTCGTATTTTTGATACTTCACTGGCTAGGAATAGCTCCAGAAACTTATACTGCTGAAATGAATGGAAAAATACACTCTGTTCAATATGAACATAAATTGCATTGGTGAAGTCTACACTTTATGATACTTGGTCAAACATATCCATTGGTAGGTTGAAAGGAAGCTGATACTTTGGGGGTGGTGATTGTGAAGAACCAGTAGGGGAACTAGTTGACCTGAAGACAGAGACTGATACTTATTCTTAACAGTGGGCTGAGGTGTGTTTGCGTATTGGATAGCAATCACGTTAGTAAAGCAGAATCTGGGAACATCACTCTCATAGACTACAGTGCCATACCTTCCCACATTTCACAGCTGAAAACCAGCACACATGTGGCCAGGCAAAATCACACTGTGGTCAAGATGGCAAAAGTTATTGACTTCTGGGTTGGATATGGTGTCATGCGGCAGTGCTCCTTAGTGAGTCCTGCTAAGGGGACATTGTAGTTGATGTGGCTGGTGCTGGTTTGAGATTTACACCCTTTCCACACCATCATCCCAACCCACCATGGGGACAGGAGAAGGATGGGACCCTGGCAATTGTAGGCCTACTGTGTGTACAACTTGTTTTTAATCTTTATATTAAAGATTGGTGTGAAATGCAATTACTTTACATTTGATGTCTGTCAATAGAATATGTGACATGACCCCACTGAAAGGCATTATGCCTGAACTGATGGAAACACACACATATGTACGGTGTTATGGCAAGTAACTGAAGGTAAGTCATTCATGGATATTAGCAGTTGATGAATATTTGTGTTTGAACAGGGCTGGTAGCTGAATGAGCAAACTGGCTCCATTGGAAGGCCAAATAATTGTATTTGGGATTATGTCAAGAGAGATGAAAATTTTGTTTGTGTTGTTAGCTTTGTGATAGCCAGTGATGTAGACTCAAGTTGATAGACTTGGACTCAAGTCAGACTTAAGTCACTTCAGTGACTCAACTTGGACTCGACTCGGCCATAAATGATGCACTGACTCGACTCGACTCGAAACTTGTGTATTTTTAGTGACTGACTTGATGCCCTTGGTTCAGCGACATAACATATTTATCCAGAAACCTTATGACTTTGAACAATGCCTCCATCTCTTTTTGCCTACTAGTCAGATGACAATCTCTCTCGAGCCCTAAGTGTGGGTACATTTCTCAGAGGAGAACAGCAAACAGGTTAGGCCATGGGCTTGAGGCAGGCTTGAGGTCTGCTCAGCAGCCTGTCTCTGCTGCATATCGGAGGAGCCTTCTAAAACATTTGCTAAGAGCAGAAGACAAGATTTGCCCCTAGAGTCCAGGGTGCATTTCTCAGAGGGAAACAGAAAATATGCTAGGCAATGGGCTTGAGGAAAAAAGATCCTTCCTTCTAAAGCTTTTGAATCTTCAGTAATGGGGAGTAAGATGGGATCCTATTTCCCACTTCCAAAGCTGCAGATGGCAAAATTGCAAATGTGGATAGCTGACCCTGCTTAAATTATTAAAACTGAATCTATTTCCCTCTATCCAATAATTCTGGAATGTTGGTTGGAGTATAAAGTTGGTTTCCAGACTTGAGACTTGACTTGAAAATGTCTTCAAAGACTTGAGACTTGACTTGAGACTTGGAGTAAAAGACTTAAATACATCACTGGTGATAGCCCATTCAGGCATGCAAGTCAGATCATGATAAATAGCCATGATTTTGTGATGTTGGACATATAGGTTTGAAAAACCAGCCCACCAGTTTTAAGAGCACCAGTTATGAAATTTGCAAAAACAAAGAAAAAAGTGCTTAAAAATGAATGATTAGAAATATAATCTCATCAGTAATTCAGCTGGTCCATTCTAAAGGTGATATCAGGCATGACTTTCTAAATCAAATCTCTCATGAATAGTAAAAAGAACCATGCTGGGTCATTATAAAGGCCTAGGTAATCCAGTGTTGTATCTCAAACTAAATGCTTTTGGGAATCCCACAGACAGGACATACAAAAAATGAAGAAGAATAAAAAAGACGACCTTCCTGCCCATTCTAGTACTACTATAGGATGAATTCTCCAACCCACTCTGGAGCCAAGTTTTGTTTGGGAACCTGAACGCTGAAAATACAGAGAAAACCACATTCCAAGAACCCCTGTACCTTATTCAAAAGGGCATATTCTGCAGTATTCGAAAATGGAAAGAAATTGTGCCTGTTTTGTATTACATCAAGAGTGTCCACCTTATGCACACAGATACAATTTCAGCCATGTCACTCTAATCCAATAATTTATTACTCCAATATAAATCCAATAATTTATTACTCAAGTAATCTATTACTTGTAGAGTTGCCAGAGAGAAAACTGGGGAGGGCTCCTGTGCAGAAGTGGGAATTTCAATCAATTGAATACAACAAATACAACCAATTTTCATTCTGACAGCCCTATACAACTCAACATATTTCACTGACTTGCTTATGACATCTTTATGCCACCCATGACTAGTGGAGATCACTTTCAATAGGGGGTATACAAAACAAGATCTTAGCCTGCTAGGAAGATTGTTTGAATCTGGCCAGAAGAAAGAAGGCCAGTTTTGAGTTTCTGTTGCTGACTATGAAGAAATGGCTTTCAGAAGCTATAAAAACAAGTGGTCATGTTTGGAGGACTGGCACTAAATTCATAGCACTGTTGCCTGCTTATGTGTTACTTCTTCACAGTTCTCCTAGTCAATGTGCACAGTTTCGAATATGTATTAGGAAGAATATCACAGATCTTCAGCATTCTTTAACAGAAGTAATCATGAAACAGGGGAAAACTCGGTCATAACATTGGCAGATTTTTTAGTTCCAGTAGTGCAAATGTTCTATAAAACAAGCAAATGTAAACACATAACTTAAATCATAGCTCCCAGTCAGTGGGAAGTTGCCTAACCCCAGAGATGCTCTCTTGCTCTAACCCTCTGTGATCTTTGAAGTGTGTCACTCTTTCATTTTGGCATTCAACAGGCTGACATGCAAAAGCTTTGTTCAGACGGTTTAATTTAAGTTCCGCAGCCGCTTCAACAAGATGATAAAATTCTCCTTTTTGCTGTACAACATCCAGTATCCAGCTTATTGTTATCTGATACCATTTGAAGGCCCTCTCATGAATCCATGCTGATAGCACAAGAACTCCAAACATGTCATAAACTATGTATTAATACCCTTGACTGAATTCCATTAGGCTAAGAACTAGATGAAGTTTAGGCCAGCTGAACAGGCCACCTCAATAAAACATAATTTGGACTAATCTTCCTGAGGAATGTCTTAGGCTTAAAGCTGACAGTCTGCTATCGCAAGCAAAAGTAATTGCTTGCTGCCTACGCTGGGGACTCTCTTCAATCCAAGTCTTTGTAAGTTCCCCTCCCTCCTGCAGGTGTCCCTTGTAACAGACAATCTGCCCCTTTGTTTCAGTGGAAAGATGTCAGAAGCACAAATAATAAGGCAGACATGGGGGGATTTTAATGAACATGACTGATCCAGACTGGAATTTATAGAATCCTGAGACAAGCAGTGATGCTAAAGTAAGAGAGAAACGCAAAGAATCTCGTCAGGTGGAATGTTAATTTAAGTGATCAGGTTTCTACATCAGTGCCAGGTTTAAATACCTCTGCATCTTCCTTAAGAGGGCATTTTTGACAATTCTTTCAAAGGTGAAGGGGTAATGAAATCCTGAGGTAACAAAGCACAGAACTCTTGCTAACCTCCAGATCACTGCCTTCCCAAATTTATTAGGCATTGGTGGGTATACTTCCTAGATGTATACTTTGCTAGGACTGAAACTCCAATTGGAGGATTCCAAGAGTTGTAGCCCAACATGTAACTTTCTCAGGTTCTTTGGAGAGTCCACATGTAATGGCCTGACATATAGGAAGTACAGTTATTGGAAAAAAATAGATGGGGGGGGAATGAGCATCTATCTTGCTTATTTTCCACAAGTATTTGAAGTATGAAGCCAGTGTGGCATAGTGGTTAGAGTGCTGACTTAAGAAGGGGGTGCAACATTAAACTCGCACTCAACCATAGAGATCCTTGGGTATTCTTGGGCCAATTGGGTGTCATATCCTGCACTACACTGTTACAGTGCTATTATTCCACTCTCAACAATCCTAGGGTTTACAGTTTAAGGAGGGGCATTTAGAATTCTCAGCCAAAGAGCTCTTTGGTCTCAGTAAACTACAAACCTCAGAATTCCACAGGATGTTGAAAATGGAATAATAGCACTATAACAGTGTAGTGCAGAAAGACCCTCTGTCTACCTTACCTCTTGATGTTGCTATGTGGACAAAACTGTGATCAGTATATTTGTGTGTAAGAATAACAGGTTGGAGACTTACTTTATCTTAGTGACAGGTTACTCATTTAAATCCATGGGAGTTAAACATGAACTCTGTGGATTTCAAATGTGTTTAGTGTAAGTGTAATTTGGATCCAGCCCAAACTATGCTCCCTTTAGCTCTGTGGAAGAAAGGTGGAATTTAAATGAAAAAACGTTTTCCAATAAACACCTTGTTCCATTGCTTGCAGTCTTCCCTCATTATGTGTAGCACAGTGTTGAGTCAATTCTAGGTTGCCCTCTCAATTTAAATGGGTCAACAGTAGAACTTTTTTGGACTATAGCTTCCAGAATCCCTTAGCCAGCATAGTCAGCCTGCCTAATCATTGGCACATGTGCACATGTGACCACACAGAGAGTGAAGGTGGGGACGGCTGTAAGAATTGGTACTCACACTGTGTTTTGATAATGTCTTTACTATTTGAGATTACTCCAATATACAGCTCTTCCCTGAGCAGATTTTGTGTAGGAGTCATAAGAATATTTTCCCTTGATAAAGATGACACTGAAATGTACTGGGAATACCAATCCTTGGGAATGGTCATTTTCTTTTTGCCTTTGTAGTAACTCTTTTCTAATTCCTTGTTTCAACCCAGCCACTGGATAAATCATAGAATCATAGAGTTGGAAGAGACCCCAGGGGCTTCTAAGGCCTCTGCAATATGTTACGTTTCTGTGAAAGTAGTCTGGGAGACACTCTGTCATAAAAACAACTCTTCTTTCAGAATTGTTTCTTGTAGGTCCCTTCAAATCTGGTTGAAGACACATGGAGCAACTCATACTGTCACTGCTTTACTGTGGACACTTTGGCTTGAGAATAGACAGATCTTTGTGTCTTTGAACTTTGAATTCCATGGAAGACAATCTAGAATGAACAATTTAACAGATTCATTCGTGAAGACAAATATCAAGCTTTATTTCTCCAGGAATACAGCATTAATCATGATAATGTTCTTTTGTTCACTATATTTTTCTGTCTGTTTCTTCGTTTCCACTCATCACGTACAAACTTCCAGAGCAGGATATCTCATATCATAAGTTCCGTCTAACTTAAGAATCCACCTTCAACACTTGTTCCAGACCTACTGATTGCTTTACCTGGCAAATCCATCTGCCTCAACCATGACTTTCACCCTTTGGTGGATTCTCCCTCCCCCTTTACTTAACATATTCAAAGTGAATCCCCCTTCCCAATCAGTTACACTCTAAAACACAGTTGTTGTTAGCAGTTATCACTCACATAATATCTAATGTTTTTCAGACACTGTACAGATAATGAAAGATAATACAGTCTTGGCTTAAAATTAAGAGATACAATACAAAAAGAGAAAAGAATGGGGAAGGAAGAAGAAAACATGTATTGGAACTTCACCATTGGAGCACCTTCTCTGGGTGATGGATGGAGTTGCAGTTCTAACGGATGTTCTATCTGGAAAGGAATTCTATATAGCTGCTCCTGCTCTGTGTAAGAAGTAGGTTGGCCATAGGGTTGCCAGATCTCATGGTGCCACCATGTATCCCCAGTTGACATAGGTGAACTCTGGGAGATAGATAGGAGTTCAGATTTTCCAGTTTTTGTGGGATCAGCTCTGGGCAAAAGACAAGGCTGCATGGAAAATCAAGCAGGCAACCTTCTAGCTTGATGTATAGTTTGCTGCACTTCGGAAAGGTAACTTGGTTTAAATCAAGGGTAGTTATTTGCAAAGACACTTCATTTCCAGTCAGAAAGAAAAATGTTCAGTCTGTTTGCGTGTTTGAGTAACAAGCTGTGAGCAGCTGCAGTTGCCGTTTAGTGCACAATGCTTAATAACATCACTAGGCCCTGCTCCCATGACATCATCCAGGGACCATCTCAAGGTCTTAGGTGTTGGCCCAGAAATCTCTGCCTGGGATGATCCTGACCCTACCCCTTACAATGGCTTTCTTCCTTGGAGCCCAGTCTCCTAGACTTCAATGAAGTCTCTTGGCCAATAGGAGAGGCCACAATATGCCTTCTTTCATCCTTTCATGCTTTCATCCTGTTCACTACACATTTGTGTTATTTGTTAGGCTGCCCTTTTCCACTTTAGGTGGCTGAGAAATAGAAAATGGTATAAAGAGATAAAAGCTCAGTATCTTTTCTCCCCCTTTCTTTGGAGAAAGATTCCAATAGAAACAAGAGGCCAGGAAAGGATTGCTTGGCCTCCTTCCCTCAATAGATCCCTTCCAGTCTTAATGTTTCCTGCAGGCCCTTGGACAGTAGGATGAATTTTTTTTTTTTAAGTCATAGACTTCATCAGTATCAGAGATACTGACTGGCTTTGGGGGAAAAAAAGAGATTTAAAGCATTATCAAGCTCCAGAGCATCAGAAGAACACCAGGGCAATCTTTTGGTTGTAGAACATTTTCAAGAAGATTTTGTGAACATGTTGGATTATCTAGCTGACCTGCAGTGCAAATACCAAATATTATTCCCTTTGTGAAATTCACAGTGATCATCAACTACTTACAGAAATGCATTTTGGGAGAAAATTGAAGCAATCAATAGTTTCTTTTTAACATGACTCTAAAATCAATCAGAATTGTTTTATAAATATGCCTTATATGCAGAGTGTTCTTGGGGGCTTAGTTTTTCTTTTCTTTTTTACAAACAGAATGTATTGGTCTTTTAAGGAGGAGACAAGTAAACAAAATGAATTTTCATTTGTGTTATTTTATTAGTGTCATATGAAATTACAGCCTATTATTGACTAGTTCAAGAATATTTTTACCCAAGGAGCCACACTTTAACATGCACAAATCAGAATCAATATTGGTTATGCACTCATTTTTTTCTTGTTTTGCAAAAATGCTACAAAGTAATTTTCAACAGAAATCCCATGACCATATTTATGTGTTGTTGTTTGAAGTCTCATTGAGGCCAGATTATAGCTTAGCTTAATTACAAAAGAGAGAGATTGTTATTTGCATTGTTGTTTCCCATCCCAGGTGTGTTATTTATGGATGAAATTTAACTTATTTACTCACCCTTTGAGAATGAGAAGGGTCTGTGCTATTTTTGCTGACTTCAGTGACTTGGTTTCTTTAACCATTCTTTCCCATTAGAGATCACATCAAGTTTAAAGGCTGTAATCTGAACTCTTATGGCTTTAGTGGATACTTAAGAGGAGTCATTGATACACTTTGAAGCCAAGATACTTGAACAGCATTAGCAACAGCAGCATCCAGCCATTAGGCCATTAGGATCATTTGTCAAGGCACTAAAATTGAATATAGGGTCTCTGGGCAATACCTCAGTTCAATTCTGCAAATGGTAAGACAAGTATCTCTTTTCAATCAGTCCATTGCATATATCATAACTTTATTTGTTCTACATATCGCCAAGTGTGTAAGAGTGTGTGTATCTGTGTGCCTGTCTCAAGTTGCCTGTCGACTTATGGTTGCCCCATGAACTTCACCAAGGCAGAAATGGGGAAAAAAAACAACAACCAAAAACTAGACAGTTGATATCCAAAATATTTAGGCTAGAGAAATGTCATAGAATTATTTTTTTTTTAAAGAGTTGAAGATGGTATGACGGCAATACTTTCCCATGGTGTGTAACTCCAGGTGTAAAAGCATAGCAATGAGCTCAGCTGTAGGAGCAGGGCTGAGGATTCATAGACAGCTCAGGTGGACATTATTTGCCCAGCACTTCAAGCAAGAACCAGGCTTTGCTCATCTTCCTGCTTCCCTTGTGCAGATAACCAGGAGGGGAAAGCAAAACGAACTCAATGCTTTCAGGAGATCTTGATAGCACTGACTATGACTGTTTCATTTTTCCACTCCTTTATCCATGTAGGGGAGGGAGACAAGAATAATGCCTACTATTCCAAGCCAGCACTTTGTGGAGTCTTTGAGAACACAGTTTAAGAAGCTGGCTTTGTATCTCTTCCTCCTTCCTTCTGTGGCAAAGCAGCTAGAGGAGCAAATTGCTCACAGCCAGCAATTTCAGGAACCCTTGGAAGTCCTGGTTGAAGGCGCAAACAAACAAACAAACGCTGTCTCCAATGTCCAGAGAAAACTGGGATTCTCATTCCCAGTCAGATGGGAGGAGGGCATTGGGAGGAAGGGGGTGGATGTGGACCCTCCAGTGGCCCAATATGGGCTCACTGTGAGCCAGATTAGGTTTATGAAGCTATTCCTCCTCTCCCACACCTTAGTTAATGCCATCATATACTTGTTAGCTTTTAAGATAACACAAGATTCTGTCCTATCCTGTGTGAGGCAAGGAAACAAAATGCCTCCTTGATCATCTCATTTAAAAATCCTTCATTGACCTCTTCTGAGCTTTGCAAGCTCAGTCAAACAAGCTTTTTGGAAACAACAACAATAACAATAATATTCCATCTGCCACCCAACTCTAGACATACTCCATGACCAAGAATAAGCAAGGAGCTATGGGGGAGCTATGCAGATGAAGCAGGGAGGATATGCGGTCATATGAAGGTCAGACAGTTACTAGGGACTGATACTAAGCAAGCAAGTCCTTGTCCCAAAGGTATCCTGGATTGCAGTCCTCACTTTCTGTCATAAATATGAATGGTTCTTCTTCACTCCTACAGGGAAAATGAAAATATATGGAACGTTGTGGGGAGGGCAAAAGTCTCCATCTATTCCTACTCCTCCTACTATGTGTATTGATGCTTATCGACAAGAATTTTGTGGTTCAATGCAATTGTCTCTATCCAACAAGCACAGAGAGACAGTGTACTACATTTCCCACAGGAACCCTTTCAGCATACAAGTTCTCCTTGCAGCAGCACCATCTGCCCACCCCCCACTATGGATAGGCAACATATGAGCAACAGCAACTATAATTAGTTTTTGTCCACTTTCCAAGTGTTTTAGGCTTCATTTACTAGAAGCTCCCAACTGCAGCCCAACACTGTGGGAGAGGTGGTCCAAAACATCTGGGCCAAAAGTTCTCCAGCCTGGTCTGATGCTCCACATACTATCTCAGTTTGCCTTGCATTAAGTAGGAAGGTATTATCCCCATACTACAAATGATGGGGATAATGGTTTGTGAGTTCATTCCATTAGTTAATTAATGATTGTTGACAACAGTGCTTGGATCAAAGGTGGGAGCAGAAGGCCCCATCACATCTTCACCTTTTGTGACAACTTCCTTAGCTACTGTTTTTAGTAGCCTTCAATTTGAGTCGTTCGGAGATGACAGGATGGGATTATGAACAGTTCAGTCATGACACGATGCCAGCTAAAAAGCTTATTCTTTGCCAGTCAAGCCTCTCTGACATGATGGTATGTCTTTCCTTATGCTCTTTGCTTGATGCCCCAAAGATGACTCTCGGTTGTTGTCTTTCAGTATGGGTTTGTATAGGAAACATGAATGGATGTCAAATTCTTTCAACTCCACTGTAGCCTCTCACTTCATTGAAATCCCTCAATATCATCTTAACAAACAAGATCTCAGACAGAACATAGTCCTGTGACTCTAATATAATCCACGCTTTTCTTCTGAAGTATTATTAACATCTTTGCCTAATAAAGAAGCCAGTGAAGCTTCAAAAGCTTGCATATTATATTTTATGATCCGGAGTTGGCCCCAAAATGATATAGCTGCTTGTAGATTTTTGATATTGTTATCAGGTTAGCAGATGCAGTATTATTCAAGAAGTACATCTGCATCCCCACATTCAGCAAGTGTAAAATTATATTATGAAAAATATCATATTTATTTCATTGATATACTACTCTGTCCTATGTGTTTGAAGCAGCTCACAGCAGTTTTTTTCTACATTTTAATCTTTCCATCTGCCTAATGGATGAGGGTATGTGGGTTGTGGTCCAGAGGATACCTTCCCCCTCTGTTCGGTTTTGGACTTCTTTACCTTTTGGGTACATTCCCACCTTTCTCCCATGGTTAGGATGCTTCAGTTCTGGTATTTCTGTATCCTTTATTGATGATCAAAAATGCCATAAAGCCAAATCGGGACATACACAAGCATTTTAATACTTGACTAAATACAAAACTATGCACACATGTAGCCATTTTAGGATAATTATCTTCCTTAATAGACTTTTGGATCAACCTATTTAAGTGAGCCAGCCCAGATCGCGGCACATCATATCAATGGACAGGCCAGGGCAAGTTGTGTGAATCCTTTATAACCAGTTCAGGCCCATCAAGAAGTGAAACTGGCAGTTCCAGCCTGGTTCTTTTTTAATGTCACAGTTCATTTGCAGAACCATAACTGGAATCAAGAATTAAAAAGCCTGGTATAAAAGTCAGTAACATTAAACCTTTAAGACTTGTGTTTCATGTGTCATAAAAAGCCTATGAAAGGGTTTTATATTCTGTACAGTGTTTTAGCGCTTTCAATCATTTTTTTTCCCAACATAACTTTTGTGAACACTTTAATAGCCTCTAAATGAAAAACTAAACTATGTGTCATTCAAAAAGAAAAAAAAGTTTTATGGATCACAGAATTTAATACAAGTTCTGGACCATAACAAGGAACTGATAAACCTATAACTGAAATTAATTCTAAATGTTGCAAAAATATTTTAGGAGTATATGCGTTACACATTGGAGCAATGTAGGAGTGAAAGCATTTGCCATATAGAGATTTTCTACAGTGGTAAAAGAGTATATTAGCACAGCCGCTCCTATTAAGTGAGATTTGCTCTTGTTTACGGTTCATCTGTTCCACCTCCTGACCTTCACCATTTGCGTTCCATTATTTCAGCTGCCCACAGTCAAGTTGGTAATGTACCCAGAGAAATCCTTCTGACCACAGATGATTTTCAGTATATATTTAAAGCTTCCAGTTTTTAAAAAAGCCCATAGGTGGCACCACTTTGAAAGAATGCTGCCATCTTGTATTTTGCTATGCCTCTGTATTGTGATCAGAATGTATCTGCATTACCATTTGACAGCAGTAGACCAAACCTTATCCATACTTCGACATCCTATTCGGATGTAAGGCAGGGAAGAAGAACCTTTGACCAGTGGGCCAGCTGTAGCCCACTGAAATTCACTACCCAGCTCACATGTTTTGTAGCTGTTTCTTCTGAACAGTTATTGTAGAGAAGATGGTATTTAAAACTACATAGCATTTAAAGATATTTAACTTTTAAATTACGCTGGAGAGAATGATGTTCCATATGTTGCAGGCACTTTGCAAGCTGAAGCATGCAAGAGAGAGGTGTGCTTTGCGAATGGAGCATTTTTATGCTTGGTGGGGAAATACTCAATTTAGTAAAAAGTGCATCTGTCCCCACTCACTCCACTTTGGCCATGCATTCTCATCCCCACCTACTGCTGGGCTGCAGCTTCAATGGCAAACCACTGATAACAAAATCGTATGCACATCTCTCCAGAAGTGAATAAAGTTGTGTTCAGTGGAATATGCTCCAGGTAGGAGAACGTCCAATTACAGCAGCCCTATTATCGGAGGCATGAACTAAGGTCCATTTGTGAGTTCTATACACTTCTGGAACGTCACTGACATTTAATAGGATGCAGTTGAACTAAATCCACATGGTGTAGTGGTTTGAGCATTGGATTACAGCCCTGGAGACCATGGTTGAATTCCCATGGTTCAATTTACCCACGGAAAACCACTGGATGACCTTGGACAGATCACACACACTCAGCCCCAGAAAACCCATCATAGATTTGCCTTTAAATCACCATAAGGCAGAAATGACTTGAAGGCACACAACAACAACAACAACAACCAAGTTTTACTCAGCTGGCTTGTGTAATGAAATCAAAAGGCAATGGCTTTTCAGCCTAATTTCACTAGATGAACTTCACTGGGACGGTTTTAAAAGAATATATTTGTGGATAGCCCCAGTGTTTAAAAATATGTATCATTTTTTTCAAAAGAAATACATATTCTAATTAAGGATATAATCAAAGTTATTTTGTCTAGGGAGCTACGGGTGTTATCATGTTAAAAATTAAGGAGAAGTGCATCACTCAGAATTGGTTATTTATTGTCCTAAGAGTTATATGGTTGGAAATTGCTGTAATCTAGAACAGTTATAAATTTTCTTCTCAGTCGGACTTAACCTGCAAAAACAGAGGGGAAATCTGAGTAAGTATAATAATTATATTAGAATATGTAATGGATATCAAATTGGTAACAATCTTCAGATAGGATTATCTAGGTTTATTAGATTCTGGAATTACAGCAGATCACTTTAAGGTTTTTTTTAATATTTATTTTTTATTTTTATTTTTTGGCAATAGCCTGATATGATCTGCTTCTTTGGATTATATTAATATGATAATTAGGGAATACGTCTGATATCAGTTCACTAGAAATCCAGATTTTCTCTATAAACGTTTGCTACAAAAGGAGTTAAATCACCTTTAAAAACTCATTAAATATGTGTGATAATAAAACCAGAAGCTAACTATGTCCAACAAATATACAGTCTGGTATAAAGCCTAATCTTTCTCAGGAGAAAACCCTGCTACTCCCCTGTGTCGTTAACATTTATGAATTATGGCGTCTTTATGAAATGGCAAAATTAAATGATTGCCTTCAGTACAAACCCTATATTATACATCTGTTTTGCAATAACGGGGAGCTCATCTTTCCTTTAATGCAGATTAGTAGCATTGCTGGTTTCAAAGGGAGAATTATAAAAATAACGCCAAATATATCTATATCTATAGCAAATGCTCTGCCAGTGTTAAACTAATTAATTGACTGCAACAGAATTCTTCAAGCTACCCAAATAGTTATCCATTTAAACCAGGAGTGAGCAATTTTCCTCTAATAGTAGGCTACATTAGACTCTCCCTAATCCACAGAGGGAGAGCCACCATGACTGCAGCACCAAAATTTATCACAGCAGCAGCGAATGAAGCTTCATTAAAACAAAAAGAAGGGGTGAGGTAAAGCACGCATGCAACTTGTGTTAAAGCAGGACCACATTTTCTGGGGGTCAGTGACTGCTGGGGGAAGCACAAACAGGAACATGGACCATCTTTGGCTCATTGTCATTCCTATTTCAGATGGAGTGAAGCTTTCTGATTCTGTCCCAATACGCTTAAAAATGAATATATTATTGCAAATTGATTCTATCCCAATGAAGAGGAGGCTGACGTATGCAATGGTGTTGGTCATTGCCACATTTGACAGAGGTATACATACTCTCTAAAATTTCATTAGATGAAAATAGGAAGACATTTTTACTCTGTTGTCTCCAAAACTGGTGGCATCAAAGGTAGGCTTCTACCCTGTTCTTATAGCCCAGCAAAAAGAAGGACCAGGAGGATGCTAGTATGATTATACATTCTACTTTATCAAGAACAGTCCTCTGTTTGAAGAGCTATCAGAGAATACTTGTGTGCTTGGAGAATGCTAATTTATTTCAAGGGTACTTGTACATAGTTTTAAATTGTTGTAGTTTTTAAAGTGGTTTTAATGCTGTTTTAAAAGTGGTTTTAATTGTTACTGTGTTTAATATGTTTTCATATTGTTCAAATTTTTTATGTTTTTAGTCTCGAAATATCATGAATTATTTGTATCATACATCATCCTGAGTTCTTGTGACAAAGAGCAGGATAGAAGTGTTTAACTAAATAATAAATAAATAAATATCTTTAGGAGAAGTTTAAATTTTGAATGAAGACTACCATGGGCCTAAAATAAGCCTGAGGAGGCAGTAGCAAATGTCTCAAAATGGCCAGCGGAAACAATCTGGAGGCTTGATGGAACGAAATTGACTGTTCTAAGTGCATTTTTGTATGGGGGGGAAATGGGGACGTTTTAGGGCAAAGGATATAGGGGCACAGAATGGAGGGTAGCTGTCCATGTTTCTGCGGTAGGAAGGTACAAGCCCCCCAATTCCCAGAACCCGTCCATGCCTTATGTAAACAATGAGAGTCCAGGGATCTGAGCTGACCTGAAAAAACCGAGTGAACACCTAGAACATGCCCCAGGATCCTCTGCAGCACTGGTTGTTCAAGAATTTCTTGGCAAAGGCATTGATGTGGGAAGTAGGAGTTCTTGAAGATGGCAAGTCTGAAAGCAAAACATTTATAACCATACATGTAAATACTCTCAGGAACCTCTCAAACTTGAGCTCTTTTAATGGTCTATATCTGGGTTATGTCTGAAATTTTTTGCTGTGTTTTTTTGTTTTGTTTTGGCATACATAATTTATACTTTTCTTTGTTCTTTACTCTCCTGCATGTATAGTGTGCTTTTTACAGGAAAGAAAGAAGCAAAACAAGCATTTAGTGAATAATTATTGAGGGAGAGGAAAACTTGTATACAATTGATATTCATTGATCTTTTTATGTCACCCTACAGGTATTAACGTTTCTCTAAAATACTAGATTTCTTGAGCAAAAAATATACTTTGTATGAGTATATTCATATATGTGCCGTGTATCTCTGTATTCATCTGTCTGTATAGCTAAGCTAATCTTCCTTTTGCACCACTCTTTCTTTCAGCACTGACTCAGAAGAATTTTACTCAGTGAATTTGCATGATGTTGCCGTATGTTGACATAGGGAGAAAGAATGCCCCACTGCTACTGTGTGTATGTGCCTTCAAGGCACCTGCCAACATATCATAATTCCATGAATTTCATGGGGTTTTCTTAGGCAAGGAATACTCAGAGGTGGTTTTGCCTACGGCACTAGGAATGGACAAATCTTTCACTTTCAGTTTCATTCTGCTTATTTTTCTGATCTAGTATTCCTGCACCAGTTTCCAATTTTTGAAACGGTCTGCACAGAAATTTGTATAGCTTTTCTGCCCATTTCCTCTAATATAGATAACTTTACAAGCGATTTTATGCAAGCAATTTTCTAATACATTTTCATTCATTATTTTCATTAATTCTTGGGTGTACTTCCCCCCATGTATGTTTTTCCCCCTCAGATTAAAGAATTATAAAACAAAAATTGCGGAAAGTATGACTATTGAAGAATGATCATTCCAGTCTGCTTATTGGTTTAGCAAGTATGTATTTGTTAGACCACATTAAAATGTGTGTGCTTGTGTGTCTTCAGGTCACCTGTTGACCTATGGTGACCCCATAAATGTCACAGGGTTTTCTTAAAATACACCCACTAAATTAATGAATATGCAGACTGAGTTAAAATGTTGCTGGAATGAACTTCTCTCCCATCTGTACTGCCCAAATCAGGGTCAGGCCGTTGATATGGAGAGGGATGTCCGTGATAAACCCTGTGGGGGAGGGCATAGCAACAGAACTGCCTAGCAACCGAGAGGATTTAAATTGATTGGTTGTTGAATATGGAACCCAGGTTAGCCAGAGGGAGGGGCTGAGTGGGGGGAGTGAGCCTAAATATAACTGAAAAATAACTGAAAATAGAGTTTGAGAGAGAGAGAAAGATTGAGAGAGTTCCATCTGAGTTTTTGGTGAGAGAGGAAGGAGAGTATGAAAGAGAGCGGAAAGTTAGGGAAGTGTTTGCTGGGTTAGAGATACAAGTGTTTTGCTATTTGATCATCTTTAATTCACCAGCTACCTTTTCCCTTGTCAGTTTGTTCAAAAAAGATTTTGCTATATTTTTGCAAAGAGCAGTTTCCAAAAAGTGCCTCTTTGATCTGGATTGGTTATACATGCTACCGCTAGTGACACAGTCATTGGGATAAACTCACACATGTTTTGCCCCGTATTTACAAGGGTGTGGATTTAGGGAAAGCAGTTGAGAGGGAGCCAGTGGGTGGCAAAAATATAGAGGGGTGCTGCTGTTAGCAGTAAAAGAGTACAGGCAAAATGGACAGTGTTTCCTATTTTTGTCCCTGGTCTGCTGTGCAAGGCTGTTAGGAGATTCAATGCTCTGGAGAGTTAAATTCACAGAAGGTATTGCCTGCTTAAATGTCTAAGCTAAAGAAACTTTCTCCTTGTCTTTTTGTATTTGCTTAACTAAATTCCTCCATTTTGAATTCTAGTTGACGTTAAAGGTTGTTCCTGTTAAAATTATTCTGACATTACTTGGCAAATTCCTAGTTTCTCAGCATCGGTTCCCAGCATGCTTTCTGTAACAATATTTATTATACATTACTGCTGAGCGAATACATGTAAGTTCATTGTTCATTGTTAACCAGAAGTTACTATATTATCAACCATGTATCAGAATCTTAGTCCTGGGAAAGCAAATATTCTTGCACATGCGCTGTATGATTTATGAGATCACTGTCATCCCAAACCTATTTAACCTTTCTCTTCTTTCAATAAACTGTTCCTCGCTTTGCTCATGTAAGAGGTAGTTTGGACTGCTTTCTTGCTGAGGGAGGGAAGTCCCTTTGGCCAAAGTTGAGGATCTTTCTAGGCTGATTCAGAGCTCACTCGCAATCATGTAGACTACCCAAGGTAGTCTGTGTGGACCTAATATTTTAGGTCTGGCCCTATGTGTTTTTTTTCCCTGACAGTTTTTCACGGTTGGCAAGGTTGGTGCCCAGACCATTTTTCTGGGTTGTTGGCCAAACAGTTTTCAGGGTTGGTACCCTGACAGTTTTCCCTAATGGTTGGCAGGGTTGGTGCCCAGACCATCTTTTGGGTTGTTGCCCAATAGTTCTCAGGGTTGGTGCCCTGGTCATTTTCTGGGTTGCCGCCCAGTCTTCAGGGTTGGTGCCCTGACAGTGCTAAGAGCTGGTGCCCTAACATTTTCTCCAGAGTTTATTGCCAACACTGCTTTTCTAGGAAGGGAGAATTCAAAGCAGATCTGATTGTCATAGCCCTGGCTTGGCCCAGATCTCCACATTTTGACAATGTCAACCCTCACTACCTCAGAAGATGGTGGCCTTCAGTATAGGTGTATTGACATAAGTTCAACAGCCACTTCTCAGGAGTGTTTTAGATCCTTTCCAACTTTTAAATTCTACGATTCTGTGATCACTGTATAGCAGCAGTGACTTTGCCTAGCAAATTGCCTCATGGGCATCCATCACTATTTTTCACTCCTTTTTAAACCTCCCCTTAACCACTACTTCTGACCCTGTTTGCTTCTCTTTCTCTCACCTTTTCTTTCTTTCTCATTCTTTATATAGGTAAAAACACTTTGCATTTGGTACTTGCAGAATTACAGCTCCATGGCAATTGATGGGTAGCTTGGCTGCACCTTAGTGCCATGCCTCTCTTGAAGGCCAGCCTCATAATATTTACAGATTATTCACAGCCGTTATGCATTAACTGGTCCAGCCTTAACCTTAGCCTTACCTCCAAAGTTTCTCGTACACATGCCAGTTTTCCCTGCATGTTTTGACAAATGAGATATTCCCTCTGGTGCTTCCTTGTGGGTAACAGTATGTGAGGATGTGTGGTGGCAGCAGGCACAAAATTTATTACAGTTATTTTGTAGTTTGATATTAAAGAACATGATGTATTATATCAGGTGTCTGACCTTTAAAGATCTTAGGATCCAATTCATTACAACATAAAATTTACATATTATTCAACATTCCCGCAGACCTTTTATGAAGAAATTGTGGTGCAGACGTTACATGAGATTTAAGAGAGAAAAAGTAGCCCTGTATATGAAGAATGGAAACTGCATGAAATACTAGGCTTGGATGAAGGTGGGGAGACCTCTTATTCCCCTGAAATCATTATTCTCAGGGATAAAGTTTGCAGAAATCTCCTGGAAAAGAAGTAGGCAGGCAAAAATGAATAAGCTTCAAGCAACCTCTACTTTTTGTTGTTTATGTACCATTACTTTTCCATTAGGGTATGTGTATGTGTGTGCATTTATTTATTTTTTAAAAATGGATTATATATTGCTATGTGCAAAACTCCATATCCCAGACTGGCCACACCGTTTTCATCTTAGGATAATAGAGAGCAGGAGAAGCATTTTGTTCTTTAACACAAAAGGCTATGAATGTTGTGGCAGAGATTCCAGAGTACCAGTACTGTTCCAAGGCTGAAAGAGAGTCATTTAATGTCCCACGGAATCTCCCCAGTGCTCTTTCATACCAGCTGTCCTCCACCTTATTTTTTTTTTAAATTCTTTCTTGTTTGTTTTGTTAGCTTGACAGTGAAGGTTTTGTTTTAACCCTCTTGTTGTCTTTTATTCCAAATAGTGATGGGTGGGAATTTCATTTGAGTGTATTTTTTCTAATGAAAATGTATTAAATGCTTCAATTTCTTCATCTCTGAGTTGAAAAGAATTTGAGATTTAGAACATTTGAATGTGGGAAAATCCAAACTTGACATATTTATCCTCCAGATTCAGGCTTTAGTCTGCATTATCATGCCGATGCAGGTCGAGGGCTGTCTCCTCCCCTTGCCCCTCAACAGCCATATGGTAGGAAGGTACAACATGATCCTCTCTGTGATAGAAATTGCTATATGTCTTGAGTTGGCCAGTGCAGATGGGGGAGAATTTTATATCTGTTCTTTTTTGAAGAACAGAACCTTGCATATTATTAATATTATCATTATTAGGAAGAAAAAAATAACATTTCTCCCTCCCTAATTTTAAGCATCATTCAGAGCCTTTAAAATCTAGATAAAGAACAATAAAAGGCTTTTTGGTGTCTTTGTTCATTCATTTGCTCCATGGTTCTATCCATAATTTGGAAAATTTACTTTTGAGGACTATGGCTTCCAGAATACCATATACTAGAAGTGGGGTTCTGGGAGCTGTAGTCCAAAAAGTAGCTTTTCTAAATGATAGTTTTGTTACCTGCACTCTAACTGCATCTGCTGTGGTCCCAGGTGTGAGAACGAGTGAGGATCCAGGGAAGAGTCACAGAGAATCTGCTGCTTCCTTTTCTTTGTCTTCACCTAGGAATGAGCAACATTGATTATCCAGAGCTATAGGGGATGATTCCATTAAGAACCAGAAGGAATCTGTACTCTACTGTTTGTTTGCTTTTTAAACAGACCATCATGTCCCTCACTTTATTGTCCCAGAGCCTAACTAAATGTGACACCATAAAAAGAGGGCTGCTGCAGACCAATATCTTACCCCACACGTCCATGGTACTATCCAGTAAAGTAAAGGTACAATGTTGATGTGGCCTGTATATCTCAGGTCCTGTTGCAGCTCACTGGTTGCTGATTGCAATAGGCAGGGAAATGCCAAATGTGGCCATGCCTCGTATCATATCACATCTTTCTTTTATTCTGCAAATGAAGATTGGCAGAAGCCATCTGCCCTCCCATAGCCTAACACATCTAGAGGGCACCATATTGAAGGAGGCTGAGCTAGGTCACCAGAGATTTGGACTTCAAGACGTGGTGGCTCTGGCTCTCAGTTAGGGCTTGGCATCATGGCAGGTAGGAATTTCTACTTCTGTCTTATGGTAAAGGAAAACTGGTGCTCATCCACAGCTTTTGTTACTGTTCTATGACTCACAGTTCACTAACGCAAATGCTCACTCCAGATCAACAACTCTCCCATGTGTTACATTCAATATGTTTTTGTTTTGTTTTGTTTTTTTTGGAGTGGGGGTCAATGTAGAACAGGGGTAGGGAACCTATGGACTTCCAGATCTTTTGTAGAGCAACTTCCACAGTTGTACTACAGTTATCACAGACTGTATTGACTCTGATTTCTGGGATTTGAACTCTAAAACATCTAGACAGAATAAAGATGGTCTTTTGTTGATGATTCCTGATATTTGCTTCCATATAGGCTAACACAGAGGGATAGTTTCCTTATCTTAATTTAGAAAAAAAAATTCTACCACCATCATTGAAACTGATTCCAGGACTATTTAGAACAAGCATAGGTTTAAAAAAAACCCAACAAATTAAACCAGACTAGCAATAAAATAGAAAATAAAAAATCAGTAGGCAAAGCCAAAAGACTGGTATTTACATTGCCTGAATGGTTAAAATGTTTTTGATTCTTGCTTAATATTTCTATAGGAACCAGGCAAGCCTCTTCAAGGAATGCATTCTGTCCCTGGGCAGCCCCAAAAAGTTCTTATTCTGCTTTCCATTTGCATCACTTCTGATGGAGGAGGTTCAGGTCTGTAGTATGCAGAAGCTTGTTGGTTTATCTTTGTCATTTACTATGGACCACTTTCATTTCATTAGAACTTGACCTCGATGGAGGCAGAACCTTTTAACTCCCATTGATTTCAGTGACAGAACTGCACTGCAATCCTGTATGTTTATTCAGAAATAAATTTCTTCACCCTACATGGTGTCCTTTGGTGTATGTACATGGTGGTTTCTCATTGACCGTAAGAAAGTTGATGGTGGAAATTGGTGGGAACAACTGAAGGACAACCAACTAGAGAAAGCAGGCTTATTCTTTTTTACACTCTTTCCTAAATCACCCCATTTAAACTGCTAGGATTTAGAAGTGTTTGACTTTGACTGGCTTGTCAAATTAAAGTTTGATTAAAGTTTAAGTATGAAAAGTCTTTAAAGATTTAAAGTTGGCAGGATCCTTTTAGTACTCTACAAGAAATAGGGATGAACTTGGGGAGAGATGTGAGCATGGAACCATTTCCCCAAGGAAGTTAGACATTTTTGGTGAATATATCTAATGACCTTTGCGGAATAAGAGTATGAGGGTTAAGGGAAAACAGAGCTCCATACTCGCTCTGATAATAACCATGTCAGGTGCTTCAAAATGAATCACTCTTCTTAGGTTTAGTTTGCAAGCCTGTGTGACCACATTAAAATGAACTAGTCTAATAAAGAACTGTGAGAATGAGGAAAGACCAATGGCACTATCAGCAATGTAAACAAAGTGTTGAATTTTATGACCGGATATAACACAGTACTTCTTATTGCTCTTTAGTAGCTAAGAATGAGAGGGCAAGCTGGGAAGTTCAGTTTTTGTCTCCTCCACTACCCTTATACAATTTCCACCTCTTCCGCCTTCAGCAAGCTGCTGCCTCTAAGGCTTAGGACTGAAAACATAAAATCAGGATTATGATCTTGCTCCATGAAATTAAAGTTTATTCCATGAAATCTTTCACCAAGACCTGTCAAATCTTGCTGAAGGGAAAAGAAAAGGTTCTGAACCAAGCATAACAACATAATTTGGAAAATGCAGGATGAGAGGGGGAATCACCACTTATGTTTCAGCCCATATGGGAAGGCTGTTCTGGAGCCCTATTGTTAGTGATTTTTACTATAAACTATTAAAAAGGCCTCTGTACTACCTATGGGTCCTATACTAAAGTTCTTTTGCTGCTTGTTTCTCAGGCTGATAACAACGATGTATTCATTACGATGTATTAACACTTCTTACTTCACTATACAGTGGGCATTGCCTGTCCGTGCAACTACAAACATAGGAATGGATCCCTATCAGGAGTCTCTGAGACAGACAAGATGGTGCCCTTTCCCCCATTCTATATACAAAATCTGATTAGATTGCCTATTGAATCTTATTATTTCCATAATGGGGATGGGATATGTGACATTCCATCTGAAGGCATCAGGCAAGTTTTGAGGCTGAGTGGCACACACATATCTTAGACTTCCAAGAGAAGGCAACAGCCAGTTGATTTTAATAGTTGAAGCCAAAATGCTATAACTACTGACCCTCAGCACCTGGTACTTCAGCAACTGCCTCACCCTGCCTAATGGCAGACCTGGCCATGATCCCTCATAGAACTTAAAAAAGCCCTTTTCATTTCCTTCCCCTTCTCTGTTCATTCTCAGGCACGCAGCAACACATGACAATGTGCCTAGCTATAACCTCCTATTGGAAACCTATGTCATCCTTCTCCAAAACACATCTGTTTTTATGAACCCACCTTCTATGGCTCAAATAACTGGAAGGGTTTGGTTGGAACTATTCAGTTCATTTTTCATAGTCATCAAGGCTAGGCTGCCAGAATATACATTTTGGCTGTTTTATGGATCATGTATATATATCTTGGGCTACTTCTATTGCACCTTGAATCTTTGCTTCAAACATTTTGTATGTGTCACGTGAAATACAGACAAGATTAATGAGTCCAAACATTATTTTATTTACCTTATAGGAGAACATTAAGAGATTTAAACAAAGAAAAAAATATTAAGGTAAGATTAGTGGAGATAATAGTGGGCTCATTAGCTACTGAATCTTTTATACTGGAGAACCCACTTGCAGAACTTGGGATCCCTGACTTCTGCATGAAAAACATGTTCTCTGCCACTGATCTTTCAGATCACAAGTCTTGATTGTTGTGCAGAAGAAATGTTCTGTGTTAACCTAGAGACACTCAAAACATTTGTGACTGAGAATCTTCCACTCTTGATTTGCTGACTGAGATTTTTAACCAGTATTTATTGCTGCACTTGCAGTGGATCACTATCCTCTAACTGAAAACAACACATCATTTCTTAGTAACCTTTGATATCACTCCTTAATAGCCTTTAACAAACAGCGGCATTTGAAAGGTAAGTGTACGTACAACACATAGTATATGTGTTGAAGAGGATGAAAGAGAATGCAAAGAAGAGAGGACAGGACGCCAATCAGTGACGTAACTGAACAGGTTGCAAGATAAGAGCCAGTGCTTTAGAGCAGATTTTCCCAACTTGACAGATTCCAGACGTGTTGGATTCCCAGTATTTCTAGGCAACAGTTGTGTTATGGGCTTTGTTGTCCATCTGGAAAAAAATCCAGGTTGGAGGAAGGCAACTTTTGAAGGACTTAGTAGCAAAATAGGCCCCTATAGATCAATGGTGATGATCTCCATATCACTCTGTACATTCCACAGCCTGCTTTATAAATTATAATTTAAATAAATTTAAATAAAACAATTTAACTCATGATAAATTAATCAATTAAATGATTTTAGTTGTTAATGGCAACAAATTAATTTCCTAATTTCTAATTTTCAATATTAGCAAATTAATTTTGAAATCTAATACAAGCATACCTCAGTTAACATAGCTTCTGACAGTGAAGCAACTTTTTGCAAAGGCGTTTTAGGTGCCCCCAGTCCCTCATCTTTTTGTCCTCATCCTGTGCTTAGCTGGAAGTGTTTAAGCATCATTGGTATTGGAAGAATAGTGAAGGAGGGCTGGACCAACACAGACAAAGAAGAAACACACACCAGGGAACTCTAACTATCTATGTCTCCTTTTGTTGCCTCTGTAGGCACATAATAAGTTGTGCATATGTTGCTGTACAAGCCTCCATCTCCCACTCACTGCCCATATCACTGTGTTTCTGATGCTGGTATCAGGAAACTCACAGAAGAACCTCTTGTCTCAGCATGACAGGAGCTAGAATTTCACAGCTTCATTTCTCATCATCTACAGTAGAATGGTTTGTAAAAATAACTGTTACTGTTAGCAACCTTTGTGTGTCTTTGCTCATTGTTTAAGCAAAGATATGCAAAGACATAGTGGCTTCTTTTTTGTTTGCTTTTCCACACCTTGCCTCTTCCTGCATCACTTTAACCTTCAACTATTTTCTCTTCACTCTCTTTCTTCCATAAAAGCATGTGTTGTGCAGAGCTTCTCTCCATGAGATAATAGAAAACATGTTTCTGATACTATGTAATGCTTATTCATTCTATTTTCTTAAGAAGATCCTCTTGTATTTGACTATGCCCAGGTGTTTTCAAGTAAAGCTACTTGGATATGTTTTACAAAGAAGACTAAGTTTGTTTCTTTTCTCTCTTAGACCCCATAGGGGTGGAGGTGGAGTTGGGATTGGTTGTCCAGTTTCTGCATTGCCAATAGAATTATTCTGCTGGAGGGATCCAGTACTATTTTTCACATGTCCCCACAATAGTCCTGAGATGTTGCACAAAGAATACAGAAGATAGGAACACCGTTGTTCTGACTATTTGCTCTATCCCAGTATTAGTGCTGTCTGGTAAGAGCTATCCTGGGTTTCAGAAGGAATCATTCTCAGCCCTGCTGGGAGACGTCACTGATTCTACCTGGGACCTTCTGCACTCAAAGCATCTGCTATATTATTGAATTATATCCTACAGTCCACCAGTTTTTCAGCCTTTCATGAAAATGTAGCTTTTTCAGGAAGGCGAGAAATCCAAAGCCAGTGTGGTGTAGTCCAATGATTCTCCCTTTGGCCCACTTGACATTTTCTCCTTCAACATCGGAAACCCTGACCATTGACCACGCTAGCTATGGCTGATGGGAGCTGAACTCCAAAATACCAGGCAGATCAACAGTTGAGAACCATGGGTGTAGTAGACATTCATAACCAGACAGACCTATGCTGCCACCTAACAAATAGTTCCTGGCCATTGCCGCACTACACTGTTACAGTGCTATTATTCCACTTTCAACATCCTGTGGAATTCTGGGGTTTGTAGTTTAGGGAGGAGCATTTAGATATAAAAGCCAGAGAGCTCTTGGGCCTCAGTAAACTACAAACCCCAGAATTCCACAGGATGTTGCAAGTGGAATAATAGCACTATAACAATGTAGTGCTGAAACGGCCTAAGTCTTAAATTAATCACCCTTATAGGACTAAGGAATGGGTAAAGCGCAAGCAGGCTCATCCTGGCCGAGAAGCCCATATTTCTTGGCTGGAGCTTTGTGGAGGAAGGCAGCCTAGAAATACGACAGCCCCATTGAAAAGAAGAACCGCTCCACGTCCATTTCGGAAATGGTTAAAAGCCGCAGCTGGGCCAGGGGTACGCCGTGAGTTTATTTGTAGAAATGCCACGCGTCTCCACTAGAGGGAGCTCTCTTCACATGCGATTGCCGGCTGACACAGAAGGTCATTTCGGCGTATTGATAAATCACACCGCCCGTGATTCCTAACTGACAGCTCAAACTAACTTCAAGCTGGATGAGAGAGAACAAAAGGCTATCAAGCAGCCATTTTCTTGACACTTTTATTCAATCACCAGCAGATTGCTTACGACAGCAATAGCAGCTGTTTTGTCTTCATCTTTCCACATTTGATAAAAGGTGTCAACTCAAATTTTTGTAAATAATTCACTTATACCCTTCCAGCACTCACTCCCTTATACACGCACACACGCACACGCACATGCACACACCAGTTCAGCTGGGCGTGCGTCCCCTACGTGAGCAGACGGCGGCGGGGAGGTCAGGGTCCGATGCTATCAGCTGAAGGTCATCGCTGATCTAAACGGGGGTGCCGATAACGCTACAAGCCGCTCAAGGTCAAAGATAAGCACGACGTCGAGAAATTAATAATGCGAACGGAAGGCCAAACTAAGAGAGAGAGAGAGAGAGAGAGAGGCGCAGCATTGTTTCACTTAACGCACTTAATGATTTTCTTCCCCCCTTCGGTATTGTTCCCTTGGAAGAAAAGGTTCTCCGGCTGCTGCTGATTCAGCTCGTTGCTGCTTTCGAGCAGCAAAAGACTTTCAAAATAGAAGATGCAAATAGGCACGCAGGTTTCCCAAAGTTCCTGATGGCGGGGGAGTAGAGGGAGAAGGAAACTGAACTTCTGACAGCAGAGGCAAACTCTGCCCTCCCCTCCGTTTTTACCCAGGACCTTTTGCTGTCCGAAGCAGGGAAGCAAATACTCCCCCATTCACGTACCCAAGGACAGAGGACCATTCAGCCAGCCAAGTTTCTTCTGGCAGAAGCCGGAAAATCTCACAAGGGCCTCTTTCCGTCTCTGGCAGTACAAATACCATCGTGGTTTTTGCAGAGCTTTTGTCACTTCTGTGTCCACTTGTTCATCTTCTTCCAGGGCCTGTTTGTAGTGATTTCTTGGGTCTCTGCTAGGGCTCTTACAGAGCTTTTTAAAAACCAGAGTATGTGGCATGCTGAAGCGGTCCTGTGGTTTGGAGTGCAAATTCCTTCCTCCTGGATTTCTAATCCGCTGCCCTCCGAGTTATAGTGGTATATTATTGCACTAGTGCACTGATACACTATAACACTATAGCTCGAAAAGGAGAAAGAGGGAAAGAGAAGAACGATAGGCTGTTTGTTTTGTTTTGTTTTTTGTTTGCAATATGTCTCAGAATTAAATAGAAACTCACTTGGCAGTAGGATAAAATGTTGCAGCTGGTGCCAGTATGTAGGCTGGGACAACAGAAACATCATTTCCGTATTTTTTTTGTTTTGTTTTAAGTCCTTTAAGAACTACAGCAACAAATACCACAACTGTCCAATGCATTTTGCCCTGTTTGAGGCATCAGCAACAAATTAAACAAGTATCCATTTGTTTTTCTTTCATGATGCCAATAAATAAATAAATTTGTAGGAAGTGATTGCCTTGTTCTGCCTCATGGCACGGCCAGCCCTGAGAACACAAAACGGAAATTCATTCTTAAAGAAGCAAACAAGATTGCATTTTGCACTGAAATATTAAGGATTAAGTGATCCAGTTCCAGAGTTTGGAGGTGTGGAGAGATTGCTGGGCAAGGTGCCCACACTGGGCATCCCTCTCTGAGTGGATCCAGTTGCCCCTCTTTGTTGTCTCTGAATGCTTCCAGATGGGAATAAAAAAGTCTCTGCTAGTATTGAAGGTTTCCCGTTCTTTTTGTTTTGATTGTATATGCTTATTCACAAGCTGCATCCAGTCTCTTTCAGTTCAGTTAATGCAAATATAGGGGTGCTTCCCCCCTCCCCTTTTTGGCTTATTTACATTTTTTTTTATTTACAGGCAAACCTCAGTTAAAGAAGTAGATGTATTCCTGGACATTACTGCATTGTTTCTTTAACAGAAACTTTCATACGACAGATATAACTTGGAGAGAATAGAAATAGGTTCCTGCGCCACAACAAAGAAGAGCAGTTCAATATGTTTCACCAAACCTTTTATTCAGAACTAACAAGACACACAACCAGATCTGAAGCCTTTCCTAAGTAAATAAACACATTTGGAACCTTCTAGAGACAACTTGAAGACTTCCAGAATGCATCCAGGGATTCTCCACCACCCCAGCCTCTACTTTTCTAATGATTTCCATTTTGGTGCCTATGCTTTTTAATGTGTTGAGGGTAGATGCTGAGCCAGGTACCTACTCTTCCCTTTTCTCTCTCTTTTGCTGTTCATGAATGCTGAGTGAGGGATTCTGGGGGCAGCTGCTATTTGCCTTGCCTACTGTAGGTAGGCACGTGAAGCAACAGTAGGGCCAGCTAAAACAGAATTCCACTCCTTCCCAGCTCCAGCTTTATTGCATTGTTTACTTCAGAAATGCTTCAGCACACCACAGTGAAAATCCATGTTTCTGCAGCTCTCTTTTACCATCCTTTCAGTGCCAATACTGCTGAAAACTTCCAGCTGGACAAAGGATGAGGAACTGTGTAAGCATAAAAAGATTTTGCAAAAAAGAACTTCTTTATCAAAAGGTTTGCTAACTGATGTTTGACTATTTATTTGTTTGTTTGGGTGAGGCTGTGTGGGACTTCTCCCAAAAAAGGAGAAAGAATTCTTTTTGTTTGTTTGTTCCTTTTTGTCCAAACCAGGAAGCAGCTTCCGCTCTTCCCAAAGCTGTTCTTCTGCGTCAGTTATATTTTTCTATTGTCTTTATTTTTCTCTTGAGTTTTAACAGTTCTTTTACAATTTTGCATACATTTTCTTTATTCATCAACCTTTCAGTTGATTCGAGAATATTACAACTACAATGCCATATTAAGCCAAGGAGCTATCTAGTCCACAATTCTCTTTGCAGACTGCTCATCTAGTTGCATATTGGAAGCCCACCATCAGAATATGAGTGCAGCTACACTCTTTATCTTGCGTTCTCCAGAAATTGATATGCAGAGGCATACTGTTTCTGTTTCTTAAGGAGACATATAACCATTCTGGGTAGTAGCCCATTAATGGCCCCATCCTCCATAAATTTAACCAGTCCCTTTTAAAGCCATTCAAGTTGGCAGCTATCGCATCGTCTTGTGGCAGTGAATTCCACATGTCAATTATGCATGGTGTACTCACTTCAGTCTGTCCTGATTCTCTTACCATTCAGTGTCAATGGATGATCCTAGTTTCTAGTATTATGTGAGATGGATAACTGTATCAATTTCTATCATGTCTCTAATTACTTGCCTGTTTCCTAAGCTGAATAGCCCCAAACTGCTCAAGGCATAGTGTATGCCAGGACTTGACCCATGTGATATTTCTTTTCCATCATTCAATTTTGCCTTCCAAGTAAGGAAGAATTATGTTTACGCCATTAAAGGAGTGATGTTGTCTGTCACTGGATTACAATTTCAATGTGATATAAATATAGCTCAGTTATTGTGGAAATGAATTAATCACAAGTAATTAATTATTTGTAACTAGTTACTGCTATGCTCTGTGCCAGCACAAACCAATCATGTAGGAGATAACCAACCACAGTTGTTTGTCCCAACATCAGGTTTTTAGAGGCGCACTGCTTTTCAACACGTGAGTCCTGTTAGCTGCTGTGGCTAATAGCTGCTCATACTTTTCAGATGGGGTAAAACAAACATGGTTGAGTATTTACTGCTGGGGAAAAAATAGCTGCATCTTGTACCAAACAGCAATAGATTTTTTAAAAAGAGAAAGACTAATGCTGTTAAGTGAAAAAACAGTTCATTTTCTGTTCTGTCGTGAAATATGTTTAGGTCTCAGCCTGGAGGACAATTAGAGAACACTTCTAATGTGTCCTGTTGCAACAGCTTCATTTACTTTTAAGAGCAGGGAGAAACTAATAGAGAGGCCTTTGAATTATTGCAATATGACGCGGTATCTGGCGTGGGCAGTAGCCAAAGCACTGAGATTAAAAATGATACATCTTCCAACGCTGCCCCACCAGCTGTATTACAAAATATATCTAAGCAACAAATAGTCACTGTTTATCACGACTTGGCTTATACTTTCTAATAGCTAAAGCATCTATGTGTGCATTTGAGATCCTGTCTCTTTTCCACCAGCAGAGAATTTATAGTAGGTAATTGATGTGCATGGGAAGAAGAGAGCAGTCGCCTTGCATTTCTACTTACTGCCTTTCTCCTAGCAGCACAATGGCAACAGCACTTCTTATCAAACAGGGCAGCAAAATTTGTGACACCCCAATATGAGCAGCGTTTATCTGGCTGGCCATGCCTGTGAGCATGATTTGTGATACATATGGGAAGGGCTGGCTCTGCTATTGGGCAGAATGAAGTGAGTGCCACAGGTGGAAGATGCTGGGGGTGGCAAGGAGAGTGCCCAGTTACTCCTCCTAAATCTCTTGGTCATTTTCCCTCCCTTGGAGAAAGGATAAGTAAACCCCTTCAACTAACCTGCTGCCTCAAATGTGGAGGAGGAGTCCATCCATTGCCAGTGCTGAAGTAAGGTTCAGTTTAGTCAACCAGCCAGTCTAGTCAGCTTGCATTATAGGGAACAGGAAGTGGGTGCTATATTGTCCTTTGACTCAGGAAGGAAAATATCTTGAGCACACTTACATGGCACGGAAGCACAGTATTTGAGTCTCTTCAAAACATTGGAATAACCTACCAGAGAGTTCAAGACAACTCTAGCAGTTTTCATTTCTATTACGAACCCATGTTTTCTAGATTACTCATCCCACACTTTACATTAGGACAGGGAAAACTCATAGTAATACATTGTTGATAGGAAAACCCTTTTCCCCTCTAGTTTTTGTGGAGATTGAGGGTAAACTCAAAGAGAATGAGGGAATCTAGAGCACTGCTTGGCCATATGTGTCCTGAATTTCATCACTGAAATGGTGAGGATATGGAGATATTCACCTTGGTTGCAGACTGTAGAGATTAAATGTGTATAAATGCAGACATAACTTCAGCAGTTTCTCTGCTGCAAAAGCATATTCCTCATTTAGGGCAGATGGTAGAAAAACAGTAGAGGGCCTTCTTAAGGACTGCTCCAAGGCTTTGACACTCCCTTCCTAAGGAGGGTAGACTGGGTCCTTTCTTATTGTCCTGCTGGGAGCTGTTGACCAATGAACAAACCAACCAACCAATCTGAGCTCTGACTAGTCCCATTGTATAGCTCGATAAACGGTCCTGCTCAGGAATGAGGCTTCAGGCGGTGAGAAGTCTCTAAGTGACTGTAGGAGCTGATTAAATCTTTAGCTACCAGCAAACTAAACAGACAAACAAGACCCTTTCTAATCTCTCTCAGTTTACATATTTAACTTTCTCATTGAAATCAGTCAATTTGCTTAACATTGGCAGGGGTATGCCCTTAATGTTGAGTCGGAATTGTCATAGACGCGGGGGCTTTGATTTTTATTTCTTTAGGAAGGCACACTCAGAAAGTCTGATTTCAGTAATATGACAAAGCTACAAGTTGTAAAGGTGCCTGTTTTCACAAACTGGAATGCAAAACTTACATACCATTTATAAGTGCAGTAACATGAAAGCCTGCTCGAAAAGCATTAAAACAACAAACCTGACTCATGTAAAACAATTCTTTCTTCTCTGGTTGTTTCCTGCCTGATTTCAATAACCTCTCAGCTTGCTTGTGAAGAATTGAAAATCCTACGTGATGAACTGTGAGAATTCCATCTATGTTCCCAAATATAAGAAGCTGAATTGTAACCTGTGTGCATTCACTGTGGTTAGCACAGAACAAACACAATGGACTGGTTAACACAAAGGTGTATCTAGGGTGGGGCAAGTAGGGTATGTGCCCTGGGTGTCAATGCCAGGAGAGTGCAAAAAAGCAATGCCACATATGCTCTGGGTTTACACCATTAAGATATGAGAACTAGTCTGTATTAAGCTCTGAGGTGGTAGAAGATGTAACACTTCAGACTGCAGGTAGAAAGGTGGTTATGCATCCTACCATACAAATAACAGTCCTCTGTTTGAAGTGACCTTTTGTTTCAGGGCTGGGAATTGTATAGCCCTTCAGAGGTAGAACTGCAACCTTCAGTCTTACTAGCTACTAGCTATGCAGGCTAGAGCTACAGAGAGTTATAGTACAATAACATCTGGAAGGCCACACATTTCCAATTCCTGTTGTGTCCAAAAGGGAGTCTGGTTGAAGAGGTGTAAACAAGGAGCACAGTGGTCCTGCAGTTGCCCATCAGTACCTGGGCAGCTGACTGAACAGGTTCAAAGGTCATCTAGAGAGATGCACTGCATTTTGATTTTAGATTTTAAAAATACATTTGAATATTTGAAACACTTCAAATTATAGCATGTCCTTCTATATTGACCTCCACAGATGTGGATAGATGTGGAACTTTTGTGCGAATCTGTGTCGTTTTTGACGCCCTCAAAATATGACTGTTGTATTACACCACATGCTTATTATGTAAGAGATTTTTTAATATTTTACACTATTACTGGACACTGTAGTCTTCATATACACCCACACCATAGTCAGATTGCTTTGTTTAAAACATTTCCTGTTAGGTCTAATTATTTGATAAAATTTAATACAATACTTCCCGCTTATTAATGTATAGTGCATCTGATCCCAGCTATTGACTAGAGAGCTGGACCAAAACTAACAAAACGAATTTCAACAGGGAGAAATGTAAGTGTACTACACTTCAGCAGAAAAAATGAAATGCACGTATATAGGATGGGTGACATCTGGCTTGACCATAGTACATGTGAAAGGGTTCTAGTAGTCTTAGTAGACCACAAGCTGAACATGAGTCAACAGTGTGGTATGGCAGCTAAAAAAGCTAATGCAATTCTAGGCTGCACTAATAGGAGTATAGTATCTAGATCAAAGGAAGTAATAGTACCACTGTATTCTACTTTGGTTGGACTGTACTTGGAACACTCTGTCCAGTTCTGGGCACTACAATTCAAGGAGGACATTGGCAAGCTGGAACATGTCCAAAGGAGGGAAATCAAAGTGGTAAATGGCCTTGAAATCCTGCCTTATGAGGAATAGCTTAGGGAGCTGGATATGTTGTGCATGGAGAAAAGAAGGTGCTGACATGATAAGAAGTGACATGATAGCTGTGTTTAAATTTTTAAAGTGATGTCATACGGAAGATGGAGCAAATCTGTTTTCTGCTGCTTCAGAAACTAGGGCCATTTCTGCATGGCATTGCTATACCACCATAGCATCGGGTTGTTTTTGGGTCAGGGGCAGTCCTACCGCATGGTATCCTTGCTATCCAGTTGCTGTCCTGTCCTCAAGCATTGCAAAACTGCCATATTCTATTTCCAGAAAAAAATATCCATGAAGAGCCTCCATTACCACTTCAACTCCATTAGCTGTCTTAGTGCGGTACTGTTACAGTGCTTGATAGCACCTCCAGTTATCACAAATCCAGCAGTGGGTGGGCTGTGGGCGTGCCCAGCTTATCCCTCCTTCAGTGACTCCCATGGCACGGTAACTTCAAAATCTATGACCTCTCCATGTTTATTTGAAAGTTCTCCTTTGAGTTAAAACTTTTTATTTTGTAAAATTCATTTTAGGCATTATAGCGTGAAAACACAATAGATTGTGCGTTTAGTACAACCGCCAAAGAAAAACAAATACCCCCCTGACCAACAAGGGGCAGTGGGGTGGGGTGAAGGTGGGGACAGGAAGTGGCCAAGGATGCTGTGGTGCAGAAGGAACACCAGTGGCAATACTGCTGCTCATCCGCAAGACAGAAGAGTGTGGAAAACAGCATTCTTAACCTGATGGCATCACATGAATGGCAATGCCGGGATTGTAACTGTGTATGGTGCTAATGGCCTCTAGTGCTGAAATGGCCTAGGACACAGAGCAATGGCTTCAAGTTGAGGAAAAGAGTTTCCACCTAAACATTAGGAAGAATTTCCTGATGGTAAGAGCAGTTTGACAGTGGAATATGTTGCCTTGGAGTGTGGTGAAGTCTCCTTCTATGGAAGTTTTTAAACAGAGGCTGGATGGTCATCTGTTGGGAATGCTTTGATTGTATATTTCTGCATGGCAGGGAGTTGGACTCCATGGCTCTTTTCCAACTCTATGATTCTATGATTGTTTTGCCACATTCTTCTTCTTTTGGCACTGTGTTTTGGCATGGTGCTTAAGCAGCTACTGTAGTAGATGAGAAATTGCATCTATGAATCCCATATATTCTCATATTTGACTGGGAGTGGAAAACTCCCACATGGAAGAACCCTAGCTAGAACCTTTCTCTCCAATGTGCAGTAGATTTCACACTCCTTCCTCTCCACTATCAGTATCACTACTGCTTGTCCCTCCTTTGCTTCCTTCTACCTCCATCTTTTTTTTTTCGCATGTAGAGCATTAAAACTGGTAACATCAATCTGAAGTTCAAATTGATATCCTCCATATTACCATCTCAGGATTCTGCCACCTCATTCAGCTGCATGTTGAGATGCAGACTCTTGTCTTCTTTAGGGATGTATGGAACAAACACTCTATTTTCTGCCTCTTTCAGTTTTGCACTAATTCATTATAACTATATTCTGTTCCATTTCTACATCCCTCTTCATATTTTTAATTTCAAAAATTACACAAGGTTGCATTTAAATACTTATTTAAATAAGTATAAGTATTTAAATACCTATTTTCTCACAAAATCCACATTTCTGAATGTATCTTCTTTTCTCACAAAGTCCACATTTCTGAATATATCTTCTTTCCTAATGATACAATAGCAAGCTTGTTTTACGCTAAATACTTATTTTTACAAAAATTTTGGCAGATTTTTCTAAAGTTAAAAGCTACACTGATGAAATGGGAGAATGGAAGGCTGGAGAATCTACAAGTTCTTATTGAACAAATAGCTTTACCGATCTCTAGTCTTAACCTCAGTGAGGGAATGCTTAGCCTAATATTGCTGAGAATTTGTATAAATGCTTTTAAAGTGTCCTAAAAGCCAACATAGTATAGTGGTTTGAGTGTTGGACTGCAGACTCTGTAAACTGGGGTTCAATTCCCCACTTGACCAGGGAAACTCACTGGATGACCTTGAGTGCATCACACACGCTCAGCCAGAAAACCCCACGATAGGGTTGCTTTAGGGTCACCATAAGTCAGAAACAACTTGAAGGCACACAACAACAGCAAAGTGCTTGTTATAACAGTGGCACACAGCTTAATGTCAGGGTCACAGGGGCAAGGATTGGCCCCTTTTTCCACCATGGGGCTTTCTTTACGGGGCAGTGTTGTTTTCCATGGAGTACTGAGAGATGCCCCACTTGCTGAGGCCTTGGGAGGGAGAGAGGGAGGGAGGGAGGGAGGGAGCATGAGTGGGAGACAACTTGCTTCTGCTTGGCCGGCATGCTTGCAGGGATGTAGCAGTAAGTGGAGGCATCAAGGCTGCAGTGATGACTGCTTATGGGTGCAGGAGCTTGTGCTGGAACAACAGATGCAGCCAAGCACCTGCTGCTGCCATTCCCAGACTAGCAACATAGAAGAATTGGGTGCATGTGCCTTCTCACCAGCAGCGGCACCTCTTTCTCCTGCTGCACTCTTCTGTTTTCAGGCATGGCCAGACAGAGACTATGAGAAGAGCCAGCCGTGCCTGGCAACTCCCACTGGCTTGTGACCAGGGGTCCCGCCCCTGCCAGTCTAGCAAAGATGCACTGCGGTGTTATATGTTATCTTAAAGGGGTCAGTTACCTCAGGCAATGGATTCAGGATGGTATTAAAAGGCAGCAAGCAGTTACTCCATTTATAAAACTTTGAAAAAAGGATGAGAGGTGATGCATGATTTTCAGGCAAAATAAGAACATAACTTTCTACTGCGTCAGACCACTGGCTTTCCTTGCTAAGCAACACTTACACCATGGGCAGGGACACTGCAGCCCTTCAGATGTTGAACTCCAGCTTTGACAATAGAGATGTATGATGAGAATAACAGTCCATCAACTTCCAGAGTCGGAAACATTCCTCACCCCGGTCTACCCTGACTAGCTGCAGTTGCCCATGGTTTCAGGGAGCAGTCTGCTCCCAGCCTATGGAATTCCTTCCCACAGGAGTCTAGGTCAGTGCCCTCTCTCCTCTCATTCTGCCAGCAGCCAAAGGCTTTTGCATTCAGGCAGGCCTATAGGGGCTTTTAATGGGGCTGTGCTTTTATCTTTTGCATTATGTTTTACATGTGTTTATAACAGTTTAAAATTTGAGGTGCTTACATTTTTAAAAAATTTTTTGTACTATTAATTCTTTTGGCTGCATCCTGTTATTAATGGGATATAAACCAACTTTCGTCCTATGCAAGAAAAAAGGCAGGATATAAATAAAGCAAATAAATAAATAAATACAATTACACCTCAGACAGTCTTGGGCTGGGACTAGCTTAAGAAGCCATGCTGCTGGGTGACATGATTAGACCAGTCCCCCTCCCTGAACGTTGCCTCTCCCACAGCTTGTTTGAACAAAAGGAAGCTCTAGAAATTGATTCACAAATCTCCCATAACCTCCAGCAATACACAGATGAAAACTGGGATACATGTGGCCAAGCAACATCTGAGTGTGGTCAAAAGTATTAATGAAGTTGTTAACAAGGAATAATGCACAAACCGGGAGAAGTTGTAGCAGTTTGCTTTTGCCTGAGCCTACTGGGAAGGGCAGTTTCCCACTCCTCCTTCTCCCCTGTTGAATTAATTGAGTGCAAAGTGGTCTTCTCATTTTGAACTCATTTTGCAGCAACTGAAGTAAGCTGAAGACAAAGGAGAAAAGTAGGAAGAGGAGGAAGAAAGTAGGACATTTTAAAAGCAGCTGAAGAAATGGGATAACAGTGGATCAATCAGGACTGTGCTTGCCAAACTGGAAAAGTTGGAGGTTATGATCTCCCGCCTCATACCTAGGGTGATGCTCAGAATACATGTGTGAAAGTAGAGGCATGCTTCTATGTTTGTGTGGCCTCCAGCTGGATCAGGATGAAGCTCAGCTGGTGTGCGTTTCTAAATATACTGCTCAGAGATGTAGTGGTAAATTGTGATTTGCAGAGGCTGATCACGATGTTTCCTATAGTCACCTGCACCTGAGACTTCCAAATATAGGCAGCTGTGTTGACCTGCATCAGCACATCATTGCAATAGTTTTCATTTTGCACCTAGTCCAGGCCTTTTGTAAAACAAAAGTGTCTTCATGCTAATTCAAGATAAGCCATCCCTAAACACTTTACACTACAATATGTATAGCTCAACGCAATATACCATTGCTGGAAAAACATCTCCTGCCTCTGCCCTATGATGATTTCTGCTAAGCTAAGTGGCAAGAGAGAAGACATTGTAGGCAGCATCACACCTCCTGCTTATTATGTTATCCCCTCACAGTGCTATAAACCTGTGAGCCATTGCTATGCTACATCACTGATACTGCTAGAGGAAGGAAAATACACATATAATAAATAAGACTTTTCTTCTTGTTTAGGTCCTTAGGCCAGGTAATCATAATTTAAGGTGTCATCACACCATTCATATAGGAATAGGTTGGCTGTCAAGTGTCAATATTTATATCCTTCTCATGCACATTTAGACATATTTTTCTTACTTTTACCAAATATTTGTCTTTGTGGAGGAAAATGGCATAAAAGTAAACGGATGAAAGGCTTCCTTGGCTTCCATTCATGGCATGCATTTTGTTTGTAATTACAGTGGAAATAGCAGGTAAAGTAGAACATAATCCTTGCCTTTCTCAAGATCAGATCTAATTTCTAAAGTACCATAAATCTGTACTTTCTGAAAAGATTTCTTAACAAAAATTTGTTCTAGGAGCATTGCTGTTGTGTAACTTTGGTTAAATTTTCTGTAGCTGATCCCTGTCATGAATATTTATTTACATCCCAACAGAAATCATTGCTCATCTGAAGGGGAGTTAACAATCCTTAATAGCCTCTTCTGATATGATTGATGCTTTTGTCACTTTCTCCAGTAAATAGGTTTATATTAGCATACAAAATATGCTTTCTGTCCTTTTTACCTCCACAAGCATTTAACTGACCACTCACTTAAGATGTAATCTTCCACCCGAGGTTTTGCTGTCATTTCAGGGTCAATTTTTTTCCCAACTATTTGGAGGAGGCCTCAACATTTTTTTAACAAAACCATCAAGCTTGCTTGTTTGCTTGCTTATTTATTTATTTATTACAATTATTTATATGCTATGTTTCAGGGAAACAAGTTCTTGCAAGGCAGCCTACAAATAACATCAAAATAATACAAACCACAATGATTAATTTTAACAAATAATAAACCAAGAAGACACACACACATACATACACTTTCAACACCTTAAAAGCCAAACAGCTCTGGTGAGCTCACAACTCTGATGGGTAATAGTTCATAAAAGTTCACTTTTAAAAAACTGATAAGAATTTTAAGGTATCACACAACTTTTTTAATGGGGGGGGGCATCTGATCAGAACCACATCATTTTCCTTTCAACACTACAGGACCTGTAATCCTCTACCTATGATTTGCTCTGTGATGAGACCATTTGCAGCATGCACTTCAGTTGTCCTGATTGAGCAGGAACAGTCTCACTTAATTTTCCATCACCCCACTGTTCCCACTTTTAAAATATCCCAGTTTCTCCCTCTCTCTTTCTCCTCCTTCCACTTTCCCCCTTCATCTACAGCTTACCTCAGTTGATGCAAACAGAATTCAAAGTGCAAAAATAGTTCACACTCAGTTAATTCACTTGGAGGCCAAGAGGACCAAGCAGAATCTTGCCCTTCCCAGTAGGCTCAGGCAAAAGCAAACTCTTGCAGCTTTTCCTAGCTTGCATATTCATTATTAATAAGGTTTGCCATATTGTCTACATTCTGATGTTATTTGGCCACCCAGGCCACAATTTTCATCTGTGAAATGCTGGAGAGTATGGTAAAGAATGTTGGAATATGAAGCCTACCAACATCTGGAGGCTTGGATTTTGCCCACACATGGGTTAGGCACTATTTATTGATTTCCATAGTTCTGATTCATGCAAACAGATACTGCAGTCCCCCACTCAGATAAAGGGAACTGGAAAGACCTTAATTTTGTGTGTAAATTGTGCCTTTATTTTGCAACATTCTGCTCAATTAACATGCTTTAGCCAGAATTCTGCATTCAGAGCTCATTAGATTAATTAACTGATGGATTGGTTTTGTTAAACAAGGTTTTCTAGGTCCTGGCTTTCAGCTGAAGCTTTCAAGGCAGCTAACAAAAATAATAACAATGCATACAAAATCTATACAAACAAATGAAAACCAGATAACACAAAACAAACAACACTACAAAAACAAGTACAGCAAGAAAGGGCCTTTCTGCCCTACACTGTTATGGTGCTATTATTCTGCTTTCAACCTCCTATGGAATCCTGAGGTCTGCAGTTTAGGGAGTGGCCTTTAGAATTCTCAGCCAGAGAGCTCTTGGGCCTCAGTAAACTACAAACCCCAGAATTCCACAGGAGGTTGAAAGTGGAATAATAGCACTCTAACAGTGTGGTGCAGAAAGGCCCCAAAAAACCTAGCAATAAACAACTCCTTGGACAAAAGTTACTTTTGGAACTACATCCCCCATTCCGTGTGGCCATTGCCAGGGGGTACTTGGAGCTGTAGTCCAAAAATCTGTTTCTGGGGTGTTCCCTATGGATCAGAGAAACCCTTAAAATGAAGGTTTCCATGCTTTGCACTGGAAGGGTGGAACAGGTACTGATTGCTTCTCTACATCCTCCCTTCACCACCACCAGAACTCTGCTGTGCACAAGGTTGGATGCAACCCAGTGTCTAGTTGTGTTCTAATTCTTCAGTGTATAAACATTAAAGCAGAATAAAATGTACTGTGGTTCACATCCCACATAGCCGTAGAGTCCCAGGGTAAAAACAGAAATGTCAAATGGTGACCCTCCACAGAATTACTCATGTTGATGCTGTTTCAGGTTTCCCCAACTCACTCTTTGTTTTTCAGCAGGAGGCCCTCCCTTTTGCCCGATAATTGGTACTTAGTCTAAGAGATAATCTTATAATTTTCATATAAAATATTGATAAGGAAGAAACACACAGCCTCCCTGTTGTGAATGTGCTGGACTTCACAAAACACTAATATATGGATTAAGGAAAGTTAACATAATCCTTTTATGGAAACTAAAATCAATTACATGTCAGCTTTGCAGCATTATAAATGTATTTAGTCAGCACACATCTCCCCCCCCTTTCCAGCAGTATGCCTTACCAAGTGACTCGCCAGATGTTAAATATTAAATAGAACTAATCAAAATACTATTTCAGAGATTTTTTAAAAAAACAATGATCAAAGAGAGCTATTTATTACCTGATCTGTGTTTCCATTGAAATGCCAGCTTCTGTGATGTTATAGCTAATTTAGTGCGGTTCTTTTATTTGGCTTAGTATGAACTCAATTTTTTAATTTACCGTGAATGAAAAAGAGAGTTAAGCCCCAGCATTGCTGTTTATTCAACACTAGACCTGAGGAATTAGCCAGTGTTTGGAATGTTGTTGTTGCCGCTGTTGTTATCTTTATTTATATCTCCCTTTGCCAGCATTGGGCTTCAAAGCAACTTGCATATTAAAACAATACCATTGAAAAACATATGAATAGTAAATATTAAAGCAGGAGTAAACTATACAATAATTAAAACAGCTAAAATGAGATTTAAAAACAATTAAAATTTGAACAATATAGCACTCCTTAGCCTGCCTTAAAGACTTTCTGTATTAAAATGCCTGCCAAAATAAAAAGGTCTTTGCCTGCCACCAGAAAGACAATGGGGACAGGGTCTTTCTGGTCTCCCTGGAAAGGGAGTTTCAGAGTCTAGGGGAAGCCACTGAGAAGGCCCTCTTTCAGATCCTCATCAGCTGTGCTTGCAATGATCCTAGAGCCAGGGCTAGTTCATGCAGTCTGTCATGTAGCCTGGTTCAAAGAGCTATAGCCAGACTGTTAACTGGGGCTGGTTCCAGCGTATTCCATTCTTCTATGCCACCCTGCAACTGACTCGCCTTTCAAGTCCTCACTGGGCCCTTCTGGTGGGGCTTTCTTTCCCCAGTGATCTTCCTCTCCCTAAGGCAAACCTATCACAGGGTTTTCTGGGGATGAGAGTGTGTGTCGCACCCAGGGTCACCCAGTGGGTTTTCATAGCAAAATGAGAAATCAAACCCTAGTCAGTGTTCAAACCATTGCATCATGCTAACTCTAGAAGCAAGTAGGCCAGATCAAATGTTTCTTATCTTCTCTCCCTAACTACAGGGGAAGGAATAATCACTTCATTTTGCCTTGATCTGGTAACAGCCCCTTTAGTTAAGGTTTCAGTCTTAATTTCCAAACATGTTCCCTGTGCATGCGTGCATGTGTTTGAATGGCAAGCTGTGAGCAACTGTATACTTGGTACTTAATGTATAATAGTGACATCACTAGGGGCTGTCCCTAGGTCTCAAATTTTGCCAAATAAATCTGGGGGCCTGGGATAATTCTGAACTGGCAACCCTACTTCCCAGATATGGAAGTAAATGCTTCTTTTTCGCCTTGGCTGCAAACCTATGGTAGCTCCACGGCTGAATTTGCTACATGTGTATACGATTTAGTTTGCGATCCAGTTTCATTCAAATCAGTGGAAATTTTGGCACTGACTTGTGCAAATATAAGGTTCCCAACTGCCAAGCAAAAATTTTAAAAAAGGAAATGCCACAGTTTAGCATGCTCACAAAGAAATGCTATTGTTTAGCATGCTCACCAAGAATAATTGGGTTACATCTCTGTGGGCTGATCTGTGTAGTCTGGTACCAGAATGAGCTATATGCCTGCTTGCGTTCTGAACCACACAAAAACCCTTTAGTACAAATTATAGCAGATACAAGTAAGTGTCTATACAGTTGGACCCACTCATTGGATCTGTCTGCTGTGAGAAAAGGAATTTTGAAGGATTCAGGGAGGGAACGGTAGATCTTGAGAGGGGAGGCTGTGTCCAGCTTATGGGTGGGAATTATACAGGCCTACAAATATTGTTGAATTGACACTGCCAGGAGAGCCAGTGATTAAGAATGCTTGGAGTTGCAGCCCAACAATATCTGGAGGGCTACAATTACCCATTCTTATATGCAAACAATCCTAGAGACCCAGAGGTCATTTTTGCTCTTTCCCAGACTTTGCCAGGCTGCTTCCCTCTAATCTCTTTCTCCCTGAACCATTTTTAAAAAGGAGTAGGAAGTGACCCAAATTGCTTTTTAAAAAGATCTGTTTTTTTTCTCAAACAAATGCCTTTTCTAACCCAAAATAAGTGGAGAGGGTAAAAGCAAAACAATATTTAAATGTAAAATTATGCCCACGCCAGCTTCTAGATATTACAATTTGCCATTTTGAAGGCAAAATATTTTTCAGGGTGGGACTTGGGGGAACCTAGGGGAGCTCACTGGGAAAAACGCCATGGGCTACAGTTTGCCCATACCTGGTTGTTGTTGTTGTTGTTGTTGCTGTTGTTGCTGTGTGCCTTCAAGTCATTTCTGATTTATAGCAACCCTATCATGGGATTTTATGGGGGCTGAGAGCATGTGGTATGCCCAAGGTTATCCAGTGGGTTTCTATGGCTGAAAAGGGAATCGAACCCTAGTCTTCAGGGTTGTAATCCAAAGCTCAAACCACTACACCATGCTGGCTCTCCCACATCTGGTATAAGTTATTAAATATATAGGGCCTGGATTGTGGTATGAATGTTCCTCTATATACCAGCAGATACCACGTGAGCTCAAATCAAAGCTGTAATGCCCTGAGCAATGTTTTTAAATGGTAGCTACTTGCTAATTTTCTTCCTCTATGCTAGGGGTGGGACACTGCAACAGAGGTATTGAGCCAATTTTCACCCCATGCCCTCCTGGTGGGCTACACCCATGTACCAAAGACCACCAGCTGTGATTTGCAGCAGTTTTGAGCCATCGGGGGGTGGGGAGGGGTTGGATGAAAAATAACCCAGGAAGTTTTAAATTTTTAGGGTGGTGGGGGAGTTGGAGACTTTAGTGATAGCACTTTGGGGCACCAAGGGCTATATACTGCCCTTGGGACACACTTTGTCCATCCCTGCTCACAGCCCAATTCCCACCATATAGTACCAGAGGTGGTGAAACAGAGTGGAAGCAGCAAGAACAAGGAAGAAGAGGAGCTTCCACCAGCTGTCCTTTCTTACCTGCCCTCTCTTTCTGTGCTCAGGGCCAACCTTGTCATTCAGTAGAATAAAGTAGCCATCTAAGGCAGCATAAGCATATCAGCAGGAAAGGAAGGACAGAAGGAAGATCTTGATCTTCAGGTAGATCTGCAGCAGGGCCAGGCAATCATCTGAGACAGTTGCTTCATGTGCCAGGCACTGAGTGGTGTGAAGGAGTTTCCTTCCATTAGCTGTGGTTTCCTTCCATTAGCACACAGAGCTGCACACTCCAGGCTGCACACTCCAGTTACCAGGCAGCCCCTGAGCAAGCATGCTACCCTCAAATGTGCCCTGCCACCTGCCACCTAGATAGGTAGATTTTATGTAGATTCTAGATATGCCACCCACTGCCCGTTTGAATCATAATTTGACAGAGTCTAAGCTTCCAATTTGTGTTGTTAAAAAAAAAGCCTTTCACCATTGTAGAAGCTGAGAAACGGAACAAAATGTGGAGGCACTTTTCTGTCAAATTGTCCTACAAAAAAGTAGGTTACCTGGACATTTCAAGTCTGAGGAAAATTAGAGTGGGAAGTGAAAAAAGCAAGTGTGGGTGCACTGTGAAGACACAAGGTGTGATGAGAGAGGGAGAGAGAGAGATGGGAGACTGAACAATGCAAGCAGTGGAGTGCAAAAGTCAAGCAAGTGTGTGAGGTGAGTAGGAAAGGAGTAGGAAAGATGGGAGAGTGAGCAGGTTGCGTGGCAGAGCCTCAGAGGCAAGCAAGCCACACCGTGAAGTTGTGAGATCTGGTGAAGCAGAGAATAAGAGAGACCAGACGGAGAGTGGCAGAATTTAAGAGGCAAGTAGGGCACACTGTGAAGGGCTTAGGTGAGGAAAGAAGGAGGAGAGATGGGAGACTGAGCAGCACAAGGGTGAAGCAAGAGAGAGAAGGAGAAGTTGGAAGGGAGGATGAGAGGTGGGGTAGCAAGGTGCAAGGAGAGGCAGGAAAGATGAGGGACAAGGGTGGGAGAGGTGGTATCACAAAGTGTACATTGAAGAGAAAGGGACAGGAGATGCCACAACAGAGGGCAAAGAAAAAGAAAGGAACGTGCGGCAGAAGAACGAGTTGAATCCAAGGAGGGGAAGAATGAGGGTGGAGCAGGTGAAGGAAGCAAGGCAGCAGCAGCAAAGCTCCTCCCAGAAGAGGAAATCGTTGCTCCCATGCTCTGCTCCCTGAGTCAGCCACCTTAGGAGGCTACTCTGTGTAAAAAATGAGTTGGAAAAATAATTAGGGAGGATATATAGAAATTTATTAAGGTAGATGCTTCTTGTGAATCTCCAGATTTTAGGAAAATGGCTCCAAGCAATGGTAAGGAACAGATGAAACCATTTCTGATGGACTAACTCCACATTTATTTGTCTTGGGAGTATAGTATGGGCATCTGAACTGGTTACTCACACATACATCCTACTAAATTAAATGTTCATAACAGAGGAATGCCACTTGCCTCTACAACGTAAACTTTGTCAAATAAAACAGCAGCTACAAGGGTAAGGATGTAGAAAGGATTTACGTCAAAGAGAAGTACAAAAATGGTGTTGTGGGGAAGATACACATCTGCCACATTGGATTGGAGTGTGCCTTGATTGATTGATTGATTGATTTTTCTTACACCAAGGAATCCATTTCAAAGCTTTCAGTGTCAGCTGTGGCAGTTTTTTGCACCAATAAAAGCAAGATCTAGTATCCAGCTTTTGAAAAATGCAGTCTACTTCACCAGATATAGGAGAGGTGACTCAGTTATCAGATATTTATACACATGGTTGGGATGGGAGGATGTAATTAGTGAGAAGAGAGGAAATGGAAATGAAACAAATACAAACATTTGCCATTAGTTTAATTGGCATTAACAAACAACAACTGGGTTGGAGAAGAGACATCCTGACATAGGTGAAAAACACATGGAAAAAAGATTCCTGCATGTTTGTTAAAGATCTCAGTGTTTATTTTTTTAAAAAAAGATGATGTTTTCCTTTTAATAGATTATCCAGAGCAGTTCCAAGGGGGAAAAAAAGAACTATTTTATTTCTACTGAAAAGATGGTTTCTTTTTATTTCATGATAGATTGCCACAAAAGCTACATTTTTCAAGCTGTCCAGATAGCTAGTTTTGAATCTATCTCATACTTTGGATGGGAGAGGGAGCACATGGTATTTAAGAAAAATGACACATTTTTTGAAACATTGTACCTTTAAAAAAAGAAGGCATGCTCATCCAGGTCTCCAAAGCCAGTAGTGAATGAAGACACAGAAGAGATATCTCACTGGTCAGTTTTCTGTAGCATTATAAAATCTGAATATATATTGGCCAAATTGTCTCTCCAGCTTCTTTCATTCTCTCTCCTACCCTCCTCCCAGATAGATATTGCCATGTGAATTGAAGAAGCTTTTCTAGGAAATTTCAACCATGTCAAGTTGCATATTATCTGGGGCTGGTCCTCCCTCTGCTGTACCCTGACCAGTGCCTACCACTGTGATGGCAGCAGCTACAGTAACCATCACTGGAGGTATTAAATGTGCCAGAAGGGCCACAGAACTCCAGAACTGGCCCAAGAGCTGGTTTATGGCTACCCTTCGAGATGGAAAATGTGCATCTATGGCTCCAGATGTTGTCAAACTGTAACCCCCAGAATTACTTACAACTGGCTTTGCTGTCTGGAGCTGCTGTCTGGACTTGCAGGCTAACAACATCTGGAGAGCCACACGATTTCTACGCCAACCTACATTTATTACTATTGCACAACAAAGCCTGAAACCTCCAGACAAAGACTCTCCAAGTCATTGCACTCTGAGCTTGACTGATGGATTTAAAAGCTTGAAGGAGATTTGTGATTCACTGCGTAAGCTGCAGATTTCATGTTTCGAGTCAGAAGGTTGCTTTTAAATGACAGAAAACTTTTGACTAACATCGGACTCAGCAGGTGACCTGCTGTTTGCTTAGATTTAGAATGGCAGCTTTTCACTGACATAATGTTCAAAGTGGAATTTGTCTATGCATACACCACATGCATTTTATCCTGAAAATATGGCAGAAGGAGAATTTTCAGGACATTTGGTTTTGCAGTTAGAAAGCCTCAAATAATGCCAGCCCAGTCTTCCATAATCCAAATTAATACAGTGGTCTGTAAGCACAAAACAAGAACTAGAAACATGTGCTAAGACAAACAGTTCAAGCAGATGGAATCTCATCTATAGTCACAAATCATATGACAGGCAACTAAGTAGCACACTATCAAGGAATCAAAATATAGTAAAATGTGCAGGGTGGTAAAACTCAAGATTTACATGAGAAAGGTCCCAGGTTCAGTTCCTGACATCTCCGGCTAAGGCTAGGAAAGAATGCTGTCTGATAGCCACTGGCAGTCAGTGCTGACCAGAGTGATTTTCTTGGACCAGAACCAATAACGTAGTTGCCACTACTAGGCAGCTTCCTGTATTCTCTAGGACAGGCCAGAAACATTTGCCCATTTTACAAGGAGTGAACCACAGAGCAATTTAATTTTCTCAATGTTTTTGTTAATTTCTTTTAACATAACAGATTGAATACTGAGGTGTCAACCAACAAGTAGGTTGGTTGTGTTCATCCTTAGAACAACTAGATGGCATATATTTCTGAACCCAACTCGTGGTCATTTGGTTTTGAAGGGTAGATGCAGAGATAATAAAAAACACAACAGTCTTCTAATATATGTTTTGTAGTGTGTTTTCAGACTGGGCAACCTGCACCTCTCAGAAATGTTACTGCACTGCAAGTCCCATAAGTCATAGCCAGCATAGCCAATAGAAAGGGATTATGGGAGCTGCAGTCCCACAACACCTGGAAGGCCAGAAGTCACCTATCCCTTTCTACTCAGTAATCCATCTTCCCAGGAGAAATTTGGACAAGGAAGGGTTGGAGTTCAATGAAAAAGAATATACTTTGTTTGCAAAAAATCAGATGTTCAACCCCTGGTATATGTCTAGGAAGGATTTTTTTCTGAAACCGTAGAGACTTGTTCTCAACCAGTGTAGACAATATTGTGCTATAGGCAAGGAAAGAGCAATCCAGGTCCTGCATACAGCCCCACGCTACACTTTTGTGGCTCCAGAAAATTCTCCCTCCACAAGACTAAATGGTAATGCAGGAAGTCACAAAAATTCCACAGAAACCATCCTCTTGTATCCATTCTTACCCAAACATCTGTATCCCAGAAAACAGCCAGGAACTCCAGCTTTCTGGATGGTTGTACTCATAGACTTTACCAGTCCTGCAAGATTAGATGACAGCCATATAAACAAGAAATGCCAGACAAACCACCTTCTTCTACACTTTCCTGACAAAACATCCATAGTTTTTTAAATGGCCCAGAATAACAGGTTTCTAGAGGAACATTCTCACTACAGTCAGCATGGCAATCACCTTCTTGTACTGTTCCAGGAAAACAAGTCTTCAAAAAGCCAGTCCTACCCATTTCATCAGATGAAAAAAAGTAAATGGGAATGATGCAACAAGCCATAAAAAATCCACAGAAACTACCTTCCTGTACCTGTTCTGGGCAAAACATCAGTATTCTGGAAAATGGCTCAAAGTCAGCTTTCCATGGCACCACAGCCATTCAGTTCACCAGTCATTTCTTACTACATGGGAGTGATGCAATAAGCTGGAATTTTTGTGGAACTGCCTCTTTCTCAACATGGTTCACTGGAAAGTAGGCGTTCCGGGCCATTTTCCAGAACATAGAAGTCTTGCCTTGAATGAACACAAGAACTTGGTTCCTGTGGATTTTTTCAAACATTTAATTTAATTTAATTTTTTTTTTAGCTGCGGTGGCGGTTTGTGCCATCGCTCCCATCTAATCTTACGCACCTGACAAACTGGATGGGAGCAGGTATCAGGAAAGTTGGTGTTCAGGGCTGTTTTCAGTTGTCAGGGTTGGTTCCTGTGGAATTTTTTGTGGCTGATGGTACCCCTTCCACCTAATCTTGTGCAGCTGGTGAATTTGGTAAGCATAGCTACTTAGAAACTTTACATTCTGGGCTACTTTCCAGAACCTAAATGTTTTACCCAGAGCAGGTACCAGATTTAAAGCCACCCTTCCAGCTAAACTTTGTTGTGACCAACACCCATTGTAAGCTTACATTTGTTATTTCAATTTCAGTGGGCTTTACAATAGCTGGAATGGGATCTGGATGTCTAAGGCTCCTTAGATTCACAACCCTTGAAAATTAGATGTAATAAAAGAGTGCAGAGCTAGATTTCAAGATTTTGCCAAAGTTTTTTTTTAATGATGTCATCTAGGTCCTCTAGATGGTGTTCAAACTTTACATATCAAACCTATGTATTATTCATTTTAATGTATTTTGCCTTTGATATGTAGTGCAATTTTCAGAGATTAAAATGGCATGCTCTTAATTCTTGAATGTTCTTTGATCCTGTTTATTTCTTTCCTCCTTTAAACATGTGCATTCAGAACCTGACAGCATATATCCCATTTGAAGAGATAATTAAGGAGAGAAGCTAGTCTTTTCCTAGTTAAACTTTTAGCTAGGCTGAGTTACAAGACCAGTTTATATCTGTGTTCCATATTCAACAAAATAATGAGTGCATCTGGAAATCCATTGTATTCTTTTTTTATGGAGATATTTTTAAAAAGATAAAAAATTGCTTTAATGAGAGTATTTTAAAGAGGAGAAAAAGCCTTTTAAACTCGTAAAAATAACATGCAATATGCCATCTTTTTTTTTTAAAAAAAAAAGCTTACTTGAAATTCCATATACTGTTGCTCCTGACAAAAATATCAGACCATATTTGAGGAGAATGCAAAGTTTAAACATGGCTTAATAACAGTGTATTAAGGGCCAGGATCCCAAGACCAAAAACACTTACGATTAAGGTTTCCGGATCTCAGGAGCTGGCCCTGAGTCTTGAGACTGGACTGTATTTTGTTAGTACTCATGGAAAGAAGGAAGAAGGAAGATGGTGAGAGTGCCATCTTGAAAGTGTCTATCTGTAATTTATTACACATGGTGGGTTTTTTTTAATGATGTAATCTAGAATTGAAACTCAGTGTTATCATGCTTAATTATTTCCCCCTACGACATTACCCTTTTAACACCACTGTCCCCTATGAAATCAGAGAGGGTTATCTCTAATTAGATCCCAGGTTTTATCACTGAAATCTTAGAACCTGGGTAGTTTTGACCTGTCAACTCTACTCAGGAAGCCCCCATCACTTTCACTGAACAGAACCATACTGACTGTTTACTCTGAGTTCATTTTGCATCATGTGAGATGATATGTCAGGACTTCATAAGGACTGCAGTGACCATGTGTCATATTACAATGCTTATAGACCTCTGCACACAATCCAAAATGCTGAGTGCAGTGGAAATGCTGGATGTTGACAGAAAGTTCCTCATGAGGCCATTCTTGTCACAAATATTTAGGCCAGAGATGGGGATCCTCAAGCCCTGGGCTGACTCTGCCCCTCCTGAGCTCACATTCTGGCCCCCTGAGGTCCCCCAGGAGACCACATCCCTTCCCCCATGACACCATGATTTAGTGGCTTCCTGCTTTTGTGCATTTTTCCCTATTGAAAAAGATTGAAATGCCTTTCTTAAGACTTAGCTACTGGCAGGAAGAGCTTTAAACTAAAATATGCTGATATTTATGGCCCATCCCTTTTTGACTCACTCCACCACTGAAATGCACCCAGAAGAATCTGAAACTGAATTCAAACCCCACACTGAAAAGAAGTCCTTACCTTTGATTTAGAGCTGTGGTTCTTAACCTTTTCTTAACCATGGACACCCTTTAAATGTGTTTTGTTGCCACAGACCATTAAGACTTAAGACAACTTCTGGCTGTATGGGCGGTAGAAAGAAATGTCATGTGATTTCTCTCATTGCTCAGTGTCATTTACTTGCATGTTCTCATCACATCTAGAAGTAGTGAGTGCTGAATTAATTTTTTTTTTTTTTTTGCTATCAAATAGTTTCATAACTTTTGAATGGTTTGAGATATTGTAATGAAAATTTGTACAAATGATGTCATCAACAATTTATAGCAATCCACAGATCCAGTGGGGAAAAAACCCTCAACCATAAAATGGAAAAGGGACAAAATATCCAAAAGGCAAAATCAGAACAGTAAAACAGTGCATGTAAGCCTCAGATCCATGAGAAACTAGGGATGCCTACATCACTAATGGAAATGCCCCATCAAGAGCTTAGGCCCTGTTCTAATAGCATTTATTCCTCCCTTCCTCTGGATTGTCCCCATGGATAAGTATAGATCATACGGATAGCAGAATATAATAATAACAATTTTCTAATGCTCCCATCCAGAAAATGATTACTTAATACACAGTGTCTTAAAGTGTGTTTTAGCATAAAACAGTGGGTATGGGCAACTGTGACTCCATTGTTTGTGCACTTATAAGGCAAAGCCACATGTACTTAAGAAAGCAGACGTTTCTTAACAATTATTATTAGTATCGCTGGAGTGCTAAAGCATATTGCTCTTGCATGAAATTATATAGCATTAGCCAAATGTTATGAAGCTGGAGACTGGATAATGAAGCTGAGATTTCAGAACGATTCAGAAGAATTTAAGGATATCTCCCCCCACCTTCCCACAAAACAGAGAGGAGGAGGAGGAGGAGGAGACAACATTTTTTTTAAAAAAGCTGTAGACTTCAGTGCTTTTATTTCTAATTTTTTTTATTTCTTTTATTAAAGGTATTATATATTATTTGTTTAAAATTACTGTTGTTGCTAACTGCTGTCAAGTCAGCTTTGACTTATGGCAACTCTACAAAAGAGAGACATGCAAGTCACCCTGTCATCTACATCCTTGCTCAAACTTGCAAGCTCAGGGCTGTGGTTTCCTTGGTTAAGTGTATCCTCCTGCAATGGGGTAATCCTCTTTTCCTCTTTTCCTACTGCCTTCTACCTACTGCCATCATGTTCATGTCTAGTGAGTCATGTCTTCTTCTCATGATATGTCCAATGTACAACGGTCTCCGTTTGATCATCTTGGCTTTTGAGGAGAATTCAGGTTTGATTGGCCCTAAGACAGATTATTTGTCTTTTTGGCAGTCCAGGGTATCCACAGAACTCTCTTCAAGCACTATATTTGAAATGAATTGTTTTCCTTCCTATCAGCTCTCTTTACAGCTTTCACAACCATAAGTAGAAATTGGAAATATGATGGCATGGACAATCTTATCTTTATACTTCTGGATCTTAATGACTGAGCTGAGGTATGGAAAATCATGTACTATTTCAATGCCTTCCTTGTTTACTTTGAAGTTATGTACATTGTCTGTGATCATTATTTTTGTTTTCTTAATATTCAGCTGTAAATCTGTTTTTGCACTTTCTGCCTTGACTTTCTTCAGTAATCGTTCCACATCTTTGCTATTTTCTGCTAATAGTTTGGTGTCATTGACATATCTTAAATTGTTAACATTCCTTCCTCCCATTTTCACACCTCCTCCTTCAGAGTCTGTTCAGCATACAAGTTAAACAGATAGGGTGATAAAATGCAGTCTTATCTGACTCTTGCCTATTGGAAGCCACTCTGTTCATATTTTGTCCTAACAGTGGCCTATTGTCCCAAGTACAGGATATGCATTAGGATAATCAAATATCATGGTACCTCCATTATTTAAAGAGTGATTCATAGTTTTTCATGATCTACATAATCAAAAGCTTTGCTATTATCTATAAAGCACAGGTTGATTTTCTTTAGTGTGCACCATTATCCAATGTATGTTTGCAGTATGATCTTCCATGCTTCTTCATCTTAGGTATTCCGCTTGGACATCTGGCATTTCTCATTTCATATGTGTTAAAAGTCTTTGTTGTCAAATTTTGAGCATCAGTTTTCTTGCATGTGAAATTAATGTAATGGTCTGGTAGTTACTGGAATCGCTGGTGTCTCCTTTCTTGGGGACTGGAATGTATATTGAGCATTTCCAATCTGTGGGCCGTTCTTTTGTTTTCCATATTTGTAGAAAGATTTTAGAGTGGAACTAGAGTGGATTTTATCTCTTGCTTGAAACAGCTCGCTTAGTTTGCCATCTTATCCTGATGATTTTCTTCTCCCAAGTGTTTGAATGCATTTTGAATTTGAAAATCGTGCGTGTTCCTCCTATGTCCCCAACATATATGTTTCTTATAATATTATTGTGTTACTATAATATAATATCTACTATATAAAAGTCAATGTTTGTCTGTGCATTTGTCTGTTTGTCTGCGTCAGCATATGATTGGCTGTGTGAGGTGAGAAGACCTCATATGATTGTCTGGCTGTGAAGATTCTATGGAATCTTGGGATTGGCAGTTCAGGGAGGGGCCTTTAGAATTCTCAGCCAGAGAGCTCAGGCCAGTTGCTGTGGAGACAAGGCCAAGCAGCAAGAAGGAGGGCAGCATATTTCAGCAGGAACACAAACTCTGTATGTTAATAACTGAGTACAGATTGAATTGGGGAATATAGGGAAAAGTTACACAAACTGGACAAGACAGATTGGGGAATTACAGACACAGGATCTCAAATCTGAGTATTTCAACCACATCTAATTCCTTAAGTAAGGTAAGTCAATTCCTAAGGTATTTCGAACAAGTATTACCTACGAAAAAATAAAATCCCAGGCAATGCCGGGTATATACACTGATATATAATATAATATAATACAATACAATACAATACAATACAATACAATACAATACAATACTATATATTGTGTTGTTATATTATCATATAATATTATTGTGCTATTAAATTTCCATTTCACATTTCATCAAATATATTACAAGTGATGCACAATCTGTAAATAATTATCATCAACTGAAGATGGTCAGTATTTCCTGTAAAAGAGCAATCAAAGTTAGTGTGCACAGTTTTAAATACATCAAAATAGGCTTTTCTTTATTCATCGACTTTGTGTGTGTACTCGTGGAATGATTGTTTTTTGTCAATACACTACTTACCTGGCCTCTGAGAAAATGCAGCCCCTTCTCCAATGGTGTTTACACTAATGTTGCACTCCAACAGAATCACAATCATGTCCTTTTTATTCCGTCTATGAAATTCTTGCAAAGTAGATTGGATGAATTTCTTCTTGAAGTACTCCACTGGTCAAAGTCAGTGAACACAACCATTCTCAGAGAACACAACTATTCTTAGCATGGACCATCATGTGGATTTTAAGAAGGAGGAGGTGTCTTTAAGTGAAAAGAGGTGATGGCAACCCAAGGTCAACATGTCAGACATGATTGAATATCTAAAGATTTAAAGCCAGGCTTGAAAGAGCTAAGAATATACATTCTGGATATGTATTCTCGAAACACAAATCTGATCATTTTGCTTTCTCCCACTTCTGCTTTTCTTCAAAAATCATGTTTTTTTGGATCTTGTTGATGAAGAAATTCATTCATATTTGTAAGTATTTAACACACACACTGAAAAAACCCCCAAACAGTAGGGAACTCTTGTTGATCCCTAGTTCCAAGCTCTGAATTAAAAATGCCTGCATCTTCCTTTAAAGACAAGACTGAGAACTTAAAGTCCCTCGTAGTGTGGTGGTAGGGGAACCTATCTAATCTTGCACTTTCCCCCCACTTTTATCTCTACCCTCTTCTGGCTCTGGCTCTGCCCACAACCAACCCTGGCTCCACCCACCCACAACCGTGCCTCTTTCCCTTTGACTCTATTATGATTCAATAGCCCCTTATATTTTTAACTGCTGAGGATCTAATGATACCATATATTAACTGTTGCATGTATGCACTTTTTTCCTTTTTAAAATAGTGAACAAGAAGGAAGTGTGTACAATCAGGATTTTAAGTGGATATGGCAGGTAACCAAGTCATTTTCCAGTAAATCTAATCTATACTATATTAAACCAAAAACCTATTGCTGTACAGTGTAATTCTACAGTTGTCTACCCAGAAATAGCACCTATTGCTTAATGGGATGTACACCAGGAATGCGTACATAGGATTTCAGCACTGGAGAGAGGAAGATCAGTTGGAATTTGTAACTTTATAAAACAAAAAAAGTTTGCAAACTAACAAAATACTCTCAATTGCCATTTGCGTCCATGAAAAAAAAAATGAAAAGATAAAAAGAAAATCCTAATGCACATACCGGACTCTGTGTCAGACTCATTGTGTACTATGATAACATATTTGCAACCATGGACAGTAAGTGAAAAGAAAAACTAAAATGCAGCAACTGAAACAGTGAGGTAGGTCAGAAACTGACATATTAAAATATACAGAAAATAATCTCCTGAAACAGCATAAACAAATTGGAAAATGGTTGGTTACCTTAGAACCTCTTTTGAATTTTAGAGTCTTTTAAATATGTGTCTGAGTGTGTGTTTAACTTGTACTGTTTTAATGTTTACTATATGGTTGGTGACTTTTTTTTTAAAGTAAAGGTACTTACTTGGTAAGTCATCACCTTTCTGTTGAAGTAAGTCGGGAATTTAATGAAACCTGTGGGCACTTCCCATACAGCAGAGCTGTTCTTTGCGAGATCCCAGCTGTCTCTGACATAATCCTGAATGGGATCCAAGTAGAAATAATGGTCCCTTTGATGCTGCAACAGGTGTATTAAAGGACAATTGCATTTTTCCTTTCATAAAGCCCTTCCATGTATGTGATGAAAGGAACCAACTCAGTTCAATTTGACTTCTCAAGCCAGTTGCTACCATGCAATTCCCTGATAGGGTGGTGATTTTTTAAAAAAATTGAATCACACATTGTATCCCCAACTGCCAAGGTCACCGAGAGACTGTAGTACAGATGATTCTGGAAATGAACTGGGTCCTTGGGTTCATTCGTTTAAATGACATTCATCTACCTCATGGGAGGAAAAACGGTATTACAAACAGGTCTCTGATAAGAAAAAGGAGGGAATGGCTGTATCTAGGTTGCCTTGAGCTCTTGAGGCAGAACATGATTGTATCAAACACACCTGGTGATATCACTGAATCAGTTTGGAAAAGTATTATCTTAATGAGACATTAGCGATGATCAGCAGTCTTCAAGACTGTGCTCCATGTGAACTGAGCAAGACTGCCCTAAAACATGTCCCAGAATCCTTTACAACTTGGGGTGGGGGTTCAGTTTAGAGTGTAGGAAGTTATTTTTGAAAAGTAATGTGCTCTCATTACTTGTTACAATGTTTGAAAAGTAATGTCTTCCCTTTATTTGTTATGATGATGGAACAAGTGACTTATTACTTCTTCTTCTGCTCATTGTTACTACTAGTATGCTTTATTTTTGAGGGGAAAATACGTTAAGATTCGTAAGAAATTACTCCAGAATTTGAAGACTATTTGCCAAAACATATTTCACAATAGGTCCAGGATATCTAGTTGTTTCGCATGGGACCACTGTTCAACACCATGCTGCCTGAGAGGAAAATGGGCAGTTTCAAAGAGATAACCAGGTTAATCTCTTTGAGAGGTCACGAACACGAGTCCTGGCTTTGTCAGCTTACCACAGAAGCCATGAGTGGTCAGACGGAGGTGGGCAGGGGACAGACATGGGCTGTTGTTTGTTTTTGTGTACCTGCCTGTGTGCATGAGTGTATGAGGGAAGATACATGTCTCTGTGTTTGAGAATGAGATGAAAAACTGTTTGTGAGACAGAATCATAGAATCATAGAGTTGGAAGAGACCCCAGAGGCCATCCAGTCCAACCCCCTGCTCTGCAGGAACACCCATGAAAGCATTCCCAACAGATGGCCATCCAGCTTCTCTTTAAAAACCTCCAAAGAAGGAGACTCTACCACACTCTGAGGCAGCATATTCCTTACACAGCTCTGACCTTCCTGAGGTTCAAGTGGAATCTCCTTTCCTGCAGCTTGAATCCATTGCTCCTTGTCCTAGTCTCTGGAGTGGCAGAGAACAAGCCCGCTCCCTCCTCAACATGACATCCCTTCAAATATTTAAACATGGCTATCATGTCCCCTCTTAACCTTCTCTTCTGCAGACTAAACATACCCAGCTCCCTAAGCCGTTCTTCATAGGGCATGGCTTCCAGACCCTTCACCATTTTGGTCACCCTCCTCTGGACATGTTCCAGCTTGTTGACATCCTTCTTGAATTGAGGTGCCCAGAACTGGACACAGTATTCCAAATGAGGCCTAACCAATGCAGAATAGAGTGGTACCATTACCTCCCTCGATCTAGACACCATACTCCTATTGATAAAACCAAGAATCGTGTTGGCTTTCTTGAATGCTACATCACACTGCTGACTCATGTTCAGCTTGTGATCTACCAAGACTCCTAGATCCCTTTCACACGTACTGTTATCCAGCCACACGTCCCCCATCCTATATTTGTGCCTTCCATTTTTTCTGCCTAAGTGCAGGACTTTACATTTCTCTCTGTTGAAATTCATTTTGTTAGCTTTGGCCCAGCTCTCCAATCTGTCATGGTCGTTTTGAAATTTGATCCTGTCCTCTGGTGTATTAGCAACCCCTCCCAATTTGGTATCATCTGCAAATTTGATCAGCATGCCCTTCACTTCTTCATCCAAGTCATTGATGAAGATGTTGAATAGCACTGGGACCAGGACAGAACCCACTAGTCACTTCTCTCCAGGATGACGAAGAAGAAGGGAGTGTGTGTGTGAGAGAGAGAAAGAAAGGGAAAGTGAGTGAGAGTGATGGGAAATTATGTACACTTGTGTATGTGAATCATGGGAAAAAGAGTGTGTGAGGGGGAGAGGGCATGTGTTTCTGTATCTATATATATGGTCAGCCAAAATGTGGGAGGAAGGAAACTAGGGCCTTTCCACACAATGTCGCTATCTCGTTTCTGCCACAGGATGGCAGCGGTCAGCAGGTCACGTTTCCTTATGATGTCATTGCTGTCCTGCTGCCATCCTGTCGTGGAGCATCGCACCTGCACAGTTTTCGCGTGGCGCTCCCGTCACTTCTGGCCACGTAGAAGCTGTGGAAGTGCATTGGCGATGCTTCCTTACATAGCGCAGCAATGGAAAAAGCCCGGCTGCACTATGGAAGGAAGATGTGGTGCCATTGTATTCTCTTCCGCATGGACCGAGTGGGTGCAGAGGGGAGCGTTGCTGACGCGCTTCCTTCTGGACCCAGGACTGCAGTGAGATGATGTGGAAGAGCGTCGTTATGCAGAAATGGCCTAGGTTGCAGGGCCTAATGCAGGAGGTCCCTAAATCCAGCTAACTACCATAGGTGTTGGCAAAGTCAATAGTCCCTTTAGTACATTAACATGACTATGACCAATGTGCTGCTGTAATTTGCTAGTGTCCAATATTTGCAGTCATTTACAGATAATTTGGTTGAAATCTTTCAGAGCCTTTAATTGGTGTAGTTTAAATTACCAGTAAAATAATAGTATCATGTATATAGACTTGAAATAAATAAGGCATACAAGTTATATGGGAATTCACAGAAGTTGAATAAGAACAGTATTTGCATAAGAGTAGCACTTAAACAAGAACAACATTTGAATTACAAAGAAGTCACAAGGCTTAGACAAAATAAGTAAATGAAGCATACAGACCGTATGAAGATTCACAGAACTTAAATAAAAACAACAGTTGAACAAGAACTAGTATTAGAGCAATATTTGAACAAACAAATAATTGAATTACAAACAAGTCATAAGGTTTAGATTGGAGAAACCTAATGACAAATACACCATACAGGATATATGAAAATTCACAAGACTTGTAATAAATGAAACATGCAGGCCATATGAAGATTCACCAAGCTTAAATAAATACAGCCCCTGAACAAGAAACAGAACTTGAGCAAAAAAACAAAACAAAAACAAATTATTACAAAGAAGTCACAAGGTTTAAATAAGAGAAACCCTATAATACATATACCATATAGGCTATTTGAAGATTCACAAGACTTGAAATAAATGAAACAAACAAGCTATACGAAAAATCTCAGAACTTAAATGAGTATACTACTCAAACAAGAAGCAGCACTTGAGCAAGAGAAGGCTGCTCCCAGGACCTTTTAGATTTATTTCTTTCGTTTAATATGCTTTACATTAGATCATGCAGTGTCATCTGTGGTGTAATTCTCTCTCTCCATGATACCTTAAACAAAGTCATGTGTTGTTTTCAATTATCTATAAAATAAACCATATCTTATATAAAAACATTTTTTAACCAAAAAATTCTTACAAAATATCTTTTTAATAATTGGCTACATAGCTGTTAATGCAAAGCTAAAATAAATTGTTCTTCAAACCTGTAAGCTGATTTGTGTGTTCTTCTTTCTCCTCAATGTAATCTTAGTTCCTTCCAGCAAGAATTTCAGTAACCAATGCTTTCACTCTTTGCATAGAATATGTAATTGAGGCATCCTACTTTTTGAAGTAAAGACCATGGGCAGCAATTGTATGTACTAAAAGTAAAAGGTCCTGTTAAAGTTGAATAGATTAACTCACAAATGTTACGACTGAGTTATATTAATATGTTCTATAAATAACTACTGTAGTTTACTTGGGTATTCAAGCCATTAGGAAAACCTGTATTTAGTGTAAATGTCCAAAAAACCTCCCTCTGAGACAACTTAGTATGAAGATCTAAATTATAAAATCTGCACTGTTGAATTGATTCAGTTATCTTAAAGTATCTGGGCTGTGATTACGTTTCAAGAAATGTTTTCCTAAAGGATTGTCTGTGTTATTGTTTCTAATGCAACTTTTATGTTATGTTACACACAATTTTAATTTTCTATAGGTTTGGCCTATATATGAAAATTGCACAGACATACTATCACATAAATATAATTTTTAGAATTACAATTAGTGAAATGGTAAACTAAGGTAAAATGGTAAATTAAAGGTAAACCTCTCCTGAGTAAGAGGGTTAGTAAAGATTTTAAGATTCAAACTTTGCTGATCACAACTACATTCAAGTGGCCTGTGGTGGACGGTTTGGACAGAATATGATTTATGATCTCTGTGTGTACAAGCTTGTAAACTCAAGTCAATTCAATGACTTGATTTGGACTTGACTCAGCAATAAATGTTGGACTGACTTGACTCAACTTGTGACTCGTCTATTTTTAGTGACTGACTTGCTATCCTTGGTGGTCCCACCTCCCCCTCTAGCCTTTTCCCGATCAGCAGCGAGGGAATGTTATATTGATGACACAATAAGGGCTGTACATGCTCCTTATCCCCACCTTTGTGCCTCTCCCTTGTTTCCCTCATTTTCTGACAAGCCATTAATAGGAAAGCAAAAGTGTGGGAAGACTGGAGATGGGGAAAACAGGGATTTGCAGCTTTTTTTTTTTTTTTTGGTGAATGTGGGCATGGAATGGTCTTGTCATCAGAGATGACAGGAGATTGGGGAAGGTCGTCTCTGAGAGGAAGCTACACCCCACTATGTCATGGCTGGCAGAAGCAGCATACCTATCCCAGTGACTTCCTTGCAAGCAAGCAGTACAGTCCACCCTCCACATTCACAGGTTTCTCTTTTGTGGCAAGTTTGTAGCTCCTGTTTGTCTAGCTCATCCTCCTAAACCTTCCTCATCCTCCTCTTCCTCTCCTGTCCTTCCAAAAGCTCCATCCTGTCACTCCCTTCTCCCCCTAGCCACCTTGAGTCCTTAGCCAGATTTTAAACCCCTTCCCACTGACTTTAATCTTCAGTCTTCCTCTTCTTTTCCCACCTAGCCATGATAATACCTCAGTCAGATTTAAACTCCCTTCCTATCAACCTTAATCTTCAACTTTCCAAAGTTTTGATTATGAACTTTATAGCAGAGGAGGGAAGTGACAGCAGTGTTTTTCCAACTGGAGACAAACTCCAGTCCTCAATTATCTACCTGGGTCAAGGTAAGGTCAAAGGGATTATCCAAGAGGGCTCCTTAACTCAACAGTTGTTGTGGAAACTTCAAGGAGTGGTCAGCAAACCTGCTTGGGGAAGCCAGGAACTCATATGTCCTCCCGTTATCATTTGTCTGAAGAGCTGAAAGCAGCTCCTTGAAGACACTGGAATCATAAATCTTCTCTTTCTTTATCTAACTTCTATTTTTTATTTTTTATCTACTAACATCTGAAACTAAAGGAATCTTGGGCCCAGCAGTTAACAGTTAGCAGGATTAGCAGTAATGGTGTTTGAAAGATTTAGCAATTTTAGTGATTTTTCTGTACTGGATTTAAGCAATTTGGATTTTTTTAAATTTTGGATTACAAAATACAATGTGAGAAACTATTTGTTTTTTCAAAAGGAGGCATTGCATTGGTTTGGATCTAGTCATTAATGTAATATCTGTGAAATATTTTATTGAAAGCTAGTGTAGTGTAGTGGTTTGAGGGCTGGGCTAAGACTTTGGGAGAAAATTATTGTTGTCCTCTGAATCTCTACAGTGTCAAGCAGACATGCCACATTCGTTCTCATAAAAGTAGCTGTGGAAAAGACCCAAGACTGAGAATTGCAACAACCTTACATTGTACATAGTCTTACATAAAAATCTTCTCCTTCCACAGCTTTTAGAGATAACTTTGAGAATATAAATATATGAACTCCTTTTATTAAATATTTTGTTAACAATTCTAAACGAAATATTCCATGATTCTTTTTTTTTTTTTAAATTTCCAGGTAAAAAGTAGATTTGAGGAAAAAACATAGAAAAAAGACTTCACCCAATTTCCCCACCCCTAGCCTTTACATCCTTTACTATGTGCAGATATCTGAGGTTCCCAGCTTTGAGAGAGGGAAATTTACTCATTCATTCATTCAGAGTTACAGATACATCACATTTGTGAGTTTAAGGCCATTATATGATTTCCTTCCTCTACACTTTACGATAAGAAAGAAGAAGTAGCTCAAGGTCAACCACATTTAATGGTTCAGAGAAAACTTGTATTGTGATCTCTCCAGTCCAGGAATTAGAGATGGAACGAATCCAGAATTTTCCAAATCCAAATCCAGATCCGAATCCCTGGAAGGTTCTGGGAATCTGTGAATCTCAAATCTTTCGAATCCTTTTCTAAAAAAGGGTTTAAAAAGCAAGGGAAAGGAAGGATAATCTTGGGCAAGACACATTCTCTCAGCCTTAGCAAAAGCCTAGGCAAAGGCAAACCTCCCTCCGAAGAAATCTGGCCAGGACAATAGCAATAGTTTTGCCTCAGGATCCCAGATTGAAAATGACATGAAGGCCTTTTCTACACAGGCAGGAAAATGTGGATTAATCCGACATTTTCCTGCCTGTGTAAACAAGACCACTACGGTATAGAGCTGATGCAGGTCAAAACTGGATTTTCTTTGCATGGGTCCTTATGGCATTGTGGGGTTTGTCATTTGATGATGCACCAGCACACTTTGGCAGAGAAGGCTGTGACATCTTGTAAAACTCCAAACGCCAGAATTGTGTATGAAAGAGGTTTGCAATGAGCTATGCAAAGGAATCTTTCAGCTGTCCCTGAAATCTCAAGCCTGTACCTTCCAGTCAAGCGCTGAAACTAAATATTAAATGTTGAATTTAAATACAACCCCAGATGTAATTTCTGAAATTGTTAGCAAAGGCCATTATTACTCCAAGGGCAAAACTCACCTATTTGCCATCTCCCCTTGTGTGTCTGGTCTCCCAGGTTTTCAGGTGTCCCAGTCTTCCAGGTTTTCAGACATCTCAGTCTCCAACAAACTATTTGGTTGGTGGATTCGAAAGATTCAGTTTGCCTATTTTGGCACAGGGATTCGGATTCGTGAATTTCAAATCCTTGCCCAGGATTCAAGGATTCGAGGATTCAAGGATTCGAGGACTCAGTTGGCCCATCCCTACCAGGAATGGCCTTCAATGGTTACCTTTGGCATCCAGGATATACTGCTATTGAATTTTGGTGGAACACCAGTAGCAGTTCTTTAAAAACAAGATACATAGGTGATTGGTTCAAAGGATTTTTTCAAATGTTTGCTTGCCAACTGCTGCTGAGAAGCTATGAAAAGGTTTTCAGAGAGTTAGTTTCTTCCCATACCCACTGATGTTATCCAGTCCCAGTCCAATGCTTTCCTCAGCACTCTAACTCAGACAAGGGCTGGAGGTTAATGGCTACACACACTCCTCATTGCAGCTCTGAGTTCTCCTTTTTTTTTAAAAAAAAAAATCCTGATAATATCCCCCTGCACTGTCTAAGAGGTACGTGGGAAATTTTTCTGGGTTTTTTGGCCTTTCTTTTTTGGGTACAGGAGATGTCCTTTTCCAAACAAGAACTGACCAAGGGCCCTTTCAGGCCTGAATCAGCCCAAGGGCAAAAAAAGAATAGGGTGAAATTGCTCCTCTCCTTTCAGTGGGCATGGAACATTTTGAGTAAAAGATGTTTTTCAAATAAAATATTTAAAACAGAGGTCAGGCCCTGAGGGGTTGCCTCCAAAATGGCTTTGGGTGACTGCCTGTGGCCTCTAAGGGGTTTATCACACCATACTCTTATAGTGCCATTATTCCACTTTGACAGCCATGGCAACATCCTATGGAACCCTGGGATTTGCAGTTTAGTGAGGGGCATTGAGAACTCCTAACTAGACAGCTCATGTGCCTAAGTAAACTACAAACCTCAGAATTCCACAGAATTTTACACAGAATAAGAATGCTATAACAGTGCAGTGTGATAGAGCTATGAGTTGCTGTTTCCCCACCCTACTCTAACTATTTGATCATTCTGCCTCTAGTGGGAAGGTAAATTTGAGGCTAGAGATAGTGCCCCCCCCCGAGCCATATTGCCGATAATTGAAACACCTAGTTATGTACGTCTACACACAGTCTGCTGTACATCCATGTAGCTAGTTTTGAGTACTGAGGAGTATGGACACTTCCTTTTCAAGCTGTTTTAATGCCAAGAGAGGCCTAGACAACAGTTGTGAACCATTCCGAAATTAAACACTGCTCCTCTTGTTTTGACTTTGCCTTTCTTCTGAAAGATGTAAAACGATCTTTTTGTCCTGTGTGTTTTCATACTGAACTTGTTTAAAAGGCAAGTGCGACTCCATTATGAGGTATCAGTTTTCCCCATGGGATGCTGCCTTCTGATCCTTGCAAGGATGTTGTGTTTCCTAATGCAAAGACCTGGAGGCACTTTACTGCTTCAAAAGAGGAAAGAGAAGCTTTTATGCTTTGGGTTTTACATGTACATTGCATAAAGAAGCAAACATTAATCCATTTGTGCTTTTCCCTAGTTTATAACAGTAGTAGATGCTTTCACAAATTTTACATATCAAAGACATGACAGTAATTATGATCCCATCCGCTTTCTAGCACCATCATTTTGCCTTGGCCAAAACTATGAAGATGGCCTGATATGGACAGAACTGCTGAAGCTTTTATAGCTCTGCAAAAGATCTAATGTCAATATATCAGGTTAGCTTGCAAAGCTAGATGTTCCCTCTCAATGAAAGGTACAGGAGTAACCTTGTTTTCCTTTACATTTGACTGTCCCAGGGATTTTTTTAATATACATACCTGCTTCTGTGCAAAGCAAAAACACATACAATAAATTAATCCAGAATAGTTCTGGTTTGAGATGTGGTAAGGCTCAGCTGATTCTTGTTTCACATAAATTAAATGATTTCATAGCATAGGGATGGGTAACCTTTGTCCTCTGTGGATTCCTCCACATTCCCTGAGCCTTTTCTCTTCGATGACTGTCATTTCTTTGTTCAGTGCTGAAATGAAATAAAACAATATTTTCTTCAGTACTGTGCAGAAGAATGCTGCTCATACATCTATCAGTGATTTAATAAGATAAGAGCTCTTTAAACGCCTGAGCTGTTGAAAGAGTAGGATACTCAAACTTGACTTGGCATTTAGAGTTGAGCTGTGCTTTGCATATCTGAATAGTGGTACACTGATGCTTACATCTGAGTTGATAGTTGATAGATTAAGCTGTGCTCTGCATGCCAGGAAGCCATTGCAATAGAGCTTATTTCTGTGTAGAAATGCCATAACAGACATATTAGGATAGGAATTATGGTGGTTACCAGATATATAACGTTTTGGGTTGCCAGATTGCAACTCTGAAAACACATAATGTATATTTGAATTCCTCAGCGTGGTAGAAAATGTAAGCCAGCTTGATCTCTTTCACCTCTACCTCCTTCTTCCCTTATTTGCTGGACAGTAGATTTGGAAGTTTTCTTGCAGGAGATGTGGGAGAGGAGAAATGGCAGGAATGTGTATAGGGAAAAAAACAAACCTTGCTGCCTTTCCTCCCACTTCTTTGGAGAGTTTAAATTTCTGTAATGCATGAGGCAATCCTACCTTGCCATTAACTTCAGATTTTTCTGGCATGAGATCTTCTATACTACTGTCCAACAATAGCATTGTACCTGTAACAGCTATGCATGCAAGCATATACCTTAAAGTATGGATACTTGAGGAAGTCAGTCTTTGAAAATTCTCCTTGCCCCCATCCACATGATCAGGATTGTGGGGGCAGAGGTGGGTGCAGGAGACAGCCAGTGGAGAAACAGCTTTCCTGCTGCCTCTCTCCTCGCCCCCACCCGTGTGATCAGAATCGTGCGTTTGGAGGTGGGAGCAGGAGACAGCCAGTGAGGAAAGAGCTTTCCCTCTGGCTTTCTCCTCACCCCTCATCGGGAGGGGTGGGGGCACAGGAGACAGCCAGCAGGGAAGGAGCTTCCCACTGGCTTTCTGCTCATTCCCACCCCGCGATCAGGATCGTGCGGGTGAAGGTGGGTGCAGGAGACAACCAGCGGGGAAAGAGCTTCCCTACTGGTTTTCTCCTCACCTCTGCTTGCTTGATCGCATGGGTGGGGGTAAGGAGAAAGCAGCAAGGAAGCTCTTTCCCCACTGGCTATCTCCTGTGCCTCCCACCCCCACGCTTTCGAGATTGGGCCAGTGGGAGAGAGGGGAAAGCCAGCAAGGAAGCTCTTGGCAGCGGCAGAAGGAGTGCAGGGAACAGGTAATTGCCCTCCCTGCACCCTCCTGCTGCTGGCCCAGGCCAGGGAATGAGAGAGGGAGAATTGGGAGAGGTAAGCAGGCACCTTGCGAATAATCAAATTTGCAAAAGTGAAACCCGCAAATGTGGAAAGGGAACCGTACTTTGTTCTTCTCCTTATTTATCTTCAATCCCACATATTTTCCAAATTCATTTATTGTCTTTTGCAATTTCAATGTTGAGTCTAATGGTTCTTGTAACATAATCACAAGATCATCTGCAAATGCTCTTAGTTTAAATTCTGCCTTTCTGATCTTGATTCCTTTAATTTCATTTTCTTGTCTAATCATAGTATTCAAAATTTCTAATGCCAAAATAACTAAAAGTGAGGATAGAGGGCGTCCTTGTCTTGTGCCCTTCTGTATTGGAACAGATTTAGTTTTTTTCTCTGTTACCTATTATCTTTGCAACTTGATTTGTATAAATTGCTTTAATCCAGGCCAGCAGAGTAATTCCAAAATTCATAAATTAAAGAACTTTAAACATGAACTGCCAATTCAAGTTATCAAATGCTTTTTCCGCATCCAAGAAAATCAGAATTCTTTGTGTCTTATTGTAATATTTAAAATACTCAATCACATCCAAGACGATTCTCATATTATCTTTCATTTGTCTTTCCGGTAGAAATCCACTTTGTTCTTCATTAATATATTTACTCAGTATTTTCTTAAATCTTTCTGCCAAGGCTAAAGCAAATATCTTATAATCATTGTTTAGCAATGATATTGGTCTATAATTCTTCAGTAGTGCTGAATCTTGTCCTTCCTTCGGTATCAATACAATATTTGCTTTTTCCCAAGTATCTGGAATTAATCCAGTTTCCAGAACATCATTCATTACTATCTGCAGTGGAAGCAATATTTCCTCCTTTAATGTTCTGTAGTATGATGGTCCCTGTCCATCTGGTCCTGGCGTCTTTCCCAATTTTAGTTTCAGAATGGCTTGATCAATTTCTAAAATAGTAATAATAAAATTTATATGATCCTTTTCTTCTTCCAACAATCTAAGTAAACTTTGTTTCTTCAAATAATCTTCAATCTCCTTCTCATTAACTTCCTTTTCTAAATATAAATCTGAAAAATATTGGTAAAGAATTCTTTCCAAATTTTTGTCTTTGAAAAATTCTTTGTCACCCTCTCTCAATTTCAAAATCACTTTCTTTGCTCTTTCTTTTCTTAATTTATAGGCAAGTCATTTTCCTGGTTTATTTACATATTGAAAATTTTTCTGTTTCAAAAACTTCAACTTCCTTTCCATTTCTTCCATCATCAACATTGACACTTGATTTCTTAGTAATTTTACCTTTTTTTGAAGGTCTATATTCTCTGGCCAATTCTTCAATTCATCTTCTTCCTTTTTTATCTCATCTAGAATTTTTCGTGTTTTCTCTATCTGTTTTTTTTTAATTCTTGGTTTACTCTAATAAAATATTCTCTCATATGTGCTTTACTTGCCTCCCGTATGGGTCTGATGTTTGTTCCTTTATTAGAATTTCTTTCAAAGAATTCTTTAATCTCCTTTTTCACCATTGATACTACTTCTGTCTTCCTCATCAAAGATTCATTTAATCTCCAAACAAATTCTTTACTTGTTTTTTTGATATACATTATCATGGGATTGTGGTCTGACACAGTCTTGGGGGGAATTTCCACAGTATAAATCTTATCTATCAAAGTCTTTGATAGCCATATCATATCTAATCTTGAATGAGATTTGTGCCTGTTTGGGAAAAAAAAGTAAAATCTTTCTCATCTCCATTAAATCTCCATATATCTGTAGTCTGCAAATTTTCCATCAATTCAAAAAATTCATTGGGTAGTCAACCTTGAGTTTTCTTTATCTCTTTAGATGAAGATCTATCCATCAATGGTGACACTACCCTGTTCCAATTCCCAATTAAACACTATTTTTCATGAGATTTCAGATAAAATAGTATTCAGTTCCTGAATTAACATGACCTTTGTAAAATTGGAACATATACTCCCAATACCAACATTTTTTCCCCATTAATAGTAACTTCAACTCCCACAAACCTCCCTTTCTCATCAGAGATCACCAACTGAGGAGATAATTTTGATCTTACATACATTACCACTCCCTTGTTTTTACATTGTCTAGCAGAAAAAAATTCTTCTCCTAATCTTTTTTGTATCAAGAGTTTCTGGTCTCTACTGCATATATGAGTTTCTTATAGACAAATCAGATCCAAGTCCAACTTCCTTAGACAATGAAAAAAATTATTTTTCTTCTGTGGGGTATTTACCCCATTAATGTTAAGAGTAAAAAATTTGTAATCCATGTTTAAGCAGTTGATGGTGAAAAGTCCAAAGGAGTCCAGCATGTCAGGAGATAATGCTTCATCATTATCATCTTCTTGCAGAGGTTCTGAAGATACAGTTCCCACTGTCTTTGAAGTTTCCTTACTTCCTCCTTTCTGATCTGTGTCTTTAGATGTACTTCCAGTTTTGTCTTACGTTTTTTGTGATTCGCCTGGTCTTTGCTAGTCTTTATGACTTTGTAACTCATTCTTGTGAGTGCTCATAAACTGATTCATCTTTTCAATAGAGCTCAGTCAAAATCTTTCTTTTTTAAATGTAAAAATCAGTCCCTCAAGTCCGTCCTAAACAAAAGGTACATTATTGCTTCTAAGAACATTCATTAATGGAGTGTAAGCCTTCCTCTTTCTAAGGATTCTCATTAGGATCTATTTTGGGATCTATTTTAAAGGAATAAGCTGGGTACCTTGAATGGTGTCTTTCAATGCATTTCCAAAATCTGGTCTCTCCATCTTCTTAATGAGAATTGGATTATTACATCTTTTGGGACTTTTATTCTCTTACTGTATGCTGAATTTAGAGGATAAGCAAAGTTAAGATTTTCTTCTATCTTATCTTCTTCCAAAAACTCAGCCAAATTTTCTATTAATTTCAGTTGTAAATCTTCACCTTTCTCCTCAGGAAGTGCACAAATTCTCAAATAACTCTCTTTGTCTCATATTTCTATCAATGCCATCTTATCGAGATGTTTCTCAGATTCTTGCTGAATCTTTATTTCTAGTTGAGAAGTTCTTACTTCCATCTGTGAAGACTTCTTCTAGATCCTGTGTCTTATTAGTCAAAGTCACAACTGATTTCTTATTCTCTTGAAATTCTACAGTTGTTTTTTCCAACATCTGTTGAATTTTTTTTAACTTCAACAGTTACTTGTTTGATCTCCTGTCTGACATTCTCCACCACACTGTCCACTTCTTCAGAAATTTTATTAATTCTCTCATTAATACTGTCCACTCTTCCAGCAATATCTTCAAATTTGTTGTCATTATTTGTTTTAAATTGCCTAAACTCTGCCAAAAATTTAGCAAAATAATCAGGGGCTTTTGTATCCTCCATTGAGTCCTTTCTGGTTGTCATCTTTTTTGTAGAAGAGGCCATATTTAAAAAAAGAAAAAAAGAAAATAAAGCCAAACAATTTCTTTCTTTTTCCAAAAAAACAGAAAAGAACATTTCCTTTCTTAAAAATTTTCCTTTAAAAAAAAATTAAAAAGACATTCTTTTCAAAACTCAATTAAACTAGAGTCCATTAATCTAATAAATCATAACACCAACAATAATAACAATAATTTTAAAAAAGATCCAATTTACAAAATAAGAATATAAAAATTTCCAAACTCCACTCTCTAGTCTCCATTTAAAATAGTTTCTTCTTATTAAAGTACAGGCCCTTGGGTCATGTAATAAAAAAGAAAAATAGTTATATCAAAAAGTCCAAAACAAAAATAATCTGCAGCTGCAACTGTATTTACCCAATTCTCAAAGATTCACAGCCTGCCAAGTTTAGAAAACAAAGTGTCAGAGTCCAGTTCCCAACCAAAAAGGGAGATTAAAAAAAGAAAGAAAAAGGGACTTATAAGTATCTAAAATATCTCAACTAATATAGCAAAAGCTCTTAAATCCAGACAGGACTTCAAAAACTATCATTATTCTTAAAAAGCAATCAAATAAAATATTTTTATATAGCCTTACATGATAAGAACACTCTACCACCCACAGTCTTCCAGTTCCTTATTTTAAAAAGAGAACATGAAAAATACAAAATTAAAAACCTCTCCAGAAAAAAAATACCTTTAAGAACATAAATAAAAACCAAATTATATACATCCAAAGTATAAATGTGAGGAAGACTCAGTCTTTGTGGTTATTTAGAACTTGCTCAGGAAAATCACTTTAAGAGAAAAAAAATAATAACAATAATGTCTCTTTAGATTTTAAAACCCCAAGAAGTGTAGCTCGGGTTAAATAAAGCCAGTCAGCTGTTGCTAAACAAGGGTACCTTGTTCTTCATTAATCCAATTTAAATCTGAATAGATACAAGGAATCCAGCATCAGCAAAGTGTAATGTCCCTTAGGGGAGGCAGAGAAAATGCACCTCCCGGCACCTCCAAAGCCTGTGATTGTTTTCCAACAGCCTGGGAACCAACTCGTCAATCTCATCCGATTGACCTCTCATTTTCAGGGTCCCCTGTGGTTCAGGAAACCCCTCCCTGACAGGAGAATCTCCCTCCTGTCAAGCACCAAACTTTGAAATCCACAATCCCGTTCATCTTTGCTGATGAATGCTAAATCGTGCCTTTCACATCGTCCGCCATGACGGAGATCCATTGTTACTGGTTTCTAATCAATGCTGGTTAGAAATAAATGGTTCCATTGAGGCCTCCTTGGGGTATGAGGTGTCTTGGAAGAAGGAAATTTCCTTGTAGAATGTACAATCATCCCATTTTTGTTTCTAGTTGTTTCTACCACACTGCTGAATACCACAATACTTCAGAAAGCTTTTAGAAAGCGTCCTGTTTTATGAAAGTAATGTCCACTGGCAGCATTCACCCAATAGGAAAATCTGGTCAGCTATAAAAAGCTGACACTGAATTTTAGAAACTCAGAGAATTCCATGGTAGATATCATGCAGCAGCGGAGCTTGGAGTGCGTGGAGGAGGGGCAGGAGGGGGCGGGGCTATGGCATGGGGGTGTGGCCATGGTGCATAGGGGCATGGCTACGGTGTGTGGGAGCATGGCCACAGTGTGTGGTGGCATGGCCGTGGTGTGTGGGGGCATGGCTGTGGCACACAGGGACATGGCTACAAGAAAGGATGCCCAGAAAACATTGCTGCTGGGGGCAAACCACCCCCATCCCAATGTGACCAATATCATATTCTCACTAACCCTAGCCATTCAGTCCACTTTTGACTCTCACAGATATGGACTATATATGTTAATGAACATATTTAATGAAAAATGAAAAATGAGAAATGAAAATGAATATGAAATGAAAAATGAACATGCTGGCTCTGCTGCTTCTGTCCCCATTCTGGTCACCTTCCATGTGTACAGAATGATCTTCTGCTTTCTGCAACAGGGTGCCTATTGGAGACAGGTCCTTCAAAAATGTAAAACCTCTGAGACGTAGCTGCCCAATTTTCTAGCTGCAGTTCCAAACATTAGCATGTATTTCTGTTTCCTTTTCAGAATGTTACAGAGCTATTAATTTTGCATTGTTGTTGTTGTTGTTATTGGTGTTGTTGTGTGCCTTCAAGTCATTTCCTATCTACGGCGACCCTAAAGTGGCCTATCATGGAATTTTCTTGGTAAAATTTGTTCAGAGGGGATTTGCCTTTGCCGTCTTCTGAGGCTTGAGAGAGTATGATTTATTCAGGGTCACTCAATAGGTTTCCATGGCTGAGCAGAAATGTGAACCCCAGTCTCCGTCTCCAGTAGTTGACCAACACTCAAACCACTACACCACACTGGCTCTATTCTTTTTGCTGTCACAGTGTAACATGGCTACACCTCATGGGGGAAAAACACAGTTTGTGATGTTCCTTCTTTGCTTCTTTAGTGTGTGCACACACCACGTACACACACACACACACATTCTGAAATCATTATTACCACTGACATTTCATCCACTTTTATTTGTTTTGATAGTGATGTCTGTTTGCTCAGTTTCATTATTATCAAACAGCTCTTCAGTAATAGACTGCTGTTCTTCATCTTCATCTTGATTAATTCCATTTCCACATGTATCAGTCTGTTTTCTGCATCTTCAGGCCAGTCTTCAGAAAGAGAGTCATTTGCAAAAGAATAACTTTCATTACCAGAGCCATCTTCAGAGACATTGTCCATTGGTCTATTCTTAGGACATTGTTTGGGCCTTTTTGCCATTCATTATCTCTAGGAAAGAGATCAGCCTGATACACTTGCTTGGTCATTATGCAAGCAATTAAAATCAAATGTATTTATTTTGTAGATTAAGCATGATCATTTTTTGTTGTTGTAGATGTTTGCCTTTGAAGCTTAACAACCATTTCACATGAAATGTTGAGTGTCACATTGTTTGCTACTTAAATTAAACATTTAATATAAATAGCATAAGCAGCATTTCCACTTGGAATGCTAAAAGTTCCATTAACGTTGCAGAATGGTCTCTTCTATATATACATATGTTGACATAATGCCATTTTGTAAAGGTGAAAGAAGATGTTCATAAACTAGCTTGGCAAAACACTAAACTAGCCATCTGCATTGGTGTAGAAAGACTCTCTTCTCTCTATACTGGGGCAACAAAAATATGGGTAATACATACATCTATGAGTCTAAAATCTTGCAGAGCTGATAACTTGGATGATGAGGGATAGAAACTCCACCTTAATTGTAGTCAAAAATAGAAATAGAATTTTAAAATGCTAAACAAGAAAGCAGAGGTGTGCAACAAACTGTTACAGGCATTTTTTGAAATATATCTGTAGAAGACACTAGAGAGAAAACAAAGGTTTGGATTCTGCCACTAGAGGTAAGGTTGACAGGAAACCTGAGTATTTGAATTTACAAGATATCTGCATTCATGCTGTCACATGCATGATCCTCAGACACACTGGAAGGGTTGTTCCATTGTGCACCCCACGTTTTTAATTTTATGTATTTTAGCATGTCTGAGTTGTTTGACACTGTATGCCTCAAAATCTTGCCATATGTGGGTGGCACAGTTTGGGGGTACAAAGTTATCAGCACAGCTGCCCCCCCCAAAAAACACATGACAGAACAACGGTTACCATTTCCAATTGTTACTTGAAAGAGGCTGTAACAATAGCTGAAGATAAAAGCTCACATGAGAATGGTTGCCTGGGCATAGGAAAGGTAGTAAATATTATTGGCAGCAGGGAGAACAGTTGTGACTTTCTGGCATATACTTTCATCCATATTTGTGTATGTGTTTTAAAAAGCTGTTTGTGATAGGGAGAATAATTGCTCTTGTGTTTCCTTTATGCTGCTCTACATTCATTATATCGTAAAAATTCTAAAAATCACAGCTATTTGTCAATAGGTTATTCAGCAGTGATCTATTGGTGTTGAATAACTGAGAATTAAAGGCCCACAGAATGCTAAAGCTCATTATTCCTTCACGAACCCTTAAGTTAGGGCAGGCCGATCATCCTTGTCCAGGTCAACTGTAACGTCAGTAACATTTTTGGTTTTTTCTGTTTGTTCAGGACTGTTTTTAAAAAGTGTGTGAAATAAACACTTGTCAGGGTATAACTGTTATTCAAACACGAATCATAGCTTCGTGTTTTCAAAATTATGTCGAGCTGGTCTCGAATTACACAAATGATTTTCAAACCACTCACTATTATCTGCTACAAGATCATTGAAGAAGATAAGACATGCTTATAATACTTCCAGTCTTATACCCACTTACTCTCAAGCTGAGATAGTGCTTCTTACACATTGGAATTCCCGATGAATATCAGATCTTGTTCCCCCCACTGATTTTATCAGTGGGCTCGGTCATGAGTTGGCTTCCATGGATAGAAGGATTCTATTCACTGAAGGTGACTCCACCTAATCTTTGTTGATTCTCCTTTTCCCGTAGAGCTTCCCCTGCCCCAGCAAAACCTCTTCATAACATTTTCAAGGGCTGGAGGATCTATTATGGAGAAGAGTATCCAGGGAAATCTGTGTCAGCTTGGTTGGCCTAATTGGTTCATAATGAAATTCTAACACCACACTGACTCTCCATGCTCTGTTGGTATATAACAAGAGCACAGAGACACTGTGGTTAATTCACTGAGTGCAGCAAATATAACACTGGCCTGAAGTGTGAGGACCAAGGAAGTCTTATGATAGAACTCTGGAGAAGGAGAGTTTGAGAAAATGAGACAAGCTTATCATTCCTGTTCTTGTTGAAACCCTCAGTCTTATGCCATTTCTGCACTGCACTGTTATGGTGCTATTATCCCACTTTCAACATCCTGTGGAGTTCTGGGATTTGTAGTTTACTGAGGCCAAAAACCTTTCTGGTTGAGAATTCTAAATATCCCTTTCTAAACTGCAAATTCCAGGATTCCATAGGACGTTGAAAGTGGAATAATAGCATGATAACATGATAACAGTGCAGTACTCAATTACTTGGGAGTAAGCCCACTGAACTCAGTGATTCTTACTTTTGACTAGGCATGTGTAGAATTCTAGCGTTTGGAAATGTTACCTTTTACACCATCACTCCCAGAATTCCCTATTCCAGACCCTGGGGATTACATTCTTTGGTTACTATTTCAACATCTTTCTGGAAGTAAACCACATTGAACTACTATTTCTGAATAGTTTGTAGAAAGTATCTACATAAGATGCTTATGTTTTTACAGGAAAATGGCAACCTTTTGCTCTCTTTGGCCATTTCCACATGGGGTATTTAAAACGGTGCAGTGCGTCCTCCACGGAGGACGTCTGCACCTTGGAGCGGACTGGGTTTGGACTACTTACCGTAGATCTGCACCTCAGTCTGCTCCAGAACGACCCCAAGTGGTCCTCCAGCGTGCTTTTGAAAGACCTGATTTTTCCGGTCTTTCAAAAGCACGGAGCACACCACTGCGAGCCTGCTGCCTTGTACAGATTCGCAGGCTTGCACCAATGCGAGCCTGCAATCTGCCGAGGGCGGGCTTTAGGCTGGCGAGCTTCACCGGTTGGTTGAGAGCCACAACCAACTGGAAGCCACCATTTTGGATGCCGGAGCAGTGCGGATCGACGACCACGCACTGCTCCTCCTCACCCCGGGCCGGACCGGACCGCCAGAAAATCCAGTAAGTAGCGGTGAGGGGCGATTCCCTCGCTCTGTGCAGAAATGGCCTTTGTGTAGATACGTAAAGGATGGGGGTGTGTGGAAAAGAAGGCAAATGTTAGGCAAAAGGACATACTGGTATTGTTTTAAAACTGCATAGACTTGTTACTGTGTGGCAGGTGTCTTATGAACTGAATAAAAGTGGATTGGTTTGTGTGTGTATCATTGCGCATGTATTTGCTACAACATGGTGGAACATATTGTATAATTGTTGCATGGTTTGGGAAGAACCACATGATGTCTAATTTCTAATTTTTTCCTATGTTTTTCATTTGAAGTAGAAAAATGCTATAAGGAAAAAAATTATATATTTTTAGAATTCTCTGCACACTGCTTTGTATCCAACCACATAAACTAAACCTACCATACATTCTCTTTTCCCATGGCTCCATCTTATTCTTTCCATAACCCACCATTCTGATGTCTGATAAAGGCTTTACACATACCAGCTTCAGAAGAAGTTTTGAAAGTCCATGACTGATCATTGTGTTGAACATTACAAATGTCAGAGAATTATTACCTCTACAGAATACGTTTTGAAGCTTGTTTTTCAGTGTATGCATTAGACTCATCATTCTGTTTAATTATTCGGCCCGAATACAGAGCTCTGAGCCCATTTCACAGTGATTGATATGCTTGTTCCATCTAAATTACCAACATTTGGTACATTATGCTTTTTATTAGCAATTCTACAAATTTAACAAGTAGGGATGTCTAAGCAAGTTGCAAAGTTAGATCAAAAGACAGATGTTCCAATCTGTTTCCTACCCCCCCAGAGATAGTATCATTTTTTTGTTTTTGTAATTCAAAAAGAAGATGCTCAAAGTGTCAAAAAAAGAGACAAAGAGTGTATTAAGACTGAAATTCTCTCTCTTGGGTTGGAGAAAAAGGTACATATTAGTACAGAAAATCAACTCAAATGGAAGGTTCTAACAATTAACCACCAAGACTGCATTTTGACATCTACTGTGTATGAAAAATGGCACCACCATTTAACAACTGGTACTACCTATTATTGTTAGTCAAATGGGATGAAAAATATATGTAGTAATTGCCCAAAGAATGGGAAGTATGTGACAAGAGTGGATTAGAGTCACTGCAGTGTGTAACAAATGATTCCCAGCAGAGAATCTTATCAACCTTCCTGGGTATTTTTATTTCACTTGAGAAGTTCCTCTGGGCAACCAGGCATATAATTCAAAGCTCAGGGGAGACTACGTTTAGGTTCATAAGTAGGAAATAAAGGCAAGAACTCCAATTGGCTAAATCTATCATTTCTTAAACCCAGCTAGCTTAGAGTTGTTCCATTATAAGTGGAAAAAATATGTTTCTTATCCATTGAAGAAAGTGAAACATGTAATGGATTAAATGAGACATATCAGTCTTCTTGTATAATAGGGATGGGTAAACCATGTGCTACAGCTGGTCTTTGCCCTGTGTATGTGCATGACTCCAATTTGATTTTTGATGTCTGACAGCTGAATGCGTGAATTCAGCTGCCAGTGGATTCCATTGAAAAACACTGTTCTCTGCATTTGTTTATGTAAGTCTAGTAGCTGAATGTGTAAATCTCATTGATTCAACAAATGAGTCAAATTCATTAAGAAGCAATTTCTGAGGTGATTGGAGGCAATGTGAAACTTGAACCTGTGATATCCCTTTCACACATGTAAATCATCACTTGATTTACAGTGTCTAATCCAGTTCCTGGACCCTCTGCAGTTTTATGTGCTGTTAGAGGGGAGAGGCTGCCTTTCCATGCCCCAGAAGAAGAAGAAGGCATGACCCACAGAACCATGGTGTCCAATGTCATGATGTAGTCAACAGTGGGGCGAGGAAATGAAGGGGCAGAGGATCTTTTGAAAGTTGCGTGCATACATAATTGAGTACTTGCCTTGAGGTCTCCTGAAGCCGCGAGTCGGCTATTTTCTGGCCTGGCTGTATTGTGTTGTAATATTACAGCGATTATTGGCCGAGCCTGTGTGCGTGCTTGTCCGGGGGCCTTGCAAGCGCGTGGAGGGGATAAAAGGCCAAATTATTGATATCAAAAGATATCTTTTTAATATCCCCCAAGCTCGGGCTAGCGATGGCAGTAACACAGGTGCATAAATTATGTTGAAGAGAAGGAAAAGTTTATTTCAGCTAAGGACAGAAGGGAGAAGCACCAAAGTGCTAAATTTCATAAACAGCAGCTTATGTGGTTTATTTAATATGTAGCCATTGTAGAAACATTCATGCTTTAATTTTTATGAATGACTTTCCAAAGTATTGTGTCACCTACAAGCTGAAGAGAAAAGTCACACCTAAGAGATGCTGCAGAAATACATTGCCATGGCCAGCACTAAGTCTGAGAGACTCTGAAAGTAATTTAGACAGGTTGTAGTTGTAAGTTTCTCTCCCATCACACACAGTCCTCTTGGAAAAGCATAACATTTTGCAGAAAAGGTGTGAGCTTCACTCCTGAGAAGAATGGGCTTGCTGAAGGGGAATGGAAATCTGTCCTAAGGATGACAAAATCCATGCTGATAAATGCTCATCCTTGTAGCAGAGCCTAGGATGATGCCATCATGACCACAATGTATCTTCAAAGAAGATTGCCACCAAAAGCAGCACATTCAGAAATGGCATAGCATAGTGCCAGATATGAAGCACATTAGAACATCCAACAGTTTTCAGTACACGTACATACTAAAACAAAGGCAATGCAAGCGAGATGTTAGAACAGAACAGACTATTCTATTTGGTCGTGCTCCTGGAAACAGAGGCTATAGACTAATTAAATTAAAGACTAGTGAAGTTGCTACTAGACATGTGTTGACTTTGATGAATGAAACAGAGTTAATAAGAGAAGCACTATACTAGATTTCCTAGATGAACTAGAAGTTGTAGTCAATTTCTCATAAGAAGAAGAATTTCTGTTAGAATCCATGGAAAGACAAGAGCAAAATGTTGAGCCTCTCATAGAAGAGCAACTGATGCACACATCTGGAATATCACAAGCAGTGGCACAGTCTGATCCAGCTCCTGAACAAAGAAATGAGTGGGTTCCTAGATGCTCAGTGTGATCCAACAAACTTGTACCAGCTCCACGTTTGTCCCTTCTCATGAGGTCATTGTTACTCAGTAAACAGAACTCAAGTTATGTATTAGATTTTCTCAAACAGAGAAGATGATTCCTCACAGCAAACACATTGGAATGAGATACAAGAAGGTGCACAAGCTGTCTGAGAAAGGAATAAGCAAGACAATCTACTATCAAACTACTGAAATGACAAATGACATCTTGACCAAGCTTTTACCAAGAGACTGCTTTCTACAGTCAAAATAGCACTACAGGGGTACATATATGGTAGAGAAATAATGTCATTAACAAATCTTGAATGCCTATATTCACTAATTGCTAATTTGCATTATGGTGATTTCCTGTTTGCTTGTTTTACAACACTCATTCTTTTTCTCTTCATTTTCTTCTCTCACTCTCTTTCTTCCATAAGACTCTCTGTTTGATTAGGCACAAATAATTTGTAAGTAAAGATACATTTACATGTTATACAAAGAAAAGTATGCTTGTTTAGTTCCCTTCTTTGCTAGATCCTGCTGGGTGGATGGGACTGGTTGTTGTTCAGGTTCTGCTTTGCTATTTGATTACTCTGATTGCTAGATACAGTACTATCTCTCACATTTCCCAGCACATGGAAATGCTTTTTTGGTTCATTTCTGTCGACATGAAAAAAAGGGGGAAATTATGACTTCAAAACAAAATCATTTTAGCAGACAGTTATATGATCAATCATGTTCATTGTGACATATTTCAAACTTTGAAATTGTTGCTTGTATTTTTTTTTAAAAATGGTTTCTAGAAGCAGCTAAAAATGGAATGTCAGAGTGAGTTAATAGCACAAATTGAGATTAACACTTCAAAAGACAGTTGTGAATGGAGCACAGTTACTACATACATGATATTTTGAAAACACCCAAAATTTCAGACGGCAATGTGTTTCCTTCTGAATAGAACCATTGGTCCATATTCGTGCTAAAGATACAAAGTTCAGTTGGATTACTTTACGAACATTTGTCTTCTCCTTCCAATAGAACATTTGTTCTCCAAACCAAATTCTTCAACATACTGGGTGACAGCCCAGTCATGTGAAAAGCATCAAAACACTTTCTTGTGCTTTTGCAAAGTAAAAGTACTTCCTCTTATAAACTCTGTTCTTCAGAATGATACACAAATTAAAGGTTTTTGTTAATGAATGATTGACTTGTTAAATTAATGCTGATTGAAGAATAAAAGGAAAATGGATTTTGTTCCAAGGATCCCAATCCTTTGCGTAGAGTCAATGGCCGGGATCCTGAAGTTGCTCTGTGGCGAAGAACATCCCTCGAATGGCATTCTGCTTATATGATGTGCTCCTCTCTGTGAAAGGTATCAGGTAGCTTTCAGCAATTCCTCCTGCACCCGCTTGTGCCCCCAAAAAAATCTATTTTGGAATTGGAGAGATACTGGATACTGGAATACCACTCTACTTCTATGTCTGGATTTGCCACTCAGTACATTTGCCCTGTGGACAAATGTAGCCCTTCTGTTTATTGAAGGTTACCTAGGATTAAAGCATATATGTGAATAGCCAGTAGGAACAAACCCATCACCAGCCCCTGGACTCCCTTTGTTTCTTTGTATCAGAAATTGCTTCTGTCTCATATGAGTATATATTAGGTTATTGAGAAATTATTTTTTAAAAAAATCACTCCTGAAGCATACCCAATGGTTAGTGTTATTAATGGAATGCACATAAATGTCGACTTACCAAAAGTCACATTGTTCACATTAATTCTACAAGTTCACATTGACTATTCTAGTTGGAACTAACAACTGGATCGAGGTCTTAGACTACAAGTCCCAGAAATCCCCAGTCAGCATATCCAGAGGCCATGTTGGTTGGAGAATCTGGAGTTTCTAATGTAAAGAAAGGAATGTTTCCAGGCTCTGAGTTTATCCACATCTGTGTCTTTAATCACTCAGATATCGTACTGGATTTTAAGGAATCCAGATGGGTCACTTTAAAACATCTGTTTCCACATTGTTCCAATGTGTATTTTATGTTCTTACTGCCTCATTGTGTTTCATCCTGTCTTTCCTCTCGAGATTACATTCTCCAAATGTTCCCCTTACTTTTTCCTATGTACTTCTATCAGCAATTCACTCCCTCCATCAGTTGTTGGCTTTTAATGTTGTTGTTGTTTTTTTTTTTGTTGTTGTTGTTGTTGAGGCTGGACTTTTGAAAGGTCCAACATGCTCTACTCCTTTCTCAGTCCCCACACCCCTTTGCTGCCAGTCACAAATCCATGTGCTCACATCTGCAGGGGCAACTACCTCACTTTACATTCATCCTTATGAGGGAAATCTAAATCAGAAAATTTCACTGTGCCTTGTGCATTATCTTTTAAAGCCTGCTTCCAGTGGCATATGCAGCAAACAATACTGCAAAACTCTTTACAATCTCCACAGTGTGGACTATATGAACAGCTGCGTACTGGGGTGTCGTGAGCAGTGAAATCCCACCAAAATGATAGGAGTGAAGGAGGATGAGTCTATGTGTTCTGTAAAGAAAGTGGTGTTTTCCTATGAGGTGTCTTGTAAACAGCTAAGATTTGAACAAACCAGACTGGAAGCTGAGGTGAGATTTGGGTAGGGGTCGGAGAGAGCCACAACTTAGCCAAGGCTTGCCAGGTGGAATCATGGGAAGGAAGAAGAAAGATAGAAAATGATGTCTGACAACATGACAGCCTGTTAATTGTTTTCTCTTCTTCTTAAGCAAGTCTTTTCTTTCATATAAAGAGCAGCATCTTATTGTCTGTCTTTAGCAGATTGTTCCAAGGAAGCTGGAGTACACATATTTAGAAATATATGATTTCTTGGTGGTGATAGGGAAGCCACCATTATCCCATGCTGATAAGCCACTACAGCAGAAGAGGAAGGGAAAACTCACATTCACATTTTCAAAGAAGCTATGTAGCCAATAGCAACAAGGGTGATGATCTGATGGTTGCTGACAGAAGATTGGAAATCATACTGATGAAAAACAGGAAAGTTTGAAAGAGATGGGGGAGCACTTGGGAGAACCTGGGGAACATGTATGCACTTCCCTCCTTTTCTCAACAAAACAGCACCAGAAAGAAGAATCAGGTGGGATTTGGAAATAGACAGAAAAAAGCAATTATAGCAATGGAGGTAATCTGAATTTCCAGAATTATTCTGGAAAGAAAATAATGCTGGTTGTGATGGGTATGAAAGTACACATCATGTGAATTTAGTTCAGGAAATCATGAATAACTGTGTGATCCACCCTTTAAAACACCATAATTCTCCAGTTTGAATTCACCCCTTGTCTGGATTCCAGCAGATGTTGCCTCCAGTGTATAGAAATAAGGTAGACCCCGGGAAAAAGATCAAATAGGTGAGTTCCTGACTTTTTGCATATTTCCTAAACCTGCAGATAGTTGTCATATCAAGTAACTTTTCTAGATTCAGAATGTGCAGTTGTTAGTTTGCCAGTTTTAATAATTTTTTGAAAATAATTTCTCACTCCTTTTAGATACCCAAATGGATTCTGAGAGCTGGAAGCAGATGAGATATTGTGAACTTCTTAAGCCCTTCTCAAGTTCGTCTTCTCTTAGCAACAAAGTTTTCCTGACTCTCAATCCAGCAGCTATTATGAGTGGACTGGATGGAACAGACATTGAATAGCAACTTGGAAAATTCTTGTCAAAGTCTAAAATACAGCTGTGGGTACTACTGGTTGTCTGGATAAGGGAGCCCTTGCAATCCTGATGGGAATAATGAAGGTTGCTTCAGTGAGTGAAGACTCTATCTTTGCTTTACTGGGATAGTAACCACTGACATTCATGACTCATTTTCCATCTCGACCTCCCAGGCTTCTTCAATACTATTTCTTATTTTGGACATGGCGGATTACTGTGAAAATAACGGGCAAACTGGATGCATTAAGCATTTGTCATAGTATACAATCTTCTCATTCTCTGTCATATCATGAATACAGTGCTAAGAAATATTGGCTCATCTCTTGACAGTTGTGGAGTTTTCCAGTCAGGTGGCCTTGTGCCTTAATACAAATTTATCAAAGTACAATAGACGGTCTGATGCCAGAGAACTTTATAATACACTTCCTGATCACCTATCTTTTTTGTTAATGGACTTGCTAGCATGTGGATTCTATTTTCACAAGCTTGATCACCAAACAGAAGAGACTCATTTGCAAATTTCTGATTTTTGAAGCACCTTTTGAAATGAGCCAATGGTTGTGAATTATTTGAAAACATTATCATGACAAAAAGTAGGAGTTGCCCCCTCCCCTCATGTAACATGACATCAGTAAAAGCTGCATGATATATTTATTTGATATGGAAAAGAACACCAGACTGAAGCCATACTGTTAACTTTTTCAAGGTTCTTCTCTGATGTTCCAAACAATGTTTGTAGTAATAAGTATTATTCTTGTTTCCTTGCCATCAGTTGTTCACTCAGAGACAGCACTAATGGTTGAGGAAAAAAGAGAGTTTTTGTTTACACAGATAAGTCTCCCTACTCTGATAGCCTTTATGGCATAAGAGCCAGTGAAGTGCTGTTCATTTCTCAGCAACGAAAGTAAATCAAAAGCCCTAGGCGGTGTAGAAAGAACTCATCTATCTTTGCTCACTTCCTTTTGTTCTCTGAGAGCTAAACTACATGATACATTAAGTGCTTTGCATGCGGCTAAGGCCTCTGTATCATTATTTAAAAGATATCACCCCTCCCATCCATTTGATCCAATGGATCAAGACCCCCTCAATGTGGACAGGGAAGGTTTAAGCCTTCTAGCCCTAAGTTAACTCATTTTCCTGTGCTGAAACTAAAAAGGTTGCATCCTCTGTTGAGGGTAATGAAGGCTTTCCCTTCCCTCTTTCTAGCTCCTAAGGGGGAGGGGAAAGCAGCTTTAGGAAACTGAGCACTTGAAGTGAAGTTTTCTACTTCCTCCTCCGTATCTGCCTCTGAGTTCTGGATCAGTTCACACTCACCCTGACACATTGTTACTGTTGTGTCAATTTCATCTTATGGCAACTCTATAAATGAGAGACCTCTAAGAACCCTGGTCATCAACAGCCCTTCTCAGATCTTACAGACCATAACTTTTTTTAACCAATTCATCTGCGATGTGGTCTTTCTCCTACCTTCCACTTTGCCAAGCATTTTCATGTTTTTGAATGAGTCATGTCATCTCAGAATATGTCCAAAGTATGATAGCCTCTGTTTAGTCATTTTAGTTTCCAAGTGGAGTTCAGGTGTGATTTGTTCATGGAACCATTTGTTTGTCTTTTAGGTAGTTTCTGATATATGTTGAACTCTCTTCCAGCACCACATTTCAAATACTTTCACATCTGTACAGAGAAATCAATTATCTATCTTTACAATTGAGAATCTTACCTAGTTCCTTCATAGTTGCCCTTTCATGTCTTAGGCTTCTTCTTATTTCTTGACCAAAGTCTACACTTATATACTTCCTTTTAAGAAAAAATTAAGGGAGGGCCCAGCTGCTTATTTTTGTTGGTGATTTACGCTAATCTAAAGACTGCAACACAAGTGATTGTACTTTCTTTTGGTAAAGAAATATATACAGCTAGGTAGTGAAGATGAGGCTGGGTCATTTTGAATAGTCCTTGTAGTATACTTTTGAGACAGGATCTGGGCAGTTCTGGGATCAGTAGTGATATTTCAGATTTCCCTTGTTTTCCCCCAACAGTACGCATCCCTTGTGGGCCCTATTTTTGACTCAGGCAAAGGTATTTCCCTTCCCTAACAGCAGCTGTACTAATTCTTGTTTGACACCACAGCAGCTGAACCAACAGCCAGGAAGTAAACCCTGAGGCAATTCATTTTTGGTCTATACAAATGACACCCCGTTGTCTAATGAGAAAGTAGGGCTCAGTTACATAAAATTTGACTTAATCTCTTATTAAGGTTGATTTTGTTTGAGGCAGTTTTGCCTACATGCATTTTCATCAATATATATTTCAAAGTGATCCAATAAGACTGAAATCCTATACCTGACTATTTGGTAGTAAGTCCTCTTCAACCCCATAGGCTAATTTCTGCGTAGAAATGAATAGGGATACAAGAGACAAAAATGCTACAAATGAATTGTGGTGTGCTTTTGACAGGTTGTATCCCACCTTCTTGCCTTGTACTGTCCACTATCAGGTCATGCAGTCAGAATGAATAAGAGGACATGATACCTTTGTAGCATTTCTGTGCCTAGATTTTTGGGAAGTCTAAAACCATCTGTGTATGCAGAGTATTGCAACTTTTATTTCTTCCAAAACATTACAAAGCACGCTTCAGAGGTGTTTTTTTTTTAAAGTACATTTATCTCTTCCACAAATTGTCCATTTTTATTTAGGGGAAGACTGGGGCCATTTCCGCACTACAGTGTTATAGTGCTATTATTCCATTTTCAACATCCTATGGAATCCTGGGATTTGCAATTTAGAGAGGGGCATTTAGAATTCTTAGCCAGAGAGCTCTTTGGCCTCAGAATTCCATAGGATGTTAAAAGTGGAATAATAGCACTATAACAGTGTAGGGCGGAAATGGCCATATAGTGAGATTCAAAGCCCTGCTCCTCTAGATATTTTGCAGGAACCAGGCTTGTCAGTTCTTTGGTTGTGCTGGTAGAAGTCTTAGAAAACTGCCATGCTTCCCTGGATCTTCAGGCTGGGAGGCAAATTTCTGGATGAAGAGTGCTGGAGGAAGAAGAAGAAGAAGCTTGATGTCAGGGAGCTTTGAAGCAGGGGTGGACAAATTGGAGGCCTGGGGCCACAAACAGCCCCTAAAGATGTTTTTGTGGCCCTTGACACCTCAGGATCCCCAGGCTGACCTTTTTCGGGCCAACAAAACCCAGATGAATTGCTGTTCCTGGAAGCCTCCAGTGCAACAACTTCTAAAATCAGTTTCAAGGCTTCCCTGTACTGTTCAGCATCTAAATACCAATTTGTGATATCCAGAAGCAGACTTCTGGTCACTCTGGGGTTTTTATCTTTTTTTTTTTTTTTTTGGTGTGTGTGTGTGGGGGGGCAATCTGTGCAGCCCCCACAGGATCCTGGTGTATAAAAGTGCCCACTCCAGACCTGCCACATGTGTCTGCACATGCTTTAAAGCCTGGACATCCATCTCTACCTGCTGCAAAATGGAATTAGGACTCACTGGCTCAGCACAAAAGTGTATGTTTTTGTGTATTGCACTTGTGCAACATCAGTGTGCTAAAAAGCTAAGTGCAAAGAGGAGGGCACTCAGGGGAGAGGTGGTGCCTGCATGCATTGAACCTTTTTCAATATTTTCAACCCATCATGAAAACAGAGCAACATCTTGATTTGTCCCCATATATGTGCCATTGCATTCATGTGATCCCATAACAAGTGTTTTCTCCATGACAAGTTTAAAAATTAATTCAATCAATTGTTGGATTGAAGTAGTGGGCAGCAATTCTCTGTTCACTCTGTGAAGTGGGAAACTGCTATGCCCTGTCTGTATACCTGCCCAGTTTTCTCAGGGCTCCAGCTGAGAAGTAACTGCTGCATACTCATCAACATTTCACAGATGAAAACTGGGACACATGTGGCCAAGCAACATCAGAGTGTGTTCAAGTTGGCAAAAGTTATTAATGAGGAAAAACAGACAAACTCGGAGAGGCTGTAGCAGTTTGCTTTTGCCTGAGTCTACTGGGAAAGCTGAGGCTTCATTCCCTCCTTAACTCTTCCTCCCCACCCACTAAGCCAATTAAGCACAAACTACTTTTTCCACTTTGAACTCAGTTTGCACAAATGGAAGTAAGCTGAGGACAAAGGGGAAAAATTGAAGGAGGATGAAGGAGGAGAAGGAAATGGGAATTTAAAAACAGATGAAAAAAATAGATTGGCAGATGATTAATCAGGTCTGTTCCAGGCAAACTGTGACAGTTGGAGGATCCTCCTGTCTAGAGATCACCAGGAGCAACAGGAGCTGATGGAAGGAGAAAGAGATCCATTGAGCTCTCCCCAGTTTGTGACATGGATCACATCCCAACCTGCTAGACTTTTAATACACAAAGATGAAGGCAAAAAACCTGCAGGTAGTGTTCTAATGAAACATTTGGTCATTTTATTCCATTTAAAACTCAGAAAAATTATTAATTTGTACAAGCCACCATTTGATCTGGTCCATTGAATAGCAGAGTTAAAAACAAGAGGGAGAAAGAGAAGAAATTAAGATGAGGAGGAGTCAATAAGCATGATAGTTGTGATCATTTGGAAAATTTAAGATCATGTTCTGAAGACTGCAATGCTCTATTCACTTACTGGAGAGTAAGGTATTGTGAGTAGACATGTATAGTACTGCTCTTGGAAATTCTATCCTTTAATGTATGCACTTGAACACACATTATATCCAGAAGTTTTCCAAACAAGCATTCTGCCCAGAGGCTATTTTTAAAAAAGGTATAAGAAAATGAAAATTTCCAATGCATCTCATAAAAACAAACAAACAAACAAAAAAGGGTCCTCTCAAAGGCCTCTCCCTAAACTGCAAACCCCAGGATTCCATAGGATGTTGAAAGTGGAATAATAGCACTATAACAGTGCAGTGATGAAATAGCCAGAATCTCAGGACATGTAAAAGCAGATTTTATTTCTCAAATTGTCCCAAATCTGCATCCTGAGATGCTGTCTCTTCTACATCAGATCCAATGGTTATGCAAGAGAATGGCTTACTTTCACGTTAATTTGTTTGGATGAGGCTGTATTTGTGTAATTTTCCATAAACTTGCTTTGAAGCAAATTCTCCTGCAATCAATGAGTCTTATACCCATACAACCATTTGAAGCATCACGATACATATGAATTTCAAATGACTGCATTTTTATCCCACTGTAAACTCAATTCAGCAAGAAATAAAGCTGATATCAGGCCACCACAGAAAACACCAATTTATTTCAAAAGATGCACCCAAGTGCTTTTTTTCTTTTTTTTAATTCAGCTAACTTAAATGAAAAGTGTAAATGGGATCTCAGGTTAGCTGATGAAGGACTCTAAACAAGGTACCTGTAGGAACTCCTGTAAGAGCAAATGCACCAGCTAATATTGAAGCTTGCCAAAGGTTGTCTCGGCAAGCATAAATTTTAAACGGACTGAAATTTGATTTTGCTTCATATTTTTTGTGCAAATAAAAAAAAATCAATCATACATCAGATACAGTTGTTTCAAATAGAGGTTGACTTCGCAAGAGGTGGCTCTAGTATTAAATATAATTTATGATGTCAAGGTAAATGTTTTAAGCAAGCAGTTTTAAAGACATTGACTTTAATAGGATGCACGACCCTGGTGCATTTTTATTTAGTCATGAACATCTTGCCCACATTAGCATTTCCAAACGGGGCCTGTGCAGAATACAGTTTCTGGCTTCAACAGCAGATGTACATTTTAAGGTGCTTTTCTCATCCTTCTCCCCCATTAGTTCAGCATATAGAAGTTCCTACTTCTTTACCTAGGATACTGTGTAGTAACAACCAGAGGCTTATGCAGTCTGTTAATGCATTTCATTGAACATTAACATTCTTTTGGTGCCTGCTTAGGGGGATACAGCTTGGAGAAAGTTTTTTTTTTAACAGTTTGCTTCTTGCTTATTAATGAGATGAATCTACAACATGTTGCCGTCTGTTGTTTCTCTTCCCCCCTCCCTCAGTGATTTTCTCTCACAAGGAATTTCAGCACTCATGAAACTTTGGACATGAACTGATTTTTTAAAAAGTTGTTTCAAGACAGAAAATGAAAAATCAATGAGGAAATATGGAGAAGACAGGTACCCTTATTTTGGTATCAGATTTTCTGCAACAGTCACTAACCAAAGGATAAATGGCAAGTTATTTAAAATTATATTTTTTGGAAGGGATGATAGTATATTTTAACTGCAACTAATACTGTCCTGAACAGAGAAAGACTAATCTGACACCAAAGTGATTTTACAAGCTCCCTGACACTCCCACAGAATATTGATTAAGGCATAGCAAAAAGTCAATTTGCACATTCACTCATAAGAAAAGAGGAAAAGAGAAACTTCACATATTAATGCTATAGCTCTTTCTGGATTCTGCCTATGTGCAACGTGGTAACTATATCTGTTCTCCAACAGTGGTACATGCATATTCTTTGCCATATCTCCTGCTCCAGTACCATATTTGTCTCCTGATATCATATCTCCTGGTAATTATTCCATTTTGTCATGTTTCACCTTCTGGAGAGATGTTAGCCAACTAAATCAAATCTCTTCCTATTGGGCATAGTGTCTCTCCCTGCTGAACAACTGTATTTGTATGGATAGTATCATTCTATAGTTTTGCTGCTAGGTGGTGCTGGACTTGGGTCAAAATAGTTTCTTGTGTCTGATCTGTTCTTGTTAATGAGAGAAAAAATATTGTTGTCTAGCTTCGTGACTGGCATGCCCTCTAAGCTTTCCATGAGAGCGTCTTTATTTTACATGCAGGCTACGTTACCCTGCCTCTCGTAACGCTAAGCAGTGCTCTGAGCTAATTTTCCCCAACTTTAGTTGAGCACATTTTGGTGTCCCTCCTGGGACCCCCAGTTCCAACAGAAGATGTTGTGGAAAAGACATGGACCCCCCCCCCCCCATTGTTGAGGGACTGAATGTTCCATGCCTTTTGTCAGTTTTGGTCACATGAGCTCCCATGGTTGTAAACAGCAGCATTGTCCAGCAGGCAGATTAACATCAACATTAAGATTCTCCTAAACTTTGGACTTTCGTGATAGTTTATAATAAAAAGATAAAGAGACTGCTTTGTATATTTTTTTCTAGCTACTTATTAAAGCATACAATCAATCTGTGCATGTATACCTTTTCCTTGGGGAGGTCCATCATACCACACAGAAATTACATTGCATAGGCACATTGTCATATAGAGTTTATGTTACCCAGGTACACGAATATATGGCATATTCTTATACACACAAATTTTTACACAAACATTACATAGTTTAGCAGTATAATCTAAGCCTATCTTCCATTTTATGTAAGAAACACATTTTATCTGTCCAGAGAGGAGTGGCACTGTCTGTCAACCAACGTTTTAGAATAGAGTACTGTTACCCTGTGAACTGGGGGTCCCGGGAGGGACACCAAAATGTGCTCAACAAGTTGGGGAAAATTAGCTCAGAGCACTGCTTAGCATTACAAGAGGCAGGGTAACGTAGCGAGATCTTGAACCCTATGTCTACGGGGTCGGGTCGAGTCAGGGAGAACACAGAAGTTGAAATAATAAATGATGTTTATTAAATACAAGCAAAACAGTGTATGCGACACACTCATACAAGATAACTAAAGAAAATAAAGGTTGGAGCGGTATAGAGGGATTTTTAGAGGGATTGCTGGTTTGGGTGATACTTCACCTGTCCTGAAGCCCAGAAAAATAGAGAGCGAAGCTGGAGTGCGATGTAGCTCAGCACGTGGAGCTGAGGGGAGGCTCGCCAAGCAAAGCGGCATCAAGGCGGGATGAAACTTGGGAGCGATCCGAGGAAGGTCTCGGAATCAAGGGTTTTTATAAGGAGAATTGTGACTGCAGGCTATGCCGTTCTTGGGGAAAAACAATAGATTTGGAGTTGGAGACAAAGCCTCTGAAAGGTCAGAATCTGAATGATTGAGTTATCGTAGTGGTTCTCAATAGAGTAGCCAGTATGCAAACGCAGAGTACTTGGGTATTGCATAGTTTACCCATCAAGCTGCCATCGCGGGGCAGAGGCTCTTTTGTAAGTGGCGTGCATACTTAATTAGAGTACTTGCCTGGAGGTCTCCTAAAGCAGTGAGTCAGCTATTTCTGGCCTGCCTATTTGAATATTACGGCTATTAACAGCCGAGCTTGTTTACGTGCTTGTCCGTTGGCCTCGCAAGTACGTGGAGAGGAATAGAGAAGTGAAGCCGAATTATGATATCAAGGGATATCTTTTAATATCCCCAAAGCTTGGACTAGCCAGGGCAGTAACAGTACCCAATAGACAAACAGAATAGAAGCCATAATTTGCAGGTGTTGGAATCAGACCACTCACCTCTATCTGGTTTGAGGTGGCTCTTACAGACTTGGCTGAAACGTCTTTATCTGATCATCAGCCAATAATGAAAGCAAAGTCAAGATGATGGCCAGCTTTGCTCTTGTACACACCAGTGACCCTGGAAATCTCACCAGGATATGTTTGCATGAAGAACCAAGAGGAAAAGGTTAGTTCCTCCTTCTTACTCCACTTCCTCCCTGTTATTTCCCCTAACTTTGGCTGTGATGACAAAAGGAAGGGAGGGAGGGAGGGAGGGAGGGAGGGAGGGAGGGAGGGAGGTGTTTCCCCTCCCTCATGCTCTCTCTTCTTCTTCCTTCCTCTCTCTCATCCTTGCTCCTTGGACATAGCTGCATTTCCTGTGCCAGGGAAATTAAAGAATTGCTGGAGTGAATGGGGACGAATGGGCTCTCAAGAGCATCTGAGACTGGTGTACACCATAAGAATCATATGAGCCCCAAAGAGATAGGTAGTTATATTCCAGAGCTGCTGGAATGGATTGGTCATTGATGATGACTGATGGTTTTCCTAACCAATGCTGGCTACTACAGCATGTATATGAAAAAATGCTAAATGCATAAGTTGTATGCATAAGTTGTTGTATAAATAATTAGTAAACACAAATGTATGTATATATGTATAAATATTATAGCCAGAGTTATATAACTTTCTAGCAAGGACCATATGCCTAGCTATAAGTTAAATGAAAGAACCACACATGCAATCAATACAAAATACATAGTCTACAGGCAGGCAATCTGTATATGATGGCCAACTACAATTTCACCATAGCAAGCAGCCCTTTGGTAGAAAATGTTACCTGTACAGAAAGTGCTGTTTGTGCAAACTATGCACAGATTAAGGGCTGAACTGTGAAGAGCCTCTTCAGTCCAGGATTATTCTTGTCAGAGTTTTTCACATTAGAAAAATATTCATTTTCTGAATATTTTTTTAAATATTCTTTTAACTTTGTCCTCATGGCAAAGATATGCAAACATTCACTGGCATTCTGATCAATATTTATGAAATTGTAAGTCAGACTTATTTGTAATTCATGTTTATGGTTGTTAACGACCAAATGTGATCTCCGAAACCTACCTCTTAAGCCAACTGTGCCCTATCCAAAGGGTTTCTGAAGTGCTGCAGATAGAGGTACTAAGGACTGATGGCTATAGCACTTTCCCAGTCATGGGGTTCATTGAGACAAGCAGCTGTATTAGGACACCAAAGGGTCTCTCCAGCTACTTATCTCAACATGCGCTGCAATCAGAGTACTGCAGACTTAAGCCATTTCCGCCCTACACTGTTATAGTGCTATTATTCCACTTTTGGCCTCCTGTGGAATTCTGGGGCTTGTAGTTTCCTGAGCCCAAAAAACTCCTTCCCTAAACTGCAAACCCCAGGATCCCATAGGATGTTGAAAGTGGAATAATAGCACTAACACAGTATAGTGTGGAAATGGCCATAATTTCTCGGTGCCTTGGAACTCTTTGGTTGCGGTGCTGTTTGGCTTAAATGGTGGTTTTGTTTTTTGTTTTTGTTCTTTTTGTTGTTGTTGTTTTGTATTGCAAAAGCAGCTATGATGACAGAGCTCTGTCATTGCAGCTATGTTTGATTATGCAGGCTATCAGCCACAGTCTTTCATTATTATAGATAAAGGTCCTTTTCTTGTTGTCCCTCAGGCACAGGAGATTTGTGAACCAGCAACATGCAGAACTGCAAGACTGAAACTTTCTTTTCCTTCAACAATATAACTTAAGGGGACTTGACACAATTTATCTGCTGCAATAACCGTTGAATTCTCAAGTAGTCTAAACTTCAAATGGGTGTTAGCACAACAAATAGATTTAAAGGTGCCCTGTGCTCCTCCTCTTTGACAATGTGAAAATATATCTGCCCTGTCTTGGCAGGGCTGGATTAGATGTACTTGGAGCCTGGGCAGAGGAATAATTTGACTCCCCTCCCTCCCCCCATCCTGCAGAAATGGAAATCCACATGTATTGTAACTCATCTCTCTGTTTTTGTGCAGACAGCTCCTGGGCTGTTCTTCACCCTGCTTTTTGTCACCTAATTTGTCTTTTCTTCCTCAAGAGCCCACTCTCTTGCTTTTATTCATTTCCCTGAACAAGGAATTCTCAAAGTAGGGTGTGTGTGTGTGGGGGGGGGCTTTGAAAGGGAAACTGTGCTAATGTGTTTCTGGCCTTAAGTCTCTGGAAAGCATAGTCAGTGACAAAACAGAAGCAGAAGGCACCAGATCTAAAAAAAGATCTCATTTTGGAGGAATTTATTCCTTCCTGGGAATATTGTCTTCCACGAAGTAGGGCTGTAACTATTTTGTTTGGTTTACATCCTGTTTTCTTTGCTTCAAAATTTGAAAATTCTCATTTACATGTTTACCTAGACGATTTCCTTTTCCTCACTTCAAGATCTGAATCGAGTGTGCTCTAGTGGTGAAAGTATTGGTTTTAGAATTGGAAGGTGCAGGTTTAGTTCCTACAAAGCCATAAAACTCATGGTGTAACTTCAGGCCGTTCAGTTTCTCCTAGCCTGGCCTACCTTTTAGGATTCTTATAAGGACAAAGAAACTGATTTTATAAAAAGTAATTTCGTTTTCTCTTTTGATGGGATCAAGTCTAGCCTAGTCCTTAGCTGGTACACTATCACTTCTAGTTCTCTTTTCTTCTAAGGCCCAGAAGGATGCTTTTGAGGCTGCTGAGCACCCCAGAGAACCCAAATTTTCCAGAAAATAAAAACCCTCAAAAAATGGAAAATTTACACTTCCAGTGTAATTCTGCTCTAAGACAAAGTATGTGCCTCCATCTTGTTTTTTCAGAAAAATTGTATTTTTTTCAAATGGGATGTGTGCGTTTTTCAAAAGGAGGTGGGTGAACATATGAAATTGTGAGCCTGGAAAAATGACTTCTTCATCCTCCAGAATATGCCCATCCCTGATCTAAAGGCTCCATTTTTTCCTGTTCTTATCCATTGACTGTGACAGTCTAGTCCATCTGGTGCAGTATTTAACCAGACATCTGATGGAAAGTACAGATGAAAATAATGATTTAAATTGACAAATGCTGCTTTGCCTCCCCTGCTATAACCTTTCTGGCCATAAGCTTTTCATAGCCCTTCTTTATTGAAAGGTGATAGTGAAATCTAAGAAAAGAGAGGTGGTAACTCTATCCTACTGTCTCTACAAACTCTATTATTTATTTGGTTTAACTTAAAGGTATAGGCCTAGTTTTAATATTTAGATCTGCAGTAGACCTTGATATAACAGGGCCTAATACCACACAAATGATATTAGCTAGAGAAATAATGGATTATCTCCGTGATTTAGCCAATGGCTATAATATCTGACTTTACTCAAATGGGCTTAGAAACTGTAGAAACAAGTGCATCATTCTTATTGTGTTGAAAAAAACAAATTCCAGAAATTGGTGAACACCAAGCTGTGTGCAGGATTGGTTGCTCTTTGCTTATATCTTCCTGTGTCCAAATGCACAGACTAGCCACTGCTTGGGCAGCAAATAAAAATAGTATTTAAATGACTATTCATGCCCAGATCTAGATATAGAAGGAGGGCATTCTGGGCAGAGCAGGGCTTCCAGGAGTACCCAGCATTCACTGGTGGTCCCTTCCTATGACTTACAGTGTAGGCTGCCCAGTAGATGCTACAGATTCTGATTGTAAGGATTTGGGTCTGTGACTAAGTCCTTGCAGGATTCTGCCTGCAAGGATCCTGATGTTCATGGTCGGGGACAGGGCCACACATCCCACACAACAGCCCACTTGTGACCACAAGGGACAGAGAGTGGGAAGCACCAACTGCACCACTGCCAGAGGACCAAAGCTGTGCATCTTGGCAAACACCCCGATATGGCGGACATTGAGAACATGTATTTTTTTGAGGTATAGACTATCATCCTCCTCTGCCAAGTATTGTGTCAGTGGCTGGTGGGGAATACTCAGCATAAACTGATTGCATGGTGAGCCTGATAATAAAGCAAGATTAATATGGAAAAGATGAGAAGTTCTATAATAAAATCTGCTAACTTAAATCATCCACGTTTGTGTACTGGCATTCATATTTAGTAACAGTCCCAAGGCTGAGATTAAAGCTGTTTGGTAGGTTACTTCAAGGCCTTTTTATTGCTAAATCTTATTATGTCTCTAAAATGTAGAAATTAATCACCTGTCATCAAAGCTGCAGTGGATTATTGACTTCTAAATGTCTCTACAAATTGATTCATGACAGGGTGAAACCAGAGACTAAGCTAGCATTGAAATCCTTGTGCATGTGATAAAAAGGGTCTATTAAAAGTGTTTCAACAAATGCTGCCTATTTAGGTAATCATCACAAAGTGTTTCGCTATTGAATGTGGGTACAAAAGATCATTTTTAAGGCACGTGAAAGCAGTATGCAAAAGCTGTGATTGATCATGATCATGATCATGATCTTCAATTCCCCTCACCTGGGAATTGGCAATCTTCTCTGGTCAAACAGGTTTGGCAGGTTTTTGTCTTGGCGGGGGGTCTTTTTTGAGAAGGAAGCATTACAATGGTAGACTGAAAAGAGAGTTGCCATATATTACTTTTTAATTAAATTTTATTGGCATTGTGTAAAACTACAAGCACATTACCAACAAAGTAAAAAATAAATATGCAAATTCAGGGATTGAACAGACAGGTATCATGTACACTGTTATCAATTCATTGGTGTATGTGTTTTGCAAAACCCAGCTTGAGCAAAATCATCATTCCAATAAAAAATCCTTTGCGGTAACACTCTTGTCTTTGTTCTGATTAATATAGGCAATAAACTTATTCCGTTCCTCACTGCTCTCACAGCTTATTGACCTTTTCCTCTAGGTCTTGTCTTCAAGAAAGGCACCACCTTTGCAACTTCCTTTGCAGTTTGTGCACTAATTGGAAAGAGTGAAGTTTTCTCTCCCCGGCTATTACTGTTCCCAGTTTCAGCCACATAATGTTTTACTGGCATTGCACACCTTCCCTTGTTCCCTGCAGGCTTCCTTCTACCACTCTCGCAGAGCATACGCATTTGGCCACCCTATCATGACCTAATTGCAGAATCATGTTCTTTCCCTAGTAGCATATGGATACCTGGAAGGTTGAACAGACACTTGCAAAAATGAAAAGTTGCTATTGGAACTATTTCATACTGAAACTGCTGTGAATTTGGCTGCACTCCTTGAATGCAAAAGCTCTCTTACTTTTGCAAGTCTTCCTTCTGAATAGATATCTGTCCTGAAAAAAATCCCTTTTTTTGTCTTGATCTTGTATGTATAAAGAAGAAAAAGAAAAACCTGCTTATAAAAACCTTTCCTTGGACAACTAGCTCTCCTCTTTTTCTCATCTAAGTGATTTTTCACAATTCATCAGGTATATGCTCTCTACCTCCTTTCATTTGCCTTTCTCTCTTCCACAGTTTGCTGAGTGGCAGCATTGTGCTATTCTCGGCATCACTCTTTAGCAAGGCTTAGGGCTGTGCTGAATAATTCACTGATTTCGTTTCTGAGTCAAAGCTAGGAGTTTTGACTCAGAACTCCCCCCAAATACTTAGAAGCTGTGAATATTATTTATCTTGTAAATACTGTTTGTTTCCTCTAATTTAGTGCTTCTCAAGCTATCTGATGTGGGGGACGAGCAATTTCCCACTTAATGTGGCAGGGACCAGTACAATGTTTGTGCCCATTGGGTAAAATTACCTTTTTTCTTTCCTGGAAACTCACCAGGAACTGTCAGCCAGTGGCTTGGGGACCAGTACTGGTCCATGGACTTCCATTTTGAGTACCACTGCTGTATCGCATCTCCCTGGATTAGTTACAATGACAAATGGCAGTCCTAGGTAATGAGGAACCACACGATGAACAGAAGGAGGGCAGGGTACTGATGATGTTTTGAAATAAAATTCTCTAATAGTAAAGGCACTTGTGGGTTGGCACAACCAGTAAATAAATAAATATACCAGATTTCACTACATCATAATATTCATGGCAAATGTACATCAGAGTAAGGAAGTATCATTTAAATGCATATGAAGACATTCTTGCAAGGAATAATGGGTGTGTGTTTAAAAATGGCCTGAAGATTTGAGTACTTCTGAAAATGTATACCCCCATTAAAAGGTGATTTGTTTTTGTCTCAGCCCTGTTGAAGCTGCAGATCATTGACCTTTTATTTGCTGTGCTGTTGTTAATAGTACTACTCCTACTGCTACTAGTATGCACTTACTATTGTACTGAACACTTAGCAAAAAATCCAAAGAGAGGGGTCCAATATGGCTTGCAATCTAATAGACATAGTATGAAATGAATAATGGAAAGTGAAGAGGAGGAAAAGAATGTTATCTTTAGTAACTAAGTATGGTGAACATGCTCAAAATCATCATTTCCTTCCAAGAACCAGTATGTCTGGTCTGCCTTCCATTGTAAAGGTAAAGCTGGGGGGGGGGGGGGGAGGTTGGTTTTTTGCTTGCAAATAGTACAAAAAGACAATAATACAGGGAAGTAGGGTCATCATTTCTTAGTGATTTTGAAATTCAATCAAGGTATGGGTCTGAATAGTCCAAAAATAAGTTTGTTTTTTTCATGTTCGATGACCATTCCTGTGCTGCATTTACATGTGAATAGTAGCTATTGCAGATATGTTCTGCAACTCTTAAATAATGCATCAGTTTCTGACAGATGGTACTGAACACTGAAGTCACATTCAGGTGCTGGTCAGTGTTCATTAGTGTAGAGAGAAGAAGACACATCGCCATGAGAAAGACAGATAGACACAAACACAGAGAGAGAGAGAGGGAGAGAGAGAAGACAGACATATCTGGGTGCATGTTGTGCATGTCTGGTATAAAGAATATAAATTCTATATAATCTAAAATATATGAGATGAAATCATCCAACAGGCAGAAAGTGAAATATTGGTGGAATCATTTCTCTAAATCTCAGAAGATGACTTTTTTTTATCTAGAGGATTTGCCATCTGCAATTTCTGTGCTGCTCCATGGTTTGCTTTAATTTATCTGACTAATGACATGAAAGATGGAAACTGTTTTTTTAAAAAAACACAAAAAAACCAAAAACAAAACAAAACCACACAGTGTTTGGTTGCTTAAATTAAGTTTATGAGTTTTTCTTAAGCCTGCCAAACAACTTAAATATTTCATGACTTTCCACATAGGCTAGAGTTCTAATATTTATAACTCTTGTGTGCAGATTTCAAAAATGATAATTACAATTCCCAGGATACCAGACGTAGCAGATGTTCAGTATTTTGTTCAATGCTGGCAGAACTGCTTTTCATGTTGTTGTTTTTTAAATGGTATCCCACATATTTTATCCAAGATGATAAAAGAGAGCATTGTGGTTTCAGTATAAATTAGACATTGAGTTCAAGTTCGGGTATAATAATAACATTATCCTACATTTATACCCCATCCTGGGAAGCAGTGCAGAATAGAGATAGGGTTAAGGGTCTCCCATTTAGGTATTCAGTGGCATCATTAGGGCTGAAGTGAAGAATGCTGATCTTGTTCTTGTTTTTATGGGCTTTCAGTTTGGCTCTTATTTATGGTAATCTTGTCATAGGGCTTTCCTGGCAAGATTTATTCAGAGGAGGCTTGCTATTACCTTCCTGTAAGGCTGAGAGAGAATGACTTGGCCCAGATCACTTAGTGGGTTACCATGGCTGAGTGGGAATTCCAACTCCGGTTCTTGGAGTTCTAGTCCAAACGCAAACCAATTTGGTGAGGATACAAAATGGCGGCAACAGTAATACTAGTCGTTGCATTAACTTTGGGGTATCTGTGTTTTCTTAAATTTTAAAAAGAAATCAGTCCTGGTGCAGAGAGGAACATCAGTTTCACCTTCCATCTTCATTGGTCAGAGAGTCTACAGATGTGGGTCCAGAGGGCCTCAGTACATGAACATAGTGGGCAAAAAAGAGTTTTGCTCTATGGAGCCTACATTTAGGTTCTCTCTTTCTCTCTCTCACACACACACACATACACACATGATGCTGTGGCAGTTGGCAATGCCAACAGTTTCATTTAGAGCCTTCTAGCACTGCTATCAAAACCACATTGCCTCCTGCCTGTGCCACTATTCAGAAGTCAATAATGAAGAGAACAAATTATATTTGCTTGTCAACATGCCTGACAACCTCTGTAAAAAGTTCAGTGGGGGATGGAGGGAGAGAACTGAATGAAAACTGGAAACATTCGATTTAATACTAATTCATCAGTCTTAACATTGATTCTGAAGACACTTTATAACATTAGTAGTTACTAGTCTGATGATAATATTTTTATTTCTTTAAAAAATCAAAATTACTGAACAATTCCAAAAAAAAAGGCCAACTCTCCCAGATCAAATGCCCAAAGCTGCAAATTGAAGTAGTGTGAAATGTTAATAGTTACACAACCCATTAATTTCATTTCAAACTTTCAAAAACAGTGTTAAAATTGATGAATTAAGAGCAATGAATTAATTTTAACAAATTGTTCCCCAAGTTTTCCTTCCAGTTAGTGGGAGTGAAGTGGCAGAGAACAAGTAAGCAACCTGAGAGGCATGGGGGGCATCTTGTTTAAATTCCTCAACCTGGCAATACCATCATGAGTCTTCTTGCGGGGAGATCCAGCTGGGAATTTTGTTGTATATTTTGCTCTTTATGTTGTTCCAAACTCTCAACAGCGATCTTCTTATGAAGTGGTTAGTAAATTCTCTATCTATTTTAGCTTTATTGTACTATACATAAAGCATGCCATCCCATCCTACTTTCCGCTCCCTCAAGTGTCAGTGTTCTTTTGTCTGATAATGGAAGCCAATCTTGAGTCCATGACAATGCGCTTGCATAGCAAGACAATCTGAAATCAGGTAACTCACATCTTCTACATTCTTTTCGGTCTGTTAAGATTTCCCATTTTATCCTGGGCTTTTTGCTGTTCCAAATAAACTTTGCGGGATCTCTTTGCCATGTCTGTAGGGTTTGTCATTTTTGATGATAGGTAAGTTCTGAAGGTAAGTGTATGTATATATCTGAAGAAGTTTATCAGTATTATCCTTATTTTTCTCCTTTTTATGTGATAATATTAAGTATATAATTGTATCTAATAATTTTGTTGTTTTTAATATTTAATAAAAATTAGAATTGAAAAAAAAGATGAGTAATGGTGGTTGTGATATCTTCTGCTTTAAGAAACAAAATTGTGAGTCTCTCTTTGGATAGTCTGCACCTTGACTTGACTGGAGCATCCTTTGCTTCTCTGCCTCAGGTATCAAAATGCCCTGAGTCATCATTGCCAAGCCCACAGTTGTCTCCCACATCAAGTAAAGAGTGTAAAGATATTTGTGTTACATGGAAAGTTCACTTTGGCAATGCTTTTAATAGTGGCCTTGATAAGTCACGAGTGTGTGTCAACTGTTCAAGCACTGAAGACATACATATGCGATTGATAAACACAGAAGGCTGACATTAGAATAAAGCTGAATTAAAGGCAAAGTTTATGTGCCACAATTTATTGCCAGTATCAGCTCACTCTATCATATTTTAAGTTTAGAATTTTCTTTCTTTCTAAAAGTATTAATGTGAATTAATATGAATAATGCACTCTAAAGCACAGTACTTTGAGCTGACACTTTGAAACCCCATGAGTTTTAAGAAAAAATCTGTCAAGACAGTATCAGTAGTTCTGATGCAAGAGTTACTCCAGTCCTTAAAATTTATTGCATGGTCATAGATGGTGGGTTGAAAATATTAATTAATGAAGAATCATGAACTACGGGATAAGAAGAAATAATTATATCCTGCCTCTGCAAGTTTCTGTGACTTAATTGGGTTAAGGAGAAATGTGTTTCTGCTTTATTTCCCTTGAGGTTCGAAGCTGGTCAGACTTTGATAGTTATATGATACAATACAGCTATAGCCACTAGAAGGCTGAGGTAACATTTTCTGGTTCAGACAAGAAATGCATTTCTTCTCCTCACAACATTGGCACTTACGCCAATGATTAAAATACATACTTCTACATCCGTGGACATCATAGGATAAACTATCTGGGCTGTATACTGTATAATCAAGGATTTTGAGAGAAGGGGGGGGGGATTGAGAGAGAGATGAAAAGAAACTTGATCCATTGTTTTTATTGTATGAACCTGCCACAACCTAGCTCAGGATGATGTCAGATGATCCTCACTGTGAAAATCAAACAATCCTGGATGACTGGTAAAAATTTCCATGAACACATTTATGGAAAACATATTTTTATTTATTATATGGCTGCAAAAACTGCCAATAGCTACCAATGGGACATTTTTCATTGAACACCAAGGTGCTACTGTTTACTGGGTTTCTGCAAACACTCCACTGATACGAGCTGATCTTGAATCTAGACCATCCGAATGCCTCTACCCCCAACACAAGATTAGGTCTTTGTATGTCTCTCCATTGCATGATATAAATGGCATTCTGCTTCTAGAACTTATGTAAGCCTTTGGACACGATTTTAAACAACCCGAGAGAACACACCCATACACAAGCACAACCCTCTTATTTGACAGAAAGGTGGATTGACAAATATGTAGCATTATTCCAGATAATGAGAGCAGAAATCATAACATAAAATAGTCCTCTAAACAATTGTTTCTCTGATTCTCCCTAGAGGTCTGGGATTATGGTTGTAGCTCTGTCATTTTGGAATGCTTTCCTTATCAAAGATTGTCAACAAGGATATGCCAGCAACATATCCTCTCCAGAAGGATACAGGTACAACCATAAGTCATGAGCTCCTTCAGTCCACCTTGAAGTTATTCAGACTTAGAAAGATCTACACGTAGAGCTGAACATTTTTGGGGAATGGAATTCAGCACATTAGATAGGTATTTTTACATTCAGTCTAAAACCTGGGGTGGTTTCACTGCTCAGCAGACATTGAAGTCATTGGAGAATCAAAGGTTTGCATCCTTCAGCCCCCGCATTATTGACAGGGTGATGTTACAGCAATTGTCCATAGAATAAATGGCTATCCAAACTATTTTACATTGGTTTCAGACTTAAAATAGTAAGTACTTTGAAAAAACTGCATTTTAGGAATTCTGTTGACATAATTTCTTCTCCTGTGATTATCTCTTTCCTACTGCTGACAGGAAAGCTCATTTTAGAAGGAGTTGACATATAGATGAGATTGTTTTCTATCAGTCTTCAGGGACTTAGTACAGAAAAGCACATTGTGATCTTCTGCAGTCAAAAATTAGCCACATTCACAATAAACCCTTTAAAATCAATGAGATTGAAGTTAGTGATGACTAATTGGTATCCTATTGATTCCATTGGAACCAACACAAAGCATGGATCCATTCCAAGATATTTAGAGAGTTTAATACAGGACACGTGTATGTGGACGTGAACCTGGGAGAATCTCACATCAAAATAAATTATAGGTCAAAGTATGCATGCCTTTAATTGCATGGTTCACAGTCGCGCCCATTTTCAATAATTATTGATGTAAGTGGGCATCCTGTTCAACGATGAGAATGTAAGCTGGACTCACAATTTGATAACTTTGGGGATTCATGTTTACAGTCTTGAATGACTAAACATGACCCCAAAATGACTGAACATATCCCTAAAACCCTACTTCTGTAGCCTGGCAGCTCCCTGGCAAAAGCATTTCTGAGGCGTTCGTGTCTGCAGCACTGTCCTGGTTGCAGGGTGCATGGAGACAAGCAGTCACAGCAGGACCCTGAGGGGCTGCTCCAGCTGCCTGTTCTTGATGATACCCCGTGATGCTGCAGACATCATTCCCCAGGCCCCCAATCTACAGTACCTCTGCAGTGCACTTTGGTTGGGGTGCTGCCAGGGTGCAAAGGTAGATTTTTCAGGGAAGGGCCATCAGACATAAATATGACAATGGCATTCCATCATCATGGAAACTTTGACAATGCAATATCTTGGGCTTAATTTTAATCTATTACATTTTTGTCCTATTTTTCCACTAACAATAGTGTCCGAGCAGGTTAACAAACATCATAAAAACAAGGTAAAAAAAAAAACTAATGAAAAACAAGCTAAGTAATAAAATAATCAAAATCATCACATAGTCAAAATCATCAGAATCAATACAGGACCATTAAAATGATAACAATCTGTACCCCCAACATCACCATCACTATCTCCTCTACTTCTTCCATTTTTGTGGATAAAAGAGCTCATGAAGACATCTGACTTTTCCTTTTCCAGATGTGCTCCATCTGTACCCAGTGAAGCAGTTAATATAAGAAAGTAACTACCCATAGTGTAAATGCATTTTAATTCCTAAGGATTATTGTTATACAGTATATATTTGTGTGTGTAAGGGCAATATATTTAAATCCATGATGCAACTACTTCCAGAATACTGTCTCTAATTTTGGTCACCAAGACTGAAAAAGGAAATTCTAAAGCTTGAAACATGGACAGAGGGACAACCCAAATGATCAAGGGACTGGAAGGACCCCTCTATGAGAAACAGTTACAATGTCTGGAGCTTTTAACTTAGAAATAAGGGAGGATAAAGGGGGACATGACAGAGATGGTATAATATCATACCCTCCCACTGTCCTGAGTTGCTACTTGTCAGTAATCCTCTGTTGTACTACTTTTTCAGATGCTTTTAAAACATCCCAGTTTCTCTCTCCTCCTCCCACCACTTTCCCATTTTGTCCTCAGCTGCCTTCAATTGCTGCAAACTGAGTTCCAAATGCAAAAGTATTTTGCATTCAATTAACTCAGCAGGGGGAGAAGAAAGGGCCGAATATTGTCCTTCCCAGTGGGCTTGGGCAAAAGCAAGTTGTGGCAGCCTCTATTAACTTGTATGTTCTTCTTCATAGATAACTTTTGCATCTTTAGCCACAGATGTCCCAGTTTTAGTCTGTGAAATGTTGCAGAATACGTAATATTATGCAAGTTAAGGAGAAAGTGTACATGGAGAAGTGCCACCCTTCCCACCCCCAGTTCTAGAGCTTGGGGTCATTCACTGAAGTTGAATGGTAGGAGATTCAGGGCAGATAAAAGGAAATACTTTTTTTACACAGCACCTAGTGAAACTGTGAAATGCCATGCTATGAGACTGATGGCTGCCAACCTGGACAATTTTCAAAGAGGATTAGATAAATTCGTGGAGGTTAGGACCATCAAGAGCTATCAGTCACAACAGCTAGCAGTTACGACAGCTGTACATTATCTCCAGTACCACAGCTGTATGCCTTTGTTTATCACTTGCTGTGGAATACTAGATAGAGGATACAGCTGCATTCACTTTCTGCAGACAGGCTTCCTATAGGCAACTGGGTGGCCGCTGTGGGAACAGAGCTCTGGACCAGACAAGCCTGCAACATAGGGCTCTTCTTGTATTCTGTGTGTGTATGTGGTGATATGTGTTAGAATTTCCCTATAGGGCACAGACCTGAAAACAAAATCCTCTCATTGCACCTAAATCTTATTTTTTAAAAAGAGAACATATATAGTTACTCCCTGTACAGTTATATTTAACATCTGAACATTCTTGGCCATTACCCAAATGATTAAAAGGCCCATCTCTAATCAATGGGTGAACTTTTCCCTGGGTTTTCAGGGCACCTGGTTCTCCTGTTTCATTGTGTGACTCCTAGACAGTCTTGTTCGTTCCTGGGCTATTTTATTCATGTTTTTTGTTACTATTTTTGTTATTTTCTGGTGATTTTTTTTGGTGAGAGCCACTAAAATTTGTGTAAAAAGCAATGTTTTTACACACACACACACACACACACACACACACTCCCCCCCCCCCGCCCTTTGGTTTTCTTCAATTCCACAAAAGCTTTTGGGGTCTTTTCTCCTACTAACTAGAACATATATTGAAGATTCTTGAACTGCTTCTGTCCTTCCTTCCTTCTCCTCCTCCCCACCTCTTTCATAATAAATGCTGATGTGGCACCTGATCTAAGAAATTCATGCTGACCAGAAAACTGAAGGCATTTCACACAGGCAATCTACCCTCCACCATTCGCTTAAGAAGTAAGTGGAGATATTATCAATGGTCTTGCAAAAAAAAAAAAAAAAATTGCTGAATGGCTATATAAATCTCATAAATAGCAGAACAGTTGTTGTAACTTGTACTCTGTGGAAAGGTAGTTATTCTTTGAATGAGTCTGGATAGATATTGGATCATTGACATTTAGCCCAATGACTCTGGGGTCTACTAGAAGATTACTGATGAAAATAACCTTTGGTAATTATAAACTTATCTCCCTACCACTGGATGTGTGCATTACTCACAAACAATTACGTGAGTTGGTTGGGATTACTAACATTGTTTAACGTATTATAAACTGCTTTACATGTGAAAATATCTTTGGTGACTACAGAATTAACACTTCAGTGAAAACACAATAAAACAGTGTGATATAAACTCAATGCGATACAGTGGCTAGCAATATACAGAGCTGAAATCATTTCTCTGGAAAGATTTGTGTGAATAAGAAAGCTTTTAAACATATGCTTTAAAAAAATTAGTGCTTGCTTTATACTCAAGAGGACACAATTCTATATAAGTGGTGGGCCCTGCTCTGCATACTTGCAGAATAAATTTAAGAAGCAGTTGGTATTACCTAAAGATCTTCTATAGATCACTTTTGAGAGGGCAAGCGGTCCTTCAGTAACCTTGTTCCAAGTTAGTTAAAGTTCTTAACATTAACAACAAAATGATAACGTAGCCCAGTAAAAACATATGTAGAGCCATCTGGGTCAGACCTGAGCTCTACCCAGTACATTATTCCATTCCCAGAGCACTTAATTAGATGCCTATGGGAGAACCAAAGTGTGAGTGCAAGAACACCCTCTCATTCATTTTCCTCAGCAACTGGCTTTCAGAGGCACATTAGTTTTCAAATAGTTTTTATTATAGAATCATATCAAGATTATGCAACAAACGTTAGATTTTAATTGTATGCGTTAGACTTACTATACTAGTGTACACTTAGAAGATTATGGGTAGCTGATAGTCTGGGCAGGAACCACCTTTTAATTACGTGTAAAAATTTGGTTTTGTTTTTTAGTTACTTGTTCTCTTTAGTTTAGACAGATTTGTTGTTAATTGGTTAGCATGTTAGTATGTCTTTTGGTTTATTGCTAATATTTTTAGAGGTTTATTTGTATTGCGTGTTTTTGTTTTTTAAAAATATTTAATAAAACATATGTGTGTGTGTGTGTGTGTGTGTATACACATATGAGAAGCATATTAGTTTTGATACCAGAAGTAATATAAAGCCCTCACATCTTGTACCCATTAATAGTTTTATTGTCCGTCTGTTCTTTAAAGCTGCCCTCACTAATACCACCACGTAATTTTGTGTTGTGTGGAGTATTTCATTTTGTCTGTCTGAAATCTTCCACTATTCAGCATTGCTGGCTATCTGTGGATTATGAAAGAGGGAGAAAAACGTCTTCCTATCTCCATTCTCCATATGATATGCTTCTATCATGTTCCCCATTTTACTCACTTTTCTAAGCTAAATAGCTTCAAATATTGCCATTTTTCCTCCTGGGGAGGTTATTCTATCCCACTGATAATTTTGGTTTGACCTTTTCCAGCCGTACAATATCCTGTTTAAGGTGCAATGACTTGGGGCCCATTCACACTACACAAGTGCAATGCTTTATTGCACTTTAACTGCCATGGCAAGATCCTATAGAATCCTGGAGTCTGTAGTTTTGTGAGACACCAGAGCTTTCTGGCATGAGAAGTCTATCTCTCCCAAAACCACCAACCTTAAGATTCCAAAAAATGTTGCCATGGCAGTTAAAATAGAATGTAGCACTATAATTGTACAGTGTGAACAGGTCCCTATTTCAGTATTCCAGATGCAGCTGACATAGCAGACAAAGCCGATAAAAGGCATCCTGACCACAGTCACTTGAGTCTCAAGGGTTGATTCTAGTAATGCCACCAGAGGATTATGTAATTCCTTCAAGGAAAGTGCAAGCTTACTATGAACAAGCAGTTGATTTAATCTCCTGGGCCCACAGGGCCTTCATTTTGATAGGGTTCAGTCTCCCACTATTGGCCTCAGCCAGCCTGCCACTGTGTCTAGAACTTGCAGAACCTCATCTGATTCACAAAGAAAGAGAGTTGAGGATAAATAGCCTACTGATTACACCTTACTTCAAATCACTAAATGATTGCACCTAAAAGTTTCGTATGGATGTTAAACTGCCCCAAGGAAGACATGACACCCTCTGGCACCCCACAGCACAGCCACCAGGGCGGTGAATAACAGTTTCCCAATGCTTCCCCCTCAGATTGGCCCCACAGATAGGGAGTGAAAATAGCTGTCATATGGAATCACTCCAGGAGGACATCATCATCAAATAAATCAAAAATGCTGAGTGGAAGTAAAAGAATTGTACTCCTCCTATTTCTCTCTTTATAAAAGCCAGATGTTAGGGAGAACCAGGATAATTCAAACCGCAAACTGGATGTGAATCCAGATTGTCATGCTTCATGCAATGTGAGATCCATACAAACCTCTGAAGGTAGGGCGTTCCACAAATGGGTGCCACTGTGCTTCATGCTTCCCAAATCTCTAGCAATATTTTTTCTCTGCACAGTGGATAAATAAAATAGTAAAATAAAATAGTTGTAATGGTGTTTTAAAGTAATTTTCTGTACATTATAGAACATAAAGTAATGTCAGAATAACCTTTAAGATATGTGCTTAAATTGATATTCATTCATTTTATGCTGGTTCCTCAACACACATGAAAAATAAAGATATATGATTAATTTTTATCACTGTATTCCTAGTACAGTTGTGAATCACCAGTGTGGGGAAAATTTCCATAAGCTTTGGAGCGAAATTGATATTTGATAAATAGGTAATCACTGTTAATGCTGATTAAACTGTGATTAAAATACACTTCGGCATAAAAAATGCCCACATGTTTTGGTGGTTCAAAATCTTTATCGGGACATAGTTGACAGGGTGACTATTTTAGTTTAATCTTAATTGCAAAAATCATTGTATAACCCATGGTATACACTTCCTTTAAGGCACAGAATTAACAAACACTTGATTAGATTCTGTATTTGACACTATTTGTGTCCTTGAGGTAAACACGTTGAAATATTTGCCTGTCTTTCAGCTAGCTGAAATTGGGTATGGGTTTAAGAACTAGTGATACCTACGATGAACATACTTGTAACATTTTTAGAGGAGTGGGGGCATTTTAGAAGCGCCATCATCAACACAAATGGACCCTTTTCTCTCCAATGCTCTCTCTCAAAAAAAATTAACACTAGAATCTAACTAGCCCATGAAAATCACCACTCATTCAAATTTGGAATGGCAGGATGGTGGAGAGGTTGGTGGCTTATCTGAAAAAAGTATAATGGGAACCCTCTCCTATCTTAAATGCATGTTTGCAAGCATCAGCAGGATAACGGTCAGCTCACTGGAGTCATGTTCCCCAATAATATTCACCTTGACATGAGAGAATATTACGGGAAAGTATAATTCCATAGGAATTGTTGTGCGAGAGGAGGAGTGCACCCATGGAAACACCAGTTGGGGGGACATTTATGCTCTGCCACGTTAGCCAGAGGTAAGGTCAGCTTCTGTCTCCTCCCCAACTTAAAACAATGTCTTCCAACCACCTAAATTATGGAATCTTTCTTTCACCTTTTAAAGTTCCCCATGAACCAGCTACCAGCCTAAATACTCTAAAGGCAGCAGATTCCATCTGACCATGAAAGCCAAGGAGGGTCAACTCTGGTTAATACTTGAATGGGAGTCTGCCAGTGAATAGCAAGTGCTGTAGCCTGTATTTCAGAGGAAGGAACTGGCAAAACCACCTCTGAGTACTCCTTGCCTAAGAAAACCTCATTAAATTCATGAGATCATAATAAGTCAACAAATGACTTGAAGGCACACACACATACATTCATGTACCAGCTAAAGTTATGAGATGTTTCTTTTCCTTTTCCCTAAATGACATCTACAATTGCCTGTACTTTCATTTAAAAAAAAAATCTCCATAGAAGGTTCAGTTTGGCAACACAAAAATTAACAGGCTTGTGGTAAAAGGAAGCTGTGGTCAGCACCGACTGGACATCACCAATAACATCATCAACACAATTCTCCAATCTGCAGAGCACTTCAGCTGTTATCTTTCAAGCATTTTCAGAATTTTAACAGAGGCAAAGGGTGACATACACACCGATAAACATAAATGAGGCACTTAAAATAAAAGACAAGCAGCCACCTGATGAATGAGGAAGAGTAACAGTAACACCAGACCTGATGTTCATCTTGGAAAAAATGTATCTGTCATGCTAATTGCAAAATTGGGAACTAGTTGGGTTCACACCAAGAGGTCAGAATGCACTGACTTTAAAAAATATTACATATAACTTCATGCTTAATTATATCTTCTTGCAAAATACTGTATCATAGTAGATTTACATATGACTTCAAAGGTTCCTTAAATTATGATCCAGGAAAACAGAAGAAATTTGTCAATCCCCTGTTGTCACTTGGAGTCTAATGGTATCAATTCATCTCCATACCCTCAGTTTTGTTTTTATAGCCAATTTAGCAGTGACTTAGGATAAAGCTAAGTTCTGTGTTCTTCCCAAAGATGAAGAACTGGTTTTTTAAAACAACAACACTGAATCGTTCTGTTCTTAATGAATAATAAGTAGTCATTTAAAATAAATAATATTAATAATCACCAAAGTTGTCAAAGCTCACCCCATGAAGAATCCAATAATTTACAATCCTGCTGATGGTGACTAACATATACTGACCTACCAAAGACACCATTTCAGTCCTCAATAAAATTCTGAGAAAAACAGTTTTCTACTCCATATACTTCCTTCAACATTCTGCAGGACAACTTTCACATTTATTTAAACCCTGAGATAGATTTCTATCTCCACAATAAAAAAATAATGAGTACGTTATGTGACTGTCTTGAATCCACACCACTGGACTAGCAACGCTGGCACTCTCACATTAGGCTCCTGAGTGACATGATTATGTGATACAGCCAGAGTGGGCTTAAACCATTTCTAGCCAGTCTCTGAAAGGGGTTCACAGCGGGCATTTCAGCGTCCTTTATCACTAACAGAATAAGAAGGACACTATGTGGGCCTTTCCTTCCTTAAGTATGAGGTTTTTATAGTATCTTAATTGTATCACGGATGCACAACAATCTGTTTGAGAGGCAATGGTGATTCAGCTGCTTTGGAAGGGTGATGTATCCTGCTACCTTTAGTTGAAATTCTAAATAGCTGGCTCACCGGCCTGCTATAGAATGAATGTAAAAGCATGAACATTTGGTTTGCTGTATCAAATCAAAGGCCTATCTAGTCTATAATTCAGTCCCCACGTTGACCTATCAGATGCCTATGGGCAGCACACAAGCAGGACATGAGTGCAATAGCAACTGCCCACTCATCTCCCCCCAGCAGTTGCTGCTGAGAGGGATGCTGTCTTCATTACTGCTGGGAATCCGTAGTGTCAAGACTAGTGAGTACTGTCTTTGAATCTTGTTTAAAATGCACCCAAATTTATTGCTTCGTTTTGTACCAGTGAATTTCAAAGTTTAACTGTGCACTCTATGAAGAAGTTCTTCCAGTTTTCTGTCTCACTATTCAGTTTCATTGGATGACACCAGATTCTAATATTAGGAGAAAAGAGGGGAAAATGCATCATTTTATATGACTCTGTTGTGTTGTCTTCCTTACTCACCTTTTCTTTTAGTCTAAAAGCCCCCAAATATTATAACCTTTCCATCAAAGCAGAATTATTTAATTCCCCTTGCTCATTTGGCTTGACCTTTTCTGCACCTTTGCCAGCTCTAAAATCAGATGATATATTTTTCTGTGGCATGCACCCTTATACACGCACACACACACACACACACACACTTATACATATACGCACTCAGTAAACACTATTCAGGCTTGGAAAGTAACAGGAAGATACTTCACAATGGAAATCAGGACAAAAATTTGCTTAGATCAGTGGAGAGTTAAGTTAGTAAATGAGAAATCACAGTTCCATTTGCCCTAAAGCAACCAATAAAAAAACAATGAAACCCTTATGGATTATGCCCTTTCCCTACATTTTCTGTTTCAGGGTTATTGTATCAGTCGCATTGCAAAAGACCTAGATCAACTTTAAAAAAATATAAAACCCAATAGAATGATTACAGCCGCTGCCTGGAATGACAAGTATTATCAACAAAAATTAATCAGGCGCATCTTTTAGTGAACTCAATTAATAATGTGCAACAACAGGGCCTCTTTTCTTAAGATGAAAATTAATTAGTGGAGGGAAGGTCACTTGGAGATGCTGACATCACTCATCAGAATGCTCTGGCAGCTCCTAATTATTTGTCTTCCAGGCTTGGGTGATCAGAAATTATTGCAATACCTGAGCAACATTTTGAAAAAGCTTTGTGCACGGCAGTTTTAATTAGACCTGGTATTTGATTAATGCAGTGGAAGCGTTTAGATCAGCCTCTTATCATTGACTGACTTAGAAGTTTAAGGGAATAGCTGGGTATAAGAGAGAATCAGCAAAATATACACTTTTAAAAAATCCTGCTTCACAGAAATTAGAAGACTTGTAATAACTGTGTCTTTATGTAACTGATCTTTTAGTAAAGCAAATGAGAGGGGGAAAATCAATTTGAAAGAAGGTTAAACATCCCTCATACTTTAGAACACATTGTTCAAAACACCTTCTCATAGACAGTGAGAATATGTAAATAACAATTATGCACTCACCTGCTTGAGTATATAATTATTGTACTTACCATGTATGCAGAAAGCCAATATGGTATAGTGATTTGAGTGTTGGACCATGACTCTGGAGATTGGGGTTAAAATCCCTGCTCAGCCATGGAAATCCATTGGATGACCTTGAGCAAGTCATGCTCTCTCAGCCTCAGAAGACAAGTCCCTTCTGAGCAAATTCTGCCAAGAAAGTCCTGTGATTTGATCACCTTAGGTTCACCCTAAGTTGGAAACAACTAGAAGGCACACAGCAACAAAAATAATGCAGACATTTACACTAAGGTCATTTCCACACTAGACTGTTATAGTGCTATTATTCCACTTTCAACATCCTGTGGAATTCTGGGGTTTGTAGTTTACTGAGGCCAAAGAGCTCTCTGGCTGAGAATTCTAAATGCCCCTCCCTACCTCAGGATTCCATAGGATGTGGAAAGTGGAGTAACAGCGCTAGAACAGTATAGAGCAGAAATGGCCTATGAAGCAATTTTGTGAGGAAACAGAATAGGAAGAACATTGTCAAGAATGGGAAAGGTGCAAAGGAAATGGTTCAGAGAGTTGAATAGTATGCACTTTTAATTTCCACTGGTTTTTCCTGAAATTATTTAAGTAATATTGCTGTTGTTTGTTTATATAGCACTATATGTATACATGGCACTTAACAAGTAAAACAACCAAAAAAGTGGGTCCTGCCAAAGACATACAATCTAAAATGTATGGATAAAACCACAAACACAAATGGAAGGAAGGAATAATAAAACTATACCATACCATTGTAAAACAAATTGTCTAGATAAAATATAAAAATACAATAAATATAAAGCAAATTGACAAGTATGTATAAGCAAGCCATACAAAATTATAATAAAATAGTAAAGCAAAACTCCAAAAGCTTTTGAAAACAGTAAGGTTTCTAACTGAGATTTAAATATAACAAGGGAAGTAGCAGTCAACAAATTTCAGGTGGCATTTCCAAAAGTATGGAGCAGGAAGTGAAAAAGGGCCAAGCCAAGCCAAGGAAGAGGAAACCCTTGGTTGGGCAAGAAGCCTAGAGTTCCTAGAACACAGATCTTGGGCAGGCTGGTAAAAAAGAATTAAGAGCCGAAAGATAAGGGGAGAGCAGTTGTGTATGACACTTCTACAAGACGGTTAAGCACAGACTTCAGTCTTCCCAGTCAAAACCAACATGAATTCAAAGTTTAACTTTTCCTGTACTATACTGTTAATCAGTTAAGTGATATGTTATGAAAAATAAACTAAATACTTAACTATATTGAAAAGGTAGCATTTAATTTAAAAGGCGGTATTTAATTATAATGTGCAATTACATTCATTATATCTATATAAAAGTTTATTTAGAGATAACTTCAATACACAGCCATCTCTTTTTATTAAAGGGGTTCATATTCCTCTCCTTCAGAAAGCAAATATACATGCACTTTATTTGGATCAACATTTTAGAAGAATTCTGACTTATAGCTTAATCCACAGTAATATTTAAAGTGGAACACTTGGCTTTAAGCCAAGAGACCATGACTGAACTGAACTCGCTTAAATCCAGAGTTTTGGCTTTCCTTGGGTTATAGATAAACCTGTTTGGATTTTTAAAAGGTAAGCAATATATCAACATTTGCTTGTTTGTATGAGGAAACACAAATTTTAACTGTGCAATTTTAGTGTTAATTTTAGAACTGGATATTTACATAGATATCTTTAGCAGCCATATATCTCCTAGGGCTCCTAGTTAAAAGATATCATGTAGCTAATGATCAGTTTTCCCCTCCTTAACAGATTTTGTGTGATGAGAAAAAAAAAGCTGGTGGAAAACATTTTGGTGTGTATTATAAATGAAAGGTGACAGTATCTGGAATCCCACATAACATCCTATAACCAATGATCTCTACTTCCTCACCAAACTACAGACCCCAGCATTCCATAGGATATTGCCATGGCAGTTAAAATGGAATTTAACATTATATTTGTGTACTGTAAAAGGGCTCCTACATCCATCCTATGGAACCCTCTGATATGTAGTTTAGGGAGAAACATTAAGGCCATTTCCGCACGAGGTTGATACATCATAGCTGAGTGGAATTCTTACCCTCCCGTCTGCAAGTTGAACCATTTTAGCATCTTAGTTTTCCTCTTGGTTCTGCACATTTTCAGCTCCTAGAATGGTTCACTGCAGTTCACTGCGATGCGAAACAGCTGTATGTGAAAACTGGAAAAACTTTGATGTAAATCTGCCAAACTGGTTCTGCTTTGGTTTTCACCTACACGCCAAAGTGAAGCTTCGATTCACATTGCAGAAGTGGCTGGCTATGGGCGTTTCCATGCTGTCCCTTCCATCGTTTCCATCCCTATCTCTCTCCGCCCATCAAAGGACAGGTTGCCATCATTATTGTCTTTCTGTGTTAAACGGACAGTGGGAAGAGAGTGGATCTGGTAATGGACTGTTACAACATATTTTTTTCCACGTATCAACGAACATACATTCCTACACACAAACGTAGCAACACAGAAATGTGTTAAAAATGTGTGCGTGTTAACTAAAAGACATATTAAAGACAACACAAGAACAGTGATAGATATGATTGAATATTATGAAAAACATAATGAAAAAAAAATTTGTGACGATCTTTGTAGATGCAGAAAAAGCTTTTGATAATGTGGATCACGAATTTATGATAGTACTATTAAACAAAATGAACTGCGGCCAAAAATTTACTACATGGATCAGAGAAATTTATGAAAATTGTAAAGCCCAAATTATAATAAATGGGGATAAGACAATACCTATATATATCAAAAAGGACACTAGACAAGGTTGTCCATTGTCACCACTGTTGTTCATAATGACTTTAGAGGTTCTTCTAAGAGCAATTAGATCTGAAACAGAAATTAAAGGAACAAAGATAAAAGGTCAAGAGTACAAATTAAGAGCATTTGCAGATGATTTAGTAATTTTTCTGGAAGACCCTAAACAAAGTGCGACGAAATTGATGGAAATAAGCAAAAAGTTTGGAGAGATCGCCAGGTTCAAAATCAGTAAGGATAAAGCAAAGATGTTAAGTAAAAACATGAGAAAGGAAGAGATAGAAGAAGTGCTACGATTAATGGGCTTTAAGGCAGAAAAGAAGATAAAATATCTGGGTATCACAATCATGAAGCAAAATAATGAATTATATGAAAACAATTATGTAAAATTGTGGAAGGAGATCAAAAAAGAAATACAGAATTGGATGAATTTGAAACTATTCTTGATGGGAAGAATGGTAGCAGTAAAGATGAACATACTCCCCAAAATAAATTTTCTATTTCAGAATTTACCGATAATTACAAACAATAGATGCTTCCGAGAATGGCAGAAAGACTTATCTAATTTCATATGGGAAAGAAAGAAACCAAGAATAAAATGGAAGATCTTAACAGATAGAAAGGAAAGAGGTGGTTGTGGACTCCCAGATCTGAAATTATATTACTTTGCGAACAGACTAACATGAGTAAAAGAGTGGATCACACCAAGAAATGAAAGAATATTGAAATTAGAGGGTTCGGATCTGCAATTCAGATGGCATGAACACCTGTGGTACAATAAAGCAAAAGTAGATAAAGACTTTCTGAATCATTATTTAAGATGTTCTTTGCTAGAAGTTTGGAAGAAAGTTGAACAGAAGATGTACACTAGAATTCCATTATGGATATCAGCGCATGAGGCTTTATTTGGGAGATGGAAAGATTCTAAAGAAAGATGGCTCAGATATAACAACATAATAATAGAAGAAAAGAAAGATGTCTTAAGAATAAAATCAAGAGAAGAATTAGAAAAAGAGGGATTGCATTGTCAATGGTTTCTTCATCTCCAACTGAAAGAAAGATTTAAAATGAATAAACATCTGAATGAATTCAAGAAGATTATCTTTGAAAAATCTGAACACTTAACATCTCAAATCTATAGAATTCTATTAGATCATGAATTGGAAACTGAAGTGATTAAAGACTCCATGATCATATGGGCTCGCAATATAGGACACGAAATAAAATTAGAATATTGGGAAAAGAGTTGGAAAAATACTCAAAAATTTACATTAGCACAAAACTTGAAAGAAAATTACTTTAAGATGATGTATAGATGCTACTTAGATCCGGTGAAGATGAGTAAAATGTACAAAATACAAAAAAACAAATGTTGGAAATGTAATAAAGAAAAAGGCACCTTTTTTCATATGTGGTTTTCATGCCCGAAAGCAAAAAAAATTGGAAAAAATGTACATAAAAGAACAGTAGAAATTTTACAAATAAATATCCCACTATCCCTTGAGATTTTCTTATTAAATATGCTGCATCAAATAGAAAAAGACTCAATGAAGTATTTATATGGTAACAGCGGCAAGAATATTATACTCCAAGTACTGGAAAAATAAAGACACTCCCAAAATAGAGGAATGGCTGTTTAAAACGATGGAGTTGTAATCATTAGATGACTTAACCCTCACAATGAGGGGCGAGATGCAGGGGAAGAATGAAAGAGAAATGGTACCAATTAAAAATTACATGAAGCAAAGTGGGGCATTACAAAGTTAAACATTTTAAAAGAAAAAAAGGGCTATTATAAGAGAAGTAAAAGATGGAAATTTAAGCAGAAGGTATATAAAATTGATGAATTAAGAATATTGCATATGATGCCGGCAAGTCATCAGGTATAGAACAATTATAGAGAAAACTTATAGATATAAAGGTAATCATTCAAACAAGAGTGTGTGGGAAGTAGAAAATACGTACTTTGAAATCTAATTAAGGATTGTTTAAAGAAAATAGAAAATCTATGTAAGGTTAAATCTTTAAATTTCTGTAAAGATAAATAGAAGATCCTTATTATAACAGTATGCAACAAACAGTAAGAATGATTTGTATTTTATGCAATTGAAAATCAAATATGGTTTGTGAGAAGATGTACTTGGAAAGATTGAATGATTTTAATATATATATATGTGTGTGCGTGTGTGTGTGCGTGCGTGCGTGTTTTTTAAAAAGCAGACCAATCAGCGATGGCAGAGCAGGGTGAGGGAGGGGAATGGGAGTGGCCAGGGACTTGCTGTTGTGGGTGCAGCAATCACTGTTCTCCACAGTAGTACAATGTAAATGGGGGCGGAGTGCAGACAGCACAGTTTCTGAATTTCTGAATTCAGTTTCCAAATTGGAGTATAAAAACACTGCTCTTGACACGCAGTGAACTGCTCCTCCTCTCTCGTGCGGAAATGGTCTTAGAATTCTCAGTCAGAAAGCTCTTTTAATACTTCACTAAACCGTACACCCCAAGATTCCCTAGAAGGTAACCAAAGCAGTTAAAGTGGGATCATAGTGTTATAATTGTACAGTATTAAAAAGGCCCTTTGTCTGGAAGTTCCTTCTTACTAATTTGTTCAAACAAGTAAAGATTTGAACTAAAGCGAGTTTTCTTCTCTCTCCCTCCTTCCCATTTACTGAAGCCGTATAAAGCCCTTTCCCAGCCTTTGTTCAAGTTTTGGGGCATTTTCACAGACAATGCTGAAATTGGCCACAAGTATTTCTCTCTCTCTCATTCCCACTTCTGACTTTCTTTTGTGGTCCTTGGACAAAGTTCTACTTCATTGTATGAAAATGCCATCTCTGCAACGTGCTTGGACTGTACAGGCTCTGCAAGTGAATCAATACAGAGTCTTTTCAACGGTAGCACCCGTTTGTGGAACTCCCTGCTTTTAGAAGTTTGCATGGTTCTCACATTGCATCTTTTCTGCTATGTTTTTGTATTAGCTACCTTGTTTGTAATAGATCTCCAACAATCTGCTGCTTCTTATATTATTTGTCTGGAGCGTTTCATTTTGTCAACTACTTTGAAGGCCTGAGTGGGAAAGGTGTTTACAAATATAAATGAAAGGAACAGTTTTCTGCAATTAAATTATTTAGGCTGGCATGCATTCAAATGAATTCCACATGAGAGCTATGCCTGCCATTAGAATACTTGTGTCATCAAAGTGGCTTGAAAAATTCACATAGAGCCCCACCGATGTGAAAAAGCCAACGCAACTGCTCTTAGGGCCTTTTTGTACTACATTGTTATAGTGCTATTATTCCACTTTCAATGTCCTGTGGAACCCTGGGGTTTGCGGTTTAGGGAGGTGCATTTAGAATTCTCAGCCAGAGAGCTCTTTGGCCTCAGCAAAATACGAACCCCAGAAATCCACGGGACGTTGAAAGTGGAATAATAGCACTGTAACAGTGTAGAGTGAAAAAGCCCTTAGAGAGTTTGCATGGGGTTATTGAATGTGGAGTATTTAGAAAAAAAAGTAATTCTGAAATTGACTGCTTTTAAAAGAGATACTATATAGTATCTCTATTATATAGTAATAATTTCCTTTCCATGCTGGCAATTAGTAGAAAGGTGATTTTATCTATAGAATTTTTCAGACAACCATTCTACAACACAAAATACTCTTATATTTTTGGAAGACTGTGGTTGATTCAGAGATTGTGGCAAATGCTGTCAAACAGAAAGCCACACTAAGAACCTTTTCATATTACTTTAATTGCTCAGTTTACAGAAACACTATCTCCCAATTCCCTAAAATTAAAGCAATGTTTGAAGAGCGGCCTCAAGTGAGAGTTGTCAGTCCCATATCAAGTGTTACTTGATTGTGGGGAATTAGGAATACAAGTAACCTATAACAATTATACATTAAGAATAGAGTTCTTGAATTTCATGGCCTGGCCCCCCTCTTCCCTGGGTCACAGGATGAGGGGAAGAATCTCGGGTCAAGAGCACTGAAATAACTTTTTTTCTGTGAGCTGTTGTCCTCCACTACTGCATGGAAAAAGCTGCTCCAAAAATGGTATTTCTGTGCCAAAATAGCATGTGCAAATTTTATGCAGAGTAAGTCCCAAGCTGCAAATAGTTTTTGAAAACTGCAAAGTTTTCAAAGACTTTGGCCATTTCCACACTGGGAATTTAAAATGGTGCAGAGCAACCTCCAACGGAGGTCTTCTGCACCGTAGAGTGGACTGGGGTGGACTACTTTCTGTAGGTCCACACCTCAGTCCGGTTCTGCGTGACCAGAAGTGGTCGCGCAGCGTGGTTTTTAAAAACCTCTTTTTTGAGGGTTTTAAAAAGCAAGGAGCGAGCAAAGCCGTGTAGCTCCATCGCCCGGCTCCGGAGCAGATTTGCAGGCACGCGCAAGTGCGTGCCTGCAGATCTTCCGGGGGTGGGCTTTCCGCTGGCGAGCTTCTCTGGTTGGTGGAGAGCCTCCACCAACCAGAAGCCGCCATTTGGGACGCCGGAGGACTGCGGAGCAGCGAACTCGCGCTGCTCCTCATGGCGACGGACTTGGCCGGCCGGAAAACAAAGCTGGTAAGCTCCGTTTTCGGGCATTCCCCCCCCCAACATGCGGAAAGGGTCTTTCTCTCAGCAGGAGGAAGATTGCTTAAATTGCTCATTGCTTCATCCAAGAACAAAATAAGCAAATAATTATACTCCTACTCAAGAACACTTCGGTTTCTGGCTGGTTCACTGATTCTGCACCCTGATTGTTATTAAAAACAATTAAATACTGTACTGGACATCCATGCCAAAAACATGCTTAGATTTGCTGGCACCTATTGGTTGTTTGGATTTGGGCAGGCACCACATATCAAATTTGATAAGCTATCGTCTATCAGATACCGTTAAGTGTTAAATACCATTGCATGCAATCTATCATATTCTACCTGATAATAAGTACCACTACATCTCAGTTGCCAAATAATGTCAAATATTATCAGCCTAACTTATAGAAATCATTGCGCACTAATGATGTCAAATATGAAAACACTGAAATAAAGTATTGGACATTGAACATCTATGTGTTGAGAATCGGAAGATGTGTGTATGACCACTACCAGTATTTACACATCACATAACACTTACATGTATTAAAAGCCTTATTTTATAAGATTTCCAATCCAAGTATGAAAGCAAGTGTTTTGAGACTAAACAGTTCCATGATTTATACTTGTAAACAAGAAAAGAATTTAGATTTTAGATATAATGAATTTCTGTACTGTATCGTATTTTACCAGTACTGATTAGCTGAACTAGCTTGATGTTTCAATATGTGCAGTTGCTTAGTGAACAAATATGCACCAATGGGAAGGTGGCTGGGGTCCGAACCTCACACAGGATTAAGGTGAAGACTAGGAAATCTGGGAAGTAAGGAAGCTGAAGGGCTGAAAGCTCAAAAGGCAAGAAAGATGGAGGAAAGGTTCAGCATGCTCAGTCAGCTGAGAAATAGGAAGCTGGTGGAAGGAGAAGCTGCAGAAACAGGAAGAAACAAGAAGCTGTGGTGAACGTGGGAAAAGACTGAGGAAGCAAGGAACTAAGGCCAAAAGAAAGCATGCAGGTATAGGGTGTGTATGAGGAAGTCATCTAGCTTAAGCTGAAAAGGAATGGTAATCACTGGGGAGAAGGGGAGAAAAATATCGTGGTGAGTGATCAAAAAACATTGGGAAATAAAACAGAACAATGTAGACACTGATGAAAAAGCAGGAACCTGTGGACACTTGCTGAGGCATTCAGTTAGATAATGGTGGAGCTAAGCAAAAAGTAGGATGGAAACAAAATAACCAACATAGAAAAACCAGAAAATGGAGGATCAGTGCCGTATTGAAGCAGAAGTGAGTAACTCTGAAGACTAGTGGTGGCACATTAGCCCTCCAGGTTGCACCCCCCTGCACTGTACCTACTTCTGCAAAAATCATCATATTTGCCCTCAAATACACTGTAGGGGACACAAGGGCCCCTGGGCCCTTGAGGGCTCTTTGAGGCAAACACATTTTTTTGGAAAAACATTTTCAAATTTTTGTTTTGAGTCTTTGGGGAATCTAGGGAGGTCTAAACATGGTGGAAATGCCCTCCACATTCCCTAGAGATCATTTTGGGGTATTTTGGAAGGAAAAAAAAATCTGCTGATGCGGTTTTTATTGTTGTAGCAATTTTGTGACTAATCAGCTAGTTCCTGGCCTTCAGTCTTCTACTATCCCCTTCAATAAAACTTGCAAGAATAGCCAGAAGCAGCTACAGTAATTTGTTTTCCAGATGCAGTGTATATCAGAAAGACTATGTCTTTGTCATTTGGCAATTAGCAAAAAAATGAATGCATTCACTTTCAAGTAATTCATTTCTTGAATTGACAAATTATGAAGAATTGTTTAAAATCTAAGTGTTTGCGTATGGTTTGATAATACTGATGATTTTTTTAGAACAATGAAACTTTTCATTTGTTTTTGTCATTCCAATTACCTGCTGGAATTTGGCCCATTCACTGCAAATATTTTTTTTTCTCTATCTTTGCCACTGCAGTACTTAAATTATTCTTCCACATATTCTGTTATTGCTTTGAATATCAATTAAATTTGTTTCTCACAAATGGTGTACTGTTATACTTCAGCAAGGGGAGTGAGTAAGTCGTGTGTTCAAACCAACACATGTTTACCCAAGACAGAGGGAAATAACTGTGTGTTTTTTTATAACAAACTATATCATTTCTGTTTTTGTATTGTGTATGTTTGTTATTTGGATCATACCTGACTTACATTACCAACCATGATGCTCCTGTTGAATTGATTTCCATTTTCTTCCTTCTTCTCTCTTTAAAAAGCCAATTATATATTTAAAATTTTAGTGTTACTAGTTCTCTGAATTATAATGGTGCAAACTCATGTTGATAAATTCTCTGATTCAGACTTTTCTCACTTTTCAGAATAAAATGTGAACTCCATGTTGCTAATCATGTGGAGGGCCAATCCTACCACTCGGCATAGGGAGACAACCGCCTCAGGCAAGATGGCAAGAGCAGCCCTTCAGCCATTTCCCTCTCTTGGAGGTTAGGTCTGCCTGTGTTACACAGCTAGTGAACCCTAACGTAGTTCACTTCTCTTAGATGTGGTAGAGGTCACTATCTCTTTGTCAATATAAAAAATTCAAGTGCCTGTGCAGTTTGCTTCTATAGGCAGAATTGCCTGCCTGAGGCAGCAATATTTCAGCCAAAATTGGACGAGATGCAACAAATGCAGGCACCTTGGCCACCGCAGTTATATTTAGGAATGAAAACATTCCAGTCTAGGTAAGGACTATGGCCAGAATCCAGTGAAGTTCTTCCACAGAAGGAACCACTTCCTTCCACCAAACTGGGAAGAGACCACCCTCACCCCAGTAACCTATATGCATCCCCCCTAAACCAGCTCAGGTGGCATGGGAAACCTTCAGAACAGGTGTTGGGTGCTATTGAGGGCTGGGGAGCAGACATTCCCATTGCACAAGGGGTCAGGCATAGCAACACATAGCAACACATTGCATTTAAGCCTATCCCAACACAGGATATCCTTTGAAGGATATGGAATCCTTCACATCAATGGGTGCTGAATACGTAGTTCTTCTCTGCAATGCTATTAATCACCTGTTTGTCAGGAAACTCAAGGATGTGTGAGGCTGGTTACAGTCCTACCTTTCTTCCCCATCCACAGGCTGATCAGTTGGTTTTCAGACTTTTTAGAAGGGGGCTCTGTATGGGGTGGGCCAGCTGTTTCATGTCTGTTCATCTGGATGAGAGCCACAGGCTATGTGGGGCCTGAAGTGTTCCAAAACTACTATCTTTACAGCACCCTTGTTTTCCAATGGGCTAAGAAAACAAAGGCAGGCACCATATGTGCTTTTCAGTTGGACCCCTTTTGGCACCCTGTAGCAGTTAAATAAATATTGGAAGAAACTCCCACTGCCTTTTGTTTAGCTCTCTGGGGCTCAGCTGTGTGGCTGCTAACCCTAACTACATCACTTCAAATTACCAGTAAATTAACAGAGTAACACTTTCAACCTCAGAGCAGATTTGATCCAAATAGTCTTTAAATGCCATTTCTGTTCCTATTAACCTAAAGATCGGCATAGCAGATATTTTCGTGAGGCTGCCCAGCAATACAGGGCATTAATGGCTCAGTTGTGACAGCACTTTTCATGATGATTTATGATTCAGTGTTTAACTTGATTACTCCGCTGCTGACTCTGAATACTATTTCAATTAGTGCACAGAAGGTCACATCACAAATATTCCTCTATAATCTATTCCTATTAGCGCTAATACACAGAGTAACCAAATCTTTTCACCCTTGTTGATTCAAATCATCCATAGCACTAACTGCAGGCTTGTTTACCAGTTTGCTGCTCTGGACATATCCGAAATGATAATTTGCAATCCTCTGAGTATCATTAATAGCTGTACTATGCCACAGTGAATATAGCATCCCTTTCTTGGTGCCTATACTCTTAAACATTACCAAAGGTTCACGTTTGTTAAATGCAAGACATACTCTGAGGGAAAAAAATAGTAGAAGTGATTAAAAAACAACAACTTTGAGACCAATGGCAGGGATATATAAATTTTAGAAACACATCTGAATTTACAGGCTTCACTTGTAATGCAATTCTAGATATTTCTGTTGTAAATATCTGGTCAGTTACTCCAGGTAGGTGTCAATAAGATCATAGCCTTAATTTAATTTTGTTTTATTAAAAGGCAACTGTTCAGTCCTAGCACGGGCAGCTGATGGCTCTCATGTCAGTGGGACGGTGTATCTGCTCCTGCTTCTAGTCGGAACTTGGAGGAACTATGCAAGGTGCTGAACTTATTTTTGGGGGAGTGAGGAAGGTTCAACATCTTGAATATTCCTTTAAAGTTCAAACTAAAACCTGGAGCAGATTCAGTGCCCCCATGACGTATAACTCCCCAGCTGCCACCAAGGCATCATAAGCATGCCTACATAGAAGTAAGCCTCATGAAGTTCTATAGGCTTATTCCTGAGTAAGTGTATACAGTCTTGTACCTTACTACCTTTCTAAAATGAGTCATAAGTTAAAACCACGCTCTAAGGTGGTATAATTCTTTAGCAGTGTAAATAGCAAAGATGTTTTTCAGAAACTTCACTACAAATATTTGCTTGCCAAAAACATTTTAAAAAACATAAAAAAAAAAATCAAAGTACTCCAATAACCCACAACACTAGGATGTCCTTTTGCCCAAATTTCACTGAAGTGAATGGGAGCTGGGGAATTGTCCAACAGCATCCTAAAGTTGCCACACTGCCTTTGAAGACTGTGCAAAATGCATCCTCAGGGCTATTAAACGATACTGGCTGTATGGAGCAAACTGTGGCAATTTTTAAACCTTTCTGTTTCTGGGAACAATTCACACTGATGTTTTTGACACTTGGGATCAGGATTTCTAAAAGACAGTCTGCTCTCCCTGAACTTGCCTGGGTCATTAAGATCAGCCTCCCCCAGCTATCTGAAGTAAGATAAGTGGTGATCAGAGACAGTGCCTTTCTCTTGCTGCACCCTGACTTTGGAACTCATTTCCCTGAGAACTTTTCCTGGATGGCTCCACCTTTGTTCTCAGATCCATGCAAACAATTTGTTTCAGCCCAGGAATTTTATTTGTTCAGTTATTATGACCATTTTACCCACCTGTTTTGATTTTCTACTATTTTAGCTGTATTGTCGTGGTTGAATCATAAGCTACTCTGAGATCTATGACTCACAAATAAACAGGTCCATCTTAAGCAGGTATCCAGTGATGCTCCATGTAAACAAATGGTACTATCTTCCATGTCAATAGACTCTGCTGTCTCCTTAGAATTCTTGACTCCCTCCAGCACCATATTATTAAATTTCCTTCCAAGGGAGGCTAGGCTGTATCCCTCCCTGTAGTTTTTCTGCTAGCAGGCAAAGACCTGTTTGTTTAGAGAGCTTTTAACTGACTGCCTGGGAAAGACAGGGCATGCAACAGGTGGCTATTTCCTTATTTTTGATTGTTATCTTTTCATTGTATGTGCTTCAAAATGGTTTTTAATTCAATTGTCTGTTTAATGTTATAATATGCTATTTTAAAAAGTCCTATTTTAATAATTATGGCTGACAACTTGGATTGAGAGACAAATTCATTCATGTATTTAGAGTATTAATACCTCACTCTTCAGCCAAAAAGGCTTCCAGAGCAGCTTAGAAATCAGAATAAGACAGGATACACAAAGAAAAGAGGATGACATTGAGCAGGGGATTAAGTCCAGCAGATGCTAGCTGCTCTTCTCTCCCTCAGAGGCCACAGGAGCGGCAGCTGGAATGGAGGGAGGGCCTCTTGCCAGTTGCTGGGGCCAAGACACAGTTGGGTTGTGCCTGGGTTTTGTTCTCCCCCTCAGAGGCAGCAGTGACGGTTGGAATGGAGGGATGGTCTATGGACATATGGTAATGTTGAGCATAGGTGGAACTACAAAACATCTCCCCTCTCAAGCCCCCAACCCACTTTTTAACTGTTTCCACTCACCTTCCAAAAGTCCAATTTACTTGTCATTGGGGAGCATGGGAGCGGCAGAGAACCATCTAGCTATCTTCCTATAGCTGGACACACCACAATAAAGCCTTCGCTGGGACTTCCTGGGCATCCTGAAGAGCTCCTGGAGCATGGTATCAGTGCTGTGTAGTACAATTATCCTCCCCCAAACACATCTGTGTGTTCAAGTTGCCTGCAGACATATGGTGACCCTATGAATTTCATAGGGTTTTCTTAGGCAGGGAATACTCAGAGGTAGTCTTGCCATTTCCTTTTTCTGTAATATAGCCTACATCACCTGATAGTCATTGGTGGCCTCACATCCATGTACTACCAAGACTGATCCTGTTTAGCTACCATGATCAGGTGGGGTCTGGTACTTTTGGAGTATTTAGGCCCTACACATGTGGAAACTGATTTGCCATCTATGGATTATTGCGTTTTTATCAGTGCTTTTTTTTTTTTAAATCATGTTGCGAGCTGTTTTGAGTTTCAGTTTGGGAAGGAAAGTGATATCTTAAATAACTAAATGATTATGGATGTTTGCTTACTAAGGCCTACTAAGTAAACTTGTATGCTATATACCTCATACATTGTCAAATATCCACCTAGCCATAGGTAGCCAGCAACAATGGATCCAGACTTTAACCATGCTTGTATGAGACCAATTGAAATCAATGTGACTTAAATGAGTCCTGCTTAACTTTCATGGAGTCTTCTCTAGGGATGACTAAGTATGGATCTAACCCAATGATGCCATGAGTTTGGTCGAAGAGGAAACAACTGCTCTAAAGTAAGACAAAGAACCTCCCTCTTCCTAAGCAGATGATCCAATGACATCTTCATTGTATTTTTTTATTTATTTGTTTATGACATTTACATCTTTCTTTTCCTTCAGAGAGTTCAAAGCAGTATACCTCTCCCTTCTTAGTTTAAAAACAACAACTCTATCAGGTACGTCTGTCTGAGAAAGAATGATTGGCCCAAAGTCACTCAATGAGTGTCATGGCTCACTAGGTATGTAGACCTAGAACTCCTAGTCCAACACTTTGACCTCTGTACCACATGGGACTTTGAGCCTAAGCATGAGGTTTAGGACAGCTTTTCTGGAAGGGACTGAGATCTCAAAAACAGTGTGGGAGACTTCCTATTCTGATCACACCATTCAAGTGAGAGCCCTTTGCAATTGCTTTAAAATTAAAATAAAACCAGTGGGAGATATAGTCATAGACTCCACCCACACATACTTTGTCCTGGAGTCAAACTATTCATTATGTAGATTGAGGTGTGTTAGAAGGAAGTGATATAATTCCTTACCTATTCTGATTGTAGATGGACTGGATGATATATTTTTAATACTATCCCCAAATGAATGCTAGTTTACTACATGCAGTGAGTGTTCTATGTGAAGAGAACATGCAAAATCATGACACCCACTTGCATTCTTAGTAGTACAGTCTAGAATTCTATCATCTCAGTCCACTCAACTCTTTTGTCATAACGAGTACAACAGCTCATGCTGTAAATGGTATGGATTTTGACATAAAACTTTACTAGTAACAGTTGCTGAGATTCTACAATACAGATGCAGTTGCAAATAAGTAACTATGGCCCTTTTCACATGTGGGGGGGGGGATGGGCGAAAACACGCCAAAACGGAGCTTACCAACAGCCGGGTAAGTCCGTCGCCACGCGGAGCAGCGCGAGCTCGCTGCTCCACACTCCTCCGGCATCCCAGATGGCAGCTTCCGGTTGGTGGAGGCTCTCCACCAACTGGAGAAGCTCACCAGCCAGAAGCCCGCCCCCGGCAGATCTGCAGGCACGCACTTGCGCATGCCTGCAAATCCACTTTGGAGCCGGGTGACAGAGCGGCATGGGGCTGCGCACTCCATGCTTTTTAAAAACCTCGAAAAAGAGGTTTTTAAAAAACACGCAGCCCGGCTAGTTCCGGCCGCTCCTGAGTGGATTCTGGTGTGAAACTACGAAAAGTAGTCCACGCCAGTCCACTCTACGGTGTAGAAGACCTCAGTGAGAGGTTGCTCTACACCGTTTCAGAAGCCCGGTATGGAAATGGCCTATATCTCAGGTCCCAATTCAGCTCTAGAAACATACTTAATTGCCTGCAGAACAGAACAGAGGTCTGATATGCTGACGATGAGGGTCTAACTGGATTTCTTTCCAGCCCTCCCCCACCAGCTATTTGCAGTACAACAATCAGAATCAGGACCCCTGTCACAACTCCTCATCCCACTGCAGATTGCTAGTGGGAGAAGGCTGGAAACATCATCCTCTTGTGACTTGGTTCAATATGGCTGCTGGCTGTTAAGGAAGGTTTGGAGAGGCACTTGTAGTTATGGCAATAGTACTATGATCATGAATATGGAGCAGTTACGGATTCATAACTCTAAGTTATAAATCTGTAACTGTAATGTAGTTATGCTAGCCAATATGTGTGAAGTGAATGAATATGTCGGCTGCCATCTATATTATAGAGGTTATTTCTGTACTAGACTGTTATAGTACTATTATTCTACTTTCAACATCCTGTGGGATCCTGGGGTTTGCAGTTTAGGGACTGCAACCTTTGAGGCCTTTCCCTAAACTGCAAACCCCAGGATTCTATAGGATGTTGAAAGTGGAATAATAGCACTATAACAGTCTAGTGTGGAAATGGCCAGAGAAGGCAGGAAACAGAAAGGGTTGAGGAAAAACAGTGAAGCCATGCCTTACTAGAATGAATCATTTCAGGACCAAGATACATTTTTTGTTCTGTCTGGCAACATTATTCTTAAAGACTTTGGAAACAACAGGAGATTTCTAAAGATGTGGGGAAGATGATGTTGAGTAAACCTTGAAACTGAATAGGCTAGTGTTTGCTAATCCATAATGCTAGTTTTATAAATTTGTCTAATAAAAGACTCATAACAATGGTTTAAGGCTGTGTTAAACTCCTTTGTTACTGCCTGTGCTGCAGGTAAAGTCAAATCGTTCAAATGTTGCACACACAGCTAGTTAACATGGATCTGTTAATTTCAGCACAGATGCAACCCTCAGCAGGACATAAAAACAAACCAGGAGAGACAGCTATAACTTGCTGCTGTATCATAGCTACTGAGGCTTCTTTGGCTTTCATGTGCCTTTATATAACAGAAACAAATGCTCCATGCTGAAAACATTGCAAAGGGTCTAATTTGTTGCCCACATTATTTTTAGTGAATGTATCACTTGTGGAGAAACACCAGATTGTTGGCAACTTGAAGGCCTGCATTATTTTTCTTTTCCCCAGGGCAATAAAAGTTTCCCGTGTTATGCCTTGATTCAGTTTTCCCTGGACTTTGAAAGGACAGTGGCAGTTGATCATGCTGAGATTTCCAACCAAGACCATAATTAGAGCCTCCTGCCGTTTTTCTGATATGGGCACTAAGAATGTTATTCAGATTCACCAATTCATTTGCAGAGATCTGAGACCAAAACAAACAAACAAAACAAAGAAATAAAAAGCCAGCTGGGAAGACAATTAGCAGTAGTCACTAACTACAGACTTTGTACTGATATGACAAATACCACCACTTTGCAGTTTGTAAGTTACCAAGGAACTAATAGGTCCTGAGGATGGTGTAGCAACAAACTTCAGGGAAAGTTCCTTCCCATGCCACAGAGTCACAGCTGGAAGACCAGAGTCAGGAAAGTGGAGTGGATTGCACTGATTCTCTCCAGTTAATTGGCCAAGAGGCTGATTACCAGAGCCCCTTTACACTACAGAATTATAATATTGCCATACCACTTTGGCTCCCATGGTTTCATCCAAGGGAATCCTGGTAGTTTGTAGGTTTGTGGGGCACTGAAGTGCTCTGGCTGAGAATTCTGCCTCTCTCTAAACTACCAGTCCCAGAATTCCATGGGATGTTGCTAAAGCAGTTAAAGTGGACCATAGCAATATAAAATGTGGTGTGAATGGGCCCCAAGTCAGAAGGGTTTATTTAGGGATCATAAGAAGGTTATTTATGGATCATAGGAAATGACAAAGGCAGACCTACCAAGACACAGACTGAAGATATATTGACATGTTCCCTGGGGTGTGATGGCACTGTGGACCAAACCAGAACTGACAAAATTTAGGTAACAGCAAAAGCCGTTATGAGAGTTTGGAAGCATTCTCTTTTACTTTAGGCTAAGCTAGCTGTCAATTCAATCCTAGGCAAAGACGATGAATCTTAACTATGGTTAAGGTCTGCTACCTCTAACAATAATTAACAACAACAAAATTTGTTTGTTTGGATACCATGTTATGCTGTAATTAACTGGGAAATGTAAATATCTGAACTTTTCCATGCCATGCCAGAAAACAGGAAAGGAGGCTCAAAAAAAATATGCTAAACCATGGTTTAAAGCTACATCCCTTGACCAGTCAGCTTCCTGATCAGTTGGAAAGCAACTCCCATCTTCCTTGAAAAGTATGCTAGCTGAGATTATAGGAGTTGTCATCTGAAACATTTAATGTTGAATTGGAGAAAGTTATATTAGTGATATGTTTGAGCCAGGGGGAGCTGATGGCTTCCATGTTGGTGGGATGGAGAATCCACTTTGAATTTTATACTGAACTTTAAAGAAGGTATCCAAGGTGCTCAGCTTTGTCTCTAAAACAGGTTTAGCAGCATCTTGCATAGCTTCTTTCATGTTCATAATAAAACTCAGTGTGGATTCAGCATCTCACTGACATAGAAGCTACCAGACACTACTGGCTGGAATGCAACCATGGTCTAAGGCTGAAGTTAATCATGTGTTATGTGGATGCTGTATAAGCAGACAGTACTGCATCTCTTCCTCCTTTTCTTTCTCACACACAATGTACAGTGACACAAAATGTATGCATGTATGCATGTATGTGACTTCAAGTGGCCTGTCAACTGGTGGCAACCTCATGAATTTCTTAGGCAAGGAATACCAGAGGTGGTTTTGCCAATTCGCTTCCTTGAAATATAGATTACAGCAGCTCATATTTCTTGGCAGTCTCCTATCTAAGTGCTATCCATGGATGATCCAGCTCAGCTTTGCTTTGAAATTTGAAAGTAGCAGCCAAGTAAATGGAATGAGACAGAGACTCACATTGAAATGTCATCATATCACAGGTTTAATATATCTCACACAGAGCTTGGAAAAATTAGTGGCTCAGATCCTTCATCAGGTTTTAGATATGATGGAACTCCATCGTCATAGCTATGTCTCCTGATGTGAGCCCCTAGAACCCACCTTAGAAACCAAGCAGCAACATGAACACAAGCATTTCCAAAGCTCTGGCGGGTGGGAGAGTGAGTGAATAAGCATTCATCCCTCTTCCAGCAGGGAGGTACTTTTCAACAGACAGCTGTAGGGACCCTTGTGAGTCTCGTCACACCTGCTTGTTATTAACTTGTCACAACTGCTTATTAAGTGCCTTGCTACAAGAATGACCCACTCCCAACAGCTTGGAAATCACTATGTTGGTAGCACTGCCTGGCTTCTAAAGGTGTTTTTTAGGGGGCACTCTCAGTCATGGGTACTGGTGCAATGACCATAAAAGTGAATTCAAAACTTTACAATGATCTAAGTCTGCTTACAACATTATAAATATTGAATATCATGCCAGCCATTGTTTTTGGACTACACCTTTCAGATTGCTCCAGTGTGTATGGTCAAGGGCCATGCTGTCTGGGGGATTCTGGGAACTATGGTCAAGAAAAGTAACTTCTCTGAGCTCTCACCTTATAAGAGAAGAAGAGTGCAGAGTAAGAGAAATGGAGTTGCTGCTGCTTATTTTGACAGCCACATATTGATTGGAAAACACTGCTGTGCATGAATTTAGGGAAAGTCAGCCCCTAGTGTCTCCTGCAATCATTTGGTAAGAGGCCATGCTGGTTCCTAGGGATACTGGAACCTGACCTTCCAGCCACACTAACTGGGTCTTGGCCCTCTGAAGGGCGATTTCTTCGACATGGTGCACCATACCCTCCAGATCATTACCCCTTGGTAAAACGTGTAGCTTAACTTGATCAGAAAAAGAGAAGAAATATTTGTGATACAGATTGATGTTATTTATTGCCATTCATAACCTCTCTGTTTAAAATAATTTTTGCTGTGATTTACTGCTTTTTATATTTATGAGAGACAGACTGAGGCACAGTATGTTTCTATCTGCTTTTTCTGATATCACCCTTTATCTTAGGGGAAATTTTTCTTCCTTTTTTTGATTGAATGTTTGATAGACTGCTTAGCTCTTCCTACTAAAGAGAACCTGTAGGTAAAACACTGGCTCCAGTGTTAAATGGAATTGTACTTTTCATAACTGTGGAGCCAGCATGTTTGCCTGATGTTTTTTAAAGAGAGAGCTTGACAAGTCATTTCATTCTTTCTCGAGGAACTACACTGAAAGAATGTTAAGCATGCGACAGAAAACAATCCAAACAAGGAAATTCACTGTTGAGACTTCAACGTGCCATATGTCCTTTAATGTTTAATTACAACAGGGGCACAACAAAAAAGTCATTAAACTCGCACCCTATTGTGCATAGGTATTAGAGGACATATGGTGCGTTTCAAACAGAAGTGCAAATTTACTAGCATTTATTAAGGTTGTAGGGTTTTTTCCTAGTTACAACTGCTTTATATGTTGGAAACGTTTGAAACCAGTGCCACATAGGGTCTGACAAGGCTGAAAAAAGTATTCTAAGACTAATTTGGGTTTCAGAATATGAATATTCCCACCAATTGAACTACCTGTCATTTGTGGTAGGATTGTGTGCTTCTGTGAGCCAAGAGGCTATGATGATGGCAGTAGTGCTGCTGGTAGGGTCTCCCATGTCAGATAGGCTTTTTCTGAGGAGCCAAACTAAATGTGCCAAACAGTTACTGGGCAGCTGCAGCAGTGGGGAGTGAAACTGGTAGAGGATCTCACAGAGACAACAGTGGTGGCATCATAGAATCATAGAATCATAGAATCATAGAAATGTAGAGTTGGAAGAGACCACACGGGCCATCCAGTCCAACCCCCTGCCATGCAGGAACACCCTCAAAGCACTCAAATACACTACAAAAAGGCTCCTACCTTCACCAGTGAACATGGGGAAAAGTTATATCTCATCAAAGCACTTCAGTGACGTCAAAAGATGGACTAATGCTTCTTAGTATTGCGCAGAGGGAGGCACGGTAAACCTCTTTTTGAACATATTTTACCATGAAAACCCTATGATGAGACAATTGAAAACAAAGCAAGAGACAGTGCCAGAAGATGAAACTCCAAGACTGGATGGCACTCAGCAATCTACTGGGCAACTGCAGAGATAACTACACGTATTGTTGTAGCTAACGATGCAACTGGACTCAAGCTGAAAGAACATACAGCTGCTGACATGCTCTGAGATGCATATAATATGCACAACACATATTATAGCAATATGGAATGTGAGAAGCATGAACGGGGGGAGCTAGGCATAGTAAAACAAGAAATGGAACATGTAAACACTGCAATATTTGGAGTAGATGAGCCAAAGTGGACAGGAATGGGACATTTTGAGTCAGATAATTACAAAGTGTTTTACTCAGGAAATGAAAATCTAAGAAGAAATACAGTGGCATTTATTGCAAGGAAAGATGTAGCAAAACCAGTGAAAGGAGATAATGCAAAGTCTGACTGAATGAAATTAGTAACACATCTGGGAAAACCCATCAATATAACCATAATCCATGTTTATGCTCCAATTACAGAGACAGAAGAAGAAACTGAAAGATTGTGTGCTGGGGTCCAGGAGGAAATTGATCATACCCCAAGACAGGACTTCTTGTTTATCATGCACAATTGGAATGCAAAAGTAGGAAACAGAGCAGAATAAAATATTGTAGGAAAACTTGGCCTAGGATCAAGAAATGAAGTGGGAGATCAACTGATGAGATCAACTGACTGAATTCTGAGAGGCCAATAGTTTGATCTTTGCAGTGAAAGAAGCTACTGTATACAAGAACATCACTTAATGGCCAGTATTGAATGCAAACAGACTACAGTGGCACCTCCACTTTTGCAAGGTTCTGGGGCTCAGAACCCTTGTGAAAATGGAAAAAACATGAATAACTCCCCTGTGATCCCCTCCCATTCCCTTCCAGGACTCCTTCTTCCTTTCCCTTGCCTTTTGCGCACTGGGGCTAGAGGCAAGGCAATGGGAGGGGGAGCTCCAAAGGGGAGAAGAAAGGCTCATGTGAACCTTCCTCCCCATTCCTTTGCTTATTGTCCCAGTGCAAGTTCTCAGTGCCAGGGCCAAAGGCAAGGGAATGGGAGCTCCAGAGGGGAGAAAGAAGACTGACACAAGCCTTCCCCCGCACCCATTCCCTTGCCTTTGTCTGTGTGCTTGCCTTCCTTCTCTGAACCTGGAAAAAAGCAAGAGAATGGGAGGAGGAGAAGGGGGGAAAGCATGCATGCTCATGAATAACCAAATTCACAAAGGTCAAACCCGCAAATGTACAAGGAGGACTATACCTAATCTGAAGCAGAAGATGGAGAAGCTCCTTTCCCTATGCAAAAACAAGGCCATGAACTATTAGTATCAAAAACTAGAGTAAAACAAAAGAAGAACCTTAAACATTATGCCAAAATATAACTTGAAGAACCTCCAAGGAGAATTTTAAGATAATGTAAAAAAAAAGAGATTTGCTCTAATAAGCCTAATTGACCAGAAGTCAGAAGAACACTGGACTGAAGCCAGGGACATTGTCAGGGAGAAATGCAAAAAGACCTAATTTGCATCCTAAATGAAAGAGAAGCCTCAGTGGATGACAAACGAAACTCTTCAAGCAGCTGTGGACAGATAAGAAGCAAAAGTAAAAGGGGAGAGAAATAATTCTAAATGCAACAATTTAGTGACTTGTACAGAGGAATAAAGAGAACTACTATAATGACTAATGCAGAGAAAAAGGGGACAACAAAAAAAGGAAGAACAAGAGATCTCTTCCACAAGATCTGAGAAAGGAAGAGGAAATTTAAACCAAGAGTAGGGATGTTCCATGACAAATAGGGGAACATTTTACATGACCAAGTAGAAATAAAGACGATGGAAACAATACACTGAAGAACTATATAAAAGAAGTGAAGGGATGACAGATCCATTTAAGGAAGAACCATTTGAAGATGAACCTAGAATTTTAGAAAGTGAAGTGGACGGTGCACTCAGAGCACTTGGAGAAAAAAATCACCAGGAACAGATGGCAAACCAATAGAGCTGTTTCAGGCTACAGAATCTACTCTTGTTCTAACTAATATCTGTCAAAAAATGTGGAAAACAAAACAATGGGCTACAGACTTGAAATGGTTAATTACATGCCACTCCTGAAGAAAAGGCACAGCAAGGATTGCAGTAACCATACAAACACTGCATTCACTTCCCATGCAACCAAAGTGAAGGTTTCTTTTTGACATTGGGGTCAAGCAAGGCTGCATTTTATCACTCTAACTTCTACACTGAACATATCATGTGTAAAGTAAGATTAGACTCAAAGGAAGGAGGCATGAAAACTGAAGTAATATTAACAATTTAAGATAGGCAGATGACACCATAATACTAACAGAAAATAGCAAAGTCTTGGAATAATTACTGAAGAAAGTCAAGGAAGAAAGTGCAAAGTCAGGCTTACAGCTGAATATTAAGAAAACAAAAATAGTGCCACAGATGAGTTACATAACTTTAAAATAGACAATGAAGATATTGAATAGCTCAAGATTTCCATACCTTGGCTCAGTCATTAATCAGAATGGAGACTGCAGTGAAGAAATCAGAAGAAGACTAGGCCATGGAATGGCAACTATGAAGGAACTAGACAAGATCCTCAAGTGTAAAGGTATATGATTGAATACTAAACTCAAGATGGTCCATGCCATCATATTTCCAATTCCTATGTATGGTTGTAAAAGCTGGACAATGAAGAAAGCTGATAGGAAGAAAAACAGCTCATTTGAAATGTGATGCTGGAGAAAAGTTCTATGGACACCATGGACTGCTAAAAAGACAAATAAATGGGTCTAGAACAACTCATGTCTGAACTCTCCCCGGAAGCCAAAATGTCTAAACTGAGGCTGTCATATTATGGACATATCATGAGAAGGCATGACTCACTAGAAAAGACAATAATGCTTGGGAAGATGGAAGGCAGTGGGAAAAGAAGAGGACATTGCAGTGGACAGACTAAATCAAGGAAGCCACATTCCTTTTTTTTAAATCAAATATGTTTATTATAAAAAAAGGGAAAAAAACATAAAAAACATACCACTGCAATATCAATTAACTACTGTGATTTAACAACATACAATCTACCCATAAACAACCTTCAAATATACTAACACGCTTGTATACTAATAATACAAATAAACAATCTACAAACATACTAACACACATAGGTACGAATAATAGTGATAATACATACCAATTACTTAATCAATAAAAAAAAACAGAAGAAACTTCCCCCTTGAGTGAGGTACAGCATTATTATATACTCGAAAGTATCGTAAAATAAACCTCCCCATATTAGAAAAGGGAAAACTAGTTGTTCTGATTGTCTCACATCAGCGTCAATCTCTGATTATTTAATAACAGTGCCATTATCAACAATAAATCCTCGTTATCTTCAAACTTAATATTAATGATATCCCCCTTAACATCCCTAATCTATCAGAAGAAAACAATCCGCATCCAAACATCTTCTCCTTCTTCCACCTCCCACCACAACATTATCAGGGGAGTACCAACCAATAATTTATAGTTAACAAATATGAAAAATAAATTATATCATTTCTACTTGAACTAAAATAGATATCAAATTTCTGAAATATATCATATTCTCCCATTAGGCTATAGATAAAAATCAAAAAGAATAAATCAAGAAAAACCTGATAAGATCGCTCCTAAATAGTCAAGAATGGAAACCATTGGTTGAAATTTCCTTATTTTGAAGAAATACTGTAAACAACTCCCAGGCCTTATAGAATTTGCTGTCCATCCTATTCTCCAATCTATAAGTCATTTTATCCATCTGTGCAATTTCAATAACTTTCTCTAACCATTCATCAACTGTGGGGATATAGGTCGATTTCCAGTATCTGGCATAAACCAGTCCGGCTGCCACAATCAAGTTCCATGCTAATCTTTTAGTACAAAAATCCATATTGTTATCAGCACCAAAAATTCCCAGTAAGAAGAATTCTGACACTAATTCAATTTTAAATTTCAAAATTTTCTGCATATTAGCTCATATGGCATACCAGAATTTCTTTGCTCTATCACATCCCCACCACATATGATAAAAAGAGCTCACCTGATCTCCACATTTCCAACAATGGTTGTTCATATCCTTATTCATTTTTGCTAATCTGTTGGGTGTCAAATGCCACCGATACACCATCTTTAAGACATTTTCTTGGAGGGCAGAAGATCTAGAATATGACATATTATTTTTTCAGATTGTTTCCCAATCTTCCAAGAGGACATTGTGGCTTAAGTCTTTGGCCCAAGTTATCATACAATCTTTGACTGTCTCTCCCTCTAAATTGTAGGTTAATAGACTCTAAAAGAACCTCAAAAGTAAGTGTTTTTCACCTTTTAACATAAGATCTTCCAATTCAATTTGTCTCGATTCCACCCCTTCAGCTTGTGAATCTTTCTTAAATCTTTCTTTTATTTGCATACAGAGGAACCACTGTATATGAAATCCTTCCTCTTTTAACTGTTGTTGATCTTTCAATAAAACAGAATCCCCAATTTGTTTTAACAGATTCCTATAAGTCAACCAATTGCCATGTCTTCTCAATCCCATGATAGAGAGTGCCTATCCTAGGGTGGGTGGAGTATTTATAACAACAGCAACGGTCAAGAGAAGAGGTGTGGCTCTCTATGTCAAATCACTTTTGTGTCCTAAATTATGGTTTAGTGATGAAAAAGGCAGATTTCTGGGTGTTGAATGCACTATAGAAGGTTAAATTCTTTTGATAATTGGTATATACATCCCAGGTAATGAAAACAAGACTTTTTACAATGATTTAAGAAGAGCTATAGAGAATCAATCATATGAAGAGGTGTGCATCGTGGGTGACTTCAATGGTGTTATGGACCCAAAACTTGACAGAAGTTCCCTGCCATCCTTGAAAAGATCGAAAGCTATATAATATAAGAACAATTTTGGACACAATTGAATATTATGATAGAAATCCAGGGAAGAAGATGGCATTTATCTTTCTGGATGCAGAAAAGGCATTTGATAATGTCTCTTGGACTTTTATACATTGGGTGCTGAGAGAATATGATCTCGGAGAAGATTTCTGTAAATGGATTGAGACAATTTACCAAGACCAATCCGCAAGGTTAATAATAAATGGTGACATTATGACAAGCTTTGCAATAAATAAGGGGGTACGGCAAAGATGCCCGTTATCATGTTTATAGCTGCCTTGGAAGTATTGTTGATTATAGTAAATGAGGATCCACAGATAAAAGGCTTAAAAATAAGGAAAAAGGAATTGAAACTGAAAGCTTTTGCAGATGATGTAATCATATTATTGGAAGATCTACAAGAATCAATGCAGGTGTTGATGGAAATTCTACAAAAATATGGATTAGTTGCAGGATACAAGATAAATAAAGAAAAGACAATGATGATGACATTAAATATGACTAAAAAAGAGCAAGCTGATTTGGAGAAATGATCTGGATGTCAACTAACTAAGAAAACAAGATATTTAGGGATCTACGTAATGAAAAAGAATCAAGAATTATTTGATAATAATTATTTGAAGATATGGAAAGAGATAAAAAATGATATGGAGAAATGGAAAAATTTAAACCTATCACTCCTGGGAAGAATAAATGCTTTTAAAATGTCCTTATTACCTAAGCTTATGTTCCTTTTTCAGAATTTACCAATAATAGGGAATGAGAAGATATTTAAAGAATGGGAAAAGGATTTACAAAAATTTATTTGGCAAGGCAAAAAAACAAGAATAAGATTCAAAACACTTAAGGATGCAAAAGAGAGAGGAGGATTTGATTCATCATCCTTGAAAACTTATTATCATGCATGCTGTCTAGATTGGATCAAGGACTGGATTCAAACAGAGAGAACAATTTTTAAAGAATTGGAAGAAATAAGTAACAGATTTGGATGGCACAGATACTTATGTTATGATAGATTAACAGTAAATAAAGAGTTCAACAATCATTGCATCTGGAAAACATTGTTAAACATTTGGATACAAATAAAGCTGAAATATTACACAAAACTTCCAATATGGACCTCACCACAAGAAGCGTATGGAATTGCTCCAACAAAACAAGGAAATTATTAACATATCAAAAACTTTTGAAATGTGAGGGGGAGAAACCAAGAATGTACACAGCAGAAGAACTAAAAGAAAAATGACATAAGTTAAATTGGTTCCCATGGAGACAACTTAAAGAAAGATTTAAAATGGACCAAGAATTGTATGGATTTGAGAGAAGAGAAAATGAATTAGATCTATTGATGAAGAGAAATCAAAAGAAGAGAATCTCCAAACTCTATAAATTATTATTGAAAAGAGAAATGGAAACAGAGGTAGTTAAAGACTCAATGATAAAATGGGCTCAGAATGTGGGACATCCAATTGAACTAGAAGTTTGGGAGAGAACATGGAAAACTGATATAAAATTTACCCCAAATTGAAATTTAAGAGAAAATTTTTATAAAACGCTCCATAGATAGTATATGACCCCAATAAGATTACAGAAGATAACTAAATCTGGTCAGGGAAGTGCTGGAAATGTGATGAAAATATTTTTTCATATGTGATGGACTTGCAGAAGGGCAAGAAAATTTTGGAAGGGGGTACATGATGAAATTCAAAGAATTTGTAAATTGAACTTTGAAATGAGACTGGAGTTCTATTTGTTAAATATGTTAGGACAGCATAGACAGATAAGAAGATATTGTTATATTTGATAACAGCAGCGAGGTTGTTGTATGCGCAACATTGGAAAGAAAACAGAGATATAAATTTAGAAGAGTGGAAACTAAAATTATGGAGATGGTAGAGATAGAAAAATTAGCATTTTCTCTGAAAAATAAACCTATACAGAATTTTGAAAAAGAATGGAAAGGAGTATTGGATTGGATAAAGATATAAATTTTTAAGATGTATAAGAAATGGAACAAGATACAATGTAATTTTCTTTTCCTTTGTTAATGAAAATGTAATCACTCTTCTTTTATGTAAACAGACACAAAACAGTTTCAACTGGAGAACATAAGCGCGGAAGTGGGTGGGTGGGCGGGATACATTTAACAATGATGTAACCTACTCATTTTTCTTTTTTTCTTTTCATAATTAAATTTTAATAAAAAATTTTTTTAAAAAAAAAAGATCAAGAGGGAAATTGACGGCAGATTTTTTTCAACTGGTGGAAGAATTTCAACTTTTTGATGTGTGGAGGTCCAAACGTCCTAATGTTAAGCATTTCACCTTTTTTTCAAATTGACTTTGACATCAGTCAAGGTCAAGAACTGATCTTATATGGTTGTCTAGAAATATATGGTGTAACATCCAAAAAGCAGAGATTTTAAATAAGACCTTTAGTGATCATAACCCAGTAACTCTACTTCTCAAAGGTCAAAGTAAAAGAAGGAATTAGGAATTAAATGAAGCTCTTCTTTTGCAGGATTGCATCATGCAAAACAGAAATACAAGAATTTCTCAAGACCAATTTGAACAATGAAGTAGAAATCAGAGTAGTTTGCGATGCACTCAAAGCAGTGTTTCGAGAATTTTTCATTCAGAAAAATATTGAGTATAAAAGGAGACAGAAGAAGACTATTGATGACATAATGGAGAAGATTAAGGACTCAGAAGAAAAATTAAAAAATAACCCTTGAGACAAAGAGTTTCTATTGAATATAAAATTGCTACAAAAACAGTTGTCAATGTTCACAATGGAATAAATTGAAAAAAAGATTCACTTTCTGAAACCAAAACAATTTGAACATGCAAATAAAGTTGGATGCTGGTTGGTGTACAAGATTTGGAAGGAGAAAAAAAAAGGCTAATTTCTCAGATTAAGGAAGGAGACCACACAATTACAGATATTAGAGAAACAAAGAAAGTGCTTCGCAATTATTTCCAAAATTTGTACCAGACCAGCGTCCTCAAAGATCTATCTGACATGGAAGAGTACCTTCGTTCTGAAAATCTTCCAAACATATCTCAAGATTTGCACGAGATCCTGAATAAACCTATCTCTATTAATGAGATTAATGAGGCGATGGACAGAGCGAAATCCAACAAAGCTCCAGGGCTGGATGGTTTAACTGCTAGTTTTTACAAGCATTTTAAAGAACAACTTTTGAAGCCCATGCAAGTTATGATGAATTCTGTCATCGATGTGGTATCAATCCCAAGAATCTGGATAGAAGCGAATACAACATTGATCCCAAACAGTGATCTTACTGTCCCAACACATTAAGATTTTCAACCTATCTCACTCTTCAATGTGGATTATAAAATTTTCGTGTCTATTCTAGCAAATCATTTGAGGAAGGTTTTGCCAGACTACATACATGAAGATCAGAGCGGTTTCATTCCGGGTAGACAGATGAGATTCAATATTCGAACTGTGCTTGATATATTAGAATTTTTTGAGTCATACAATGAAAAAAAAGGTGCTCTTATTTTTCTTGACGCAGAGAAGGCCTTTGACAACGTAAATTGGTCTTTTCTCATAAAAGTAATTGAAGATATGAAATTCGGTAAGACCTTCACAAATTGGAGAAAGGCAATTTATAATGAACAAAAGGCCTGTATAATTATCAATGGTGACTCTTCGGAAAGTATTTCAATCTTGAAAGGAACTCGACAAGGTTGTCCGTTGTCTCCTTTGTTATTCATATTGGTGTTGGAGGTTTTCCTAAGGCAATTAAAGAGAGAAGATTCTATCCAAGGAGTAAAGATTGGGCAAGATCAATTTAAATATAAGGCCTTTGTAGATGATGTGGTACTTTTTTTAGAAGATCCTCTACTGCAAATTCCTAAAGTTAATGAACTTTTAAATAAATTTGGCAAGCTGGTGGGTTTTGAAATTAACAAAGTTAAAACTAATGTTACTCCAATGGAAAAACCCTATCCTGGGGTCTACAATTTTTGATATTAAAATATGATTCCATGTGCCTGAGAGGTTGCCCGGATGAGCATGTAGGCAGCCACGGTCGAACAACCGAAAACCAGGTCAGGCCAGTAAAATTCCCAGACACGTAGCCCCAGGAGACCTCAAGATGTGTAAACCCACAATAAACAAAGGGCCCTCAGCCCCTGAGAAGCCGATTTGAGTGGATTAGAGTGTTTGCCCTGAGTTGAGCAAATATCCTATCAAGCGAGGACCATTTACATGAAGTCACACCACAACCAAATGCAGCCGAAGATCCTGAGACTTTGGCAACACCTTGTAATCCCATTACGCAAAGGAAGTTACCATTGTGGAGCTTCTTTCTTGTCGCAACACCCATTGTTCTCCCTGGGAAAGGATTAGTCCTTCAGCTACTCCTTCCCCTACAAATAGTCCCAGTTTTTGAGCGTTTCTTCGGATCGCTCCCAGTTGCTCCGTCCGTTGAGTAATCCCCTCAGCCCTTTCCATGCTGAGTCCCACTTCTCTGCTGTTTTTCCTGGACCAAGGACTTCAGGAAAAGGTGCAGTATCACCCCAGCTACACCCCTTCAATATTCCCCTATCCAGTTTCCTCTCTTTTGCTCCTTAATAGGTCTTGAGTGAGTGTGTGCATGATTGTGTTGGTGTGTGAGACTTTCATTCAATAAAATCATTTATTGGACATCTTTGTTTGGTTTTTGGCTTGGCCTGACCCCGTAAAAACTGGGTAAAAAGACCCTGCTAGGTTACCCTGCCTCTTGCTTTGCTATTGCTCGTGCTCTGGCTAGTTTCCATTCTCCATCATGTGGAGCACATTGAGGTGTCCCCCAAGGGACCCCAGAAATCAGGGTAATACCAAGATTCTTTTGAAGAATGTAAAACCCTGTGAGAAAGAATTAGATCGAAAGGAAAGCAGGTATTCATTGTGTGCAAAAAGTGAAATATCTAAGGATAGAACTGACCAACAATAACAACCATTTGTTTAAGAATAATTACCAAAGGATCTGGGCTCAGATTCAAAAGAAATTGGAATTGTGGAAAAAGTTGGATCTTTCCTTAATGGGCAGAATTTCAGTTATAAAAATGAGTGTACTTCCCAAAACACTTTTTTTGATTTTGATGATTCCAGTCACAATTCCCAGGAAGTGGCTTCAATGGTATAAAAAAGATCTTTCTAAATTCATTTGGAATGCGAAGAAACCAAGAATTAAATATAAATGGATGACAGATACAAGACGTAGAGGAGACTTTGCAGTACCGGACTTAGGTATATGTTACGAGGCTGCATGCCTAGCCTGGAACAAACCATGGATCCTGTTGGATGATAGAAAATTATTGGCATTAGATGGACACAACCTCTATTTTGGCTGGCATGTGTACCTATGGTATGATAAAAGTGAAAGTTCAGAAGTCCTTTAAAAATCATGTAATACGCAAGGCACTCCTCACTGTTTAGGAAAAGTACAATTTTTTTTTCTATCCTAAAAAGTCATCATGGATTTCACCAAAGGAAGCCACATTCCTGAGTCTGCAAGACCTCTGCAGGACTGTTGATTATAGGTTGACTTGGAAGTCTCTAATTCATAGGGTTGCTATAAGTTGAAGCTGACTTGATGACGGTTAACAATAATCTGAGTATTATCCCTCTTCCAAATGCTAAAGATAATAAATAGTACAACCATCATCATTCTGCTGTAGCATATATAGGCTTTTCCTACAGGTTCACCTGCATAATCTTAGGAATCCAAGCAACCAGTGGTGCAGTAGTAAATGCTGAAGTGCAGGCACTCATCATGACAAACTCTCTAGCAATACGCATAAGATGAGTCCATGTCAATCTGTATTTTTTTAAAAAACACCACAACAACTTCTAGCACAGTTCCTGTCCTCTGGTGCTAGCTCTTTTGTAAAGCTAATGAATCTTGCTTTGTAAAGTTAATGGATTGCCCCAGTACTTATGATTACAACAGGGATAGCTCATAAACATGGATTCTTGCTGGGTGCTGCAGATAAACTCAGAGGCAACAGTGAAGTCCAAGGGAGAGATGGCAAATGATCTCATAGTCCCAGCTAATGAAAAATTACCAGACCTTCAACTGTGTGAGCCCTGGATCCACTGCTCCACAGCATATGACAGCCCTGACAATAGCAATTATATACTTTAAATAACAAAGTACCATTGAAAGAACAACTGGTTGTCACCCAAACTACTAAATCTGTACCAAATTTCCTGCACCCTTGTTTCCCCAGCAACAGGGAAAATTGTAATTCACCAACCACAGAAGAACAAAAATAAAACCAATATCGCTTCAATCAAGTACAGAAGTACCTTGGATTCACAACATTAGAGCAGAGATGGCTTGCAACTACAGCAGGTTGTATATGTTCTCTTTCTCAAATATCAGGGTAAGACATGAGCAACCCCCACATTAGAACTCAGATCCTAAGAACCAACCACCTACCATCCAACTGTCCCTAGCTGGCAGGAACAGTACTGATTAACCCCTGTTATCCCACTTTTTCAGCTGCTGTCCCATTTTCTCTCTTCGCCTCTCACTTTCCCCCTTGGTCCTCAGCTTAGTTCAATTGCTACAAAATGAGTTCAAAATGCAGGGGGGAAGGGGTTGGAGAAAAGGCTGGGCAGAACCTTTCCTAGCAGATTCAGGTAAAAGCAAACTCCTGCAGTCTCTCCTAGCTTGTATGTTTTTTGTTATTAATAACTTTTGCCATTTTGACTACAGACCGATGTTGCTTAGCCACATGTGTCCCAGTTTTCATCTGTAAAATGCTGGTGCTGGAGGGTATTTCACCATGATACCATTGTTTAGTGGTTTTAAAAATGGACAACTTATGGGCCTCCAGCTGTTGTTGGACCCCAACCTCACCCACCCCAGTTAGTATGGTCAATCATCAAAAACTATGGGGACCGTGAAGCAACTTCTAGTGGGTCTCAGTTTTTTCACTCCAGATTTAGATTGTCATTCTAGAGCTACAGAACTCCTTTAACAGAATGGTCAAACCACAGCTGTTATCTGGAGAAGAACAGAATTTAAAAAATAGATCAGGGCAGGCCACAACAGATAAGAATTTATCCAAAGTAAAGTGGGTTGATTCAATTTACCTCTCATTGGAAGCCATGAGGAGATTGTGAAGACTCCCATAATTACATGGGCAAGCTTAAGCAGAAGTGAGTAAAACAAGGATTGGCAATATATGGCCAGCGGGTCACATGAAGCAATTTCACTCACACCCCTTTTTTCCACTGCTGCTATTACTTCTGCCATTACACTGGCCCACTCATATATGAACAACTTTTTCTTTGTCTCTATTTCATCTGTCTCCAGAAGCCTGTGAGACACTCTACTGATTATCTCTGTGGCAAAGACACTTTGGCAGCCACATGGACTATAGAGAGCCAATGCAATTGTCAAAAGATTTCAGGGGCATCTTCAGGGGCAAATTCCATGCTGCCACAACCAGCAATGGGTTCTTAGCATTCCAGTAGAGCTCTTGGAAGTATCCCACCATTGTACCAGAAGGGGGAAGGAAAAGAAAGAAGAACAGAGGAATAATATTGTAAGGCAAAATTTGCACGAAGGGTTCAGACTATCCACATAAATGTTCAAGCAATACAGGAAGGATGTTGCAGGACTATGAAGATGTTACATATCCTGACACTTTTTTTTTTTTTACACATCTGAGAAAATCCTTTGTAGATGTACCATCAGCTGTTCAAAGAGATCCTCTGTCTGAGGAGAATCCTGGTCCATTCAAGACACTCCTCACAAAAGAGGAAGGAACTTTGTGTCCATAGAGATCTTTCTCACATGCACAAACACACATGCAGAGAGAGGAAACATGGTTGACAGGCTTTGTACTAGAGAACAAGGCTAGCCTGTGGCCCAGTTTTCATCTGCAAAATGTTGGAAAGTATGCAACTGCTAATATTTGGTTTTTAATAGCTTACCATTTAGAGATGCTCCTTTAGATGGAACCACTACTTAGCAACATGTAAACTACAGGCATGCCCCAGCAAAATCAGATGGGCTAGCCAGAGCAGAGCAAGAGCTGAAGCCGCTCTTGAGTTGTGAAAGATGAATCTAAACTACACATTTATAGCAGTTTGATGCTATTTTAACTGTCACAACTCCATCCTAAAGAATCCTTGGATTTGTTGCTTAGTCTGTTCAAGAGCTGCAATGTACTCAACTGAACTAGTCTCAAAGAGAAAGGACTCAAGATTTAATCAGGGTTCCTTTCAGAACTGTAGTTCAGGGAAATGCACCAAAGCTTGCTAGAAAAGAATTCTAAATACTGCACTAAATTACAGTTCCCAGGATTCTTTAGGATGATGAGCCCATGACATTTAAAGTGGTACCAAACCGATGTCACCAAAGTGTACAAACAGAAAACTTTCTCTGCTTATCAAAGTTATTCTTTTCCTGTTTACACCATTAGTTGGCCCCAAAACATAATTGAGTGTCAGAATATGTGAATCAAGAAGACGCAGGATTGGCATGGAAGCCATTTCTGAGATACACATTTTAGTGGGAAAAGAAGCTGTAAAGGCTACATCCTAACAAGGACAAAAGACCTGTATAAGGAGGTACTACGGAAGAGAATGAGATCCTCAATAACATGGTTGTATTACTACAACCACCACCAAGCATTCATTCCTGCTTTTCCTCGTTCCTGCTGTTTCTCTTGTTGGACATAGCAACATCACAGACTCTCAGTTATACTGGTTCTGAACATAAAAGTACCATTTAACCATCACAGGCAATCATTTTGATGGCTTAGTGAAATTTCATTACCAGCCTCTTCTTTGTGAGTAAGAGGGAGATGTCAGGTCTCTGGCCATCATAATGTATCCAGTTCTTACCCTTGTTTTTAAAGCGTTCTCCTGTGCCCTGATAGGGACCCCTTGCAATAGACTGAATCACACAATGAACTTTACAAAATGTCAGCAATTCCTCTGCATGCTCACACACTTGTTATTTTAAACAAAAAGCTACACATAGTCTCTCCCAACCCCCTTCCAAATAGCCTTCATTCACATTAAGGCCCAGTGGCCTGCAAAATTAAAAGTATTGAAGCGCACATAATCTCTGATCAGATTTTTTCCTGCATTTTTTTTTTAAAAAAATCCTAATGAAAAGATCAACAATATGAAAATTCTAAATTCTGTTACAGTTAGATGGGTTAGCAGCTGTAGCCAAATAATGCACATCTTACTTCATTCTGTGACTGAACAGGAGTGGGGTAGCATGAAGGGAATAGGGAGAGAAATCCCAAATTCAGCTTTTTAATGCCTTCTTTGCTCTTCTGATTTTTTATTAGGAATGTGTACTAGTGAGGAAAGTTGTTGTGTGCCTTAAAGACATTTATACCTTATGGCAATCTTAAGGCAAACCTATCATGGGGTTTTCTTTGCAAGATTTGTTCAGATGGTGTTTGCCTTTGCCTCCTCTGGGGTTGAGAAAGTATGACTTGCCCAAGGTCAGCCAATGGGTTTCCAGGGTTGATTGGGGATTTGAATCCTGGTCTCCAGAGTTGCAGTCCAGTGCTCAAAACCACTATACCACACTGGCTCTGTGTCAGATGCCTTTCCCCAATGAAAACCTATGGTTCTTTCACACTATGCAGTAGTTTGTTCTTGTTGTTGTTGTTGGTGGTGTACTATACAGTTACAGTACCGTGACTCCATATGAAATACCATGGATGCATCCTATGGAAGTCTGGGGAGGCCCTATAGCCCTCTGGCCTTCTCCAAAACTCTGGCCCTAAATGTCCCTCTCCCAAACTGCAAATCCCAAGATTCCATAGGATGTAGCTATCACAGTTTAAGCAGAACCATAGTGCTATAACAATGTAGTGATAAATGGCCCTTAGTGAAGTAGTGGGGTGTGCCAGAAGCAGAACAAAAAGTGAACCTGCATTTCGATCCACGTTGCTTTGTTTATCCATTTGCTGGTAGCAGCTTTGCTTCAGCAAGCAATAAACATGTGGAAGCTTCCTGATGGTTTTTCTGTTGACCAGCAAGAGCACATGGGTCAGCACTCTTAAGAGAAGACCAGCAACACTTGTACACCCGGGAAGTATGGTCCCATGCCTGACCTCTGACTGAGCGTGGTGTAACTCTTGACATATTATGGAATATTTTACTGCAAATTGTCAAATGGTAACAGCTGACCAATATAATTGAAGCAAAACAGGAAGACGTGCTAGCAGTATCCACCACTCTTTAGCTGGGCCTGTGCATGTGAATACATGCCTGTCTTATTTGCCATGCTCAGAGTTAGGTTCTGGCAAGTTCTAACTCAAAGCAAAGTTCTAACTCTTGGAACATCTGCTATGCATTTTTTTTTCTTCAATTAATGATGCAGTTTAACAACTTTAACAAGGCGATCTGGGGGTACCTGATGTTCCGGGATTGTTGAAACTAAGCAGGTGTAAGTCCTCATCAGGGTCTGAATGGTAAGCCAGTGGGAGCCCCATACTGACTGCTCAGAAGTATCCAAGAAAAGATGGATAAATAAGTTTTAAAAAACTGCTGAAGTTCGTAAACCTGGAGAATGACTTCCACCTCTGTGTAGATCAGGTACACAGGAGTTGAAATCTTTTGTCTACATTCCCTTCCTTGTGTTGTTAATGAGCACATGAATGGAATGTAAGAATTAAAGGGCTACCAAGAGATGTGACATAGATATGGAAGGACCACAACCCAATGAAAGAACATGTGCTTTGCAAGCAGAAGCCTCCAGATTCAAACCCCAGCATCTCCAGGTAGGGCTATGGAAACCCTTCTCATCACAATAGGTCAGGAGTAGGAAACTTGCAACCCTATCCTAATTTTAAAAGTCCACTTTAAGCTGCCAGTTCAGACCTCTAGGAAGTGCAGTTTAGCCTACTGCTGCCAATCTGTTGGGTAGGGAGGAAGGGAGGAGGAAGAGGGCGACATTGAAGTCAGTAACTTTTAGCGCTGGTTCCACCTATTGCTGTGCTCTGGCCCCTAACAGATTTACCACAAAGATAATATGGCCCTTGGCAGAAGAAAAAGATTCCCAACCCCTGCAGAAGGCAATAGTCAGCTAGAGAAGCCAATGGTATGAACTACTTTTCGTGTGTTGAGGGGGAGAGAGACAGAGGAACATGGGTCTATTACGTGAATGAAATTTGAGTAGATTCATTCACACTGGCCCTTTCCGCATGCAGTTATTAAGGTGGGCCAATGCATCTTGTCACTGAGGTCTTCTGAACGTTGGAGAGGACTAGGTTCAGTTTATTTGCCTTTGTTCCTCACGTAATTCCAACTAAATGTGCCCCCATGTGGTGGTAAAGTGCGGTATTTGAAAACCAGAAGAAATCGGTTTTCCAATTTTCCAGATCGATCCAATTCGTACTTTCACAGTGGTGCAGACACGTACATTCATGCCAATTTGAATTGGTAGTCAGGAGAGGGCTCATGGAAGGGGCCGGGGGTAGTACGGACTTACGCACATATGCACGTACCCACGTACGCAATGACGTACTAAACCATGCAAAAAAAGGGAGGGCCAATCACAGCTAACGGGGCGGGGTGACGGGAGTAGCGGGAGTGGCCATAGAGGAGGTAGTGTGGATTCATGAATTCACACTCCTCCGAATCAGAATAGAACATACACAGTAGCTGTGCAGAAGGAAATGAGGGAAAGTCCGCCTTATTTTGAGCCCAGGAAATCCAGTAAAAAACCGCACAAACTGATTCACCAGCCTCGTGCGGAAAGGGTCAAAGAAGGGGCTTATTCTGGTAACTGGTTTTTCCTGTGGTTTTAAAAACATTTTGATGAGATGAACCACTGATGAGACTCATTTGCATGCTATGAAAAATTCATAGTTTGAGGTGGCCAGGCTAAGTCTTTTCCAGTTATAATTGGCAATTCTGTTTGGCAAAAACCTAATCATCTGTTGAAAAGGAACTATGGTGATATATCCAAAAGGTGAATGATGCCTAGTTAAAGACATCTGCAGCCTGTTCTTATGCATGTTTACATAGTAACCGTCACCACCCACACACCTTTCTTAACTGAACTTATTTCCAAGTAAGCATGGATAGGATTTCACCTGTCTGGTTTGATGGTTACTGTTACTGTGGTGCATAGTCTGAGCCCGAGGTCTACTAAATATAATTTGATATCAAAGAATTGGCCATTCTAAACTGCTCCCCTCCACGTGCTTGCGAGGCCGCCGGACAAGCACGCACACGGACACGGCCGAACAAGCTGAAAAATACAAAACAAATCCAGGCAGGCCAGTAACTTTCCAGCATGCAGCTTCAGGAAACCTCCAGGCAAGTACACTTTAAACCTAAATTACGTATGCACCAAGCATACAAAAGATTCTCTGCCCCGAACAGGCAGCTTGATGAGATTAGCGCTTCTGACTACTCAACTGTCAAGCACTCTCCATTTGCATACTGTCTGCACTTTTGACAACTCCGTCAAAATCCAATCATTCAAAGTACTGACCTTTCGGAGGCTTTGTCTCAAGCCCGAAACCCACTGTTGTCCTCGGGAATGGACTACCCTACAGGCACATTTTCCCCTATAAGAACTCCTGGTTTTGAGTGCTTCTTCGGATCGCTCTTGGCTTCCATCCTGCCTTGCTGCCGCTCCATTCGCCGAGCCTTCCACTCAGCTTCTATGTGCTGAGAACCTCCGCTCCAACAGACTTTCTTTAGGCTACCCCAAGCTACAGGATCAGGTGTTGTATTTCCCCAAAACTCCTTCTTAAAATCCCCTGTCTACTTTCCTCCTTTTATTTTCTTAGGACTGTGTGTGTGAGCACGCAAGTGCACAGTGTTTCTTAGTTCTGTGTGAGTGAGTATGCAAGTGCGCTGTGACTTTACAAATAAAAGAATATAATTATAACTTTATCATGTCGTGGTCCTGACTCAACCTGACCTTGTAAACATTGGGTTTAAGATCTCGCTAGGTTACCCTACCTCTTGTAGTGCTACAGCTTGTGCTCTGACTAATTCCTATTCCCCATAATTTGGAGCACATTAGGTATCCCCCACGGGACCCCAGAAATCAGGGTAACAGAGTGGTGGAGAAACGCAGGCAACCCCTGTACCCCTAATTTGAGTGGAAGTCGTGACCCACTCAAGTCAGGCTGGTATAGATGTAGGGAACAGCTGAGTCAGATTCCTAGAGTGATGGGAACACGTGCAAGTGAGATCTGTGTGTCTGAGCTCCAGGAGCTATTCTATTGGGTTGGAAATCTGCCCCCCTTTCTCTCTTGGTTTGTGTGTGGCAGCCGCCCCGGCTTGGTCACTAGCTTCCGGGCACTGAATCAAGTCTGATAGCAAGGGTTGTGCACAAACTGTCCCGGGAATCACCTCCCTAACTTGGGGACTATCGTGGGCTGGGATCCAAAGCGCTAGGGCGTTAGGTACAGTCCACATCCATATACACACCTGGCAAGGCATACAGCACTTAGGGAAGAAATCCCCCAAAGGTAACACAGGTGCCTTCCGTTTAGAGTGAAAACACTGGTGCGTCCCGTCAGGATTAGAACTCGCGTGCATCCCGATTTGTAGGAAATAGGTGTGGGTGGTGAGTCCCAACCTAAGCAAGGGTTTTAGGAGTTTTCCCAAGGTAGACGAAAGGTGCCCCTCACCCAAAAAAGCTGTTAGGGACGGTTCAGTTAGGTTCCTCTCCCTCTGCCCCTGCTGCTTGGCCAGGCAGCATTGTAAGTTCCTGAGAATTCATTTTCCCCCTTCATTGTCAGGCGGAGTCCTAGTGAAGGTTTCCCTCAGAATCTAGGTGATTCTTCCCATCCCTGAACCGTGTCCTCGTCCTTTTGCCCCTAAGCTGTCGAGGTGGAAGGCTGGGCTTAGACAGGTAAAAGCAACATTTTCTGGGTAGGCTGGAGATAGGCTCCCAACTCTCTTCCCTAGTTAAGTTCCGTTGAGTTTGTTTCCCTAGAATCACCCAGGGGTCTTGGTGATCCTTCCTGTCCCTCCACGTCCTGGTCCCCTGTAAAAGTGGGAATAGAAAAATGGAAGTGAAGGACCTCATGCTGGAGAAAGAGATCAAGGAAAAGTTAGAACAGTGGGTTTTGAGCAAAGGGAAATGCCCCTGGAAGGAAGCAAGCTGCCAGATGGCAGACCCCTTCGTTACCCTAAGAGAGGCATATGCCCAAGCTCGTAAGTCCAAGAACCCATTCGGGTCATCCAAAGATGTGCTGGCTGCATGGGGACTTTGGCTTACAGCTAGATATACTTCAAGCACCCTGGTTGAGGCCAGAGCCAAACTCGCAGAATCAGATAAAGAGATTGCCCAGCTTCACGCCGAGAATGAAGCTCTGCGTGCGGACAAGGTAACGTTCACGTCCGTAGCGTAGGCCACTTCCCAGAAGCTTAATAATGCCACTCTTCAAGCACAGACTTGGGAAGAAAGGGCTAATTCATTAGAGGCAGAGTTAGCCCACGCCCGGTCTGCTGCCAAGTTTATGGTTAGACAAGTCAAGGAACAGCAGGAGGCTGTCAGCCGCACGGGTTGCATTAGGCGAATTGAGGCTCTGGAGAACCAGCTCCACACTCGCCGGGCATTAATTTTGGCGGTCTGCCCTGAGCTCCTCCCCTCATTTCCCCCTGATGCCCCCAGGGACCCGCTGTCAGAAGAGGCCCCGGCCACACTCCCCCACAACCCGGACTGGAGTGACCACAGGGTCCTGGTTCAGCCGGTAGAGACCAGATCCATGACTAAAAGAATTGCCCCTTTAGGAGAGGGAGGATCAGAAAGAGGAGAGGTGTGGGAGACTCAGGAAATTGAGACTCGGGTCCCCTGGAGAGCCACAGAAGCTAAGGCCATTGCAGACCAACTTGGTCCTTTGAATAAAACTACCGGGATCATGTGGCTTAATGCCGTGATCCATTCCCACCCCACTGCTAACGGACAGGACTTGACCCAGCTGGCTAGGTTGTGCGTGTCCCCCTCAGAACTCCCCACATTGGAGTTTGTTGTGGCCGCACGAGGGTTAGTCAGGATGGAGGCCCATGAGTGGATGAGGGAGATCATCTGCATCTTGTGGCCAGGACAAAGTACGGGTGTTCTTTACGTAATGGAGCAACAAGGACTCTGAGAGAACCCCGAGGCATATGTGGCCAGAAAGCAGCTTCTGGTCATACTAGCAGAAAAGATCTCCTTAGCTCCCGGTGGGTACAACTTCAACCACATGGAGTTCAAGACTCTCCTTTAAGGAGGTTTGAACCACAAGGCAAAGATGGCCCTGGGATTAGTGGACCCTGAGACTACGGGCTGGGAGGAATTCAGTAACAACGTCCGGAGGGTTGCTGACCTGCTCTGCAAGGCTGGATCCCTGAAACCCCCTCCCAAGTCTCATAGAAAAGAAGCGGGGAGTTGGGAGCCCAAACAAGAGGTGAGATACTCTAAGTACGGCCCCCACTCCCAGCACAGGAAGATATCCCCAAATTCTGTCCCAAAGGGGAACTGGAATTCACGTCCCCCTCCAAGACAGGATCACTGACCTAGGCAGGAGCATTGGCAGGCCAGGGACTCCTGCAGTCAGCCCAACAAGGCAGGGAGTTTCGCTCCTCCGCCTCCAGCTCCAAAACAGGCTACGGACAGTAGTGCTCCCAGGGAGACATCTGGTGGCTATGATCCCACTGCCCAGACCTACTCGGCTGACCGAGTAAAGATCTGGGGAATTTTGAGGAAGCTCGGGCTGGACATGAGCCAGTTCGACAAAAGGCCCACGGCAGAGCTCCCAGAGGCCCTAGAAAAGCATCTCCCAGTGGGAGGTAAACAGCCGGTTAATGCTGTGACTAACGGTCCCCCTCTGGCTGGATAGTATCCTACCTTGGAGATGTCAGAATAGGGGTGTCCCTGGTCCAAGAAGCTTCCTCGTAATGTTGTGGTTCGGCTGAAGCCCGACAAGTGGGGAAGATTCTGGGTGAAGGCAAGCATAGGGACCAAGAGGGATAAAACTCCTGCCACCCTTCTTGTTGACTCTGGTACAGCGCTGAACGTGCTACACCCTAAACTGGTTAGACACAGTGAGCCTACCCCCGAGACTGTCCATTTGACCCGGTACGGTGGGGGGGGGGGGACACCAAGCTAAAGCATGGACAAACTTCTCCATATCCATAAACACGTTCCATTTTAAACTGTGGGCTTGTGAAAACCGAGGGGAAGACGAGGGCCTTCTGGGCATCGGATTCCTCCCGGGAAATAAGCTCACAGTGGATTATGCGAATGGGTTTTTGTGGCAACTAGAGCAGGGACCCCCTGAGATCTCCGCGGTACACCGCTGTGCTGCTATCAAAGCCCCTGCCCCTGTGCAGTGCATTGCCAGCGACTCGTGGGTACAAACTTTCCCTGAGGTTTGGATTAAAGACAAAATTGAGTGTGGCAAGGTGAAGGGTGCTTGCATGTTAATTGAAGGCAAGGACTCCCCGCTGCAGAAGCAATACAAGTATCCAGCCGAGGCAGAGGAAGGCATAGGAAAGACTATTGAAGGACTCGTCAAATGGGATATGGCCACTCCTATGCAATCCATCTGCAATGCACCCTTGTGGCCCGTGCTAAAGGCTGACGGTAAAACATGGAGGATGACGGTGGATTTCAGAGCCCTGAACTTCATCACTCGCCCCGTGGCACCAGTTGTGGCTAAGTATAACGAAATCTTTTCTGCTATTGCTGCAGGAGCCAAGTACTACAGTGTATTGGATTTGGCTGACACCTTTCATTCAATACCACTGCACAAAGCATGCTGGTACAAGTTCGCCTTCATGTTCCGAGGGCAACAGTACGTCTTCAAAAGAATGCCTCAAGGTTTCCATTCAAGCCCTAGCATCTGCCATGCCCACGTGGTCAATATGTGGTCTAGGCTGCAGCCAGCCTCTCGAGCCCACGTCTTGTCATATGTGGATGACATTCTAATCCACTTGGATTTGGAGGAAAAGACCAGGAACATTACCCACGAAGTACTGGCCATCCTTAGAGACACTGGATTTAAAACCAGTAGAGAAAGCACAGCTGGTAACCATGGAGGTCAAATACTTAGGACTTTGCTTAGGGACTGAAAGGCGCATGCCTGATGCACAGCCGGTCGAGCTAATTGCCAAACTGCCAGCCCCTACTGACGTGCACTCTCTCCGCTCGCTCCTGGGAACCTTCAGTTTCTCAAGGGACTTCATAGAGTCTTTTGCCACCAAGGCAAGACCTCTGTATGCCCTTTTGAAAAAGAATGCCCAGTGGGAATGGGGACCTGCACAGCAGCAGGCATTTGCCCAACTGAAAGAGGACCTCATGAAAGCGCCAGCAGTAGCCCATCCCAACATGGCCAAACCGTTCCTTATACAACTAGCCACCTCAGATAGGAGTATAGGAGCAGTTCTGTCCCAGCAATTAAATGGCACTCAGTGTGTTATAGCTTATGTCTCCCATAATCTGAACCCACATGAAGCCAAATGCACCCCTTGCTAAAAGACATGCCTCGCGTTAGTTTGGGCTCTAACACACTGGGAATTTATGATAGGAGGCGCCCGTGTGATTGTCCAGACCCCCAGCACCACTTAAATATATCCTGTCTGGAAAAGTCCAGAACGGCCAGGTATCCAATGCAAAGATTGCCAAATAGACTGTTTCCCTGGTGTCACATGGGTGGATTTCCAAAAACAGCCTCAAGACCCACCGGCTCCCTGTGGTCTAATTGTGACCGGAGCCACATGTGAGTGCCCTTTACCACCTCTGATTGAGAACAATTGGCCAGTCGAGTGGGGAGCCTCTCTTGAAGAAGCCCAACTGCAAGGCTTTGTTTTTTGGTTCTGTGATGGTTCCTCCATGCACGTGGATGGCAGCCCCAGGACAGGCTTTGGAGCGATCCGAGTCACAGATTCCTTCACCCTCCAGGGAAAAGCCAGACCCCACCCCAGCCAAGCGGCTGAAGTAGAAGCTCTCAAGGCTATCTTAGAGCACGAACCGCTTGACTGCCCCCTAGCCATCTACACTGACTCAGATTGGATGACTAAAGCTGCCAGTGTATGGCTCCCAATCTGGATCGAAAATGACTTAAAAACCGCAGATGGGAAACCCATAGCCCATCTGGATAAGTGGGTCAGTATTGCCGCCCAAATTGAAGAAAGGACTGCCCCTACATGGGTTGCTCACGTCCGAGGGCATCAAAGGAAAGGCACGGCTTCTTGTATATGGAACAACAGGGCAGATGCCATTGCCAAGGATGCGGCCTTACAATGCGCCAGCACTAGCCCATCCCAACAGGGCCAAACCGTTCCTTATACAACTAACCACCTCGGATAGGAATATAGGAGCAGTTCTGTCCCAGCAATTAAATGGTACTCAGCATGTTATAGCTTATGCCTCCCGTAATCCCCCATTATTTGGAGCACATTGAGGTGCCCCCCACGGTACCCCAGAAATCAGGATAACAGTTACACTGAAGGAAGTCTGATTGAGTTTGCTCATTTGCTTGTTTAGACCTTGTACTCCACTCCCAGAGCCGATTCCAGTAATCATGAAAGCTACCAGGAATAAGCCCCTCTAAATGTACATATTACCTCCCCCCTATACATACACTGTTCATTAAGACAGAAGTGCAATAAAATATATCAACCAGGTTATGCAATATTTCTAAAGGCCTGCATTTTTAAAAAATAAAGATGGAGAACCTTTAACCTCCAAGCAGCTTTGGCGTACGATATGTGTCAGTCATAACCAGTACAACCAATGGTAAGAGACTGTGGGAGCTGAGGTCCAATGCCTCTGGCCAAAGTTTCCTTCCTCCACCTGATGCTCCAGGACTGCTCAAATGGTACAGCTGCTGCCTGTGAAGAGACATTACATAAGGCATTACAAACTGAGAAACCTTTTTCCCAGCTGCCCCAACCTTAGCACCATAGGAAGCCAGGAATGGGGATAGATGAGTCAGAAATACCTCAGGAGCCCTGGTGGTGCAGTGCTTAAATGCTGGTATTAGAGCCACAAGGTTTGTGAGTTCAATCCAGCCGGGCTGCAGGTTGACTCAGCTTTCCATCCTTGTGCAGGTCAGTAAAATGAGTACCCAGTGTATTGGGGACAGTTAGCTAATACATTGTAAACTGTTTAGAGAGCACTTAGCTGATAATCAGTATAGAAACATACATGCTATTGCCATACATGTTGGAGTAAATTTATGTGGGGCTAGGTAGTGGTTACACTGTAACAGTGTAGTGCGGAAAGGCCTTAGACCCCAGGCTATAAAGGGCTTTCAGAATTAATATTACTACTTTAACTGTTCTTAAGAGCATGAGAGGCAGAACTGCATGAGAGACAGACAATGGTCCTGTAAAACAACAGGGGACAAATGCCAGAGGACTAAATAATAGTCTCCAGCATTGATATCTGGCCATCAACCTAGGAATGGCTCCATTGGAGTAGAATTCCATCCATCTCAATTCCTTATAGCCAGGTCAGAATACAGGGATTAGCAGTACTGAACACTGCTGAGAAATCAAGAAGGATTTGCAGGCCAATAGCAGGGCTAGATTAAGATATGCTGAGGCCTTCAGGTTGTTATATTTTAAGGGCTCCATAGCATTATCCCAAAATGTGTATTCTTTTCACAACTATGAAACACTGAAATTTAGTTAATCATTTAAATTTAATAATATTTTTTGTATTTAGAGGGCTCTCATAATCTGTAGTTTATTTAACTGGTGTTTAAGTCTGGCACTGTCAAGAGTCTTTACAACTGAAATTACCTTACCGGTCCTACCATTAGGCAGATTACAGAATATACTTTAGGGACCAGATTTAGATATTCTGGAGCAGCAGCAAATTATAAACTCATATCACTGCATTATTTTAGCACTACAGAGATGGAGAGAAAGGCTTGTAGATTTCACCATAGGTTGGCCTTGGGTACCATGTGCTACAATTATAGGGTAAGGGATACTACCTCAGACAGCCAAATATCTTGCATTGAATGTATGTATGATAGTTCAAAATGTAGCAGATCCTATACAAACCATTAGACTATTTTGTATTCCATCTGCAACTGGAGGTGGAGCAATCAAAGAGCAGTTTTACCATCTACTAGCTGTTTGTGTGAACTGAAAAGAATAGCGTGAGGTGATCTGTGATGGCTCATTCACACATACCCATTTCCACTTGATGCTCCAGTAATCTTGTCCAATGGGTACCAGTTTTTGTGTTCTAGAATGCCCTGTTTGGACATCATGGGCCTTTACTAGATCCTGTAGGATTTCACATTTTAGATAAAGATGTTTCACAAATACAGCCATTTGGGGTGCAAAACTTACGAGTGGGGGGAAAAGAACGTTGCTTTTTAATAAAGGCCAGCTGTAGATGTAACAGTGTAGTATTCTCTTTCTACACAACCCTGACTTATAGTGCAAACCATGATAAATAAATACAATGTCAAGTGTGACAAAATGTTGTGGTTTCATGTTGTTGGCTTGCAAATTGAATTTTTACATAAAATTTACACTAAATGGAACCTCATTATATAGTGATGAGGTCCGGTATGATCCAAATCATTAAAATCACTGTACTGCTTAATGATTCACTAAGTGGTACTGCAGTGCCATAAATTTAGCACTAGTTTTATGATTCAAAACACTAGGCTGAGACACCAGCAAATCGTATGTGGATCATTAAATTTACAATGAATGTCAGAGATGAAATAAGGGAGAAAAACACTTTGAGAGATCGGGATAATATGTGCTCTAAGGTGACATCCATCAAGATAAATGATCTTACCCTACTTGCGCTTGTTATTCTTCATTTTATTTGTTTTTTGTTTGTTTTTTTTTGCTTTGTTTTTGTTATTCTTCATTTTAAAATTTCCAGGCCTATGATTTCAAGTGGCTGTCATTTTCAGGCTCTTTTGTGAACAATTTGATTTGCATCTGGGTCACCAAATGGTGGTTCAAGAATTGCAGGTGATTCCTCAGCAGTTTAAATGGGGCTCCTGAGCTGCAAGAATCCAGAGGTACAGACACTGGAATCCAGAGTAAAAGAGGAAGGACTGCGATACATATTCATCACGTATAGTCATGGAAGTATTGCCTGGCTGGTTCAGATGAATGGGCCCTCCATCTCATCAATGTATTCTATATGTCTTCAGTAATTATGGAAAACTTTTCTTGATACAGTTTGGGATCAATTCAGTTATGTAAGGTCTCCAGAGCCCTCCTCTAGGTACTGCTGTCATATGAGACAAGGCACGTGGAAACAAGACAGAAGGTCTTTTCATTGATGGCATCCTATCTCTGGCATGCCCTTCTCAGAGAGGCTTTCCATCTGCTTACATTAGGATCTTTTAAGTGCCAAGTGAAGACCTTAGGGTTTTTTCTAGTGCCGTTAGATCTTAGCAGTCTGTTTTTATATGCTGCAGTTTTTTCACTGTCTGTTGCTTGTTTTACTATGTATTATTTTTATTCATAGTTTGATTGTTTGTTAGCATTTTATATTTTGTTTAAATTTTGTATTGTAATGTCTTGCATATTACCCAAAGAACTCTGCAGATTGAAATGTCTGAAAGCACAATGAATAATTTTCAAGCTTTCTCAGTCAGCGTTCAGAAAAAACTTCTGTTTCCTCTGTTTCCTCAGTTCTCTCTTCGGTTATAGGGTTGGCATATTAATGGCACTCTATGCATGCACATTACAGTATTGTCTCTCAGAGCAGCCATGGAGCCACCAGGACATACCTCTTCCCAAACATGATTGTTGTTGTCGGGTGCCTTCAACTCATCTCTGATTTATGGCAACTCTAAGGCAACCTATCACTGGGATTTCTTGGCAGAATTTGTTCATACAGGGTTTGCCCTTGCCTTTCTCTGAGGCTGAGAGTGTGCCTTGCCCATAGTCATCCAGTGGGTTTACTTAGAGGGGCAAGGATGTGAACCCAAGTCTCCAGAGTTATAGTCCAACACTAAAGCTACTTTGGCTTGATTCCCAAATGAGTATGCTTGTAAAAATAAGAGGGTTTTAGATTTGGATTTGTGCAATAGCTATACAAAACACTGTCAAGAAACAATCAAAATAATTTATCAAAGTACAGAAGGTACTCACTAGACCAGCACATGCCAGAATTCCTGTTAACACATGAGAGCTGTAGTCCAACCCAGGAAAACTGTTCAAGTTCTGTTCTGAATACAAAAAGGGATACGTTGCCCAGCCCTGCTTGTAACAACTAGTAAGCACTGTTTTTAACACATGAAGACTGTAGTCCAAACAAAAAAGTTTTCCAAGCTCTTCTTTGAACAGCAGAGCCTTTTCCATCTCTGTTTTGAACACTTTTAAAGAGTTTAACACATAGGGAAATTAGCTGAACCAAGTAAACTTCCAGTCAAAAAGAAATGTTTGAAAATTTGTTTTTAATGGATTTGTCCCATTAACTGGACATCTTGGTAGTTACATTTTCTTTTTAACAGCAAAATATTGGGGAAGGGCAGAAAAGGAAAGGATTGTGCGTGCAAAAAAAAGGAATTAAAATGAAATAATTTCTTTCCAAAAACAAGGAGTACCAAAAAAAGTGTAGCATGTAAATATTCTTTATCCTAATTGTGTGTGTGTGTGTGTGTGTGTGTGTGTGTGTAAAACTGCATGTGCACACACACACGTATATTTTTTGCGGGTTAGGTTGGTGGAAAGGGACAGGGGAATAAATAATTCAAAGGCCTGGTGATCACACAAAAGATTCAGTTGACTTGACAGGTATGAATTTATCTCACTTGTGAATGCATAACCTTTGAGTCTCACATGAGACCTAAATATTCCAAACACATTTCCTTAGGCTCACATCAAAAAGGCTTCTCATTTCAACCAAACAGCCCTTTTGGTTACCTGTAACTTACTGCCATAAATTTGAAAATTACCATAATAAAGGCTTACTAAGGAGTTGCTGTCTTTTGAGAAGGAAGCTGTGTTAACTCTTTGTTTTGCCAACAAAAAAACACACCCTTGAAGGGAAAGCCCTCCAATTATGCTGCTAGCTGATACAGCTCCTGTGGGATCTGTGGACTCAGGACTCAGAGGCATGGTCTAGTGCTCCACTGTCTAGCACAGCCCAGTGTGGTGAAGTTTCAAGACTGACCTGCACTGTGTGTTCAGCTCCAAGGCTCTTACTCAGACTATCAACATGGAGTCTGTAATACACTGAAACTCACTTGTGGCTTGTCAGTGGAGCTGTGAATTGCTTTGGGTTTTAGGTCACGGCCCCTCCCGAAACTGCAAACCCCAGGATTCCATAGGATGTTGAAAGTGGATTCATAGCACTATAACAGGCTAGTGCGGAAATGACCTTAGTCTCAACGTTAATTGAACTATCCAAGGGCTTTTCTACACTACATGGTTATAGTGCTATTATTCCACTTTCAACATCCTATGGAATCCTGGGGTTTGCAGTTTACTGAGACCAAAGAGCCCTCTGGCTAAGAATTCTAAATGCCCCTCCCTAAACTGCAAACCCCAGATTTCCATAGGATGTTGAAAGTGGAATATAAACACTATAACAGTGCAGTGTGGAAAGGCCCTAAGATACTGGATTCATTTGAGGGATAGGATTCAACACCTTGGACAGCTCCTTTTAAGTTCAGACTAAAACCCAGATCTGATACACCACCACAATTGACATGGAATCTACCAGCCACCGCTGCTAATACTTGTGGGTTTCAGCTTCTCATTGGTGCTATTAAACTTTAAAATTACTTTTTAAAGGTAAATCAGTCCTGTTACTCACTGTTGTGTTTTAAAAATATGTTCTCATTACTCCATACAAAGTTGAATAGGTAGCTTGTTACATTACTTGTGATAATTTTGCATTCCTTTTGGCTACTTGGGGGCGGGGGGCTTGAGAATGATCAATGAATGGCAGAAAACTGACTGCAAAAATGTCTCCAAAAAGACCTTTATTTTTTTTTAAGTAAAATATATTACTTTCTAGATGAATAACATAACTTTTTTTCCTCTTTTTTTATGTATTTTTTTGAAATTAGATTTGCTACATTTTAGGGGAAAGAATAACGTGTGTTATTACAAATGACTGTGTTACTTGTAATTTTTACTTCCAAGCTCTAAGGTCCCTTTCATACTATGCAGTTATAGCACTACGCTTCTACTTTAATCGCCATGGATGCATCCTGTGAAATCCTGGGTTTGTTGTTTGAGGAGGCACTGCAGAAGCTTGCCAGCTGAGAATTCTCAGTACTTCTTCCCCACCCCCAAAACCCCTCTGAAAATTCTAGGATTCCCCAGGATGCTGCCCTGGCAGTTGATGTGGATTCATACTGTTACAACTGTGGAAAATGAAAAGGACCCTGAGTGAAAGATGGCTTGCTTCTGAAACTGTCGACTCCATTTTTGGCTAGTCTCTGTTGTCAGGCTCCACTGATAAGCATGCCACAAAATCTTCAACTTACACAGAAGTGAAAGAGGGTCAAAATTAGAACATGAAACAAATGCACTACCATGGCCAAGCCTAGAACTGCCTTTTGGATACTTAAGGCTTATACAGTTACATATTTCTTTCCTTATTCAGGAATTCAGGAATTACCGAGGCATGAGCTAGGTAAATTTCAGCAACTATGTAAATACAATATTACAAGAAACCAGTACTGAACAATACTGAACACAAAATATGACAGCCATGGGTGCAGCAGATTAAAAACATGGTGGCCATTTCCACACTACACTGTTATAGTGCTATTATTCCACTTTCAACCTCCTATGGAATCCTGGAGTTTGCAGTTTAGGGAGGGGTATTTAGAATTCTCAGCCAGAGAGCTCTTGGGCCTCAGTAAATGACAAACCCCAGAATTTCACTGGATGTTGAAAGTGGAATAATAGCACTATAACAGGGTAGTGCAGAAATGGCCAGTGGCTGCAATCTTCGCTCACCTAGAGTAGACCTGTTCAAACTACTGTTGAATGGTGAATCAGGTAAAGCCATTTGGTTCAGTGGCTCCGCTCTACTCAGGACTAACAATAGGATTCCATGTTTTAAAACTGTCAATTACCTTGCAAGACAAAAGCATGCTAGAATAAAAATTCCATCATTCACTGGTACCACTAGAAAGGAAGCTACCAAAGCCATGTGGTGGAAGGTGTTCCACAGTATGCATGCAGCCAGTTACTTAGCAGGACCTATCATTTTACAACTACCATCTGTGCTTCCACCCATTATGAGGCAGAACGTAGATCTCCTCCCCTGATGTTAAGGAGTGGTAACTCTGGTGCAGCAGGGGCAGCCCCATGGAAATCTTGGACACAAGGAATTTAGAGATTGTTGCCAACACTTTGAATTATTTCCAGGAGGAAACTGATAATGAATGTATATGCTGCAGAAAAGCTGTCACATAGTCTCAGATTCCCACCAACATCCTTGCACTTGTGTTCTGGAACACATGAACCTTGACAGGCAGGTCAACATAGAGAATCCAAATCTTGATTTTCTAGTTGTAATTTCATCAAGAATGAGTGCATCTAGTTCACCATTTAGATGATAAGGAAGGACATTCTCAGCTGCCAGATTATGATTACATTAAACACCTTATGACGGATCATTATGATGCTCTAGATCTAGGAAACCGAAAACAAGATGAATGTGCTTTTGGTGTATATTGTGCATGCTTTGTCAAGAAAGAAACATTCATGTACTACTGGATTACTCTTTATAACAGCATCTCACTCATTTACTGAGTTTTTTCTCATAACAGGTATGGACAATCAGCATCTGGTGGTGACATCATGTTTCATATTTCTCACACCTCTATGCTACTCTATGGAAACTCGCCTACTTACATGTCCCAGGGTTGAATGATCCTAGAACTTACAGAAAAGAAGGAGAAAAATTTTGGAAGCTTTTCTTCCTCATGTGTTGATATTTGTATTGTGTAGTCCTGTTTGTTTGTTTGTTTGTTTGTTTGTTTGTTTGTTTGTTTTGGTGAAATACATTCAAGGTAACAAATGAACATTAAAAAAATGTAACGGATATCTCAGTATCAATTCTAGTAAACATTAAGGATTCAAGATTCCTAGACCAGTTTTAACTTCTGTTCTAAAAGGTTTTTTTAAAAAAAAAATTAAAAAATTAAAAATTAAGAAGTCTATGTCTCCAGTTTATATGAAGAATTACTATAATGGCCAGTTGATCATGTCTGCTAAGCCAGTGGAAACTTGTTCCCACAAAGACATAGCCATTTCTACATCTGGAATATTCTGAAACAAGGCCCATGTTCCTGTCATGGCCAATTAGGTCAACATGGTGAAACAAAGGCTCATGGGATGGTGAAACATAAAAGAGTACATTATTAACTGATGTCTTTTTCATTTGGCTTTTCTTCAGTGACATTTAACAAATTGGATGGTAAATGCTAGGGCACACATAGAGATATACACACAGAAATACAAATGCTCTGTTAGATTATTATTTTTTTAAGAGGGAGATAGAAAGAGAGAGAAAAATGCTGTTCAGTCTGCATACAAGGGAATAATCATAACAGTGTGATGTCTTTCCAATGAGATGTTGATGATGCATTTTTCTCTCATAAGGGATATTATCAAGTTTGCTCTTTCTGTACAAAGTCACATGATTTATTCAATTTTGTGTATACAGATTTTTTATTTACATCATTATCTCCAAAAAAAATTAAAGGTTGTCTGAGCTGGGCCCCAGGAGGACATTGTAGAATGTCAGTCCTGTAAAGCAAAACACTAGTTCTAAAGTTCTCCTGAGGTAGGACTTTGCCAGTTTTGATGTTTGAATCTTTTGAGAGAGAAAAGACAGATAATTCTATTACTTGTTTAACATTCAATGTAGTGCTTTACTTCTCTCAGTATAAGAGAGAACATTCCACTCACTCTTCCAATATTCTGTCACATAAAACTTTTAGAGTGACCAGAACATGGAATCCAGAAAACAGTTGTGCAAATATGGGCCGTCTTATTTCTTCTTGAACCATGTTTGAGTTGATTTATGAGCTTTTATTTGCAGGAAGATTATAGAATGGGATAGAGATCCTGAAGCCCTGCAGATGTTGCTGGATGACCTCTTCCATTAACCCTGACTGTTGGCCATGTTGGCTGGGGTTGATAGGTGACATCTGGGGAGTCATTGCTTTCCAGCCCTTGTCATAGAGAATGGCTTCAAACATAGGCCCTTTCCACAACCTATCTTATCCCGGTGGTATCCTGTGGGGATCCCTGCAGCAGCTCTGCTGGGAGGGGAACGTGACAGGAGTACTCCCCTCCAACTACCTCCATGATCTAGGAAGCATGATGGCCCTGCCTCTTTCTGCCACAGTGCAGCCAGGTACTGTCCTAGGCTGTGCTGGGCAGGAAGTGCAGCCATTGTGCTTCTGGACCCTCTGCAAACCAGATAAGTGCTGGATGGTGGTTCAATTGTGGGACATTGACAGGGAAAGCCAATCAATAATTTACTCCATAATTGCACTGGCTGGGGATGGGAGAAGGATGGGACTGCAATGAAGTCATGCGTAACCATTGTCATGGTCCTGTCCTTCTCCTGTCCCCATTGTGGGATGACAACATCCTGCGAAAAGGGCCGTAGAGACTAGAATATTCTACAGAACACTAGGAATATCCACTTATGTACATTTCTTTTCTCTGAGCAGAGCACCATTTAAATTGTGAAATTCACATACGGTATGACAGCTGTCCTTTTGCTTCAGATTAGTATATCTTAGTGGTTGATGGCCTAGTGTTGTTGTTGTTGTTGTTGTGTGTTTTCACATCATTTGTACTTATGGTGACCCTAAGGCAAACCTAAAATGGGATTTTCTTGGAAGAATTTGGTTGGGAGGGGGGGTGCCGTTGCTTTCCTCTGAGGCTGAGAGAGTATGTCATGCCGAAGGTCACCCTGTGGGTTTCCATGCCTAAGCAAAGATTCAAACCCTGTTTCTCCCAGTGTCCTAGTCCAACACTCCAGCTACTATTCCATGCTACCTCTCTACATAATCAATAAGCCGAAAATGAGCCAAAACTTACAGGTGATAGGAGATCAGTTACAGAGATGAACAACCTTGTTGTGCTTCAGGAGATGCATGGAAGTGAGAACGTTGGCAAGTTCTGCTTCTTGGGCCCACGGCTGCCCAACTGTCAAGCATAATGAAGCAACCACCTTGCACGGCACATGTTGGTAGCAGGCCCAAACTGTTCTATCTGAGCCCCTATCCTTTCCCTTGTCTCGGAAGAAGTGCTGCTTATGCCCCACAAACAGTCCTACACCCCCTACACAAAAATAAAAAAAAAATCATGGTGGGATTTCCCCCTGCCCCAGGGAGCAGTGGGAGATATTTAAGGGAAAAATAGTCTTAAGGGAATGATTGCCCACCCTTGCTCTAATCACTTGGCCAAACTGGTCATCTTTAAATATTTTTTTAAAAAAACTTAATAATAGTATTCTATAAAACACCTTAAAGGTTTAACTGCAGCTTATTTATGCAGCACGTTTATACCCTGCTTTTCCTTTAAGGAACTAAGGTTCTCTTTCTGTTTTCAGATATCCCCCCCCCCCCTTACAATATTACCTCTATGAGGTAAGTAAGGCTGAGAGATTCTGACAGTGAGTTTGTATCTGAGTAGAGATTTAAGCCCACAGCTCCCTAGTTCCAGTTGTCACATGCTAACTGGTAAACCTCACTACTTCTCTGTCATTTATATAAAATAGGATATAAACTAAATAAAGAAAGGAAGAAACCACACTGTGACTATGCTATCATTCACTTAAACAGCTCATTCCTGGAATGCTGATTTCCTTACTGTCAAAATTCTTAACTGTAGAGGCTTGATGTTGCCTCCCTTCACATTTTGTGGACTGTAAAATAAAGAATCTGTGTAGGGACTGGAGGGGATTTGACTGGCATTTTGAAGCCTTTAGTTTTTCCTCTCCAGCTTAGAAATACAAAGGATTAGAAAGGGGGCAATATCCATATGTAATTCTCTGTCTTATTGCTGTTTAAGGTATCTGATGTGATTTTTTTTCCTGTTGTGCCAAGGACTGGCACCCTATCTGTGCCCACTGAATATAATTCTTTCATTCTATCCTGGAAAGTCTTCATGGATCAGCAACCAGTAACTCTCTAATGGGCACCAGTCCATGGACTACCACTTTGAGTAGCTTGTGTCTATATAATTTATTTTAATGTAAAAATCATTAAAAATAACCATGACCAATTTCAAAGTCCTTGAATCTACTATATGAATCTTGCACTTTAGAATCCATTTCAAACCATGAAACATTCTCATAAATGAAACTGGCAAAGGAAGTTATATCTGGATTGTTTTCCCTAGTGAATTCTTCCAGTTACCCGCCCATGTCAAAAAATACAGCCAATTGATCCATGTCATAAAGCACATGCTGTATGTTCTCCTTGGGGATTCCACCTGGCATTTTCAGAGGCAATAACATCTAGCAAGGTCTGTCCGTGAAGCATAAATTTTATCGAACATTGCAAACCTAAATATGCCTCCTCACTCCAGCTTTGAAACATGAACATCACAAGAAAACTAAATGGTGGCATATGTACCCTGTATGTTTAGACATGACACTAAACATGCTTCATACCCATAGCCAATCTCTAAATGTATTCAGCATCCAAGACTTAGTCCAGAAAGCCTGGCACTGCCTTTGTGAGTATGCAATTCTAAAGTAGCAGAAAGTGTGACAAAATGAACAAAGGTGCCTTTCTGGAACATCTCTATGAGTGAGAATGAAGTGTTAAAATTTCACTCTTCCTAAGAGACAGAATTGTTGTGTTTATTATATCTCTAACATCATTGATAAGTCTCTCACACATTGCACACCCATAATGGCTTACAAAAAACATAATGAAACTGCAACAATAGCAACCACAACCATATTTGGGATAACCATGTTGTCCATACAGTAATATACAAAAACATCCAAAATCCACAAAACAGTAATATCTTTATCGTGCCAAGAAAAATGCACAAGATATACCTTGAAAGCTTTCAAAGCTCCTCTGTTTTTTTTCATTAGGCAAAAATGTTACAAAAATCAAAGAGAAGAAGAAAACAATTATGATGTTAGAGTCACGGGCCTACATTTTGTCAATATGTTGCTTTTGTTGTTGTCAGCCTGGAAGGATATCAAAGCAGGCAGAGGTCACTCCCCTCTTTGACCATGTGGACACTTGAAGACAAAGAGTCTTAAAAACCAAGCAATAAAATTTCAACTCCATTAGCAACACAAAAAGTAACTTCCCTTGATATCCAGGCTGTTTCTGTTTTGGATGAGATTGCCTGTTGCTTTCTTATGCAGCAAACTGAATTTCTCCAGAAGCATCTGTATGATTACATCTGGAAAAATCTTTCAGGTGCAGTTCCAAATGCATTTGCAATGAAAAACTTTTACCTGTGCTGGAGGTAGAAACCTCAAAGAATTAAGTCCCAGTCCCTTGGCTCTCCTTTCTTTAGGATTCCCCTATTGTGGCTTAAATACAGTACCCTCAAATCCAGGAAACATATCCAGGGATTCCTCTGGATATCCCTTGTGAGCCTTTCCTAACATTTCCCCTTCCCTACTATTATGTTCAACCTACACTTTCAGGGCCAGAGTATTTCCTTATCTATCTTGAAACACTTTGTTGCTGTGTACTGCTGTTTCAGCCAATATTGTCTTGTATACCCAGATCTTCACCTATTGGCAAAGCCATTTGGTTCTCTCCAGCCAAGTTCAAGTCTCGATCCAGGTATCCTGTGAGCTCACCACAGTGCTTGGTGGAGCAGCACCATCCTCATGAGTTGTCATCTCTCAGAGTCAAAGAAGAATTCTAGGCTACAATGACTTAATGTTTTAATTTCTTCCTTTCTCCTATACTCTGAGCTAATTGTTATTCTTCTCTGAACAGTCGGAGCTTAAAGAGAAGTCTTGTTTTAGATTTCCTGTTCCAGACTTTACTTCTTGCAACCAGATCGTTTCAGCTCAGGCATCCCTAATATATATTGCTGTTTGAGCTCTCCATCATCACCTCACATATGTAAAGTTCAACAAGACCATCAAGCTATTTCCTCCATTTGGCTGCTTCTGGCTGCTTCTCATGTTCATGTATGTATGTATGTATATTTGGTACATTTATATCTTCTCTTTCATCGAAGGATCTCATGGTTCTCCTTCACATCTGTGTTATCACAACAATAACCCTGTGAGGTAAATTGGGCTGAAATATATATACTTCTATCTCTCCCTTTCACCCTTTCGTCCCCAAATCATAACCCTTATCCCTGTCACCAACATAGATTTAAATTCTTTTCCCAATAATTACATGTTTTTATATTTTAATATTAACTTTCAATAATTGTTTTTTCCCAAAATTGCGCTTGATCCAAGGGAGGTTTAAGTCCAGTATTGACTTGAATAATACAGACAATAAGGAGCTTCCAAGGGAGGAATCACCCAGTGAGTTTCATGGCCAAATGGAAATTCAAACCTGTGCTTCCCATCTCCCAGTAAAACATACTAATCACCTCACCGTGCTGGCATTTTCTTCATTTTATAATCAAAAACTGGGCGACTAGAAAGTACTCTCTTCCCTGTGTGTATTTCTGTATGTCAGTGATCAACCAGGAAACCATGATCCTTTTATTTCCCATTATTCTAAAACAAGGTTAAAATAATGTCTCTGGCCCTTACTTCTTACTGTTTTACCTAATGGCATATGATCTACCATTTTTCAACAGCGCCCCAGTATGCCATCATATTGTTTCTTCTGCTTTGCCCCTTTCCAGTTCACCCATTCCCCTCTCTTTATATTGCCTCTATATCTGTCTTTCTCTTAGGAACCATTAGGAACCATTAGAAATAATGTACTTGTATACATGATTAAGAGTTACTATACTATCTATGTGGTTTTCTCTTCTGTAAGATAGTACTCCAAACATCACAAGATATCTTTCACAAATATAGTCAATTCTGATATAAATCCAGTCTTTTGCTCCAGAAGCCTACCAGGTATAGGGCCCCGCTTTGGGGCTCTCTGATATTAGTATGGTTTGGATGGGCACCATACCTAATTGGCATGATATTGGATTGGCAACTGTATTAATTGGCTCTGGTATCAAACTCAGACCTGAAAGGTGGTGGAAAGATCAAACTGAGTGAGAGAAAGAATTTGACTGTAAGCGTGAGAAGGATAGGTCAACTAAAAACTTCCTCCAAGTAAGACTGAGTCATTTGTCAGGCAAATACACACCATTCCTATGGACAAATGGCCTAAATAGAAGCTGGAATTTTCCAGGGAACCCAACTGTGAGAAGCCCACCAGGACACTGACTGACAGATATCCATCCCTTGTATACCTGGATTCCTTTCTCTTTCCTCACAGCACCCACAATAGACAGCTATTACAACATCCATCATGTCTTTATCAATCAAGCACTAAGCCCATCAACAGGCAAAAGACCCATTATCCACAAAAGGTTCCCTTTGTCTTGCATCTGGAACCTTTACTGCCACAGGCTATTTTAAGGGTACAAATACCCCTGATTTCAGGATGCCCAGTGCAGTCTCTCAAAGGTCTACCCGTCACTCTGTCTGTCTGGCTCCTGAATGAGAACTGTCCTTAGGTCCTACCTAAGCCAAAATACATTTCTGCTCTTCACTACTCTTCTGGACTGGTAATTATAAATCCCTCAAACCCCTCAGCCTCTCTATAATTTTTCCTCCCTTTCTCTTTCAGTTAGCTCTTGTGTGAATGCTTGTGAATGTATGTATCTTGTAGGCATGCATGAGTGTATTCTCCCAATAAAAACATATTTTTAGCTTACTTTTTAATCTTTGGTTGGTTTTTGCATGGTCTGACCCTGTAAAATTGGGTTGAAGGTCTTGCTGGGTTACCCTGCCCCTCGTTCTGCCAAAGATAGTGCTCTGCTATTCCCCCAACCTTTGCATTTTTGAAGCGAATCAAAGTGTTGGGGGACCCTCAGAAGTCAAGGTAACACAGGTTCTACAAACCTTTTGATTTTGAGTCTAAACATGGTGAATCTGCAACATTTTTATACCCACAGCCAGCAATAACCCATCTCTCCTTCTTTTGCATGCATATCATATAATACCATTTCATGTCCTATCATTGGTGTTTCTAACTGAAGGTTGCTCTTAGTGTGCCATGCTGATGTTTTGCCATCAAAGTGTTATATTGCTTATGTGCCCTCCATAATTGTAACACAGGCATAGTTTCTGATTCATTTAAACAGCAAACTACTTAGTAAGTATGAAGTAATTAAGCAATAAGATGGTGACAGGCAGCACATTTCTGAAGGATTTATTTCCTGTCTCAGAAGTCTCAAAAAGTACAAGGCTAAAGGTGGTAAAACAGCCACCATCTTCCAAGAAAATGGAGGATATCCTCTAGGTATGCATTGCCTGTCATGCTTTATTGCTTCTGATGAGATTCAAGCAATGAAACCTAAAAGAGATCAGTGGGGTGTGTTTATGGAAGATTACTTCTGTAGAGATGATATCACTGACAGTTCTACATGCACCCAAAGAGTTCAAAACTCACCACGGAATTATCTCATGAGCTGCACAGCTCTTCCATAAAGAGAGGGACAGCATTTCCCTTTGCTGCCTTTTCACCAGGATCAGTGCCCCTTAGTTTATCCCCACAGAACTACATTGATATCCTTGATCCAAGAGATACTAATCAGGTTATTACAGAGAGGGTGTGGTTATTGAGAAATAATCATACCCCCCGAGAATTAGAGGCATTTGGCTGCCTGCGCATCTTGTAACACCCCAAGGTCATTATCTCATGATAATCACATCTCATAGAGTTGCCTTATTGCTAAAGTGCAACACTAAATTTTAATTGCAATTTTAAAAAGAGCTCTTCTGGCAGTTTATGTAACATCTTGTATGCTCAGAGCCAGATGGAAATAATGCATGTCTTTCCCACAGCCCACAGAAGAGTCCTTCAATGGCATTTGGTGAACTTTTGTTCCCATGTGGAAAATGACATTGGGGTTTAGAAGGATTCCCAAACCCTTTATTCTCCAACTAACCAACATTGCCCTGCATTCAGAGGCCTACTAGTGAGGACCAAGGTATGCCCCTTTTTGATTCGCCTCACACTTAATTTGTAGACACTCCATGTGGAGGCAGAGATCAAACTGGCATGATATTGCCCACAGACTAAGGGTAGGCTATCTGGTTTGGACTACAACTCCCACAAGCCACTATGGCTAATGTTCAAACATTATCAAGGTGGCAGACCAAACATCTTGAGGGCCTCAGGTTGCCTATGTCTGCTTCAGATGATGGTGGAAAGTTTGTGTAAATTGTCTGGATCAGGATCCAAATGGAATTCATAGCATCTTTGAGACTAAATGAGAGAAAGAACTTGGCAGCATAAGCTTTTGTAGGCTTATGAAAGGATTTATGTTATACTATTCAGACATGGGAATCGTGTGGCCCTCCAGATATCATTGGATTGCAGCTTCTAGCATTTCTGAGCATTGGCTATGCTGGCTAGGGTATGTTGGGACTCATAGTTCAACAGCATCTGGACAGCTACATGATTCCTACCTCTGCCATGGATGTATGGTGGAGGGAAGGAAGTGCTTTTGTGCATCTAGCATGGAAATTGACTCTCTGACTAGTAATTGTCTGAACCAGCCCATGGCTTTTGTTTTATGGAAATAACACTCTCAAGAAATGCATATTTCAAGGAGATTCATAGGCCACTTGCACCGAAATGCTCTTACAGGGTCTATGATTTTTCCTTAATCTAGTAGCCCAGGCTGCAGGCAGAGAGATTTCAGACAAGAAAATATGAGGTCATCTGAGAGATCTACATTGATATATAACTCCCTTGTATAAATCTGTGGTATTGCTCTATTCAGAATACTGGCCTAAGTCCAATGTCTCATCCTAGCTTGAGTAGATCCACGGAATCAATACTTTAAATTGATTCTATGGATTTAGTTGGAGTTTAACAAGTGGATTTAAGCCACTTTGTTTAGTTTCCATTATTCCATTTCTAGAAGATATTGAAAAGCTTATAATGTTATGGAAAAGAGTAAATGATATGACAATGGGGTTGGAAAATGTTTACCATTAAGGAAAGGTATACACATCTTGGTCTTTGCAGTTGGTAGTGTAGGGATTGACAAGCAAAAGAGGAAGCAGTAGGGATTCCTATAGTGACGAATGGTGTGAAGAGAGCTGTTAAAAGCACTGCCACTCACAGTCACTTTAGATGAGAACTTGAAATATTCCACAAAATTTGTCTGACTAACATTCTTGAAAGAAATCCTACTTTACACAGTGCACAACTAAGATATAAAATTCACTACCCTATGATGAGGTGATGCCTTTAAACTGGCCTCTACTGGAGTAAGGCATTAATATTGGGGGGGTGGGGAGTGTTGCTTTTGTATAACAGCCAGAGCGATGACATCATCTGTGGGAGTGGTGTTTGCCACCACTGGAAGCTTGGGTTGGAGTTGGAGAACAGGCCTCGTCTAACACATGACCCAGGAACCCTCCTGAAGGCCAGATGATGCCGTTGCTCAAATGCTGGAACTCCAGCCAGTTCGTCAGTCATGGACAACTAACTCCTTCTGTGGCCCTCCTGTGAAAAGAGCAGGGGAAGAGTGATCTTTTGAGGATTCATCTGAAGTTCTGAGGATCATGTCCAGGGCCATCATGCCAGTTGATATTCCTTGAGCTGGTTCAGCAATGGAGTTCTTAATAGACTTGATAACATTATGGTTGCTCTAATAATGTCTGAGTGCTACAGTTTAGAAAGAATTGATGTAAAAAAAAATCAGCTTAAAGCAAACCACTTCTTTCTAACAATCATTTTGGGTATGCACAAATACTGGCACATCTCCCAGTCATTTACAATGAGAGGACAATGCCTCTCATGGAAGTGATCCGTGTCTCTCTTTCTTTCCCAAGTCCCTACAAATTACACCAGTTATTAATGAGGCTCGCCTGGTCAGACCCCAAACCAAACCAAAGAGGGAAGAAAAGATGAAGAACCCACTGAACTCTAAACTTGGCATCTTACTGTTTTGGATTACATCTGCCAGAATCCCTCAACCAGCATGGCCACATTTGGAGTTGTAGCCAAAAAAAATAAAATAAAACTTTGTCAAGTTCTGATTGAACTCTATAGCAACTCTTTCCCACAGGCAGAACAATACCATGGCCTGCTGGAATGCAGTGATGATGATGATGATGACAACAATGACAGTGATGATGACGATGATGATGAAGATACACATGATTCATATGATGCTATGTGATAACCTATACATTTGTTCTCCCTCTTTTTTTAGTCATACAGTTGTTATATATCTGGAAATGACGGCATTAACTTTTGAACAAAGCGACTGTATTTAGCACATTCCATCCCAACTGTAGCATCTTATCTTGTTCTGTTTTCATGCATAGGTCACATTATGGTATGCATCACTTTCTCCCAGATTGACAAGAACTAATGTGAATACTTAAATATTTTAAAGGCAGCATGTTTCAGAATGATAAAAGACTCACCTGATCTTTCTTTCCCATTGAATTAGTGGTTAATGACAAAGCAATGTAATAGTGGTATTATTTTCCTTTCTCACAAACAACAAAACAGCGATGCCCCTTTTGAGGGGAATTTCTAAATACAGAACAAGGCAATGGTGCTTTTTTTGGCCACTGTGTTTTTTAGGGATGATTATGATTTTTGATTCAGCCATAAAATCTATCTTTCATAAAGAAACCCACTTACATGTCTTATTTCAGTGAAGGTTATTTGTAGACTGAAGGTCTTTTCTTGTCAAGATATGATGAATACCATGTGTAAAGACAGAAGAGCATCAGGACCTGTATTAGCCGGAAAACCCACTGATCTGTGAATAACCTAAAAAAGAAAACCTGAAGATTAGCAACGTCGCTTTTAAGAATGATCCATCAAATTCAACAAGCAGATTCACAGAGATGAATCATCTAGTTCCTTTATTCCTATCATACAGTAAAGGTTATTTTCCTTTCTTTACAAGCACAAGTTCAGAAACCATGGGAATAAGGAAAACTTGTATACATGTTTTGCAGGGATTAAGTCAAGGGTTCCATTTAGTTTTCTTTCATTCCCCTTCCTCCCTCCTTCCTTCTCATATGTGTGTGTGTGTGTGTGTGTGTTTAAAGATCATGGGAAGTAGGTTTGGTCCAGTCCATTGACATAGCCCCAATCACTTGATTGCTTGGAGTTGCAATGACAACCCTTTATTTATCAATGGAAGAACTTTCCCCAGACATCACCACTTGGGGGCAGACTTACAGTGATGAGGGGCTAGAAGAGCTGCACAGTGAATTGTCTCACTTTCATGTAAAGACAAATTGTTTCATTTATTGAGGAATAACCCGTCTCAGATACTTGTGTAACCCCTGATGGCTCTACTGATGAGCATGCTGAAAGGGGAATTTCATGAAGTTGTTCTTTGGATATGAATTTGCTTGAGTTTAGACTTTCTTTTTTTCAAAAAGGGTACAGACCTTAAGAAAAAAAACTCAGTCTTGTATCTAATACAACTCTCACAGGAAGTTTAGTAACAACTCTTGTATACGCCATCTTGAAGGTATAATTTTAACAATTGTCATCAGTTTCCTAGTTGCCTTGCAAAATCAGTTTGCAGATGGAGAGCAAGGTTCAAATCCCCATTCAGCCATGGAAACCCACTGGGTGACCTTGGGCAAATCACATTTTCTCAGCCTCAGAGGAAGACAAAGCCCCCCCCCCCGAATAAATATTGCCAGGAAATGCCCATGATAGGTTCCCCTTAGGGTTGGCATAAGTCAGAAACAATTGAAGGTATGCAGTGACAACATCCATGATACCATGATTTTACTGCTATGTGTTTACTCAGACATAAGTTCCATTATGTTCAGTGCATGGAATCTTACTCAGAGATAAGTACTCTTATCTTTGGGATTAGGCTCAGCTTGTTTTTTATGTTATGCATTGGTCAGAAATCTGGGTTCTTCTTGCCAGTCAATTCTGGACAGGGATAGGGGAGACCCCCAATATCCACAGAACATAGGGGACCCAGCAGGGCTGTCTGAAGTGGAGGTCAAGATAGTACTATAGGAATACTTGGGGTCTATATTAAGTAGAATGTAGCAGGGCTAGTGCCATATAAGCTTATGGTAAAAACAGGACGCTAATTATTCAGGATGCTCTTGCAGTGTAAAAAAAGAAAACAACTTTATAACGTCAAGAATTCCACCTTGGGATAAGAAATGAGATAGCCAAAACCTGGCTGTCATGTGCGAGGGCAAGCTAGCAGCCATTATTGGTACTGGACCTCCCTGGATGCCTCCTTCCCATACAAAAGGAAGAAAGAGGCTAACTAATTTTTTGATGAAGCGGTGAATGAAAAGAAGGAAAAGACCTGCGTATATAGACTAAAGGAAGAAAAAGACAGAACAAAGAAAGAAAGGGCAGGCATCTTCTAGGTTCCTCTCTCCCATAATTGCTTTCTACAGCCCTTTTCACACACCATCTCCAATGTGAAATGGCCATGGGATGGCCACAGGATTGCGAGGACAGTTCTGCATGATGTCATCACGATCTCATGGCCATCCCATCACAATCATGGATTAAATCATGTTTGGGTTTCTCCCAAATATGGCCCACAATTGCAGAGTCCTCCTGCATCCCTCCCGCACTTACCTGACATGTGGAACATCAGCAAGTGCAATGGCTGTGCTTCCTCCCCCAGCGCAGCCTGGGAAACAGCCAGGCTGCGCTGCAGAAAGGAGGAGCTGAGCCATCACACTTCCTCCCATCCAGCAGGCAGCTGGTGTGGAGGGAGAGCACAGCGGACACAATTCCCTGCTGGGAGAGGCTTTCCCGGGTTTGCCACGCAATGGCTCCAGGAGAAAGGTAACATGTGAAAAGGGCCTACAAGTGTTAATATCTCTTTGCTTCCAAGAATGCCCCACCACCACCATTCCATCTACTGAAATTAACTAGACTGGCATGTTGATCTTAATTTGACACTGCTGATGGGAAACACCCTCCACACTCAAGGGCAGCAGTGGACTGGCCACAGCAGGATGCTTGAAATAGCTCCATTTTCCTACAGAACTCAAGCTTAGGCTATTTCCTGTATGACCCTGCCCACGCTTTAAGATCTGCAGGGGAGGCACTTATGCCCATGCCACTGCCTTCATGAACATGGTTGGTAGAAATGGAGGAGAAGGCCTTTGCTGTGAGTGCTCCCACATGTTGGAACTCCCTTCCTAGGGAAGCTCAGATGGCTCTTTCTTTGTTGCCCTTTCATTGGCAGGTTAAGACCTTTCTTTTCCACTATCCTTTGCAAACTGATTTTTAACAAAAGGCTTTTTATAGTAGTGTAGTGGTTTTTAATCTTTGTTTTAAAATAAATTTTCAAATGTTTTTGATTCTGTTATTAAAACTGTTTTAATCTTAATTTTGTATGTTTTAAATTATTTGTTTTTATGGTAATTTTCTGCCTTTGTATAAGCTGCCTTAAACTCCACTCTGGGAGTAAGGCAGGGCATAAATAAACTGATGAACGGATGGATGGGTGGATTGTCCAATGAATGGGCAGGTGTGAAACCTGAAGGGGTGTGTTGCCAACTAGCACCTGCCACCTAAGGCTCATGATACCTAATAGTAGGGCTGACTGTGGATGTCAAAAAGCCCTGTTGGCACACCTAATAGCCCTAATACTTACACATTATTTACTTAGAGCTTTCTTGCCTCAAAATCATTTTCGTATTTCATGTCAGTAGTTCTTACAACAGCCTTGGCAGGTAGGGTGGTATTATTGCATCCATACTGGAAAGGTAGGTGTGAGGTAGGAAAGGGAGGTTTAGCCTTACTGCTTAAGTCTACTTGGGGCTTTCAAAACAGTGGCAAATTTTGGATCAGCAATATCTGGGACCGTTGTTTTTTTGCTCGTTTGCTTTACTGCTCTGCTGAATGCTGAATGATTTTCAGGATTTTCTCTCCAGGCCACTTTTCTTCCTTGGCAAACCTGTTAGTTTATTTCTGATATGCAGGCTTTTGATAATGTTATTTCTATAATAAATGTTCATTATGCAAATTAAATAATAAAGTAGCAGCTCTGTAAGATAGTCAGTGATTTATACTTGCATGAATGAGAGCCTGATGGCTTGACACATCTTGAAATGTTTGGCGTAACCTTGAAGATGTTCATAAAGTCGTGACTATGTCTAGCTTATCTTCTAGAATTGTTAAAAGATTAGCTCCATGTGATCAAACCCAAATCTATAAACAAGAGGTACAGAACACATGGCCCTCCAGATGTGATTGAACTGCAGAATGTATTGGTCTCGGCAGTATAACCATTTTTTAAAATTTACTTATGTATTTATTTGTCTGATTGATTGATTTATATCCTACCCTTCTTTTTGTGTGGGACTCAAGGCAGTAAGGGATGAGAGCACTTACAGCTCCACAACATTTGGAGAGCCACACATCTCCCCACTTCCTGCTGTATACCAACATAATGATACTATAAAGACCTATATTGATGTAGAAAAAAGCGGGCCAGTTGGATAAGACACTACCAGAGTTTGGAAAAGTTTTATTGGCCTATAGGAGTGGTTCTTAACCTTTTCTTTACTGGGAACCCCTGTAAATATTATTACTGGGGACCCCTAAGTCTTAACTTAATCCAAATGTAAATATTTAAATATTTATTTAAAGTTGCTCATCATGGATCTTCCAAAGTTGGAGAGAAGGGAGAAATAAGTAAATGCACATACTCCTATTACAGTCCTCCCTCCACATGTGCAGGCTTGACCTTTGCGAATTTGATAATTTGTGAGCGTGCATACCTTACTCCCTGCACATTCTCCTCCTTCCATTCCCAAGCATTTTTCAGCTGCATGCAGAACTCGTGCCAAGGCAAAACAGAAGGGAATGGAAGGAGCAGGTTCACATGAGCCTTCCTTCCCCCTCTGATGCTTCCCTCTTTCCGTCTCTATGCAAAACGGAAGGGAATGGGGATGGGGCAAGGCTTGCATGAACCTTCCATTCTCCCTTCAGAGCTCCCCCTCCCATTCCTATTCATTTTGCCCTTTCACAGAGAACTCACACCAAGGCAAAACAGAAGGGAATGGGAAAGAGAAGCTCACACAAGCCTTCCTTTCCCCCTTCAGAGCTCCCCCCATTCCTATGCATCTTGCCCTGGCATGGAGAACTTGCACTGAGGCAAAATGGAAGGGAAGCGGAGGAGCCCTGGGAGGGAATGGGAGGGGGTGCCAGAGGAGTTATTTGAAGTTTTTCCCACTTTGGTGAAAGTTCTGTGCCCTGAACCCTCCCAAAATGGAGGGGGCACTGTATTATTCTCAATGGGAGAGGAGGCTTGTGTGCTTGTCTTTGGAGGTTCCACCTCTTCCATCAGAAAAGCACTCATCGCACTCAAGAGAAAGGAGACCAAACAACCAATTGCAACAGGTGTCTGTTGTAGAACCTGCTGCTGCTTCCTTGCTTATCTGGCTAGGCAAGCGAGTGAGCAGAGAGCCAGCTACGGCCCCAGTGAGCAGCAGCTAAAGTGGCACCCTAGCCAAGATGAAAGTATAAAAAGGAGGAAACCTAGTTGTTTCATGCTAGTAATCTTTCAACATAGCCCATACCACCCACTCCTAATCGTTGGCCTGGCCTCTTCACACATACTAACAAGGGCAATCTTTTCACAAAGGAAGGCGAGACTTACCTAGGACAAGTCTGGGCAAGCAGTAAGGTGGAGCTTGGGCAATTCTTCAGGAGGGTTTGATATCACTAACCATTAGTGAGTAACACAGACCACTCCTCCCAATATTCTTGGTGCCTACTGATTGGTTGCTGCTAAGCTTGCCCCCTTCCCCAATCTGAAACTTTATTGGGTAGCTTCAATCTAGTAACAATGGCTATGTTCCTATGAGATGGAGGATCATGGCAATGTCTTTCCCCACTAATGTAGCTTAGACCCATGGGCTCTTGGCCACCTTATCCTGTCGGTAGCTGCCTTAGACACCTTTAGAGACATCCTCAATTTTTCCTATCATGTCTGGTCCCATGTCGCAGAGGTGTTGTTGCTTCTGCTGCTGTTAGTGTCAACCAGCAGGGCTTTGCAGACCCCCTGGGAGGGCTCCATGGACCCCCCTCAGGGGTCTATGGACACCAGGTTAAGAACCACTGGTCTATAGAATCTTCCACCTGCATAGTGACTGGGCTGCCTGGAGAATTCTGAAAACTGTATTTTCACAATAACTTTTCAAAGTTCTGCAAAGTAGACATGCAAGCAAACTTCATAAGGAATTCCATAGCTTCCTCCACTTGAGACTACATGTGCATAACCCAGCCACAACTGGAATTCCACCAATCACTATTAGAAAGGTGGAATGATGGGGCAGTTAGGTGGATACAGTGACAAAGGCAGCCATAGAAAAGTGACTATCTTCTCTAAAACTTCAGTACCTCAGCTGTAATATGGGTAATATAATATGGATGCATATGACAGTTTTGCTGTGTTAAAATAATATCTGTATCTGAACCACAGTTAGACCATTTTCCTAAAATGATGTGCAGTGGTGTGCTGTCACTTTCGGCCTGGAAAAGGCCATTGCTTGAATACTGTTTGTTAATCCCAACTGCACTAGACTACATGAATCAATTGTTGAATAGTAAATCAGCATATAGGTAAATCTTATTGATTCAATGGGTGTATTCTAGTTGGGATCAGCAATACAATTCAGCCATGTGTTTCTAGGAGGATATCCCAGGTTGACAGAGATGATGGCTGCCAAATCTGAGGCCTAGTCAACCACCTAGATGAACACCACTGTATAAAGTTTCAACCCAATATTCCCATTCATCTTCCTCGGTTATTGCCTGTTGAAACACACACATTCAAGTATGCACAAACACTGCAGTGCTCTACTGGATCTATGGCAAAATGAGTGTCTGCCCACAACTGTATAGTGCCAGAGGTTGGTATGTTACTTTTGGGGACCACAACTCTTTCTTGGGATAGAGTTGCGTTCCAAAGAAGTAACTCTTTTCAGCTCTGAAGGTCAAGCCACTCATTGTTATTAATACAATAATAAATGCTGTTAATATAATACATCAGTGATAAGGCAACATTTTGCTACTCCAGTCATCTTGTCCATTTTTTCAGAAAGCAATATACCTGAAGATATCTAGAATTCCAGCTGCTTCATTCCATTACTATTTACTGCTTTAAAATTTAAATTGTTTCAAACAGCATAAATTGTTTTCACTGTACACTATCCTGACATTGTTTGACTTTTGGTGGGATATATGGTTTTCAGTGAGTAAATGGACATTCCATGCCCCCATCAGTGGCTTTCTATTTCCTCCTTTAATAGTCAGTCAGTGTTTTGTGTGCAAATGAGCAAGCTGAGTTCCCACTCAATTTTTATTGGATAACCACCCATTGCTTTCCCCTCAAGATTTCTGCTGCTTCTGAACACTTCCCCAAGCACACCAATCCCTACCTCATGGCTCTTTTTATTAAGTAAGGAGCAACATTAAAAGAGACTCTGTGTGTGTGTATGTGTGTGTGTGTGGGGGGGTAGTGCTTTGCATAGTAACCGAAGCTAAGAAAATAGATCCCTCTCTACATTGTGGTGTGTGTACAAAGGGGATGAAAAGAAAGGGAGAGGCAAGAATAACAAATGAAAAGATGGGAGGAACTGGTAAATGTAAATGTAAGCAAATGAAGTTGCATGTACTTAATCTTCATTAAGGTTAGGTAAGACTATCTTCAGCATATGAAATAAAAAATCTATCCATGCCATTCATATAAATTAGATGTTCAAACCATCATCTGAATCAAAACTGGGCATTTCCTGTGTACTATATTGCCATAATTACAGCCTCCGTGCAGAAAACATGTTCCTGTGAAAAACACAGTGTAGTCTGTGCAGAAGACACACTTTCTGCTGGAGACTATGGCCCCTTTTGCATGGCATTTGCCATGTGAAAGGGTCCCTGGAGCATCGCAGAATTGTAAGGAGTAGTCCACACGACGCACTCGCAATTGCACAACGCTCCAGGGGCTGGCAGGCACCAATCGTGCACTATTTCATTTTCGGCTTTGAGCCAAAAATGGTGAATGATCGTGCATCGCTCCGGGGCCCTGCGAGCATTTACCATGTGTGCAGATCTCCGGAGCTGTGGCGCTTGCCTGGGAAAATCCCAGGGTGTGCTGCAGAAGGAAGAGGAGGGGCTCTCACCCTGCCTGCTTGCTAGCAGGCAGCAGCTGCAGAGCTGAAGCAACAAGAATGCGAGAGCCTCTCACAAGAGGCTGCTCGTGCGATCCCCACAACCCAGCTCCACAAAAAGGTAAGCTGTGGAAAGGGCCTATGTTTTCTGCATGAGAATGTGTTTCCTGCACAGAAAAGTCACATGGATTTTTGCAGAGATGAAGACTGTGAGGGACTTGACAAACCTCAAAGAATCTTGTGGTTGCTGTTATTCTACTCAACAGATTTCTCAAATATCAAGAAACCTTGACTGAGACCCCGCACTGCATTTGTATCAAGGTAAACATGGCCAGCATGGTGTAAAAGAGCCAATGTGGCATTGTGGTTTGAGAGCTGAACTATCACCCTGAAGACCAAGGCCTTGGCCAAAGAAAATCATGGGGTGATCTTGGGCAGGTCATACTCTTTCATCTTCAGAGAGAGGCAAAGGCAACCTCCCTCCCCCTGAACAAATATTAAGAAGAAAACTCATGATAGGTTCACCACAGGGCTACCATAAGTGGAAAATGACTTGAAGGCCCATTACATAGCTAAAAATGACCTATGGAAATAATCTGTGAAACCCACTAAAACTCCATGAAGCCTCTCGTAGCTGCAGTTGAACAGGCTGCTTCAGGATGATGCAGACAGTCCCCGCCCCATCCCATACTGCAGCGCAAGGCAGTAAGAAGCTGGTCATGTCATCCTGAACCAGAGAGGCCCCCTGGAGTTTCAAATGAGTTTTGTAGGGCATTTAATATTGTAGTAATAGCATCATGAGCATGAATATGCAGCATAGCTGAATATGGAGCAGTTACAGATCTGTAAGTCTAGGTTATGAAACCACGACAACAATGCAGGATACTAGTCACAGTCTCAAACAAATTGAAAATTAAAGTATATCTATTTCTACAGTCATCCTTAAAGAAGACCTACTGAAATCAATAGTGCTTAAGTCGTTTATTTTACTGGGTCTTCTATAAATATTATTAAGTCTGAATACAATATCATATTGTGAGTATTTGTTGTCAATTTGTTCCTCCAGATAATGTCCTCGTGCAACCTTTACAGACCATCCTTGCTCCAAATTATAGTCTGAAGGCACATAGCACAGCTAAGCAGAACTTGGTTGGCTCAGTGTCTAGGAAGGAAACCATCAGACAACCATATCTAGATGCCATAGAAGAAAGCTAAGCTATTGAAAAAAAAATCCTCAGAAAAACTCTATGAATTTTGCAGACACTACTAAACGCCAAGCAGTGCCTTGTTGATATGCCCCATGGATAGGATCCCAGAAAGCATCAAATAGCACAAGGGTCTATAGGTTAAGGCAGACTGACTCAAAGCAGACCTACTGAAACTGAGTTATGTTAATTTATACCCCTTTGTTTCAATGAGTGCCATTCTGCATGGCTATGTCTAAATCCCACCTTATTAATATGTACCAGGACTCTTTTATTACCCTCATGCCCATGAAATGTACACAGTCCTGTGCATTTTCAGAGGTAAGACCCCTTGCGTGCCTAGTTCATGGGAGAAGCAAAAGATAAGATCTCACAAAGCTGACTAGTAAACTGGCCTCCTGCTAACTAGTGGCATTTGCAATAGTTGGAGAGTTGGAGTTCTCTGTAATGTGTGTGTATGTGCAATAATTTGTACATCCCTTGGGGTATCACTTTCCTACATATTACTGTATACTTCTAAGTTTGCTCTTCCATAGCAGACTTGTCCCAGTGTGCATAAGACAGTCATTTGTTATGGTGAGTTGTTTTTGTTGTTGTTGTACACCTTCAAGTCATTTTTTATATTTTTTACTTTTACATTTTTCTTGGCAAGGGTTTTCTTGGCAACATTTGTTCAGAGAGGGTTTGCCTTTGCCTCCTTCTGAGGCTGAGAAAGTATGACTTGTCCAAGGTCATCCAGTGGGTTTTCATGGCTGAGGTGGGGGGGGGGTTCGAATCACGGTCTCCAGAATCTTAGTCCAGTGCTCAATGCACTACACCATGGTGGTTCTCTGAATACGCAGTGACTACAAGAATTATGCACTCACACTGTTAAGTACACAATTATTATTTGTTCTCACTGTCCATGAGGAGGTGCTCTTCCTATTGTTTTTACCTCCACCTATAGCATCAACCACATATAATTGGTCATTTTCCGGGAAGGGTGAGCTTTTCAATGAAGCAGAACAACTGCAATGTAAAAACAGTTAGTGAAAATTTAGCCTTTATATGGCATACCTTTATTATTGATTTGAACTTGTGTCGAAGCAGTTGCCAGGTCAATTTAATATCCCATTCTTGTGATGTTAAAAAGCAGCTCACTTCTTAATAATACAAGGAGTTAAAGAGAGAGATGTCAGTGGAAATAACAAAACAATGAAACAATTTAATTAAGCAATAATGTTTCTGGCACTGGGGTATACAAAGCAATAAAAGCCCTTGTGGTTGATTAAATGCTGGAGGGAAGCAGAGGGTGAAATTTTGTGTGTAGGGAACAGTCTGCTTCCTGCTTGGCTGTGGATTTTCTGCACCATTGGATCACTTGATCTTCTTTGAAGTCTTTTGCAGCTGGCCTGTTCTTGTATCACAAGGGCTCGGGATAATGGTAAGGGAAAATCTTCTGTTGCTTTCAATCCTAGCTGGTGCAAGACATTCTGCTACTTGAGAAAGAGAAGCAAATGTTGCCCTGCCATTGCTTAGAATCTAAAGACTACCAAATTTGGCACAAGAGACCAACAAGAGCCCCTCCCAAGCCTGGCGGTGAAAAAAACCCCACAAATTAAAGAGCTAACAATTTGGTATTCTTTTATGAGACTCAGAGGCTTAACACTCTGACTCTTAAAAAAGAACACTGTGGCAAGAAGATGACTGGCCTGGACCCAACCATCAGGTATTCAGCCTGGTAAGCAGAAATGTAATGAGGAAAAGAAAGTCAGAGGAAAGCCTTCATGGCAACGGTCACACGCCCATTCAACATGTCAACAGTGAGACTGCCCAGAAGTAAGGGAGGAGCTCAGACAATGTGTACGGATGTAAAAATTTACTCCTACCTGTATCTGAAACACCTGGGACAGGGAAAAAAAGAAAAGAAAAGAGAACTATCTCCTACTCTGGATCCAAATAATCTACTACTCCTGGAAACTCACATTAAATGGTCTGGGACAGGAGGTAAATTGTATGATATTTTAAAAGGCCTATCAAATGCAGGTAAAAATGCCATTGAGAGTCAGTGTGGTATATTGGTTTGAGTGTTGAACAACAGCTTTGGGTTCAAATTCCCACTCAGCCATGGAAACCCACTGGGTGGCTGTGGGCAAGTCACAGTCTCTGAGCCTCAGAGGGAGGCCAAGGCTAACCTCCTCTGAACAATACTTCCTAAGAAAACACCACGATAGGTTGCCTTAAGTTGGAAATAACTTGACAGGACACAACCGTGCAGGACACAACACTGGGGTAGAGGTGCATCAACAGCTGAAGGGCTGCATGATTCCTAACTCTGTTACAAAAATAAATAGATAAGCAAGCAAGCAAATACACTAATCAGAAAGCCATATTCAAAATGGCTTCCTGCCAGTCCTCTTAACAACTTTACCAGAATCAGAGATCCCTTAGACTGTCTGTTCTTTGAGGCTAGCTGCAACATTTCATCACAACATAGCCGTATCTTGACTAATGTTTGTGAATCCTAAATTTCCCTTGCTCCTCGTGGCATCAGGATTCAGATAGATAACCACAGGGCAAGGTGACCTGTCAGCCAGGCTCGCACAATGGTTTTAAATCCTGAACAAGCATTTAGTGCTTAATGTAATGTGTGGGAAAAGACACCCAGTAATTTAGAACTAAAAAGAGAAAGCATTATCTTTCTCAAACACTGTGTCTGGATAAAATGTAGAAAGAAAGACAAGTATGTGTATGTGTATACATGTGTGTGTGTATATATATAACCAAACTTAATAACACCTTCCTTTCCAAGGAACATGATTTATAATGAGTTTGTGAGAACAGTCGGCACCTATTTCATGTTGAATTACGGTACACCTTTGCAAGTGGCTGCTAAAAGGGACTCAGTGGCTGCTATATGTGTGTTAAGCCACCACCATTTCATGTACTGCCACTAAAATTTAAAATGCTGTACATACCAAATAGATCTATAAATTTATATAGTAACTATCCCAACAAATGCAAACTCATTCTTAGTAACCATAAAATTACCTTCTGTTATCTATCACCTGTGAATTATGGTCTCATCACGTACAACAGCCAGCGACTGAATTATGCAGCTTCTCAGAGCACTATTTTTCAGCAAAAGAACTGCAATATTATAAAGAAAAGGGCTAAAACAAACAGGCCAGAACCAAGCTAAATTTGTAGCACTATAAATCTGCAGCTACTTTTACCAGATTTGCATTTAATAATGTTTAGAATGCTACCCTTATACTAAGTATCTTTACAGCTATTAATGTCTGGTCTGCTGGTAACTCATCTGGATTTGGACATACAAAACCATTGTTAATATGAATCAGTGCTCTATGTCTGCACTAAGAAATGTGGGCCAGTTTGCTGTTAAAGATGTAGGAACAGGGAGAGAAAAAAGGTGAGGAAACTAAGAACAATCCAGGTGTAAGAAAAGTCCAGAGGATAAATTAAGTGTCTAATATAAAATTGTTGTTTTTATTTTATTCATTTATATCCCACCTTTCTCACAATATATGTAAAAAATAATAGAGGTTAAAAGTATACAAAAGCTTCAATAAAAGTGTAAATATAAACATTTAAAAAACAATTGATTAAATAATTGATAAAGTTAAAAATAGTAAACATCAAAACTAGTAAAATTAAAAGACAACATACGAACCTTAAAAACAGCTCCACACAGCATTCAAAGCCCATTTTAGTAAGTTTCCAAAAGCCTGAATATTGAATATAAATGTACCTTAACTTGCTGACAAAAGAAGAGCAAGTACATAGTCATCCTGGGCTCCTTAGAAGGGAGTTCCAAAGTCTAGGAGTAGCCCTGAGAAGGCCCTCTCCCTTATTCCCACCAACCCAGCCTGGGGAGATGGTGAGACAGAGGCCATTTCCACACTACACTGCTATAGTGCTATTATTCCCCTTCTAACATCCCGTGGAATTCTGGGGTTTGTAGTTTACTGAGGTCAAAGAGCTGTTGGGCTGAGAATTCTAATTGCCCCTCCCTAAACTGCAAACCCCAGGACTGTGTAGGATGTTGAAAGTGGAATAATAGCACTGTAACAGTGTAGAGCGGATTTGTAGAGTGAAGGGCCTCTCCAGATGATCTCAGAACTCTAACAGGCACATAAAGGAGATCTGGCCTTTCAAATAGCCTGGACCCAAGCTGTATGAGGATTTATAGGTCATCACCAACACTTTGAACTGTGTTCAGAAACAGACCAGCAGCCAGTGGAGCTGTCGCAGTAGGGGAGTTGTATGCTCCCTGTAACTAGCTCTGTTACAATCTAGCTGGTGGTCTGTTTCTGAAGTTTCTGAGCCAGCCCCATGTAGAGCACATTAGAGCAATTCAAATGGGATGTAACCATGGCCAGATGGATCTGGCCATGGGTGCAATTGGTGCATTAGGGCGAACTATGCAAATGTACGCCTGGTTACCACTGAAACCTGGGCCTTCACACTCAGGGCTTAATAGAGCAGTACTCCCAATCTGTGAAGCTGTGTTTTCAGGGGGAGCGTAGTCCCATCTAACACATGTTGAATTGCTATTCCCAGATTTGTCTTTTGACTGACCAGGATCGCCTCTGCCTTGTCTGGATTAAGCTTCAATTTGTTTCCCTCATCCAGTCTATTACTGCTGACAGGTACATGAACAGTGTCCTTGGAAGTAGCTGGAAGGAAGTAATAGAGCTGGATATCATCATACAGGTGATGCTTGGCCCCCAAACTCCAGAAAACCTCTCCCAGCAGTTTCACATATATATTAACCAGCACAGGTGAGAAAACACAGGCCAACGGCTAAAGAGCTGAACAGGAACCCTCCAGCACCCTCTGAGAGTACCCTCAAGAAAAGAATGGGGCCACTGCAGAACAGTATCTCTAGGCACCATCCCAGCAGGCTGGCCCAGATGGATACCATAATTGATGGTATTGAAAGTCACTGAGAGGTCCAGCAGAAGCAAGAAGGACACACTCCATGATGTCCAGTTCCCAGTGTAGGTTGTCCATCAAGGTGACCAAAGCTGCCTCCATCCCATAATCTGGCCTGAAAACTGACTGAAATGGGTCGAGATACTCTGTCTCATAAAGGAATCCCTGGAGATGGGAAGTTGCCACATGCTCCGGTACCTTGCCTAATAATGGGATGTTGCAGACAGGCCTACAATTCTCCAGTATCGTAAGTTCTCAGAAAGGGCTGTTGGTTGACTTAAATTCTCCTTTGGGTCAGATTATAACCATTCCCTGACTACTTGAATAGCTCCACTGGACAGTTCTGGGATGATGCAATGGTAGCAGCCGAAAAAGTCTTTTTCCTACCTTTATTGCCCCACCGTAGGCTTTTAGGTAAGCATTAACCAGTTTTCAGTTGGTCTTGCTTTGAGTTCTCTGCCAGTGTTGGTTTCTGTCTCACCTATTTCAATTGCTGTCAGCTCCTTAGAAAATCAAAGGTCTGGTTTAGCTCTGCTCCACAAGAGGAGACACTTAGCAGCAATCTTGTCCATTGCCCTGGTCATTTCTCCATTCCAGAGATAAAGCAGAGCTTCACCAAGACTTTCTGCCAAGGCAGAAGGATATTCCCCAAGAGCCCTCAGGAATACATTTGGAACCATAAGCCTGCTGGGGTGGACCATCTTTATGGGCTCCCCACCACTTACAGAGGCTCTGAGGCCCAGCAAGTCTAAATCTGGCCAGGAAGTGATCTGTCTGTGACTATGCGACAGTAGAAAGTTTCTCCATTCTTAGATCACCATCATCCCCCACTCCCCCATACCAAAAACAAGGTCTAGAGTGCACCCAGGAGCATGATTGGGGCTAAATACCACTTGGATAGACCTATTGTTGTCATGGCAGACATGAGGTCCTCTGCCACTCCTGTCAAGGTAGCTTCAGCATGGGTGTTGAAGTTCTCCAGCGTTGCAAGACATGGGGACCCCAACACCACCCCTGAGACCACCCTGGCAAGGTCAGGAAGGTAAACTGTTAAGCAGAGGAATGGGCACTAACAGAATCTCTAATCTGCCCTGGCCACCCACCTTCAAACACATTCAAATCCTGAAAACTGAGGGACAGGTACCTGGTCAGGGGAACAGAATCCTGATAAACCACCACAACTCCACTTCCCTTGCTAGGTTGCATATTCCTAGCTTGGTTTACAAAAGGAAATTATTTTATTTTGTTTTCCCCATATTTTAAAGGAAACTGACCTAATTCACATCTCCTGAATGGATATATGGCTCAGAACACAATTATCCTTTGAATTTCATGTAGTTCTAATTTTTGTGATGCCGTTACTGGCTCAAAAACCATTTAAAACGTTGTATATTTCTTCAAATGCATATCTGAGGAAAGTTGTATACCAAAATAAAAATACGATATTTCATAGGATTTTCTCATCTAACACAGGAATGGGAGAGAGTGGACTTGGAGAATGGGAGTGAATACATGTGAAACTGGCATGGGCTGGAGATAGATGATCCATCCAACCCTGTTGTTTGGATATTTGGAGACAGGGAGAAAGAGACAGATTGGGCATTTTACTTTTTGGACTAAACCCGTTAGAGTATCCTCATGGCCATGTTAGCTGAGGTATTCTGGGAGCTGTAGTTGCCCCCCAAAAGAAGAAATGATCTAAGCCCTGGAAAGAGGAAGTGGGGAACCGGGGCTATTTTTTTGTGTGACACCCTTCTTATTATTCTAATATTGAACCTTCTGTATAAGAGAAAAGATATTTGCAGATTCATTCATGTGCCACCATGAAGAATGAGCACATAAGTAGGCAGAGCTCTCAACTGCTTCTTGACACTTGGGTGTCCTGTTAGTTGATGAAGTAAAGCATTACACTTAACTTGAAAGCTCTCCTCTCCAACCTCCCACGTTCAGCTTAGGATGTAGGTATCCAAACTTAGCCTGCACCTAAGCTGACCCAATAAAGCAGGGGCCGATGAAGAAGTATGGCAGGATTGAATAGCTGTTGCCTCTGAATGCCAACCAATTGAGCAGAGGCCTTATGCTCTTGATGGTAGAAGTTCCTCAAAACAGATGGAGAAAACTTTTAAGTAACTAGTGTTACTCCAGAGTGACTCAGGGGTCCACCCACGATGCCAATACCTCCTCATGACAGAGAGGAATTAATTAGCTCAAAATTAGGAGGCCTGCGATGGGGGGTAACTTAACGAGATCTAGGACCTACGTTTATGAGGTCCTTGCAGGAAAGAACCAGTCAGAGATTCCAAATGGAAAATTAAAAATGTGTTTTTATTGAAAGAAATTCACACAAGCATACAAAAGATGCAAACACTCACACACGCACACAAGAGCTAACCAAAGGTAAAGGGAGGAAAGTATGGATAGAAGACTTTCAGGGTTGAGGTGATATTTACCAGTCCAGAGAACAGTGAGGAAAGCAGCAACATGGCTTAGGTAGGCACTTAAGGACAGTTCTCATTTGGGAAACAAACGGACAGTGTGGCATTCATAAAGGTGAGGAACTGCACTCAACTGCTCAAAATTGGGGGTTCTCAGACCCAAAAAATATCCTGTGGGTATGAGTGTGAATCATTCTCCCAGCCAAGCAGACAATGGGAATTACAACACAAACGAAGTCTGGACAAAGTTAATGGTCTTAGTGTTTATGTGACAAAAGGATAATGGCTGTCATATGCCAGTGTTGTGGAGAGGTTGGGAGAACAACAGGGAAACGTCCAGGTGTGCGAGATCGGGTTAAGATAATCAAAATTTGGTGGGAATTTCCCCTTTCTGGTCTGAAATGTTTGGCTCTTTAGTGTAAGCCTATTGTCTCAAGAGTGGCTGCACTATTAGGCTGACAATGGCCATTTCTGCACTACACTGTTATAGTGTTGCTATTCTACTTTTGACCTCCTGTGGAATTCTGGGGTTTGTAGTTTCCTGAGGCCAAAGAGCTCCCTGGCTGAGAATTCTCAAAGCCCCTGCCTAAACTTCAAACCCCAGAATTCCAGAGGAGGTTAAAGTGAAATAATAGCACCAAAACAGCGTAGTGCAGAAATGGCCAATGACTTTGGTGTTTGCCTAGAAGGTAGGTGTGGCTGACTTGTCTTATCTTGGGTTTAGAGTCAGTAATCTGCCTCTTCCACCTTGACCTTCCAATCACCTCAGGTATTATTTATATCAATGCCAATTAATATAGTGCCAATTAAATAATGTTGCCAATTAAGCTATGCCAATCGTGGGGAGTATGTGGGGCTATAGCACTAGTTAACCTTTTCATTTCTGTGGTATGAGTCAGACAAATAGTAACTCAATTTTTTTAAAGGGTAGTTTTTTCTCCATTTCTCAAAACACTAAAATAGCTCACACCTGAATGTTACAAACCAGTGACCTATGGTACAAAATATACACCCCTCCCATCACCTTGTTATGGCTCAGGACCTACAAAAAAGAACAAGGCAGCAACACAAGGTAGCAGTTAGATCTTGATCTATTCTGCTTTCTTTTAGTTATTGTACCAGTAACTAATAAAAGTCACTAAACATTGCAGTTATACTGTAAAAGGAGTGATGTTATTCCTAATTGTTACAATGTACTAGAGTTATATCTACACTTTAGGGGCAAATTAATTAATTACAATTAACTTCTTACATTTAGCCGGTTACTTTTTTTTCTGCTGTTTCCGTTAATTTATGTCCCACCTTTTCAAAAAACTAGAACTTAAAAAATAAAACAAATACAGGTATGCATTAGTTAATGAAATAGATGTGTTCCTAAGCTTTACTTCTTAACAGAAACTTTGGTACCAGAGGCAGAAATAATATGGAAAGACTAGGGATAGGTTCCCACACCACAAAAAGGAATAACAGTTCAACATACTTCAGCAAACTTTTTATCCAAAACTAACAATATGTGCATGTGGAATGAAACAACCAGGGCTGGTAAGCTTTCGCGACTAAATAAAAACATTGTGAATCTTTTAGAGACTACTTGAAAGTGTCTTCCAAAATGCAGCCTGGGATTTTTTCCCCCAATTGTATCCACTTTTCTTATGACTTCCATTTTGGTGGGAAACTTTATAGATCCCTACTTTTTCAACATGTGAGGGGTGCTAGTGAGAGAAACTAAGCTACTTTCCCATTTTTTTATGCTTTGCTCTTCACACATGCTCGGTAAGTGATTCTAGAGGCAGCTGTTTACCCTGTCTGTTGTACATAATACAGTGGGATCACCTAGAGTAGAATCCCATTCATTCCCAGGTGAAGCTTTACTTCATTGTTTACTGCAGACAGGCTGCTGCAACCTGACACTGAAAGCCTGTGTTTTTCTAGCCCTCCTTCACCATTCTCCCTATGCCAATATGCTGCAAAAGACTTCCAGATAGACAGAAGACAAGAAAAGACAGGGCTGGCCTGGGCTGGGCTCCTGTAAAATAAACTTTGTAAACATGAGCTTCTTTATCAAAGGCTTTATGAACTGAGGCATGCCTGTACAATACAGTTAAAACATACAAAAAGTCAAAATGGAATTATACTATCAATAACATTTTCAAAAAACCCCTCATCAATACATTTTTTAAAAAAAACACCAAAATGTGCAATTAAAAAAATAATCAAATGCAGTTTAAAAACAGCAAATTAAAAACAATACATCCTCCTATTCCTTTAAAAGCACTGAGTTTTCAAAACCCTATCAGCATTTAAAAAAAAACACAACTTTGCCTGCTGATGGAAAGACAGCAAGGAGAAGTACCAGAGGCTAGGTGTGGCCACTGAGAGGGCCCTGTCTTGCATCTCCTCTAGATCTATCTGCAAAAGTGATGAGACTGAGACCCCTGAGGCTAAGGATTTCCTAAACGTCTCAGAGTCCAGGCACGTTCAGATGGGAAAATATGTATGTGGGACCAGCCTACACTGAGCCATTACCATCCCCTGGACCTGCCATAGATCTGTTGAAGTCTGGCAGCAGCCATTCCACGCCTAGTAGGAAGCAGGGGAGGAAGGAGAATTACAGAAGTATCTGGCCTTATCTCTGTAGCCAGACACAACATGATTGCATCACTTGCTGAGGTCTGCCAGGATCCTCCGGAGGTCTCAGCAGACGATATAATCACTTCACATCTGGCTCCAGAGGCATAGCGAGATACTTCTGCAATCTCTTCCTCTACTCTCCATCAGACATGGAATGGTGGTGTTTGGGACTTCAGCGACTCTACAGCTCTTCAGTGGTTGGGGGAGAGAGCTTTGGTCACTGTCAAAGAAAATATCAGTGTCCTGAGCAACCAAAAATAGACTTATGCAGGCATTAGGTTGACCTTTGGCTGTGCATGCCACTAACAGGATGCCAGTCCTTGTCAGCTAATCTGAACATAAGCTATATAGGGTTATGGTTGTACCAACAAGTGCCTGCTGTTTACCTGATCTCATCACTACAGATATACAAATCAGACATAAACCGTCTTATGTGATTCAGCAGGGCAGGCACCCTTGTCTGTTTTTTTCATCTGCGGAGCACTATTTCCTGATTTTGGACCAATAATAATAAACAATATGTATTGTTCTGCAATGCACATTTATACAAAACCACTTATGTACATCTGTGTGCACAAAATGTGCTTCTTCTCTCTTTTCTCTCATTTAAATCTCTTTCTACATCATCTTTTACAACATTTTGCAACATTTTACAACAGCGAAATATGCGGATATTTCTACACATTTTGAGGGCAGCCGATCCTTCTACCTGGACACCGATTGAGATAAGGCAGTTCAGCATTACAGGATGCTGCCCCTCCAAAGTAGGAAAGATTTGGTACCAGCAGATTCCATAGCAGATTTCACCAGCACTCCTATTCATAACCATCTGACTAGAAAAACAAAGGGTGTTCAGCACCTGCAAGATATATGCTGGTGACAGAATTCAGCTTGCTTTGTTGGCAAGTTGAGCCAGCCCCTCCTTCTCAGAATGCAGGGGTGCCCAATTTAATAAAACTTCCTTATGAACTCTTATGAGGTCTAGGCCTGACCAACTTTTTCTAAGCTTTCTTTACCCACATTTTAACATATTAGTATTTAAAAGGTAATTTTATTAAAAGGATCTGTTCCCCCTTTTTACAAGCTATGACTGTTGCATATTTGTTCTCATGCTCCATTCTCGATATACTCCTTTGCTACCTCCTACACAGAGTATATGATTTTCAGAATTTTTCAGACTAAGTACTATGAATCATACTCATTGATTTATCCACATAATCATACACTTTTTCTCTTGGTCATGCTAAAAAAAAAAAAAAGGAAAAAAAGGTCACAAGCCCTTTGACTTAAGTATTTCTGTAATGGCTGTTAAAATCAATTCTAGCATTAAAGTCTCCACGAATGAACAATGCATTGAGTGGAAAATTGATTATATGGTCAAAGAACAGTCCTTTGTGGCCTCGTTTGCTTTTTCGATTAGTACAGCTGTCATGGCTGTTGTAGGTGGTCCTCGGAATTTTTACAGAACAAAACTAATGTCCTTGACACATTGTGTTTGCCTAAAGATTAAAAGAGAACCAAACATATGAATTACTTTAAAGTTAACACTTTATTTAGTCAATGGAATTTTAAAGCAATGCCCTAGGCAGAAATGAAGAAAGGGAGAGGAATCTTGCTTTAGAGAAAAATCAATAAACAGATGAAAACAAAACGGGTAATACCCAAAGGTTGTTTGACACAATTTTGTATAGTGTGTGTATGTGTGTGTGTGCATGTGCATGTGTGCGTGTTAAACCAGGAGATCAATTTGATTGAGGTTGGGTTTCTGCACCATGTTTTTTGGTCAATGGTACAATCCTACAAGCATTTCCATGACAATGGCAATAATATGGTACATTGCAGCAGTGATCTATATAAAGGTGACATTTTGCATTTCAGTGGGAGGGCAAAGAGAGGAACAAACAAAGAACAGAGGGAAGAGGCATGGTTCAGAGGGAGGTCAAAGGGTCCACTCTTGGGTATAGCCAGATGCAGTCATTTAGATCCACTGCAGCTTGGATGCTGTTGCTGATACAGTTCTAATGGATGTAACATTCACTTTTACTTGTCCTGTGTTGTTGAATACTTTTCCATTGGTCAGCCCAAGGATGTGGAGAGGATCCTTGGAGACATGAATGCCACCACATGTGTACTGGACCCTATCCCTTCCCAGCTCATTAAACAGGCCAGAAGGGGACTGGCTGAGTGGGTGAAGGGCATAGCCAATGCCTCTTTACAACAAGACAGAATTCCAATGTGCCTACAGGAGGCAGTTATGCCCTTGTCGGAAAAGCCAACCTTGAACTCCTCTATAATGAACAATTATCAGCTAGTGTCAACATACTATTCTTGGGCAAGGTAATAGAGCATCTGGTGGAAGAAAGAGAATATTTAGATCCATTTCAGTCTAGTTTCAGGTCTGGTTATGGAACAGAAAAAGCTTTGGTCAGCTCAGTGGATGACCTACACTGGGAAATGGATGCGAGAGTGTGTCCCTGTGGATCTGCTGGACCTCTCAGGAGCTTTCAATGCCATTGGGCTGCTTTGCTAGGATGGGACTTGGAGGCACTGACTTACAGTGACTCCATTCCTTCCTGGAGAGATGAACCCAGATGATGGTGCCAAGGGATTCCTTTTGACCCTTTGGCTATTGACCTGTGGGGTACCTCAGAGTTCTGTTCGTCCCTCATGCTATTTAATAAATGCATGAAACTCCTGGGAGAGCTCATCTGGAATTTTGGGGTGTGGTAGTATCAATATGAAGTTGCCACCCAACTCTACTACTCTTTCCCACCCCAATCCAAGGAGACTGTCTTGGTCTTAAACAAGTATCTGTCATCATTAATGGACTGGATAAGGACAAACAAACTGAAATTTAATCCAGACAAGACAGAGGTGCTCCTGATCAGTTGAAAGGCAGATCAGGGGGAAAAGGATTCAGCCTGTGTTAGATGGGGTTACATTCCTCTTGAAGATGTAGGTTCACAGTTTAGGGATACTCCGAGACTCAGCTTTGAACATGGAGGACAAGATTTCTGCATTTCTTGAGATACTAGAACTGGCCTATTCCCTAGTTACATCCTGTTTGCACAACTGTAACATGCTCTACATGGGGCTGCCTTTGAAGAGTATTTGGAAACTCCAACTAGGAAAAAGAGCTACACCAGAGTGTTAACCCTGGCAGATTACAAGGATCATACTCCTTCCCTATCAAAACAGCTCTACTGGCTACCAATTTGTTTCCAGCCACAATTCAAAGTTCTGATTATATGGCAGACTGTATCTTTCTATATGGAGCCTGTTCAATCCCTGAAGTCCCACAAGAGAGGGCCTTGTCTTAGAGGTTAATTCCAAATTTTTTCTAAAAGTTGAGGGACCTGAGGACTACAGAAAGAGCTTCAAGGCAGCACTTCTCCATATAAGGATTACAAAGCAGCCATATAAATACTACTCAGTCATAAATGCCCCTGAATGCAAGGAGACCTACTTCTAGATGAGCACAGGATGTAGTTTAAGCATTTTTGTCCTGTTAGTTTTTATACTTCATAAATATGTACTTTTCACACTGCACAGTTATAGCAGTGCGATGTCAGATTCGTTGTCATGTTTGGCCGTAAGGAATCCTGGGATCTATTGTCCAGCAAAATACTTGAATTCACTAGCATATTCCTTTGAACTATATTAGGATTCTCTGGCTGTGAAAGTAGAGTTTCTGCCCAAACTACAAACCCTTGGATTTCATAGACTGGAAACATGTCACTCAAAGTGTTATCAAAGTGATATAATTGTATAATATGCATACACTGCAAGTTTGAATGAATGAACAACTGAATGAATGTTGTTAGGTGGATTACAGTTACAAAAACAGCCTATTCCATTTTATTGCCTTTAAGTTTTAAAAGGTTGTAGAACATTTTTAATTGGAAAGAAGCATTCATAAGGTCTTAAATAATTAAAATCAAGAGACTCAACTGCCCCTTGATATAATGAATAGGAATCAAGTTCCAGATATTCCTGAACTACAACTTCTTGCATGTCTTACCACTGACTCCAGTAGCAAAGGTTCATGGGAGTTGTAGGTCAGCAGTTTTTGGATGGCCACATGATTCTCAAACCTACAGAATTTATTTTGCTATTCCTGTCTTTCCCAGTGCTGGTGACCCTATCTGCAGATGCAGGTTAAGTGCCTTCATTGTAAATATTTGAAAGGTGGCTGCACACTGCACGCATTCTCTAAGCTTGTGGACTGTACATCAGGAATATGATGCAACACATGGAGCCTACTGTGCTGATTTCTACTTCCAAGTGTACAAAAAAAGTTAAGACAAAACACTAATTCTTTCAGGGGGAAAATTTGTTGTGACTGAAAAAAAAGAAGAATTCCGTAGAAACATGTGGGAGTTGGAAAGCATTCATGCTTTTCGATACATGCATTCTCTATAATGTTCTGACTGGCATGGAACACTGATAAATGCAAACATTGGAAATGTTTCTTTCCAGCTATGCAAGCAATTTAGCCATAATTGAAAGCAGATTTCTTTGTTAAGGCTTTAATGTTTTATTAATTTAATTTTCCACAGTCAGATTCTTCTTCTTTTTTTTATTTCACTGTTTAGCCTAAATTTCCCTTGATATTTGTAATTATAATGTTTGTTTGTGCTGCAGTATTGTAAGCCTCAGCCAGCACAGCTATCAAAGGAGCAACTTTTGTTCTTAATGCCTTACAGGATAAAAGCAAATAAAGTTCTAATATTAACATCCTTTAATTTCGCCTTAGGTTGGTGTAAGGACACAAACTGCTTTTGTAATCCTCGTTCTTCCAGTTTAGCAGGTATATTGGCAGAGGTTACAACTCATTAAAGTCTGTTACAGTCACCATCTAGATCAGAAGGACAGAGTGCTTGAAAATCAATCCTTCATTCTGCTTGCCTACTTAATTTCACATGCTTAGTTAAGAATCACATTTAACACACACCTCAAAATCTCTTTCTATGCTGTTCCTTTTGGGGCTACCTACTTTCCATTCTGAAAATGGTCTCAGAAGATTTATTTTGTATGAAATGCCATACAGAATTTGGTGTTTATGCATGTGGAATGGAGAGAGATTTACTAAGAGATGGGGCAAGACATAAATCAACACTGAAAGGTACAGCGAAACTCCTGAATATATTACACTGCAAAAAAACCCACACATCCTTCGCTCTCTAATGTATTTTAAGAATATTTGTTGTGTGTTCTTGATAGTAATTATTGTTAAATAATAATCACTATAAAATATCAACATTACTAATTCTAGCAATTTTGTCCACACGGTCACACTCTAGTCTTGTTTCCAACCAGGAGCATAGTTCTTCAGTGTTGTTGGATTCCAAACTTCCGTCAACCACAGCCACAACTGTTACCCTGACTTCTGAGGGTCCCCTGGGGGACACCTTGATTAGCTCCAAAAATGAAAAGATTGGGGAAATTAGCAAAGCATTAGCGTGGCAAAACAAGGGGCAAGGTAACCTACCGAGACCTCCAACCCAACTTTTACAGGGTCAGACCAAGCAAAGAGCCAGACAATCTTACTAATGAATGGATTTTATTAGCAAATATGTTCTCACGCACCAACGCAGTCACTCGCTCATGCACACAAGGCCTATCAAGAAGGGAAAGAGGTGAAAACTTACAAGGGATATAACGAAGAGGGTGTAAAGGCGTTGATACTGCACCTGTACAGAAGTTTTCAGGCGAGAAGGAAGGAACTCAGCGAAGAGAGGCAGCTGAGGGGAGCACTCAACTAACAGAGTGCCAGTCTGCTAGCATGGTGGGGAGTTCTCTGAAGAAAGTCTTGAAAACGAGGACTACTTATAAGGCAGAACGTACCTCAAGGGCAGGCCTTCTCCCCAGAAAAGCAATGACCAAATTAAAGGAAAAATGCCGCACAATAGTAACTTGATGGTTTGCATGATTGGCTCATGTAAATGGACCTCGCCCCTGCAAGCTTCGTCGAAGCAAGCATTGCTCAACATGGGGAATACCCAGTCATCCCCTCAAGTTGGCTATTTGTGGCTGAGGACCCTTTGTCTGTGCAGACATGTCTAGCCTGAGGTTTCCTTGAGAAACATGATTGGTGATTTTCCTGGCCTTGACCTAGGTCCAGTCGTTTGACCTATTTGTCTATGCACCCACCCAGGCAACCTCTCTGGCATAGGAGGCATATTTGATATTAATTTTATATCCCCCCGGGATGGGGTCTCCCAAGGGGGTAACACAACCAATAGTTAGAGGTCACAGGAACTGTAGTCCAGTAACATCTGAAGGACAACAATTTTCCGACTTTGGCATGCATGGAAAATATGTAGGCTTATTTATCGCTTAGAAAAACAAAACAAACAAGTAAACAAAAAAGAAGTTTTCATTTTTCATTTGTTTCGTTTATATCCAGTCTTTCCTCCAATGACCTCAAAGCAACATATGTGCTTTTCTAGCTCCCTGCTAAAGTAATGTTCTCACAACAACATCCTATGGTACTGCAGGATGAGCAAGAGTGACTGGCTGATTGGCTGAGCTTCATGGCTAAATGGGGAATCTAGATATCTCAAGTCCCCCTCCAACACCCCAACTCCAACCTACCACCATGAAGTGCATAGAATCATCATAATCATCATCATCATCATGATCACCACCATCACCATCATCACCACCATCACCATCATCATTCCACCTTGTTCCCAGTATGGGACTCATAAGCAATGAGTTGCACAAAGTTTCAGGTGTTCCTTTTGAGATACACTTGTAGTCTAAATAACAGGCGAACCATGGGAGCTAGCTCCTGTTTACCAAGTCTCTAATCTTGCCTCTAAAAAAAAATAAGTCAGAACTTTCTCAAGTACAGCAATCTGCCAACCTTCAACTCAAAGCTCACATGAATCTGAGTGGATCCAGGTGACACTGCCTTCCCCAAATTCCAGATTTGCCTTGAAAACAGCTTTGGACAAAAGATCTGCAGGGACCCAACTCTGTATATATTTTCCTATTAGTTCTCTGTAATCTGGCTTGTAAATGAAACAGTCTGAAGGAAATGCAGTTGGGGAGAAAAACCTCACTAAATTCACCCATTATCCATAATGAGAAACAAATGATATACCTCATTAACCTTCTTTAATAAATCCTTGACCCCTGGAAACAAGTTACTTTTAAAAAAAACAAAGCACAATAAAATCCTTCAAGTTAATTAGAGAGCGGAGGAAGAAAGAGTTAAATGAATATATCCCTATAATGTAATGGTCCTCTGATCATAGAAGCTGACATAATTGCAAAGAGCCAGTGAAATATTAAATCTGATCTTAGAAACTCTGGCCCTCCACATTATTTTTTAAGCTGTCAGTTACTAGGTTTTCTACAGATGGCTAGCTCCACAGCTGGAGGGCAGGGACTGGGGCATGAGGGAGCACTGCCCACGGTAAATGTGGCTTTGTAAATGGAGCTAAAGATTTGGATCAAAGAACTCCTCACAGCTTCATCAAACTATAATTTTCAAGATTCTGTGGAGGAAAGGAACCATGACTTAATCTGGTATAATACCAATGTATGTTCATGGGGTCAATAGGTCTTCAGTGGCTGAATATTAATCTCAACAAATGGAACAATATCACACCTCCCGTTTAAGCAGGAATATGCCAAGATCCATTCCATTTCATTTCAAGAAGGTAATGAAGTTATTTGGGGCTTCATCTAACTGTAGTCATACCTATAGCAGATCTGCTGAAATCTATGAAACAAGCTGGGCAATTTCCACCCTACACTCTTATAGTGATATTATTCCCCTTTCAACATCCTGTGGAATTCTGGAGTTTGTAGTTTACTGAAACCAAAATGCTCTCTGGCTGAGAATTCTAAAGGCCTCTCTCTAAACTGCAAAGCCCAAGTTTCCATAGGATATTGAAAGTGGAATAACAGCACCATAACAGTGTAGTGTGGAAAGGCCCTTAGACATTACTGATATGAGTCCCATTGATTTCAATGGGCTTTTCCTAAGCATGACTAAAGCTAGGTCCTATGTTTACCTTGCCAGTAAACATATACCTCCTTTTAGTCATTGACAGTGACTGGTGGTTCCCATGTCAGTAAGGAGGAAAATTCACTCCAGGTTTTAATCCAAGCTTCAGGAGATCTCTAAGGTGCTGAACCCTACTCATAAAATAGGTTCAGCACCTTGGACAGCTCCTTTAAAGCTAGCCAAAACCCGGAATGGATTGACCTCCTCAGTGACATAGGAGTCATGACCACCACTGACCATCAGGCTGGTGGGAGCTGTCCTTGTTTTTAGGGACTGCTTTTCACTGTTACAATAATAACGCTTAATTGTCTAAAATGTGGATTTTGATGTGTGTTCTGAAAACTTGATTCTTAAAAATAATTGCTATAGTGGACATACTTTTAAATAGTAAATAAATATTTACTAGTAATAGTAAATAAAATATTAAAATAAACACAATATAATAATGGTGGAAAATCAAAAACAACAACAGCACTGGCTTCATTAAAGAATGAAGCAATTAAATGATATATTTTCTTTTCCCTGGAAAAAAAAAGGAGTTTTTCATTACTTTCCCCAGGGCTAGGGTCAGCCATATATTCTATCGGGCTAACAAATTTTGCTGAGAATGTCCTTCAGGCAAAATGATAAAGGCGGAGCTGACATTAAAATCATGTCAGCCAGCACCTTGGCATTCCTCCAAGTTCATCTCCTTGGGTTTTTAAAAAAACAACAACCCAGCAGTCTTTGGTCCCATTTCCACATCATGAGCCACTTTATAAATTTGCCCCCTGTGATGACCCTTCATCACCCTGCCATTAATATCTCAATATTTTGATGCTACATCTATTTGCTGTTTACAGTTTAATCCATGGCATGACTCTGCCCCTTACTCTTGTAAGAATTTATGGGCTTTAATCTTCTTTTATGGGAGACCATTCCTAAAGCTTTTTATAAAACCTGAGTAAGTCATATCCAAAGGTTCACCTTCTACTGTTTTATTAACATTTTCAGAACCTGAAGTGCCAGAGAGAGAGAGAGAGAGAATTTCCTTACTGGATCCAGTCTTGTAATGAGGGGTGCCATTACACCATGCTGATTAGATCTATTCTTCTAACACATGCTATCAGAACAACAATATAGGACACTAGTTTTGTTTGTCAATCTGTTTACATTGGAACTACCCACAATTTCTAGAACCTAGCAAAATGCCTTGTAAACAATCGGCATGAGACAAGTTAATTTCCTTTGTCTGGAAAGTGCTGCAATTTATTTTCAGATCTAACTACATGTCCTTGTCAGTATCTCCACTATTAACTACTTTGTTCGATTCTGAGCCCTCACATGATATATCGCATTTGAAGATCTGAAGACCTCCAATCTTGGTAACTTCATATTGTATTTCCTGAAATGATAGATGCAGTTTGATGTTGCAATTTATGGCACTTCAAAAATCTCAGTCTGGACATCAGAAATCAGAACAAGTCTTACATGATCAATTTGTTGATTTTCCTTCATAAAAACCCTGCCTGGTAAACACTTTTTAACCTAACTATTCAAAGCATACAGAAAGTATTTTGTATGGTATTTACAGGGTTTGGTTCTTCCGAGGAAAGTGCAGATTTGATCTTCAACAGTCCCCCCAAAGTTGTTGTTGTTTTAAACTTAGTTTGAAGTTCCAACTTATTTTGGCAAATCATTTCCCTATAGGACAGCATTGTCTCTCTCCTTGCTAATTGTTTAAGGCTGGCATCACAAGCATCAAAGAATTGGTACCCAGACCCTATTGGTGTGCTGATTAGTTACCTCATAGCATACTTTAAATCATCCTGTGCAAATTAAAGGGGTGAGTAGTCCTTCTTGGATAACGTCCTACACCAACTATTTTAGGAAAGGGAATAGAATGTGGAGGTTATTCTAAATGAAATAATCACAATTAAAACAGTGTGATTTGGTACATACAGATCAGACCTCTAGATGCAGGCATTGATTTGCTAGGCGTAACAAATGCACATAACAATTTGGATATTAAAATATCAACATTAATATTAGATCCGATGTGTCCATTTCTTAAAAAAGAAAGAAAGAAATGGCAATGTTGATGAGGGAAGTTCATAGAGGATTTAAAGGGACAAATTTTAACACCAAATCTGAAGTCTTTCCAGGCTTATGCAAGGGGGATATGTTAGATGAATGGATTTTCTTCCTCTCAGAAAGCAGGATCACTCTCTGCCTCCTGCTACCCCTAAACTTTTTCTGTCATAAACTTCTGGGACCCCTCCCCAAATGTTTTAAAAGCAGTTTCCTATGGGAGGAACATGGGAGGCACCTCTCTGCATGGCTTCTCTTCACAGGCATCCAAACAAGATTCTTCACTTACCTCCCACCCTTCTGTGACCTTGGGGCAAAAACCCTCCTACATAAAGCAAATCTATCCCTTTGCCTTAAGCATAATAATTGAGACAAAAGACTGTGCAAATGACTAGAATGATCTTGAAGTTTCATGCATCATGGCTATTTGCAGGCCCAGAGAATTTAATTAATTAATTGATGTCCTCTCTTTCTTCTTGTTCAGGATCCAAGGTGGCTTTAGTGACTTTGCAGAAGCCACCACTTCACCAGAGGAAAGGTTGCAAACCCAGTCTGTTTTGCAGCTTTTCCTATTTATAATGTCAATCACACAGTACTTTGTACTTTGTAGAGATACAATCCAAGACCACACACAGAGATATTGGACAAGGATTTTGAGACAACAAATTAAATTTGGCTCCTATGCCAGGATAAAGGCAAGTTATCTATTAAATAAATTAAATAAAAAGAAATATATAAATTGGATTGGATTGGATTGGATTGGATTGGATTGGATTGGATTGGATTGGATTGAATTGGATGGGAATTAGACATGGTTTAGATCAATGACTTTCAAACATCAGTCCTCTGGATGTTTGGGACTTCATCTTCCAGAATGCATGAACATTGACCATAGTGGCAGGGACTTCTGGAAGGTGAGATTCAAAACATCTGGAGAACCAGAGTTTGAAAACTACTGCTTTAGATCATCTCCAAATGAATGTGATTCATGTTACATGTGGCTGATTTAAATGGGACTTTCCCAGGGTCTCTGGAAATAGTTCCTCCTTTTTGGCACTATGCTTCTCCAAGCATCCATTCTCAAAGACTCCTTTTTGTTCACTTGAATGTGCATAGAACATACCTTGTGATTAGCTACCTTGATTTATCAGAGTCTACAATCACATAGATGTCATCCAACTGAATGTCTCTTCAGACCTTGCTATTTAACATGGTAAAATCAGCAACAGATTTGGGGGGTGCTGAACATGAGAACGTAGGAGATAGGTCCAGCATGCATGACCTCATCCCTCTACCCACATAGAGGCACACCTTCAAGCAAACATTCCCCCAAAGGCCCAATAGGTTGGGTCTCCAGGAAATAAAATAGAAGACATATGTTAGTGTTCTTGCTTCTTTCATTTGGATCTACAATCCAAACATATAGCTGCCATCATTTTCAAACCACCAGCAAGCTCATAAACCTGTCAGGTGCCACATGTTGGCACGCACTGTATGAACCAGTCTCAGGACTATACAGGTAGCTTTTATGACCTGCCTGAATATACTGGCTCTTTTTTCAAGCCATTGTAATCACATCTATCTTGGTGATCACATGTAGAGGCTCTACATGGAAGTACTTTGTTTATAATACAATGTAAAGGTGTATAACATATATACCTTGCCAGTGGTAGCCCCACACACTCCTTGAAATAATTATGCAGAGACAGCCAAAAGTGTGTCAGAGCCCCAGAATGCATTGGTTTTTGTTTTATAACTGTAAGCTATCACAATAATGTCCAAACAATACACTAGGGATAGATAAATTACCTTTTCACATATCTTTCTTTTGTGAATAAAAACCCAGCACTTAGGCACTGTTATCAGCAATGTATAAAATGTAATTCTACTCTTTCCAAAAACTTTAGTTCTCCTAAGTAACTTACTGTAAGACAAGTTTCAGCAGATCAGCATAAAATTTTCTTAATTTCATTACAGGCTGTAAATTAAAATTAATGAGGCTGACACCGACAATTAACAATGAAAAATGCAGATTGTTATAATTACTTAAGCAATAACATTGCTTTACATAGAAGACTTAAGGTGCTCCACAAATTATTTACAAGTGTTACATAAAACACAAAAAAATGACAATTTCAATTTATTTTGTCAGTATAAAAAACAAAAATCCTTACTAAAACCTTTCTCATTTGGGAATCTCTCGCCATGCATAATTAAGCAAATTTGATTGCAATTAAGCCTGGCTTCTACAGTGGAGTTTTAATTAATGCAAATCTGGCATCTACATCTATAAGATTAATTTTAGTGAATTAAAAGAAAACAACAAAGCACATTTGAAAGTGCAGTTGCATTGTTGAAAAGCCAGGGATGTAAAAAGCTTGTTATTTTACCCCCAACTTTCTTGCCCTGCACTGCCCCAGCCTTCCATCGCAATCGCCTTTGACTGAAATCTTTCAGGAGAAATATTTTATTCAGATCTGTTTTGTTTCTCAATGCTTTACTAAATGGGATCATCACACTTACACAAAGAGGCTCAGAGACACATCTTAAAATGTAATTATATACGCTTAGAAGAAGAAACCAAGAATAATGTAGGCTAAGGAGGAAGGTCAACAGTTTCCTTTACAACAGCTCCTTTAAAGTTATTGTCAACTCCAAATTGTTAGCCTGCTAATGTTCAGAGCAATTCTAAGTATATTGCATGGGGGGGGGAGGGATTTCAGCAGGAGACAATTCACTATTTCCAGGCCCTTCTAGCTCACATCAGTTAAGGCATATGATGTATGAAGTGGGCAGTTGTCCTTAGGGAATCCTGTAAGAATTCCAGTGTAGGGGGGATTACCTACACCAGCTCTAGGATAGCATAAGTAATGACACAGATCTTGGGGCCTTTTAAGGGAATGGATGGCCTTTTCATCAAATGCCTACAGGGCTACTTCCAACAAGCCTTCAAACACATGATTTTAGGGCCCACCATTATTGGAACACTACCAGAAGCGCATCTATAGTGAAGACACAGTGGATGATTCTGGAGAAAACCTCCCCTCACAGCAGCACAGCTCCTCCAGCTAGCCAAGCTGAGGCTTAGAGTTGCTATTCTAGCATGTTGTTTTAGAACATGAGAACTTGGAGGCAACAGTAAGATGTTCTGCAGCACCAATCTGGGTTTCTATTTTTTAAGAGAGTTTTCCAAACATGATACTCCCCACATGTTTTGGACTGCAACTGCCAGCATGCCTGAGCATTGACCGTGTTGGCAAGATTGATGGAAAATGGAAAAAAAAAATCCAAAAATCTGGATGTACCATCTTAGAGAGGGCTGCTCTGGAGTGGATAGGACTAGAAGTTATTCATCATTCTAGCTGAACAGAACCTCTAGGTTCATTGGCAGTATAATTCTAAATACCAGGCACTGGGAAACACCCATGCCATAACCTGGACCCACTATGGCTTTGAAAAAAAAATTAAAAAGCAGTGGTTACAGTGCAGTTCCACTATGCCACATGCCAAAGAATTCAAATTATCAGCACACTTGTCAATAAAAAAAAACAAGCTATTTTGGCAGCCCCAAGTCAAACTTTCCAGAATTATAAACATGTTTACCCTTAGGCTGTCGGATTGATGTTGTTAAAGAAGATAAAATAATCTATTTGTGATTGATAATATTTCACAAGCTTCTAATTTATCAGTCCAGTCTCTGTCTCTCTGCTTGAGAGATTTTATTTTGGGGTGGTAAGTCATTTTTCGATTTCATTAGCAATTGCTTTAAAACAGTGCTCAAGATTTTCCTGTGTAGTCTAAGAACAGCTAGGGAAAAAACAGCAAAAACAACTGACATCAGTCCCCCAAATGTAATATATGTATCATAATAAAGACAGTTTATTTCTTCTTTGCTGTTACCTTTAGCAAGTTCTGGCTGGCAAATGCAGTCAATCACAGAACTTTTGCTTTTGGTTTGACTGATTCCAGCTGCAGGAAGGCAGGGCAATTTCGGGAAGGTGGTCTCCCTGCTCTGCCCTGCTCTCTCCTGTGTTTCAGACCACACGTGAAAGATAATTCATCAGGACAGAGTTGCTCCTGGTGAATAATTAGTCTGCCAAGCTGGTTCTTCTCAATGTGATTTTAAAAATCACAATCAGTCAGTAGCTTAAAAAGAAAACACATGGATCCAGAAACAGAGACATGCTGCTCGGAGGGTGAAAGTGAGTTTTTCTGCCTCCGTATCCTGACAACATGCTCTCAAGCCCCCGAGAACATTATGTGGATGGTTAGGAAGACCCTGCTGAGCAGGGCTGGTGAGCAAGGCAAAGGGGGGACCCCTAGAACTCAGGCAGAGGCACTTGAGACAGAAGGTACCTCCACACATTTTTCAGGGATTCCTCTTTACTATAAGCTTTCAGGGACTTGAACAGGTGCCTTTTCTCTCTTCTCAGCTGCTCTTTCCATTTCCTTTTCTTTGTGACACCTAGAATCCTGTTTACCAGGATCAAACAATAATTAAGAGAATCCATACTGCCATGGATCTTTTCAAAAGATTCTTTTATAGTTTTATATTGTCTTTTTAATGTTTTAATTGTTTTTATGTTTTTTAATGTTTTTTTAACCTTTCCGAAGCCACCTGGGGTCCCATTTTGGAAGAAAGAGGTATAAAAATTCAATAAGTGTAATAAGCGATCTGCCAGGGGCGGGCTTTAGGCTGGCGAGCTTCAGCGGTTGTTGGAGAGCCTCGATCAACCAGAAGCCGCCATTTTCGTCCCCAGAGGAGTGCGGAGTGGCGGCCATGCACTGCTCCGGACCCGTCCGGACCTAAGCATGGAGCCAAGAAGTCCGGTAAGTACCGGCATGGGGCGATTCCCTCGCCCCATGCAGAAATGGCCTATGTCTCATCAATTGCTTTCATATCAGACTAGTTTTATGTAGTTTGCCCCTGCAATGTTGAGAAAGAGAAAACGGTAATAGATTTGCACTGATAAATGGCTAATAAGGACTAACATTTTGTTTATCTGTAGTGCAGACAATCCACTTAGCTTTTCAACCCAAACGAAACACAGAGGATGATTGTAAAGTCAGTCAACATCACAATATTGTAAGTCCCTCCCTGTACTCTCCACTTTCTTCTCTGTTACCAGGGCTGGCCTTCTTATATTAGACAACGTGAAACCACAATCTCAGTCAGATTTCAAATGCCATGAAAGGGCACAATTTTGTTACTTACTGAATTGGTTAATACTGTATTTTGTTGTCAGAGAAGGGGAGATGTGCTTGTGGGGATACCTCCCTTGGAATTTCTCTGCTTTGGACTCTATTTGCCTTAATGGGGTAGGGGTGGGTTCTTTACTGGACTGTCTCAGGCAGCAAAATGTCTTGGGCTGGTTCTGCTGGTAACTATTGTGCTGTTGATTGGATTCAATGTCAACAGTAGTGTTTTTTGGGGGTTTTCTTAATTTTATTTTCTTAATTTTGATCAGTGCTCCACCCTCAACCAACAAATTAAGTTTCCCAATAAATATAATACTGATTTTACCCTTTCCTCACTCCCACCCCCTAGGGAACAAAGTTGGCTTTTATTTGAAACTCCTTTCCTTTAATGTGGAGAATTGTATTAATTGTTTCTTCCATAATTTTTGTACCGCTTCCTGAATACAGAGATAGATGCAAGACAGTTCTACCAGTTTCTGTCAGTCATTATAGTTATACGCTTCTGTATTCATGTGGCACTGAAAACTAGTTTCAGGAGAACACCATCTATACTTCTCATGTATTGCTTGCAACAGAGGTTGGAATGTCAGTGGAGTGGTAAATCTTCTGAAGGCTTTAGTCCAGATTTTAAACGAATTCTTTCAGGTGCTGAAACTATTTAGGAGGTTAGGATTCAGGATAATACAGGATTCTATGGCTCAAACTAAAACCCAGAGTGGATTCATTGTCCCATTGACTTTGGACACACCAGCCTCTACTGCCTGCTTTTGGACTTTCCAGAGGTAATAGTTTAAAAGCAATAAGAAGTGTTGTTCTGCTAGTCTGTTGGCTGTGTGCTACACTACTATTAGTGCAACCATTAATGAAAACAACTTGTGCAGACCACACTGAACAAAATCAAATCAATTTGCATTGCAAAATGCACTGGTGTAATGTCTAGTGCAAGTGGTAACATAAGTAGAATAAAAGTAATGGATCTGACATAAGGGTTTCAACAGAAGCTTTGTATTACATTGGCATCACCAAATACAGTCCTATATTTTATTTTGCTCTTTCCCTCTTTGCCTGAAATAGGTTTCACATTGCCCTTCTTTCAGTTTCAGGCTAAGCTGTTAAACTGCACAAGGGATGCAGTTTAAAAAGTAAAAAAATGTACTCTGAAAAAATTAATTTTAAAATGCTGGATACCATTAGGCGTTACCTTGCATATCCTTCCCTCACATTTAGGTAACTTTCTGATTTTGAACAGATTTCTCTTTCTCTGAAGAAACCTGCAAAACGTACATGAATCCATACAGAACTGCTGACCAAATGTCAATTTTCTAGTGTACAACTTCTATTGATCATTCATTATTGACATGAAGGTCTCCAGTGTCTCTGCCTTTCTCTCTAAGCTCTTTCTCAGCTAAAATTTCCAAGCGAGAGAACAGTAAGGCCTTGAATAACAGAATGATTCAAGTCTCACAGGATGTTTTAGAAAGTATGTTGACCTCAAGAAAACATCTGAGGGACATTTTTATAGGGACTGAACAACTGTTTTAAATAAAAGTTTAAACACAATTAGAGGGGATGAGAACAGAGAAAGGAAACATTCTGTCAGAACGGGGAAAAAATGGAAAGGAGGAAATCCCTTATACAATAACAAAAACCAAAAAAGAGCATTCTTCTCAAAATGTGTAAAGACACATTTCTAAAATATCTGCTGAACACAACTTGTGATGTATAGAACTAAAGAATACAATATGTTTTTGAAGTACATTTCATTGTAAAGGAAGTGATTGTAAGGTAAGTGAAGATTGCTCAATTTAAATTTAGTTGTTAAAGAGAAAGACAGATGAATTCTTACAGTTGGACTTCTCAATTCTGGTTTCTGCAGTTGCATTAAACTCTGTTCAGCTGGTGTCCATGTCAAACATTTGTATAAATGTGGTCATTTTGTTTTAAAATATTTTTTCCCTTTATGCCATTCCAACAACAATCATTTCACTGGCATTTGATTTTGAGTTCTGTGACTGCTGTACACTTTTATATATAGGCTTTTACGTAAATAAATAGTATATTGTGCATGTGTTTGTCACAAATAACACAGTATAGAATTCTGTAGCCATAGATCCAGGTTTTTATTTCTTTTTGCTTTGTGCGCGTTAATTAAGTATACACATTCTGGGCTAAGTGCAGAGACAGCTAAATAAACAAATGACACTGTAGAAAGGTCTTTCTGCATACTAATCATATCCTACATCTGCAAGCAAAAGCTCTATAAATCGATTTGCTCTTTCACATCAAAAGACAAACAGTGATGCAAGTCAGCAATTCCTTTGTCAAAGTCACAGACATTGCCGCTCTTCACAAATGCATTTCTCCAGAGCTGGATTCAACCATTTGATGATTAGCATTATTGGCAGCTCTTCAAAGAAGATTCATCAAGCAATTTACAATTGGATTGGTTACCATTTCTATGACGGTCCTCCATGAAATCAAACTTTTTTTAAAAAAAAAGATTGACATTTGAATCCCTCCTTCGAGGACAGGACAGTGTACAAGAGGGAGAAGGAGTATAGATTCTCTGCTTCTGGACTGTTTGTGCAATTGAAAATTTTGCAGAGTGACTCCCATGATAGCTACATTAGATATGGCAGAAACAGGGAACTGACACAGAGTAGGTTAAGGGAATCTTTTTAATGACTTGTAAAGGAGCTTAAGTTGCCCAAAAGCTATGCAGCTCAGCCTTCATACACAAGGGTCTTTCAGTCATAAAGGGTGGGTCTTCTGCTCATACTCAGGGGAACTTTTATTTCATGCTGTAGATATTAGTTCAAAATTACTGCAGTGACCTTGGTCACCAAGACTTAACAGAAGTATCAGGAGCTGAGACTCTAAGCATTTGTAATTTGCATTTTTTTTAAAGTTTGCTGTTGTGTGCCTTTAAGTCTTTTCTTGGCAACCCTAAGATGAGCCTATTGGAAAAATTTATTGGAAAAATTTGTTCAGGAGAGGTTTGCCTTTGTCTTCATCTGAGGATTCCTCTGAGTGTGACTTACCCAAGGTCATCCAGTGGGTTTCTGTGGCTGAGTAGGGAATTGAATCCTGGCCTCCAGAGTCATAGTCCAATGCTCAAACCACTATACCATGCTGGCTCTATTGATTTCTATTCCAAACAGTAAGCCCTGCTGAGTTAAATGGTTTCAAGATACAAGCACGTGGTTTCAAGATACAAGCACATAGCAGGAATAGACAGAGTGCAAGTATGCAGGCACATTTAGAACCATGAAATCCACCAAGCAGACTGCATCTCACTGGCTCTCTTTCTTAAAGTACACACTTTGAAATTAATTTCTTCCTGAAATAACACATTTATGTGAATTTTGGTATTTTTTTTATCTGAGAACTTTATAACAAGCCTTGGAGAAGGATGAGATTCAAAGGATAACTGTGTTCTGATCATCATATTAGACCCAGGATTGAGGATCAGGTTGATTTGTTTAAAAAAACAGACCAGATGAAATCTTCAGGGAGCCTTCTTGTTACACCACTTGTTTCCAAAGACCATTATGAAGAATTTGTTGCCAGTTATATTAAATGCCCTATGTAAATAATGATCTAGATCCCACATCATAGAGACATAGTGTAAAAGTTCCACAGCTGGAACTATACCATGTCCTCAGCCTTCTCTGCCTGTAAAACCACCTTTTGCCTGCTGCCCACTTCTGACATGAGCATATAGTGGCCAGGAGAGAACAGAGGATGTCTCAGAAGTATCTAGCTCTCTCTCAGTGAAGACATCTTCTAGGAGGCTGCACAAGTCCTTTACAAGTCCAAGAGAATGATGTCATTGCCATGTATCTATCTATCAGGACGTAGCCAGATGTTTCCCAGACCTCTCCCACTCTATATTAGTCACTATAAAACTGTGTTGTGGTGGGAAACCAGCAAAAGACAGATTAGCAAGAGAAGTTGGTCATTTCATGGAGGTGATTGGGTATTTTTTTTTTTGTCATTGCAAAAAAGTTAAGCAGATGTAAGCGTGACTCATATCTACATAAGTCAATAACAGGATGTCAGCCAATATGACATAGTAACTCAAATAGTGGCCCCACTTTACACAGTTAGACCATAATCCCAGTACTGCCTACTTAAACTAGGAATAATTTTTTAAGGCTATAGGGATATAGAGAATACTTGTAAATTCTATCAGCCTCAACAAGAAAGGATGTCTCAACATACTGAGACCCTTCTCCCATTGAGAAGATGCTCAGCCCTGATGAGATTTTATGCATTTCAGGACTTATTTGCTATATATATAAAAACACTGTTTGCAAAAAAAACCCCTTCATTTTGGACTTTGTGGGGAGAAGGAAACCAGCATTTTAGACAGAAAACAGTATAATTTGTACAAAATAAATTGCTTCCTTTGCAAAATGTTGGAATTTCTCATAAAACAGATTTTGTAGAAAAACATGTTGTGTTATGTTATTTTTTTCCCCCAAAGAAGTCCTGTTGGGAAAAAAAAATTAAAAATGCAGAAAACTCTCATGATCATACCCAGTGAGCACTTTTATTGCATCTAAAAAAGAACAAAGATTTGCATCCTTACCAGAGCATTACACAGAGGTTTTTTTACAGCATTCCCATGGAAAAAACTTTTAGCTAGCAATTTCAGAAACTGCGTCTGAGGCCTTATGTATTCCTGTGTTGCAATGCTGGATGGAAACTACTCAAAGTATATGTTGAAAAATATCACTGAATGATACATATGTCCTAGGAGTGTGCCACTTGAAAATGCAGGTCAGGATCACATGTGGTGATACTTCCCCACATCAAAAACTCCTGTTAACAGAATCATCATAATCATCTTAATCAGCAACAGCAGCAGCAGCAAGATCCAAGAACTTTCTGGCTGAGAATTCTAAATGCCACTCCCTGACCTGCAAATCTGAGGCGTTTATATGATGTTGCCATGACGGTTAAAGTGGAACAATGGTGCTATAGGTCCCTCAGTTAAGTTATACTTAACTAAGTAGATAATACAAGATTCTAGCCAACATAGATTAAAAACTATACAAAAACTTCAATAAAAGCATACATAGAAAAGTTATTTTAAAAACAAACAGTTTATAAAGTCAAAAATCTCAAAATTCCTTAAACAATTATATATAGATTATCAAAAACTTTTTTAAAAATAGTGTATACTCAAACCAATATGTCTGTGAAAAGAACTGTACTCTAGTTTTCTACCCAGTATGCTAATTCTATGTGTAAGGAAAGTTTGTTGTTAAATCAACTGAAGCCAATCTGCCATATTGAAAAAGTAAGTGACATAAACATGTTTACGCATTTTAAACATCTTGTGGTGAAGGGTTCCTTGTGCCATGAAAAGAAGTGATTCCGCCCCCCCCCCCAAAAAAAAACACGATACACACCAGTGGTTCTCAAAAAATCAAGCAAATTTTAGAACATGGAAAATGGAGCATGGAAAATGGTTAAAGGAGCACTTTCATGTGGAAAGTGGTACTACTCATTGTAGTGGGGTTCAGATACATAGGAACCCAGATACATAGGGACTCAAAAGCAAACAGAAATAGACCAAGATACAGAAAGCAGCTCTGGAAACAGGCCTGAGAACAGAGAAGATCAGCATGGACAGATAGTGAATCCAGTGCCACCAGAGTTTTGAAGACTATGACAGATGGGGAGTCTCCCAGGGGCTTCTGTCAGGAGCAATTTTTCTTCTTCTACCAATATTTGACAGAACGTTGTTGGGGCCTTACATCTCTTTAAGTGGACTTACAGCTGCATGAATTTGAACTGCACGGTTGCATAACATCTGTATCCAGTAGAGGACTACTGTTAACATTACTATGTAGCAGGGCTAGCTAAGTGCCAGGTGCACGGCACATCAGTACATGATGTGCAGTGATACACATTGCACACCAATGTGCATCATGCACTGATGTGCCTTACACACCAATGTGCATCAGGTGTTATTGCTAGCATTTTATCACACACCTTAGCAATTTGGTAAAGTTTTTATTTTAATGCCTCTGCTACTTAGCTAGGTATACATAAAGTTACATAATGTAAAAGGTCTTATAGGATTCTGGTGGTGCTTTGTAATGCTGAAGATGTGGGAAAGGTGTCAGGAGGTTCAAGAATAGTCTTAGATGGAAGACCTCTGGCCAAAAAGCCCTCCTAGGCTTCTCAGGAGGCTTGCTCAAAAGAATCACCAACCAGACCAGAAGAAAAGTCCAAAAGCGTGTCGTAAGGCCAAACCAACCAGACGTTGCAGCCCTAGCAGCTGGACCAAGGACCTGAATATCAATCCCAAGCCCTTGGTTGGCTTGGGAAAAGAGTAAATTGCACTTCTTATCTTGTCTCTTCTCAAAAGTCAAACCCTTTATAAAAAGCCAGTAAACATTATTTTCCAAACAAATGACAGAAGGGTTTTTGCTATGTAAGAGAGATTTCCCCAATAACTGTGACAAATGTTTCTAATTAACTTAGACATAAGTTACACCTGGCAGTATTCTCTATTTTAACACTCAGTTCTCCTCGCCTAGTACCCTGATAGTACCCATGTTACATCTTCTTCCTTTAATGGTCTTTAAAAGGAAAGAATCTACAATCATAAATCTTAAAAAGCTCTACAAGTACAAGTCAAAACACATAAATATGTGTAACAGATGCACAATTGTCTCTGTTACATATGGATGGATGCATTATATATATAGTGCTGTCATAACATTCCCTTATGCAATCAGATATTTCTTTCTGTACATGTAAGCTTTCTCTCTATCACATTTTAATAATCCACTAGATTGTGGTGATGAATCCTTAAAAAAAACCCTTGCAAATAAGTCAATGACAGTTTAGTGCTGGGCCAGATACACAGAAACACATATACATATGCCACATATATACCGTGGCAAGACCAATATATATGACTGCCTGAGGTGGGCTAGCACAAGACCCACCCATATCAAGCAGAGTGGTCAAAGCCATTATTTTAGCCCAGAAAGCATAAAATTCCTCAAGTATTTCTTGCTATCTCTAGCAGTAAATAACAATAACAGATTAAATACCTAACCATACGGTGGTCTTTCATCACATGCTAAATGTCTATGGAAGTCACCATATCTTCTCTAATGGCAGAGCCAGACCTGTTGTTTATAGATATTGGCCATAATTCTGCATTAACTACTAGCACCTCCTGGCCCAACCCAACAACAAAAACAACCTACTTTACTGGACTGCACCTGCTCCAAGAAAAGGAGGTCTATTCTGTTGGTGATCACAGTATGGGTGCAGTTCAAATCCACCACTCCACCAGTCAGTGAAACTGTGTTTAGGATTTGTGACGAAGGTCCTGTCGCTGGTTGTCACAGCCTCACTTGCTGACAGGAGTGGGATGGAAATCCACTTATCCACTTATATCATGATCATGAGCTGAACAGACTCTTTCTCTCAAATCAGCTGCTACCCAGTAAATTAGGTTTAGAAGGGCAGTTATGATCGTGACAGTAATGGCATAATTGTCACTATGTAGGGATTATGAATATGGAGGAATTATAGATGTGTATCTCTAGGTTATGCAGCTGTAATTGTGATAGTGAATGCCAGGCATTATTTACCAGATGCCTCTTGATTACTTTTGTTGGTGTAATCAGTGGTAACACCAGCAGAAGGACATCTGTGGATATTTTGCAAAGAGGTATCCAGGGCTTCCTTCTGCTACAGTTTTCCCAGCTACACACTGGCAGCCAGATGATGCTGGCTGTAACTCCACTTCACCAAGAACCTCTGGATATGAGCCCAGTGGCAAATGTTGCTCTTCCAGATCTTCACAAAAGGACTTCTTTGTACAAGAGTTTTGCTTACCCCATTGCTGGCCTTAATAGAGGGAATCCAGAGTGGCATCTATCTTCATAGATAGAGATAGCTGGGCAAGTGGTTATTCAAGCTTGCACTAAAGACTTTGGTACTTTTATCTCTCTTGCATTGCAATGGAGCACTGCAATCCCCAAGAAGCCACAAAAGAATTCCCTACATTATCAATTGCACACTTGTTCTCATGTCTGAGATCCTACATGGGGAAATGTAGCTATGAATTTGCTACTACATTGTCTCCTGATGCTACTTTCCAAAAATTCAAAATGACTGCATTGGGGTGCTACAAGGCTTCAAAGGTAGGATTTGGGGCAGTGTTTTTGGTCATTGTGGTCCTGCAACAGCCATAAACATAAATTGGACTAATTACAATATCACAATATCGTAATTACTGAACAGAATGCCAGTTAGAGTTCCCAAATTTCAGTTATTTACTAGGGTGGGACTGCATAGTTAAGTAAATAAACAAATATTATGAGCAGTTTTGTTCCTATAAGCAGGCAGCTAAGCAAATGAACAACAGATTATCTGTGAAAACAAATTAAAATGTCTAAACAAATCTAGAAATGCACATATAATGTAATGTTGTTGTTTTGTTATTTCAGTCAGTGTTTTCTGACTCTGGATGTCTGGGTACTGTGGGACAAAAATAATATTTCAAATATATTTGGAAAATTCTTTAGAAATGTGTTTCTCTGACATGGAGAATCTTGGACTTACTCTGCACAAAATGCACATACTTTTTCATTGAAAACAGCAACATAATATTTTCTGCACAGAAAATGCTGTTTTCTCTATTTTTTAAAAAATGTGAATTTTGCACAGAAAAGTCTCTATCTACAACTTTTTCTGAAGAGGAAACAGAATTTTCTGTATATAAAACATTTCTGCGCATAATTTCTTTTATGTGCAGAAATGCTTTTTTTATCACAGAAAACGCTGTTTTCATCACCAAAAAAAAAAAAAAAAAAAAGGCCCTCCACATGCTAATTTTGTGCCTAATAAGTTCTGAATTGTGCATAGTCTTCAAAAACTGCACAGATTTCAAAGACTTTCTCATAGTAGGTAAAAAATGGTTACAATTGTTCACTGTTCCCTTTGAGAATGAAATGATCAAAGGATAACACCTTTAGTCACACTTGATTCTGCACCCAGAAAACACACTCCTTTGGATACTGGATCATTTAAATACTCCCAGAACATTATCCTAGGAGTCTGGAAATAACCTACACTGCATATTTATTAAATGTTATCACTCTATTAAAATGAGCATTTTGTGTCACAAATGTGGAAACACAGATTACACAAAGCACATACAATCTTTCTTTCTTTTTAATCATGCTTCATTATTACAGCTGGCTTTGCTGACATATCTAAAATATATGTTATACCAGTCAAGAGGAGGATTTCAGTACAAGTGAATAGCAGTCATGTAATCAATGCAAGGCAATTTTATCAAGCTTTTTTGTGAGTCTGGCTTTTCTGTGAAGTATGTATAGATTAATCATTAGATAAGAAAAAAATGGTATTAAGCTTTTCTGTGTGGGGATTCACTTTTTTCAGTCAATATATATCTAGCTAAGGTCAGAAAGTAGACCCTGCTTCTATTTTTAAAGGGTAATTTTTCGTCAGTTACGTATTCACTGTCACCTACTTAGCTGACTTTTTTTTTTGTTATGTGGGTCCCATTACAGGAGTAATTTCAACTACACAAAAATGTCCATATTTTAAAAATACATAAAAATGTCTGTATTTTAAAAATAGACCTCTTGTTCCAGCTGCGATACCTACCAAGTGACAGCTATAAAAACTTTGAGGGAGAACAGAAGTCTGCAAGGGCTTCCTCCCTGGGGCTATCTTCAACTTGTCTATGTAATCTAGGATTTGAGTCTGCCTTCATCATAACAAAGGAAAGAATTTGCGGTATCTCACTGAAAGAGCATCTTGCTCTTGCAAGTGTAACTTCTCGCCTTTTCCCCTTGAAATCACTTATGGAATTCTTTTCCAATCGTCCTCCTACTGCAGTAACCTGTGTACAGTGAACTACTGCTTTTTCTTAGCCCATTTGTATATTTTGCCTTCTCCACCGTTAACATGGACATTCCACTGGTATTCCTTTTGCTGCAAGGGCATACCGATGTAACTGTCACAAAGTTGCATTATTTGATCATATTCTCTTCTTTTTCAATTTATATGCTGGATTTTGCCAAATGATGCTTGCTCTTTTATTGACCAGTTTTTCTGGCCAATCTATCCACCTTTACGTGAAATTATTGTTTTCTATGAATGATCTTATTCTGGTTTGTTGACTATAATATACTAAACCCAGTCCCCTTTGCTTTTTCTTTAATATAACAAACAATCTTATCCTTATTTTGTTCTTATACACCCTTTTCAGGCATTTAGGAAAGCAATTTGAAAACAGGAACCAAACAGATCCCACTCTAGCACTCATTTACTCTGAACACTCATTCACTCTGAATGAGCTTTGTGATATCATCATAAAGCTAAATCTGATTGGCTACATGTCATAATAGTGTTATTATTTTCATAATGTGAATGTGATATCTTATTATAGCATTAGAGTCCCAGAAACCTGAAGAATGGCACCAAAGCAACAGCCAGAAGAGACACAAACAGGTAAAACCAGACACAGATAATCTTCCGGCCATTTGAGGCTGAATCTTTCTCTTCCGAAACACTCTCATTGGTTTTTTACACACACACACATATTAACATGCATTCAATATATACAACAACATTTAAGGGATTAACAAGACAAACAGTAAATAGACAAAGAAACTCTACTATCTAATCTAATACTAAATTAAACTAGAATACAACTCAATTAAAAGAAGGCCAAAAATACATATAAATGACTTGTAACTCAGCAGTCGCCAACCTTTTGTTCCTCATGGACCACTAAACTCACAATTTTGGATCCCATGGACCACTAACATGAATTTTTTTAAAAAAAGGTGCAAACATCTATAAAATAACGATCATAAAAGTTCCATTTTATTGATATGAAATACACTTGTTTAATTATGACAAAATTATTAAAGCTTGTTTAATTATAACAAAATCATACCCCAGAGGACAGGATCAACATTCAAAATGACCTTGACAGATTGGAGAGCTGGGCCAAAGCTAAGAAAATGAGTCTCAACAGAAAGAAATGTAAGGTCCTACACCTAGGCAGAAAAAATGAAATGCACAAATATAGGACAGGAGACACCTGGCTGGACAACAGAATGTGTGAAAGGGACAATGTGTGAAAGGTGTGCAATTCTGGGCTGCATCAACAGGAGTATAGTGTTGAGATCAAGGAAAGGAAAAATACTACTTTATTCTGCTTTGGTTAGATCTCACCTGGAATACTGTGTCCAGTTCTGGGTACCACAATTAAAGAAGGATATTGACAAGCTAGAATGTGTCTAGAGGAGGGTGACCAAAACGGTGGAGGGTCTGGAAGCCATGCCCTCTGAGGAGCTGCTTAGGGAGCTAAGTGTGTTTAGCCTGACCAAAAAAAGGTTAAGAGGAGACATGATAGCCATGTTTGATTATTTGAAGGAATGTCATTTTGAAGATGGAGCAAGCTTGTTTTCTACTGCTCCAGAGACTAGGACAAGAAGCAAACTACAGGAAAAGAGATTCCACCTGAACTTCAGGAAGAACTTCCTGGTGGTCAGAGCTGTTTGACAGTGGAATATGCTGCCTGGGAGTGTGGTGGAGTCTCCTTCTTTGGAGGTTTTTAAGCAGAGGCTGGATGGCCATCAAAGCTGGGGGTGCTTTGAGTATTTGCTCCTGCATGGCCGAAGGGGGTTGGACTGGATGGCTCCTGGGGGTCTTTTCCAACTCTGTGTTTCTATGATTCTATGACTCTATTTTACTGTATGGAAAAAAAATTAAAAAATGGAAACTGGGGAAGGGGAGAAGTTCTGGTTGGAATGGAGTAGCTTGAAAAAGGGCGTGTGCTATCAAGACTGCTGTTTAGAAATAATAAAAGATTGGATTCAACAATAAAAGAAGTCAAAAGAATAAATAATAGATTTGGTTAGCACGGATACTTATGTTATGACAAAGCAGTTGTAAATAATGAATTTAACAATCATTGTATCCGAAAGACTTTATTGAAAGTGTGGTTACAAATAAAGAATAAATTTTATAGAAGACTTCCAATGTGGACCTCACCTCAAGAAGCTTTTAATATTGCTCCAACAAAACAAGGGAATTTACTGACGTATCATGAGCTGTTGAAACGGGCTGGAGACAAGTTAAGAATGCGTACAGAAGAGGAATTAAAAGAGTCAGGCCATGAATTTAACTGGTTTCCATGGAGACAATTAAAAGAGCCATTCAAGATGGATCAGAAATTATATGGGTTTGAAAAAAATGAAAATGAATTAGATGTATTGATGAAAGGGGATCAGAAAAAGAGAATCTCTAAATTTTATAAAATATTGTTGCAAAGAGAAATGGAACCAGAGATTGTTAAAGATAATATGGTCAGATGGGCTCAAAATATTGGACACTCAATTGAGTTCAATATATGGGTGAGGGCATGGGAAACAGATGTAAAATTCACACCAAGCTTAAATCTAAGAGAAAATTATTATAAAATATTACATAGATGGTACATGATACCTGTAAGTTTGAAAAAAATAACAAAAAATGGGAATGGAAAATGTTGGAAATGTGATGAAAAGGAGGGGTTCTTTTTTTCATATGTGGTGGACCTGAAAGGTAGCAAGAAAGTTCTGGAAAGAAATACATGATGAAATTCAAAGAATGTATAGTTTAAATTTTGAAATGAAGCCAGAATTTTATCTGTTAAATATGTTAGGGCAACAAAGAGAAATAAGATCTCACCAGAACACATTGTTATATGTAATAATTGCTGCAAGACTAACATATACACAATATTGGAAAGAAAGAAACTATATTGATATAAAAGAATGGAAATTAAAAGTTCTGGATATGGTGGTGATAGAAAAGTTAACTTTTTCACTTAAAAATAAGCCAATCCAGAACTTTGAAAAAGAATGGCAAGAAGTTTTGAATTGGATAAAAGAATAAGAAAAGGAAGGGATGAAGAAAGATTGTTGATAATGTGGGTAATGTAAACTAATGATGTAATAGAAAAAGCATAAGTAGTAATGTAACAATGTTAAAAGCAACAGAGTAATATTTGTTAAACAGAAACAATGTATGTACGGAATGTAAACACAGACTCAACTGGAAAAAAGATGCTTGGAAGTGAGGAGGGGTTTTTTTATTCTTTTTTTAAAACTTAATAAAAAAATATATTAAAAGAAAAAGAAAAAGGGCATGTGTAGTGAACACGTGAACTTAAGCACTCTAGGATGTGAAATTTTCTTGCAGGTCCCATTTGTTAATCTATTGATTTAAAACACTGTAATGGTTATATTTGTTCCCTTGATTTAATGTTCCTCATGCACAGTCTTCATAATGGCTTCTAAACTTAATTAGTAAAGAGGAAATTCTTGTTTAAAACCTGGCAACACAGAAGGAACCACACTGAAAGTGTTCATGATCCGGTCTGGGTATTCTTTGCAGACTTTGCTAATAAGGAGGGTCCCTATGCCAGAGCCTGTGCCCCCACCCAGGGAGTGAGTGAGCTGGAAACCCTGCAAGCAGTCACAGTTTTCACATTCTTTTCTCACCACATCCAGGACTGAATCCACTAGCTCGGCACCTTCAGTGTAATGGACCTTGGCTCAGTTCCCAGCCCCACTTTGCCCGAAAATGAAGTTGTCTGGTCTGAAGAAGTGTCCAAAAGTGCTGGAACGAACACTGTCCATGGTACCTGGCTCCAGGTCCACCAAGATGGCATGAGGGACATACTTGTGAGAGAATAATAATAATAATAATAATAATATTTATTTCTATCCCACCTCTCCACATGGATCGAGGCGGCGAACAACATGAATACATTAAATACATTAAAAACATTAAAACATGCCCAATCCTCCTCACCCACCAACCCACCTAAAACAACCCCTTAAAACACACAACAATTAACAGTCAATCAATTAACTGTTAACAAAACAGCAAGACAATTGATGGGAGGCGATGGAAATGCTAGTCTTGGAAGGCCTGTCGGAAGAGATCGGTCTTGACTGCTTTTTTAAAGCAGTCAAGACTGGTAATATGCCGGGTCTCCTCCGGCAGGCCATTCCATAACTTGGGAGCGATAGAAGAAAAGGTCCTCTGGGTAACCACAGCCAACCTAGTTCTGACTGGCTGCAGTAAATTCCTCCCAGAGGACCTTAATGTGTGGAGCGGATTATATGGGAGAAGGCAATCCCGCAGGTAGGCTGGCCCCAAGCCATGAAGGGCTTTAAAGGTGATAACCAACACCTTGTACTGTGCCCGTAAACTAATAGGCAGCCAATGAAGAGACTTTAAAATTGGTGTTATATGGTCAGTTTTAGGTCTACCGGTGACCAACCTGGCTGCCATATTCTGAACTAATTGAAGTTTCTGGACTAAGCACAGGGGTAGCCCTATGTAAAGCGCGTTGCAGAAGTCGAGCCATGAAGTCACCAGCGCATGCACCACTGTTTTTAGGTGTTCCAGCTCCAGAAAGGGGCGCAGCTGGCGTATCAGCCGAAGCTGATAACAGGCACTCCTGGCCGCCACATCTATCTGAGCTGTCATCTGAAGTGGCGAGTCCAGGAGCACCCCCAAGCTGTGAACACAGTCTTTCAGGGGAAGTGTGACCCCGTCTAGGACTGGTTGACAGACCTCCATGTCTGGGCTAGGGCCCCTAGCAGTGAGTACCTCCATCTTATCTGGATTCAGCTTCAGTCTGTTTTTCCTCATCCAGTCCATTACTGCTTCAAGACATTCATTCAGAGGCGAGATGCCACCCTTAGTTGATGCTATTATCCAAGGCATGGAGAGATATATCTAGGTGTCATCAGCGTACTGATAGCACCTTGCTCCATGCCTCCTGATGATCTCTCCCAGCGGTTTCATGTAGATGTTAAATAGCATTGGGAAGACAGTGCCCTGAGGGACGCCAGATTGAAGCTCCTTTTTCGAGGAGCAGCTGTCCCCAAGCATCACCATCTGGTATCTACCTGAGAGATAGGACCGGAACCACTTAAGTGCAGTGCCCCCGATCCCTAACCTTCTCAGGCGTTCCAGAAGGATACCGTGGTCTATGGTATCGAAAGCCGCTGAGAGGTCACACTTCCCCTGTCGATACCTAGACGAAGATCATTCACTAAGGCGACCATGGCAGTCTTGACTCCATATCCTGCCCTGAAGCCAGTTTGAAATGGGTCTAGATAATCTGTTTCATCCAAGACAGCTTGGAGCTGAAGACCAACAGCCGTCTCAATGACCTTGCTTAAGAATGGAAGATGAGAGACCGGTCTATAGTTATTCATATCCAGAGGGTCTATGGAGGGCTTTTTTAGAAGTGGCTGTATAATCGCAATGAAAGAAGGTTTTATTGCAATAGACGCTGATCCGTTCCAGCTGCAGGTCGGAGTCACCCACATAGTTCTCACCAGGGTCTATACCATGTTCGTCACTGATCACTTCCCAGCACTTGGCTCTGATCTGGTTGCTGCACTGGCCAGCCTGGATGTGGACGATCTCCCTTATTGCTGCTGCTGCTGCCACCGGGGTGGTGGGTGCTCTAGGGGGCTGCGGAGGCATCTTTGGCGGGCGGGTGTCAGAGGTGGTGGGCAGGAGTGGTGGCGGTGGCAGACCAAAAGGAACCACAATATACACATCAGGTAAGTCTCCCCACCACCACTGCTGAGCTCTCAAGCCGTGCTCAATTTAAAGGGGAAAGAAAAAACGACACAAATCTGAGACAGCCTTTGAGAAACCTCTCTCCCCGCTTCTCTGCAAGTGAAAGAACAAAGGGCAAGCAGGAAATGCTGCCCGACGGAGAAAGAGCATGCAGCGCTTCAGGATGAGAAGCCCCAGTCTTTACAGAAAGGGCGGTGAGGAAGCCAAGGCTGAGGGGAGAAGGGGACCAGGACAGGAAGAGGAGGAGGAGAAGGAAACAGAAAGAGAAAGAAAAAGAAAAAGAGAAGTAGGCAGTGCCTGGCTGCGTCTACTCCCGCAGGATAAATTCTGAATTCTGGGTGGCAGTTCTGTTTAGTCGCCCCCCCCAAAAATACCGCCCAGGGTGCCCTGCCCTCATCGCTCCCCATTGATCCACCTCTGCAGTGAGGAGGACCAGATTGCCCCTCTTGCTGTCCTTCTCCCTGATACAGGAGCAATCCTACCTGGCGCGAGTGAGAGAGGACAGTGGGAGGGGTGATCTCGTCCCCTTTGTGGGCCGTGGACACCAAAATTTTCTTGCGGACCACCGGTGGTCCATGGACCACCAGTTGGCGACCACTATTCTAACTCACCAGCTTTAGGATCTAAAATAATCTATGAAATATACTTCTTCTAGCGTGTCTATCATTATCACAGTACTGCCTAGTGTTTAAAAACTGTAAGCTTAACGATCAAAACTAGTAACTGACTTCCCCCCACAACAGTATCTTAGATACACTGTCAATTTATCCCAATCATTTTTAAATTTACCCAAAGATTCCTTCCTTAATTAAAATAGTTAAGAAACACCCTCATTTGTGATGTAAAGGTTTCTTATAAACATTTTGTGCAGGACTGACTTTAACTCTGAGCTCTTTCAGATTGGTCTAAAGAAGTATGAGTTCTATCCATATTGCTCCCTGGATTTTGATGGGTTTTGCCTGCTTTTTTCACCTCTGCATCCATCCATTCCATTTCCTTAGGTGACTATTTATAGAGATGTCTTGGATCTGCACTAGCATTCTTCCCAAGGTGTTTTTTTTTTAAATAATGGGACATGGTTTACTGAGATGGTTTGAAGGGAAAATTTTGTCATCTCTAAATTTCTATTTTTTTTTAAATTTCAAAAAGAGTTATAGAGTTATGGTGCAAAAGCGCAGTTTCTTGGATTCAATAAAAATACAAAAGAAAGGAGGAGAAAAAATATCATATATCTGGAAATATCTCAGATTTTAGGGAAACCCATTTGATGGTGGGAATAACTTGTTGCAGTTGGTGCTAGGCATTGCAGGAAAGCAGTCCAAGACATTCATTTGAATATTTTAAAAAATTCCTGAGAACTACAATAAGTGTTGCCACCTCCCAAAAAATTTATCCAGCAGGGAGGAGCATATAAAGATGCAGTGATGTGGTAGCATTTTATTTTCATAGATTGTACCACTTCAAAATGCAGCATGGAGATTGTATGATACATTTTTTTCTGTCTGTATAGACAGCCTATCCATTGCATTAGAAACAGCTGAACAACTTTGATGAATGGAAATGTACAGCTTAAACAAAAGCTGTGTCTCTCTTAAGAAAGTGATGACTCCTTTTAACCCATGGTTGTCAAATTAGAGGATAGGCCTTCTAGGAGAGATATAAGGAGAGATGTACTGAGAACCTGTTTCTTGTTCCACCTTTTCCTTCTGGGCCATACTTGGAACAGGATATAAACCTAACTCAGTTTCCTAATCGTCTGTGCAAAATGTAACAGATGTACTGTAAAACAAATAAAATGAAACTCTTTACTGCTTTAAATCCCTGCCCAAGATGTGGTTCGAGGAAGGAGAACATGTTTCAGCTTAGTGTACCCATTGGAGAGGTTCAGGTTATTGCAAAACAGAACCTGCATTAGGCATCTGGCCAATAATGTGTTCCTTCTTCCACATATCTTTTTATGTGGACAGTCTGTGTGGTATGATATGTAGATATCTGAGAAGTACATGAGAAGACAGCATGTATTTGATCTCCTTAAAATGGTTGGTGGCACCTGGCAGCTTCCATGTCCATTGAACAGTATTCTACTCCAGCATATAGACTGAACTTTAAAGGGGCTAGTCAAGCTGCAGTGTAGTGGTTTGGAGAGGTTGGAGACTACAACCCTACAGACCAGGATTCAATTCCCTCCTCAGCCATGGAAACCCACAGAGTGATCTTGAGAACCCCATGATAGGTTTGCCTGAGGGCTGCCGTAAGTCAGAAACAACTTGAAAGCACATAACAATAAAATCAAGGTGATAAATCCTATTCCCAAAATGGATTCAGTACCTTGGATAACTGCTAAAAGAAAGAAAGAAAGAGAGAGAGAGAGAGGCAATTTTACCAGTTTACAGCAACCAGTGTGCTTCCACATCTTGCCCTCGTATTCAGAGTTTTGCTGTCTTCTGCATCTTCATCTCAACTGAATCTGATCATGCACAGAACTCACACAAGATCAGAACATCTCCTGAATGCCATCTTCCCTTTGGATAGCTCACATTGGTCAGCAGCTGTCCCCAAGTTCAGCAGTCTTTGGCAGCAGTCTGCAGAGTGGCACAATGGACCATCCCATGCTTGGCTGTTCTGTATGGCCAAATCCCTACCTTCATACCAGCTACAATCCTTCAGAGGAAAGGAAGGGACAAAAACAAACAGAAAGGGGAGTATGTTCCAAAAGTCCTGCATCAAAGCAATTTTATTTGGTTTTAACATTCCCACATAGTGCTTGCACATCAGTCTAATTATCATGCAGTAGCCATGCAGAAGCAGCAATGGAGTAAGTTTGTTCTTACTTTATTCTTCTTTTAGCTGCCTACATCACTGAGCGGAAGGGAGATTCTATGATTATTTGAATTTTGTGTATATTTGAAAAAGAGAAAAAGAATGAGCATAAGGATTTCTGTTTAGATCTCTGATTATAAGGGATGGAGGGCTACCTTCATTCAGTGTGGCATTTGGGCAGTTCCCTCCCTTGATTTTCCACTAGCATTTGGCTCAGAGGTTTCCAGCTCATCTTTGCTATGAATAGTAGTATGAATGGTTGTATTCCTTGCCATTTTCACACTGTTGTTGTTGTGTGTGATTTAGGTTCAATGGTAATACCACCAGCCCATTCATTCTGATGACTGGGCCTTCTTGCTTCAGCTGCTCAAAGTATGCTCTGTTTGGTTAATATTCTTTTGGGGGAGGGAATCAATTTTTTTACCCCTGGGGGCCACAAAAATGGCCATGGGAGTGCATGCAGCACAGACTGTATTTTGCCCACCCTGTTCTAGGGACCACTTCGGCAGGGCGGTGGTATAACCCTCCACGGTCTCATGAAGAGGCAGTGCTGCACTGCACTGCACTGAAAATACAAGAACTTGGACCCACTGAGGGGCAGCTGGTAGGTTTTACTCAAACCCACCCTGGGTTATAGTCGAAATTTTAATGGAGCTCTTCAAGGTGTTTGAACGCTATCTTCAAAACATGTTCTGCACTTTACACAGTAAAAATTAGACTAAAACCCAGAAGACAGCCATTTCCTTACTGTGGTATGAAGCATGAGTTGCTACTGAGATTATGTTAAAAATTACCAAGCGGTCCCAAATGGTGCAATATATTATTCAGGAACTCCACATGAAAGTTCAGTCCTATGAAGACCATTTATGTAAGCCTACCCTCCTTCTCTGAAAGGAGAGAAATACAAAAGGGGCTGTCATGTGATTGAGGATTCAAGTAGAGGCCACATCTCATATAGAATGTCTGAACCTTCTCCTCCATGGTGCCCATCAATAGTTTTGGACTTCCCCTCAGTGTCAGCCAGTATGGCCATGATCAGGAATATTGAGAGTTTTTCCCAAAACATCTAAAACACACCAAGTTTAGGGACACTGAGATATCATCTTCATGTGGGAGGAGAGGATATGGTTCTTTCCTACCACCAAAAGGCACTGAAAAAGTTTCAGCGGAGTTATAGAATAACCTTTCTGATATGATCCTGTATTGGGTCTGAGAAGGGAAGGTTTTCCAGGGGGTGGGAATGGCCCCACAGCCAAGACTAAGTCACCAAGTACTGAGTGAGATAGTCTCTTCCTTGTCCTAGGGCAGAAGGCATCCACCTCTGTGGAATCTAGAATATATACAGAAGCGTATCACTGCTTAGTTTAGTATAAACAGTGCTGTTCTTTTGCCTTTTTCCAATTCTCCACCAGCTTCAGCTGTACAATCTCCTGACATGCATCCCTGAAGAGATTACTCCAAGGGAATGGAGCCCTCAGCAACAAAAGGTTCCCCACCCATGGTCCAAGGTCTAGATGAAGTTACTGCTTTCTTGAGGAGTCCTTTCATACTACACAATTATAGAGTTATGATTCCACTTTAGCTGCCATGGTTGCATCCTATGGCATTCTGGGATTTGTCGTTTGGTAAGGCACTAGATGAGCTTTCTGGCAAAGCATTCTAATTGTTCCATCCTAAACTACAAATCCTAGGACTCCATAGATATTGACATGGCAGTTATAGGAGAATCATAGCACTACAGTTGCATAGTTTGAAAGGGCTGAAAGACTCCTCATCTATGTATCACCACCACTGGCTGCAGGACCTAATTTCTAGCTTGTTCTCTATTTCATCCCACTTCCAGTAGCAGCAGCAGGAGCAATAGCAGCAAATACTGTGTGATTTCTTAAGAACAACTGACTTACCTTCTTCTCTATAAACATTCTTGTTCCTTGAAGAGTTGGAACTGTTATGAGCTAGAAGGTCTGCTCCCAGCACTGGTACTTAGTGAAAAAGGCTCACTTGTCATGAACATAGCACAGAACAGATAACGTCTGAGAAGACGGTATGAAACCATTTAAATTTAGGAGGTACTCCATGGAGTGTGTGTATGTTGCGGGGGGGGGGGATTACATGTAGGATGCAGATAGGTGAAGACAGAGGCCCTTTTCGCACGACATTTGGCATGTGAAAGGGCCCCTCGAGCATCACACAACTGCGAGGAGCAGTCCACATGACGCACTCGCAATCACGCGACACTCCAGAGTCTGGCAGGCGCCAATCACGCACTTTTTCATTTTTGTCTGTGAGCCAAAAATGGTGCGCGATCGTGCATCGCTCCGAGGCCCCGTGCGCACTTGCCGTATGTGCGGAGCTCCAGAGCCACAGTGCTCACGCTTCCTGCCCCAGCACATCCTGGGAAAGTCCCAGGCTGCACTGTGGAAGGAAGAGGAGGGGCTCTCGCGCAAGCAGGCAGCAGCTACGGAGCTGAAAGAACCGGAACATGAAAGCCTCTCGCTAGAGGCTGCTTGCATGATCCCAGCATCCCAGCTCTGCAAAACGGTGAGTTGCGGAAAGGGCCTTAATCTGAATTTAGCTGTAACTAGTGATACCATTAGTGTCTTTCACTCAATTTGTATTTCTTGAGAAATATCCTATTTCAGATTACTCAACTGATAATTATCTGTTCTTATTCAGTTGATTCTATTTATTCAGCTCAGCTTCTTGAATGCCCTTTCCAAAGGACTTGAGGTAGGTATAAAAACAGCTGATTTTTAAATGTGTACATTCAAATATAAGAAAGTAAAATTAAAATGTTCACCTTTTAAATCTTGGCTATTAAAAACTGTTCTAAAGTTGAATGTATTATTGTAGTCTTCTAGACGTATACCCCTTGGACTGTCTTGGATTTCTAGGAAAGGGAATTGCTATGCTGTTCCTGCACGTCATCCTATGCCTCCATGATATTTGCGTGCTTTCATGCTTCAGTGCAAATTAAGATGTTAAGACCCTAAAAATCATGATGGCACAACAAAGAGAAGGTGATCTTATCTCGACAATTCAACCATTGTTGTTCTTGTGTGCCTTCAAGTTGTTTTCAGCTTATGGAGACCAACACTGTCATGGGGTTTTGTTGGTAAGATTGTTCAGAGGGGGGTTCTTTTGCTTACTCTTAGGCCATTTCCGCACTAGAGTGTTATAGTGCTATGATTCCACTTTCAACATCCTATGGAATCCTGGGGTTTGCAGTTTCGGGAGGGTCCGGCTGGCCTCTCCTGAAACTGCAAACCCTAGGATTCCATAGGATGTTGAAAGTGGAATCATAGCGCTATAACACTCTAGTGCAGAAATGGCCTTAGACTGAGAGAGTGGGACTTGCCCAAGGTCACCCAGTGGGTTTCCATGGCTAAGCAGGGATCTGAACCCTGATCTCCAGAGCCGTAGTCCAATGCTCAAACCACTACACCAAACAGGCTCTATTGATCTGTATTCCAAACAGTAGGCCACGCTGAGTAAAATGGTGCATACTCCAATGAGGGTCATTGCAAGATACAAGTCTGTATGGCAAGAATGGACACACTGCAAGCATACAGGAACTTCTAGGACTACAAGGTCCACTAAGCAGAGGCTGGTACTAATAAGAAAAGCAAATGTAGTTGTGTTGGTCTATGAATAAAAACCCAGAGTTGGAATTAGTATTTTATTAGGCCCACCCAAAATTCGTTAAGTTTGGGCATACTTTTGTTTCATTTGGCTTGATCCAGTAAAGGTATTGTCCCCAGCTGCTGTGCAAAAGAATGGCTCAAGTAGGCAGGCATACACTAAGAATTCATGAACAGGGCTCTTCTGAACATACAAGCAGCCCTGAAAATTATAAACAGTATGGGAGCTATGCTTAAAAGTCCTTTCACACAAGAATCCAGGCCTGATGCCTTCCCACCGCTGCATTCATTTTCAGTCTACTTACCTGGCAGAGGAGATACCATATTCATAACAACTTTTTCAGCAACCTAACTTGAGGTGGCATGGAGTGGAGATGCCAGTGTTATTGTGATACTGTTATTAGATAACTGGGAATCAGAAAAACACTTACTGAAGCAAATATCAAACGTTTAGATGTCTACTGGTAGATCTGAATCCTTCTGCCCAGTCTGGGTGTATAGTGGAACAATTTAATGCAGCCAGCTAGGTCTTTATAAATTAAGCTAGTACTTTAATGGAAGCAGAAGGTAATGAGAGCCTGTGCAGATGCTGAGTTACTGGTGTAAAATGTCTGCTGGGATCCACTGAACCTTGGTTGAGAAAGGAACTTAGTCCACTGCATTCTACGCTAGCAAAAGATCCAAACTGGTATCAAAGGCAGCTTGACATATAGCATGTCTGCACTTAACATAGTTTGACACTATCCTACACAATCCTTTTATTCTGGGAAAAAGGCGGGTATAGATAAATAACTAATAAATAACCAATGAGATAAAATAACTAATGAATACTGGGATTTATAGTTTGATGAGGCACTTAGCATTCTCTGCTAGAAAGCTCTAATGCCATTCCCTGAACTACAACACTAGATAACTTCTTTAGCAAAGCATTTTAATTACTTCACCAAACTACTAATCCAAGGATCTCTCAAAATGGGCCCATCAAAGAGGTATCCAACTGATGCAACTTTGAATTGCACATATAGTTAATGTGCTCTTTATTCAAGAATATAGAAGCATGAGTGGCAGCTGCCAAATTCTGCTTCAATGGGAAAAAAGTGGTATCATTCATAAGCTGAAACATTATGCATATATGTCATTCAACACCTGAAGTTTTCAGTTACAAACGTCCATTTCTCAGATCACCCCAACATTGTTATGCTTTACTAAAGGATAAGCAAATTGTTAGTGGGAAGAATGTCAAAGCAGAAGTTTGTAGATATGTAATACAACTATTTTTTTAAAAAAACTAAAAACACATTGAAATGGAAAACCAAGGACTTTTAGTATATAGAATTTAAATGTTTGTGATATTGTATGTATAGTAATGATACCTAAATTCAAAATTAGCCAGACCAAATTGCACTGTAACAGTTCTACAGCCCTACCTTTCTTTCAGAGTATGTGATATGAACCATGACATTACAATCTTATAGCTGTAGCAAGAATGAGTTATGTTTGTACTATTTCCCATTCTCATTATATTTTTTGTCACAAAATGAATTAATGTTGTGCCATTTTCTATTCTCATTACAATCTTTTTCTTATGAATGGGGTATCAGAATTTTAATACCTTTTGTAATCTGTGAGTTATAGTGGGATGAGATAGTAGTGTGACCTTGTTTAATATTTTGCATTTTGACTGGTTGGCCATTACTGTAAGACATCCAAGGGGTGAGGTTAAATGATCAGCTAATCAAGTTGTTTTGACAATATTTGATCTGCATGGTTTCGGTGAACTGAAGAACAAGTCCAAAAGATGAATGTCTTACAGCTCTTTAGAAGGGGGGTGTAAAGTCTTTCCTGAGCAATGGAAAATGAATTTTCTCTAGTCCAATAGTAATTGGCAAGACCCAACTTTAGATCAAAGAAAATTCAGCTTCATATTCTTTAACCAGAAAAGCCAAACAAATAAGTCATCTATAGTATGATATCCAAAAAGGTGAAAACAGAACATACAAGTTGGAATGCTTCAAACTGGCTAAGAATGGAAATAGCTTCCATGTCATCAGCTCAACACAGAGAAATTGCAAAGGGCCTTTCCACACTAAACTGTTATAATGCTATTGTTCCACTTTCAACATCCTATGGAATCCTGAGGTTTGCAGTTTAAGGAGGGGCATTTAGAATTCTTAGTCAGAGAGCTTTTTGGCCTCAATAAACTACAAACCCCAGAATTCCACAGGATGTTGAAAGTGGAATAATAGCCCTATAACAGTGTAGTGTGGAATGGCCCATAGAGTATTCCAGGAGCAGATCCAGCCCCATGATTTTCATTGTCATGTTGGTTCCATTATGGAAAAGTACACAAGGTCTGCCATTTTACACAGTACCTTCTTCCATTCAATCCTTGTGTCAAGAATCTCTCCCTGCCAAGCCGCAGCCAGCAAGGGAGGAGGGAGGTCAGGAATACCTTCAGGGAGAGTCCAAATACACCAAACACCAGGAAAACACAAGCTAAGCCATGTCAAGGTCCAGTCCAAGGGTTCAGGAAGCAGAGATCCATCGGGAGGGTTTCAGGGATCAGGAGACACAAAGGTCGTGAGGGCTTGTTAGTAATTTGCTGCAAGCAAAGAGCAACCATGATGGCAGACTTAAATAGCCGCTGTGAACAGGTGCTGCCTGTTATTGTTTCCTCCATGCAGCCTCCCTCTGAGCAGCCTTCTTTGTGATTGCGGGCTGTGGGGCACAGGTGGCTGCCACTCCTTTGCATCACTGCTGGTTCCCTCTCCGTCATGAACTGGCTGGGACAACTCTATCTCTGTTTGACCTTCCAGTCCCAGGAATGTTTGCAAGTTGACTTGCTCACTCACTGGCCCAATTCCTGGCACAGTCAGTTGCTCCTCGATCCCAGAGGCATCATCTATCCCACTCACTGGCTCAGTCCCAGGCACAAGCAGTTGCTCCTTAATCACAGCGGCATCATCTATCACACCCTGTATGGTTGACAGGAGACACATACAAGCTGTTTATTTCACTAAATAATCTTTAGAGTTGTGCCCATGTAGTTTATTTATTTATTTTATCCCAATTATAAAGTAGTTTAATAAGGCAACAGCCCAACCACAGTTTTATAAAATAAATTCTATAAAATGTAAAATCATTCCTTCCCCTCAGCATAGAGCAGAATGTAAGGGCAACTAAAGATAGTTACTGTACTTTCATACTAGTTAACCCTTGTGCCATTTCAAGTCATCCATCTAATCTGAATCTTGGATCTTCGAGCTGAAGTACAAATGAAATATGTCTATATATTCTCTTTTTATTGCAAAAGAAAGGAAACATTTTACTAAGTAATAATCAATCAAGTATTTGCTGCACATGCCACATGTTGAGAATAGCTCTGGAAGAAAGCTCACTCCCTGGTTACTGCAGTGGTGCTAATGACTGACAAGGAAATTGGCATATGCCAGTCAATAGTATTTTGGGATAATGCTATTCAGTTCGGTCTTTTAAATAGAACAAATGTAATTTTTACTTGGGCTCTGAGATAAGTACGCACAACAAATAATGTTTCACTTAGTTGCTAGTGAAACCCATAACTAAGGTAAAGCAATCAGAGCACTATTTTAAAAATAATTTCCTTTGAATTTCTGAGTAAATTCCAGCTAAACCACGATGTTTAGCATGGGAGACACAGCTTTCTTTCCCAGACATTCTCGGCACTTGTATGGTAATTGAGACACACTAGCATGGATCATGAATATTTAAGGAACACCACACAGAACTGCACATAGATAAAAATTCTTAAATGAAAACTTTCCAATACTGAGAATAAGAGTAGAAACACAATGAGATGAAGATGCATGGGTATAATGTGCACTGAGTCTAGGTATAATGCATGTTTATAGGAAAATGATCTTTCTAGCTCTCTTTTTAAAATTTATTTATTTATTTATTTATTTATGCAGGTGGGGCCATTTTTCCAACCTGTGCCCGAATGGCAGGCTACACTGACATATTTTGGAGAACCCTAAGTGATGCAATGTCATTTCTGGTAGTCATTTTGGCTGATTTTAGGTACATTTTAAAAGATTTTTTTTGGTGTGTGTGAGTTTGGGTGAGGCTTGAAGGACTTTGGAGGGTCATGGGAAGAAAACCATTGTGGTGTGGGCACATTTTGGGTGATCTGGGAGCAAAAAATTGCCCAAAACTCTGTCTGATTTTTTTAAAAAATAGTGTGGGAGCTTTGGGGGGACTTCTGTGGCTCTTCAGTGGCTTCATTTAGTGGTTCCAAGGACCATATGTGTCCCAAAGGCTATATTTTGCCCATCTCTGCTCTAATGAGTTTGAGATAATCTATAATCTGGAAAGATAGGTCAGGTTGAAAGTCAATGATCACCCAGTGAATTTCATGGCTCAGAGGTGACTTGAACCTGGATTTCCCAAGTCCCGGTCCAACATTCTAACCACTACTCCATATTGATTCAGTTTATTGCATACAGGACTAATTGAAATAAAAGTTGTCATGACATGAATACTTTGGGAACATATAGGAGGCATGTCTGGGTGAGAATGTATATCTCTAGCCAAAGCAATAGGGATAACTTCTGCAATTAAAGAGAATATCATGACCCCCATAAATCTGCAAGAGTTTGTATGGGGTAGTGCAAGTGTGACAGGGCTATAATCACACCAGTTGCCACAGAAGTTTAAAAATGTTGTCATCTAAACTTGACTGTAAGCTTAATCCTATTCAGAACCTTCAAATGAATAGACTACCAACATCTCTTTCTGTGGTACAGTAGCACCATATGGAAGAATGGCTAAATGGTGTGTCCAATTGAGGTCACTCTACCAGAGGAACCTCATTGACCCAACAGAGGCTCCTTGGAGTGAGACAAGGAGGGAAGCAATTTTTAGTGGTTTCCTTTCTTCCACGTTCATTCCTCTCACATTTTTCAGTAGGGTCTGCTCTTTAGCAGGGAGGAGGAAGGAATCCTCAGTATCATTGGCAGAGGCACATTTTTTTCTACACCACATGACAGAGATACACTCTGCCCAACACTCTGCTGAGTGAAAGAGCATTCTGACAGTGAATCAGCACCAACAAGATACTACCCTAAGAATCCAAACTTGGACGTCTCTGCTTCAGATCTGAGCAAAGCTACAAGCAGGCTATTGTTGTCTCACAGATCTTCCAGACTGGTCTAAAAAGTGTTGACTTCTCACAATATAGGTCCTTGGGTTTGCTGTGTTTACCTGTTGGTTGTTGCTTCTGTATCCTCTTATTCCATTCTTTTTAAAGGGGCTGTTAGTAGTGATCTGCAGTTGAACTCCTTCAAAGTTTTTTTTAAATGGAGGGCATGGTTCATTGAGGTGATCCTGTGGTACCAAGGGCAAATTTCTCCTCTCTCTCTTTTTTTAAACACTTATAGTGCTGTAGTGGAAAAGTGTCCTTTCATCGATTCACTGATGCACTATAACTCTTTAAAAAAAAAGCTCTTGTAACTGAAGAGAAACCCCACTCAACAGTGGAATAAAATGCTACTGCTGTTTGCTGGAATTGCCAGAACAGAGTCTAAGACAACCGAAACATTGTTTGCGTATTTAAAAAAAACACACACATACTGAGAACTACAGCAACAGCCTCATAGGGAGGATCCCTCAACCTCAGTACATTCACTGCAATTCAGTATTAACAACAGTGGTTTATCAGCTAGTGTTGCCCTCAGCATTAGTGATATAATGCACATCAGTATAATGCTTGGAATGTGCAATATACACTCTGTAGAGTTATTTGTACTGAAGTGGTACAGAACAGATTTTCCAAATAAGATGCTCAACAGAAAATTTGGCAGGCAGCCCCAGTTAGAATTTGGATAGAAGGCCACCAATGAATACCAGGTGCTATAGGCTGTATTTCAGAGGAAGAGATTGGTAAACCACTTCTGAGTACTCCTTGTCTAAGAAAACTCTGAAATCCATGAGGTCATCATAAGCTGACAGGTTACTTGAAGGCACACAGGTACATGCAGATGAGTGCATGCATGCGCACACACATACATCCTTCAAAGAAAGATTCAACAGAAACAGAAGATTGTTCTAAGCCACCTCAAGTGTCAGAATTAAGTCTACTAGAAGCTTAAGTCAGCACAAGGAGACAAAGTTTCCCAAGAATATCTGTATGGGGAAGAGAAGACATATGTGCCATCTTGCTCCTGTGGCATTGTCTGTTACTTCACAGTGGAACTTCTGGGCTGGGCATGTGGCCTGTGAGTCAACACATTCTGACCATGAGGTGGTAACCTAGCTGCAGCAATGGGTCTCCAAGGGGTTTATTTTCTGTGGTTTATTTTCTGGCTGACCTTGTACAGCTGAGATTGATAGATTGATTGATTGATTGATTGATTGATTGATTGATTGATTGATACTTCGGTTGAGATCACTGTCTCCTCATATTTTTACAAAAGAGGGATACTGGGAAAGGGAACAGGGAATAGCCATTAGAATTATACAGAGTAGTGTTACTGTGGTGCATAGTCCAAACCCGAGGTCTACTAAATATAATTTGATATCAAAGGATTGGCCATTCCAAACTGCTCCCCTCCACGTGCTTGCGAGGCCCCCGGACAAGCACGCACATGGACACGGCCGAACAGCTGAAAAATGCAAGACAAATCCAGGCAGGCCAGTAATTTTCTAGCATGCAGCTTCAGGAGACCTCCAGGCAAGTACACTTTAAACCTAAATTACGTATGCACCAAGCATACAAAAGATTCTCTGCCCCGAACAGGCAGCTTGACGAGATTAGCGCTTCTGACTACTCAACTGTCAAGCACTCTCCATTTGCATACTGTCTGCGCTATTGACAACTCTGTCAAAATCCAATCATTCAAAGTACCAACCTTTCAGAGGCTTTGTCCCCAACCCAAAACCCATTGTTTTCCCTGGGAACGGACTACCCTACAGGCACATTTCTCACTATAAGAACCCCTGGTTCTGAGCGCTTCTTCGGATCGCTCTTGGCTTCCATCCCGCCTTGCTGCTGCTCCGTTCGCAGAGCCTTCCCCTCAGCTTCCACGTGCTGAGAACCTCTGCTCCAATAGACTTTCTTCAGGATACCCGGGCTGCAGGATCAGGTGTCGTATTTCCCCAAAACTCCTTCTTAAAATCCCCTATCTACTTTCCTCCCTTTATTTTCTTTGGTCTGTGTGTGTGAGTACGCAAGTACACAGTGTCTCTTAGTTCTGTGTGAGTGAGTACGCAAGTGCGCTGTGACTTTTCAAATAAAAGAACATAACTATAACTTTATTGTGTCATGGTCCTGACTTAGCCTAACCCCGTAAACACTGGATAAAAGATCTCGCTAGGTTACCCTGCCCCTTGTAGTGCTATAGCTTGTGCTCTGGCTAATTCCCATTCCCCATTATTTGGAGCACATTGAGGTGTCCCCCACGGGACCCCAGAAATCAGGGTAACAGTAGGAGGAAATATACAGTGGAGTGCCAGACACGGCAGCAAATAAGGGAGCAGTGGGTACAATCATTCTTGTCCATTGCATGCCACAGCGTGGATTCAAAGCAGCTCCTCTGGCTTACCAGGAATCCAGCAGGAAAATGAATGGAACAGTGACTAGGTTGAAAATATTGGTAGAAAACATGGAACAAATCATAGTATCAGCAAGGGCCATCTTGTCCAGCCCTCTGCCATGCAGAATACAGAACTAACACATACTGAGAGACGAACATCCAACTTTTGCTTTAAAACTTCCAAAGAAAGAGAGTCCACATCTTTCTCAGCAGCCTATTCTGCTCTGAAATTGCTCTTACAGTCGAGAAGTTCTTTCTAATGTTTACATGGAATTTCTTCTCTTGCCGTCTGAATCTACTGGTTTATGTCAAAGTTCCCAAACACCAGAAAACAACCTTATTCCATCTTCTACATGCTGTCTTCAGATGTTTAATGATGACTAACAAACTGAAAATGGAATAACAAGCAAGATAGAAGTACTCCCAGGCCATCCAGAGGCATATCAAGAAATAGAGATTCAACCTATACTAGGTGGAGTTACACTCCCCTGGAAGACATAGGTTCACAATTTGGATGTACTCCTGGATTCAACCCTGGATTGTAAATTTACATGATGAAAACTACAGCACTGCCTGTGTTTGTTATTGTAGATATCATATATGGAGTGCCATACCACAATGACATATGCCATGGATTGCAGATTCAAAGTTGTAGTGAACTGTATGTGAGGTTGCCGAAATGCTGTTAACTAGGGCTAGAATTACACAACTCACTTGTTAAAGCAGGTCCATTGATTATGAATTGGTCTAGATGCAGGACCAATTTAAAGTGTTGTTTATAATCTGGGCCCAGGATATCTGAAAGACTATTTTCACATACTAACATGACTTGGCTTTGAGATCAACAGGAGAAGTTCTCCCGTTAGTCCTGCCACCTTGAAAGAAAAATTTGAGGAAGAAGCAAAAGATGACCTTCTTGGTGTCCCCTCCCAGATTGTAGAAGCCCCATCTGAGAGAAGGTAGGCTGTTTTCTTTTACTTTTACTATTGCCTTGCTGCCAGTAGGCAGGTCTTAACTGTTGTGGATAAAGATTTTACATGGATATACTCGACCTTTTGAAATTTTCATTTTATGTAGTGTTGGGAAGAGGTTTACAGCTACTTAAATTTACCTTGTTCTTTAATAGTAGGGCCAGTTTGACTGAATTCTAACATTTTAAATTAAATGTGTACAATACAATGTGTCTCTACTGTGACTTATTTTTTTTAATTATGTTGGAATTCACCTTGAATCCAAGATGTGGAAGAAATGTGAGATATGGATGAGATAAATAAATAAGTAATAAATTCCTTTGATTCCTAACCAGGTCAGTATGTGGAGCAATACGGAAAACATGGTCCAGAGTAGGTCATTGTTCTGAAATATCATCACTACCACCACAACTGCAAAAAAAATCAAAACTACTGCTTCTGCAGTCACATGAGGGTGGGTGCTCATCTTGAGTGTACAAATTACTGCCTTTTGAGCAAGAACATTATAGAATCATAGAATCATAGAAATGTAGCGTTGGAAGAGACCACACGGGCCATCCAGTCCAACCCCCTGCCATGCAGGAATACCCTCAAAGCACTCCCGACAGATGGCCATCCAGCCTCTGCTTAAAAACCTCCAAAGAAGGAGACTCCACTACACTCCAAGGCAGCGTATTCCACTGCCGGACAGCCCTGACTGTCAGGAAGTTCTTCCTGAGGTTCAGGTGGAATCTCCTTTCCTGCAGCTTGAATCCATTGCTCCTTGTCCTGGTCTCTGGAGAGGCAGAAAACAAGCCCTCTCCCTCCTCTACATGGCATCCCTTCAAATATTTAAACATAGCTATCATGTCCCCTCTTAACCGTCTCTTCTGCAGACTGAACATACCCAGCTCTCTAAGTCTATCCTCATAGGGCATGGTTTCCAGGCCCTTCACCATTTTGGTCGCCCTCCTCTGGACCTGCTCCAGCTTGACCATGTCCTTCTTGAATTGGGGTGCCCAGAACTGGACACAGTATTCAAGATGAGGTCTAACCAAAGCAGAGTAGAGTGGTACCAGTACCTCCCTCAATCTAGACACCATACTCCTATTGATGCAGCCAAGAATTGCATTGGCTTTCTTGGCCGCCGCATCACACTGCTGACTCATGTTCAGCTTGTGGTCTATTAAGACTTCTAGATCCCTTTCACACGTACTGCCATCCAGCCACTACATTACTGTGATGGAGGCCTGATACTTTTGGAATCCTCACCCCCAATTTATTTTTTTAAGAGTCCAACTGTGGTTTCTATTGATAGCTTAATTTGCCTTTATGTTTTAATTGCTTCTGTGCTGAATATAAATGTATTGGTTTTGTTTTCAATGTTTTATTGATTGATAAATTGGATTTGTTAGTTACTATAATCTGCCTTGTGAGAATGTTACCTCCAAATGTGTGCTGTACACGTATGCTGTATTCTAAATAAATACAGAAATAAAATTAATTTGTTTATCTTTAGAACAGAAGGCCAGTGTGATGTAGGATCCCTGCTTGGCCACTGGGTGACCTTGTGCAAGTCACATTCTCTCAACCTCAGAGGAAGGCAATGCTGAACAAATCTTGCCAAGCAAACCCCATGACAGGTTTGCCTTAGAGTCATTATAAGTTGTATACAACTTAAAGACACACAGCAAACCTCTAGAATAAGCTTGCACAAGCTGTGATTCAACAAGCCCAATATATTGTCACCTTTATATCCTGCCTTTCCTCCAAGAAGTGCTTATTCCTGTTCCCTATTTTTTATCCTCACAACAACCCTGTGAGGCAGCTTAGGCTGAGACATACTGACTGACCATCTGTCATCTAGTGAGCTTTAGGGACAAGAATGGATTTGAACCTTCCCAAGCCCTAGTCTAATACTGTAGCATTGTTAAGCTTCATATATATCTGGAACTCCAGATATAATTCACCAAACAGGAACTATGACTTACCATATACCTCTAGCAAGTCTTTATAACATTGGTTGCAGTTCTGTGGTTGGTAGATTAGGACTGTGTCCTCTTGCTTCACTCCTTACCAATTACACCACCTTCTTCCACCTTCTGTTGCCATCCTAATGAGAGTTTGATGCCATTGGCTTCTGATGGTGACTTCTTAGATGTAACACAAGAAGGTATTCAGTATCTCCATATGCAACATTTTTCCCTAGCTGTGCAGTGGCAGCAGTATGGCACCCTGGTTCGGACACAAAAGGCCACTATTGGACCACAGGGGTGCAGCCCAGTGTCATCCAGCTCCTGGTGCACAGCCAGGGAAGAGGGACAGCCTTGATCCTCCTGGACTTCTAGCTTTATGCTTCACCTCCACAAAAGCTGTATCAACAATAAGATGTGGACTGCATGCTAGAGCTGTAACTTTACACGCAGCAGTTCCACATACAGTCCAGAATGAAACTGACTCAAGCAGTTTCTCTCTTGCCTTTTGCCAGAAATTTGAAATCTAGTATGCACTCATCAACATCAAGGAAAATGTGTTCTGGGTGTGGGCAGGCAACCTAACACTGAGCTACAAAAGCAGCAGCACTTGAAGTGGGGAAGCAGAAGAAGAATATGCTCATTCAGTTCAAGCTGTGGGGTATGAATGTTGGGGGGGTTATTTAGGTTAGCATAGTGCTATTTTGCATTCTGGAACTTGGCCAGACCTGACACCCTCAATCAAGAAATGGGCAATCATCCCTGTTGATCTTCTACACGGAACAGTACAAAGTGCAACGCTCATTTTCAATGCTCCTGTGAACTGCATTTTGCTACCTATGGTCTTCCCCCTCTCCTTTCCCCCCTTTGTAAGGCTCCTGGAAAATTCTCTATAACTGCTTTTAAGACATTTTCCCTAGTGCAGATACCTTTTATAAAAAAAAAAAAAATTAAGTACATGTTCTGAACAGCTCTGACAGCCTCTTCAGCAAAGAGCTCAGATTGTCAGCCATTGATGCAAAAACCCTGAATGTGCTTTGACACCCTGGAATAAGCTTCTGGCAATGTTATGTCTTTCTTTTTTAGATGTTTGGATAAATCACAGAGCTCGGGAAAAAAAAAACCCTGCATCATACATTATGCCTAAGTTATAAACAAATGCTGCTGAGCTAAGGATATTTCTCCAGTCCACTGTACTGATGCTCGCTACTTTTGAATGTCTGGATGTCACTTGAATACATCAGTGAAATGCTTGCTCGGGGCTTGGATATGCATTCCAAATGGAGGGCTGATGTTCTTCATTGAGAATCAGCGTAACATAAACAACACTGTACTTCCCAGATGAGTTCTTGGAACATCTTAGTTGTTGTTCACAGTTGGAATGGCAGTCTTTTGATGCCCACTAAGAGCAACTGCAAAAGAAAAGAAAAGAAATCCAAACTTTTACCTCACAGAGGTAGAAGGGGAAGCATGTAGCCATGGGGAGAGGGACCCAGGCCCTTCCAGATCCCACGGAACCCTGAGCTGAAAAATTAGGATTTGGGGTCCCCAAATAGGTTCCAGAGTCACTAATTGGGCCTGTAGACAGTATTTGAGGCCTCATCCTACATTGAAACAGGAAAAAAAAAAGCTACTCCAAAAGTCACTAGAAGTAACGTTTAGTTGTCAAAATGTCACTTCTGGTTGCTGCCAGACGTGCCAGTATGGCCTGGCAAGGGTGAAGAGATGGCCGTCTAACCCTTGCAGTCTGCCCACCCCGCCACCGAAAAACAGAATTTGAACTTTGTGCGAAAACTAAGCATATATACAAGCATTTGTTGCTGGGAGAACTGCAGTTTCAACTGATGAGTGGTGTATGTGTGTGCACACACCACGTGGCTTCACTATGTTCATATCATGTTGCACATTATGTGTTTAATAGAGTTGATGCATTCATTCATTGTCAAGTACTGAGTAAGTGATTTTTAATTTCCTCTTTATCTCACTGTACATGACTTATATAGAGATATCATCATCAAGTGACGAAAACAGAAGGGTAAAGCAGCTTCCACTACAACAAGCAGCTTCCCCTGTAGCACTTGTTTGTCTTGAATCTGAATGGTGGTGCAGTGATGTATTTTGAGTTGCAGGTTCTCCTTGTTATATTCTTCATTGGCAGTCACTGGAAAAAGACTCCAAAAATTCAGGCAGTTGTGATGGTCTGTATCCAGGAAGCCAGTTCCAGAAATTTTCATCACTACAAAAAACAGGTCTTTTGTAAATCCACTGGCGCTGAATGACCAATTCAGAAACAAGGCTCCCCAAAACTTTGCCTCAGATAAACAAAATTTCTCCCCAGCCACTGGACAGAGTGTAGATAGGCTCAGAGTAGACAGGGAAACTTGAGTGAAGCAAAAAGATTCAGCACTTTGACCCTCTGAGTCTTGGCTTCACCACTGAATGTGAACCTAAAGCAAAGAACCTTCTTAGAAAGGTTCTAAGCTGCAGAGGACATTGGCACAAGTGAGCGATTTACTCATCTTATCACAGAAGATCATCCAGGATGAAGAAAACTGACTTATATGAGGGTCAAACCGTTTGTATCTAGCTCAGTATTGTCTGCTCTGACAAGCAGCCTCTCTCCAAAGTGTCCAGTAGGAAGTCAGTTTAAATCGCAGGGCTATTCAAACCTTAGAATAATTTCTTCCCCAGAAGAATGTTTCAAAAACATAGCCACTAAGTGCAGCATGAAAACCCTGGAGTAAAGTGAAACAAAGTCATAAGGACTGAGAATGACTTTGGTGACTTTAGATAGGTAAGCAGAAATAGACTGCTGAAAATAAAATCACTGGGGCCTAGACTGGAAGCATTACAAGTAGACTGCAAATCATTTGGAAACATAATATTCCTGCTATCCACATCACCACCACTACCACTGTCATGAACACCATCATAATCATCTGTCAAACAATAGTAAAGTTCCCATTATGTATATCATCTTGGAAACCATGTTGCCTGATATGGTTTTGGGCCCCACACTGATCTCACCTGCCCCCTGCATTTTTTTCAGCCAACCCCATTTGGGGCTGGAAAAAAAAACCCTTAAAACGCTTCAGATTACTTAATTATGTTATTTCATATTTGTAAAGTTCCTCCACTATGGTACTGGAAGGAAGTCATTCCTTATCTTAGAATCCCCAAAAGTTGGCCACAAGAGACTTTACATCACTTCCAGTTTCCAAAATGGTGGCTGTAATGGCACAGTTGCAATCTTCTGGGCTCCAGAGTATGGCAACTTCTGAGGTCTATGAAGAAACTTATCCACTATAATAAACTTATCCACAGTTGGCATCCAAAGTAGAACCAACAACAATAGTCTCCTCTTGGTAATAGGAACTGAACTTGAAGTTTTTTAAATGCAAATCTGCGCCCTGCTCTTCAGCTCTGGTCTCCAGACCGGTGTACTGTAGACTACACTCAGTACTGTAGACCACACTCAATGTGTGCAATTAAGTATAAATGATAAATACATAGTTCAGCATGCATGGGCACAAATGGTCCAGTCTATACTTGTTTTGCAAGCCTGATTTCTGTACTCAAGACCAAGAGCAATCTGCTGGGGTAAAAAGCTATTGAAAGTATATAGAACCATTTGCTCAAATGATAAAGCTGGCTTCATTAGGATCCAAAAGTAAAATGTGGCAGAGGAAGAGGGAAAGGATAATGTGTTTGATTAGATATTAATCTTTAGTTATCCCTCATTTATACTTAGATGGGATATAATACCCAGAGGAATGAGACCTGTGTGTTGTTTCTGCATTGAAAAGGGTCAGTTTGATCTTCTGCCCCACTTGAAACCACCTTCAGGCCTGAGACTAAACTTCAAGGCTTGTATTCCTCAGAAGCCTGACATGGAGCTTGTCTCCTTGTGGCCTAGTTACTCATTGCTACCAAATAATTCACTGTGGTGTCATTTAAATTAATCAATCCATTTAAAAGTCAGTAATGTACATTCCATGTCATCTGGGTATGCAGACTAAATTCGGGTGGTTAGGTTTCACCAGTGATGTACTGAAGTCTTTTCCTCCAAGTCTGAAATCAAGTCTCAAGTCCCTGCCTTCAAGTCTCAAGTCAAGTCCTTGCAAGATACTTTCAAGTCAAGTCTGAAGTCAAATCTGGGAGCCAACTTCAGCAGGAAAAAAAGGAGGTGGTGGTGGGTTGTGTGTGAGTTTAAGTTGTAAGCAAGCAGGATTGGAAAGAAGCCTTCAGTCATCCAAGAGCCAGCAGCCCCTCTGGAAGGAAACTGCTCCCCACTCTGCCATGGCCGGCAACAGTGCCCTGCCTATCCCAGTTACTCATGAGCAAGCAGGATTGGAAGGAAGCCTTTAGCCATTGAAAAACAGATAGGCCCTCTGGGAGGAAATTGCTCCCCACTCTGCCATGGCTGGCAAAGACGCCCTGCCTTTCCCATTTACTCTTGAGCAAGCAGGATTGGAAGAGGGCCCTCAGCCATCAAAGAACAGACAGTCATACAACCAACCTGACCCTTTCCTCTCCCCGGCCAACTGTCTCCCCACCATCTGCTCCCTGCAGTTATCTAGCTGTCCTGGATGGGACCTTCCAGGTCCTCCTCCCACCCCAATGCTGAGACCATTCCACATCCACACTCACCAAAAAAAAAAAAAAAAAAGCTGAGCACCCATATTTTCCCCATCTTCAATCTTCCTGCACTTTTGCTTTCCTATAAATGGCTTCTCAAAAAGCATGGAAAACAAGGTAGAGGCAGGGATAAGGAGGATGTGCAACTCTCATTGAGTCATCAACATAATGTTTCCTGACTGCTGATTGACAAAAGGCTGGAGAATGTGGGACTACCAAGGGCAGCAAGTTAGTCACTAAAAATAGGTAAGTCACAAATTGAACCAAGTCAGCCCACAATTTATTGCTGAATTGAGTCCAAGTCGAGTCACTGGAGTGACTTGAGTCCAACTCAAGCTTAAGTCAATCGATACGAGTCTACATCACTAAGTTTCACAGTTTTGGAGTTTCATAGTTCAGACGCACACACACTTGCATTATTATAGACAAGCAACAATAGCACAAAAGCCAAGGACGCTTTAACCCCAAATCTCAGTCAACAGTTCAGGTTTCATCACTCCCAAGGTGCAAATACTACAAACGTCCCATTCAGCTTGATTTTGGCATGAACTCCAAACTAACAGTAGTAATCTTGGAAAGATGTGTCTGTTCATTCATATACATATTCCATTCCGATACATACATATACATACATACATACATACATACATACATACATCCCCTTCTGATGCATATAGATACTGTCCCTGGTCAGTGATCTCAGCAAAGGTGGTAGAAGTGAGAGGCTGACCCTGTACTAACCCGGTCTAACCCTGCTTAGCGTCCAAGATCTGATGGGATCTGGTGCATTTAGGATATTAAAGCAGCCATCACTATATCTTGTGGCAGTGAATTCTACAGTTTAATTATGCACTGTGCAATTAAGTGGTTCCTTTTATTTGTTCCAAAAGCCTTACCATTCTGCTTTAGCGGATACTTCAACGTCCTGTTATGATGAGAGATGAAGAAAAGCTTCCTATCCACTTTCTCTAACTATACTCTTAATGCACCTCAACTTATCTGAGGTTGGGGACCAGCACTTGTCCCCCAGTATGTCAAAGACCAGTATCATATTTGTGCCCAGTGATTACTATTCTTTATTTCTTTCCCAGAAACTTGCCAAGGATGAGCAGGTGGTGGCTCATGGTTCAAGGACCACCACTTTGAGCAGCATTGCTATAAACTAATGCCACACTTCTTAACAGCTCTTACACTCCCTTTACACCAGGGGTAGAAATCACACTGCCCTCCAAATGCTGGACTGCAGCTCCCAACATTCTTCCTCAATAGCTGGAGGGCCTCCTCATTTGCAACCCTGTCATACACCTTCATGGTTTTAGTATGTTATTATATTCGTCAATGTAACTTTCTGAATTCCAACCCAGAGAGATCTCTGTCTTTCAGAAAGCAACAAGCTCCCCTTCTGAGCTATTAGCCACCAAGCTCTGTCTGAAGAAAGTGCACACACAAATTTTTGATGGAAACATTATAAGCTCTTCTGTCATAACCTCTGTTCATTAAGGATGCAAGCCTTGTGCCAAGAACAACTTGGGGAGGCAGAGGGTGTTCTTCTCCCTCCTGATATCATAACAACTATAGAGAAGAGGGCTTTTCTCTCCCATAGAAAATATTGGTTTAAAAACAGGTTTTGATTTAATATTTGAAGATAGAGTTAACCTCCTGCTGTGCTTTAAGCATTTGAAAACCTGCTGCAAAGTCGCATTTCAAAGGCAGCCTTATATTCAATTCCATTTGCAATATTCATATCTAATTGTTGTAGGGCCCACTGTTCTATTAATAAGTGCCAGGATAACAATGTCATTGTTTTTTCTTTTTCTTTCTTTGGCTTTTTCGAGCGCATTTTTATGCACTAAGTTTTTTTTTTTTAAAGGACATCATAGTTACAAAGGCTTGTTTCAAAGAAAAGAAAGAAAATTACATATACAGTTGTTAAACTCCTGCAGCTTTTGAGAAATCCGTGTGATTATCATGAACATCCACACTATTGATCTGAGTGTTACTCCACAATGACATTTTCAGTGTAAATATGTTCTCATTTTCAGATTCTGTGGTTAAGTTGTCTGACTCTGGGCTTTGTATCAGAGGAGAACTGTAGCTGCTTAAATGAGGAAATAAAATATGTCTCCTTCCTGGAGAATCTTGAAGGTTTTCCCTCTCCCTTTCTGCTCCAACAGAAGTAATGCAATGAAGTTATTTCCCGTGTCTTCAGCTGTGTTGTTGAATGATTTAAAATCATTTTCTCATTGCAACTCTCCTGCTCTGCATTTTTATGTTTAGTGATTGTGTTTAGCAATATTGCTGAAAATATCTGGAGAGCAGTCATATGGAAAAGATACTGGCTACTTTCCGTTGTTGGATTGCTTTTATCTAGCATAAAACTATTAGGCATACAGTCATTATGAATCATTAATAGCATGACAGCAAAGTTGACTGCAGTGGGAAATATCAAGTTAGTTTTATTATTCATTAATATATTCCAGTAGGAGCTAACTTTCCAGAGAAAGAATAGACATCAGAATTATAATATTTCACCATTATGAATGTGAAAGTGTCGTTATGTTTTATCAGCACTTTTGCTGTTGTTGGTTTGCAAAACTTTTATTGAATTTCTGCTGCTGTTCTTAGACAATGCCTTCAGTATATTTGCTGATTATGTTTCCCCTACTGAAAAAAAAAAGGTAGTTCATTCATTCCGCAGATTTGCTCAGATAAGAATGGTTGAACAGAGTAACAATCAAAAATAAGCCACAAGAAGGATGGTTTCACTTCTGGCTTTGGATCTAAGCTTGCCCCCTTGCAGTGAGGTTTCAGATTTCAGAAATGTGTGAAATCACTGTTCCACAATGCCACTTTTCAGATGATAACATGAGCATGTGGGTATACAATTTGCCTCCCATGCATAAACAAAACAGGAATAGCATCTGTCAATAAGCAGACAACAGGACAGGGGGTATTGTTCCTGCCCTGAGCACCAATACATTTGTCTTCCAAATACTAGTTACCACCTTGTTGCATCTTGCCTTTTTTGTTTCATACACATGATGTAGATATTAGCTGGCCAGATGCTCTATAGGGCTTCCCAGATGGCAGATAGCTGATGCTTTTGTGTATTGTGTGGCTGGCATTTTGCACCAACGTTCAGGGGGCATGAACCTTGGTCTCCTCACAAACGTCCTATAGTAGTGGAACCTGACTCCAACAGCCTGAGGCCAACAGGAGAGAAGGACTTCATTAAGCCTGAAACTGAAAGAATGGGAAAAGGAAGCTCAGGCTTCACTACAGACCTGTAAGTGGAGATAGGTTTCTGGTAAAGGTTGCCAAAAACTATGTCCTTCCTCCTGCTACCATTGCAAGGACTTTTAAAAAGGAGAATGGGCCTCCCACTCCATTCTCAGCTTGTCTTGCTCAAGGGTAGAGTGGAAGAAAGAGTAGAGAGAGAAAGGGAGAAAGAAGACATGCCTGTATTTCAGTGGACTTCTTCATTGTCTCTGGCTTTGGAGCCAGAGAAACAGACCTGTTACCCCAAAAATTGGGGGACCTTTGAGATCCTCTCACAGTACCCACACCTCCATGAAAAATGGGCAATTAATTAGTTTTAATTAGGAGGGCTGTAAGAGGTGGGGTAACCTAGCAAGATCTTTCAACCAATGTTTATGAGGTCCTTGCAGGAAAATCAGCCAGAGACTCAAAAGTAAGCTAAATAATGTTTATTGAGGAGACTTCAATCATGCGTGCACACAAGATTCAAACAGTCATGCACTCACACAAGAGCTAGAGAGAGGAAAAGGAGGACAGCCTGATAGTGGAGTTTCAGAGTTTGAGTGATAATTACCAATCCAGAAGAGTAGTGAATAAACAGCGATGTGACTGAGGCCATTTTCACACTAGCCTGTTATAGCACAATGATTCCACTCTCAACATCCTCTGGAATCCTGGGGTTTGCAGTTTTGGGAGGGTCTGGCCAGCCCCTCCTGAAACTGTCAGGGATTCCAGGCAGGGAACCCTGGGAAAATGATCAGCCCACTGCAAAGATGTTGCATCATGCTCCAGCTGTGGGTGATTGCAAGGTTGCATAAGAAACTGGGGTCGTGTGCAGATGGTAGAGGGAGGTGTGCAAACCTCTACCTGATTGGTTGTAAATATGTATATAAGAAAGCAATCCCCAGTATGTAGTTGTCTGTTGACCAAACCGGTGTCTGGCGCAAGCCTTTGTCCGTCTGTTCCATGTTGTGTACATATCGGAACGTTGCTACAAGATAAAGTGCCTCCTGTTTGGAAGAAACTCCTCCGTGTGTGAATATCCTTACTGGGGAACAAGGCTGCTGCTGTTGGCTCGCTGTACTTTTGGTTTTTCCGCTGCATCTCTGTGGGGCTGAAACTCCTATCATCCCCCAACAGAAACTGCAAACCCCGGGATTCCAGAAGATGTTGAAAGTGGAATCATTGCGCTATAACAGGCTAGTGCGGAAATGGCTTAAGACTGGCATCTAAGGGCAGTACAATTGATCTTCAAAGTGACGTAGCGATAGTCAGCAAGCAAAAATACTGTGCCTGACTGCTAGAAATTGAAGGTTTTTATACCCAATTTTTACCTTGAGAGCATGGATGTAAATGGCTGTCTGGCCAGGGGAACAATGGAGTTTGCAACAGATACAATAGGCTCCAGAATTAGCTGATGATCTTAGCATATAGGTGACAAAGAGTTAACAGCTGGTTTGATAGCCTTATACCATATGGGCAGGCAGGGAGATAAAGAAAGAGGTGTTGAAGGGAAGAGATGACAGGAATATATCAATCAACATTTCCATGTGAACATTGGAGACTCTTTAACTCAGTGATGGCTAGCTGGAAGTTATTTGCACTTGAAACTTCTGGAAACTGTTCTACTTATGACTTAGCAGTGCCTGGGAGGGGTTTCTTGACCTGCTTATCTGGCCAACTTGCCTCTAATCCAGCATGGCCTTCAGCCACAGCAGTGATTGACTTATATATCAATTAAGTCATATCAAATATGGGGGGTGTACAGCTACTGTATCTAACAGAGCTGTACCTAACATTAAGCAAAGCAAGGAATCTGCTTTAGGTAGAAAATGCTAAAAGGGATAGTGAGGTCCTGCAGGGCAAAGCTATGGATGCTACTCAGCCTGTCCTTTATCCTCTATGCTGTCTTGTTATTGTCAGTTCTCATGATAACCACCACCCCATCATCAGTACAGGGTTCATGTATCACAGGTCAACTTCTGCAGAGTGGGGTTTATGTATGCTATTTTATCCCTAGCCTCAGTCAGCAAAACATCTTGGGACAGCCTGCAGGCAAAGCAGCTACCATGGTTTCTGTACTGGTTGTTCTAGGGATATCAGCAAAAACCACTTCCAAGGATCAGAGGGAACCTGCTGCTTGGTCTTTTCACCCTCAGTGGTACAAAAGAAAGGAGAGCTTCTCTTACAGGCAAATACTCTTTTCTTTCCACTCCCTGCATCCACCTCTTTTTTCCCCCAACCCTTTTAAGTTTTTTGTTTTGTTTTGTTTTTTTTGGTATCCTTTAGGATGGATCTGACCTACTCTAATTGCAGAGGATGTTGTTGGCCCTCCACACTGAGTTGGAAAGGGATGTTTAAGCATGGAAGTCAGAAAAATCCATGGCCCTACAGAAGCTGTCATTCAGAATTCGGAGGTGCACCATGTGATTGCTCTTAAGGGAAAAAAAAACTAATTACATACTTCTCAACGAGGTCCATTTTCTTTCATTGGGAACAAAGCAACAATAAAACACTGGGACTTTAAAACAGATATTTAACTGAAATAAAATAACTCGCTTTTTGACTGCTTGACTCCTCCTTACGTTAACATGTAATTTCCAGTCTAGTGAGAGAAGGCATTCTAATGAAGCTGCAGAAAGGTGACATTTTCCTTACCTTGAAGACATGGACAATTATAACTCAGAAGCACAAACAACACTTTAAGCTGTTGGTGCTTAAATGTAAGAACGTAAGAGTGCAATTTATGCCCAAAGGAACTTGCAAACCAAAACTCAATACTGGGAAAACAACACAGAAGTAGGAGGGAATTGAAGGCACTGGTTAACAGGAAGCAATATATTATTGTTTCAGCTATACATACTTAGGCTTGCTTACAAGCTTAACTGCTATAAGGTGGGGAAAGGGTGGCAGCATCAGTCATTCATTTTTTTTTCTAAAAATTCCTTTTTTTTTTTCACTCGGTGGAGTGAAGTGAAGGTAGGGAGTGGAGGTAGGCAGTTTTGCTACAGCTTTGGCTCGTTGGCTGGCTTAGCCCCAAGAGAAGCCTTCATTAACTTATGTTTTGTTCTACTTTCTGGGTAAATAAAAGCCCCTTCTGCCTAAAAAATGTTGAGAGGGAGGTCAAAAAGGAGCAAAATTGCAAGGTGTTTTGAGCTAAAAAAAAAAAAAAAAGTTTTTTTTAAAAAAATCTAGTGTGGGGAAATGGCAAAGATGTGGCCTCCCATGTTCCAGCAGAGGGCCAACGTGGCTCCTAACCCCTAGCAACTATTCAACTCTTATTGTAGGTTTCTGAGGAAAAGGAGTGTCTTGAAGGATTTAGAGGAGCTATCAGAAGGGGCATTAAGGCTGCATGCCCACCAACGGTCCCAACTGGGGTGGAACAGTCCTGATTAATCCTCCCTCGTCCCATATTTACAGCTGCTTTTAAAATGTCCCAGCTTCTCTCTCCTCTTCCCACTTTTCCATTTTGTCACTGTGAACTGAGTTCAAAATGCAAGTATAGTTTGAAGTATAGTGGGAACAGGGAGAACAGGAACGGTGGAATATTGCCCATCCCAGTCATCCTCCTCTCCTAGATTTTTTGTTTTATCTCTTTAATAACTTTTGCCTTCTTGACCACACTCTGATGTTGCTTGGCCACATGTGTCCCACGTTTCATCTGTGACGTGTTGTAGGATATGCGGCAGATGTATCAGAAGCTCAGTGTCTTTTACTTATGCATGCAATAAGATAAATCTCAACATATCCAGGTCCTCTGTAAACATCAACATTTTTAAGATTATCTTCACGTGGTAAAACACAAATGAATAAATATTTTTTGCAATTGTCTTATAGGCACAGTACATCATGGAGGCAGCTCCAAGCAGGACAAGAAGGAAGAAAGAGAATGTATTATGGATAAAGAATTGGATAGTAAATGTGGACTACTTTTTCAACATGTAGTCCTTCACCCACATTCACAGGTTTGACTTTTGCAAATTTGATTATTCACGAGATGTGCACGTGCCTTTGCCTCATTCTCCTCCCATTTCCTTATGTTTTGCTGGGGCAGAGAAGGAAGACAAGCACCCAGGCAAAAGGCAAACTCTGGAGTTCCCTCTCCCATTCTCTTGCCTCTGGCTTTGGTGTAAAAGGCAAGAGAATAGGAGTGGGGAGCACTGGAAAGGAATGGGAGTGGGACCATGGGAGGCAGTTATTTGTAGTTTTTTTACTTTTGCAAGGGTTGTGTGGCCTGAACCCTCACAAAAGTAGAGATGCCACACTGTATGATAACAGCAGCAAGAATGTTGTTTGCTCAAACTTGGAAATGGACTAAAGTACCGACCATGGAAGAATGGATTGTTAAAGTTGTTGAGTTAGCCCCAGTTGCCAAACTAACATAGCCAATTGAAGGTTTTTTGTTTTGTTTTTAAGTATTGGAAACTGTTTATGGACATTTTGAGCAACATGAAATCTAACTATGCAATAATCTGTGTCTATGATTACTAGAAATTCTAGTGGATCTGTAATGGTAGAACTTTTTTTTTTTAATTTTCTTTCATTACAATTTGGCTTGGGGAGTAAGAGATCTGTGCTTCTGTAAGGCCTTTTCCGCACCGGGCTATTAAAACGGTGCAGAGCGACCTCCAACGGAGGTCTTCTGCACTGTAGAGTGGACTGGGGCAGACTACTTTTTGTAGTTCCATACCTCAGTCCACTCCGGAGCGACCGGAACTGGTCATGCGGCATGTTTTTTAAAAACCTCTTTTTAGAGGTTTTTAAAAAGCACGGAGCGCGCAACCACGTGCCGCTCCGTCGCCCGGCTCTGGAGCAGATTTGCAGGCGCGCGCAAGTGCGTGCCTGCAGATCTGCCGGGGGCGGGCTTCCGGCTGGCGAGCTTCTCCGGTTGGTGGAGAGCCTCCACCAACTGGAAGCCACCATTTAGGACGCCGGAGGAGTGCGGAGTGAAAGAGCTCACACTCCTCCTTGTCGCGACGGACTCGCCTGGACGAAGTTAAAATCTGGCGAGTAGCGTGTTCCGTCATTCCCCCTCCCCCATGTCTGGAAAGGGCCTAAGTTAACACTGAGTGTTTTAATTAGTATACAGTGTTTTACTTTAGTGTTTTAGAATTGTGTTTTAGTTTTAGTTTAATTTTAGTGGGGGGTTGTGAAGTAGATTGTTCATCTTAAAATTAATAAATAAATTTTTTAAAAAAAGAAAGGAGAAAGAGAAGACTCTTCTGAGGAAGTGTGAGATTTCTAGAGAGTTTTGAGTGGAATTGAAGGGGTAGAAGTCACTGAAAGAATGCATTGTGACATGAGAGCAAGGTGGGGCAGGTCTGTGAAGATTCAGGCAAGAAGCTTCCTCTGGATCTATGAGTAAAGATCATGATGGTGATGGTGATGATAATGATCATGATGGTGACAATGACAACAATGATGATGATGACAGAAAGAGCATGAGGCGAGCTCCACTGGAATGAGGTGTTGCCTTATAAAGGGCCTTTCCACACTACACTGTTACAGTGCTATTATTCCACTTTCAGCATCCTATGGAATCCTGGAGTTTGCAGTTTAGGGAGAGGCATTTAGAATTCTCAGCTAGAGAGGTCTTTGGCCTCAATAAAATACAAACCCTAGAATTCCACCAGATGTTGGAAGTGGAATAATAGCACTATAACAGCGTAGTGTGGAAAGGTCCAAAGTGTTTAAAAAGTATCAACTTTAAAAAAAAAGCTTTAAAATCCATAGCAAGTGCTGGGTGAAATTGCTACCAATAACTGTTAAAGATATGTAACAAAGGCCCTTTTCGCATGGCATTTGCCATGCGAAAGGGCACCTGGAGCACCGCGCAATTGTGAGGAGCTATCTGCATGATGTACTCACAATTGCGTGACGCTCCAGGGGCGCACCTTTTCATTTTCGGCTGGAAGCAGAAAATGGTGCATGATCATGAATTGCTCCCAAGCCCCGTGCGCACTTACCTGGCGTGTGGAGCCTCCAGAGCTGCACCGGTCGCGCTTCCTGCCCCAGCGCAGCCTGGGAAACTCCCAGGCTGTACTGCAGAAGGAAGAGGCGGGGCTCTCGTGTTAACAGGCAGCTCATGTGGAGCTGAAGCAGCAGGGACACGAGGGCCTCTTGCCAGAGGCTGCTCGCGTGATCCCCGCACCCCAGCACTGGAAAAAGGTAAGGTGCGGAAAGGGCTAAAGACTGAAGATTCAAACACATGCAGAAATTGCAAAGGTCCTGTTACCCCAAAACATAGGTCCTACAAGAGCCACCCCATGATGCGAGATACCTCTTGCAAAAGTGGGAGTGAATTAGCTCAAAGAGAAGGTTTGGGAGAGGGGGGTAACTTAATGAGACTTTTCCTACCAATGTTTATGGGCTCACACAGGCAAAGAACCAGCCAGAGATTCAAAAGTAAGCTAAAAATGTGTTTTTATTGAGGGGAATTCACTCATGCATGCACACAAAATACACACAGTCAAACATTCACACAAGAGCTAACTGAAGGACAAAAGAAAGGAAAAATTATATGGAGAGAGAGAGAGACTGAGGGTCTGAGATTATATAGTTACCATTCCAGAAGAGTAGTGAAGAACTTGAAATGTGACTTAGACTTCTGTCTAAGTGCAGACAGATCAGGATTCAGAGCAACATAGTGAGGTCCAGCATTTCATCTGACTGCATCTGACTTCTCAAAACCAAGGATTTATATACTCTGATCCCTCCCTGAAGGGGTGTGAGTTGATTGCTCTCCCAGCCTAGTGGACAATGGGAGTTGCAACACAGACAATGGGGTCTGGAATGGACTAATTGTTTCATTATCTTGGTTGAGTGGGGGTTTCTGGGCCAAGCTGCAGTAGGATATGCACACTTCAGGCGTCCTTGCCTCTGCACCTGGGCAGCTTACTGTTTTCTGAGGTTGGCACTTAATAGCTCTAGTTCAGAGCCAGTAAGTCAGGCTTTCTTGGCTAATTTCAGTGAACTTCTGACCTAGTCACACAGGGGTTACCTTTGGCCTGTTTTTCAGCAAGGGCCCCTTCTTCCACATGGCTTCCAGTCAGCGTATATAATTTATATTTTATGCCAATACATCTGCCAATTAATACATTTTGCCAATTAGACCATATCAAAATGTACAGCCTTGTAACAGTATATTGGAAACAATAGAACATGCCATGGTTGGCTGCACTGTCCTTTCAAGTACACACTACCTTCCCAGATACGTAGGATCAATTAATTAGGTCAGAACTGTTCCCCAATATGAAGAAAATACTGACTCAGTTCTCAAGAAGAATGACTCCATGTTGTTCGAGATGAGATAAATGTATTATAGCAGATAAACTAACCCAAATTTAATTCTGATGAAGAAAAGAAGATTTTTTAAAAAAAATAATAAAAATACTATGATTGATGTTGCATATTGTAACAGATCTCCTACAATATTGGAGAAAGGGCTGAAAAACCAGCAAAATAAATGGCAGTAGCTACTGTTGCAAATAAAATATGTCTGCAGCCTCAAAACTATCTCCTCCCACTATAAGGTATAGGAATAATTCCAAGTATTATAAAGCAATTTCTAGAGAGAGAGAGAGAGAGTACATGTGCCATCATTCCTATTACATATATAACAAAATGAATTTGATACAATCCATAATTCTTCAAACAATGCTCGAATAAGCACTATAACCAGAGAGAAGAAAAGCAATTCTTGGGGCGGCCTGCAGGCTGCATTTTCCCCATGGTTGTTGTAGACGCTGGAAGTCAAAATATGGAGGCATTGTCAATACTGCAGACAAGAATACATGTTGCAGCTTCATTTCAGTAGCCACTTATTGACTCACAAGGCAAATGCAGTCCACCAGCCATTCATGATAGATGTAAAAAGCCACTTAATGCACTGTTATGCATATCCCCTGACTAACAATACACCCTGGGGGATATCCCATTTAACAATAGGCCATCACACAGGCCAATTGTGACACATGCAAATTGCTCCCTCCCACCCGGGGACTACACAAGTATATATACTCTGTCTCACTTCTATGCCACCAGATCCTCTGAAGATGCCAGCCACAGATGCAGGCGAAATGTCAGGAGCTAATACTAATAGAACATGGCCTCAAAGCCCAGAAAACCCACAACAACCTATAAAAAGCCATGTTTGCTACTTTATGGGGACTGGAACAGTTGAGGAATGGTCAAAACCAGGAATGCAACACCCACAGCTAATAAGTTGTTTTTCAGCTTGAGGCCTCATAAGCGAACACTTACCTGTGCCTTGTTAAATTTTTTCCTCCATTGTAACATATTTCTCAGACTAACTGCAAGCATTTCCACATTGACAGCTACTTTAAGACCCAACAACAATAGAATATTTCATTTCTGTACGTTTACTTATCTGGTTAAAATTCTTATTTGCTTGTAAAATACTAGAAAAGTCTTTTAATCATTGGCTGTCAAAATGTCACAATGGATTTTTACATCAAAAACAGGTAGTCAAGTTGATTTTTTTTTTTTTAAAAAAAGGAAGGCAAGGTGTGTTTTCGTACTGTTGACTCAAGCAGCAAAATGTATAGTCTGTTCCTGAGAAAACAAGAGTAATTGGTAATATTTAAGTAGACCTTGATTGTTCTCAGTGGGTCCAGTATGTGATTTGCGGTGGGAGTTGGGCTAAGGAAAATAGACGCAAGCTGTTTCAAGACCTGAGAGGAGGGTAGAATTGAAGGAGGAGTTGTTTAGGATCATGTCCTGGAGGAAACCCGTCAAAAAAGATGAAAGGATGCCTAAGACAGTTGGTGCCATAGATGCCAGGTAAAAAAACAGAGATGAAAGATTTGTATGGAGATTGTGCTGGAGAAAATAATAAAGAAATTGCATTTCTTCTCTTGTTAAAACCAATCATTTTTTCTCCTTCCAGATGTCCTTGTGGTCCACAGTGCTAGTTGCTTCAATAATATTTTTTTCCCAGTGCACAAAGAAGCACACACTGAAATAATTCTGCTCTCCTTTATTATTTGTTTTTATAGGCCACCCAGGCCCAGGGGCCTCTGAATGTGTAATAAAATATAACTAAAATATGGCTTATTTTAAAATAGAAAAAGAAACATGCCCCAATTAATTATCCATTTAATTAATTTTATTTTACGTAACTTTGAATTCTAGTCTAAGACATATATATGTAGGACAGAGATTTTTTCTTTTTTCTCTTAGCCATCTTCTATTGACAAGAGGGGCTTCTTTCAGTATTATTTTCCCTCTGTGATAGCAATCCACTCATCCGCCCGTCAGGCAAAAGCCTGGGTGACAAGCCTGGTGCCGTACTTGGCATGGCTGGGAAAATGCCAGGACCTATCACAGTTGATGCCAATTTTCCTTTTTTTTAAAAAATGTACCCATTCAGAATTCTTCATTAAGCTTCTTCTCACATGAAACAATGAGTAATGTTAGCTATTTTCTTTTCACTGGAAGAAATTCTTTGAAAACTATGAGTTTTTGGAATGCTTTTTGCAACTAGGGACTTAGGCCATTTCCGCACTACCCTGTGCGGAACCCCAGAATTCCACAAGATATTGAAAGTGGAATAATAGCACTATAACAGTGTAGTACAGAAAGGCCCTAAGCCTGGATGCAACCATTTCTAGAGCAGCCTCCCATTATTTGGTGTCTCCCAACTCCCATTAGTCAGGGAGATGGACTCCATTTTGGAGAGTGCCAGGTTGGAAATTAGAAATACAACAGAAGGAAAGACTAGGTAGCATTCAGTGAAATCCACAGAAGATGTGCGTAATGTAATCTTATGTATTTATGTATTGTCCTGTTATGATTTTATATAATCTTCTACAGAAGGCTTTAAGGATACTTGTAGAGCAAAATGTGTCAGACTTTAATACGAATAAAACAACCAATTTTTAAAGCATTTCCTGCCTAGAGATACGTCATCACTGTTCTGAAAATGTGCATTTTTTGCAAGTATATACATATCTTTAGTGTAAAAGATTAGAATGAGAAAGAGGATTATAAGCAATTTTTTTTTTACTCCAGGATTTATTTTGAATGAATTGTTACAGATTAATTTGAACATTTATTTTATTACATGCAGAAATGCCAGGATGATGACGATGAAGGAGGAGTAGGAGGAGAATGTCTGGATGTCTTCGTCCTCTTCCTAAGAAAATCATGATTCTTTGAAATTAGGCTCAATTTTATGGAAAGCAGGAAGGAAAAAAAGGACCAAAAGTTTTAAAATAATGGAAGCACTAATGATGTCCATGTGGGACTGAGCAAAAAGACGTGAATGTCAGATGTTTCGATGTCAGTCTATTTAGTTAGTGACTAGAAATTGTGCTGAGAGAATTGCCTATATCTAGAGAATCTGTTTAAAAGAATGAGGGCTGCATCTTAACTAAATAAGTGTCATTAAAACTGTTCCTGTTTCGAGATTATTTCAGCAGCTGCTTGTGGCGTTTTGTAGGTCAGATGCATCCTAACATAAAGCAAGCTACTGCCTTCTCCTTCTGCTCTACAAAGTCTCCATCTAGCTTTGCACAGTCTGGCCACTGCCAGTGAATTCTAATGAATGGGAAATGAAGGCCATTTTGGAACGTCAGGTTCACCTGCCCTGGGCAGAGCCAAGAGAAGGCAAACTTGGCAATAAATCATTGAAATTAGCAAGCATCCATTGATATAATGCCCAATAGGCCACCATGCCTGACACAGATACACCATATTTAAAGAAAAACAACTAGTCCTCCAAGGCTGAGTTTGACCCTACAGTTGAATTTTTCAGTTCTGCCAGAATATGCACAGTCAGAACCACAGTTTAGGTAAGTGTACAACATTGTCACCTACACAATTAGTTTTTTTAAAAAAAACTCCCCTGATTTCAACGATTTGCCAAGCACCCCCCCCCCCTCATAAGTGCCCTCTCTTCCATCCAACTGCGATTCGTCCGAGCATAACTATCGATTTTTGCTATTGGAGTACTTTTTGAGGCTAGAAGAGCATTGTCAGCTATGTAACTCCTTTAAGACCAGTGTTATGTGATTTCTGTATGAGCTTTTTGTCAGTGACAAGTGTTAAGACAAGCATTACACACAAGGCTCAAGTTCATCCTTTCATGCAGTTGTGTCTCTTTTTCTCGTAGTGAGAGGGGAACACAAATTTGACGGCGGGTCCTCCTGAGCAGGAAAATGACCAGAATTAAAAGCATTAAGGTTGCCTTAGAGTCACCATAAGTCAGAAATGGCTTAAAGGCACACAGCAACAACCACCTCTGCTGAGAATTGCATTTTAGATTTAAAACAAACCTACACAGAACTACCCTATCCAGCCACAGCAATTTGATACCACTTTAACTTCCATGGTTCCATTCAGAGCACTCATACAATTTGTAGATTGGTGAAGAATTTAGAACTCTTTGCTAGAGAACTCTAGTACTACTGTAATTCAGAGGACAACTTTTCAGGGATGCCTCTCTAAAGTTGCACCACACTTTCTCTGCTGTTGCTGCGTTCAGCAATGCTTCTGTTGAGGAGCGGTTTCTGTACCCATGAATATTTCTTGTGCAATTTAGATCTCTGATTGTTAAGAGTGCTAAATTGTGTGGAAGCTTCTACAGGTGAAAGAGCATTCCTTCTCCAGCTTCAGAAATTATACAGAATATGGCAACAATAGAAATGAGCTAAGTGTGTGACCTAGCTTCAGTGGAATAATGATTTTTTTTTTTCCTGTAGAGGTCTTCTTCCAGACAATTCCTAATATACCAGTCCCAGGGAGTGATGCAAAACTGTAAACAGTTTGTTTCTTTTTTTGTTCATTTTCATCACCATCAGGAGTGGGTCTTTTATAAAGCTAATGGATCTTGGCTACTCAAAACCAAGCCGTCCCCCAAATACCCTGCAAACATAGAGATGAGAGTGAGGATGAATTGTGGGCATGCAAAGTTTGCAGAACTGACTGACCGTGGTTTATAAATACCCAGCAAACAGAGCTGTTAAAACCATGTATTTTTCTTTATGTTTATGGGGGTTTTCACCCAAGTGCATGTAATGGTAAGCACTTGCACTGAGTGAATAGTGAGCAATGGCTATTATCTGTCTTAGTGGCTCGGACTGGAAACCAGATATTTCTTAATCAGGTTTGTAATAATGAATACCCATATACTCACAAACACATGAACGAAAAGAGTGAATGGAATAGCTTAGAGGAAGGCATTATAAAAATGAAAAAAATAATCTCTATCCCTCCCTCTTTTCTTCAGTCTCTTCTTCTCCCTCTTGTTCTCTCACACAGACATACACTCACAGAGAATGCTAAATATATACAAAACAACCACTTTCAGATTCCTGGAGCTTTCATGGAAAAAGTGTTTGTTCAATCAAGGAGAGTGCTGTACCAGCAAGATCCTCAGGGTGGAGCTCAACCACAGCCTACCAAAATATTCCAGGCAAAGCAACAGCACCTTGGTGCAAGGTCACTCTTACTCCCTCCCTAGTTTCCCCACCTCTCTTCTCTTATCCCACTGGGAATTTAACAATACTGTCTTGAGTGGAGTCTTCAGACTATACCATTAGCTTATTGAGTAACTGCACCTGCGTTTAAACTTTAATGATGCATTTTTAATATGATAAATGTATTATACTTCAATGGTTTTATATGCAGGTTGAATAAACTAGGAGTTTTTGTTACTCTTCAGAAACTACTTTTCAGAAGAGGAGGTTTATAATTTGTGTAGCACCGATAACCACAGATGTACCTGGGGCTTTTGAGAAGAGCTATAGTTTATCTTTCTATTCCTGTGCCTACATATTGGCTATTGAAAATGGACTCAAATGAGATCCTCCCTTTCCCTGCCTTCTTTGTTTTAAACCGTAATTTGTGTTGCCTGGAATAAGATTCAAAAGCTTAAACAAACACACAGAGAGAGAATTAATCCAATCAAGTCCGGTTATACCCGCCTTGAGGTTATTCAGTGTAGTCTTTTCATCATTTGCATCAGTTTTAGGGAAGAAGCTATGATTGTGAAATGCAGACTAGAGCCAAAGCAGATAATTGTGGATTTATTCCATTATAGATATGTAGAAGGTAGCAGGAAAACAGGAAGGCATTGAGTTTGCAAGACCTGAGTAGAAAGGTTAAGAACAGGGTGTCTGATATAAGTTGAAGCCAATTTGAGGGCAATGAACAACAAAAACAAATATTCTTTGTTTGACTTAAGAAAGTGGTAGGGGCGGAAGAGAAGGCTGGTGAGGCAAGTTTAGGCAGATCTTAACTAAGAAATCAGTTTGTGGTTCCATGGAAATAAAAACATCAATGGGACAGACAAGAAAAAGTTGCAGTGTGGAGTGTTCCCATTTGGTATTGCAGTTAATTTAACCATACCATGCTGAAAACTCAAATCTTGTCAAGTTTGGGAAACCAGGCAGATTCTGGCCTGGTTAGTACTTAGATGGGAGGCCACAAGTGAGCACGAGGAATCTCTGAACTGGGCTAAGAAACAGTCCATCTCAAAACACTGGAGAACTGTTGCCAGACAGATCTCACAAAGCTAGACGATAGATGGAGCAATGGACTGAAACAGTATAATGTAGCTTTCTACACCTATCTCCAGGATATTCCATTCCAGTTCTGGCCTCCCCTCCCCAACAATCAACATTCCATGCTCCACAATGCATAACCAGTCTTCATGACACTTTGGGAGTAGGGAAGGGATGTTGTCAGCTGCATACACACATACATACACATTTACAAACCCAGGGATTCCCAAGACCTACTGATACCTTTCCCTAGTGTATGGATGGAGCCATTTTCTCAACACAAGGAGTGATGCTTTGAGAACTGAGTTTGTTATAAGAATAGGTAATAAGTTTTTTTAAAAAAAACTTTCCAGACAGTTATTGAACTACCTCAGGAAAGGTGGTTATGATTGAATATATCCGTGAGGTGGGGAAAAAAAAAAGAAAGAAAAAAGAATGAAAAAAACTACCTCTTTGGTATCTTCCTATATTAACTAAGAACCTGTGTCCTAGGATAAACACCCATGATCTACAAAGAAAATGATGAGTAGATTTTTTTTTAAAAAAAATAAAAATCAAGAACTTTTCCCTCCTTATATACAGGAGCCAATATGTAATGTATCTCCCATAAAATCATACAATAACAAGGCAGATAGATGAGACTTCCTGAAAGTTTCTATAAGTCTCATTTAAAAAAACCAAGTAAAATAATTATTTCTAGTTTCTTTATATTCCTTTAGCATCTATATCAAGTGAAGTAGTAGTCCCACACTATTCTGCTTTGGCCAGACTTTACCTGGAATACTTGGTCCAGTTCTGGGTACCACATTTCAAGAAGGATATTGACAAGCTAGAATGTATTCAGTAGATCCGGAACCCAAGCCCTGTGAGGAATAACTTCAAAAGCTGGGCATGTTTAGCTTGGAGAAGAAAAGACTGAGAAGTGACATGATAGCCATCTTTAAATATATGAAAGAATGACATGGAGAATATGGAGAGAACTTGTTTTCTAGAACACAATCTGATGGATTCAAATTACAAGAAAAGAGATTCTGCCTAAACATTTGGAAAAATAACTTCTTGATTGTAAAAACTGAGAGGGGAACGGCCTGCTTTGTAGGGTGGTGGACTCTCCTTTTGCGGGAGGGAGTCTTTAAACAGAGATTGAATGGCTGGCTATCCCTCAGAGTTTCTTAGTTGTGTATTCCTTCATGGCAGAATGGGGTTGGACTGGATGGCCCTTGGGGTCCCTTCCAATTCTATGGTCCTATGAATCTTTCTGATTTGCTGATTAAAATAAGCTGCTGTTAAGAGGGGTGTGTGTGTGAGTGTGTCTGTATGAGAATGAGAAAGATGGGGGTTCTGTCGAACTAAAAGACTGCATGATTGTCCCACTAAAGACAAACAATTACCTTCAAATTAGGAAAGCTGACAGAGGATCAATACTGAATCTCCTGAAATATCTCCAGGAAACAGCCCACTGCATTCAGCTGAACTGACTACTGACTGTTTCTATACACACATACACACATACATCATTTCCTTTACATTAAGACCTAATTCTTTTGTGTTCAGAACCACTGCTACAAAATTGGGGTGAGGGGAGGAAAGAACAAATGATGTAACATTTATAAACAGGTTTGAAGCAGACTTACCACTTTCGCTTCAATGCACCTGTATGTCTCTCATGTTGAGCTTTGGGAAAAACATGTGCTGTAGCTCTTTCAATAAAGTTGAGTCTGAATTCATGAACCAATATGTAGGTGAACAGTCCACCTGAAGTATGAAGGGAATGCCAAGAGTGATAAAAAACGGGGGTCCGGTTGCTTGGTATGTTTGTAAGGTAAACCGTAAAACTGCATGGAAGCTGGATTTAAACCACTGGTAAAGAATTGACTGCTACCTGCTATGGCTGGTGAGAAAAAAAAATCAGTTTACTACAGAAAACAACAATTAACTTGGTACCAGATTTACTTTTTTTTCCCTGCCTCCAAGACACAGCAGTGTAGTGGGTGGCAAGGGGAGGGGCAGAGACAAGCAAGGATCATTGTTGTCTGTTTTCCGACTGCTGGTATAAAAGAGTAGTGTTATCCTCTGGAGGTCCCAGAGGATGCTTTCTTCGTCATGCTATCAGAACACAGTCAGCAATGATCCTTGCTTGGATCCCCCCTCCCTCTATCCACTACATGGCAGAGTTGGGAGGTAGGGGGCATTTGAGTAACGATTGACATTGTGGGATGTCAGAACATAGCCAATGAGATGCTTCTTGTTTAGCTCTCTACCACTATCTCCCCTGATGTAGTAGTTGGTGAGAAGAGGCAGTAGCGGTTGGTGGGAAGAGGCAGAGAGAGCCAAGGGACTGTTGCTGTCAATGGCTCCTCCCTCAGTCTCGTCCCTGTCTCCTCCCCAATACAGCCATAATGACCAGCAGGGGTTGGTGAGGCCACCAAGTGAGGATTGTTGCATGATGATGTAGGTGTCACTGGAGACGTCCCAGGGCTTCTCCAGAAGATGTCATCCTTTTTGGGCACCAGCTCTTAGAACTTAGCTGACAACAATGGTCAGCAGCACCCATCCATTATATGAGTCTGGGCTTGGGGAGGAGGCAGGAGTAGTTTTAATGTCTATCTAAAAACTTGGGGGACAAAAACAAGGTGCTTTGGGAGGACTCTCCTCATTGAGGTTTCCTGACTCATTTTCTCTATTTTTTTTTTTTTTTTTTGCCACAGATCCTTGAATATTATTTGTATCCCTATTAGAGAACACTTGCTAGATTTTCATCTACTTTCATGTGAACTCACTATGCATCATCTTTGACCCATCATAGCTCTGAATAGTGGGCTTCTTTATTTATTTCATTCTTCCCTATGATAAGCATTGTTAGTTTCTGAAGCTAGACTGTGAGGATAGTTTCAGCCCAAAAGTCTTCTAGGTGTATAAATCCATAGATAAATTGTATTGCTAGTACCTTCATCAAGGTACTAGAAAATAAGGAGATTTGGCAGTTTATGTGGATGGATGTGCTCTTTCAATAAACACCTTTTTGTCAATGGGAAAAATGCACACAAAAATCACACCTATTAGGAAAATGGGTGCAAAAATGTGTAAAAAGGGAAAAACCAAATCTTGCAATCTGATATGGATAAAGGAAGGTATAAGAATGCATGTGGAATCTGGATAAATGCAACTTCAAGACTGAGAGTTTCTCACATCTTAGTTTTTGAGATACCTCTGAACACTGTGTCACTCTGGAGGTGAAATTCCATGGCTGAATCTTCTGTATTTGTGACCACTATATGCTAGCTCAAAACCTTGACCAAAACATGCAGTCAATAACCACCAAAGGGAACCACTTGTTCTTAACTTAAATGTGCTTTTTGCCAGAACTACAGTAGTTTCATTCACTTGCTCTTTGATGTTTTATCTGCTAGTCATTGATAGCTGGTTTGCAGTTCTCCATGTGAAACCAAAAGGTGCTGAATTTCCAAGTATAGTCTTTCCCTCTGTCCCTTGAAGACCGTGGGACTGTCAGAGCGGGTCTATCGGTCACATCCATTTGACTCAAGACTTGTTAGCTACAATCAACCTAGAAACAGGGGTCTGTTGAAGTGCCTCTACAACAGTCATGATGATTGCTGATGTTTTCTTTTAACATTAGAACCATGATGTTCTTTTGATGTTAGAATCCAAAGTTGCACTGTTGTTCTGGAAAGGAAAGAAATACTTATCCCTAGATATACGATCAAACACCAAAATCTTCTTTCTGCTTATTCAGTCCCATAAGACAATAAAAATACCCACCTTGGTTTGATCTGTTTTATTTTTTAAAAAAAACTTCAGCAAAATCCACTCTGTTGCAATGCTGGGTAAGTACCATTGAACAAAGTGGACATGACAGCTGAATCCAATGCATTTAGTTGCAATAAAATCCTAAGATGGAACCCCCAAAATAGCTCAATGAGGAATGAGCATGTGCCATTGACAATGAATACTGCTCCGGCTGAATGTTTGGGATATGGAAGCTCAGGTAGGAGATTGCTGAAAAATTGCATAGAAACATTTCACATTGCAATAGTTCTTTCGCTCTTGAAAATGAAATAGGTCCCAAGAGAAAACCATTTCCAATGACACATAGGGCCTTTCTGCACGACACTGTTATAGTGCTATTATTCCACTTTCAATATCCTGTGGAATTCTGGAGTTTGTAGTTTACTGAAGCCAAAGAGCTATCTGGCTGAGAATTCTAAAAGCCCCTCTCTAAGCTGCAAACCCCAGGATTCCATAGGAAGTTAAAAGTGGAATAATCACACTATAACAGCGTAGTGCACAAAGGCCCATACGCAAAGGACGGAAATCATGATTAGAAGAAAGCATTCAGATTTGACCACCAGAACACACTGATACCCAAGTGGAGTGAATAACAGTGCTTTCTTAGATGGCCAAATACCACAAGGAGAGAGGGAAAAGTACTTTTAGTTCATTATGTGCTGCTCCACCACTTAATGACTAAACAGAGAAGGAACACAAAACATAGGATTTAAGGTGTCTAAGAACCAGAGTTACAGCACCCTCTAACCAATTTCAGCTTTCTTTATTCTACCCAAGGATGGAATAGGGAAGCAAGAGGGAAACAAATTTTTACTTATTTTAGCCTTTCGTGCAAGCATGAATAAACAGAAACATTTATCCCCTCTAGGTGAGATTGCAAGAGTTTTCTTTAAAAGAAAGAAAGAAAGAAAGAAAGAAAGAAAGAAAGAAAGAAAGAAAGAAAGAAAGAAAGAAAGAAAAGATTTCAGAACTCCTTGTTAGTGAAAAAAAGCAACACATTTTGCATGAAAATAATTTTTGCAGAAAACTGCATCTTGTGTGAAATAAACTTTATGTAAAAAATGTGGGCTTTTTTCATGAAACCAAGGATTTCTTTCTTTCTGAAAGCCCAATTTTTTCCACAAGAAAAGTTATCAAATGAGGAAAAAAACCTCAAGGAAGTTGACCAATTTCTCAACAAAGTGTCTTGATATGCTGAGATACCCTTTCTCACTAAGTATGAAAACATCCCTGAGTATTCTTTATATTGCTGCTGTGGGAAAGTAAATGAATGTTACCCTACACTATAGGGAGTTTGGGTGTCCCTGATCCATTGAACATCACTCTCACACTTCCTGAAGCCAACATGTCTCTGCTGTACCTGCAAGGTCCATAAAAGCAAAGGCAAATCAGAGAACAGTAATTGAGATCCTGCATGCTACAGCAAGTTTGGAGAGGGGAAAACTGCGACCACAACGTAGTTGGAAAAGAACATCCGAGCTTGAAATGGACCTCCCTTTCACCTGTTTAAAGGAGACCCAGTTTGTTGGGTTTTTTTTAAAAAAAACCTTTAAATGACAGAGTAAGAGCACCTAGAAAGTAACGCAAAGCAAATGTTCTTTTGTTGTACTTGCTCTGCCACAGTGTTATTTCTATTAAAAAAATGGCACAGTTTCCCTGACATACAGAAACTAATATGCAGCAAATAACAATAGAAAAACATTACTGTATCTCTCTCTCTCTCTCTCTCTCTCTCTGTCTCTCTCTCTCTTGCTCACACACACACACACACACAAACAGATTCTTTATTCTCCTCACAGAAATTCAGGTAGGCTGAGCTAAGTATGAGTATGAGGACATAAACCATGAAACAAAGAGGTTAGGGGTGTAATTGTTAAAAAAAAAAAAGAGGCAACTACTGTTTGTCTGATGGGACCCCTTAACAATGTCCCCCAATGAAAGTTGGAGCCCTAGTGGCACAGTGGTTAAATGCTGGTACTGCAGCCACAAGGTTGTGAGTTTGATCCTGACGGGCTCCAGGTTGACTCAGCCTTCCATCCTTCCAAAGGTGGGTAAAATGAGTATCCAGCTTGTTGGAGGCAATTAGCTAACATATTGTAAACTACTTAGAGAGCACTTAGCTGATAAGCGGTATAGAAATACACATGCTATTGCTATTGCTAATTTGAGGTTAAAATTTGGTAACAAACTGCTAAGTCCGCTATAGTCAATAGGAAAAATGAATGATACTGACTATATGCCCTTTCATACTACAGTTATAAAACCCTGTGATTCCACTTTAGCTGCCATTGCAACATACTGTGGAATTCTGGGGTTTGTAATTCAAGGAAAAACTAAAGAATTCTAAATACCCCCACTTAATCTGCAGACTCTGGGATTCCATAGAATATTGTCATGGCAGTTAAAGTGGAATTATAACGCTATATCTGTGTAGTGTTAAAGGACCTCCAGATACTGACTATTCCATTGTCTTTAGTTAATGGGAAAGTCAGTATCATAATCAATACCATAGTAAAATCAATCAATTAATCTATCATTCAAGTTTCATTTTTATAGAAATTTTAATAATAATTGATCAAATATAAGTGGCAGTATTTTATTTGTGAACTACATATAACACTAAGCACCTTCAGAAGAATCATTAATCACTGCTAAGAATTTTTAAATTTCAACTACTCTTCAGGGAGAGTATGTAGCTCTTTAGGCACTTAAATGTTCTTCAGATTGTGCATCAGTCTCAGTTGCCCTTGAGAGAACAGCGCGCTTTTGACTGGATGCCATACATAGTACAGAGTGGCCATCAAACTGGGGACCTCCAAAAGTATGCCACACGGATTATATGTTAAGTCATGCCAAATATCCCCTCCAAGTTTAGTGAAAATCCACCCAGTTATTTACTCATGGTGGAGGTGACACACAGGCAAAAAGAAACTTAATTTTATTTATACAATTACAGAACCTCAAAAATTTGATTTTTCTGAACTTGCTGAAATCATTTGAATGATGTTGCACACTACTCCTCACGGATGGTGGCAACGGGGAGAATTCCCTACAGTGAATTGTAGGTACACCTGTATTTAAAGTCATGTCGAACCATTCCAAACATACTCTCTGTATCTGGTGAAAATGTAATGTAATGCAGTGTCAGACAGACAAAAACTTAGGCCATTTCTGCCCTACATTGTTATAGTGCTATTATTCCACTTTCAAATCCTGGGGTTTGGAGTTTAGAGAGGGGCCTTTAGAATTCTCAGCCAGAGAGCTCTTTGGCCCCATTAAACTACAAACCCCAGAATTCCACAGAATGTTGAAAGTGGAATAATAGCACTAAAACAGTGTAGTCCCGAAATGGCCTTATCTTATTTATATAGCTCAGGGATGGGCAACTGCTCAACAGGGGGCAAGGGTCATTTTTTCTTTGTGTGTTAGCCCAGCGGGCTGCACTTGCACATTTTGGCACTCCCTGAAGTCACATAGTATCACATCCAGATGCCACTTTGGCAGTTTATTTGCTGATTTTTTTTTTTTAATTTTGGGAGTTTTTTGGGGAAGGTTTGGAAACTTTGGGGAAACCAAGCATTGCATTTTGAGGTAGTTTTGCACAATTTGGGCTGTTTGGGAGGCAAAGATAGCCTATAAATATCTCCTACTTTTTAATTTCTTGAGGGTTTGAGAATTAGGGAGGGTTTCTAGAGTCCCAAGGGCCAAATGAAGCCTGAGAGCTACAGTTTGTACATCCCTGATAGAGATGATTTTGGAATTTTCTGAATTATAAGGTACTGTAGCTACAATGATGATGATGATAGTAGTAGTAGTAATAATCCACACCTAGTGTAGAAACTGGAGAAGGAAAAGTAGAATTAATGGACCCAAAAGGTAGCTGTTAATACATGAGATAGCAAGAAGAGAAAAATAGGCTATTTCTGCACTACACTGTTATTGCGCTATTATTCCACTTTCAACATCCCATGGAATTCTGGGATTTGTAGTTTACTGAGGCCAAAGAGCTCTCTGGCTAAGAATTCTAAATGCCACTCCCTAAACTGCAAACCCCAGGATTCCACAGGATGTTGAAAGTGGAATAACAGCGGAGTAACAGTGTAGTGCAGAAATGGCCACAGACACTGTAGTTCTTCCTGTTTCTGATTCTTTACTTTTTTCACTCTGTGCAGCTGGGTCTTTACTTCCCCTCCTTCTTTTCTTTCAAGTAGGCCTTTTCTCCTTAGTAGGTTCCTTAGTCACAGAGCCACACAGCCTAATCACAGGGAAGCACTTGTAACAGCTGAATAGACACTGGGTGTGCTACTGCCTTTGCTATTGAGACTCAGAGAAGAGTTTGTGATCAATGAAGTGTGAGAATCACATAGCCCTCCAGATATTTCTGTACACCAATTCCCAGTGTTCCTCACCATTGCTTTGCTAACTAGGGCACCTGGGAATTGCAGTGCAACAACATATAGAGGGCCACATGGTTCCCACTCCTCATATAAGCTAACCTTGGTTCTCAGAAAATAATTGATTTTATTTTCATTTCTTCACTACCTCACCTGTCAAAATATGGAATCGCCACCTATCAAGGAAAGCTAGTAATGTCCTTGTCCCTAGTTTTAGAGAGTAATGGGTCTTTTTCACCAGTTGGCATCAACAATCAGAAGGAAACTCTTCTAACACTGAGCAGGACCATAGTCTTAAGTGGTGGATATTCAGAAATCACTCAATAGAAGAGAAGGCTTTCATTTCAAATGACACCAGTTGTCCTTCCTTAATTTTAGTCATGGGTAGACATGTAATTATCATTGACTAGTGCAGGACTGCTCAATTTGTGGTTTACCTGGCCAAATCAGACATGCCAGTCTTATAGTGTGGTCAGACATACATTTGACACTTGGTTCCTGTTTTGGCAGTTTCCAGCAAGCAGAAAAACCAGGAGACCACATAAGCTCCTGGTGGGAAATCCTGATGTCTCCTGGTGGGACACCATACATAGCTGGTAGATTCATTCACTTTGGTGGGTCAGAAGTTATGTGTGTCTGATCTTGATGGTGTGAAAAACCTCCCCTTGTATGCTAACAGGATTTCTTGTCTCATGATCTGGTTTGTAGGTTTGTGTTCTATTTTTATTAACATACGTGTATCTATGAATATCCCTAAATCCTGGAAACTGTTTGTGGTTCTCTGTCAGTGAAAGCTGCATGCTTTGCAACAGCATAATCCAAAATAATATGGTCTATTCAGTCTAGAAGCTCTATTTATATTTCAGCCCAAAGGACAGCGAACTTGCTCCTAGGTTGACAAAGCTGGTTTTTCATAGAGCCAGCAGAATCATCTCATCATACTCAACCATAAAAAATGCTTATTTCCTCTTCTAATCAAATGGATGCTTTTAACCATAAAGCCAAGTGCTCAGCTCTATCTGCAATTGTTTGAACAATGTTGTCATACTAGCTGTATGTCGATTAGTTTATTTCTACATATACTTTTTAAAAATATCACTGTCATTGCTCATTGGGTTTCTTACGGATGTTTTGGACAGCAAACTGCCACGCACCTGCAAACGCCAGCAACTTGAGACAATTTGTCTTGGCAAAAGGTCATGATGCAGAAAATTTTCTGTAAGATGTGGCAAGTCCAATTTCATATATAACATCCACATAGGGGCCAAAGGCTTGAGTTTGCTGTTTCAAAGTCACTTGTCAAAGATGCAGTAGGAGAGACAGATACACATGTCAAGCAGCTCTCCTCCCAAACTGTTCAGACCAGTTTTCAGAGACTATGTTGTAATCATTGAAGCAAATTAAAGTCAGACTACTGGCTGGTATGCTTCTTTTTTAAAAATAACAACATAAATTCAGTGTGTGTTTAAACATCCAGTCAGATCTCAAGTTAAGTTGTTCAATCAAAAGTAAATATTTTAGTTCAGTTGATTAAAGCAGGGGTGGGCAACTGCCAGAGGGTCACAGGGCTATACATGCTTCCTACCAGAGCTGACATGCTGGCCAAACACACACAAACACACCAAATTAGTTACAAGCCTTCTCATTCCCTCTAGGGGGGGCAAGAGGTTATTCTGCCTGGTGGAGGCAACTGAGCTGCTTTAGACAAAAAGGGGGGTTCCCCCCCCCAAATTAGAAGGATCTAGAAGTCACATACCACTTTGAACCCCCACTTTCCCCAAGCCTAAAACAATCCAGGCAGCAAAACATAGGAAAATTACCCCCAGAGGATGGTTTCAGGATCACTACTGGACACAGAGGGAAGCAAAACATTTGAAATGCAATGGCCAGGGTCTTGTTCAGGTGCAAAAATGTCCTTATAGGCAACATATGACATGTATCACACACATTGGGTATGTCTGGTTTAAAGCAACAACCATCATGGTCTAGTAGTAGAGGCCAATATAAGCTTGCCATTGGCAAGCTGGTGATTGTATTTGTGGGCCTCCCTCAAGAAATTTTACATACATACATGTGTGCATACAAAGCACACAAGTGCACACAATGTATATACAAAAACCATATATGCATACAAAGTATACATACACATAAATCCAATGTCAATATAATCGTACCTAAAATATAAGAATATATCAACCCTACACAATTTTGGCATTCACTAACTGAAGCTCACAACAGAGCCTGATTCTGGGTTCTGAGAGATTTAGTTGGATATTCAAAACAATAGCCAAGTTAGTCTGGATCAGCATACAAGGGGATCTCGCGGCATCTTTGAGGCTAACTGAAAGAAAGAAGTTCATAATATAAGGTTTCATAGTCTACTTCACCGGATGCATGGTTCTGTTCCAAGGCACTTCACTCCAAGAAAGCAGAGATAGTACAAGATCCCTTTGCATATCTTTCTGGATATGATCATTCAGTTCTGTGCATGATCCTCCAACTGTGGATCCCACATGCTTGCCATTTAGTAAGGGAAATGACAGTAAGTGACATTTAATGAGGGGAATATGACATTCAGTAAGACAGCAGTGGTCCAGGAAAAGGAGGACTGGGATTGAAGGGAAAGTGTATTTTGGGCTCTGTGTTGGCTGGTTTGTGCTACTCTGCATAGAAGAGAATAGTGAGGCCTTGCAAGGAGTGGGGTATGGGGTGTGGGGCGGGGGTGAGAGAGAGACAAAAAGTTGTTTTCTACATCCATGGCCCTTTCATTTTTCAGCACATTTGCACCTACTTGCCTTTGTGGAAGTTTTTGGAGTCTTTCTAAGTGGTGGTGGTGAGGCTGTGAGTCATTTCAATTCTCCTCTAATTTTTATTAACTTTATTTTCTGAGTTTGTATATTATTAATTGGTATGAACTGAAATGAACCCCTTCTTACTCCTCTAATGGGTTTACTTTTCACATAGTGCTAGACGAAAAGAGAGTTATCTGCAATGTTTTCATCATTCCATCTTAATCCTCTCTTTACTTCCCCCTCACTCTCTCTACACTCTACCCCATTCCGCTTTTCACCCACCCATGCTGCACGAATTATACATTTTGAGAGGACTGGAAGGTTGCAGCTATTAATTTGGAGTCAAAAGATCAGCTAGCTAATCCCATGTCTTCTCCATGTTTACTCAGATGCAATTCCCATTAAATTCAATGAGCCTTACCTCAGGATGAGTACAGTTTTGTTGCGTCCACTTGAAATAAATCAATTTCCCCATACGATCTAACAGAGAAATCTGTTGGTTTTGAAAGTATATTCCTTCTTTTGCACATTTCAGCAAGTCTAATTTTTAAGCCTAGGAACTGAACAGAGAGCAAGTGTGGCCACAGACTGGGATCCCAGGTTCCTCCATGGAGATCATGTACTCTACCATTGATCTTTACAGATCATACTTCTTGATTGGGAATGAGGAATCAAAGAAGATGCAGTGATTTGCTCAGAGGGATTAAAAACATTTCTGATCAAGAAATCTCCACCCTTGGTTCACTGACTGATCTTTGTCAGCCTCTGAAAGATCACTTTCAGTTGATCGGTGTCTCTATGTGAAATTAGCAGCATTTCTTACCAACTTTAACATCACTCATTTCATCATCATCAACATCACTCACAACAACATTTTTAACACTTCTTACACAGGAAATTTGAACAGTAAATAGAGAATGTGTGTTGATCTGGGTGGGTGCAGATGGAAAGATGCAAGAAAAATTAATTAAATAGACTGTAAGCTGAGATTCTATGCTTTAGGACAGACTTCCCCAAACTGACAGTTTCCAGATGGATTGGACTCCCACCATCCACAGGCAATGTTGTATTGTCAATGGTTACAACCTTCATGTAGTTGTCTGCACTTTCCATGGTCTGTTGTGAAAACTAATGAATGAATTAATTAATTCAAAGCTACTAATGAATGAATTCAAAGCTACTGTTTCAGGCTCTGAGCTCTGCTTAGAGAACTGGAAAGCTCGTATGACAATAGTCCTCCAGTCTGTCTAGCTCAGTGATGCCAGCAACCACAGCTACAGTTCACCAAGTGACTTTCTTGTCTCGCTGAAAAGTCAAGAAAGGGAAGGTTAACCATGTCACTTCTTATGTAGGCAAGGACTGCACTCAGCCAGTAAAGCTAAGGTTGGTAAGCCACTACTTGACTATGTAGCAAGGAATGTCCCTTTACTTGGTTACAAAACTTTCCAGTAGGCTAAATGTTAAGTGAAGGAAACACAACTAATATGGGTGTTAACAACTCACACTTATTCCTCATAACAGCCCTGAAGGCTAAAGTTTGTCTCCTTGGTACTCTAACAGTAGTTTCTTTCAAGGGCAGTTGCATTAGACTGCTTTAAGTCTCTCACTTTAATGCTGTTCTACAGACAGCAGATACAGCGTGATGGAAAATTCCACCCAAGTTTATTCTCAAATCTAATAATACATAATAGAGCAAGCATTTATTGGCAGGAAGGAAAAACTCACAGGAGATTCTGAAAGACAAGGTTGAACTGCATATACATTTCAAGGAAGAAGCAACCTCCCTTAGCAAAGGTTTTCAAGCTCGTCATTTAAAGGGAGATTTACACATAACAGACTTTATACAATGGTTTACATTGGAATTAAATATTATTCCTTATTCTGCTCTCATAGGAACTATGTTCTCTAAAAGTGGCTTCTTAGGATGGTAAGCCACTGAGTCAGAACTGTGACTTTCAACATATACAACAAAATGTTAATAAATGCGATGAAGCTATTTTGTTCAGGGCAATTCTGTTGCCTATTATTTGCAATCACATTATGAAAATCTGCAACCACATATTAGCACATAAAATTGCATCAGTACAGCTGGCCAAAGCATGGTTGCTGCATGCATGGAAGACGGCTCAAGCCTGTATGGTTGAGGCAGCCTTCAAGGCTGTGGATCCAAGCCCAAGCCAACACAGCAGAAACACAAAGTGCAGCTATTAGACAGCTTGGGCCCTTTCCGCAACTCACCTTTTCACAGAGCTGGGGTGTGGGGATTGTGTGAGCAGCCTCTAGCAAGAGGCTCTCGTGTCCCGGTTCCTTCAGCTCTGCAGCTGCCACCTGCTCGTGCAAGAGCCCCGCTTCTTCCTTCCGCAGTGCAGCCTGGGAGTTTCCCAGGCTGCGTTGGGGTAGGAAGTGCAAGCACCGCAGCTCCAGAGCTCTGCACGCACAGCAAGTGCGCATGGGGCCCCGGAGCGATGCGCGATCGCGCACCATTTTCGGCTCACAACCAAAAATGAAAAAGTGCGTGGTCAGTGCCTGCCAGCCCCTGGAGCATTGCACGATTGTGAGTCCATCGTGTTGACTGCTCCTCACATTTGCGTGATGCTCGAGGGGCCCTTTCACATGGCAAGGTAAAGTCAGTAAGAGTACTTGATATTCCCATGCCAGAAGAGTGTGTTTTGTACCACAGGCCAGAAGCCTGCAGCATTCAGATTTTTTTTTTAAAAAAGTAACTATTTTGTTGCTCTGAACAAGAAAGAACAAGAACAAGAAAGAGTTGCTTTTTAAAATGACTACAGTAATTACCTTCCTTATAAAAGTAACTTAAGAAGCTCAAACCCATTGTAATAGAGGATATTTATTTCCAGTTAATTCTCTATCATCCAGTAACTTTCACACATGATAACAGTACTTAACCTAAGTCCATAGGTTTCTACTTATATTCAGAGTCTAATTGATTTCTCATATGTAGTTTCAAAACCTGTATGTTTGCTGCCTAACTACTAATCTAATCTGGAGCTCCAGTCTTCATGGCACATCTGTATCTGGGTCTGTTCTGGGGCCTGGTAGGTGGGCAGATGCTCCTTCTTTAGCTCAGAGACCATGCCTACAGTTTGCCTATCTATCTGCTTTATTTTATATCCCACTTTTTTCCCAAAAGGGCTCAAAGTGGCTTACAATATAAATTAAAACAGGACATCTAAAACAACATGGAGTACAAAAGTTAAACAAAATTAAACCACACCTTCAATTAAAACACTACTTTTAAAACACTAAAAATCAAAATAATTAATATACACATTGCAAACCAAAAACAGAACACCCACGTGAACATCACTCCACCCTGGGCAGCCAAGGCTGAAGGACTGTTTAGAACAGGTCTTTGCTTGCCAGTGAAAAGAGAGCACAGAGAGGACAGATCAAGCCTCCCTCAGGAGTGACATTCAGAGCCTATGAGCAGGCACTGAGAACACTCTCTCCGATGGCCTCCCCAGCCAAGCCCAGAAGGCTAGCGGGATGGATAGAGAGCCATATAGGGTAAGACTCAGGCAGGGTCATATGGGGAGAAAGTGTCTTTCAGAGAGTCTGAAAGTCCATTTTGTGTGTTCAGATTCTGTTCTAGGCACATATGTAGCCTTCCACATGCACAGTAGTAGTCATGAGATTCTGGCTATGAATAATTTTCTGGTCACATACTGTTTCCATCATAGGTTAACAAACAGTGAAGTAATGCCCACCAATACTATATAACAACTCTGGTAAGCATACTAGCTCATCAAAGACTAAAATAATCCACAGGAAAGTTAGTTCTCCCATAACAAATGTTTAGGAGATGAGGGTTTTTATCAAAATATAACTAAATGCATGGGAGATGGGGGCCATGAATGGCTGCTAGTCAAGATGACTATACGTCACCTCTAGTATCAGAGGCATATGGGTTGCTGTGAAATGGAAGATAAAAGGTGCAGCTGCACTTATGTTCTGCTGGCATGCTTCTACTGGGCAACTTATTGGCCACTCTGTTTACAAAATGTTGAACTAGGTGCATGACTTTGGTAAACCCAACATGACTCTTTTTATGTTCTAAATCCCCTGTAGAGTTCCAGGCAATGTGGTCCAAAACGGTAAGTTTTCTAAAGTCTGCACAACAGGAGCTGTTGCATAAGAGGTCTACTCTAGGCTGTTTTGCCCAGTTATCAACTGATGGACTAAAGATTGCTGTGGAGTCACACAACCTCTGTTCTAGCAAAAAATACCAAGAGGAAAGATTTGTATGTTATACTTAGGCAATTCATTCTGTCAAACCAGCCTCCTTCATGCGCCCTTGCCTCATTTCCTTTTCTGTTGTGTGTCAAGGCATTTAGAGTATACACCTAGGTTAGTGTTGTTTTTTTAAAAATGCCTATTTTCTCATGGTTGACAAAAAATGGTTGTCTCAACTACTGAACCTTCTTCATGAGAACATTGGAATGCATCGAGATTCTTCACAGTTCGAAATTTTTCACACAAAATTAACCACAAGCAGTTTTGTTTTTCTTTTTCTTTTTTGTGCAGAAAATGACAATTTCTTTGCAAACTTCTCCCCGCATGGTTCGTTGGTTTATTTTATACTCATTTTATGTCCCAATTTTCTTCTAGAGCAGGCCCCAAATGGCTCACAACATGATATTTTATATACACATAGAGAGAAACAAGTCTACTGTGCTGGCAACTTGCTTCCTGTACAGTGTGTGTGTGTTTTCTGTGCAGGGAATATATCAAGCAAAAACTAACCAAATTGAAAACCAAGGGTCCGGTGAAGACATTTCTTCCTGTCCTAGGAAGACAATTATATTTTCTGCACAAAAATAAACTAGATGGGCAAGGGAGAGTTTGTGCAAAAGGCCCAAATTCTGAGTAGTCCTCCAAAATTTTCTCATTTCTCCCCACAATGGGAAGACAAATGTAAAAATTATGCATTCTAGCTTACAAGAACAAAATAAATGAAGATTTACCTCTTCAGCTCCCCGCATAGCTTTCTTTGTTTTATTCTTTGTAAAGTGCCTAAATAAATGTTGGTGTTCCAGAAATAATACAAATAATTTAGATGTGAGAGGGATATAGTATTCCACGCTGCTCCCACCCCTATGAATCTAACTATAGCTGTAGAAATGGTTTTAACATAATGTGGGGAGGGGGAAATGGCCCCCTAAATTGTCAGTGATCTACCAGCTGCTAAGAGGATAGTCAGAAACATGTGGGAGGGGGCATTCTGCAATAAAGAAAAGGAGACCATATGCATGAGGAATGTATAGAGGTGCTGTCAGTAACTGAAGGAAGAAGCAACTAAAGGAACAGATGGGAAGATAGTGAAGCAGTAATAACAAACAGTAAAATGGAGAACATGAAGCCTGGAGAGAACAAGAGGGAAAGGAAAAACAGAGAAAACAAACTCTAGTAAATATGGAAAAAACTGAAAATAATGAGACACTTCTGGGCATTTCTGGGATATGCAACGGTTATGGCAAAGATAAAAATCACTAGTGAGACTAACTAATCCCCAAGCTTCTACCTGATTTTGCCCAATTAAAAACTAGCACTTGTTTTTCTTCTTCACTGGTTTGTTGCACACCAATTGCAACAGTGGTTTCCCCTTCCGACGGGAAGAATGGAAGGGGAGACCAGGCTTGCTTCTTATTGAACAACCATTTCCACTAATATACAGAAGTTCAGCTAGCCTGATGAATCTTCTTGCTTAGGGCAAAAAGGACAAGATGGCACCCTTCCATTCCATGTATGGTAGCTGACTGCGCTAGCAGCTGAAACTCACTTCAGCTCCTGCAATGTTATGGAGTCCTCCACCACACCTGAGGGCAGCAGGCCAGTTTACAAGTACTGAGCAGGACATATGGCACCCACAGATCTATCAACCAAGGGAGTGGAAAGAAGGGTGGGGGAGGACAAGAGTTGCAAGCTGCTGCTGCTCCTCCTACACATGAACTGCTGAAATGATTGCTCCTTTTGCCTAATATTAGGGCCAACCCTGTTAAAAAAAAAATAGAAGGGCCACAGAATACCATTCTGTTAAAAAGGAATATTAAGAATGGATAATTATGGCAATTGTAACTCCACAGTATTTAATTTGCTAGGATCTCATTTTATTTTTAAAAGAAGATGTCTCTCAGAAGAAAGAACACATATAGTACAAACAGCCATTTCTTGTTGCTAGTGTGATTGCATTGCATTCTGGACCTGAATGCATATCATCAGTTTTTATCCTGCCCAGGTAGCTGAGAAAGGACTGACCAGAAACTACTTATGACTAGAGTGTGCTGTGTGCACTTTTTTAATGGTAATAGAAGATGAAGGGGTTAAAATTGAACAATATTGAATTGATAATTAAAAGAAATAGAATCAGTTGCAACAGATCATAGTTACATTCTGTACACATGAACAATGAAAGGATCTACATCTGATGTGGTGCAGCTGAAACTCCTGGGGGGAAAAACCATAAAGCTCTCCAGAAATTTTTTGAGATGTTCTTTTTAATAGAAAGTGAAATAAATTCTTTATTTAAAAAAATGCACAAACTTGTTAAGTTCAGATGGCCAAAAAATGGTACATGCAGGCCTTTTCACAACCAACATATTCTCACAAATAAATGAAGGCTGTTGAACTTAGTGGGACTTTCAGAAATTTAGACGAAGGAGGCACACCGAATACATACTGGAAGACTAAATAAAATCTTTACTATTAATTATGAGATCCACTGATCAATTATTCACATGTAGTATCAACTGTGTGATGTCAGTGAGGTGTTCCACTGAAACAGATGCTCATCAACATCTCATTAAACAGAGCTACAGTTAAAATGAAACTACATCAAATCTATGAGTTAATATTTATCAACTGGTTTCCTTCACTTCTTCAGTTATCAATATATTTGCTTTTGCACGCAATGTCCTGTGACTATGATTGCACACACAAACAGAATTAGACTTACCTTGTTGCCCATGAAATTTAATATGAAATGCAGAGTATTTTTATACTCTCACTGAGCACAGGGCATTTCTCAAACAGAATTTCAGGATTTCGCCACTCTTGTTTTAGAGACTGAACATGTGACTCAAGAAAAAAAAGAAGACAAACATTTAGTAACAAGATTTATTTCACTTCCTTTCTGTAAGTAAGCGGGGGGGGGGGGGACAAATGTAGAATGTACACACAGTGTACAAAAAAGGGCTAAGTCTGATGACTGTGCAACACTGAAGATAAGTCAATACATGAGAGGTGGTCACCAAAGCAGAAATGAGTTTGAGATCAAGGACAGATCTATAGTGTAAGGAATAATATAGAAAAATGCTGGATAGTGAAACTGAAAGTGAGATAAGCATGATCCCCTTTGACATGCTAAAAAGCAGTTTTCCCCTAAAAACTACAGGGGATATATCTTAAGTTTGCCAGCCTTTTTAAAACAAACAGACCAAATGCTGAATAGTGTGTTGTGATAATCATGCTCATGGAATAATGATGACTTTATACAGTAGGTAAATACTTTCAGCCTGAATGCCAGAATCAATTTCAGAGAAGGTCTTTGGGGCTCCCTTGCAGAGATAAGAGGGACCAAAGCCAAAAGGGTGGGACCAAAACTACCACCACATTTTAATCTTAAAGTTCTTGTTGCTAAAAGGAAAGGCAGTGCAACTTTTTAGAATGGGGAAAAAAACATACAAAATCTGCAGAACCACCAAACACTATTGTGAGAAAGGCAGTATGGTTTTCTTAGAAATATGGGGGGGGGGGGTGCTCAGAAGGCCATCTCACCTTCCTCCATATTCTCCATACCCCATAGAGACAGTCCCAGTTAATCTCTTGTTGTCCCACTTTTCCAACTGCCTTTAAAATGTCCCAGTTTCTCTCCCTCTCGCTTTCCCCCTTTGTCCTCAGCTTACAGCAATTGCTTCAAACTGAGTCCAAAGGGCAAGAGTAGTTTGCATTCAATTAACTTGGGACGTTGGAGAAAAGAAGAGGAGGCGGAATCTTGCCTGTCCCTGAAGATTTGGGCAAAAACAAACTGCTACAGCCTCTCCTAGCTTGTCTGTTTCTCCTTAGTAATAATTTCCTTCATCTTGACCACTAAGTGATGTTGCCTGTGGCCCAGCTGTCATCTCTGATATGATGGAGGGTATGTTCTCCAAGATATCATTGTTCAGTAGTTTTTAAAAAGGATGGATAACTTATGGGCCTCCAGATATTGTGGGGTCCAAATCCCACACAACCCAGCCAGCATGGTCAATGATCAGAGATGATGGAAGTGGTGAACAAACTTCTACAGGGTCACAGTTTGCCCACCCCTCATTTAGATCACTGTTTAGAACTATAGAACCCCTTTAACAGTGCAGTTGAAATTCACCTGGCATCTGGGGAACAACTGAATTTTAAAAATGTATCAGAGATTGAGCAATAGATGAAAAGGTATCCACAGTGAAGGGTTGACTCAATGTACCTATCATCTGCAGGCCATTTGGAGACTCTGAAGTAGGGATGTGAGGAATGTTTCATTGTTGTTCTCAAAAGTCTTTTTGAGCTCTGAAATCGCCAGCTGCTCAGTCTCTTGAAAATGAAATAAGGGGGCAGACAGTTCATTGGGAAATAGGATGTACAGGACATTTTTATTGCTTAAGAACTTTGTGTAAACGGTGTGTCAGCCATTCAGACAGGCTACTAGGTTGACCACCCATGGAGTCTTGCTGCAGCTCACAATGCAAGCCTAAATAGGTCTATTCAGAATTAACTGTTTAGTTACACAGACTTGCATCCATAAATCTGGGTCTTAAAGTTACACAAGAGTTTCTCACTCACTAACAAAATAGCAAGGTGCAAAGCTGTTTACTTATGAGTAAACCAGCTGGTTGAAATATGCCACACCCCTCTGGGAGCAAATGCCTAGGCTGGTCTACATGCAAGTAAATCCCACTAAGTGCAATGGGACTTATTTGACCATTGAAGTGCAGATAAGATTGTCATGCACACAGGACTTAAGGTGATGATATGGAAAATTCATTTCTGGTGCTGAGGATTCTGAGGGAGACTCATTCCCATTGCGAGCCCTGGCACTTTAGTCACAATCAGAGAGAGAGAGAGAGAAAGAGGGATGGAAATCAATTTGGGAGTTATATTTGGAAAGGGACAGGTATCTGTCTACTCACAAGTAAATCCCATGAAACACAGTGGGACTTATTTCCAGGCTAAGATTCATATCTGCTTTATTCAGAAATAAGATCCATGGAGTCTTGTTGCAGCTAACAATGCAATCCTAAATAGGTCTATTCAGAAGCAGGTCTTTAGTTCCATAGAGTTGCACCTGTATGTCTGTGGAATTCTCAGTGTAGGAGTGTGGCCTTAAAGTTATACACAAGGTTTCACTGCTCACTTACAAGATAGCAAAGTCCAAAGCAGTTTACTTATGAGTAGACCTGCACCTTTGGGAGCAGCTATCTCTGTTGGTCTACTCACAAATAAGTAATATTATGTGCAATGGGACTTATTTCCCACCTAGGCCAAGATGCCCAATCCTGTCTGTGTCTGTGCTTGTTCTCACACATTTTCTAAGTGCAAAATCCTTGCCACTTTATAGATTTTTATGGATCACCTTGCATGATGACACTGTCAACTCCAGCAGCTGTCCCTCTCATCCTGACCTGTCCTACCTCCCAGAGTTCAGTAGAGTAAAATAAAACAGCAAAATGAGAAGGAGGGAATAAAAATCTGACTTTGGACAGTGTGGGATTCAGACTCCCTGTGTAGTTGAAGTGGAGGTTAAGAAAGAAGAAGAAATCAGGTCCAAGCTACTTCACGTTAATTGCCTAAAGAGAAGAAGTATGCCAGGAAATGTCGCCCATCTGTGGCCCTGGGAAAAGATGACAGCAAGGATTTTGAGAAAGACATTTGAGAGGGAGCGCAAAAGGGGGGCCTCCCCCACCCCTTTCCACAGAGCTCTCATCTATGTAGAACCCTGCCCTCCTACAGCCTCCACACCATGAAATTTGATATATAAGGGTTTTTTTTTACAAGTTTTCCTTGTTATTTCGTTCAAAAGCAAACCTAAAAGAAAACTGTATATGTAATTTCACTATAGCAAAATCACAATGAAATCATTTTCCAATCATGCTTGCATTTCTCAGAAAAAGACAGCTGTGTAGCTTGGCATGTGGGTAGCGGGACGGGGTGGAGGGGTGGAAGGGCAGGGGCATGGCCGTGTCACAGGAGGGCTTGGCCATGTCGCATGGGAAGTGGCTGGATAATGTGAGGGCTTGGCCATGCCACACAGTGGTGTGGCCGCGTTGTGCGGGGCACCTCCCCAAAATTGCAACCCAGGACAGACTTCCCTCATCGCTCCCCATCCGTACACCTCTAGAAAAAGAGCTTCGCAGCAACCCTTCAAGGTAGGAAGGACAGGATGAGAGGGACTGCTTTGGGAACAAGTTTGCCATCATACAAGGTGCCAGAATACACTGAAAGACTGTTAGGACTTTTTCATCTTCTTCAGTGTTTTCCTATGTGGGATGCACAAATGACCAAAATGGCAATGAGGAACACTTTGGAAAAGGTTTCTGAGGAAATATGGGAGGAGGGAAGGGTATGTCTGCTAAGGCTTCAATCCATACAAATTGTATGAAAGTTACAGGCACCACCTAGTGTCTTGACACAACACATTATGCAAATAGTGTTAGGACCCTAACTTGAGCAAATGTTCTCTGGAGATTTTCTGCTTCTCATTCTTCTGGAAATTGTCAGAATGGGTCAGCATCCTTGTGAGGGATGAGTCAATTGAAATATCTCACTGTTCACAGAACAGCAAGAACAGCAATAAAATTTCCCACCCCCTTCAGGAATGGGAAGAATAAAGGGAGAAATTTACATTACTACTCTGAAGGTCCCCATAATTTTAAATTTAAGTTTAAGCAGAGGCAAGCAAAACACAGGTTGGCAACTCATGGCCTGTGGATCACATGAAGCAATTTCACTCCTTTTTTTTTCTTCTGCAGTCCCTGCTGTCACTTCTGACACTACATTGGTTCACTGATATATGAACAAGTTGTTCTATGTCTCTGTTTCATCTGTCTCCAGAAAATCTGTGAGGCACTTTACTACATATCTCCCAGGGCTCTATGGTGAAGACACTTTGGCAACTTCATGCACCACAGAGAGCCAATGCAATTGTCAATGATTTCATTGCCATGTGGAGTGGCAAACTGCATGCTGCCACAGCCACCAACGGGATTTGGGTGTTCCATCACTGTAGTAGAAGGCTGTTACAAAATAGGCACATGTGACAAAGTACAGGCCAATGAATGCACTGCAACACTGTATGCTAAACTGTCCTTATCATTCTATTATTTATGATTCATTACACTTTAACAGAAGAAAATTTCAAAAAAGAGTTTTCTGTTTTTATGGAGAAAGTTTCAATCAATATTTTGATAGTAGGGCAAACAGTAAAAGGGGAAGAGGACAGGAATAATACTATGAAGCAAAAGTTACACTATCCACATAAATGTTCAAACAATGTATGAAGGAGATTGTGAGGCCATGAATATGATATATAGACTGCCATTTACTTCCTTGATGCATCTGAGAAGACCCTCTCCAGATGACCATATATGTACAAAGAGCTCCTCTACATGAGAGAAATCCTCATCCATCCAACACTCCTCACAAAATATAGAGGAACTCTTATGTGCAGAGATCTCCTCCTCACATGCACAAATGCACATGTAGGGACAGGAAACTGTTGGGGATGATAGGAGTTTCAGCCCCACAGAAACACAGCAGAAAAACCAGAGTTCAGCGAGCCAACAGCAGCAGCCTTGTTCCCCAGTAAGGATACTCACACACGGAGGAGTTTCTTCCAAAACAGGAGGCACTTTATCTTGCAGCAAAGTTCCATTATATACAAAACATACGACAGACAGACAAAAGCTTGCACCAGGTTTGGTCAACAGACAAATACATACTGGCATTGCTTTGTTATATACATATCTACAACCAATCAGGTAGAGGTTTGCACACGACCCCAGTTTCTTATGCAACCTTGCAATTACCCACAGCTGGGGCATGATGCAACATCTTTGCAGTGGGCTGATCATTTTCCCAGGGTTCCCTGCCTGGAATCCCTGACAGAAACAGGGCTTTGTCCTAAAGAACAGGGCTAGCCCATGCAACCTTGTGATCTTCCTTACTTGCTTCTTGAATGCATGGGAAAAGGATGAGTTGATGGGAAACCTACCCCCACTGACTTGTAATAAGGTTTATCTACATTGTGGAGAAAGACTAAGAAGTTGTTATATATTTCCCTTGCTACTGCATATGTAGAATAAAGCATGGAATGGCTTGTGCTACTGAGGCCCTGTTGCAGTTGGTAGTGTTCGGCTAGTGTGTGTGAACAACAGATCACTGATATGATACAGGTGCTACACACAGCTGAAAAGAACTGGTTTTCCCTTCCTGATAGGTCCCAACTTTAGCACCTAAGAAATGGTAAAATTTACATTTTGGATAGCTAGAATGGTGTAGCACAGTACTGAATAAGAGGATAATTGTGAGCTGTGGGCTCTAGTGTTCAAATCTATGAAGCCCTGAAGGGGACCTTACGTCAGAAGTGAGGAACCTGTGGTTATCTACTTTCTGCTACTTCTGCCATCCCTCCTCATTGGCCAAGCTTGGTGAGAAGTAATGGGTAATGGAGTCTAGATGGCCACAGTTTCCCAGTTCTCTCTCAGGTAATGCACTCGCTCTCAGGCTCCATTCTAAATTATGGGGATCATAATACTGATTTACCTTAGTGCTGTGCTAAGGATTACTGAGATAATGCATACTGAAGTACTTTGAAAAGTCAAAACAAACAATCTGCTGCATAATTATATAAATTTTTTTTTCACTAAGTGCACGGAGTCATTTTATAAGCAGTCATATGCCTTACAGGTTAATAAAATTTGGGCATTGGTTCAATATTACTCTGAATGGCTGCACCCAGGAGAACATTCTGTGCTGTCCTTTCACTGAAGGCAACTATGGGCTCTTCCCCCCTACACTGCTATTATTTCACTTTCAACATCCTATGGAATTCTGGAGTTTACTGAAGCCAAAGAGCTCTCTGGCTGAGAGTTCTAAATGCCTCTTCTTAAATGGCAAACCCCCAGGATTCCATAAGATGTTGAAAGTGGAATAATAGCACTATAACAGTGTAGTGTGGAAATGGCCTATGTTCAAAAACATAGTTGTCCCTGAGTATTTTGTGAATGGGGAAACACCAGGAGTCATTGACCTTCTCCAACTTTTAGGTAAAGAGTTTAGAATTTAAAAAAAAAAGACAAAAATATATGTGCATCCACAGATATTTGTGTGTTTGCATATAGTATGAACCGTGCTGCTACCCCTCAAAAGAAAAGAAAAAAGAAAAGAAAGCATCCCAGTGAAACATCCCAGGCCATTGAAATCAATTAAGTTTGCTTCCAAACTCCAATAGAATACACTTTGGGTTCAGGTGTTTACCCTTGAGTACTGGATGCAGCAAATTCAATCAATTTCACCTCACTGAATATATATTTTACTTTTCATCTTTCCTAAGAAATAATCAACATACCAAGATTTCATGAATTTTTCACTATGATTTAGATGATGACCTAAAATTAAGAATATATACTTACTTTACCTCAAGACTACATGAAACCTTGGGGTTAAATCCTTCACCCGCTTTACTGAACTTTAAATCTAACCCCAAGTGGCACAAAACTCTACCCACTCCTTTTTGCTCTTTCCCTCCATCCCCTTTTGTGCCGCCTTCACCCCAATATCAATTGTTTAAATTTGGGTTTTGAGCTCCCTGGGGGCTGGAATGTATTTCTTTTTCTTTATTCTCTTGTGCGAAACAGGACATGCACAGGCTTGCAGGCATAAACTGCAGAGGATACTTAGATCTGAAGTTCTTACAGTCTATTTGGGAATACAAACAAAGAAAAAAGGACAGACTTCATGGTAAGCTATAAAACATGGGTCAAATACAGACAACTCTCCCCAATACATGCCCAGTCAATCTCTGAGGTTTTCAAAGGATTGCTGTTGTTGCTGTTCCAAAAACAATGGAATGCTGCCTTGGAACACCACAAAAGCAGGGCTTCTTGCTAGAAGTGCTCTCTGGAATATGCTTCTATGAGCATTTTAGAAGGCTAAAAACTTTTCCTTTTTATGCCAGTTTTTCCTAGATTATAGAATTGATTATAATGCTATTCTGAGTGTACATTTTTTTTCTAAAAGATTTGAGCCTTAGTTTTTATAATACTTGGTATGTAATCCATTCCCACCTTGGCACTATCTTTCCGTCATGGCAAAACTGCATGCTTCCAGGAGGTACCTGATGTGGGTCCAGCTGAGGCCAGGTGTCATCCTGTGACTACTTCCTCAGTATTCTCTTGGATGAAATACCTCAGCCCCAAGGGCAATCCTAATACTTGAGTTGCTGCCCAGCTGGCTATAATTGGAAGGTAAGCCAGAGAACTCCCAGCCAAACCTCAGAACTCCACAAGTGAGGGTCTAAATCCTAGGTTAGCCTCAAGAGTAGCCTCCTTCCTCAACTTAGGACACAGAACCCTAAAAAGAGAGATCCAGAGCCCTATCCTACACCAAAAGAGTGCCACTACCTGCCAAATGAACTGCTTATTTAAAGACACCACTTAAAGCCAATCATCCAAGTCCCACAAATACAGTATGGGATAGGCGGAAAGAAAAAAGAAAAAGGCAAAAGATAAAAAAAATACAACAATCTGATGAGGGTACATGAAGGGATAATCAGGATTAAAGAGCCTACAGTTTGCCCCATCACATGGCAAGAGCTGGTACCAAGCACGGTCACACAGGTCACTGGTCTCTTCCATGGAGACCATCAGATAGTTACCCTTCCCTGTAGTTACCCTACCCTTCCCTTCAGCACACAGGTCCAGGTAAGTGCCAATGACCAACCATGAAACAGCAAGACTATATACAAAAAACTGGTTAAATAAAGGCTACTTTATTTGACCTACCCTATTTAAAAGTTGTGTTGAACTGGAAATGGAGCAAGAGTGGAGAGCAACTTGATGCAGGTCCTGCTGAGACTAGGTGTCACCCTGTGACCACCTCTTCTGCTTTCCCTTGGGCAAAACACCTCAGGCTGGAAGACAAACACTTGGCTTGCTTCCCAGCCAGCCATAATTGGAAGGTAACCCAGGGAACTCCCAGTCAAACTCAGAACTCTACAAGTGAGAGCCTGAATACCAGGCTAGCCTCAAGGGTAGCCTCCTTCCCCATCTCCTGGGACACAGAACCCTAAACAGAGAGTCCCCAATGATCCAAAAAGGGCATGTGTAGAAGTGTCAGGCTTACATAGCCCACAGCCTGACTCCATCACTTGCTGTGATCTGGTGCCAAGTGCCAGTTGTGAAGCAATCTGGCCTCTCCCATGGAACAGAAATAAATCCTGAAAAGCACGTATTATGAATCAGCAGGAAAGAAGGAGACTGGGTTCCCCTTGCTTAGAGACAGTCCAAGTTTATTCTTTTTAAAGTTAAAATGCATTTCAGACTGTTTATAAATTGCTTGGCCTTCTTCAGGGGCTATATTATATCTACCAGTGTTTCAGTGGTGTATCAAGGAACAACACATATGTATAACATCTACCAAGTTCATATATCAAAGCACACTGTTCATCTAAGAAATCATACACATACAAGAAATCCAACAGAAATTTCTGGAGTTGCTGCTGCACTCTCCTTTAAGAATCAGACTGAACCACCTATAATCACATGGAGGCCAGTCTCCTCCTCTCCTGTGGAGCCCATCAAATATTTACCCTCCTCCACAATGCCATTTGCTGTGCAGTTTCAGGTAAGCAAATGCCCGAGAAAGGGGACAATAGAGATTGCAGTAACCACAAGACCACTGCATCAATCTCCCATGTAAACAAAGGCCCTTTCCACATGACATCACTGTCTCGTTTCTGCCACAGGATGGCAGCGGTCGGCAGGTCATGCTTCTGCATGACGTTGTCACTATCCCGCTGCTATCCTGTCATTTTTTGCACAGTTTTCGCGAAATGGAAAAAATCGTTTTGCATCTGCAATTGCGTGGCACTCCCGTCACTTCTGGCCATGCGGAAGCTGCAGAAGCGCATTGGCAACGCTTCCTTACATTGCACAGCAATGGAAAAAGCTGGGCTGCGCTGCAGAAGGAAGACATGGCACCATGGCGTTCTCTTCTGCATGGACCGAGTGGGTGAAGAGGGGAGCTTTGCTGATGTGCTCCCTTCTGGTCCCTGGACTGCAGCAAGACAATGCAGAGGAGTGTTGTCATGCGGAAATGGCCAAAGTGATGCTTGAGATTTTGCAAAAGACTTTGATCATATAAGGAGTAAGAAATGACAGCTGTCCAAAGTGGGTTCAAAAAATGAAGAGGCTTTAGAGAAGCACATATTATACACACCAAAGAATTACAGAAGAAAAGCAACCCGCATGTTATAGATTATAACAAAGCATTAGCTTGTATAGCTCATGAAAAACTATGGATCACTGTGCCAAAAAAAGAAAGAAAGAAAGAAAGAAAGAAAGAAAGAAAGAAAGAAAGAAAGAGGAAAAAAAGAAAAAATCCACAAAAGAGTGAGATCTTTATTGGCCAACTAAAATGCAGAAAATACATCACATAAACTTTTGAAGCTTCACTGGCTTCTTCATCAGGTGTTAAAAATCACACAGGAGAAGAAAAATGACAATGTTAGAGTTGCAGGCCTACATTTTGTCTCAGATTCTACTTCTGTTGTCAGTTAAGATGATCTAGAGGGATATCAGTGCATGAGCCACTCCACTTCTTGGCCATGCGAGGACCAGGGAGAAAGGGCAATAGAAGACAGGTAACAAAATTCCAGCTTCGTTAGCAAAAGAAAAAACTTCCCTGAGATTCAGGCTGCCCCTGTACTAGGCAAAACCAACAACCCCTTTCTTAGATAGAGAACACTGAATTTCTCCAGAAGTCCCTGTACTGTTATACCTAGAAAAACATTTAGGTTCTGTATACCTAAAATTTATTTTCTCAAGAAGCCTCTGTGACATCTGGTAAAACTTTTAGGTGCTGTACAGATAAACTTGTCATTTGTGATTTAAATTTTACCATTGCTGGAGGTAAAAACTTCAAAAGTAAGTCCAGGTCCTTAGAAATGCTGTGACATTTGCCCCAGTTGAAAATACATTTGAAGAGCATGTGGGATACACCTGGGGAATGACTTGGCAAGTCATGATGTAATCCCTAGGTGACAGTAAGGCTGAGTCATGGTAATGTGAAATCATGGTAAGGGGCTGCATCAGTCATTGTCCCTAGCTGGTGTGTGTAAAAGAGGAGAGCTCAGATTGGTTTTTTCTCTGACTATTCACTGACTCTATGACACCGAACCTCTGTCCGAGCGAACCTCTGCCTGATGTGTCTGTGATGCTGAACCTATGACTGAGGATCTGCATATCCTGATTGTACATATGTGTATATGTTGGAACTGGAAGATTAAAAGCCTCTAGGTATTTCTGGATGACAACTCTGTGTGTTAGAGTTACTAACCAGTGGGTAGAGTGGGGTCAGAGCTGATGCTGTAAGTTACACTCTGCTGCTGCTCACGCTTGTTGCTGTTTTGAAACTCTGCTGTATGTTTAATGCTTGTATGTTTAATGTTTAATGACACATTTTTCAGAGCGCAGCGGTTACTGGGAGGATTTTGTGCTAGGTGCTGTAAATCACCCCTGTTGTGACCAAATTTGGTATCTTCAAATCCAGGAAACATATTTGGGGGTAGCCATGCTGGCCATGCAGCAAAATATAAACAAAATCCAAAATTAAAAAAAAAAGAGCCATACTTTTACTGGCCAAACAAAATGTAGAAAATACATCATGTAAACTTTTGATGTTTCACTGGTGTCTTCATCAGGAGAAGATGCTAAATATCATATAGGAGAAGAAAAGTGATGGTTTTGTTATGGTCTATATTTTATCTCAGATGTTATCTCTGTTGTCAGTTGAGATGGTCTGGAGCAGAGCTTTCCAAACTTTTCATGTTGGTGACACATGTTTTCGACATGCATCATTTCACGACACAGTAATTCAGTTTTACTAGCAAACCGGAGGTACCCAGATGAGTATGTAGAGTGGGGAAAGTCCCCCCCATCCTGGTCCGCTGCCATCACCCTCCCCAGGAAAGGTCTCAGCAAGAGTGGTGGCATGAGGAAAGGGAGCCCTCTCCCACCCAGTCCTTGCTTACTGTCACTGCTCTTGCTGGGGAAAGGCCTCAGCAAAAGCTATGGCAGCGGGCCAGGCTCAGATGGGAAGAGGTCTTTTTCAGCCAGGGAGGTGACATGCCAACACACTACAGGAGACACACTAATGTGTCATGACACACTGTTTGGAAAGCCCTGGTCTAGAAGGATATCAGTGCAGTCGGTGAACACTCCCCTTCTTGGTCATAGGAAGACCAGGGACAAAAGATATTAAAAAACAGGTGATAACATTTCAACTTCACTAGCAACAGAAAAGTAACTTCCCTTGAGATCTAGACTGCCCCTGTCCTGTGCAAAACCAACTGCTCCTTTCTTAGGCAGAGAACAAAGTCCTTGTACTGTTACATCTAGAAAGACTTTTAGGCACTGTATAGGTAAAGCTGAAAGCCAGCATGGTGTAGTGGTTTGAACATTGGACTACGACCATGAAGAAAAGGGTTCAATTCACTGCTCAGCCATGGAAACCCAGTGGGTGACCTTGGGCACATCACATACTCTCAGTCCCCGGAAAACTCCATGATAGGATCACCTTAGGGTCATCATGGAAATGATTTGAAGGCTCACAGTGACGACGACAACAACAACAACAACAACAATAAAATTTCCAATTCTAATCTAAATGGAAGAGTTTTACCTTTGCTGGAGTGAAAAACTCAACGAATTTTGTAAAGCATAATCACATTTTCCAATGATGGAGTCACATTATAAATATGGATCACTGTAAGAAAAATGGGTAAGCCACAACATTTGATTGTCCTGATGCATAACATATATTCTGAACAAGAGGCCACTGCCCTGACTGACTGTAGAAAAATAGAATTCTTCTCATTTGGCAAGGGGGTAAAGCAAGGGTGAATATTATCACTCTTATCTGTTTAATTTGTACGCAGAACATATCATACAGACAGTGGAATTAGACTTGGAGAAAGGAGGTGTGAAAATCTGGAAGAAGAAACATCAATAATTTAAGATATGGAGATGACACCATACTTCTAGGCAGAAAATAATAAAGACTTGGAATGATTATTGGCGAAAGTAAAGGAAGAAAGTACAAATGCAGGGTTACAGCTGGATATTAAGGAAACAAAAATAATGACCACAGGAGATTCACATAAGTCAAAAGTAGATGGTGAAGGCACTGGCCATTTCTGCACTAGACTGTTATAGTGCTATTATTCCAGTACAAACCCCAGGATTCCATAGGATGTTGAAAATGGAATAATAGCACTATAATAGTCTAGTGTGGAAATGGCCACTGAAATAGTCACAGATTTTCTATAGCCTGGCTCAGTCAGAAATCCAAATGGAACCTGTTGTCAAGAAATCCAAAGAAGACTAGTACTTGGAAGGGCGATTATGAAGGATCTAGATAAGACCTGGCGTGAATACTGAAGTCAGTGTGATTCATCCTGTATTATTTGTTTTATCTGTATAGTTATGAAAGCTGGGCAGTAAAGAAAGCTAACAGAAAGATAACTCATTTGAAATGTGCTGTTGGAAAAGAATTCTATGGATACCATGGACCACCATAAAGACAAATAAATGGGTCTGGGAACAAGCTTGAACTCTCTCTAGAAGGCAAGTTGACTAAATTGAGTCTATCATACTTTGGACACATCCTTGGAAAAGATTATCATGTTTTATAAAGTAGAAGGTAGTAGGAAAAGAGGAATACCATATTATAGACCTTCTTTTACTTGTGTGCCTTCACCTTGTTCCTGAATTATACATATATAAGGCAAACCTGTCACAGTTCCAAGAAAACTCAGCAAGATTTGTTTGGGGGGGAGGTTGCCTTTCCCTTACACTAAGGCTGAAAGAGTGTGACTTGTGTAAGGTCGCCTGGTGGGTTTCCATGGCTGAGTGGGGATTTGAACCCTGGTCTGGAGTCACAGTCCAACACTCAACCCATTACATCATACTGAAAAAGCCACAGCCCTGAGATTGCAAGAACTGAGCAAGGCAGCTGATGACCACGGCTCATGTAAGTCCAAGGTCAAAGCTTTATTTAGAAATTGCACCACAGCAGTGGTTGTTAACTTTTTATCTAGCAGAGATCCTTGTAAATATAATTTGTTGCTAGGGACCACCAAGACTTAATTCAAGATTTAAATATTTACATTTAGAATTAAATATGCAAATATTTATTTAAATATTCAAATACTTGTTCAAAGTTGCTCACCCTTATTCTTCCAGTAGACAATGCAAAAGAAAGGAGGCTTGTTGATGGTCTGTGGAATGGCACGTTGAGATCCTTCAAGTGCCAGGAGAGTAGAATAAACTGGAAATTGCTAAAGGAAGATTACAAATGGGAGGCGGACCTAGAATAATTTTTTTTGTCCTTTCCCCCAAAGCAGTGCCTGGAAAGTTATGGTCTTGGTGCTGCTTTGAGGGAAAGTGCAAAAGAAATGTCGTTTCCCTCCAAAGGACCACCGAAAGTGTAGAGAAGGTAGGTACTTTTAAAAGAAGGACCTACCCTCTCCCTAGTCTCTCAGTGCTCCTATGGGGAATGGCATTTCTTTTGCATTTTTCTTTACCCCAGAGCAGCACCTGGAAAGTAAAGGTCTTGGTGCTGCTTTGAAGGAAAGCGCAAAAGAAATGCTGTTTCCCTTTGAAGGAACAGTGAGAGAATAGGGAGGATATGTGCTGTTTTGAAAGCACCTGCTTTTTTCACTCTGTTGGTGCTCCTTCAGAGGGAAATGATGTTCTTTCATGCTTTTCCCCAAAGGAGCACTGAGACCCTCACCTCTTTGCTTTCAAGTGGCCACCAGGGTAAAGGGACTCCCTTCTATTCTCATGGCTGCTTGGAAGCAAAGCTCTGCCACTACCTGGCCCTGGGCTCAAGCAGTGTTGCCATACTCACCACACATGGCCTGGGCTGGGCATCCTCCCTTGTCTTCTGGGCTCTCCTCTTGCCTTGCTGCCTTCTAGGCTCTCTGGCACACCTGTGCAGTAGTGCCTGGAGGCTCCAGCACAGAATGAGATGTCCACAATCACCACTGCCACTGCCATTGTCACTGCCGCCTTTGAGGAAGCTGAGACAAGCTACATAAGGTAGCCACAACTAGCTGGAACATCTAGATTTTTCCTGTTTTCCACTATAAATGGCAACCCTATGTGGATCCCCTTTGAGGGCTCTGAGGGCCCCAGGTTAAATACCACTCCATTATAATAACTGATTTATTATAATTATATTGTTGTTGTTATTGGAGGGAGGCGGAATCAGGGGTGCCTTTTCCTAAGCAGGAAGCCTCTTTTTCTTTTTCTTTTAACCGAATAGGCTCTTGCTGACTTAAGGCAAGATTCTTGCATGAGAAAGGAGAACTGACATCTAGCGGAGTGCTTCTGTTAGTACTCGGTGTGGCACAATTTCTTACAGAAGGTCTTGGACAACATCTTAAAATGCATGGTAGCACAATGCATCTGCAGTCTTTTGCTTGTGATTGCCTCACAACAGCTCAAGAGGAGTGCTGGCACGAAGCCTGTGCTTTGCAAAGTCTTCCAACAGCTCTTCTCCACCAGTTCTGCAGAACAAGGGCACCACCAGAATTTCTACCATTGAATATCATTGAATCCAGCCTGACACATACTGTGTGAATGATGAGAAATGTTATACATATGCAGCTTTATTCAAAAGAGAAGTTAAAGAAGGGCCTCTTGGCCTCTCTGACTATCCTAACATATGTCACGTTTATTTAATTCTTGCTACCTTGCATTGTATTAGAAGGGGAGGGAAAAGGTTTTAAAATCTTGGCTTGGCTCCAGAGTTTCCAGGCTACCTGCATGCATGTCATCTACAGCATTTCGGAGGCATATGATTACCAGCAGGCAACTGAGTGCAATTTCAGTGTTGTCTAATGGACAGTGCAATGTCATTAGAAGTGCTGACTGTTTTCCAGTATTTGTAATGCTTCGGCTGCAGTTAATACATAGAGAGACAGAACAGGCAACAGCAAAATATTACATTGGATATCTGTTAGACTGTTGGAGACATCTGCTTCTTACAGTGATTGGGGCCAAAACATGTTAAGCCAAGATTTTTATAGCTGAAAGAGCAAGATAACCTCATTCTGTACTGATTACTCAAAGTATAATACAAGCAAAAATAAAAGATATATCTCAATCTCTCTCACACGCATACGCACACATATATAGATAGATAGATTTAAATCCTAAGAGTGCTGTTAAACTCATTAAAGAAGAAATGAAGTTAGAGAAACTGGCCTCTCTTTCTCTCTGTCTCTCTCTTTTTTTATGCTCCCAGTAGAGTTCATTTCTACTTCAACAACTAAGCCAAGGTCACATTTAACTCACTTCAATTTCACCCAGTGCACAAGCTAATGTCAATAGTACAGCTGCCACGCAGAGCTAAAGACTGATGGTTAGACAAAGCCATTTACACAAGGCTGGGTCTTTCATCTTCTCTCAGCTAGTGACATAAGAAAGCACTGAGGTTATTCTCAACTAGAGACTAAAACTGGCATATTAGAAAAAATGTTATTCTCCTTAGCTGTCACACAAAGGATCTGAAGAAATGTAGAAATGTTTTTTCCCCCTTGGTCATCTAGGGAGATCACAAAGTGACTCTAATAGCCTTCACTCTGAAATTTCACATGGTTTAAGTGATTGCCAAGTCTGATATTTTCCATTTACACTTCATTGCCATCAGAAAAAGAAAAAAAAATCAATATACCTACCTACTCAAGTGTGTCACAGGATGAGCTTATAAAAGAAGACATCAGTCTTTTTAGGGCGTGAAAAATATACTTATTCAAATATATCTTATTTAAAATGACATAAATTGCAGAGGTTAGTCAAGATTCGATTTCCTCTAAAATATAAGGTTTTTAAAGTATTCCCTGACTTGCCAAGGAATAAAAATCCTTCATGTTATTGATATATACAAATGTTCTTGTTTTATGCCATTAAGGTAGCCCCTCCATGGCATACTTTGTCTAAGTGACTCTATGAAAATTTCACAGGAGAAATGAAAATGTAGCATATTGCCACATAGGCAGGATTTGGCAATTGACCAAAGCATAGAAATAGTGCTTTTTTTATTCATAATTCTTAATTTTATGTTAAAAATCAAATGGTAGTGAACATGATGAAGGCACCTTGTTCACATAATTTTCTTCCGTTACTACATTTATTACTTGTACATTCAACACTCAATCCAACTATATTTGTTTTGTTTTAGAGTGCTTACAGACGTACTAGGCTTTCATTGTGTAATCATGCTGCCCAGCTCATGGAAATTATGGGGAACTGAGATGATTTCTTCTACTTGTTAGACTTCTATGTAAGGAATAAAGGACAGAATAACTTCATAATGTGCTTTGATTGGGAATGCTGGGAGCTGTTTATTTGTTTATTCTAGGCATAATACTAGAAGGCTATCACAATTAACAAGAGACTAATGGTGAATGAATTATTTTTAAAAATATTTATTCATGCTGTTCTTCATATTTTTAGGAACTATTGAGCCTATCCCCTTAATTCTGAACACTGAACTCCAGTTATACAATTTGTGCTTACAGACTGAATTGTTAATCAAAGTAAAGCAAAAAATGTGTAGCCACCAACCATCAAGGGAAGTTAATAATTATGATTTTTATTACCTTATGCAGGAAAGAAAATTGCCAAGCATTTATAATAGCAAACACCAAAGCAAGCATGTGTGATTGCTTCAATAACCAAGCCATCATAAGAGAGTTGTTATATTAAAAAAAACATCTTAATTCATTGTTTTTTAATTTATCCATTCATACTGTCCTTATTCATACTGGTTTATTTTTAAAATAAAATATGTGATTCTTACAAAACTAGGTTCAGGTACTTTTCTGCACTCCTGCTAAAGTGTACTTCTATGTTGTGACATGACCCCTTGTGTACATTTCCTGTGTATTGAACTAAAGACTTCCATACCAGTGGTCTGGACTGAGACATGATTGTATGCAAAAGACATGTTCCCCAAGCTGCTGATATATAGGGAAACCTGAAAGACATAGGTGTTAATTGGCATACTCAATCTATTTCTTACAGTATATGAAAACAGTGCTATTCAGTTGCTTTATTTAGCTATTTTACATATACAGTACCTAAGTAATGTCTGTCTGTCTTCTATCATATAGCACAAGCTGTCAGGGTGATGTATACTCACAAAAATAATTAAAACAACTGAAAGTTTAAAAAAACCCACAACAATTAAATTTAACCTGTTTAAAAACATATTTCCACAAGTTCAAGGCAAAACTCTTAGATCATTTCCACACTACACTGTTATAATGCTACTATTCCACTTTCAACATCCTATGGAATCCTGAGTTTGTAGGGGGGCATTTAGAATTCTTAGCCAAAGAGCTCTTTGGTCTCAGTAAACTACAAACCCCAGAATTCCACAAGATGTCAAAAGTGGAATAATAGCACTATAACAGTGTAGTGCGGAAATGACCTTAGACACAAAGACTTTGTAAAGAATGACATTTTAGATTGGCACTGAAATGAAGTCAAGATCAGTTCTATTCAGGCCTCTAAGAAAAGTGTGTGCCATAACGCCATAGCAGAAAAGGTGCTTCCTTGTTTCTCCATACGATGTTTTCATCTGGTGGGAAACAGAAGAAGGTTCCTACAGCAGGTCTCAGTGCTCATCAATTGATACAGAAAGGCACTCCTTCAGTTATTAAGGTCATTTACAGCTTCAACTGTCTTCACTAGTACTTTGACTTCAGATTGGAAGCATATGGGTACCCATGCCATTCTTTTCAAACAAATATCATGTAGTTTCTGTAAGATGTTCCAGGTAGCAATCTCTAACTCATATTATATACCACACTAGCTGCAGCTTATGTACCATCTTCAAGAGCAGCCCCACACAGACTGTATTCTGGTCATCTAACTGGGAGGTGTTTGGACTACTTTGGCCAAGTTATCCATGCTCAGGAAAGGCCACAGCTAGCAGGCCATTCAAAACTAGCCCCAGGTAGTTTGAGCTATAGGACCCACCTGGGCAGGGATAGAACCAGGGTACCTCCACCTACTCCTTCAGGGAGTGCAATATTATCCAGAGCAGGCCATTTACCCAATTCCTAGACCTGGGAACCACCAGCCCACTGATCACGCAACTTATCAAAATTCATCTTTAGTCTGTTACTTTCATCTAATCCATCATAGCATGCAGACACTGGTCCACCACCTGCACAGCTCTGGTTGACACCAATGATAAGATGAAACAGAGTTGAGGATCATCAGCATCCTGATGGCATCCAACCCCTGAACCCCTAGTGACCTTTCACTAAAGATTTGTATTAGTATTAAACAGCATGGGGGACAGAAGATAACTCTGGCCATTTCCACACAGGGTATTTAAAACAGTGCAGTGCGTCCTCCACGGAGGATGTCTGCACCTTGGAGCAGACTGGGTTCGGACTACTTACCGTAGATCCGCACCTCAGTCCACTCTGGAACGACCCCAAGTGGTCCTCCAGCGTGCTTTTGAAAGACCTGATTTTTCCGGTCTTTCAAAAGCACAGAGTGCACCAGTGCGAGCCTGCTCCCTTGTGCTGATTCACAGGCTCGCACCAATGCAAGCCTGCAATCTGCCGAGGGCGGGCTTTAGGCTGGCGAGCTTCAGCGGTTGGTCGAGACCCACGACCAACCGGAAGCCACCATTTTGGATGCTGGTGCAGTGCGGATGGACGACCACGCACTACTACTCCTCACTCCGGACCGGACCGGACCGGACAGCCAGAAGATCCAGTAAGTAGCGGCGTGGGGCGATTCCCTCGCCCTCATGTGGAAATGGCCTCTGTGACAATAGCCATGGGGTTGAACAGATGTTCTCTCTGGAACTGAACATCTAGATTGGAGCAGAATCATTGCAGCATGATACCTTCTACTCTTACCCTGAAGAGCTAGTCTGACATGATAGCATGGTCAATGGTATCAAAAGCCACTGAGAGATTCAGGAGTACCAACAGGACAGCACTTCCCAATTTCTCACATGGAGCAGATCATGGATCAGGGCAAACAAGAGTGTTTTGGTGCCAAACTTCAGCTTGAAATGAGATTGGAAGAGGTCCAGACAATCTGTTTCCTCTAAGAATGCTCAAAATAAGTTAAAGAATGCCCAAATATGTTTAAAATTTATTAAGAAATGGAAGGTCAGATTCTTATTTGTCCTCTGTGGCACACCACATTTTCACACATCTTAAGAAGCATTTCTTAATGTTTGCCCTCACGTGCAATCCAAAGTGGTATAGCCCATTGCTTCTCAAAGTGGTGGTCCATGAGGTGGTCCATGGGCTATTGTCTCCAGTGACAATAGCTCAACAAACAAAATAACGGGTTGTAGCCAATGGGCAAAAATATTATGCCAGTCTCTTGCCCATTCAGAGAACAAAACCCTGCCAGTCCCCATATCACATAGCTTGAAAAGTATTGATATAGCCCACAATAATCTCGTTAGTTCAGGAAACAGCCACTGAGCCAAGATAGTTAACAAATAACAGTTTCTTAGTAAATGTATGTCTAGCGATTATAAGCAAAATATTGCAAATAATGTAATTGCATATAACACATTCCTTTTTTTTTCTTTTGTAAAGAGCACATAACAGAAAACTCCCCCCCCCCCCCAACATTAATGCTAACATATTATGGGTTTTGGTGTAATAAGAGGTTTTTATTCATTATGGTAACAAAGTTTGGAGGAAATTTTCTATTTTGAAGCTGTCTTTAATTTGTTCAGTGTTATTAAGACCAAAGTGCTACTAAAATGTTAATCCAAAATGGGAACTTATTAGCCATTTCCACTAGTGTTTCCAAGTTGTGTAAATATCCACTGGTTAACACTGACACATGCAGATAATGATCCTCATCCAGGATCATACAGAAGATCCTCCAGCTTCTGGCCATGTGACTGCTATTCTCCTGCTAGAGGTCTTCTGGCGGTTGACCTTAAAGCAACAGTGACATGTTCTACACAACCAAGACACATGTTTACCTCCACAGTGAGGATTAAGTCTAAGGACTATGCCTCTTTCTAAGGAAAACAACAACAAAAAGATTTTCCACCTCAGCACTACTGTTTGTCCCCAAAGTGCTATTTGCTTCAGGGATCTGTACCTCAACTTTCAATTAGGACTACTTTTTTAAAGACTGACGCAGGGAAGGTCCTACGCTCTCATTTTCAAAAACAAGAGTAGTGCAATGCATCATTTGGTTCTGCATCTTCGTATAAGCTTAAGGGTCCTATAAATCTTGTCTGATCAAACTTCAGTGAGGTTGGTGATAGGGATATAGTAAATAAGTAAATATTTCTCAATGGTACTACTGTCATGCCTTCTGTTAGACCAATATTGAATAGTTCCTTCCTCTTTCTCCCAGAAAAGCAAGTCAATTTATAGATCATTCCAGAGGTAAGTCTTATACTGAATGGTACATATTTCTTTGATCTCTTGCTATATAAAGTATGAGTTCATCTCTATGATTTTAGAAGTTTTTTTTTTACTGAGCCAGAGGAAAACGGGGTTTCTTTTGAGGGAGGTTACTTCTCGTACTCACCTTATCCACATGTTCATTGTGACACACTAACCATATAGCAACTAAGCCATCCCCCACAGTTACAAGTATTTCAAGGTCAATTTATCAATTTAACAGCTTCATCTTCTTAATCACTAAACTTCTGTCTCTTTGAGCCTGTGCTGAAAGACTCTGGCTGCTAATTAAAATGGAGCTTTACTAGCAAGTATACAAATTAGATCCTGTCAGTAAGTTTATTCTAACTATTGGTCATTTCTAAATGCCTTTTTAATCCCCTAATTTTTACATTAAAATTCAAAAGCCTAACAATCTTAATCACCCCTACATCAAATTCATCATTAAGAACAGGAAGCCAGATGGTATAATTTTGATTTACCGGACTTCAGCATGAATTAATGTACTGAGTGCCGATAATGAATACATCAAACCTGATATTGCAGAAACCTATGAATCTGGCATGTTAAATTAATAACACACTTTGCACAATGAAAGCATGTAAGCTCATATAAAACTGAGGAGTAATGGTCCCTTTTATTTTAAATGGTCTTTATTAGCCTTCCATTTTTGCCTCTTAACAAAAAAGAAAAGAAAAGAGGAACGTTTTGTTTAGAAGTCTTCTGTTCATTTTTCTTCAAGTAGAACTTTCAGTGAAGGAAAGAACAAAAACAATGAAAGATGATCTTGCGATTGACTGCTCTTGAATATTAGAATCCCTAAAAGATTGTGTTGTGACTGTCCTAAATAAGATACCATATAAGATCAGTAGTCAGCACTGGCCAAGTGAGGAAGCTGCTTCAGTTGGAAGATGCTCTGCAATGGAGAATGACGGCAAAATGTTGTAGGACAGAGGTGTGTGTGTTCCCTTCAGGCTATGCTGTGCACTTTAAGCTATCCTCTGCCCTCAGATGTAGTAAGATGTTGTCCAAATTGCCAGTATTGAAGTAAACTACCAGTTCTGTTTCATTGGCTACTGTACATGAAACTGAGGGGTGTGATCTTGTCCTTCACCTAAGAGAGCAAATGTTGTGGACCAACCCTGCCACTGATTTTCAAAGTGAAGTCTGGGAAGCCCTGAGACATTTAGGAGTGTAACAGGTTTCTTAAGATGTTAGCACTTAAAGGTTACTGGTGAATCTGATGCTGTAAGGAGGGCAAATTAACTCTTGATTTTACTGTCATACCTTGCACAGCTGCTAGGCACTATCTCTTCTGAAGTCTGGACTTGATAGAGCTCTTATTCAACTTGAAGAAGCTAGATTTTAAAAAATCTTATAGGAACCAACGCATTTTTTCAGGTAGGGGTAGTGCCTCCAAATATCTCCGTAAAATAATCCAGAGATATCTGCTTTCAAAATTAATAGTGACTAGCTTCTTCTGTCTTATAGCAATGACTATCATTATAAGTGAGAATCAAATATGAATTTCTGCTTTAAAACATCCTTCTTTTTCATACTAAAAAAATGAAATGAAGGCTGGAATGAATCTAAGGCTGATCTCCTAATACTTATAAATATAGACTCCCAGGCCAATAAGTTTGGCTGAGTAAGGCCTCTGCTATTACAGTGTTGAGGAAACAACTAGCTCAGTTACAAAAGAGTAATAGCTGACATGAAGATTAAACCTTCCTCCCTCTTCATTTGTTCACTTTGTCTATGTACAATAAAGAAATGGTTCAGCAACTTAAATCTGGGCATGTTAAAAAGCTGGGAAGAACCAGTAAGCTCTAAATCTAGTGACGCACTGTCATTCCCTTCTCACCACACAATTGCCTTAAAACAGGATTCTCCAGATGCTGCAAGATTTCATCCCTTGTCTTCCCAGATGTTGCAAGATTTCATCCCTTGTCTTCTTCAGACAAGTATGGTCAACAATCAAGGATTATGAGAATTAAAGTCTAGCAGCATCTAAAGGGCCACAGGTTGCCTATCTATACCTGAAAAGGTGTATTATTCATCTGAAAACTTATACTTTTTTCCGCAGGGGTATTTTTCAGTAGTCACATATAGGTTTGCATTGTTGATTAACCATCTGCCTTATAACCAATCACAATGCATTCCTAACAATGTTTATTCACAGATAGTCCCACTGAGCTCAATGTAGTTTACAATTTTGCAAGTGGATATAATATTGTGGCCTAGCTGATTAAATTTTTTCTTAAGTGGCCAGTGTAGTATAGTGGTTTGAGTTTTGAACTATGACCTCTGGAGACCAGGGTTTGATTCCCCACTTGGCTGTGGAAAGCCACCCACCTTGGATGCCTCACACTCTCTCAGCCCCAGAAAACCCCATGATAGGGTTGCCTTAGGGTTGCCATAAGTCAGAAATAATTTGAAGGCACACAACAGAAGCAACAATAACCCAACATAAAAGTGTTACTTTTGTAAAATACCAAATGAAATGTTGTATAAATTAACAATCAGTGGACAAAGATTTTGTTGTTGTTTGATGTCAAGTCAACTGTTACTGCCCTGGCTAGTCCGAGCTTTGGGGATATTAAAAGATATCCTCTTGATATCATAATTCAGCTGCACTTCTTTATTCCTCTCCACATGCTTGCGTGGCCACCGGACAAGCACGTAAATAAGCTCTGCCATTAATAACCGTAATATTCAAACTACAATACAGGCAGGCCAGAAATAGCTGACTCACATTGTCTCATGATACGTACAAAGTACAACAGTCCCTAGTTTAGTCATCTTGGTTTCCAATGAGGCCTAATTTGCTCTCAGATCCAATTATTTTTACTTTTTGGTATATTGTGGTATCCCTGGAACATTCCTTCGTCACTACATTTCAAATGTTTTCGTTTTATTCCTGTGAGAAAGGAAAGCATTCCCTCAAAATTTCTCTTCTATTCTCTATTTCACTGACAAATCAGATGCAATGTTGTGTCAACCAACAAAACTCTTTCCTGAACTTGTAGCTCACAAGTGAAAATTTTTGCTCAATGATTAATATTAGATCTGTTATGTTATGTTATGTTATGTTATGTTATGTTATGTTATGTTATGTTATGTAATGTAATTAACGGCTTTTGATTAGTCTACTTATTAAAGATGTCTAAGGGTATGAATGTATGCAGAAGGTATTATAACTAAAACTGTCTAAAGATGGGTTTTTGTAAGTTCATAGTATTCATTGCAGTTGTTATATTAAATCAGCTCCCTTTCCTAGGCCCTTTCCGCAGTTTACCTTCTCACACTGCTGGAGTGTGGGCCTTGCGTGAAGGGCCTGGGCAGGCAGGCTTTCGCAAGCCTCCTGCCTCCCTGCTGCTTTGGCTCCGCAGCTCCTTTCTGCTCGCGCGAGAGCCCCGCACGCGCCCCTCCCCTTCCTTCCGCAGTGCGGCCTGGGAGTTGTAGGCTGCACTGAGGAGAGGAAGCGTGACAGGCCCAGCTCCAGAGGCTCCACACTGCAGGTGAGTGCGGCCCAGACCCGTGAGCCTTGCGCAAATGCGGCTTATTTTCGGCTAAACAAGTAGACACTAGCATCTCAACTGAGCTAATTATTACTTTTCTAGAAAATAGTAGCAGCACTCTTTCCATTACTCTTCTGCTGCCTCTAGTTTCTCCCCATCATTAACCCCTTTCTCCAAATGTATAAGTGAAACAAGCTCTTCACATGTCAATATATCCACTTAAGTTACTGCTGCTATTTACTTTCTTTTGAGAGTTGTGTGACATATGCAGGGCCTTTCATCTCACACAGCAAAAGCTGGGGGCAGGGGTAATGTGCTGGGAGGACAGAGCTGTGTTGCTTATATGAGCTCTGTAAGCTAGTCTGTTACTCTCAGGTGTGGTGAAAAGCAGGTTCTGTAGATGGAAGTGTGAGGAAAATATCAAAATGTCATAGTCAGGCAATAATCATACGCAACCAACAATGTGTTTTCCCCCATGGGAGAAAATAACAGTTGAAAGGGGATTTGACTCAAGAAAATTGCATGGTGAGGGGAGTGAATAGCAAAACCAGAGCTTGTAAAGTTTCCATGTGGAAGAAAGAAGCTATCCATAACTAAACAGTATAGTAATAGATGGCTTGAGCATGCCTTAAAGTCACCCCCCCCTACACCTTGTGTTGTAATCCTGGTTGAATATCCTTATTTCTCCAGTGCTATTTTTAACTAATAAAAAAGATAGTAAATCAGATAGTATGCAAGCTGAGGTCTTTTCACACTAAACAAATTATAGTGCTATGATTCCATTTTAACTGCCATGGCAAATGCTGTGGAATACTGGGATTGATACTTTTTCATCAGCTTTGACATCAGCAACAAAATTGTAAACCTCTCTCAGATGGTTGTATGGGAGTAAAAGACCACCACACTTCCTACTGCCTTTCTATTTTTCTTGGGTTTTGTACAAACTTGGGCATTGCACAAAATAACCTCCATGATTTTTTTTTTACAAAAATCATTCAAAATTTGAAAATCATTGAAAAGTGTACAAAATGTCTCATTAACTCATCCAATGGGAAGAAAACTTTTGATTTTTAACTGGTTTGTTATTCTTGCATGTGAAAATGAGATAAATCTTACTCTTGGGTTTACTGTATCTATATGTATATCTATCATCATGAGTCTACATGAGGACATAAATAGTAATAGTGGGATGAGACTCATGTGGCTCTCCAGATGTTTTTGGACTGTAACTCTCAGCATTGCCCACAATTGTCCATGCTGGCTATGACTGCTGGGAGTTGTGGTTCATCAACATCTGCAAGACTACATGATCCCAACCCTGTAGTAAATCAATTTAACAGTTAGTTAAAGTGTCTCAAACAAGGTGGGACAATGTACAAACATCCACAGCCTAACAGATCAGAACCAAGCTATGGGCACTGAACCCTAAAAGCTTGGATGAAGAGCCAAGTTTTGACTTGGTGCTGAAATGAGGCCAGTGTTAGCAATGGTTGGCTCTTTGAGATGTGCTAAGTGTGCTTGGACTTTACAATGGACATGCAGAGAGTCAACACCCAAATGATTGACATAGCCTGTTCATACCAAGGTAGCCCTTGGGCAGTCAGAAATCCAGTGCTTTTCCAGACATTTGATTCATGGATGTTTTCAGTCAGCAATACTTGGCTGACAAGGGAGAGAGCCCTAGCGAAGTTTGAGCACAGTTCTTCTTCAATCATTGTCTTTGGTCACATTCTAAGCAAGCCAAACAAAGCTTTGCTTGTGAAACCCCTTTTCTTCTGCTGTCCTCAGATACAGCCATCTGCTCTGAGGTGACAACAGAATTGATGGAAGAGTCTCCAAATAACTAGGGGCAAATTCTTCCTTTAACCTGACTTTGAATGTATCCACTTGATTGGGAAAAAAATATTGGGAGTTGTTATCTCAGGACACATAAACATGCTCTAGGCAAGAGTCCTTCTGCAGTGCCACTCTGGTAATTTGAGAAGAATAAGTTGGTCCCCATTGCAAACATTTTTACTCCTAAATCTTTAGATGTAGCTCATTTGACAGACCTATTATAAAATGAAAAAATGTAGCTCTGTGTGATTTGTCCATTGTCAACATGTTAACACACTTTATTTGAAGGTGGATTGATGAAGGGTTGTTGAAGGAGTTTACCCTCCTGATTTAAAGAATAGAAAATCATTTTTTTTCCAGCACATTTTTTCTTTTTTTCTCCTTAGAAGTTCACAAGAGTAGATATACAATTATACCCGACTTGCTGATGCAAAGGAACTGAACATTTAGTTTCTTGTCACTGTCTCTGAAATTCCTAAAGGTACAATTAGCATTTCATTTGACATAATGTTGAAAGGTTCATAGATTGATCTTCCCTAAAATGCAGCAAGAATTTTTTGAAATGCAAATTTTGACATTTATTAACTTTTATTCCAGATCTGTTTATAGACTGTAAAACTGTGCATACATTTAACTCGAAGAAACTAAAAGGACAATGTTTAGGTGGATACTCTGTGTTATAATAAAAGTCTATTTTATTGTTTCAACAATGAAATTTTTATTATCTGAGATTTATGATATCAGCACAGCAGTTTTTACTGCATGATTCACAGTGTTTTTATAGATGTATATTCAACAAAACAAGGGAAGAAATTGGACTGCAGTGTTCATTCTCAGGAGTGCATTTCCCCATTGAAATAATGTCAGCAGTTTTCCACCTTCAAAGCCCTGTGTTTTCAAATCAATTAACAATTCTAATTGTGCAGGAACAGTTGTTCACTTCACCCTGTGAATGGGACAGGAAGCTATCTTTCCAATTTTTTTTGAATTTTTTTTTTGAAGTTCTCTTTTTTTTTTAAGACCCTAATCTCCCGAATCACATTTAACTTTAAATGCAAATGCAAATCTTTAAAAAGTGAAAAAGTGGGGGGGGGGCAGTTTTGTAGCACAGTTTATTGTAAATACCTCTCTCGCCATGCCCACCCCAATGTGATTCACATTTTTGTAGTCTCCTTGATTTTTTTCAAGACCTTTCAAAAAGGTGAAGGAAGAGCCATCTGCGATGCCAGCAACGTCTCTTTAGTATTCCATCTTTTTAAGGAAAAAAACCCTATTTTTAATTTTAAAAATTATTTGGACACTCATAAAAAGGAACTGATATGCATAAATGTAGAACTGGCATTGACTTTGACTTAACTAGCACATGTAAGAAAGTAACTCTGAACTGCATCTATTAAGCTATTCAGAACTGAGATAATTTAATATGATCATTGTAGCCAGTCACGTGTATTGGACAGAGTATCAAGACTGAATTGGGAATGTTCAAATTCTCTCTTAGTCACAGTTGTTTATTTTTTGGAGCAGTTATGCTCTCACAACTCAATCTGCCTCAAAGGATTGTTGTGATGATAACACAATGTGCTATATCAATGCAATCAATAAACAAAATGTACTGTATATCCAAAGCCTTTGCTGTCATTTTTTAAAGGCTCCTGTATAAACAGTATGGAAAGGATTTGCATATTTCTTCTTTAAAATAGTTTGATCCCATACACATAAACACTCTCCTTCTCACATGTAAAAACTTCCCAGCTCACAGTAATTAAAGTCATAAAATCAATTTTGATATTCTTACTGTGCACCCCTATGTCTATTTAATTACAGATAGGCATTCTTGTGTTCAGTGGGGCTTCTCCAGGAAGTGTGTTTAAGATTATGGTCTACCAGCTCAATGTTACACATGCATACTCAAAAGTAAACCCCCTTGGGTTCAACAGGACTACTTCTACTTAAATATTTATAGGGCTGCAGCTGAAAACAAATATTTCCAATACAGCACTGATATAATAAAAAAAAAATACAGTACAAATGATCACCAGACCAAATCTGCTATTCCTTCAAAAGTCATGTGAATTTATGCAATTCTCTTAAACCAAGTCTAGTCATTGGTCCACGTGGTTCACCATTCTCTGCGCTGATGTGTGGCAGCTTTCCAAGGCCTTAAGGACACCAAAACATGCCATTTATTGAACATTATTTTACCAGTGTTTACCAGGGTTGTGCACACTTTCCCCAATATGTGGATTTTTGTATGCATTTTCAAAAAATTGACAAACTGCACAACAAAATTTGGCAAAGTGGGAATAGCATCATTTATTTTGCTTCTTGCTTCACAAAATGTGAACTAATTAAGCTCACATGAAAATGAAACATGATAGAATCCTATATCTAATGTGCAGCTGTAAGCAAAAAATAATTTAATCAGAAATACAAGATGGCTGACCATGATGTGGAAGACCATGTCCAAGTGGCTTGTGCATCTGCATTGCCTACTATCCAAGTGTTGCTTCTGGGTTTTTCTGTTTTCTACAGTCCTTCCTGAACCCTATAACTAACTGCCAACAAAGAGAGCCTGATCTATTTAATATCTCCTACGTTCTAATCAAAGACATACACAGTGCTATTCAATGCATGTCTACTTAAAACTAAGGGGCTTTCCATACTACACTGTTATAGTGCTATTATTCCACTTTCAACATCATGTGGAATCCTGGGATTTGCAGTTTAGGGAGAGGCATTTAGAATCCTCAGCCAGAGTCAGTAAACTACAAACCCCAGGATTCCACAAGATGTTGAAAGTGGAATAATAGTACTATAACAGTGTAGTGCAGAAAAGCCCTAAGTGTTGCCAGGGGTTTACTCCAGAATGAGTATGCTTTGGTCTGGAACCTTACAATACAATTTATTGTGGCTGCTGGCCATATCCAAAGATGATAACAATAACAACAACAACAACAACAACAACAACAACAACAACACCACACAGGTAGGTTATACATTTTTCAGCAACATTACATAAAATGTAAAGTGTAAGTTATAAGTTCGAATACAATATGTAAGTAAAAATATAAATATAAACTATAAATATGTAAAATACCATTTATAAAATATCTACTAAAAATATCAATTATAAAATATAAAATGGGACAAGAAAAACATATATTGGTAGAGAAGATAGCAGAGGTCTGGAGCCTTAATATATTACCGATGCAAGATAACAACATCATTTTAATTCCTCCCTTTTCTATTTTTATTTTCCATCCTATCTGAAACTGAACTGAAAATGGTTTTTAGAAGACCCTTCTTTGGTAAACACCCACAAATACTTCTCTCAGCTTTTTCTGGACAACAGAGGCTTCCAGACAAGTCACAGGTCACCACTTGAAATGAGAGACAGTTTGAACAGATGCCTGCCATGCAGTCACTCGATTTACTATGCAGACCATAAGGGAGAGTCAGGAAAACAACTTCCTTTAATGTAGAAAAGCAGCAATGGAAGGACCAAAGCTAGAAAATATGCATTGAATTCAAGTTGGAATGTTGGATGTTTTAGAATTACTGAGCTGAAAACAAGTCTTCGGTTTTGAAGCACCGTGCCAAAATCATGCACCCAAGATAGTCAACAGGGCAGGTCACCCATGGTGTACAGCAAATGCATTGCACCTTAGCTTCCTTCTTAGAATAGGATAGGGCAAGAAATTCATATATACCATCAGCAGTGATAGTAGCAGTAGTAGCACCAGCAGTTAATATTAGTAGCAGTAACTACTATTTGAGGTTTTACCCTGTGTTTGGCAAGACAGTAGCATTCCATCCAGAAATTCTAGCATAAGCCAAACTATGAACTCCTGTCATTTTTGCCCATGTGTTCTCATTTGACACAGCACAAGAGTACAATTACAGAGCCAGCCTTTTCCACCTCACCTACCCATCTTGTGCTCAGCTGCTCTGATGTCAGTTTTAATCCTACAAAAACTTCCCTGGGACAGTGATTGATCAGGGTTTTTGTCTGACCATCTAATGAGTGGACAACATTTTGTTTGTTTCTTTCACATCTACACCACCTTTCCTCCAGAGTGGGACCCAAGATCGTTCACAGAAAGAATCAGCTGAAACCTGGCGATAAAAATTAAAACACAATTAAAACCATAGCTTAGAAAAAGCATTAACAGTACAAACATTTTTAAGGGATAGAGCATAGAAACTCTCATAATGCTCCCTGCAAGCAATTACTCATTAAAAGCTTTCTTGAACAAAAGTCTTTCTCTGGCAGCAAAAGCAAAGCAGAGAGAAGACTAGCTGAGCTTTCTGTGGAAAGGAATTTCACAGGCTGGGAGCAGCCATAGAGAAGTGTCTCTCCTGTATCGTCACCAAATAAGCCAGTAATGGTGGTGTGACTGATAAAAAGCCTTCCCCTGCAGATCTTAAAACTGTGGCAGTTTCATATGGGAACATACATTCTTGAAGACAGCCTGGACCTAAGCCATATAGGGGTTTATACTTAGGCCATTTCCGCATGGGGTATTAGAAACGGTGCAGTCTGTCCTCCAGGGAGGACATCCGCACCTGGGAGCGGACTAGGTCCGGACTACTTAGTGTAGTTCGGCACCTCAGCCCACTCCAGCATGATCCCAAGTGGTCATCCAGCATGCTTTTGCAAAAACCTGTTTCTTGCGGTTTTTCAAAAGCACAGAGCGCACCAGTGCAAGCCTGCTCCCTTGTGCAGAATCACAGGCTCCCACCAATGCGAGCCTGTGATCTGCCGGGGCGGGCTTTAGGCTGGCTAGCTTCAGCGGTTGGTCGAGACTCTCGACCAACCGGAACCCGCCATTTTGGTCCCTGGAGCAGTGCGGAGCGACAAGCACGCACTGCTCCAGAGCAGCCTGGACCGGACTGGGGAACCAAAAGACCCGGTAAGTAGCATCAAGGGGTGATTCCCTTGCCCCGTGCGGAAATGGCCTTACTATGTTGTCTGAGAAGATATATTCACAATATAGGATATTATTGCCTCTCTACATCTGTAGTCAATATTCTGGGAATAGTTTTTAAAGTCCTAAGTAGCCTGAATCCATGTTATTTGAAGGACTATCTGAACCCATATAAACCTACAAAGGCCTGAATATAGGTCCCAGATGCTCTGCTCACTATCAAGATATGTTGAAACCAGTAGACACTGCTATCTGTTCAGTCTACAATGGGGGGCTCAGTACCTTTCAAGTTCAGACTAAAACCCATAGTGCTGACATGGAAGCCACTAGCCAACAATGTTGACAGACACAAGAGACAGAACACTTTCATGAGTGGCCTCTTGTCTTTGGAACTCCTTCCTTAGAGAAGATACATGTGTGTGTGTGTGTGCATGTGTGTGCGTGCGCTTGTATGTATGTGTCTTCAAGTTGCCTGTCAACTTATGGTGACTCCATGAATTTCACAGGGTTTTCTTAAACAGGGAAACTCAGAGGTGGTTTTGTCAGTTTTTTCCTCTGAAATATAGCCAACAGTACCTGATATTTATTGGCAGTCTCTCATTCAAGTATTACCCAGATCTGACCCTATTTAGCTTTCAAAATCAGATGGGATATGGTATCTTCAGGGTATCTAAGCAGCAAGGAAGATATATACTCTGTATTTACAATCTGCTAACTTTTAAATGTGCACATGTACAATGCATATGTTATTTCTTTGCTTCAAATTCTGCTTTCCAAAGAATTGTGATGTTATGTGTTGTTTCTACTGTTGCTGCTTTTAATGCTAAATTGTACGTTTATTAACATCTGATGTATTGTATATTATTGCATAAAACATTTTTGGCAGGTTTTATCTTGAAAGGCAGCATAACATATTTACAGATTTTGGAAAAGTTACTTTCTGGACTATAACTCTCAGAATCTCAGTTGTCAGGGTCAGTGAGCCCATGGAATTCTAGGAGCTGTAGTCCAAAAAAATTAATTTTCCCAGGCTCTGCACTTTTGAAATAAAGAATAATGTGTTCTCTAATTCTGCCTGAGTGCAGAAAAAGTACAAAATTCTACACTCTGAAAAATCTCCACGTTGATTTTTAAAGCAAGCTTCTTCTCTTGAAACTGCAAAGGTAAGCTTTAAATTGGAACCACTTCATGAAATTATCTAAGTGAAAGTAGAAGACAGTACATTTTTAAGTGACTGGAGGAGTTTGGGGTAGTGAGCTTTACTGCTATGTTTGTGTTTGATCTATAGGTGGCTCTGTGTCCAAACTGAGGCTGTCAGCCATGCTGCTGCTCTAGACTCCTCTGCAATAAAGTTGTTCCGTTAAAAGCCCATTTTGGCTGCCTTCTTCTCTGAAAAAGCCTGACAAAGTTTCAGTGCTGGTTGCCCTTTAGTATCATCAGCCAGTCCACATAAACTGCTTTTAAATAGACAAAAATTGTGACAGTTAACTTGATTTGCATATTTTACATGATCACTGAACTCAACATTTCCTTATGCAAGATATGTGGCGTCTTGGATTTTGTGAGTGCCCACAACCCCACTTTTCAGCAAGTGTATATACTCTTGAATCAAAAATCACAACTTTAACTTAAAATCAGAAATGTTAATGTAGTTTTTAATCTCTCTCTCTCACCCCCTCCCCATTACTACTTTGTGTTCCCAGAATATCTTTAAATATAATCAGACTCCATAATGTATTCAGCCTGGAATTATCATGTGTGTGGCAGAAGTGCAGAAACTTCGCACCTGTCAGTTCTGGCTGATTTTCAAACACTGTGTGTGAGTGTCAGAAAATGACCTGCCAGTCTGTGCTTATGATTAAGGTGCTCTTCAGGTTCTTCAGAAGGTTTTTAAAAGAGTGTTTATCCTTGAAGGGTTATTGTCTCTATGAATCTGTCCATCTTTTACTCACCAGACCAAAGGCTTGTTTTGTGAATGAGAGGTAAAATAATTTTATTTTCCCGAAAGCTTTTGGTATTGCGTGCCCATTTTGGTCTGTTTTATGCAAAGGTTCAAAATGTGACATTTAAGCAGACCAAGAAAAATATCTCAGTTGGAATGGAATACAAGCAAAGAGGGTCTGGATCCTTTGATCAGTGCCATCTGTTCTTACAGTAAAACACCCTTCAGAGAAGCAATCTGACTGTAGTGTACACACACGTACACACACATATACACACAGAGAATACAAAATGTCCTATCAGTTTAGTTGAGTTGAATAATTAATGTGTGCTCACTGGCTAAAAGAAACTAACACCTTATTTCTCATCTGAATGTCTCCCCCATGCTGTCTTTGGGTAGATTCAAATGACTTCTGTTTTCACCATGCTATAACTCCTGGCAGTAGGGTAACATATGAAACCTGGTCTTGCAAAAATGGCCTATTACAAATGTTGAGAGGGGCATAAAGCATATGCTCCAGCTGTCCATATTTACCAGGAACAGTCCAAATCTCTCATGTCTGCTCCTGCATGATCTTTATTTTTCTATCTGAAAAACAATGAGGATATCTTTTGAGCAAAGTACTAGCAAGCACACATGTGGTAGTTTTAGCTAGTTGAATCCCAAAGGGCTTCTTCATAGGATCTCCCAACCCATTCAGCATCTACATGAAACTGCTGAGGATGTTGTCTGCTGATACAGGATTTGTGTGATGATTCGGCTCTACCTTTCTTTTTTATTTAAATTAAGGAAGCTAGGAATGTTTTCAACCAATGCCTTCCATTGCGCATTGGATACGGGGAAATAGAATGGTTTAATCCTGAAGTGCTGCTCAGAAGTAAGGCAACTAATCTAGAATAAGGTGTCTGGCTATTCTGGATGGATATACTGCTTGGTGGCTGGTGGCTTCTTCACTGTCTGTGAGATGGCAAATTAAAATTTTGTCCAAGCTTTGAAGAAGCTATCCCAGGTGCTGATCTCTATCTCCAAAATAAGTTTCGCACATTGGAAAGCTCCTTCCAAGTTCAGACCCAAACCCACATCAGATTCGCCACTTCTACTTACATGGAATCCAACAGTCACCACTGGCTATATTTCCTTGGGAAGATCAAGTTTGCATTCTGGGAACAGGGCCCTGTTAAGAGCCTGCATAGCAGAGATCTCCTCTGGCTGGACTACAGAAGGAACTGAAGCAGCCAGGGACATCTGGGGAGGGCTTAGCTGTGCCTACAGGTCCTTCTGAGAGTGCTATTGATTGTTGCATCACTAGAGCAACACTGTGAAAGGAAATCCTAGCAATTTCCTTATGCAAGCCAATAAAACATACGGCCACTGGCTTTTGAGGTTTAAAGCTCCACAAGGATTCTAACCTTTGAATGCTCCCAGACTGTAGTTTTGCTTCTGGATGGTGGCTACAGTGGGCATCTTTTTCTGCAGAAAAACTAGTCACAGTTACACATGCATTATTGTAACAAACTCTACATGAAGTAGAATTTTTTACATATTCAGCTAGTTCAAAATGTACTAGTCAGAATGTTGGCTAGAATCCTCTTCATGATAAATATTGTTTGCACCATATTGGTTTCTGACTAGTTCCAAGGCATCATTTCAGGTTGTTAACTGCTACCAAGTCAATTTTGACTTATGGAAACCCTATGAATGACCTCCAAGTCACTTTATCATCATCAGCCCTGCTCATGTCTTAGATTCACAGCCATGGCTTCCTTGATAGAGTCATCTGTAACATGTCCCTCCAGTTCCTAGAGTCAAGCCCCCATGGAGAACCCCAGTTGCCTTGACCTACATCAATAAACCAGTTCTGCCAGTTAGCATCTCCACCAGGAATAGGTCTTTTGTAGAGCTAATGGATCTTAATCGCCTGCTGAAGTTCAGAATAGTTCACAGCTGCATATTGTTGCTTGGAACATGCATTTTCCCTTCAATATTGTGAAGACTACAGACATGGTTAGCAAATACAGGTGAGACTAAAGTGAGTAGCAGATAATGTCATCTTTCATGCTAATCAAATAGTCCTGATCCTCTTGCCCTGTGAACCAGGGCTGCATTATCCCAGCAGTGTGTACAGATGTGGAACAGCTTTCATTCTTTTCTCTAACAATTTTTGCAAGTAGGACAGCTTATTTGTAGAGAACAAAGAAGCAATACAATTTTGCTCCCCTTGTAAACTGTAAATTATAAAGTCTCTGAACAGTTTTGCATTTCTAGAGATGAGCAGTTGTATGATTTTTATATTTCATCTTCGTGACACAAGTAGCATTGTTCTCATGTAAAGTCTTTGTAAAAGACATTCCCCTAGAAGACATTTGGTGATTAGACCCAACTTGTTTTTGTATGTCATTGGAAAGACAAAGCAAATGCTGATTAAAGCAATTAAAAGTTTCCTTTGTTTGCTGAAAGAGATGTACTCAGATAATGCCTTTTTTGTTTGTAGACATCTTAATAAGCAGTAGCAGAATGAAATGAAATCTGTCATCAGCTATATTCATATCTTCCCCCTTAGATTTAACTGTCTGCTTCACGTACAGATTAAGGGCAACTTGTTACCCAAAGTTCCTTACATGTTTTGCATTTGTTCTTATAAAATGTTTAATTAGGAAATAGCAGTGGCATGATCAATATAATGAGATTATGCACTATATATAAAACCATGTCATTTTGCAGTGTAACCAAGAAATTGTGCCCTAGTTGGAAGTATACAGGTGAAAGTTGGCTGCCATAATAGTCAAAGGCTGAAGTCAGAGTGAAGTTAAAGGGCAATAGAACATGTCTATCTTTTCAAGATTCTGAATTTTATTATTTTTCCTAGTTTTCGTTACTCTTCTGCTTTTTCCAACTGAAATAAATGGCTCCCTTTTCCCACATTAATTTAATGTGGAAAAATGTATTGCTACATTCGGGGACACTGGATTGGATCCAAACTCAGTCATGTTTTGGGCAGACCCTTTGAGCTTAATTTTGTCAGAGCTAAAGTCTCATTAGTTTCAATGAATCTACTGTATTGAGACCCAACTCCTTGTCAAAGTACGACAAAACCAACCCATTTCTCCTAACTCTGCCAGCAGATTCTAGCAGCAGTTTCTGAAACACATATTCCTCCCTTGATTTTTCTTTTGCATTATATATAGAAGTGTTAGATGAGACTATTTAGCCAAGATGGTCTCATTTCTTTTGAACCTTTAACCCAAGGCCTTTGTCTCTATGAGCATTATAGAACAACTATCTATAAAACAGTATTTTATAAAAATAATAGTTTTGTTAGTAAAAGAGGAACTTGCTTTAAGAGATGAACAACTGGCCATTCTAGGTCAATGTCATCTCCACCAGTGTTTCTCCAATTGCATTTTTCCATTGTGCCAGAGACCACTACCATATTTGTGCTTTATAACTACTGTAGTCACATAGTTTCTTACAATCTTGCTGCAGACCAAAAGCCAATGGCCTAGAGACAGTCATTGGTCTGGAGACCACCTCTTTGACTAGCACCGGTCTATGCGGACTCACAGTAGCTGTCCACTGATTCAGGAAGAAGTACTTCCTGTACATACCTGGGCTATCAGGGACTGAAACTGGACTCTTTTGCAGGAGGCTCAGCTGTTAGCTATGTAACAGAGAATGAGGGCACATACAACTGTTTTCCAAGTGACTAACTTAACCACTATGACTCATAAGAAAGATAAAACAACTTTACTACTTTGCCAAAATAAAATATAAAATGGTCTCTTTCGGAAATTTTAATAAAGAATGCTCTTAGGTGAATGAATAGTTTCAGAACATCCAATAAATCTGTAATATACTGTATCCACATTTAACATGAAAGGTTTTCCAGCAGTAGCTGCCACCTAGAAACAGTCAGGGTTTGATAGTATCTTACAATGTAGTAGTCAGTGGCCAAGATCCTTTATGGAATAGCATAGAGTAATAGTTCCACAAACAGAACTATACTACTTCTCTCCCTGTCAGTTGGATTCACCATTTAGTTGTTTTACCCTCCCCTCCAACCATTCAGAGTTTGGTGAAGAGCAGGACGTTTGGAGAATTGTCTGGTTATGTGCCCATAGGCAGCCACAGACTAATGGTATCATCCACCGAGATCTTCCAAAGTAACCTGGAGTCTCAGCAGATGCTGTCACTAGTCTGTACCTGATTATGGGGACATAGCCAGATGCTCCTCCAATCTACTTCCTCCTCACTCTTGGGCAGCCACTGAATGGCCATGGGGTAGACTGTAGTGGATAAATGGTGAGTCCAGGGAGTGGCTTTGATTGTTGCAGAGGGTAGTGATGGAAAAGAATACCAACCTCTACAATGACCAGAGAGAGAATGAAAGTGAGGGGGAGAGAGTTTTAGGTACAAGGTATGTTTGTCACTAAGAAGATACCAGCCAGTATGGGTTAATTATTAATATTTGATAGATTACTTATAGTACCCCTGTACAAATTTTGGAAAATTTTGAAATCCAATGCAATTTGATTTCAGCTATTACCTTGTACCACTTGAAAATCTCTTTGGCTGCCTTTGGCCAATCGTCTGTATAAAATCCCATACTCAAAAGCCTTCTGGCCTTCACTTTAGAACTGACGACTTCCCAAGCTCAAACCTTACACATTGTTTGTTTGTTTGTTTTGCATTTGCATTGATATATAAGCCAGTAGATAATTTTTAGTCTATTTCCAAATAGGTTATATCATACTCAAAAATACATATAGATCATTTTGATCTTGAATCTTGTCACTCCAATGTTGCATAAACAGAAACTAATTTTCTACAAAACAGTAGACTTATCTAGCTTCTCAAAAGCTACATTCATAAACTTGATCTCAAAAGACTTACTTTATAAGCCATACTCCCTACATGAGAATGAGCCTGACATATTCATGCTCTATTCATTAGAGAGAGTGAATTTTTGCAAGGTCCATTATGGGGTTAACTAAGCAATAGCTGAAAAGAAAATCCACCACGAATTTTAACAGATTTTTAAAATGCTTCTCATTTTTAAAATTACTTTGGTTCTTCTAAACATAAGGAAAAAGCACGGGCAATTCAGGGCACTGTAGTTGTGCACCAGTCACAGAAAACTGAATCAACCACACATCTGGAGGGTTAATTTTGTGTGTGTGTTTTGTGTTTTGTTTTGTTTGAATTTTTTTTGAGGCCCTATTATATGATGCAGGCATCAGGAACCCACCAGATGTTTTCAGTTACAAGTCTCACTATCCCTGATCATTGGCCATGCTGGCAGAGGACTGGAGGTCCGAAAATATTTAGAAAATATTTAGAAGCCCAAAGATACCCCATATCTGATCTAAGAATGCCTGGAAATGAAGCAGCTCAGAGGAGATAAATAAAGGTATTATTCTTGCAAAAAAGGTGTTGAAGAAAGAGAATAAACTGGAAGACGAAAAAGATGCTTTTCCCTTTCAGGTTCTGATGAAAATGGATACAGTATATAAAACAAGCACAACCTTATTCATTCTCCCACACAGTGCTCTTCTCCAGAAAGCAGAACTTTTCTACCTACAGCAGTTCACAGCTGCACAATGGTCTGTCTCCTTTTACAAGCACTATTTTTACCCTTTATTATTCAATAAATTTTTCTCATCTCCTTTTACTTTCAAAAAACTTAAGACCAAGCAGGTGAGTTGCTTTTCTTCCTTCTCTTTTTCTTTCTGACCATGAGATGCGTCGTTACCATTGACCTCGCTACTTCTGCTAAATAGCCAGAGAAGGGCAACAAAATTGTCAATTAGATTTGCAGTATGCAGGAGTTAGCCTCACTCGCACTTGCCTGCATAATCATGCATATCTTTCTTCTATATCAGGAGTTGTTCAAGCCTATAATAACCAGGGTTCAACAAGTCTCAAATACTTTCTATTGCCGATGATATGGAAATTGTTGATTTGCTACAGATTACTCAGGATCTTGGCAGAATGTCACACCTCTGAGAGCTTGAGATGAGTGGCCAGCAAACATGGAATAGCAGGAGGATTATTAGCATTAAGCAGACCATAATATTGTAATATTTTTGAAGGCAAGAGCATGGTAATTTATTATCATACACATCACTAACTAATAGCCTTTACTGATAGGAGGCCACAGCCTAGAACAGGAAGTAATCAAAAGGTCAAACGGAGGTCTGTGGGCAGAACTCTAAAGAGAAATAGTATGCTAGAGTCAATTAGTTCACAATAGTATGCTGTGGATAAGAAACATTTCCCTCCTTTCATGAAATGGCTCTGTTTTTCACACCTTGCAGAATTTGCCTTTTCTTACCACAAAATTTGGAGAGCTTCATCAAAAGGTTTTTTTTTTCCTTTTAAATTTTAGCATTTGCAGGACTGCATTTAAAAAATGTGCACAAATACCTTTGGTTATATCAGACCCAAAACTCCTGCAGAAGAGAAAGCTTTGAGATAAATACAGCTGTTCACAAAATTCCTCAATATTTTTCAGCAAGACCATATGATAAACCCAAGTATCATACCACAGTTTTGTAGTTATACTGTTTGTTTTTGTATTTCTTTGAAACCTTCAGCAGACTACAAGCTCTGAAGCTCACTTCTTGCAATGCCATATGGTACATCTGCAGCTACAGAAATCAACCCAACTTGTGTTTAAACCGTTTCCATGTAATGAGGCTTAATTAGGACCACAACAGAGTGGTACCAAATTGCAAGCAGCAGCCAGGGTGTAGTTATAGCCTGCATGGGTAGTCTCACTCCAGGTTTAGTCACTAGTTCACATTTAATCTTGCTGTATTGGGTCATATAGGAAGTTTACTGGTTCTGTTCTGTCCTAATTTAAGGCTGTCACTAGTGAGATCTTTAAAACCCCATAAGAAGTCCCAGGTTTTGTACCTGTTCTTCCCAGTTTTATTTAGGAGATTCATGTGAAGTTTACTTCATCCCAAAATATTTCCTGTGAGCTCTCTAAATGAAATGTATCTGTGCTTGCCTTTTGTGTTTCTGCATTCTCAGAAATATGGCCACCATCAAGTAAGCACAGCTGTTGTTTCCAAGACACAGGTTTAACAGAGATCAACTGAGGGAAAGAGGAATGCTAGCACTAAAACAAAATTATCCTAATGCTTCAAGCATTTTAGCATTTTGACTCCTGAATAAAAAAGGCTCAGTGGACATTGGTAAAAATAAAATTCTGAAATGTTGCATGAGACTGTGTGATATATGATTGGCGGGAGGGGAAAGATGTGATACATGATTGGCAGGAGGGGAAAGGGGAAGGATGCAAGGGAGGGAGAGAGAAGAAAACATGGAGACAACTTGTGAATGAGAAGATACAGCCAAAACAAAAAAGAATTGGATAGTCTCAATGCTTCCAGAGACTTTTATCACTTCTGGAGGTGCCCTGAGAAAGATAAAACACTCTTACGGGGCTTCCAACAACTGCTTAGAAAAAGGTTCTCCATGTCTTCTTTCTGCTTAGTGTGTCTTCTAGCCTTCTGTGCCAGGAGATGCCAATTCAGAAGACTGCTGTTCAGAAACTACTCTCCACTGGTTGCTTTACTTCATGCTATACAAACTTGGGCACCCACCGCCCATTCAAAAACCTGAAGTTGTGGCTATGTACCAGGGGAGAAGTGCACTTTGCACAAGATCTTTGCTTGGTCTCCTGAGCACTTTAGAAGAAGGGCAGGATATGCAATAAACTTCCAAAAGAAAAGATTAGCAGCTCAATACAATTAGCTAATAACCTATCAAGTCCTTTTTACATTCAATACTATAGGAGTAAGGCAGAGTGCTAGGATGCCTCTTAGCTCCAAAGTTACATTGCCTAAGTTGGTGCTACTCACATGGTGGGTCGTGAACTGCTACTGGTCCATGAGCTTTTTGCTACCAATTTCCAATAAGTTTCCAGTGAAAAAAAGAAACAGTTGTACTCAATGGGCACAAAGAGGTGATGTTGCCCTGTACATAGGGATAAAAAGCCCTGCTGGTCCCCACATAAAATATCCTAAGAAATGCAGCTCTAAGATCACAACCTGTTCCAACTCAAGAGCAGATCTTTTCTGTGATGCCTCCTCCAGAGCAGGGACAGGAAATTATGGCAGATCCAGAGTCCATTTTTTTGTTCCAACAACCCCCAGGGGCCTCATGCCAAAAATGGGCAGAAGTTGCCAGATGTCTATTAATTGTCTTGAAACAGTTAAACAGTGCAAGGGAGGGGAGGATCTGCAGCCCATCTAAAAGATAAGTTGCCATTCCTAGAAGATTCCAGAAGAGGCAGTTCACCAATTTTGGGCCAGAAATAGGGCAGCCTGGGGAGTTGGGGGGGGGAGATAAGGAGATTGAGAGTTACATAAACAGCCTGGAGGGTGTACGAGGCCCCAAGAGTACTCCTGCCCTGGAAAGATCCACTTGGCACCAACGCTAACAACTTTGCTGACTTGACAGCATAAGAGAGATTTTTATTTTCACAGGGCTTGAATATGAACAATAGTTCTTACCTTGCTATTTGTTTGCTCTTCATGATATCTCTACAAAGCTATATTTAAAAAATGTCTTTCTTTGCAGTGCTTCTCAATGTGCTATTTTTCTGTTGCTTTCAATGTGTGTTTTTTAAGTGAGTGTTTACTGGTTTTATTAACGATTTCTCATGTGTGTTGCCCTGATAACTATGGCTGTGCAGCAGCTCATAAATGAAATAAATATCATTGCTATCTATCATCTATCTATCTATCTATCTATCTATCTATCTATCTATCTATCTATTTATTTCAATTAATTAATTAATGGAATTTCTAGACTGCCCTTGAGGCCTAGGTCTAAGAACAGTTTGCAGGTAAAAACTATAAATAATCAATGAAGAAGAGCAGAGAGCAGTTAAAAACCACATGCCACAGAAAAAATACCCATACTGCATCAGACAAGGATCTCTGAAAAGAGAATTTCAAAAATAAGATGATATAACTGAAAAGCATGACTTAAAGAAGCTATTTTGGGGGAAACTACAACCCCCAGAAACACCAGTCAACATAGCCATGGAACATACTGTCTGGCAGATTCTAGAAGTTATGATTCTCCAAAAGTAACTTTTTCATACTCTTCTGAAAAGGCCCCAGTTCTCAATATCCCCCATTCCTTATTCATACAAGATATTGCTTTATTTATCTCAGACACATCCAGTCAACTCAGTCAACCAGGTTCTATTGCTCCATCTTAGCAATGTTTTAACCCCTGTTACTCCAAATTTATACCACACTTTTACTTGAAGTGGCCAAAGTATGCATTTTTTAAAAAAAAAGTGGACTAAATATAAAAAATCTCAAAACAAGAGAAGTATTTTTTTTTCACCACCAAGGCATATTAGCAATATAGTCATTGGATGCAACATTTTTAGGAGCCAGGAGTCAAAACCTTGCAAGCAGGGGAACACCTCAAAGGTACTTCTTAAGTTCAAGACTGAGGAGTGACTCCCGTTTCTTCATCAGCAAAATACGAACCAGATAACAATTTACAAGCAAAGGGTGCAGTCCTGTATGACTCAGAATAGCACAGTAGCTGCATATGTGGACCTAAGTTCGGCTGTACCATATGCCATCCCTCTGGACTTACAACCATTGAGCCCCTCCTCCCATGGCCATCCCATGCTTTGTGGGGAGTTGACAGAATTGGAGAAGCATCTAGCTACATCCCTGTAACCAGACATGATTACAGCAGCAGGTCTCATTGCTGCTGTAATAATTTTGCATATGGTTATTGGGACATAGCCAGATGCTTCTCCAATCCTACCTGCTCCCCATGAGGCATGGAATGGCTGGCCATGGGATTTCAGAGGCTGTAAAGTAAGTCCAAAAGTGGGCTTTGGGTACCACGGAAAGACAAAGGGAATACAAGCCTCTGCATTCCCCCCAAAAAAGACATACCTAGGCAGAAAGGAAACTTACATGTGCTTTTGCCACTAACAGGATGCCAGCGAGAATGTACTATGGAAATTAGAGCAAGAGGGGAAGGGAGAGATAGCCTTCCACCATAGCTATCAGAGACATTGTTTGTGTTTGTGTTTTCAATTTCCCTTTGCAGGATTACTGGGTTTAAAAAAGTAAGTTTCATCTTTCAGTCTTCTAAAAATCTCATCTAAGTTCAGCATATAAAACTCTGTCCCTCATATTTGTACAAAAATGAAAAAATATATTGTCTGCACACATTATTTTATTGTTTAAATGGTTCTCATTCATGTTTCATTTCAATAATATTTCCCCAGCTTGTAAAGCTTATGTTACGTTGAGCTCCTCTTTAAATTCACAATGCATAAAACTGCCAGGTGGCCTAATAGCAGAGTGCATTAACAGATTGAACTATAAATCAAATGGTTGGGTTCACATACTGTAAAAATATCACCATTTTCTTCCAGATCAAAGTTTGTATACTTATTTTCTCAGATGCTAACAGTTAACCCAAAGATACATTTTTCCCCAAATGCCTATAGTCAAGGTATGATGATTTATACAGCTCTTCTAGTTCAAGGATAGGAAGATAGTCAACAAAAAGGTACAATTGTTTGTATTTATTCTCTCATAATTTTAAAAATTAAGCCATTCACCTGCCATTTTGTTCACTGGGTAAGACATGAATTTAGACAACCATGGTAACACAGAAAGTGAACATTTGTCAAACAAACAATGGCTTGTTCATTTCCCTCAGCTATTGAGAAGGATTTCTGTGCAGTAGTAACCCTTCTATTGAGCTATGTGTCTGTTCAAGATCCCATTTATCAGTTGCATAGCATATCTTTATGCCGGCATAGCTATGCTGTAGTAGCTGGATCACACCATTGCACAACTGATCACACAAATGGGTGTTGTGGGTATGTGCATTCCCAATGCATTCCCACCTCCATTGCTAATGATTGCATTTATGGAATCTCTTAGGCAGCGCTCCTGCAATGGTTTACTTGAGTATCACAAAGTTTGTGTAATCCTGAATAGGATGCTGCTCTTGCATAACCTCCTAGAAAATCCCACTGCTTGCAAACAGGCTTCCCCCACTTATCTGACAGGTTAGGTTATCAGACACCGGAGCAGTGTCGGAAAACAGAATTGGTTGAAAAGCAGAAGCCATGTACTATACAGTAGGGAGCATGAAGGACTTATGGAGGCTCACTTAGGACCAGCTACATGTGTGCTGCTTGCAAAGTCTCTTAGTGCCTTCTCCACCCCACCCCAGCTTACTTTGCAAGTGGTGCATACATGCAAGAAGTCTCAAGTGGGCCTCTGTAGGCAAGGAGAACTGATGAAAGACCAGAAGCCCTGCTGAATTAATGAAACTTGTCCTTAATTTGGGAGTGTTGAAAGAAGGAGTCATCAGATAATAGGGCATCAAAAGGCAGGGGCTCCCTGTAATGACATTTCCACCAGTGTATAAACATAACAGAATCCCAACATCTGTTACCATTTTATAGCTGCTTTTTGCACTTCCCCTTGCTAAAGGAGCAGGTTTCTCTACATTGGTGTAGGGCTTGGAGCCTTCAACCTGATTTCAGAAGTTGTCTTCAAGCAATCAATTCATACTCTCTCTCTCCCCATCATCCCATTAGGTGCAAAGGAGTAGGGAAGAGCAACAACGGACTAAGAGAGAAAGAGAGATCAGCTTTATTATTTTGTTGTTTTAATATACTTCTTGCCACAACATTGGGAGAAATGTCAATAATCATTGTGGCAGGTAGGCAGAGAGAAAGAAATGGTGGTAGTGGTGGCGGCGGTAGTGGTGGCAAATGCAAGGAAAAGCGGAAAGGACGGAGCAAGCATTCCTAAAGAGACACCTCCCCCCTCCCCCCACACCACGGTCTTAGATCAGAGGGTGGAAATGTGCTTCAGGAATCTTCATGCACAATATGAAGACCTTCGATGGTCCAGAGCTGGATTTGTTTCTAAGACCCTTACCACACCACACCGCAATCCCACATTGTCACATTACGATCCTGCCAATGCCCTTGCCAGGATTGAATCGGGACCAGAACACTCCCCACTGCACTGGTTTGCTGCTGGCAGATGGGTAGTGTTCAGGACATGCTGCTCCCTCCCACAGTATAGCCAGCCTCTTCCTCAGCTCTAATGAGGAAGGAAGCGCTTGATCGTGCTTCTGCCCTTTCTGCATGCCCACAACCTTGCGTGAAGGTAGGCTAATGATTTACTGTGCTATCACGGCGGCTGAGGATGCAACAGCAGTGGCATCACAATGGTGTTGTGCAGTGGCACACATCACGGACCAGCAGCAATGCATCCCTGTGTCAGGATTGCACCATACTGCGGTAAGGGCCTAAGTGGCAACCTCCTGTGTCAAATATTAGAATTTAAGATTGATAGGGCAAGGACCTTCCTTTTTTGTTGTCACACTGTAAAACACCATGCCTACTGCTCCTCTAGAGTTGATATAAATAATGAATAAATACTAATAATCTGCATCACCAACATCATCAATCACAAACATTTTTATTTTCCAGAGACCCTCCTCTGCCCTTGATGACTGCAGTGACGATAATGGTGAAATATTGCTATACCAGTTTCATGGATTTGTTTTTTGATTGACTGTTGTTATTTGCCATCAAGTCATTTTCAACTTACAGAGACCCTATGAATGAAAGCTGTCCATGAGCCCTGGTCGTCAACAGCCCTGCTTGGGTCCTGCAAACTGAGGGCTGTTGCTTTCTTGACTGAATCAATCTATCCATAAAGTGGTCTTCCTCTCGTCCTACTGCTTTTCATTTTTCCCAGCTTTATCGCCTTTTTCGATGAGTCATGTCATCTCAAAAGATGTCCAAAGTATGATAGCCTCAGTTTAGCTGTTGAAGCCATTGAAATTACTGATATGTTGGCCCAACTATTTTACAAGTGGATCTCCTCTAACTGAAACTAACCAACAGAACTCTGGCCTTGGTTTAATCTTTCAATCTCAGTGCATCATTTTTAGAAGTCTTATTGCACAACTGTTACTGGTGTACCAAGAAGGTGCTTCATCCAAGCCTTGACCAGTTGGAATAGCTTTGTCTCTCATGCTGCACTGTGCACTAACTGCCCCAAATAATAGCGCATCCCAGAAAAACAAAGGTCTTGTGCTGAAATGTCTTCATCTCTTCTGGGTTATTGTTTCAAGCTAATGTCTGCCATTCTGTGCGAGTGTTTATTCAGCTTCATTTAATTTCTTATTATGCCCTGCTTTTTTTGTCAATAGTGCATTTGGAAAGCACATTTTCAGTGCCTTGCACAATAAGCTTCTTGTGGCTGATGTCTTGACAGAAATTGAGATATTGATGTAAAGCTGTAGCTATTGATCCCACTTTGTTTCTTGGCTGTAGTCAGATGCCGAGTGTATAGTTTATAGTATTCTGTTCTTGCCATTGTCTTTGAAAATAAATAAATAAATAAATAAATAAATAAATAAATAAATAAAGGGCTAAAGCAAAACAGGCCTTCTGGAGTTTCAAACTGAGCTATAAAATAATGCTCTAAACGTCAGGAGTCAAATTAGACTTGTATCCTTACCTGGAGTCATGCTACCATAGCAAAAAAAAAAAAAGGGTTATGCCTTAGAATAACAGTGATAATGAATCTGATACTGTCGTCATTTTATTGTTGAGGGTAGTATATTATGGATAGTTTTTATATCCTTCTACAGTGGGTAACAATGTAAAAGCTATCCGTAATATAATATAATATCATACGCTTGGTCTGCAGTCTCAGATCTTGACCTCAACAAAGAATATTTCAAGAAGTATAAAATAACCTCTCCACAGGACTATTATACAGGTAAATAACTGGAATCTTGACAGATCATTTCAAAAGTGTTTTTCTCCCCTTTATAGAACACTTAGAAATTCACCTCTACAAATCAATCCTTAGTCAGAAACAAGTCTGTGGACTCTGTATCAGGGCTGCCTGCAGTTCCAAGTTGGTTATATGCTCAGAGCCCAGAACTCTGTGAAAGAGGATGAAAGTTGGTTCATATTCCCCTGCTGGGTGCTAATCTCACCTTAGCCAATGCCTGTAGTGCACACAGTATGGCCACTGTGGTTTCTGGAGTATACGGCCAGCATCACACAGTAACATTTTACAGCTGTACAATGGCATGGAAGGGGTTGTTCCGTACTTGCTAAAGCTGGTGTCATCATTAATCTTCACTGAGCCTTTTAGAAGATAAGAAGATGAACTATGCACTTGCTTTCTTATGGTACTCTTTTGACCTAACTAGGGAAGGTTACATCAGGGTAGTTTTACATCAGCTCTCTTTATTTTTTCTATGACCATAATTCTTAAGGAATAGGAGCTTTTGTTTAGACTTCTACTATAAAACTTATTACTTGCAATTATATGCTTCATCCCACTTGAGAGAAGAGGATATGCATAAGCCTAGAAAACCTGGATCAGCCCAGTTGTCACCTGGACTGAAACTACTGTTTGGAGACCTCAATTCCTCCTGCCATGAAGGGATTCCACCTCCCCATAGAATGAATATCATGCCTCCTTTCTCTGATATGAAATTTCTACTGTGTCCATTAATCATCAACAAAGCTTATTTTATACCAGTGATGTGTGCCAGTCTCAGTACCAAACAAAGCACTTGAGAAGTCTAAAGCTGAGGCGAGTGCCATCTTAGAGAACTGTCCTATTTCAAATGCACAAAGGAAAAGAGACAAAGACACAAATTGTTCCTCCTTCTTCTTTTGTACCTCGATTGACATAAGAAGCCCTGGAGAAGTCTTCAAGAGCAAGCACTGCAGTGTCTCACAACAGGCCTGCTGAATCTACAACCATCGCAGCACCAGTGCAGAGAAGAGCCAGAACATAGGCTGCTTCCATGGAATGGACCTCATGCTTCTGCAGTATCTGAGTGCAACAAGAAGGAGACATTCTGAAGTAGTTTCCATTCAGAATCAAACTTTCATTCTGGTCATCCAAATTCATGAAAACTTTCTTCCCAGGCAGTCACTGCTCAGGCTTGCTAGTTTTTAGGAGGCAGGCTAGAACACTTTTGCTTAGGAAAGGGTTCTATTCTCTTTAAAAGATTAGTATGAAGTGGCTCCCCTGATTCTGGTCTTCCATACTATTGTATTGTTGTTTTTAGTTTTTTATGTGTATAATTTTAACAACTCGAAGCACCTTGACAGGAAGGAGAAGCATTGCATGTGACTATTTTAAATAAACGTAAGTGTTGTATTTTTCAGTGCAAAACATTTCTTTTCAAAAGTACAAATTGCGCTTCATTGTTTGAAAGGTCAATGTACAGAAAACTTAAAACAGTGTTGTGACTAGAAAAGCAAACCTGGCTGAACTTGTTTTTCAGTGCATTATTTGTCAAAACAGTATCGTTCAAACTTGCTCCTTGCAAGTTCTCAGTTTGTTCTTACATAATGCTTGCTAGCAGCTTGGATTATGCCAATATTTCACAATTTAGAAACAAACTCTTAAAATATAAATAGGCATGAAGGGTAAGAGCAAAAAAAATAAAAATAAAAAGCATCTAACAGCATTCATCTTTATCCCAAAACATTACCCAATAATTTAACTTCTCCCCACCATGGTTATAATTAAAATACTTGCATGTAATACATAAAAGCTTTCCACCATCCTTATTAAAGTCAGTGAGGATATTTCCATTCTCTGCTTCAGTTCAGAAAAAATTAACTACAATCAGTCTAATTGAGTATAGATTAAAATTCAGATCTCTCAATGCATAACCAGTTTGGAACTTAGCTAACAGTGTTCATATATTATAGTTATCTTCTCTGGTCAGATTCATGTTCCTTAAGTTCTTACAGTGGCAACAACTACTGTGGCACTAGAACATAGATGGAATGGACCCAACAATACTGTAAACATTTCGATTCTTAGCTAATTCCCCCCACAGCAATGTCTTGACATTATTAGAGTGGGTTCTGTCTACCACAGTGGTGGCTGATTAAGGCTTACAAGGTACAGGGAAGATAAAATGCACTGATGTCAGGGTATTAATAAGTTGTATCAGGGTTTAGAGAGGGGAAGGAACATAATATGACATTACTAGCTTTGGTAGCCTTTATTCCCCTCTTAGATTGAAGAATCTGTTCAAGCCTAGTACTTCATCCTGTATAAAAGTATGGGGAATCTTTGGGTCTCCATATGTTTTGACCTGCAGCTCACATCAAACCAGCCCAACATAGCCAATTGTATGGGATCTGAGGAAATGTAGTCCAAAATATCTGGAGAGCCAAAGGTTCTAGATCACACTATTATACTGCTTCTAATGATGTCAAATATGGGACTAGGCATAGTAGCAGGTGATCTCATTAGTGGATAAGGAATGCTTTTTTAAAAAATAGGGAATGGTGACCAATCTGTGAGTAAATGAGTGAATATAGAACAAGAGTAAGGTCTATAGGTATGCTGAAAAGGCAGCAGACATGTTTGGAAGTCAGAAAGGTTAGCTCAGGGTAGATATAAGCTACACAATTATAACAGTTTCTTGCCATTTTAATTGTCCTAACTCCATCTTATAAAATCCTGGAATCTACAGTTTTGTGAAATACTCAGAATTCTCTGCCAGATAGCTCTATAGTTCAAGAGAGTGCACTAGATCTTTTGCCAGACCATACACCTTCAGAATTCCAAAGACTGGAGCCATGGCAGTTACAGTGGAATCAAAATGCTATAATTGTACACTGTAGATGCACCCACATTCTGAAGAAGAAAAGCACTAGATGACACTTTCACAGAAAATTTACCTTACAAAGGAAAGTTAAAGAGAAATTTCTCACTGCTATATTATTGAAACTTCAGCCAGTTCATTTCAAAGGTCTAGTTTAGCCACCCATATAGAAGTGCCAGCCATATAAATCAGAATTTCTATCTGAAGCCTATATAGATGTCACAATTTATATCCACTACAACCACTCAAACTGTTGCCAAAAGCATAGACCCCTCCATAGAGGTACCTGTTCACACATTCACAGCCTACACAGTTCCAACATTATAGCTACTGTCATGAGTTCTTATTGGATTTGTTAGGTGTGTAAACTGTCAGGCCAATACATGACAACTTTTCCAGGTGCCACATCTGGCTACAAAAGTGTATTTCTAGGTTTTGCCATAATACCATAGTAATATTAGTCATATTTAAGATGTCATGGACACTGCTGTTTAGACTTGACATGACTATATAGACTTGACATGACTATACATATATATATGTAGTTCTATCTGTTTTAACTTTTAAAAGTCACCTCAATTTCTGGACTAAAGAAAAGGCAGAATATAATAACAGTAGGAACAATATTGGTTTTCCCAAGGTTTCTTGGGAGATGAACGGTTATTATGAGAAGGAAAGGAAGAACTGAAAAGACATATGGAATCTCAGTATACTAGATAGATGTTTGCTGCAGATTACAGATTTCTAGTAAGTGGTTTCAAGTAATAAAGTAAGTCCTTTCAGAAGGACTAATTCACTTGTCCCAGTTTTCTTTGAACCATTTACTCAGACATAAGTTAAAAGCATCTTACACCTAAGTAAACATATACTGCACATGAAATTTATTTACTTCTGTTTATTGGCCTTCCATTCCATTATATCTACTATAATGTAATCCAGAGCAAGGAGTCAAAGCATCAGTTACTGGGTGGGTGGGGATGCAGGAAGGATATATAATGTAGAGAAGTAGAAATAAAATATGGGAGGATGGTGTTAAGATGGAAACACAGATCTGCCAGATTGCATTGGTAGTTGTTTTGAAATATTTGTATACATATTACAATGGAACACCTTTCAAACCATTCAAGGAGGTAGCCATGTCAGTCTTTTACAAGAAAAACAAAAAGTCTTACAGTATATTAAAGACTAACCAATTTTATTGGGTAGACTAACCAACTGACCTAACCAGTCTTATTTGTGAATAGTAGTGGCTGGCTCTCCCACTACCTGAGGTGAGAGTAAAAGTGCTGCTCCTTCCAACTACTTCCTGGCCTGCTCCTGACATTTCTGTGAAGACAGCAGTGCCAAGGAGCAACTGCTATACAAATGAACAGGTGGAAAAGAAAGCAGAGCAGAGGAAGTGCAGCCAATGCCACTGCAGTGCAAATGAAAGTGCAGGATGCAGGAAAGGAGCAGGAACAGCAACCATTGTGAATAAGTGAAGGACCAAAGAATAGAGAGGGCAAGAGATGGATTGCCAAGATGCATCACATGACTGAGCAAAACATTAAGGGAAGGGATGTTCTGATTTCGTTCTTGGAGGAAGCAATGAATAATTTTAGCAATCTTCCTACTACTGCAAGAAAGTCTCCAAAAACTGTGCAGTTTTTGAAGACTACAATAGGTCCTCAATATTTACAAGGGATACTTTCCCAAGCAAAATGATATGGATAATGCCAAATGCTATATTTTGGCTTCCAAGCCAGGGGAGCTGGCGAGAGAGAGAGGGAGCTCCACTGCTCAGCTTCTCCTTCCTTCCTTTCTGATGCTTTCCTTCCTGGCAAGCAGCCCCTTCCTTGGGTGCCAAATCCAGCGGTAAGCCCATAAGAATGGAGCTGTATGTGTCACTCTCAGTCAAGGAGTCATCCCAGTCATCTCCTTCCTCAGCCAAGAGAGGCACATGGCTCTGTACAGCCAGGTTTCCCAAGCTTCTCTCAGCCAGGCAAGGAGTGTCCTCCTTTGGTTGAGAAGGGTGAGGGAAGCCCAGCTGTGTGGAGCCACACATCTCTCTTAGCCATGGAAGGTATCTTCCTCCCTGGCCAGGAGAGGCGCACAGCTCCATGCAGCCACCCTTCCCATACCTCTCTTGGAAGAGGAAAGAGTCTTCCTTTCTCCCTGGCCTAAAGATGCACATTTTTGCACAGCCAGGCCTCATGCTGCATTTGGCAGGAAGGGGGTGCTTTTTGGACCTCAGTGCAGGCAGTCTAGTTCTCTCTTTCTTTGTCTTCATCTGCTGGATCACAGGTAAGTGAAACTGTGGATACTGGTCCAGCCGGTTTGGGAGAAACTACTGTATTTGCAATTTGGGACTTATACTATACAGAATTTGCACATGGCATTTTTATGCAGAAAATAATACTATCCACAAGAAAAAAAATATTTCTGAACATATTTTGGCAGAAAATTATTTCTCCTATGTAAAACATGCTAATTTTTGCACACAAAACCATGTGCAAATTGTGCAGAATAAGTCCTGAACTGCAAAGATTCTTGTCAGTCCTGGATTCTCCTTGTCAGAGTTTCTTCACACTCAGAAAACTTGACCATTTTCAGAATATTGTAATATAGTCTTTTCATCCCTAATGGAAGGCTAGGAGATGAGGGAGTGATGGGCAAAGCAGAATGAAAAGGAGTTGGGGTAGCAATGATAGCAGCACAGTTCACCAAGCTTGGAGCCTTTCTTCCTGAGGCAGTTGTATCACCATCGTTGATGACAGCAGCAGCCCTGTTCATGACCTGCAAACCATCATCTGATGCATGGAGTGTTGCCTCAATTGACAGATTATGCCCAGTGGGGTAAGACCTTAGGAGAAACTCCTGTGTGATTAAAAAAAAATGTAATCCATCACTAATCAACATCAATGTACTCAACTGCCTTACATGGTTCCCTCTCCCCATCTATCCTCACAATGCCCCATAGGTTTAGTTGAGAGGCAGTGGCTAGCTCAAGCATAATCTCTAAATTGTGGGCCATGAAAGTACAGTGTATGTGGGCCCCCAAGGACATTTCTGAGTTTCCAAAGAGCTCATCTCCTGACAATTTTTTTTTAAATATGCACTGTAGGAACTATATTGGGAGGTACAGTTACATGTGATATAGTGAGGGTCATGTCTAGTCTTCAGATCCTGGGTAAATGCAACCCCTGCTGTAAGCTTTGTAACCAATCTGGGATGGGAATCTGGGTATACCTCTTTGAAGTCCTGTACCGTATTACACTGAATTGAATTTCTCAGTACTCCCACTATAAATGGGGCTGCTGATGAGATGTAGTGAGATATATATATATATGTGTGTGTGTGTGTGTGTGTGTGTGTGTGTACACCATGCCTTAATTAATATGTAGGGATGGGACAAATCCAGAATTTTCCGAATCTGAATCCAGATCCAAATCCCTGGAAGGTTCTGGGAATCCACAAATCTCACGAATCTTGAATCTTTTGAATCCTTTTTCTTAAAAAAGGGTTTAAAAAGCAAGGAAAAGAAGGATAATCTTGGGCAAGACACACTCTCTCAGCCTTAGCAAAAGCCTAGGCAAAAGCAAACTTCCTTCTGAAGAAATCTGGCCAGGACAATAGTCACAGTTTTGCCTCAAGATCTCCCCAGATTGAAAATGACATGAAGGCCCTTTCTGCATAGGCAGGAAAATGTTAATTAATGCCACATTTTCCTGCCTGTGTAAACAGGGCCACATACTACAGTAGAGAGACAATCCAGGTCAAAACTGTATTTCCTTTGCATAGGTCCTTATGGCATCATGGGGTTTGTGGTTTGATGATGCACCAGCACACTTTGGCAGAGAAGGCTGTGACACCTTGTAAAACTACAAAGCCCAGAATTGTGTCTGAAAGAGCTTTGCAAGGGAGCTACGCAAAGGAATCTTTCAGCTGTCCTTGAAATCTCAAGAAGACTATACCTTCCACTCAAGTGCTGAACTTCAATATTAAATGTTGAATTTAAATATCTTAGAATACAACCCCAGATATAATTTCTGAAATTGTTAGCAAAGGCCATTATTACTCCAAGGTCAAAATTCACCTACTTGCCATCTCCCCTGGTGTATCTAGTCTCCCAAGTTTTCAGGCGTCCCGGTCTCCCAGGTTTTCAGACACCCTGGTCTCCGATAAACTATTTCGGTGGCAGATTCAAAAGATTCGGTTTGCTTATTTCGGCACAGGGATTTGGACTTGCGAATCTCAAATTCTTGCCAAGGATTCAAGAATTCGGTTGGCCCATCCCTATTCTTTTGTATAGCATTAAAAATGCATATTTTATTTACATATTATACAAATTCGTACATATGTAAAATTATACTGCCCAAATCTAGCAGACTGGAATATGGAACGGTTACATGTAGCATCCGAGAATTATGCTGTTTATTCTGGGGTAGTACATATAACCAAGAAGAAAATGGTAAAATCATTAATTTACTCAGGATGCAAAACCACTTAAAGTGGAGATCTAAATCTATTTCCAGTCTCAGATGGTATAGACCAAAGAAAGCAACTGGTGTTAAATAAATGTTGCTTACATTTCAGCAATTCAGCTGGTTTGATGTTGAATTAGCAATTTAATTTTGGTCCCTATATCCTAAAATACATGTCTTGACTAGAATGCTCCCCATCTTTGCAAAAAGATGCAAATGTTTGCATCAGTTTTTTTTAAAATGTGAAAGACTGAACTGGGGTTAAGAATTAAGACATGCAGATGTGGCATTAACTGGAAACAGACTGGTTCATCTGTATCTAATAAGGTTTTTTTTTTAATGCTTTCGATCTGCCATGGACTTACTGTAAAGCAAGCCACTATGTAATTTCAGTCTCAGTCCCCACTCTCGGAACTGTAGTATGGGGAATAACAGCAGCCTATCTTGCAAGGGTGTTGTAGAGATTCTGAGATAGGTAACTTTAAATGCATTAAACAACAATATTTTTTTCGATACAATCTAGTTCTGGAACTGAGCAGTGATTTAATCTAGCTCTGGAACTGAGCGATTTGTCTCAGAAAGTGTATGACTCTTACGACTCAGAGAGAAAAAAAAAATCAGGTGGAGAGTTTCAGAAATCAACATCAGTTCAGTTTCTTAGAACACATAAGCTCTTTTCCTAAGGTTTTATTCTTTTTGTAATCAGTGTTTCATCCCATGCCACCTTTACTTACTTAATCATTTGTTACAAACAGCTTTAAAATTACCCAAAATTATTTTTTAAAAAATCTTCTTTCTGATGTTACTAGTAAACTATTTTTTGACTGTTCTCCAAAACTTGACCTCTGAAATTTCAGTTTGCTACTTAAATCTGAAAAGATTAGATGTTGTCCTATTTGATTTTTACATACTCTCTATTTCTGTATTATTTGCAAGACATTTTACCCACATAATGTGAGCATCTGTGTCACACAGACCTCATGCTTGTGAAAAGTAATTAGCAGTTAATGAAAACATCTGACTCGTTAAGGAAAGAAAAACTCTGGGGAAAGGAAAGCAAGGCCTTAAAGATCCCACCACTATGTTGGTGGCAAAAGGTATTTCCCTTCCCTCCTGCACTTTCTTTAACCAAGAGCTATAATTATGATAGCTGCAGGTAAACATTTGAATAACTACAGTAGTGTATATAGCAATTTTCAGGACATCTATCTTCAGGATATCTATATCAATCAGTAGTACTTCCTCTCATGGATTGTATATAAAAACATATGTGAATTTGATAAGCTATCTTTGATCTTCATGTTTTAATCCTAACATTGATCTATAAAACATTTGTTGAAATGCATCCAAGACAAGTCTTTGTTAAGCAGTTCTTAAAATACTTGTTTTCTGTATCTATTTTAGGAGAGTGCACACACATCATGTTTTGACTGTCATATCACAATACTCTTGACAAAATGCATTCTTGACTCGGTTTTCTGCTTTTAGGTCCTACTCCTGATCACCAAAGGTAAAAGTTGCCAGCTAGTAAGCAAGAGCACATTACCCGGAAACTCAATATTAGCCATGTCACCTGCCACTTATTTATACATTAGCTGAATTCTACTTTATTTGTTTTTTAAAAAAATAAGTGCCCAGCTCTTTGGAAGCGAAGAGATGAGGCAAAACATACAGTCACTGTTCTGCTCAAATGTTTTGCAAGAAATGAACTTGCAACTGCCTTTCAGTGTATTTAGCCAATGAGTTTAGCCAATCACAGCTGTTTAGGGGGCCTTAAGAGATACGAAATTGTTGAGTGATCTGTGAAACTACACAGCACAACATACATACACATTGTGTGTGATTGCTATTAAAGGGTTCAGTGATATCCCTCAATGGTTATTACTGGAGCAGAGATGGTGGTTCTGCATTCATTGTCAGTTTAAAGAGACCCTGATATGTTTTTCTTATTTAAATTAACCCTTGTTTGTCTTAATAAATGGGAAACGGCCATTTTTCTTCATCCTAGCATACAAGGGTGCACATTACCTATACCCACCAGAGACTGATTTAGTCTGTCATCATGATCTTGGACTAAGTTTAACCGCAGATTTCAGCACAAAAAGAATGGGCCTCATTCTTGGACTTTTCTCATTCCTTCCCTATCCTCTGATCTTCTATACCTCCTAACCTGGTAAAGAATTGTAATTAAAGATAACATATTTATTTATGTAAAGCACTTCCAGTAGAGTATATTCCATCAAATGTGATAAATGAATAAACTGATTGACTATGGCCATTATATGTGTAGAGACTCCTCCTTGAACCTTGAACGCTTGAACCCTGATTAGTGAGATTTCCTACCAGGCAGGTAGCTAAGAGGGAGGCAAAATGAGGACATAATCTCAATACAAACTCTGCCCTCCCTCAAGTTTTCCTTCACTCCTCAAATTTCTAGCATTGCAATAATTTAAAACTCCAGTTGAGCATTAAGAAATACAGTTTATGCATCCAAAGAAAAGGGGCAGACAAAAGTTACCAAGGAAATACAAACACAGCAAATATCAACAGTTCTAGACCTTATTGGTTTTTAAATTCTCACTTTATGCAATGCTAGGAATTTGGGGACTGAAGAAAAATTTAAATGGAGTCAGAATTCTTATTTTATTTATTTGTTTGTCTGTGTATTGCATTTATATCCTGTCTTTCTCCCAAATGGGGATCCAAAGAGGCTTGGAATAATCTAAAAAGACACAACTGAAACTTTCATTTTACAGAAATGTTCAATTTACAAAAGTAACTAAGAGATCAAATATTCCAAGTATTAAAACATGTTTAATTGACTTTTAAGACAGTTATGGGAGGAAAAGCAAAATGAGGACTTTATCCCTTCTTATAGCTGAATCCCTGGTTTCCATTCATGTGGAGGATCACCTAAATCAATGCCTCTGTATATTCAGAGTGCTCTTTCATACTGATTCTAAAAACATACGGGACGGGAATAAGTAAGCCACAGACTTGCACAAGCTCGCTCCCTATTCATGTAGTTAGTGAAGATGCACAGCCCATGTAACCTCAGATGTTGGAATGAGCTTTCATCAGTTCATTATCCCAGGCAGTGTGCACTTCTGTCATCCCAGAAATAAATGCTTTCCAATGGAGTCAATTCATACACTCAGCTACACTTCACCAAGTGCTGAACAATCAAGCAATGGGAAGTCAAATGATGTAAATACATGTGTGAATTGGCCAACCTGATTATAAAGAGACTGAACCAGCTGTGAAATAAAAATATGCTCTCAAATGAGAAGTTCATTAGAGGTTTATTTCAAGATCTATCCTGTGAAGTTAAATACTGAATTTTTTTCCCTTGTGTATTTTCTAGAATTTTAGATATTCTGTAACTTTGTTGTTTTGTTTTGTTTTGTTTGTTTGTTTAGATTAAACTTGTTGGCTCAGAATCTTGCTCATTGTCAAACAGTTGCACTGGTATGTAATGCTCTAACTGTTTGCTATCTGACACAGCTGACACTGTTGAAATATTATTGCATGCAAGTTGTTGGTAAAGTAGAAAAGGACAAATCAAACTAACAGATGCTCTTTCCGGATCCTGATATGGAATCAGGCACAGATCAAGCACGGCCAGTTCTGTGGTTTATCTTCTATAGTGTTTGCAGGGCTTGGAAAATGTATGTTTGGACTACAGCTTCCAGAATCTCCTAGCCATCATAGCAGACTTTGGGATTTATAGTCTAAAGGTTTACTTTCCAGACTCTGCATGTTTGTAGATTCATTATTTTCTTAGTTTTAGACATCTAGGTTTATGTATTTTTTTTACTGTATATTAATTTATAAACTAGAGTTTGGAGGGAAAGGTGGGGTATAAATGGAGATGATGATGGAGATGATGATGGTCATCATCATCATCATCATAGTCGTTATCATTGCCATCATCTTTGTTTTTTTCTTTTGAATGATAGCCTTTACATTAAGGCTATAAAAAGTTCTTAGATAAGTTCTTATTTTCTGTTTCTCTGTGTAATCAAGTCAGAGATTAAAAGGGTTTTCATACATGTCTCATTCATACAACATGGAACCTAGCCAATGGCCTGTACACAAGATACAGAAGATGCTTCTGTGAAAGTCCTCTGAATTTCCGTTTCCAGCCTAAGATCTTTGATATGAATGATGCTGCCAACAGTATAAAAGTTCTACTCTGGATGCCCTCACTTCAGAAAGCAACAGTATGCTGATCAGAGTCCAACCCACATAATGTAAAAGGTGATGCCACTGGCGGAAACTACTTCAACACGACTGCACATATGGAAGTTCTTAACAATTCATGGTACTTTAGTCCAATTAATATCTTAAGCCTATGAGCCCCAGTGAAAGAAACAGTTATTCTGGTGACTGCATAATCAAGTGTTAAGAACTTGTCTCATAAAAAGTGAAATCCAGGACACGTTTCTGTCAGTGGAACCAAGATGAGGGTAGTTCTGTCCCTTCTTTATAGCTTCCCACTTCTGCAGACGTTAGAAAACTGGTTTCGGTAAACTTTTGCTGCTTTTGTTGTCCAGCGAAATATATTTGTAAATGGCCAACACTGCCACTTAAATTTATGTATCAGTATTTCAGTGCAGCTTTTCACCACTGCAATGACCACCAGACTTTAAACCTTAATTCCCAGAAGCATCAACCAGTGCTATCAAAGCTCAGGGGTGCTAAGAGTTGTAGTCCAAAACCACTGGAAGGCAGCAGGTTGAAGACAGTTAGTAGATAAAGGCATAATTCTGTGAATGTCAGAAGTTATTGGGTTTTTTTCTTTTTTACTGAGAAACTTTTCTCAAAGAAGGGTTATGAGCTTATAGCAGATTGGCAAGGAAATTCAGGCGAGCTCTTGGCCCTAGAACAAAATGCACTGTTCCAAAGGTAAGAACCAAATAACATTTCCAATAGTAATATATACAAGAAATACATTTGTCAGTATATCTTGCACTTTTTGTTTAAATTTGGTCATAAAGTACAACATATAAAAATGCTGATATCATTCTTGACTCATTCAGTGTGTGTCTTTGCATGCATGTGTTTACCTATGCTTACAATTCTATGTAACTGTTCTTCATGAACTACATATTAGATTGTATACAATGACAAAGCCACGTTTGTTTCTGCATAAAAAGATACAATGGAATTTTGATGCATTTGATGAAGTGGATTGGAGTCCACAAAAGCTTATACTAGAGATTTCTTTTTCTCAAAAGTCTGTATCAAAGGTGCTGCAGAATTCTCTTATATTTTTCTATACATATTGGATAGTTTCTCACTGCACTGTTTCACACATGATATGAGTACATGCCATCAAGATTGCAAAACTTGTTCATTATCACCAACCTTTGACTTGGAGACAGCAGCAGCAACCCACATTTTTCTGGAGGAACAATGTTTTGCAATTCTTTTTCAGTATTTTTGAGTAAATAACAACAACAACAATAATAACAATAACAATAATATCATCCCACAAGGTGGCTTCCAACAGTTAAAAGCAATATAGCTAAAAAATTCACAGAATACAAACATTGAAAAGGAATTAAACTATCATAAAATTACAACCAGGTTAAAACATAAACCATTTAAAAAAACCACAACAAATAAAAGTCCAGCACATTATATACAGGGACTGCTTCTCCTTAAAAATAACCAAAGGCCTACTGCAATAAGAAGGGTTATACTGCCTCACAGAAGGATGGTAAGGAGGTGCCCGTCTAACTTCTTTGGGAGTACACACAGAGAAGGCCCTCTCCTGTGTTCCTAACAAATGTGAAGGTGGTAGAATAGAGGAAAGGCCTCTCTAGAAGATCTCAAAAAATAGCCATGTACATATGATAGAATATAATCCTTCAAATAACCTGAACCTGAATCATATAGGGCTTTATAGGTAACCACCAGAACTTTGGATTATGCCCAGAAATAGACAGGCAGCCAGTGGAGCTGTTGCAACAAAGTTGTTGTGTGCTTCCTGTCATCAGCCCCAGTTAACAATCTGGCTGCAGTTCTTTGCACTAGCTTAAGTTTCTGAGAATTTTTCAAAGGCAGCCCCACATGGTGCATGTTAGAGTAATCAAATTAGTATGTAACTAAGGCAAGTCTGACATCTCAGGGACATCAATTGGTGAAGTCGATGTGTTACCTCACTGGTAAACCCTATCCTGGGGTCTACGATTTTAATATTAAATATGATTCAATGTGTCTGAGAGGTCAGCCGGATGAGCACGTAGGCAGCAACGGTCGAACGATTGAGAACCAGGTCAGGTCAGTAAAATCCCCAGTCACCTAGCCCCAGGAGACCTCAGGTTGTTCAAACCCACAGTAAACAAAGGGTCCTCAGCCACGGAGGAGCCAACTTGAGGAGATTAGTGTGCTTTCCCCGAAGTTGAGCACTGATAGCAATAAAATCCTATCAGGCAAGGAATATCTACATAAATTCACACCACAACCCAAAGTAACTGAAGATCCTGAAACTTTGGCAACACCTTGTGATCTCATCATGCAAAAGGAGTTGCCATCATGGAGCTTCTTTTCTGCTGCAACACCCATTGTTCTCCCCGGGAAAGGATTAGCCCTCCAGGTACCTTTTACCCTACAAATAGTCCCAGTTTTTGAGAGTTTCTTTGGATCACTCTCAGTCACACCAGCAGACCGTTTCTCCATCCGTCGAGTAATCCCCTCAGCCCTCTCTGTGCTGAGCTCCACTTCTTTGCTGTTTTTCCTGGACCAAGGACTTCAGGAAAAGATGCAGTATTACCCCAGCTACAATCCCTTCAATATTTCCCCTATCCAGTTTCCTCTCTTTTGCTTCTTAATAGGTCTTGAGTGAGTGTGTGAGTGATTGCGTTGGTGCTTGAGACTTTCATTCAACAAAATCATTCATTAGACATCTTTGTTTGGTTTTTCGCTTGGCCTAACCCCGTAAAAACTGGGTAAAAGGACCCCGCTAAGTTACCCTTCTTCTTGCAATGCTATTGCTCATGCTCTGGCTAGTTTCCAGTCCCTATCATGTGGAGCACATTAAGTCGTCCCCCAAGGGACCCCAGAAATCAGAGTAACAGATGGATGTGGTGAAGACGTTTTGTGTACCTTTGAAGGGGTATAGTAACCATACGCCCATCAGTGATGGATTGGTGTGACCCAGTGGTTCTTAAACTTTCCCTTACTGAGGACCCGTGTAAACATAATTTGTTGCTGGAGACCCCCAAGACTTAACTCAAGATTTAAATATTTAAATGTAGATGTAAATATTTGTTACCCTGATTTCTGGGGGTCCCGGGAGGGACACCTCAATGTGCTCAAAATAATGGGGAATGGGAATTAGCTAGAGCACTAGTTAGCAATGCAAGAGGCAGGGCAACGTAGCGAGATCTTTTACCCAGTGTCTACGCGGTCAGGCCGAGTCAATAATAAAACAGAGGTTAATAATAATTGTTTTTCTTTATTTATAAAATCACAGCAAACGTCTGCACTCACTCACTTAGAAAATTAAGAAATACTGCACAATTGCGCAGTCACGTACACAGTCCTAAAGAAATAAAGAGAGGAAAATAGATAGGGGATTTTCAGGAGGATTTTTGGGGAAATACTACATACCTGGTCCTGTCGCCCGGTAAAAGGAAAGCGTAGGTTCTCAGCAAGTGGAGGCTGAGGGGAGGCTCGTCAAACAGAGAGGCAGCAAGTCGGGAGGCAAGTCACAAGCGATCCGATGAGACGCTCAAACTCAGGGGTTCTTATAGGGGAAAATGTGCCCGCAGGCTAGTCCGTTCCCAGGGAAAACAATGGATTTTGGGCTGGAGACAAAGCCTCCGAAAGGTCAGTACTTTAGATGATTGAATTATGACAGCGTTGTCAATAACGTAGACAGTATGCAAATGTGGAGTGCTTGAGAGTTGGATAGTCCGCTCATCAAGCTGCCTGCTCGGGGCAGGGGATCTTTTGTAAACAGCGTGCATACATAATGTGATCTTAAAAAGGTACTTCCCTTGAGGTTTCCTAAAGCTGCAATTGGCAATTACTGGCCTGCCTGGATTGTGATTTGAATGGTTCAGCTATTTTTGGCCATGCCTGTGTGCGTGCTTGTCTGGGGGCCTCGCAAGCACGTGGAGAGGAATGGGTAGTGAAGGCCAGATTCTTGATGTCAAATGATATCTAATATCCCTCAAGTTCGGACTAGAAACTGCAGTAACATATTCATATACTTATTTAAATATTCAAATATTTATTTAAAGTTTTTCCTCAATTGCTCATCCTTATCCCTCACCACTTTATTTCCAAGCAGCCACAAAAGTAAAGGGACTGTCTTCTATTCTTTTTGCTGCTTGGAAGAAAAGCTCCACAACGCTGCCTGGCCCTGGGCTCAAGCAGCATTGCCACACTCACCAAACAAGACATGGGCTTGGGGTCTTCCCTCATCTTCTGGGCTCTCCTCTCACCTTCCTGCCTTCTGGGCTCTCTGGTGCACCTCTGCAATAGTGCCCAGACTTTTCAGAGCAGGATGAGATGTTGCTAGCACATTGTCACTGCTGCTGCCATCATCACTACTGCCTTTGAGGAACCAGCCACAACTTTCCAGGACATTTTTTCATTCCCTTAAACCTGGGATTTTGCCCATTTTCTGGGATGAATGGCAACCCTATCAGATCCCCTGTGATGGCTCCAGTGTAAGAACTGCTGATCAAGCCAATGCAGCAAATTATTTTTGGGAAGATGTTTGACTGAAGTTGCTTGTTCTTTTACTAAAAATATGCTTTCCTATACATATAACTAGTGCATTGATCCCACAAGATACAGTGAATCAGACAACCCAACTTTCTCTGGGAAGGACTCATGCATTTTTAAATACCATATTAGGAACATAAAGTTCACTTATAGAATCATAGAATCATAGAGTTGGAAGAGACCCCAGGGGCCATCCAGTCCAACCCCCTGCCATGCAGGAACACACATCAAAGCATTCCCAGCAGATGACCATCCAGCCTCTCCTTAAAAACCTCCAAAGAAGGAGATTCTACCACACTCCGAGACAGCATATTCCACTGCCAGACAGATCTGACCATCAGGAAGTGCTTCCTGAGGTTCAGGTGGAATCCCCTTTCCTGCAGCTTGAATCCATTGCTCCTTGTCCTAGTCTCTGGAGCAGCGGAATACAAGCCCTCTCCCTCCTCAACATGACATCCCTTCAAATATTTAAACATGGCTATCATGTCCCCTCTTAACCTTCTCTTCTGCAGACTAAACATACCCAGCTCCCTAAGCTGTTCTTCATAGGGCAGACCTTCCAGACCTTTCACCATTTTGGTCGCCCTGCTCTGGACATGTTTGGTTGCCATCCTCTGGACACATTCCAGCTTGTCGACATCCTTCTTGAATTGAGGTGCCCAGAACTGGACACAGTATTCCAAATGAGGCCTAACCAATGCCTTTTATCTCTTATAAAAATTAAAGAATTCCATGGTTTGTTCTGGAATACTGAAAAACCTGCATTAAAATGTTAAATCCTTAATTTCTGTCTTTGGCTGCAGTCCTCATCCCATTTACTAGGACACATGTCCCACTGAACACAGGGCATCTTACTTCCAGCTAAACACACATCAGATTGCACTCCTTATTCCTATGAAGGCTGCAGTCCTCCACACAGCTACCTTGGTATAAGTGTAATGCCCATTAGGTAATGCCTTAGTAAAGGTGCCTAGGATCCAGATGCAGTGTGGTATTTTTCCTTTCGGATTAAGAAAAGTTTGGAATTTTCCTTCTAATATGTTTCCTCTAATCTATAATAATCCAGGGATTCTTGTCAGGAGTGGGCAAGAACAACCCAGATATGTCATTTGTATGGTCAGCTTGGCTGTATAATACTTCTCTGCAGGTATGGGGAGCTGACTTTTCTCTGAGGTAGAAGTCATCTCATTGATTGTCTTGAGGAAAAGGAAATGGCTTATGCATCTTTTGTACAATATAACAAATGTCCTTTTGCATTATAATTGAATGGTGATTGTTGTGTTCAATCAATGCGAAAGGTTAAAGGAGCTCCTCTGCCAGCATTTTTAATGGAGAAGTCGATTAAGATTCACTTTAATCATTCTGGCTGCCTTGGAATTAAAGTAACAAAGACCATCAATGGTACTATAATTACCAGTCCTTCTGTAGGTTTACACTGCTCTTTATGCAATAATAAATTTTCCTATAATGCACAATGTGACCAGGTTAACTTGCTTTGTTTGCAAAGCTAAATATTCCGCTTAATTGTATTGTGGATGAGAAACTCTTGTGATTAAGCTTATATAATTCAGTTGAATTATAAAAGCGAACCTTCTGCACAGATTGAATGAGCCAAATCAGCAGGGTACTTGGTGTTAAATAGTTTAGCACAGTAGCCTTAACCCTAGGATGCTAGTGGCATATTTCACTTTATTGAACATGGGGACCAGCATCTCTCTCCGGCAACTGTAAAGGGTCAAATATATTATTCTAATCCCTGTTCAAAACAGAGAAAAGGTTATTTTACAGAGCGGTTTGGCACACCACGATGAATGAAAAATTCACTTCAGGGAGATGGGTACAAATCTCTTTTAGACATGGCCTTTAACAGGCTCCCCAAATGGAATACTTAAGTGGCCCCTGGTAATTTTTAAAAAATCCTGAAATTGATCTCATTTATTAATTAGTCCAGACCTTTAAAGGTCCTACCATAAATAGCAGCAACATTTTTAATGTATGTCAAATGGGAGCCAGAACATGATCTAGGCCAAATTTAGCGCAGAGGAGTGTAAATGCCCACTTCAGTTCAAACAAGGCTAATAATCATGTAAATATTCATAAACATGTAGTGTGCTTTAACCATACAGTATATTGTTGAAGGGAGGGTAACAAAGGATTCTGATTCTTTCAGTATGTTCTACATTTAGAAAGTTCTTATAGTTCTAGCACTTTATAGATTCTAGCTAGGAAGTGGATGGAGAGAGAATCTTTCAAAAACTGTAATTGGTACTGGAGGGAAAGTGTTCTGGAAGAATTTCCGTTTGCATAGAATAAAAACAGGTTCACCTAAAACTATTTGAGAAGATTATGCATGGTTTATTTGGAAGGGTTGATGCCTTTTTAAAAAGACATTATCTAGGCAAAGCATATAAACATTGATCTTAGCGTAACCCAAAGGAGAGAAACTAATATTGAAAAATAATGTTTCCAATCTCTGGTGAAACCTGATCCCCAGACTATCTGTACAACGATAAGAGCTCTGTCCCATGATAACAGTTCAAAGTGTGATGTTAGCAGAGGATTATCCTATATCTCATGGGGTCTGCTGCACTGGTGGTTGGTGGCTTCCATATCAGTAGGCAAGGAACTGATTCTGAGTTGTAGGTCAAATTTTAAAGGGGTAATTTAAGATGATGAACCTACTTGAGAAATGGCATTCAGCATTTTGGAGAGCTCCTTTAAAGTTTGGACTAAGACCCAGACCAAACTCACCATGGGACTGATATGGAAGCCACAAGCCTTGAAAAGTGTTCCAAATGTTTGCTTTGAAAGCAAATGGTAAAACAGAGAAAAGTTGTAATGCTTATGCAGAAATGTGCTTCTTGACTCACTAAGGCCATTTCTCCACTACCCTGTTACAGTACTATTATTCCACTTTCAACATGCTGTGGAATTCTGGGTTTTGCAGTTTTCTGAGGCCAAAAAGCTCTCTGGCTGAGAATTCTAAAGGCCCCTCCCTAAACTGCAAACCCTGGGATTCCATAGGAAGTTGAAAGTGGAATAATAGCACTATAACAGTGTGGTGTGGGAATCACCTATGGATAAGACCAAAATATATAGAAGAATAAGCATACCTGATGTGCTTAAGACAAACCCAATAACATACAAAAGATAAAACATGAATAACAAATTCCCACAAACAGGGTTGCTTCCAGTTAATTCCATCTGTAACGCAACTGCCTCCACTAAAGGAATAGGGAGGACCAATGGCAATTTCCACACTGATCTATTTCACAGACTTGTTGTGAGACTAGATGCAGATGGAGAAGACTTACATTATTATCCTGAGTTTGTTGAAGGAAGGGCAGGTTATAGATATAATACCTAGATTCTTATTTGGAATCTCAGAATGTAACTGCTAAATCTGCTCAGTTCCCACCACAAAATGGAAATGTTGCTGGTCCCAACTAAAGATGACTAATTGAATCAACTGCTGAATGTTGAGGCAACATGTAGGTAAACCGCATTTATTTAACGGGTCTACTTTAGTTTGGATTGACAATTGCATTCTGGGCTTAGTTATTACTATGATAGCAGGTTTTTTTTTATTTTAAAATAATGGCTATTTTTCTTTTACTGGAAGGAACACCCCCAGAGCAGGGATCTCCTGATAAGGTGGGGATGTGACCCCACCTTATGTAACTCACATCCTCACCTTCCCCTTTCCTCCTACAGTCCCACCCAAAATCAGGTCTGGAAGACCATGCAGAAGAGTGAAAGGTAAGGAAGGAGAAATATTGAATATTGGGAGGGGCAAGGCCAGGGAGTTCAGAAGGAAAAACATAGAGGTTGCCACTGCTCTCACCCAGCATCTACCACCTGAAGCTGGTGCTTCACTCTCCCTAATAGTAGGGCTAGCCCTGTGCATGAAGTATGTCCTCATACAGCTGTAAACACACAGGTATAAAGAAGTAACAGTAGGACTTTTTCAATAAAATTAAACCCTGGTATGTAAAGACTATGTGAGAGGCAATGCTGAATTGCCACAATCGTGGACAACTATTACTAAGAGAGAGATTATCCATGTTTGTGGCTTAAGGCTCACACACACACAAGTACATTTCTGCTTGACTTATGTCTTGACAGCTCAAGGGACTAAGCAGCCTTCATGTATTGGAAAGTGGAGTTCATTATGTGCCAGTAGATATGTAGCAGGCAAAGATGCAAAGCAAAACAAAACAAGCCATCTTCTTTCGTGAGTAAAGGGAAAGTAAAGAAAAACATTGTTTTTCACTAGAGGGAGACTATAATTACAAGGCAATTTTAAAAAATGAAAATCACTAACTTTCTGTCTCCAATGAGTTGAAGACAAATGTCTAATTAACTATTTATTAAAAATTTATGATAGGAATTTCAAAGTATATCGATATACAGAAAATATTATTGATATTAAGATTATGTGTTTAATTCTCTGAAGAAAGTGGGGGAGGGAACGCAACTGCATGAACTAAGGAGTTTGGCACAGAATGCTGTGCTTCTCCTTGTGCACATTACTGAAAGAAATATGAATGCAATTTAAAAATAAGATAGACTAATCTTTCTGAGTACCTACTGGCTTGTAACTGGAGACAAGCTGAGGGTGCCAGAATGGAAATCATATGGGTCTGGAATTCCCCTTCTGTTGACCACAGAAGGCATCAGCACAATCTATCAAGAACAGAATGTGTGCCATACTTTGTTCATTAGCATTTAAAGAGGCTGTTTGGCATGAGACAACAAATACAATTCTTACAAGAACTTGGCAGCAGAAGGTTTGTCACTTAATGACAATCCACAGCTTTTTCAATAACATACTAAATGTAGATGATGCGAGGGATGATATCTTAGCAATTTCTTTCACGCAGCCTAACCCCTGGGTCTCTACCAGGTTTTGCAATGGGGCAACCAATTTCAAGGAAACCAAAAACAGACATCAGAGGAAATAAAAATAGATTTCTTGGCAGCCTGTCAGATAATTGGAACTGAATTAGAAGCTATGTGGATGTGATTTAAAATACCTTCATCTTTCCCCCAAAACACCAGAGTGAGCATCATGTCCACAACCCAGAGACCTAAGTGTTGGCAGAGACAAAGTACAGCAGTAAGATGGTGGCAGGAGATCACAGCAGCAACAATCCGACATTTTTAAAATATGTGAGCCAAATTGTGGAAATTGCTACCCACTTGTGAGGGAAGGCAAGACTGACAAAGACTCATGCTTTTTTTTTTTTTAGTAGCATTACCTTGTGGGTGATGGCAGGGGACTACAGTTTGCCTTCTTTGTGTTTATCACCACGTTTTCAACCACATTCCTGAATTTTCCAGCACCTAGAATTCTACAAGTGTGCTTGAAGTTTTCTGTATCAAATAACTCAGCTGTAAATATTCACTGATTAAGTCTAGAAAATCAAATTAAGAACAAGCAGAGAAATGCTACTGGGCGAGGGGAGGGGACTCTGTAGTGAAGGTACTACTGCTTCCTGAGGGCTGCTGATTTGCATCTGTCAGGGCAGGAAATTGAGGTAAACGTTTTTCTTGTTCTGTTTGTTCCTTCTTATTGACACCAATGGCAGGGCAAATTGCTACACCACATCCAGGATCTCCTACCCGAACAGTGAGGACCTTGACCAAAGCGAAAAATTTCACCAGAGCCCATTTCTCTTCACCACTGGCAAAACACTGTTGGTAGCTTTGAAGAGGCATAGCAGAAGCTCCTGAAGAAGGATAGTACTTCTATCACATCCAGCAATAACTGCTGTTGATTATTGTTGCATGTTAATTGTTCATTAAGTGTTTTGTTAGTTTTATTTTATTTTACATCGAGTTTGCACTTGGTGCCTTTTTGGCACAATGGTTGGTATAAAATTATAAACAAAGAAACAAACACAATCCACAATATAAATACTTGAAACAAACAAAAACTACAAAAACTTGATTAAAATTTATACTTCCTTCATCCAAGAAGGAGGAGTTTGCCACATAATTTCCAGTTCCCCAGATCAATGAAGCAAGCCCCTCCATCTATCATGCTCTACAAAGGCCCAAAAATATGTGTTTAAATCCAGAGATGGTCTTACAGTCATAGGAAGCTTTTTTTGATTCACAGAAAGGCTGTTTTCAACTTGACAAAACAGCACTGCATCTTCTATTTACACACTTTCTTAAGGTTTTTTCACTTTTATGAATAAACTAGAATTGATACACCACAGCCTACATTTTCCTTATTCTCTGAGCCTTTCCACAGCACCCTCCCATCCTGCCATGGGGACAGAAGAAGGATGGGGCCATGATGATGCTTCTGCATGACATCGTTGCAGCCCTGTCCTTGTCCCATCCCTATGCAGCGCAATCGTGGGTTAAATCATTGACAGATTTTTCCTATCAGTGATCCACCATTGCACCGCCATCCTGTACTTACCTGTCCTGTGGAAGGACAGGAAGTGTGATGGCAGTGCTTCCTGCCCCAGCGCAGCCTGGGAAAGTACCCAGCTGCACCGCAGAAGGAAGCAGCACGTCTATTGCGCTCCTTTCTACAGGGAGCTGGTCTCATGCAGAGGGGAGCACTGCCGTCGTGCTCTCTTCCTGGCAGAGCCACTGCTGGGATCGCCACAGGCTGCCACCATAGGAAGGAAGGCTGTGGAAGGGGCCTTCTTTTTTATATGTAATGAAGTGATGGATAGAAAGCAGATCTGCATCTACTGGTAGATGTTTGCAGTAGAGTAGCAAGAATTTCTGACTGCAAATTCTTTAACAACAAAGTGAGTCTCACCCAAAATGACCACCTTCCAAAATAATGCTGCTGGAAGAAGAATTTGGGGTAAATAAGAGCACATATTTGTGTGGAAGGACTGTGAGGTCTATTCATTTATAGTGTTTATAACAAACCCCCGACCTCTGCTTTCTTCTTCTAAGTGTATGCTTTTTGCAGCAGACTGGTTTGTGGATCTCAGGGTTCTGGTAAAAACAAAAGTTTGTGTGACAGATCCCCTTACCCACGCTGGGCCCAAAACTCCAACCCCCAGGAATCCTACCACTCACACTGCCCCTTTTTCCCCAGTTATTCTTTTGCTAGTTAAGGTTGCTGGACCTCAGGGTGACTCCTTAAGTGTGGACCTGTGGCTGTGTTGATCTGGGGGTTCCTTAGCTTTGGTATGCATGGCTTGACTCTAATTCAGGTTTAATAGAAAGCCAGAGAAAGATTTAAAAACAACAGTGAGAATGTGTTTATTAAACACAGTAAAGGAATATAATAATCTTATGTGTATGTATATATGTGTGTGTGTGTGTGTGTGTGTGTGTGTGTGTGTTTCAACCTCCCCACAATCATAGGTAGATCTCCTTCTCTCTTTGAATCCTTTCTCTATCAGAATCCCACACACCCCATCTCCTTCACATTCTGTCTCCTCCAGATTCAATCTGTCTTCAGCTCAAAAACCCTCTCTCTGCTCTCCTAGAGACACCCTCTGTGTTTCTGTTACACGCTTCTCACTCACGGCCCGGCCTCACAGGAGCATCTGAATTGCAAACTGGCTGTTCTCAGCCGATCTATCTTCTTCACAGGTAGATCCTGTAAACCTAAAGTCTGCCACTCCAATTCCTTATGCAATTTATATCAACATTGTGAGAAGTCTTGCCCTAGCTCTTGGTCAAAACTTTTCAGAACAGTACTAAGACATTTTCCAACCTACTTGTGTTTGTTTATGTAGATCCAAGGTATCATTTTGCACAGCCAACAAACATGCTTAGATTGGTTTCCAAGTACAAACTGCAAGCATCTCACAATATTTCTGGATGTTTCAAACACATATGTGATGGGTACATAGCATTTCAGATATCACATGGTGGCTTGCTCACTTGATAGCACTTCTATACCAAAAGGGCACCCTGCACAAAAAGCTACCTATCAAAGAGAAGCCTGATCATCCAGTTAAAAGGCAGAATTTTGAAAAGGTCAAAACACTAAAGAACTGCTTTAATTAACAGATTATTATTCCCAAGGACTAAATCCACAAAAAAAGTTTGTGGTATCCAAGTTACATGGGGAAGGTAAATAGTTCTTTTGAGGTAAGAACTCCTTTGCAGGTCTGATGTTCAACATTTAGCCTGGACACTTAGCCAATATTTTCCACAAATAATTGATTGTACAAGGCGATCATCTGCTTATGTGAGCAGAAATGTTCATATGGACATTATCCTGGAATATCAGATTTAGCTTGCGGTAGTATTCAGACAGCCTCATTTGACTTTTCTACCTTTTGGAACTGAAGTGGATTTAATTGGCATTGTTGCCATTTGATGTATACAAGATACTCAGCACTGTGTAGGTGACCCAATAAAGTTAATTTTATTGGCTCACAAAACTTAAGTGTTTTGTGATCCAATGAGCACTGTTCACTGCATAAGAATTCACACTAGTGTTGCTAAGTTTTCAAAATAGCAATAAGGGACAGCTGAAATTAATGACATGCAGGTTTGACGATCATGAAGCAGCTATTAACAAGGTTGTATTCTACTCAAATACCACATGAGAGTACTGATTTCAGTTCACTTAGCCATGTATTTCTCTGCAAAACTAACATAATGTAATATTAACAAAATTCTCTGCAAGAGTCTAACATAAATTACATGATATATTTCTGTCTTTAGGATTTTTAGCATCTCATTTAGTCCATGTAAAAGTAGAAACTTTCCAGCCCTCAAATAGGGGACATCCTTTACAATAAGGGACACCTGTCAGCCCTATTAGGGACAAGCTTTCTGGCCCTCAAATAAGGGACATCCCTTATACTAAGGCATACCTGGCAACCTTAAATAAATACTTGATAGAAGCACCTTTGGCAGCAATTATTGCTGTGAAGCTTTTTGCCTAAGTCTCTCTCAGCTTTTCACACCTGGGTCCTGCAACTTTAGACAATTCTTCTTGGAACAATTGTGCAATGACAGAATGGGACCATTAGTGAACAGCCACTTTTCAGCTTTCATCAGAGACTCTTAGTTGGATAGGAATCTAAACTTTGACTGGGACATTCTAAGACATTCAAGTAACCACTGAATGTTGCTTTGGTTTGCCTTTTTTTTTTTTAACCAAACACTGTCTTCTTGAAAGGAGAACTTCCACCCAGTCCCAGGTCCTGAAACAAGTCTGAAACAAGTTTTCCTCTAGAATTACCTTGTATTTGGCTCCATCCATCTTGCCCTCTACCCTGATCACTTTTCTAGTCTCTGTGAAGGAAAAGTGTTTCCACAACATGATGCTTCACCATGGCTATCATATTCTCAGGGCAATGGACTGCATTTTTCCATAAAGGCCAAAATATTCAGTTTTGTTAATTAGACCGGAGAAACATTTCCAGATGTTTGCTGTGTCTCCCACATGTCTTCTTACAAATTCCAAGCAGGGTTTCTTTCAACAATGGCTCTTCTTGCCACTCTTCCATGTAACCCATCTTTGTAGAAGATCCAAGTTATAGATGTTATAGATTGATAGTTTTCTCATGTTGTGGCAATGATAATAAAATCGTGGGTGTGTCATCTGGCAACAGCTCCTCTCCTCCAAGCATTTCCCTCACCTGTTTTCCCTGCTGTTGCTTCAGTTGATTACCAGTCACCTTGCAAGACTTAAAAATGTGGTTGTAGCTGCTTCCTCACTTACTCTGTAGACAACTGCCTGCCCAAGCAACACCCTCACCCATCCAGTGAAAAGAAAGGAAAACAAGGGCAATATTGTGACAGCCCACCTCCTCCCTTCTACACTGCTGTGTGTAGCTGTCCACTTTGTGTTCATGGCTCTGGGGCTGGATGATGAGGAAGACTGGCTGGAGTCAAAACTCGCACTTTGAAATCCAACTCACCTATGCCTCCACATTTGGCAGGAGGTGCCAGCACAGGGTACCCTCATCTCTTCCCCTTGGATGAACAGGGGTTGCACTTCCTCTACATCTCCTCATCTCACTAGCAATGTGGTAAGGGCCCCTTTGCTTCTGCCTCAGGCATCAGGAAAGCTTGGGCTGGGTCTGGGTGGAATAAAAGAAGATGGGTAGATAAGGGCATGGCAAAACATACATAAGAATATCTGTTTGGATCAGGGGGTAGGATGGTGGAGAGAATAGATCCTCTCCCACAAAGAAGGTGGGGTGAAAAGCCATCAGTAGATGTAAAGGTGGGAACAGTCTATCATGGTACATCATAAAAAGAAGGAAAACATTTTATCCAAGTACTATGGCTAGTTAAATGAGAATGAAGAAAAACAAGATACCATATTGCAGTATGACTTGAAAATAAGTTGTGGAACAATGAGGAGGGGGGGCTTTAAGAGGTACCCATATGAATCTCCATCCCTTAAACATCATTTCTCATGCTTATGATGTTCTATAACTGTTTATTTAATTCAAATAAATTCCTTTTCCATTTCTAAAGAGCAGCCTGAGTTGGAATTAATGGTCACACAGGTGAACAGGTCCTTGCCCAGAATAACTCCATTTCTTTCTGTAAAGTGGAAAATCTGTAGTTACGATGTCCCGGCTTGGGGAAGGGTAACAGCAGTGTCACTAGAGTTGGTTTAGTTAGCATAGTGCTCATGCAGGCTGGCCACCTGTGAAAGAAGTTAGCCTTTTACCTAGCCAATACTTCAGCTGTACTCTGCCTGTATACAGTATGTATCATGTCAGTTATCACAGAAGAACATCCTTATTTATTGAATCCAAACTGACATTTAAAAATAACCTATTTAAGGTAAAAAGGAGCCAAAATCTTTCTTCTAAATATGCCACCTGAATTAGATAAGTTGTTAATGAAGTACTGGAGGATGATACTATATATGGTTACGGTGGCTAGAATTGTATATGCCAGATATTGGAAGAACAGTGTTATTCCAGAAACAGATGAATGGCTAATCAAACTCATGGAATTTTTGATACTAGATAATTTAACTCTAGCATTAAGGAGAGGAGTACAAGGGAAAAATGAAAGAGAATGGGCTCCAAAAACTATTTGAAACAAAAGCTGAGTACTTTTGATATTTCTAGACTGGGATAAGCGAAATTTGGTAAAATAAAGAGCTATACTATTTAGAGTAATGGCAATGAGGACTTAAAAATAAGTGAGGATCGTGTAATGTTAGAGACTTGAAAGTTTCTTCTGAATTGTAGTCAAGCCATCATTGTCAATTACAGACACAGAGGAAACATTTAAGCTGACAATTATCAACCAAGCAAGGGAATGTAGGAAGCTGAAATTGTACATTTAGAATATAGATAAGGATCGATTTGAGGAAATGCCTAAGTCTTTTCAAGAAAGTAATACTGTAAGAGTAAGAATGGTAATAGTAATAAAAAATATGAAATGAATGTAAATAGATCCTCATCTATACTGTATTATATCAGAAAATAGGGATACTAATATAACTGTATTTTAGGAAATTGTGAAACACAAAATATTGCTGTTATTTATTTATAGGTATCGATTATTTAAATAAAAAGTATAATAAAAAAATTTAAAAAAGTAAAAAGAAGGAGTAGGGGAGAAGGAATGTAACAGCATCTTTAAGATAAATTGATTTTTAGCTCATGCTAAAATGAAAACCAATTAATCTTAAGGTGTTGCTAACCTTAACCTTCCCTTCCCTTCCTCCTTTTTATGCTGCAAGAGACTAACACAGCTCATTCTTTGAAAACTACTATTTAAAGTAAAGAGATTTAAGTTTATTTCTTTGTCTATTGAACAGCAGCTAATAAAGATTCAAACTCTGAAAGCATAAGATATATTTTAAAATGCTGTGTTAAATGTTTGCATTTTTCTTGCATACCAATCGTAGTTTGAGAGTTTATTTTTGTGTGAGCAATCTTGTGAGGGTTTGCCCTAAAAGGAAGGATAGATGTTCCTGAATGAATAGATAGAGAGATAATAAATAGCTAGCAAGCTAGATATCTGTTGTGCTAATGAAATCAAAGTTACAGCATTGCTCAGACATTGGCTCTGTGTTTGTTGTGGTATCCATGGTTTGTTTGCTTTTCCAATTAATATTTAATTCAAGTTCATTACCTTGTTTATAGTGTGAGGGTTAAAGGAATTCAGAGACTGGGGGACTATGAGGAAATATAATTCTTCTCACATTTAAAAAAAAAAGTAAGAGCTAACTATGAAGCATAAGCAATAATACAGTGACTTTGTTTATAATAAACACTTTAAAAGACTGATATTTTCTCTCATAAATACTCTAAGTAGGGTGATCTATGAGATTTCTAATTTATTCTTGTTTAAAATTTAACCATGCTTTTTTTTAAAGCATATCAATTTTGTTAATACCATGTAATTAAAACATGTCAGTGCACAGCAAGTTTTAGTCTAAATTAATGACTATGAGAATTATTTTAATTAAATAACCAATTATAGAAAAATCGCAAGCATGAGAGCTGACATTTAAATGAATTTCATTTAAATTGCTTCTTAACATTGTTCCATCTAGGACACTAATGCAAAATGAACTATTGTATCAACATAGATTATCACTATTTTTTGCATGCACATAATGTATTCATAGTCAATCACTGGAACAAAGCGGAATATTTTTGTATTGATCTGAAGCTTCTATTAACAAAATACAACAAAGTGAGCTAAATAGGAGCAGAAAAACATCATAATTCTCCTATCCTTCCTCCTGCATTTTCATTACTTTAATATGCCCTTCAGTGTTTGTTTCCTCTGCTCTGTTTAAATCTGTGTCTTTGGCATGATTCAGAATGAATAATGAAATGGTTACTGTTACCTGGAGAATCAATTTGAGTGGGTGGGAAACGGCCTCATGGAAAAATCATATCTTCTCTTTTTTGCTTCTATTGCTTTTTTCAACTATTAGTTTTGTGTTTCTTTCACAAATTACAATAGGAAATGGTATTTTGTCCTGTTGTTGGTGAAAAATAAAATGAGGACTGTAAAAATGGACTAGGCCAAATAAGCTGCATGATGGTATCTGTCTTGCATGTCCTTGTTAGTATGTCACATTGTCCCAGCCTAGTTAATGCTTACCTGGACCTGTGTGACAAACATCACTGCTGGGGAGGGTAACCATTTGATGGTCTCCATAATGGAGACCAGGAAGTTGGTGATTCACACCTTGTACCAGATCACAGGGCTGGAGGCAAGTAAGCCTCATCACCCTTTCATGTTCCCTCATGTCCCATTAGGCAGCGAAGAAGCCTACCTTTGAGGATAATCTGGGATTCAGGCTCACAGTTCTAGGGCCTGGCAGCTTGGATGGGAGTCCCTGGGATACCTTCCAACTAAGCTGGACCAGGAACCATCGCACAATATTTGGATTGTCCTCAGGGCTTAAGGAGGAGGTTATCATGGAGTTGACACTTGGGCCTCAGCCAACAAGCCAACACAACCTAAATAGGTTAAGTCTAATAAAGTGCTCTTTATTTAACCTGATGTTCTAAGTTTGGCTTTGTTATTTCATGGTTGATCATCAAAAGACATTTCCCAAAAGTAAAGCCATGGGTGCAATAAATCTATTGGAAGCTGAAGCCAGGTGCAACAAATCAATTGGAAGCTGAAGCTAACACACAGATACTGTAGCCTGATTAGAATGCAGCTGAGATAGGCAGTGGTGCAGTCGTATTTTTTAAAGTCCAGGTAGCCATCTTAGCAGAGATCCAGCACAGTGTGGTGGTTTGAGCATTGGACTATGATACTGGAGACCAGGAATCAATACCATGGAAACCCACTGGGTGACCTTGGACATGTCACATGCTCTAAGATCCAGGAAACCCTGTGATAGGTCCACCTTAGGGTTTCCATAAGTCAGAAAAGCCACACAACAACAAATCCTCATAGCAATTCCCTTTGCCACACTCCCAAGGAAAGTTCACAAATGCAGGCAGCTGTGTTGATCTTTATTAACAAACCAGTTGCTTTTTGTACCAGCCAAATCTAGAAGAAAGCCCATTCCAGATCAAGCCACCCCCGTATGTTTTGCATTACAATATGGATAGCTCACACTAATATACTGCTGATGAGAAAATACATCCAAACACAGTTTGTCAATTGAGACATCAGACCCAACCAGAATTAAGTTACTTTTGCCATTGTTCGGTGTGATATTTGGTTTGTGCAATTGTTTTCCTTTTGCAAAAGATTTCAGACATGGGCAAGAAGAAGGAAAGAGGAAGGATTGTAAGAAGTCCTTTTCAATGAACCTTTGTTTTTGCATCTTGTTATGCCCCTAAAAGCACTGGAAGTATGTTTCAGTACTGCTTGCTGATGCCAAGTATAAAAAGGCAGATATAGGTCCTCTAGTGTGGGTAGTATATAGAGCTGAGAGTTGCCTTACTAGTGTATAGACAGATAGAGAACTCTGGTTCTCCAGATGTTGTTAAATACCATCTCTCATTAACCTTTAGGACTACCGATACTGGTTAGGGGTAACAGGCTTCAACAACATCTGAAGGGATGCACATATTCTACTTCCTTTCATATTGAATGTTTGAAGACATGTGTCTTTCCTTCATATTTTATGTGCATATAGCAAATGCTTGTCAAACCCTGATGGGCATGCAGTGCTGACTGAAGTAAGAAATAGTTCTTTCCCCGCGGATCCCACACAAAAGGTGTGAAAAGGGGACATTTCTGATCTGCTCCTGAAAGTTCCCCTTCTCTCAAATGATCTTTTGTGCTTTAAAGCAGAACAACAACAACGAGTCTCCTTGCATTTTCTTTTCATTGATTAACCAGTAATGTTATGTATAAATAATGTATCTGACAGTATGGCAGTCCACTTGGGATATTACGGCATTTACTACAAAATAGGATGCAACATGCAACTGAGCAACAAGAGCAAATTAAGCATCTTTCCATGGTAACTTTAGCATTTTTATTAGGTGATAAACATCACAGGGAGGGGATAAGGAGAGCAAATGTAGATATTTTTCAATAATATTAACCTTAATCTAGTATTATCTACAGGAACAACATAATATTTTATATTCTTTAAACCATATTGTAGAAGTCTACTCAAAACAGAACAATGCCCGTTATGCACTATTTCCTTGGATGCCTCCCTGGAGACTGGTAGCAGTGTCAGTCCCCTGGCAGAGGAAATATTTTTAAATATTAAATTTTTGTATGCCCTTTATTGGCCAAATCTAAAACAACTTAATTAACAGAAAATGCCCATTACTGAGGGTTTGCGTTTCAGTTATATTTCTGCTATGATCAAAACAGTTTCCCCTTGCAGGCCTGGTGAGTTCTAGGCACTCAAACGCAATGTATGCATTGTGAGTGGCCTAAATAGTAGTGGCCTACACAGAGAGTCTACTACACCAGAATCTATTTATTTTGAAATACTGAGTTCAGTGTGGTGCAGAATCCATCAGATGTCAAGGAAATAGTCTCATACAGCAGTTGTCCAATGATATAGTGGTAAATTCTGAAGCATGGATGCTCCCAATGTCAGTCCCCTCATGCACCTCCTCCTGAGAAAGTAAAAGGTGCATGCATCTGTGCCAGTCCATTCAACAAACCAGTTCTAGCATTTCTGTCCACTAAGAGATGGTGTTGATAATACTATTGTGTCTTCATTGCCCTTTCATGACCAAACCACCATGTTGCTGAACCTCATGAAGAACTTCCTGATGGTCAGAGCTGTCCGGCAGTAGAATATGCTGCCTCAGAGTGTGGTGGAGTCTCTTTCTTTGGAAGTGTTTAAGCAGAGGCTGGATGGCCATCTGTTGGGAATACTTTGATGTATGTTTCTGCATAGCAGGGGGTTGCACTGGATGGCCTCTGTTGTTACTGCCCTGGCTAGCCCGAGCTTGTGAGATATAAAGATATCTTTTGACATCAATAATTCGGCCTCCTTTACCCATTCCTCTCCACGTGCTTGTGAGGTCCCCCGGACAAGCTCGCACGCAGGCTCGGCCGATAATCGCCGTAATATTCTGAAACAATACAGGCAGGCCAGAAATAGCTGACTCACAGCTTCAGGAGACCTCAAGGCAAGTACCTCAATTATGTATGCACACAACTTTCAAAAGATCCTCTGCCCCGCGCTGGCAGCTTGATGATCGGACTATACAGCGCTCAAGCATTCCGTATTTGCATACTGGCTACCCTATTGACAATTTGGCTATAATTCAGTCATTCAAATTCTGACCTTTCGGAGGCTTTGTCTCCAGCCCCAAATCCATTGTTTTCCCCAAGTCCTAACTAGCCTGCGGTCACAATTTTCCCTATAAGAACCCCTGACTTTGAGTGCTTCCTTGGATTGCTCTTGGCTTCCATCCCGCCTTGCTGTCGCTTTGTCCAGTGAGCCTTTCCCTCAGCTCCACGTGCTGAGATCTACGCTCCCCAGCTTCTCCGCTTCCAACCGGGCTTCAGGACAGGTGGAGTATTACCCAAACCAACAATTCCTCTAAAAATCCCTCTATCCCACTCCAACCTTTATTTCTTTAGTTATCTGTGTGAGTGTGCTGCATACACTGTTTGATTGTATTTTTAATAAAACAACTTTTGTTATTTCAACTTCTGCGTGCTCCTTGACTCGGCCTGACCCTGTAAACATAGGGTTCAAGATCTCCCTGCGTTACCCTGCCTCTCGCATTGCTAGGCTGTGCTCTTGGCTAATTTTCCCAACTTATATAATTGAGAGCACATTTAGGTGTCCCTCTTGGGACTCCCAGAAATCAGGGTAACACTGTGGTCTCTTCCAACTCTATAATTCTGTGATTCTGTTGCAACATTTCCGTTACAACGGGGGTAACTCACAACAGTATATTGCTGTTGGGAAAGCACATTTCCCCACCCTTCCTGCAATTACTGTAGGGATTGCCACTATGCTCAGAGGGAACAGGGGAGCCTAATGTGGTAGCAGGAGATGCCATCATCCTTGCTGATGTAACCATCAAAAAATCCGAGAGCTCTGACCCTGTGATCCATGGTTCTACTATACCACTGCTTATCACTGTATCCCTGGTGCTAAAAACACAGTGGGCAGACTAGAGTGATTTCCAGAGTGAGAGATGTGACCTGCTTTACTTCAGTCAGTGAATCTTTATGTGAGGACATAGAGTGTCATCCGCAAATTGCTAATAGAGCACACAGGCATGGATAGGGTGCTGAGATTCCCTGGGATGTTGGTTAATAGGGGGAAGATTGCATCCATGCACCCATCTGAATATGAGATACATTGGTCAAAATAGATGCATACCTATGGATACTCTTTCTTAAGACACAGCAGCCTTGCCATGGAGCATGAGAGATGATATAGGGACTGTTGTACTGTGATATATTGCTTCTTTCATCCATAGGATTCAGTACCCAAAGTACTCACATTACTGTTCTCCCTCCACATTTGCAGGTTTGACCTTCACAAATCTGATTATTCACAAGGTGTGTGCATGCCTTCCTCCTTGCATTTTGCTGGGTGCAGAGAAGGCAGGCAAGTGTCAGGACAAAATGCAAGGAAATGGTTGGGATGCATGTGTGCACCTTCCTTCTCCTCTCTGGAGCTCCCTTCTCCCCTTCCTTTGCCTCTGGCCTCAGCGCACAAAAGACAAGTGAGGGGGAGGGGGGATCCCCAGAAGAGAATAAGAGGGGGATCATGGGGAGTGAGGTTGTTATTCAGTTTTTCTATTTTCGTGAGGTTTCTGTACTCTGAATCCTAGCGAAAGTGAGAGGCCACTATATACACAATCAAGGTAAAAGGTCTAAGTAGATCCATTCCACTTCCCCAGATCCAATATATCCTATTGGCCACCCCATCACTTGAGATGAAAATGCTAGTGTGTGTTCCCTCTGAACAGATGTCTAGAGAAGAACAACATGGCAGGGGATCCTATAATAAATAATTTTAAATAGGCAAGTGTGCATGTGTCCATGTGTCATGTGGAAGAGTGCATATATTCTGTGCACACATTACTTGCTGGCTTTATGTGCTTTTAAACTGAGATTTCTAAATGGTTTTAATTGTATAGACAGTTTGTTGTTGTTGACTGCCATCAAATCAACCTCGATTTATGGTGATCCTTCAACTTATGGAGAGGTCTCCCAGTCACTCTATCATCAAAATCACTGCTCAGGTCTTATAGACTCAGGGCCACGACTTCCTTGATTGAGTCTATCCATCTGCAATGAGGCCTTCTGTTACCCCAAAACATGGGTGACTCAGGGGTCCACCCATGATACCAGTACCTCCATCCAAAGGTGGGGAATTATTAATTCAAATTAGGAAGCTTGCAAGTGGGAGGTAACCTAACGAGATCTTTGACACCAATGTTTATGGCGTCTTCTGCAGGGAAGAACCAGCCAGAGATTCAAAAGTAAAGTAAAATGTATTTTATTGGGAGAATTAACAATCAAACGCAAGATGCAAGCACTCACACAATCACACAAGGTTAGCCAAAGGAAAAGGGAAGAAAGGTTGATAGTGAAGTTCAGGGTTTGGGTGATAATTACCAATCCAGAAGAGCAGTGAAGAAACAGCAATGTGATTTAAACTTGCATTAAAGGACAGTTCAAATCAGAGTTCGAGTGACATAGTGAAGTTCAGCATTTGAGGTATTGTGCCTGGCTGCTCAAAACCAGGGGGGCTTATACCCGGCTTCTATCTGGGGGAAATGAGTGTAGTCTTGGTTTTCCATATTCATTGACAAATATTAGTTAGAACTAGAGTAAATTCTGTCTCTATAGCCTGAAGCAGCTTTATTAGAATGCTATTTGTTTCTGGTGATTTATTTCTCTCAACTGCTCTGAGTGTAGCTTTCACTTTAGTTTCTAAAACTGTAGGTTCATCTTCAAATGGTTCTTCCTTGAATGAATCTGTCATCCTTTTGTCTCTTTTATATAGCACTATAGTGTATTGTTTTCACTGGCTTTTTATTTCTCATTGCTCATGTAATGTGCTCCCTTGCTGGCTGTACAGTGTTTCCATGTCCATTTGATATCTTAGATCTTGTGGAAGAAGTCTCTTGTTCTTCCTTTTTTGTTGTCATTTTCTGTTTCTTTGCATAGTAGTTCTCCTTGTCCCTGCAAAAAAAGTCACTAAACAATTTCATTTAGGGTTCTGACTCTATCTCTGTTACCTTTCACTTTTGTTTCTTGTCTGTCCTTAACTGGTTGAAGAGTTTAATCTGTCAGTAATTGAGACTCCTCTTTCTTTTTGGCTACAAATAGTGTCTTCTTGCATCCCTTTCTGCAAATGTATCTGGTTTCAGTCCAGAGTTTTCCTGGCTCCTGGTCAATTAGGCTTAATAGTGCACATCTATTTTTTAAAAAATTATCTTTAAATTCTATAGGATGTTCCTCAGATTGTATTTTGGCACAGTTATTGGCTTCATGTTCTTTTTTAGCTGTATTCTAATTTTTGAAATTAGAAATCATGTTCTGAGCCACACATTTGTACTTGGTCTTGTTTTTACAGCAAGAATGGAGATTTTCCATCTTCTGCTTCCAATTATGCAGTCTATTTGATTTCTGTATTGGCCATCAGGTGATGTCCACGTGTACAGTTACCTCTCTGATTCCTTGAAGAATGTATTTGTGATGAACAAACTGTTGGCCCCACAAAATTCATTCGCTCTCCTGCTTCATTTCTTGATCTAGTCCAAATTTTCCTGCAACCTTTGAGCCTACTCTGTTTCCTACTTTTGTTTTCCAGTGCCCTATGATTAAGAAGAAGCCTTCGTTTTGGTATGTGGACAATTTTCTCTTGGGCTCCACTATGGAATCTTTCCATTTGTTTTTCTTCTGCCTCTATAGTGGGAACATAAATTTGGATTATGGTTATATTGATGAGTTTTCCCGAAGTCTTATTGATATGATTCAGTCAGGCTTTGCATTATATCCTTTGACTGCTTTTGCTACATCTCGCCTCACTATTAATGACAGTCCATTTCTTCTTAGATGTTTATTTCCTGAGTAAAATACTGGGCAATTATCTGACTCAAAATGTCCCATTCCTGTTCACTTTAGCTTACTTACCCCAAGTATAGCAATGTTTATACATTCCATTTATTGTTTTACTATGGCTAGCTTCCCCTGATTCATGGTCCTCATATTCCATGTTCCCATAATATGCTTTTTGCAACTTCCAATTTTCCTTTCACCTCTGAGCCTGTCAACAGCTGAATGGGCATTTGGCTTGAATCCAGTTGCATTATTAGCCACAGCATTACTCATAGTTGTCATCTACTGTGCCCCAGTAGCCTGCTGAATGCCTTCCAATCTGGAAGTGTCATCTTCTAGTACTATATCTTGTTTCATTCTGGATTGTCTCATCATAGGGTTTTCACAGTAAAGACATTCAAAAGGGATTTACTGTGCCTCCTTCTATGCAGTACTTTAGCTATGGTGCCACTGCCATTGTCTCTGAGAGATCATCTACCAGTGTCACCTCCCACTACTGCTGCTGCCCAATAGCTGTTTGGCACATTTAGTCTGTCTCCTCCGCAAAAGCCTGTATGAACTGGGAGACTCTACCAGCAGCAGTGCTGTCATCATCATAGCCTAGTGCCTCACAAGAGTCCCTCACAATCCCACCACCATGGAAAGGTAGTGGCATGGTGGTAGTGCTACAGTTCAATGCCATTTCAAACATAAGTTTTGTACATGTTTATTTACATATGGTTTTTACTTGTATTTCTTTTCCGCTGGTAAGCCATGAGTCCCAACTTTGGAGGAAAATCAGGATATTAAAACAAGTAATACAATACAGTACCACATACAGAATTTCCAATGGATATATAGTATCTATGATTTATATAATGCATGGCTAGGTAACTACAGACTTGTAGGCCACACGTGACTTCTGGGACCCCTATATATGGTCTATGACCTTTCTTTGGCCTTCACAAAAAGTGAAAGTTGGAGTCAATGGGACACTTTTTTCAAGCCCAACTGCAGTCTACAGGAGGAGTCAAAGCCAGAGAAAAATGAGTTATCCTCTTACATGGACTCCATATCCACAGTATGTCCTCTACAGGACAATTAGACTGGAAAGGAATTCCATTGACTCACATGGGAGGTTCATTTCAAGCTTAGCTGAGGCTTCCCATCACTAGCATGCAGCCTACCATAATGTAATGAAGCCCTTAGAATGAAAAGGGATCTCTAACCCAGATCCAGAATATGTATCTGCAAAGAAATTAATAGTTATTAATGTTTTTGGCATTATTATACCAATGAAATTTTCAGCACTGGGCAGAATAAGCAAACAAGAAATTCCAGCTGCAAGAAGTTTATGATTCCAGTATTGACAGACTAGTTGACAGTGAAGGGAGTTTAGAATGACAGACACAGGGCAACAGAGAGAGAGAATAAGAAGAATTGTTTGCATGATTTGTGGTGATGGAAAAAAAACTTGTATGTATTATTTTTCTTCTGAAAAAAATCTCTTCTCTTGTTGAACAAATTAGGCAGTAATCTTGATAAATGCTTTCTGACTCCTCACTAAACCATTCTGAGTACAGTGAAGTTCCAACTTTTTGCTCCCACAACTCAGATTAGCTTCTTGGATTTGAAGTAACACTAAAGAGTGACACTTTGTCTTTTCAGTGCTCTCTGCTTCCTGATCACATTGCACTTTCTTATTACTTCAGATCTAAACAATAATTAGTCTAGTATCTGGCCCTATTCATTCGATTTGGTTAAGAGAGCTGCTACTGTCAAGGTAATTCCCAAGAGTAAAAAAGGGATCACTTCACCCTTGTTCCTGTTCTGTGGTTCTGCTAGGGACTTTGACCCTAATTTCCTCTTTCAGGCTAATTACAAAAGAAATGAGAAACCGATTTGGTGTATCCAAAAACAATAGCTATTAGTCAAACACAGGCCATCTTCCTTACAGCTACACGAGAACGGTTAATTATCAAATGTAACTTACACCACTATGCACTTCTTTAATAGGGCCATAGAGCAGCATCACATTTCCTAAGAAACATCTCAGTTTTCTAAAGAAAGAAGACATTTTGTGACACGTTGAACATCACCCATTCTTCCAATGGGAACTTAAAAAAAAAAAGTACTGCTGCTCCAATTCACATATTCCACTTTTTATACTTAATAGAACTGTTGGGAGAAATGTATGTAAAAGAGAAATGAAATATGAAAACTTTGGAAAGGAAGATGCACTGGAGGTATGTGTATATGCAACTTAAGTATACACTTCTACCCACTGCATAGGATTCTTTGAGATCTTAGAATCACATCCACAATTGACACATATTCAAAGAGATCCAATAAGCATACTGGTGGATGGATGGCTTCCTTTTCCCCACTTCCTGGATGCACAAAGCAGCAGGGGGGTACTCACAGACACAGTTCTATTCTCTCGGCTACAAAACAGCAGCAGGGGTGTTCCTGGACATATTCTGACTGCCTTTGCAGAAGGAAAAACAGCCTCCACCTCAGTATAAGCTTCCTCCTTCTTCTTTGGGTGCACAAAGGAATGTGCCCAGCCACTTCCTCACAGGAAATAAATAAATGAAAGATGGAACTGTACTTGTAAATCCTCCCTGCCCCCATTTTTGTGCACCACGAACATCTCTGCTTTTGGGCATAATTACATGTCGTATGCTCAAGGCAAACATCATTTTGCAAGGAGGTACAGAATACTAGCTTCCACAACATCAAAAAAGAAAGGAAGGGAGGGAGGGAGGGAGGGAGTCAGGCAGACATACAGATATGTAATCAGGCATTACTCCAAAGTATACTACTGAAAGGATTCTGCCCACTGTTTGTTTGGAGTTATCTTAACTTTTCTTGTAACCATGATCTTTAGGCAAGAAGCAAAAGCACTCAGATCGTGTGTGGTGCAATGGGTTTGCAGCCATGCATATTTGGCAAAATCCCAGATTATACTCCTGGAAAAGGAAATACCTAAAAAAATCCCATACTTTGCAACATTTGAAAGTTTCTTTTCAGTATTAAGTCCTAAGTCTGCTTAGAAATCATTTTAGAGGAGCAAAATCATTGGCTAGAATCCTATCAGTACCTCCATCAGGACAGGAGATTTCCAAACTAGCCTTTCCAGACTGCTTTTAGTTCATAGAAACCTCCACCACACAGACACACACACACACACACACACACACACTGGAAGGCAGGCACTGGAGAAATGGGCTATTCAGAGCCAGCAGCCTTCTTCTCATGACAACGACAAATATAACTTTCTTCCTTTGCTGCTGCTGCTGCATGTGGTTATCATTGTGTGCTTTCAAGTCCTTTCTGACTTATAGAGACCCTATCATGGTTTTTTCTCTGCAGAATTTGTTCAGAAAAGGGTTGCCCTTGCCTTCCTCTGAGACTGAAGCCCTTTCCGCAACTCACCTATTTTCGGCACTGGGGTGCGGTGCTCGCGCAAGCAGCCTCCGGAGAGAGGCTCTTGCTTCCCTGCTTGTTCGGCTCCGCAAGAGCTTTCTGCTCACGTGAGAGCCCTGCCTCTTCCTTTCGCAGTGCAGCCTGGGACCTTCCCAGGCTTCACTAAGACAGGAAGCATGACTGGCCTGGCTCCCGAGGCTCCGCACACAAGGTAAGTGCGTGTGGAGCCCCAGAGTGATGCGCGGCCATGCAGCATTTTCGGCTTCAAGCCAAAAATGAAAAAATGCGTGCACAGTCTGTGTCAGGCCCTGGAGCTTCACACAAATGTGAGTGCGTTGTGTGGACCACTCCTCACACTTGCGCGACGCTCAAAGGGCCCTTTCACATTGAAAATGCCATGTGAAAAGGGCCTGAGAGTGTGTGACTTGTCCAAGGTCACTCAGTAGGTTCCCATGACTGAGCTGGGATTTGAACTTTGGCTTCTCACTGTCCTTGTCTGACACTCAAACCGCTACACCACATTGGCCCTACTGCTGTGTGACCTAAATAAAAAAAATGCAACAAAAATCATAATTAACCATTGCACTAGTATAGAAGGCCAATAAGATTCCAGCTTTTTATCTTGAACATTTCTATTAATCATTCTAAGATATACTGTATCTTAACCCCTAATTGTTTTTTAGCTTTTCCAATTCTTTTGGGGGAAAGTCTGTTTTTTGTGTAACATAGTCCATATTTTAAAATGTATTCTACCCACTCCAACATATTTTCATCCAAATCTTTTGACCATTAATAGCTAGGGAGCAAAATTAGATCACAGGTTAATTGTTATATGTATGTGTATAGCAATAGGGTCATTAAGTGGCCGTGAATTCCTCAAAAGGAATAAGACTGAAATTTTTGGAGAACAAATCCCAAAATTCCTCCAGCCATAAGCTCTGCTCTAGGCTTCAGTTCAACACATAATGCCCTTAATCCTACCAAAATCAATGTATTTAAAGAGAGGACAATTAATTCTGCTTTTCACTATGTCTGTTAGTATATTCTGGGTAATAATGCTTTATCGAAGCCACAGTAAATCATGTGCCTTTATATACAAAAGAAATAATTCATTCATGGTTGCAATTATGTTTCACTTCTATAGACAATCCTACTTTTATTCTTTTTCAAACATCATACTATCCCATATCATATCATGCAATTCTCTTTGTTTCTTAGTTGACTTTCTAGTACCTGGGTCAAGCTCTTTTAAAGCCTAATATCCACCTCAGGAAGATGAGAAATGCTTCTAAGGTACAAACTAAGAGGATGTAATGCCAAATGGAAGTTGTTTACATGCAGCAAATAGCAGCAGACTTCAACCATAATAAAAAGCTATCAATTAATTTTGTTGTAACTGTATGCACCTGTGAACAACTGTTTAATTAAAGAAGCAAACAGAAATCTCTCACAATAATGCTTCAAATTACTTGCATTTATGTGACTCAATTAGCTGGAGTGGATAAATACAACTGGAAGGCTGCCATGTGGACGTTCAGAATAAAGAAAAGACACAACTGGGGAGACACAAAGCAATGAAGAAGATACAGACTGACAGACATGAATGGTTCTCTAACATCTTCCTCATACAAGCTGAGCAGTGGGAAAATAAATGTTTAGGGTGGAGCACAGCTTATGTATCAACTGCAAGGTATCAACCAGTGGCACAAGTAGTGTGATTTGCATAAGAAGAGACTAAAGCGGACTCTCCCAAGTTCAACCCAATACATTTTGCACCTAACATGAAGACTAAGATGACATCCATTCTGATCCATGAACAAAAGCCATCTGAACACATTGCATACAGGTCTCTCTTCTAGCACGTTGCTGCTGCCTTGCAGCATCCATCTCCTAAGGCTACAACTACCCTCTGTCTAATGACCCTGTACACAATTCTTTGAAAGAAACCCACCAGACCTACACAGGGCATAACACAACAGCAAAGGAGTTACACAGTCCAGGACTGGACTCATTAAGATCTGCCATAAACAAACAGTCCCGCTGCCCATACACTTTATTTATCTGTCAATGTCATTTCTTGGGGTTCTCCATCAGCTGAGGTAAGAGACAAAGTGATGTGCAAGAAAGTATCTCCTATGCATGGATATTTGCCCCATGATACAGAATTCTGGTTTCCCAGGGTTCTTGAATTGCAAGGAAAGTCTCCAGAGACAAATGAGGTTCCTTTCTGCGCATAGTTAGAAAAACAGTAACTTGGACCAGACTTAGCTATTTCTTCATCAGTAAACTTACAAATTTGCCTGAAGAGAACTATAGACTCTCTTAGATCTGGTCACCCAGTCACATGGCCAGTGAGTGGTGTGCCTAGGGAAAAACTCACAAGATTGGTGTGCAGCTGGAAGGCCCTTCTGCTTCTTGGATCCAAGCAACTCAACCAATGACAGGCTTTTAAGGGCACAGAAGGTCATTAATCTGTTTGCCTTTTGGCCAGTGACCAGCTCAGCCACTTATTTCTAGGGATTTTGTCACTACCCCAAGATTAAATTATCTCATCTTTTCTACTCACAGAATTATAGCTAGAAATGTAGCGTTGGAAGTCATCCCAAGGATCTTCTAGTCAAACCCCCTGCCAATGAAGGAATCCACACCTTAAACCTTCACTGATAGATAGTCATTAACTTCTGCTTAAAAAAAAAAAAGAACTCCAAAGAAAGAGAGTCCATCACATTCTAAAGTAGTTTGTTCTATGGTTGAACAGCTCTTACAGTCAAGAAATACTTCCAAAGATTTACTTAGACTCTGTTTTCTTATCTTCTGGAGCAGCAGAAAACAAACATACTTCATCTTCCTCATGATGGCTCATTAGATATTTGAAAATGAAGATTTCAACATGAATTTATCCAAGGTAGTCCACAACTGATTCAACACACCTTGAATGAAGCTTGAATTAAGCCCTTGTGATTTCTGTCAGCTGAAGTGGGCTGATCCTATGCTGACTCAAAGAAAACACTAGAATGTAATATCTAGAAACCCATAATAAACTGAAACTAAGCCCTTCTCTTACCATCTTTTCACCATGAAGCCCTGATGGGGCTGAGTTTCTATTTGTTTTTATCAACTCCTTTTTCTTTTCACTTTTTAGATTTAAGCCCACTAATTTTGTTCATCCCCAATTGTAATGCCAAGAATCCTGGAAAGAATTTCTTTTAAGAGTGAATAACTCCATTCTAACTTTGACAATAGCTAATGGGGCTTTGACAAAAGGCAAGGTCAGCTTGGCTGTTTGCATGATGTTCTGTTTTCAGAACACATCCATTCCACAAAGACATTTCCCTACCATTCTTACTCTTCTTCTTTAGATGAACAAAGAAAGAAGAAAACAAAAAAATAAAATAAAACTTTGATGCAGTGTCAAGCTGTGATGGGATAAGTTTTGTGCTTTCCTTTTTTTTGATGTCTTGCATTGCTTTACTCGTCTTTATTATTTAAATGTCTTGTTAGAATTTCTATGAGGAGCTGAAGTACAGGGGAAATACCCAAATTGCTTGTAATACAGCCTGCACTTTGGAGTTTGCTACTCCCAATATTACTTTTTGATTCATGTGGCAGATCTTTGGTTTTGAAGTTTCGATGCAGGTGCTTGAAACTGGAGTCGAATGAGCGCTGTTATTTTCATTGTTTGGAAAACAAAAATGTACCTCTGATAATTTTTGTCTTTGATTACCACCTCTTCAAAGGGTTTTTAAGCAGCATGAAAGCCTTTGAAATTTTCCGAATGAAAGAGACATGAGAGTTATTCTGTATGCACCAGATAAACAGATGTCTCAGCTTTCAAACTAAACGTAGAGGATGGAATCACAAGCTTCTTCTGAAATAACTAACTAGGCACACAATGCTCTGCATTTGACTAATGTGCAGCAGGAGAAATAATAATGCCGTGCAACTTTCACTTGTCTAAATATCTTCAGAATAACATTTCTGAGAAGATCATGATAATAGCAAACAAAATATGATAAATTCCAGTGGGGAGGGGGAGAAAAGAGTTTATCCTTAGCTGAGTCTCATTACAAGAACATAAACATACACTTAGAAATGTGGCTGCTTGTAAACAGCTAAGATGTTCCCAACTCTTGACTGCTACCCCAGTACCTGAATCCAATTCTATAATGGATTATTACACTCAGAAAGTTATAAAAGAAATCCAACAGAAAGACTAATGAGAACACTGGGGAGACGGGGAGGCTATGATAAAAATAATATTTGCATGAGTTGGGAACATCACTGTAAATGGAGTCTCGTTGTACCTCCTCTATGTAGTGTGGCTCATCCATTTGGAAGACAGATTATGAAGTAGTGGATGGAGCAACAGTCAAGGACAGTGAAGACCTTTTGAGAGCCAGTGTGGTATAGTGGTTTGAGTGTTGGACAACAACCCTGGAGACCAAGGTTCAGCTCCTCAATCAGCCGTGGAAACCCACTGACCTTGGGTGCATCACACACTTTCAGTCCCAGAAACCTTCATGATAGGTTCACCTTAGGATCACCATAAGTTGGAAATGACTTGATAGCACACAACAACAACAACAACAACAACAACAACAACAGCTAGATGCAGAGGAAGAAGCTATTGTTGAAAGTGGGGAAGAATGCAACCATGCTTTCCACAAAGAAACAAAAAAGCCAATAGAGGACTGTACTTGTAAGATCAGAAAGGTGCGTGGATGCTTCCCCTCTTGTTTATCTGTTCTGTTCCCCCTCTGTGATATAAACAGATACTCAGAATTACTACACTTCCTTCCTCCACCAGTCTGTTTCCAGCTATCTTTATGACATGTAGCAAGTTATCCCAGCATCCTAACTTCCCTGTCTTTGGATGGAGCTCCTACAAGAAAGCATATTTACTTTGTTTCTCCTAAGCCTGTCTCTTTGCTCCTTAATCCAGTCCCACCAAGTGTTCTGCACTCATTGTTTTAATTGTCTCCCTTCCTCCTCTCCTACACACTTCAGTGGCAGTTAAAACAAGAACAAGACAATGTATGGTAAAAGAGTGCCTGCATTCACAAGACTCAGAATGGTCATAAAGGGCCACCAGCATGTCTCCCCCTTCTTTTGAGCCAAGAAATGAGGCAGCTAATACCAGGTATCAAGCTGCACTGAGTGTTGCAGGACAGGAAATACTGAGCACTTTTCAAACTTTCAAGCCAAATGCAGCCCTAAGGGTGGTCTAACCAGCAGCTTCATTATTTTATCCATACTGCTTGAATGGGACTGTAAAATATGGCAATGCTCACACACCCTTGGTGGGTTGCAAGTTGGGTAGACTGGGGAAAGATTATGATAGAGACTTTCTTATAATGAACCATGCTATGAACCATTTGGCCCACAGATCTGAGATGACTCACAGATGTTTCCCAATCAGCCCATGGAGGCCTGTTGAAAAGTCTTTCCCGTTATATAGGCCTATATATAGTTTAGAGACTGAACAAAACTGCTAACTTCAGCAGCTAAATATTCAGTTCTGAATCAGTGCCTCTAGCTGAGTCCCTGGTTTAGTAGCCTTAATGGAGGTGTGGGACAGTTATTTTAATGCAGGTTGTTTGGGGCTGAAAGAAATGTGACATTTTTTCAACTTATTTTTGGGGGATGAGGTAGAAACAGTATTAATGCAATTATTAATGTCATTAATAGTGTTTCTCCCTCCCCCCCCAAAAAAAGTTGACAAAACGGGCTGTAATCTAAACTGTGGTATGGAGAAGTTGGCTTTTAAAACCCCTACTATAATAGTTCTAATGTGGGTCAGGCCCCATTCTTTTCCATGACTGTTTCTGTCATGGTTGGCTGTCACAGTTAACAAGAAAAGTCTCCTTCCCAAGGCAAATAGTAGCCCAATAAATATGTCAATGATGATTGGACCAAAGAAAGAACTGTCACATTTCTTTCAGCCCCAAACAACCTGCATTAAAATAACTGTCCCAGACCTCCATTAAGGCTACTAAACCAGGCCCTAAGCCACAAACTCTGAAGCAAACTCCCAATCACAGGGAAGCTCCAACAAATACAAGGAGATACCTCTTCCAACCTCCCTTTCATGGGAAAGGTCATAGACTGAAGGGGCAAAGTCAGGATGTGACAGGAGGGGCTTTCATGTATATTCATGTTTCCTTCCAGAGCTTGGTTTGCAAATAATTAGCAGCTTGTAATAAATTTGTTTTCCTAGTGATAAAGAGGAATAACACCACATCAAGACTGTGACTTAATAAGGGACTAAACTTCTTTTGCCATGTGAGTGTAATGTGTTAGCTTTTACAAATGAGAGGATGCATTCTTAACTAAGACCCTTTCCACATAAGACGACATGAAGCAGATAGTATCATAGTGTACTGTAGCTAAAGTGGATTCTCTTGAAACGCAGTACAGGTGCCACATTCTGCATCTCTCAACAATAATGAGAATTGAAGTGGAGTGTCTCTTCCACATTGCAGTGTCCTAGTCCGCTCCTGTCGGGGTTACCCTCCATATGTAAGGGATGATGGTATAGTGAGTGACTTTTGGTAGTATTAATATTAGTTCTTTCTCTAATTGGCATCTAGCAAGTATGTACCAGGTGCACATTCCATAGCCTCTGGTTCTCAAAACATTCTCTAGCGAAGGAGATAGCAGCTATGTCATCTTGACCTGTGGCGGGGAAAGAATGTAACCCTTATCTCCCTGTGTGAAGCTGTGCTGCTTAATATTACAGACTGTGTGAATTTTTGGGCACTTCTCTCCTTTGACGTTTGTGTTTCACTGCTCTGCTCGTTTTCAATAAATCTGTTATGCAATTTTATTGATCTGTGCACGAGTCTGATCCTGACGGAAAGGAGAGAAGTCCCAAAATGCATCAATCAACTGATGTTCCTGACAACCCTTCAGAAGAGGACCAGGACTTAGCTGACACTGAAGGAGCTGGTGCCAGTGAATTGCCTCCTGACGCAAAACCCAAAGTCCGGCTGTCTCTACCGTCTGCCACCCCCACTGGTGGCCACACATGGGCCTGGGGAGAGAGGCCAAGGAACACGGTGAGACAATGCAGAAGAGCTGCCAGATGGGACACCTCTGAATGGGAACTGGCGCTCATGGATGAACTACTAAACAAAGAAGAAGAGATGGAGAGAAAAGACGAAGAGATATTGGAACTCAGGGCCCTGATCCACGAAATGCGTGCCATGGGACCAAGGTTGGGCAGAACCCCAGCCAGAGAACAGTAGATTCCGGCCGCAGGACCTCCAGCAGCCATTCCTCCTCCAGATGGCCAACCACCCCAGCCAGTGCAACCAGCGGTTCCCGTTTTATCTCCTGCCGCCCCAAGGAACATCGGTGAGCTAAAGGCTTCATTTAACGGAAGTGGGGAAAAGCTTTCTTTTTTCCTAACCATGGCCTCCATTTATATGCTGGATTATGGGCACCTATTCCAGGATGATGCCTCCAGAATCAGATATATCAGTCAACGAATGAAAGGCTTGGCAGCAGATTGGGTTGCCAATCTATATGATTCCCGAGCCCCAGAGACAGAGAATTTGCAGCTGTTTATGAACCATCTCCACGAGTGCTTTGAGGACCCGCATCTACAAGAAAAAGCTAGATACCAGCTGAAAAAACTGAGACAAGGCCGAAATGATGTAGGAGAGTACTCCAGAGAATTCCGAAACCTGGCTGCAAAAGTTCCCTGGTCTGACGAAGTCTTGAAAGACTTATACAAAGATGGCTTAAACCCTGCAGTGTTGCATGGCTGTTTGACCCAAGGCAACCCCCAGACACTGGTAGGGTGGATTAAACTCGCCACAGAAGTTGAAGGCATAACTCAATCTGTACAACTGACTCGACAAAGGCAAGCCCAGGAACTGGGAACTCGCAGAGCCCCACACAGATCCACATTCCTCAGTAGTGAGGAACGAAACCGGCGGCTCCACCAAGGAACCTGCTTCTCTTGTGGCAAACCTGGACATCTCTCCAGCAACTGCCCTGAAAACAAAGACGCAAGCACAAGCACCTCCAAAGATCCAAGACCTGATACAGCTAAAGGGAAATTCACCCCTTGTAAATCTGACACTCCCAAGCCAAGCTCCAAACGCAACTTCAAAGAAGCAGCTGCAGGAATTTGCCCCGCACAGAAGGACAATGCTTCTTCTTCTTCGGAGCAAGATTCTGAAAGTGGCTGCGAGGATTGGGACACTGCCATCTCAGCAAATGTAAGTACTCGTAAAACTCCACATTTGTTTGCAACTGTAACCTTGGAGGGGAACGATGGCAAACTGCGAATCTATAGAGCATTAATTGATTCTGGATGTTCCAGAAGCCTATTACACCCAGATTTGGCTATGGAACTTGCTGTGCATTATCAACACCTAGAAACCCCTATAAAACTGACTTAAATGGATGGAACCCCAATGTCAGGTGGAGCTATCGGACGGATCTCCACACCCCATCCTTCCAAATTGGCAATCACAAATGTAAAATGTGTTTCCTGGTGCCTAAAGCAGTTCAATTCCAAGTAGTGTTTGGAATTGATTGGCTACGGAAGTACAACCTGAACTGGAAGGCTCGGAAACTGCTGGACAATAAATCTTTGGCTGAAGCTGTGCAGCTCCCAGCACTTTCATTAACCCCTGAAGAGCTCTCACACATCCTGCACACTATCAAGATTTGCAGAAAGCTTTCCATGAACATGAAGCTAATGAGCTGCCCCCCCCATAGGGAGTTCGACTGCAAGTTGACTTTAATTGAAGGTGCAAAACTCCCCAAGCCGAAAATGTACCCCATGGGCTGGCAAGAACTCTCTGCTTTGAAAAAGTTTTTAAATAAGAACTTACAAAGGAAATTGATAAAACCATCCTCAGCCCCCACAGCCAGCCCAGTATTTTTCTGCAAAAGAAAAGACCCAAATGCTGACCCCCATCTGATTGTGAATTACAACCTCATCAATCAGATTATCATGCCAAATTGTTACCCGATTCCTCTTATCCGTACTGTCCTGATTCGTTTGATTCAGGGCACATTTTTCACTAAACTGGATCTCAAAGAAGCTTTCCACAGAATTCAAATGCACCCTGACAGTGAATGGTTAACTACCTTCTCCACGCCTTTGGGAAATTTTCAATGGACTGTTTTGCCTTTTGGATTACAATCTGGGCCCTCAGTTTTTCAAATGTTTCTCAACTCCCTTTTTCACGATTTGTTGTATGAAGGGGTGCTTATTTATTTGGATGATATTTTAATTTATGCTGACTCTTTGGACAAACACATTGCCCTGGTCAGAACTGTATTGCAACGCTTAATCGACAATGGACTTGTTGCCAATTTAAATAAGTGCCAATTTGACACCCAATCCTTCAATTATCTGGGCTATCGCATTTGCAATAACACTCTAAACATGGACCCTGCAAAAATTGAGACCATACTCAATTGGCCGGTCCCCAAAACTCTCAAACAACTTCAACAATTCCTTGGCTTTGCCAACTTTTACCACAACTTCATTGAAGACTTTGCCACCCTTGTGTTGCCTCTTACCGATTTACTTAAGAAGCCTAGGGGTACCAAGGCCACACGTAACAACAGACTTTCTTGGACTCCCGAATGCCAAACTGCTTTTGACGCTCTGAAAGAAAAATTCACTTCAGAGCCATCACTGCTTTTCCCTGACACTTCTAAAGAATTTATTATTCAAACAGATGCTTCAGATTTTGCTATGGGGGCTGTTTTACTACAGCATGACTTTGATAACGCACTAAAACCCTGTCCATTTATTTCAAAAAAATTCTCTGCTCACCAATTAAACTGGCCTATTTGGGAAAAAGAAGTCAAGGCTATTCACTTTGCGTTATCAACCTGGCGCCATTTGCTCGAAGGAACACATCTTCCTTTCCAAGTCTGGACTGACCACCGCAATTTGCAAGCTCTTCAAACAGCCAGAAAGCTTACTCCTAAACAGGCTCGCTGGGCTGAATTTTTTCAATGCTTCCGCTTTAAAAGTGTCTTCAAACCCGGCAAAACTAACACCCTGGCTGACTCTTTATCTCGGCTGCCTTGCCACGAACCCCTCCCCTCTACTGCCTCCTCTGAGAAAACTTTGTTTCCTGCTGATTCTCTCGGATTACAAATCACCACTCACTCGCTTCGTAAAGCACGCCTTTCTGTCTCCAACATCTGCGATACAACTTTGCAAGACCTCATTAAACACTCCTGTCACAATGACCCTTGGCTTTCTTCACACACAGACTCCACCACTTGGGAAAATGACCTCCCTTTCTATGGCTCTAAAATTTATGTCCCTCCTGATGCCCGTCCTGCTATTTTGCATCAATACCATGACACCAAGCCTGCTGGCCACTTTGGATTTCTAAAAACCTTGCACTCCATTCGCAAACTTTTTTGGTGGCCCGGTTTGAACTTTCATGTCCAAACATATATCAAACAATGTGCTACATGCAATTTATGTAAATCTCCCACTTCAAAGCCTCAAGGTTTGTTGCATCCCCTCCCAGTCCCTTCCAAGCCTTGGGAAATTATTGCCTGGGATTTTATTCTTGGTCTCCCTTCTTCCAGTGGTTATCACTGCATATGTGTTATTACTGACCATTTTTCCAAACAATGTCACTTTGTACCTCTTAAAAAAGTACCCACAGCTGAGAAACTCACTGACTTATTTATCGCTCACGTTTGGAGACTCCATGGACTCCCCTCTGCCATCATCTCCAATTGTGACCCGGTTTTCAGTTCCAAATTTTGGACTTCTCTGTTGAAATCTTTAAATATAACTCAAAAACTCAGTAGTTCTTATCACCCACAAACTGATGGCCAAACTGAACATCTGAATTCTTGCCTTGAGCAATTTCTCCATTGCTTTGTTTTCTCTAATCAATCTAACTGGTCCTCCCTGCTCCCTTTCGCAGAGTTTGCCTTTAATTCTGCCTTGCTTTCTTCCTCCAGAAAACCCCCCTTTGAAATTGTTTATGGTTTCAACCCAACTCCTTTTCCCCCCCTCCCTGTCCCCTCCTCTGACTCTCCTCCATCACTCACTGCTTGGATTGACAAGTCTGCATCTGTCTGGCAGAATGTCTCTCAATCTTTAACTGCTGCTAAATCCTCTCACAAAATATTTGCTGATGCTAAACGCTCTCCCAACCCTACTTATCAACTTGGCGACCTAGTCTACCTCTCATCTAAGAACATTTCCTCTTCCTCTCCTTCTAAAAAGCTTGCACCCAAATTCCTTGGTCCCTTTCCTATTAAAAGAGATGTTAACAATGTTTCTTTTGAATTAGAATTGCCTCCTTCTCTTAAAGGTATACATAATGTTTTCCATTCCAGCTTACTCAAGAGGGGCCCTTCCAAACATTCTTCAACACCTGTTCCTGTTCTCCTGCCACACTGAAGCTTGACTCATCTGTAATCCTACATCATTGATTGTTATCTTCTGCTTTTCTTTGTTTTTACTTCTATTGCTTCCAATTTTGTACCTACTGTTATCGATTTCATTTTTTTTTTTACAAAAAAAGGTGGGCAGGATGTCAGGGTTACCCTCCATATGTAGGGGATGATGGTATAGTGAGTGACTTTTGGTAGTATTAATATTAGTTCTTTCTCTAATTGGCATCTAGCAAGTATGTACCAGGTGCACATTCCATAGCCTCTGGTTCTCAAAACATTCTCTAGCGAAGGAGATAGCAGCTATGTCATCTTGACCTGTGGCGGGGAAAGAATGTAACCCTTATCTCCCTGTGTGAAGCTGTGCTGCTTAATATTACAGACTGTGTGAATTTTTGGGCACTTCTCTCCTTTGACGTTTGTGTTTCACTGCTCTGCTTGTTTTCAATAAATCTGTTATGCAATTTTATTGATCTGTGCACGAGTCTGATCCTGACAACTCCCCTCACCTGCTTTTGCCTCATCCCTGATTGGCCTCCTGGCAGTCCCACCATTTTCTTAATGCACAGTAAAGCATATTTAACATTTCCACATTGAGGCAGCATACGGTATATATGCAGACGAGGCGGCGGAAAACTGATTTTTTCAGTAGTTCAAATAATGCATCCTAGCTACACTTTTAGATGGGATGGCTACTGGACAGCTACAATGCGTTGCAGAACCACGTCCTCTGAAATAAATATAACCCGTAGCTGCTACGCTTTAGTGCCGCCATGTGGAAACAGCACAGGACTTTGTTCAAATGCAGGATCATGCTGTTGCCTTCTGCTCTCTGCTAGGTGTTGAGATAATGACACGTTATTGTTTCCTATTCCAGCAGTTCATAGAAAAAAGATAACTGTTTCAGTTGCCCTCTGAGAAATAAGGTAGTAAACAGTTACATTTTAAAACAGCAACTCTGCCAGTAACTCCTTCGGTGTCTTGGAATGCTAAATATTTTTTTAAAAAGTTTCCAGGTTCTACTTCTCCCTTTTTTCTAGCTTATGTGTGGGCCAGCTGAAAATTTACATGAAAAAGGATACACCCAAAGGATAACTAAAAGTAGTAGTCCTCAAATCAAAAAAACGGACACAGTTAGTGGGGATAAACATAAAAATAGGGTTGCCAGGTAAAAATGAGGCACAGGCTCTGGTCTATTGTAACTCATAACAGGGAATTTCACACGATTTGAGTCCTCTCTCTTATTTCACAAGCAATCCTATGAGAGACAGTAATGTCTGAAACAGGACCCTACATTCAAGATAGAAGACATAAAATACTGCACTAAGAATAAGAGGCAAAATCTGATACAAACTTCAGTGTCATGAACTATTATGTGCAATCAGTATTGGGCCAGATTGCTGGCTCATATTGATCTCTGTGAGGTGCAAGGCTGACCTGAGACATTTTACTGCTGGTGGCAGAACAACAAACAGCTCCTATCTTCCAAGTCAAATAAAACGATACCCAAAGTTGATCAAGTTATTTTGGCAATGGGAGCTGAGGCAGATCATTCAAGAAACATCCCACCACCCGCTATCACTGGTACCAAAAATTTAACAAAAACCAGCAACAATTCAATTATTATTTGCTATTCTCACATGATGCTTCCCAGACCTGAGACTGACCAGAAAAAAATCTCTGTCTAAACCACTTGATAAACTTTTCAGCTCAATAGGAATTTGAACCCAGGTTGTCCTGATCAAACTATGATATGCAGACTATTACACCACACTACTGTTTATCCTGTTCCAAGATGACAGGCCATACTTTCAAGTTCCCTTCAAATAAATTAGCAATAAATCTATACCCTCTATGTGAATAAAACTGATAACAAGTAATTGCATATAAATTTCTATTTGTCAAAAATGAAACTGTTATGTTGCCATAAAAATCAATGTTTGTTCAATTATTATCTTTGCACAGTACAGTACATTGCAACATAGTTTCTCATTAGATTAAATCAAAACTGCTTTTAAATACCAGTTCACCAGCTGTTGCTGAATAAAGGGTGAAATGAACAGTTTGTTGTAGCAAACATTTAGATTTTTTTTTTTTGGCACACCTTCTTGCCAACATTACTACAGCTGTGACTGATGTTTATAAATACCCAATGCTGTAATTCTTCCATTTTATTGAAATCTTGGTCATCATCCTGTATCTGTACTAGAATAAATGGTCCCGTTGCTAGCAAAAGTAATCAGAATTCAGAAATAAATTCATAACAATTTCTCATGCATTTAATTTTCACTAGTTGGTGCCAAAAATATGCATCAGCTGTCTGGACTGAAAATAAAATCAGCTATGACTTTACTAGATTTTGCCCCCATGTTCCATCCATACATGAAAATATGCAAAAATGCAATGAAAGATCTTGAATGTTGTTTTATGTGTTTTTGACAAATGAATTTGCAATGTGATTTTATATCTATCTATCTATCTATCTATCTATCTATCTATCTATCTAAACCCCTAATACTTCAGAGACCCAGAGTGGTGTAATGGTTTGAGAGATGGACTCAGATTCTGAAAACCAGGGGCCATTTCTGCACTAGAGGGCATTAGCGTGTTATACCATTATAATGGCAGCATTGCCATTCATGTAATACTGTCAGGTTAGGGATGCTCTTTTCCGCACTCTTCCTCCTTAAGCAGATGGGCACATTACAGCATCCTTGGCCACTCCCATGCCCCGCCTTCACCCTGCCCCACCGCTCCTGATTGGACAGTGATTTTTTTTTTGAAGCTATACTAACACAGCAGTGTTGTAACAGTGTGATATACCAGTACATTATTGCACTTTTGCCCTATACTGTTTAAAAATGTATTTAAAAAATAAAAAGTTTTGACTCAAAGGAAACATTTAAAATGAACAGGGAGAAGTGATAGGAAGTTACTACACCATGGGAGTTGCTGGGGGACAATGAGCTGGGCACACCTACAGCCCACCCATGGCTGGATCTGCCATAACAGGAAGTGCTATCAAGCACTGTAACAGTACCACACTACAACGGCTGATGGGATTGAAGCACTGTCAAAGGCTCTCAATGGATTTTTTCTGGAAATAGAATGTAGTGATTTGGTGATGCTTGGGGACAGGATAGCAGCTGGATAGTGACAATGTTTTACAGAAGCACGGCTCTCGGACTGGTAAAACCTGCTGCTATAGCATTATAGCAATGTCCTGCGGAAATGGCCAGGGCTGGAATTCTCACTCAGCCATTGAATCTCCCTGGGTGACCTTGAGCAAGTCACACTCTCTCAGCCTCAGAGCAAGGAAAGGCAAACCCCCTCTGAACAAATCTTGCCATGAAAACCCCCAGCCACGACAGCTGAGATCACTGGAATTCGCAGTCTGATTTCTGGAGGGCCGCATCATTTCCTCCCTGATCAAGCTCAATCAGAACTTGGAGAGTTATTTTTAAAAGTCAACTCATTCCAAGGGTGAAGAACATAGTTCCCATTATGGTTCATGATAGTTGTGGGATTCTGGTAGCTTAAGTTCAAAAACAAACTGCTCCAAGCCCTGAATGGTATGGAGAGGACCGGACAGGAGTAGCTGCCCATTGGCCCACTGCTCCTCTCTGTTAGAGGACACAGATGTGTATCCCACTTGATTCCCAGGTAATGTGAACAACGTTGTTGAGTAAGATTCAAATACCAGTGCAGTTAGCTTTCATAAGACAGCCACTTTCTCTTTTGCCAGCAAAATACATTATCAAAGCCCTACTCTTATCCATCCAAGGCAGACGGTAACAAGATACACTGTTACGATAGGTATTGGGCGTAATAGGGTCTATAGTAATGTATTACACTGGAGTTCGAGATGTGGTGATACAAGTACAGGATGACCTTTATCTGTGAGGCACTGGAAGATATTGGTCTCTGTCCAATTTTAGTTCCACCTACAGTATACCCACTGAAATTAATGGGACTGGTTAGTAAATGACAAGGTAGGCCCTATTGATTTCAATGGCTCTATTGTACTTGGGGCAAAGATTGGATGTAGCCCATTGTTTCAGATTTGCATTGACAACTTGTATTTCTATGATGGAGAAGCTGAATATGTATTGGAGCATCCAATCAAAGGAAAAGTCTGTTAATAACAAGCCACAACACTGTATTCCTTAGAGGAAACATGCCATTTGGAGGTAACAAATTAATTAATTCAGATTGAAAAAGGAAATGTTGCCTTTTACATTAATATCATTTTCCGTGCAGCCTGTACAGAAATGAAGTTCCTGTTACACTTGTGTTTCTAGAGCTTCAAACTTTGTGCCTTGAAAGAACCTGTTCTATGATGTTTTGACCACAAGGACAGGGAGAAATTCATTTAGTTCACAATTTAATGTGAATCTAACTCATTTCCATGACAAGAACCAATAAATGAACCAAATATTGCAATGCAACTCTATAAAAAAACACAAACACAAACTTACAGAGATATATACACATACACACACACACACAAAGTGTCATGTATATTATAGAAATATGTATATTAGGAGAAATAACATGCACAATATTCAAAGAAGCTCTTTGCAAAAATACTCATGTTAGGTAAAATTTCACATAAATATTCACATATTAGACAAAATGCATATTTCTCTCAAATATTCATATATTAGGAGAAATTCATATGAAGTCTCATAATGGCTAGATCTTTTCAATGTGCAAGATGATGAACTGAACTTAAAGTTGCGAAACCTTATATTGTTTTAATTGTATATTTTTTAGTGTTTTTTAATCATTTTTAAGTAGGGTGGAGCTTTAAATTGTCTCTATATCGTCAACAGTTGAATTCTATTTTAATGTTGATATTTTGGTTTTTTAACTATATTGTACTCATTTTAATATGTAAGCTGTCTTGAGTCCAAATTTTTTGGGGAAGTAGGGTATAAATAAAAATAATCAGCAGAATCCTATATCACAATTATGTGCTATGCAGCACTGTATGTTACTTCATAGTGGATTCCAGCCCGACCCTCCACCCCAACACTACTTACCATAAAGCAGACACCAAGATCAATAGGGATCTGTTTCCCTGTTGATCAAGAAGCAGCTGCCTGACATTCTCACCTGATCCCACGAGCAATTTCTTGCCTGATAGGCAGAAAAAGAATCCTTATCACAAATTCCCCCTTGCAACAGAAATGGCTTACGCAAGGGATGGGGTTGGGAATATCAGTCTGTCACTTCTCAATCAACAGGGGAACAGACCCCTATTGATCCCAGTGGCTACTTACTGGTATGTGGAGTTTGGGGTTATGTAGGGATCATGAATTGGTAGCAGTGACTAATGTGTAACTGTATGTTATGCGTTTATTACTGTCCAACAGGATTCCAGCCAACAACAATAAACAATGGAGAAAAATGAAAAATGGACAAAATTGTCCATCTATAATTTAAAGATCTATGAACATCTGCTACAGAACACCCAGTGTAAAGAATCCTGATACTTTGACCCTAATAAGGGTGGACAAGGTGTCCTTCTGGGAAATGATGCATTCATTCAGAGCCACTAGTCATTTTGTTCAGAGGTTTTGTTTTCTCTGTCTGCCCTCATTTTTCTTACTTTACTTTACCATTACCTTGTTGTTACTACCTTTTTGAGACAGACACCATGTGTTAACTATTAGTCACTTTACTTCATGCAAATCTTAATCATCATCACACTATTAGATATTTTCCATTCAGTTCTGCAAAATGTGGATCCCAATTATTTTAACTACTTTTTAAAAAATAATACCCACCTTCCCAATTTGTTTTTGTGTAGATTTCTTGTCCTAGTGTCGATTACACTTTTTCCTTTAAAAAAAGACCCTTCTTTATTTCCCACCACTGATGATGCAATAACTTTTAAATATCAATGGCAAAAATAAATAAATAACCTGTAATAATGTAATAAAAAACCTTTAATAATTTTAAAAATAGCTATATAACAAGTAACATACTTCTTCACTGTACTGATGACATATAATATTGTTTTATTTTTCTTTTAAAAACATTCCCAGTATTTCATATTTGCATGAGTTAGAAGTAACCCATTCAGTCCTATCAATGGATAAGGTGGACATTTGACTTAGGATGAGTGCAGCAAGCAAGAACTATCAGCAGAACTGGACTGACAGTGATCATTTGAGATCCCTTAGGTATAAATCCTAATTGACACTGGATAGACACAAAGTACTTTGAGAAAAGTGTGAGGCTTTTCGTGAAAAGTTGACAGGAAAAGTTAACGTGGTCCCTCCTTGCACTCTGTCCGCCTTGCCCTTATGGTTAATTTCTGGGGCCCTCCTGTCTAGTTCTTTAGCAAAAGTGGTCACATCACTTTGAAACTCCTTTCCCAGGGGAAAATGTATAACTGCTCTTTGTTGGTTTTGATGATACTACTAACTACTATGTTAAGTAGTTTAATTTAAATTGTGGTATGTTTGATAGCTTTGTTGTTTCATAGGATGTTGGTTGTTCCCCTCTGTGGATTTGGATGGCATAGGCAGTACAAATTCCCCCTTCAACAGAGATGGCTCATCCAACAGAAGATGTAGCAGGAGGGCCAAGGGCAATGCATGTAGCCCTACAAGGCATTATGGTCCTATATATGCTACAAAGCAAGCAAACATTACACTGTGTGGAGTAAAGAATCATTGAATATTGCTAGAGTCTGGTATATGGTAACAGTGACTGACAGCTGCCCCAGAGCATCATTCTATTGTAGCTCCATACTGGACAGCTTCAGCATGTTATTATATTCATTCTTCTTCAAAGGTACATGCTAAGATCTACGTCTGCCTCAGTACAAGTCAGCTTTATACGAGTATGTTAAATTTCTAAAGAATTATTATAAACAAGGCCTGAGTATACCTAAAGTGTCTGCGAGTTAATGTCCAATAGCATATCCTCACTAGAGCCAAAGGACCCATTCTCCTTATTCACTCAAAGGAAATTAAACAGATACACATACGCAGCTCTTTCCACACTGCTCAGCACTGGGAGTTCTCCAGTAAAGGACTTTAATGGACAGCAGTGTAAGCAGAATATATAAATGGCATTGCAAATGAGCATCCTTGGTGGGTAGCAATCTCAGCATCCACCATGACGAACATACAGAAAAAGAGTGGCCCTAGCTCAATGGGGGAACTATTTTTACACAAGAGTATCATTGACTGAAATGAATATCACAGTGCAAGGAAATTTGCAAAACATTAAGATGACCAGGTGTTGGCATGCAGATTATGAGACTAACACTTCTTCACTTTAATCAGAGGCACCTTTCCCTTTCCCCAGAATGGCTCAAAAGGACAGAAAGAGGGAACAAATGGGATGGCCTTCAAAAAAACAAAGAGATCTTCTGCTCAGGCAATAGAGTGAGCTTGGCTTCCCACCCAGGAATGCTGACATTCCCTTCTTTTTAAGAGCTCCCTGCTGGTGCTGTCATTAGAGCTCTCTCTACTTTCTTCATATCCACCCACTGAAGTTCCCCATGATAGTTTCCCCACCTGGCATATTGCATTTCTAGCATAAACAAGAAGTGCCTAGGAAGACCTTGTGACTTTTCAAGGCCAGCTTGAAACTGAGCTAATAATTTTTTATTGTTATTTCTTGCTGCCCTGTTCTTTTTCTTTGTTGCTCCTCTTAGACCTTCTATTATGCTTTCATTACACTTGCTGGAGACTCATGAGCATAATAAATCAGTACACCAGATTCTGCTTTTTCAGACCCACCAACAACATTTTTGAAACAGTTTATATCCCCCCCCCACCAAAAAAAAAATATTTACAGTGTACTTTCTCACCAAGGATGATTTTAAGACGACTAAACCTACAGAGTCATCTGATTATCATACTAACAAGTCTACCGTGATGAAAGTATAGGAAAAATTAAGCCACCAGTATAGGCCAGGGAACCATATTTACATTAGAGTCTGAGAGTCATGGAGAAGAGCATCTCCTTTTTTATGTATTTTGTATACTAAAGAGCCATCTATAGAGTAATATATACCTTTAAAACACTCCACCTTCAACAACATTTTGTAGGTCAATTGCTAGTGTTGTTATCAGTGTCCAGGTCAACTCATCTATCTTCACAGAATATAAATCAAACGAGAACACAGGATGGAATAGTTCTGAAGTATGCCTGCCCATCTTATAACTGGGGTGGAAGAAAAATTAATGTGGTTCACATTTTAATCCTATTTGATCTAATTTCACAACTTTGTACCACAAAATGAACTGACATGTGCTTAACCTTCAGCATTCACATATCTCCACATTTTGCAATAGAAATCTTCCAACAAAACTGTATTTAAAAAAATCTATACTGGGAGAAACTCCATTTAAAAAGGAATATATGAAAGAAAGCAATATTTAAAATATTCCATTAAGAAAAATGGTTGCCAAAAATGTGATTAGGTAAAGTTGTGTAACATCGCATGTGTTCAGAGAAAACAATTTTGTGCAAACTAGAAAAAGCAAGCTCAAAGTACAGGATGAACAGAACTGGAAAAATTAGAAACTGAGAGAAATTAAAGCTGACAAGATTCACCTGTATCTATTCATGAATTCCATTGCCAGTTACATAGGATGGACCACCAGAAACTAGTTGAGGAGGCACAAGCAAGAAGCAATTGAGCAAGACAAGGCAAGAAGCAAAACAGGGGGGTTCTGAGTAGCCTTGGAGCCAATATGGCTTGCAAAATGTATTCAGATTGGTGGGATACAGCTTTTGCAAATCTATCTGAGACAAGGTACATGCCAGGTTCTCATCAAAAAAGCAGCAAAATAAAAGCCAGCATCAGTGAAAGATACATCCTAGAGCAAGCCTCCATTTATTCCCTGACAACAAGTAAATTCATATAGGCAATCTAAATCAGAGCAAGCCCAAAAGATTTTTCTGCCTGAGACAAAGGACAAGATGCAGAAATGTAGTGAACTGGCAGCTGGTGACTGGTGACAGCACTGGTGACAGGCTTGTGTTCTCCACTGCACTTAAAGGTAGCAGCTTGGACCACATGTCACACACATCTCTGTCCTTTAACAAAGAGCAATGGTGGGGAATTTGGGACAAACTGGGGTGGGCTGATACTGATCCTCCAGAATTTGTCACCTTAGCCATTTGTCTCATTCTGCCTAAGAGTAAGACGAAGTCAGAACCAAAGTACATCACTTCCCTGAGGAACTCTTTTGAGAGGTATCCATAAATATTATCAGTTGTAAAGGGGTGCCTAAATCATTTGTTGGCGAAAATGGAGCAAGAAGTATTGAAACTATATGGTACTTAACACATTCTCAGAGCACATGCCTTACAACTGTCTGTGCACAGACTATAGAGCCTATTGTGGCCACTACATTAAATCATGCATTTGGTTGTTTCCATTTGTACAGCATCAAAGCAGGCTGAAATCCAATTGAAAAGTTTCTTTAGACAGCCATTGTACGGGAACATGATGTCAATATTAATAAAGACTGAATTTCCCCTTGGCTCACTTCTTACAGATAAGCTTTTCAATAATACACTGCTTGCACCAAAGGTCTGATGGGACTGGGAATAGTGAAAAAAACACTAATAAAAGAATGTTGAATGTTTTTATATTAAATTTCCCCACAGGCAAACTGAAAAGCCTACTTAGAGGACGCCAATCAACATGGCACTTATTAAATGTAACAAGAGTCCTGTTACAACAGATCTTTAAAGCCCCTGAAAACGAATTGGAAAATAAAGACAAAAGACAATTACAAATGCAGTTTTAGTTTCAAACCCTGGACACCTCACCTGATACTCAATAACGTGAAACTGTGTTGTTTGATCTTCAAAACCAATGTGGTGTAGTGTTTTTTTGTTTTGTGTTTTAAAAATCAGCCTACAGCTATATTTGAATTCCACTTAGCTGTATCTGTAGAGAGTTTTCCTCCTTGTTTTTCTAGAAGTTATCTTTAAAAGGGGGTGTTGGATCTGAGATACACTTATTTAGGATTAATGTAGCCTTCAAAAAAATTGCAAAAAATACACTGTGTCCCATCTTTATGAGGCTTCGGGAATTAATAAAATATCCAATTGCATATACACACAAAAAAATGTAGGGGTGTCACCTGAATCACAATTTTTTCTTTTTTGCCAAAGCACTCATCTAAGATGTGTGGATGATGATGAAGATGATGATGATGCTGGTGGTGATGGTGATATACAGAATGGTTTTTCCCTCTGTATTATAGCAGTGAAGCTAAGCTCTGTATAAAACAACAGCTGGATCAGAGGTGAACAACTGCAGACAGAGAATGAGCCATTCCTAACTAGAACCACGACCTTCTGTGCTGCACAGTTGCTTCTGATCACTGGAAATGATGCTATGCCACTTCTAGTTCCAGCAACTGGGCCAAATACAATTGATTTCTCAGGGTTTCAGGGAACTGTTAGGGCAGGAGGATCTTGTTACTCTAAAAGGTGAGTAACCCACAATGCCAGCATCTCCTTGGAATTTGGGGAATCATAGCTCAAAGGAGGCCTTTGAGAAGAGGGTAATAATAGGATCTTTTCATTTCTTTATACCAGTACTAACTGAAGAGAGGACTCCAGTTAAAAGATGAAACAGAGTATTTCATTTGGAATTAACAACCACAAAAGACACTCTCAAGACCCATACAAGGCTACCAGAAAATGAGGTAGGAAAGTTAGGCAATGAGAAATCGGGTGGAAAAGGTGATAGTTACCAACCCTGAAGCAGAAAGTCGAAGCAGAGTGCCTCAAACAGTGCTTCTGAGAGTAGCAAGAATGAACAGAAGTCTGGCCACAACATATTACAACCCAGAACTACAAATTACTGGGACTGGAGTTCAGGTTTTCTTACCCTATTTCCTACCCTGAAGGATGTGCGTGGACAAAGCTATAATGGTTTTCCCACAAAACTGTCAAAGGAGTCCAGAATGGGCTGATTGTCTTAACTCTAGGTGTTAAAACATTGATGACAGTCATGACAATCTCTTTATGGTTTTGTCCTATCTCAGTCCCAGATGCACAGCTGATCATTCAAACAAAACAAACTGTATAGCTCCCAGCTCGTTACTTACTTTCATTCAGTAAGCAAAAGATCACAATAAAGTCCAACAGAGTTCAAAGGCAGCAAGTCCAAAGTCAGTCAGGGTAATCCAGTGTCTGTGCAATCCAGAGTCAGGCACAGAATCAGCTAAGCATCCAGCAAACAGAGAGGTCAGATAATCTCTGACAACTCCTGCAGGGGAAGGGCAGCAGCTATATCAGTCAGCCATCTAGCACAGCTGTTGCCTGATTAATTGTTGCCAGTAATATATTCTCTGGGATTAGCATAGGCTCTCTCTTTGTTGTCTGTGTTCAGCAAAGGTAGGTACTGATAAGTTATCTTCTGTGTCTGAAGGGGCAGGACTCTGGTGGAGCTGGCACCACCCCCTGGTCTGTTCGTGGCACTGTAACCTCTTCCTGTACAGCAGGTCCTGGCATGCCTCCTGTTTCTGACTCAGAGTCCATGTTCTGGAAGTAGGGCATGACAGTTTTGGTCAGATAGTGTGAATACCAAAGTCTCTATAGGATATGCTCACAGTAGGGTTCCTGACTGCTTCACCAGGGCAGTTTCACCTACTATTGTTGTCAGGAGTGTTCACAAACTACAGCATTTGAAAGGATTATTCCAAGCCTGTCAGCATCAGACTTTCCCCCTAATCTTCTCTGAACTTACAACCTGATCATGTCTGAGGACATCCTGACCTGGTATGTGCTTACAGCTAGTGCACTTTCAAACATGTGTTCCAGCCATGAAATATGTCCAGTTATGAAAATAGCACATCCTGCTGAGTGAGGGTGTATGGTGTGATAACAGAGCTGTTACTGCCCTGGCTAGCCCAAGCTGTGGGGGATACAAAAAGATATCTATTGATATCAATAATTCGGCCTCACATACCCATTCCCTTCCACGTGCTTGCGAGGCCCCCGGATGAGCACGCATACAGGCTCGGCCGATAATCGCCGTAATATTCTGAAACAATAGAGGCAGACCAGAAACAGCTGACTCGCAGCTTTAGGAGACCTCAAGGCAAGTACCTTTATTAGGTATGCACGCAGCTTTCAAAAGATCCTCTGCCCCGCGCTGGCAGCTTGATGATCTGACTATACAACACTCAAGTACTCTGTATTTGCATACTGGCTATCCTATTGATAATTTGGCTGTAACTCAATCATTCAAATTCTGACCTTTCGGAGGCTTTGTCTCCAGCTCCAAATCTATTGTTTTCCCCAAGTCCGACCTAGCCTGCGGTCACAATTCTCCTTATAAAAACCCCTGACTTTGAGCGCTTCCTTCGATCGCTCCTGGGATCGCTCCTGGGATCGCTCTTGGATCGCTCTTGGCTTCCATCCCACCTTGCTGTCGCTTTGTCCAGCGAGCCTTCCCCTAAGCTCCACATGCTGAGATCCACGCTCTCCATCTTCTCCGCTTCCATCCGGGCTTCAGGACAGGTGAAGCATTACCCAAACCAACAATTCCTCTAAAAACCCCTCTATCCCACTCCAACCTTTATTTCTTTAGTTATCTTGTGTGAGTGTGCTGCATACACTGTTTTGATTGTATTTTAATAAAATATCATTTATTATTTCAACTTCTGTGTGCTCCTTGACTCGGTCTGACTTCGTAGACATAGGGCTCAAGATCCTGCTAAGTTACCTTGCCTCTTGTAACGCTAAAGCAGTGCTCCGAGCTAATTTTCTCCACCTATTGTTGAGCACATTTTGGTGTCCCTCGTGGGACCCCCAGTAAACAGGGTAACAGAGCCAAATGGCCACTATTTTCAGCCTTTTTAAAAAATGACATCTGGAGGCTCTAGGGGTCCCTTGGAGGGAATACAAGGATTGCAAAAGGAGGTTTCCCACCCCATACTAGATCAGCCCAGCTTCTCTTGCAAGAGCTCACCTCCTCTGCAAAACCATTGAAATCAGAATTACTTCAAATAAAATTAATATGTAATTTTAATTAGTTGATTTATTTTAAAGTAAATGGGCTTAGGATGTAACTTTACACATCAACATAGATTCCATAAAGTGTGGTTATAGCTGAGAAGGAACCTTGGCTCAGTAGTATAACAAACACTTTTAATATAGAAAATCCCAAGTTCAAATTGTTAATATCTTTATACAGAGAAGAAGCAAACAACTTGGACTGTAAATGTTGCCTGAAACCCTGGGGAGCAAATATTAGTCAGTTAAGACAGCTATGGGCGAGGTGGACACACTATCTTATCTAGTAAGAGAGAGTTTATTTCCTATGTTCCTATTTACATTCATCTAGAGTAAGAATGTCTGCCTCAATTTTGTTGCACATCCCACCTGTATTCTCATCCCAACACCTCTTAACCCAAGAAAGGTTTGGTTTTAGTACAACTGCAGTTGGCCCAGCATTGGCTCAGCTGGCCCTCAGCCATCTTGGCCATTTAGGATTTCACTCATAATATTGTACGCATCTATCTTTTTCTCCCAATAGAACTAATAGCAAGTTTGGAGGAAGATTTCAATCAAGAAGACAGATTGGCCAGAACTTCCCCTTCCCTCAGCACCAGCTCTCTGATAAAATTAGCAGCCTTCCCTCCCCTTTCCTTGCCCAAGGCTGCTTTGACGTAAACAGAGGAACTTTGGTCCTTTCTTTTCGACTAACGAAAAAATCCAACTACAGTATTTCTCACTTTTACTGATCCAAGTTTTAGCAATTTCTTTTCAAACTTTTAACACTGGGGAACTCAAAGGGCCTCATCAAAGTTCTCAGAGCTCAGAGGAATGTAGTACATTTTTTAAAGATTAACTTCTTTTCTTGTTGTCTTAGCAGAAAAGGGGGTTAGATGTTAAGATGAGCTTCCTAGGGGGAAGCTGATGAAGTCGACAATCATCATGGCAGGCAAGCAGGAAGGCACAGAACTCCCCGTTAATGTCACACACTTAGCATAATAGTCCTATTGCATGTAAGCCACAGGGACACATCAGAAGACAATCTGTGAAGTCAAATTAAAAACCTGAGGTAAGTTTCAAACACAGATTACAGGCAAAGCAGTTTTCTGGCCTCTCTTTTGCCTGAGTTAACGTTATAACTGTTCATGTATCCATTATAGAGAAGGGAGTTTATTAATTGGCAAACTGAATAGATATTAGGCATGCCTGTCAAGTCCAATAGGAGATAAATCTTTTCAGTTAATTTCCTTTTTGTGAAGCTGCCACTCTTAGACCCAGAACAGATTATACATTGGGCACACAATTGTTTTTCCCATTTTTTTTTAAAGCAGATGATGACATCTGGGGACCAAATCTGGATGGGATCTGTGGAGCACATGATAGACAGTTGACTTGTGCCTCCCGTGTACCATTTTTCTGACTCCAACTCCCTATTTCTTATTAACCTCTAAGGTATTATTTGTTCCAGTGGCACCTTCAGCAACAGTTAGGGGTGTAATTGGGAAGAAAATGGTGCAAGAAGGAAAATCAGGACCCCTTTCCAAATATAGCGTGGTTCCACTCTCTTACTGCCAAAGTGGCCTGGTGAACAATCTATCATCAACTACAATTTAACTTACATAGTCATGCTAAACAAACATTCTGGTACTATCCAATTTGAAAATGGCAAGACAATCCTTTTTAACAGAAGAAACAGGCTGATTGTTCAATTTATACTTTCAATGGTTTAGATAAATAGGTTTTCAGTCTTGCAGTCTACATAAGATTAGCCCTTTGGTTCAGTATGATAATATTTACTATTACAGTAATTTTTAGTGTCCGTATATGGAGCATCCATTCCATGTGTCTCAGCCTCTCCTGTTGCATTGGAAACACTGATTATATTTTCAGATAAACTGAAGAAAGTGTAGTTGGGTAATTTAGAAATGTCCCTTTGAACGTACTGAAAAATTATGTCAATTATCCTGTGCAAATCAATCAATGAAAAATTGCCCTAGCATATGTAAAATGTCTTTAGATTTAAAACTAGTTTTGGTCAGCAAAAATTGATGTTTTGAATATATTGGATGCCACTTTTAGAAGAAATTGGCCACTTCAGCTAAATCTTGGCAATATAATACAAATGCTAACTTGTGGCACAGGATGTCAGTATGTCCAGTGGTCACCACTTTCTAACTGCAGATATTGCAACATATTAATTTTGTATTAGTCAATTATTTTATCTTTGTAAACAGAGATCTAACAAAAAATATATTTCTGGTATTTAGAACTTGGCCACCGTGGCTAGATCCAACATGCTATTACTGTAGCTAAAAGATTCATGCTTCAAGATTAGAAAGACAACTATTCACCATCCATTTTATCATAGTCAAAAGATCTTACTGCTTTAGCCACATACAAATGAGCATTTTACATGTATCAAGTCCGAATAATGCTCTTTTTGGATTCATGGTCGTGCCCAATCTAGGTAGGCCTCACAGTGTCATGTTGCTTTAAAAATATGACCATGGGACAAATGTTCACATGCAAATATATAGTTCATTCTGTGCCTTATAAGATGAAGTTCTATAAATCTCTCAAACTAGTTCATTTTTTTTTCCTCATTACTGTCCAGGCTGCCTGCTTATCACTGGTTGCTTTGAGGAACAAGGAATGAACATGACACCAACCCACTTTTTTAGATGCTACTGTTGGCTGGGGTCCATGAAAGGTTAGGTCAAATAAAACTTGTTAATTGTTAAAATGTTGTTAAACTGAATACTTAAACATCAGTTGCCTCTCACCTCTGTCCCTGCATAATGCAAGAAATTATCCAAAGCTAGTACCTATATCAACTAGCAATAATCTATTCCATGGTACTTCAAGTAGTGGAGCTATGGGTTAGGGGATGGCTCATTTGTTGGAGGGTCCACTGAGAAGTATGGTACAACTTATTATTTATCCGACAACATCAAGGTAAGAGTGCTTTACAGATTAACTTAAAACTAGGTCCCCTATTAATTTACATGTAGCATTTAATGTGGGGAGAGGAAAGTGGGGGAAATACCTCAATTTCAAGTAAATAGAACAAGGCCATGCAGCTGAGTGGACACCTGGGGGAAATTTCCATCCAGTGTCTCCCCTCCACTCCTGAAGTAGAGAATAAGGTCTAAGGTGTGGAGAGGGGATCTCTACTTGGATTTCCCCACATAATTTTCATCTTGTACAGTAGAAGGGTAGGGGTTACTTGGATTGGGAAAATAGCATAGAAAAAGCCTAATCTTTTCCACACTTATTATGGCTTCTGATTAACAAATATTGGACACCAAGGGAAAAATATACAAGCACTGTTACTGCATGCAGTGGCAGAAGCATTTCCATTCCTAATCACTGTAATAAAGATACTTTTTCTTACTCATTCTTTCATTAACAAAATTGGTGAAGAATTACATCCCTACCAGATCCTGTATTTTAGATACGTTTTACAAAATGTAAGACCCTGAAGCCTATATATTGGAAGAAAGAATGGCAATAAGTGTACTTTGTGACTGATGTCTTTATAAAGTTAATATCATATAATGAAACCAGTTCTGTCTGTTCAGCTGCCTATCAATAAGAAGAGAAATTAGTATCAACAATAAGAAAAAGCCCAATAAATTATAGACAGAATGGAAAGCTGGACAGGTGCAGTTTGGTGTTGCAGATGACAAGTTTTCACAATAACAGTGACCAGTTAAAGATGCACAGCTGATTGGTGAGCTGTCAAAAGACCAGTTAAAGTCTTATGTGATTGGATGAGCGAGGGCCTTGTACAAATAGCCAGTAAAATCTCATTTCTAGTTGGATGATAGGTGAGCTTAAACAGACTATTACAAGTCTTTTCTAATTGGCTGAGAACAAAAGACCAATAAAATGTGCTGCTAAGTGGCTGATAATGTTACTTCTGATTAGTAAAGATGAACAGAAAGGAGGTGCTTAAGACACTATAAAAGCAGATCCAAATGAGAGAGAAAGTAATCTGTCTGTAACTGCTTCAGCTGCCACTATGCTGTTTCTAAGGTAGGTACCATTCTTGATAATGCTGTGGTCAGCAGCTGTTAAATAAATGCCTGTTATAGAAATGTATTAGAGATACCTGTGTGAAAATGTATGGTTTTCTCCACAGATGCCTATCTGAGATGTAAAATTCCTCAACCAGAGGAAAAGAGGCCTGTATTACAGTGGCATGTAAAATTCCTTACCAATATAAGTCTATACAACTGCTTCTTAGTAATGTTTCCTGAGATAAATTTGATGTTCTACTATGATAAGTGAGATGTTTGGTTCCTTAGACTCATAAAATAGGTAAGGATGTGCCTGTACTGAGATATCTGTGTTCCTGATTAGCTAACGAAAATAGCCTAAAATATTCCAACACCACATGTTTATTTCCCCAGATCAAATATTCCAAAAGTCCAATGCTCATGTTGACTTAAAGAAGATGTTGATGTTATGCCTCCATGCTAGAGCAACACCATTGTCCAAGAACTTGGAAGCTCAGATGGCCAAGGCAACGGATTCAAAGGAACACCTAACAAACACTGACAAACCCTCAAAAAGAAAGAGTAGAGGAACCACACCTGTTTCAGAGTATCATTTTCTGCCTACCCCAGAACAGATACTCACATGAGCCAATGTGTTAGATGGTACTTCTTCAGTATTGGCAACTACAACATAATAAGCCAGTTTCTTGGCCTCAAAATTTTTGGAAGTCGCTGCAGATGTAGACAGCAGTGACATCTCACCTGCTCCAGAGTCTCTTTTACATAATTTGTTGATAGAAATTGGCAGCTGCAGCTCTCCAAACAGAAGAGGGTCCATCTAGCACTTATCTGCTTCTTCATGGTACTTGCTATTTTGGGGCTCATTCCACTGCTTTTACAAGGGACAGTACAGCCCAGATTTGAAAAACGAATGTTTTGGTTTAACTGACCATATAACTACTTGATATTGGTATTTTAATTATTTAAAGTATTTCTGTACCACATTTCAAAGTAAAGCGGTTCACAAAGTAAAGTTTTTAAAATTGAGAAATATGAAATACTGTTGATAGAAAAATATTTAAAATAGATGAAACAATAAAAAGTTACATAAAATATAGTCTTAAAAGCAGCCCAGAACAAGTTTAGAAACACTTTCAAAGCTGGTAGGGAACAATACACATCTTGGTATACAATATTGTGTAAGAAAGAAGCCGCCAAGGAAGGGCCTACCTGATGCCCTCTGGTCTTTCAGACTACAGTTCCCATTGTCCCTGACCACTAGGCACAATGGCTGGAGGTTATGGGAGTTGTAGAGCTTTGAGATTAGGAAAACTCTTGATTTTTGTTTTCAGTTTTTGAACTTTTATTTAAGATTTTTTTATATATAGGATTTTGTTGTCCCAAAAGTCTATGCCCACCAATTTCTGAGACTGAGTCCCATCTTCTTCTTGAAAGTTTCTGAAATTATCATTGTTAATAGCATTCCCTTATATTATTCAAGGCAAGGTTTGAGTATGCATACTTGAATATGTATATTCTGTCATGCCCAAATAGTCAGAAGCCCTCCCAGGTTCATGCCTGGCGTGCTCAAAGGATAACACCAGTTGAGTGTCTTTCTAACAGAAGCTTTTATTGAATTACTGTGCAATAATAGTTCTAGGACCTAGGCAAATCAAGGACCTAGACAAAGGGGTTACAGTCTGTTAAATACATTTTTCCAATAGCATCGGATTGGTTAAAGTTTTAGGATCCACCACCTGATCAATTCTACAAAACCCAGTCTGACTGGTCAGCACTAGCAGGATATTGTCTTTACATTTTTAGCCCACTCCCCTTTCTGGGTTCATGTTTACAGTATCTTCCCAGGTCACGCTGACATGTTGGCTTCCTTTCTCTAGTTAGGTCAGGTTTGGCTCCATTTACTAAGGAATCTTTTCATGTCCTTTATTATGGACTTATCTTCCCTTACTCAGCTGAAGCCTTCTCCATTTTCTACCTGTCCAGGTGTCTGTTTGGCAGCTACAGCACCTTCGCCTTCTCTGGTTCCTGTCTCCATGTTGGCCTCTCCTTTTCATGGCCCTCCCAATGAGCTCATCTCTACAGTTTCCATACTTTAGAACATTACAGCAAAGCACTTGTTAACCATTTCAGCACTTAATGCTAATAAAAGCAAATCAGCAAAGTGGTTTTAAATTTTTATGTTATATCAAGCTTTATTTTCAACTTCCATTGCCTCAGTTCTATAATGTACATTATAGGGAGCAAATAATTCCATTGCTGAAACAGCTTGACTGGCTATCAGTCTATTTCCAGGCACAACACAAAGTGCTGGTTTTGACCTATAAACCCCTATACAGCTTAGGTCCTGACTGTTTGAAAGCCCATTATCTCCCCATACAAGCCTGAGTCTTATGGTCTTTGAAGGAGGACTGTCTTTCCATTCCAAAACCCTCTGAGGCTTGGTTCCTGTGTCCTCACCAACCAAGAGCTTTGCTAAGAGCCTTCTCGGTGGCTGCTTCTAGGCTTTGGAACTCCCTCCCAAGAGAGGTTCAATTCTACCCCTTCTCTGTTGTCTTTTCACCAGCAGGCAAAGACCTTCTTGTTTAAACAGGCCTTTAGCTTTGGCTAACTAGAGTGCAGTGATGAGTAACTGGTATGCTGTTTTAATGTGCATTGTGTATTTTAAGTGTTTTAATTGGTTTTAATTACAATGTTTCAAAAATAGTGTTTTAATTGAAGGTACTCTTTAATGCTTTTTTAAACTTTTGTAATTTGTATTTAATTTGTATTGTTTTTAACTGCTCTGTTTTAATGTACGCAGTAAACCACTTTGAATCCTATTCAGGAGAAAAGTGGGATATAAAATAAATATATAAATAGTCAAAACCTCTGAAGAGCACCAGATGGCTAACAACATCATACGGACTTTCAGCAGTGAAGGCAGCTGTGTCAGGAAAATAATTTTGCCCTGAAGCTGGCACTGCTCTAACTTTTGTATGGCTTTGGGTTACTTTTTAAAGTAACCCTCACCTGCATGGGTAAAACACACACACAATTCACACTGAGTAACTTCTGATGTATTTTCTGATCCCACGGATGTTTCAGTGTATTAGACGGCATTAAAATACTCTATGTCCACAGAGTTGTATGTAGGTACAGGATGAAGGAGGCTCTTATTGTACACAAACACCCAGCACCAGAAAAACACATGTTCAGATTAAGCAGAATATTTGTTCTGAGTAGCTGACCTGCCTCTTTTTCTGCAAAAAGGAACATCAAATAACCACGATGAATTCTGTGCCTTAAATCAATTATTATTGTTGTATCCAACTGAGAGAAAAAAAATCCCACGCTGTGAATCCCCAAAATAGGAAACACACACACACACAGAAGGAGAAGCAGCAGCAGCAATAGCAGCAAAACAACTTTTAAAATATTTGCAGGAAGACCTAACATTAATTGTATTGTGCACTAATTTTATGCTCTAATAACAAAATAGTCTCTGTTGTAGAACTTTCCCCCAGTAAAGGGCCATTCTTTGTTGCAGACTTCACAGGCAACTAGAATAGGTCACTTGGGTGCTGCAGTGGTCTTTGCATGCCAATTCTGTACATGTGGTATACTTCTGCTAGCTCTATTATCTTTTGCCCTCCTATAGAAATAAGAGGTGATAGAGGATATGGCTTATTCTGTCAGATTGCTGCCAACGTGCATTAAGACTTTGGTTAGCAGGCCTTCTGCATGTTCTGAGCTAGTGGAAAAAAATGTCTCTCACCACATTTCATCCAGTGGGGAAATATCATTTAACTGGTGTTGTCACCACATTTTAGCTGAGTTTCCCATGGGATACTCTATGGATCACTCACTTCCCTGTTGCTGAACCTGACGTACTCCGGAAATGTAGAAAATTTCTTCAGGCTCATAGATTTCTCTGGAATGACAGTGAACCCAGAAGGAATGCCACATTTCTTATTGGGCTTCAGGTCGTTGATAATATTCTCCCACCAGGGGAAATAGGTCAACCTGTGCCTTTGATCAAGGCTAGTAGTTCTGATGCCAGTGGAACAGTGAATCCTCTCTTGTGGTTTAGTCTGAACTTTAAAAGAGTTATCCAAGTTGTGAAGCCTATTGTGAAACTAAGCTTTAGTATCTTGGACAGATCTTTCAGTATGGACTAAACCCCATAAGGGATCTACTCCCCAATGACATAAGAGGCACAAGCCTCTACTGTTTGAACTCAGTAATGTCTATGGACTACCAAACTTTGACTTCAATAGGGTTGCTCTCATTTCATGCCCTGAATACACACCATGCCTCTGTATGTATTCATTAAATTATTTTTATGTGAAAAGCAATTTGAAAGTTCATAGGATTATTTCTCTGAACCCTTCTTTGGCCCTGTGTGATCCCAAATGATGTCTCTAACTGTTTTATGGTGAACTGTCTATGGATGTCTGCATCAAATCTTCCCATCCTTGCCTTCTGTGACATCAGTATCTCCACTTGGTTCTTGCTAAACAAGATCAAGCAAATGTGCACTTTCTCTCACCTCACCTTGGAGCAAGGAGAAGGACTGGTTCTCATTGGAGTACACTCACCATCAAGTCTCAACCACAGAAGAATACCTTATGGCAAAATACAATTGATTGTACAATTTTTGTCTCCACTGTTTTCTATCTATGAAAAAGAACTGTACATAGCAGGCTACTGAAACCTAGGGAAACTGTTTACAGTTGCAATGTTGTAAAACATCTGCCTCGTAGTTCTAGTTCTCTACAAATAATGCATCAAAACATGCCACATAGGAAGCAACATACCTTATCCAGTAAGATGAGGGTTAATGTTTTCGTCCTAGGTTCTTGGAAAAATATTATATAATCTTAATCAGAATCCCTTTCCCACACTTTCTGATTCCATCCAACTGAGTGGCCATGATTTCTTGTTAACACAATGTGAGATAATTGATTTAACGTTCTTAGTTGTGTCAATACTGGCCTGGTCTTACATGACCACAAATTGAAAAGACACTGCATTTCACTTTTCCCATCATTTTTGCATCATTATTTTTTGAAAAAAATTAAACTCCAATTGCTGAACAGAAAATGAATATAACTGGCCATTTATTAGCAAAGAAATACGTGCAATCATTTGTTCACTCGCTTATTAATTGTTATAAGATTAATCATGATGAACTAATGCAGTCTTAACATCCATATAATTTGTGCATCCATAGTAATTTCACTCCAATATGATGATTAACTAATTCAACATTATCTAATTTTTGTAGAAAGATGACAAAAAACACTGTCTCAATTGCAGAAGGGGGTTACATTTGTGTGGTAAGTTCCATTCATTTTCTAAAAGTATGCTTCTTGTGCCTTATATAATTACTAGGTAAGTGATAGTCTAATAATCAAAACATTTCACCTTAAACAAATTTGCTCAACTTTTCAAGAGCAGCATCCAGCTGTCTAAGTGCTCAGTACCAGGATCAGATCCAAAGGTTTTGCTGTCTGAAACCTAAGACCGGATGAGACCTATCTTAATTCTATGTATAGCTGAGAGAACTATCAGTTGTATATTAATGCAATGCTGGCAATGGGATGGAATCATTATCACTCCTGAGAGCATCAGGGCAGTTTAAAGTGTACATGTTAGGCTTTGTGGCATACACAACACTGTTCTCTGAGAGAAAAGCTAGAAGGCTCAGGGGCTGTGTGTTATTACCGCTGGGCCCATCAGCTTCTAACAGAGATGGCTGCCATGTTGTGCCCAATGATAGTGCTGCCCTTGTTCAGTGTTGCCCTTGTTCGGTGCTTGGGTACAAAGGATGCCGATAGGCTTAACAGAATTCTCCCTGCTGCCCAGCCTATGTGTGCACAAAAGAACAGGCCAATTGGTAAAATGGAATGCTTCTATATTTCCCTCTGCCTCACTAAGAAGGGCCAAGTTTTGCATGTTCCTTCCTATTATCCTTCTTATCATTCTTTTGAGAACGTTTTAAGTGCATTCACAGCTTTGTACTGTTTTCATTGTTGTGGTTCTTCTCACTTTGGTTTCATGATGTGTTGCATTGTTTCCATCCCTTGCTGCTAATTTTATGTTGCACTACATTATTCTTGTTTTATTGTGATTTGTACATCATGTTTTTAAATTTCATTTACCTTTATACCATCAAGCTGTGCTTTATTGTTGAGCTGGACAGTCTTTATCAGTAGTAAATAATGGAGAGTACCAGTACTTTACATCAAGGAGAAAGGAAGAGCTTGACGAGGATATGCAAATCTTTCATAAATCTCATGTCTGCTTTCTATATATAAATAAGAGAGAAAGAGGGAGTGGGGAAGCAGGGCTCTGTTGAACTTAATGGGCACCTTCCTCTAACATACCTCCTCTCCCCATCCCATGTACCAGATTCTCCTGGCTGTTGACACTTATTTCAGAACTGGCAATGGGACTCCATCTTTTAGAGTATCTGAAGCCAGCAATTAGCTTAGGGGGATCTACACAGCTAGGCTTACTGATGCTCCATCACACCTCCCAGGGTTTGCTTCTTGAAATGGATGCCTCACTGACTAACAGGAGAGTCATCCCTCCTTAAACTGCCTAGACTTAGCTGAGGCAGAATTGCTTCTCTGATCATCATTGAATGAGGAGCATAACTGTGTGAATCAGATTTAATACATCTGATCAAACTGAACAATTAAAGAAGGGTTTATTCTCTAGCCTGAGTTTTTTAAATATACATACACGCAAGCATTATTTCTGAAAACCAAAAATCACCAGGAAAGGAAAGGAAAGGAAGCATCCCATACTGGCATACTCAACTCAACCTACTTTTCTTAACAAACACATATGGGCAGCTATCCTGTGATCTGTTCTATGTTTTCTTCATAACAGAGGACATTATACAATCACCCTCAGATTTTCCACGTGCTGCTTTCTATCTCTACCTGGATGCTACTTGCATTGGAGAGAAGGACACAGACTCTGAACATGGTGATGTCACATTGTGAAGTTGTGTTACCATGATAAAATGAAAAAATGATGCAGCCATTCATTCCTCGTATCTGTAGCTGGATGAGAGAGGACCCCATTCTTTTACAAAGCTATGGCTGTTTCTTCCTGAATGCTTGGCTGTGCTATCACCTTGGAATGCCCCTCTTTTTTTCTTTTTTTTGCAAAAGAGATTAAACATCTTTGCATTCCAGCCTTTGTAAGACTATGATTGAACCAGAGATCACCACAGATGTTCAATATAATTTGCACAATGCCTCCTTCCTAACATGGCTAGCTCTAACATAATACAGGAAGAGATGTCGAGGCAAACTCATACTGGAAACCCTCATCTTACAATCACCAGACTATCCAAATTTGGAAACAGACTTTTTGTTTCCCAACTGACAGCTACAATGATTCTGATCAGTAACCAAGACTGCAGGCTGTTGGCTGATGCTGAAGTTAAATGTGTGTGACAGCCCTAACAGCAGTGATGGATGGCTCTGGATTTGCTAAGCTGACAAAATGCCAAAAGGCTTAAAATGGTTGGTTGTCACTAAAAATGGGCAACACAGGACATGGCATTTGAAGACTTTACATGATATAACATGAAGCGATAGTCAGCAGTGAACCCTGGATATGTGATATTAACAGGATTAAGCTCACCATCTGCCTTCTTCTGTTGTTGGGTTAGTATCAATAAAGGTAGGAGGTTGGACAAATAACCCAACTAGCCATGTCATCTATAATACTGGCCAGGGCTAGATGCTACAGAGGAAGTGAAATAGCTTCAGGGTCTTTTCACTTTTCAACCCAGTGATGAAAAGCCACAGGACTGAGCGACAGGCTTCCATCTCCTGTCATTCATTCATGATATCAGACTTCAAGGAATAGAAAATGGCATTGCATTCCTTTATCAATTTGGCAAGTAACCACTGACAGAGAGATGACCTTTTGATCATAATAATCTTTTTCAAAAACCCCTCCCAGTTATCCTTGGTTTTGAATAGTTTTCCATAGAAAAGAATTTGCCATTAGCTGATGATAATGATAAAAGATGCTTCCAGTTTGCTGTGTTTTATATCATTGGTTGCTGTTGTTATGGGCCTTTAAGTTGACTCTGAGGCCATTTCCGCACTAGCCTGTTATAGCGCTATGATTCCACTTTCAACATCCTATGGAATCCTGGGGTTTGCAGTTTTGGGAGGGACTGCCTGGCCCCTCCCGAAACTGCAAACCCCAGGATTCCATAGGATGTTGAAAGTGGAATCATAGCGCTATAACAGGCTAGTACGGAAATGGCCTGACTTACAGCAACCTTTTTTTTGCAGGTGGGGGCAAGTTTTATTCAGAGAAAGTTTGCCATTGCCTTCTGGTCCAGCTGAAAGAGTATGACTTGTACAGTAAGTTTACATAGCTGAGCAAGGATTTGAACCTTGGTCTCCCAGAGTTCTACTTCAACACTCAAACTACTACCCATACTAGCATTTTTTTTAATCATTATTTCCAGTTAATATTGCCTGGTGTTTCTTATTTGGTTCATAATTAGTTTAGTTATGCCAACTATACCACTGCTTCCCAAACTAAAATGCATACCTCAAGGGAGAAGCCGTTATGAGTTTTTAGGTGAGGCATGAAAAAAATAATTTTTACTCCTGATCCGCTATAGTACAAGTTAGTTCCCCATCCCCTGGACCCCCCCCCCCCAAAATCCAATATATCTATTGATTTTACCATTGAGTTACTGTTTTTGTAACATGTTGGGACAATGTAATATATCGAGAAAAAATATTCTCCATACCATTTTCCAGGAGACCATGATGTGATGAAAAAGACATGATTTGCTCTAGTTGTCAGTAAATTTAGCCTATTCAGGGGAAATCCAACCTCCCTTCCATTGGAAAGATGCTTTAGTTCATCAAATGATTTAAAAAATACCTCATGACGGATGTGTATATTTTATTTTATCTGGCTTTATTTTACTTTTATTTGGCCTTGTATTTTCTGGGTTTCAGTATCACATACTTTATTCTGCACATAGACACAAAGTCCTTTGGAAAGCTGTAAATGACACGCAGGATGTCCTGCAACTACCATTAGTGATCTTGCTGGTACAGGATGTTGTCTCATCAGCAAAATCCATGTTAGATTCACCTACAAATCTGGCCAGCTTCTTCTGTATGTGGAATGGGTGCAGATCTTTGTCATTTTCTGTCACCTCTATTGTTCCCAGATCTTAGGACCTGTCCCCTAATCTCTGGTCCTCATGGTATAGGGGAGGAATCTCAAGATGAGACCACTGTCTTGAAAAGCATGTGTGTGTGTGTTTTCCTCAGTTGGAAGGCTTTGACGTTTTTATTTGAATTACATGCTCTATGCAATTGTGGTTTATCTTTAATGTTTCATGCTTAGTATCGACACCTAATGAGGCATCAGAAGACATTGTCTCAAGGTCTCAGGTTTTGGTGCTAAAATCTCAGAGCCTGGGATAGTCTTGAGCTGGTAACCCTAGGCAACGAAACACCTTTGGCAGGCCTTGCATGCAAGGTAGATCTTTGTCAGTTAGGATATAGACCCTTTTCGCACAGCGTTTTTGAAGCGAAAGGGCCCCTTGAGCATCGCATAAATGAGAGGAGCAGTTTGCATGACACACTCACATTTACACGACGCTCAAGGGCCTGACGCGGACTGCGCACGCACCTTTTCATTTTTGGCTCAAAGCTGAACATGCTGCGAGGTCGCGCATCGCTCCAGGGCCTTGCGCGCACTTACCTGCCATGCGAAGCCTCCTGAGCCGCGCCGGTCGCACTTCCTGCCCCAGCACAGCCTCTAACTCCCAGGCTGCACTGCGGAAGGAAGGGGCAGGGCGCTAGTGCGAGGAGGAAGGAGCTGTGGAGCCGGAGTAGCAGGGACGCGGCAGCGTTCCTCCCAAGCCTTCGCGTCCGAGCCGAGCAGCCCAGCACTGGTAAAAGGTGAGGTGCGAAAAGGGCCCCAGAGAGCTGTGGAGACAAAAGCTGAGCTTTAGTGCCTCAAACCAACAGGCAAAAAAGAAAGCATTCTAAATGGCTGCTTTATCAAGGATTTGAGTAGGGATGGGCCAACTGAATCCTCGAATCCTCAAATCTTTGGCAGAGATTCGAGATTCGGGAATCCGAATCCCTGTGCCAAAATAGGGAAGTGGAGTCTTTCAAATCCGCCACTCAAACAGTTTGTTGGAGACCGGGATGCCTGAAAACCTGGGAGACCGAGATGCTTGAAAACTTGGGAGACCAGGACATCTGAAAACTTGGGACCAGGACGGGATCCCACTCCTCACGTGTTTCCCCACCCAACGGGGGCACGGGTGATTGGCTGGCAGACCAGCATAAACCTCACATGCCCTAGAGGCCTCCATTTCTCCCTCCTGCTGCCTGTGCCCCTAGTGCTGCCTCTCTCTGCTGCTGCCTCCCTCTGCAAGGTAATTTTGGGATAGGGATTGGGAGGTGAGGGACAGAGAAGCAAAACTGAGTTTGTGTAGGGGTCTAGGAGCTTGTGGGAATGTCCCAGGGGGTTCCAAAGACTGCAAAAAAGGGTTCAGGGGTTCCATGCAAGCCACGCCAGCCATACTTTCACCTTCACCAGCTTTCTTTGGTCAATTGTGGGACTAAGATTGTCATGATACCGCTTCCTCTCTTAGGCCCTTTTCAGACATGGGGGGGGGGAATGACGGAACATGCTACTCATCGGATTTTAACTTGGTACCAGCGAGTCCGTCACGACGAGGAGGAGTGCAAGCTCATCACTCCACACTCCTCCAGTGTCCCGAATGGCAGCTTCCGGTTGGTGGAGGCTCTCCACCAACCGGAGAAGCTCGCCAGCCAGAAGCCCACCCCCAGCAGATCTGCAGGCACGCACTTGCGCACACCTGCAAATCTGCTCCGGAGCCGGGCGACGGAGCAGCACGGGGTTGCACACTCCGTGGTTTTTAAAAACCTCTAAAAAGAGTTTTTTAAAAAACACGCCGGTCGCTCCAGAGTGGACTGAGGTATGGAACTACAAAAAGTAGTCTGCCCCAGTCCACTCTACAGTGCAGAAGACCTCCGTTGGAGGTCGCTCTGCGCCGTTTTAATAGCCCGGTGTAGAAAAGGCCTTAGTTTCTATGTCTTGAATACATGAATACTTCAGTTAACCCGTTTTGAAGCTCCTTTTTGGAAAGTCTTTTTATGCTTCTCAAACCCTTTTCCTCTTTTTCCTTTTTCTAGTTGCAGGTTTATAAGCAGCATTGCCATTGGAAAGGTTACAAAGGAGAGCTGGAGAAACACAGACTTTTGGACTTGTGTTGCAGCAACTTGTCTGTGGTAAACAATGAATGCCAAAAAAACTGAGCTGGGAAAGAATGGGATTCTATTCTAGCTGATTCTATAGGAGGAGTGTGTGTTGCCTACAACAAACAAAGTAAACAGTAGCTGCCTCCAGAATAGTTGATTGAGCATGCATTAATCTGTATTATTTTTTGATTTGAGACTGGAGGGTAGGGATTGGGAATTGGTTGAGACAGGCCTAGAGATTTGACTTGAGTGTCCCTTGCAGGACTTGAGGGTAGAGAATTGACTGGACGAGAGGCTTATTGACTGGACTAGAGTTTTGTGTGTGTGTGTGTGTGTGTGTGTGTGTGTGTTAAGTGCTTTCTTTGTTGCAGGACTTGAGACTTGACTCTTGAGACTGCAGGGTGCAGAACTGAGTTTGGACTAGAGGCTGTTTGTTTGTGTGTTTTAAATGCCTTCCTTGTTGCAGGACTTGAGACTTGACTGGAAGGTACAGTCTTCTTCAGATTTCAAGGACAGCTTTGCATCGCTCCCTTGCAAAGCTCTTTCAGACACAATTCTGGGCCTTGTAGTTTTACAAGGGGTCACAGCCTTCTCTGACAAAGTGTGCTGGTGCATCATCAAACTACAAACCCCAGGATGCCAGAAGGAGTTATGCAAAGAAAAGCTAGTTTTGACCTGGATTATCTTTGTACTGTAATATGTGGCCCTGTTTGCACAGGCAGGAAAATGTGGGATTAATCCACATTTTCCTGCCTGTGTAGAAAGGGCCTTCATGTCATTTTCAATCTGGGGAGATCCTGAGGCAAAACTATGACAATTGTCTTGGCCAGATTTCTTCAGAAGGAGGTTTGCCTTTGCCTAGGCTTTTGCTAAGGCTGAAAGAGTGTGTCTTGCTCAAGATTATCCTTCTTTCCCTTGCTTTTAAAATCCTTTTTTAAAAAAAGGTTTGAAAGATTCGAGAATCATGAGATTCGTGAATTCCCAGAACCTTCCAGGGATTCGGATTCGGAAAATTCTGGATTCGTCCCATCTCTAGATTTGAGCCATACATTAATGGAAACAGCGAACTTTAGGCATGGTAGGATACATACATAACTGATAAATGGAGACTATAGAAGCTGATGCTGTCCTTTGGGAAAGAGAAATATAGAACTCTTGAGAGATTGCATGTCCTTATCACTTTTAAAAAGTAGTATGTCCTGGTCTTCAGTATTTTAAGAAATGCTGCAATACAGGCCTATTTGCTTTCAGACCTTTGACTACAGAAAAACTCTTTCACTTCAGTCTAGATGAAAAGAACTATTTTTCTATCGGACACTTTCTTTTATAATCTACTAGCGTATATACCCAGCATTGCCTGGAATTTTATTTTTTCATAGGTAATACTTGTTAGAAAAATTTGAGATCCTGTGTCTCTAATTCCCCAAAATGTCTTGCCCAGTACCTGTAACTTTTCCCCATATTCCCCAATCCAATCTGTATTCAGTGTTATTAACATGCAGAGGTTGGGTTCCTGAGGGAATACACTGCCCTCCTCCTTGCTGCTAGGCCTCATCTCCATAGCAACCAGCCTATTTAAGACAGACACAGTTGACTGAGGCCCAAAAGCTCTCTGGTAGAGAATTCTAAAGGCCCCTCCCTAAACTGCAAACCTCAGGATTCTATAGAATCTTCTTAGGCAGTTAATCATATGAGGTCTTCACCTGATACAGACAAACAAACTTTGACTTTTATATATTAGATATCTCCTACATGCTAGTAGAATTCAAAGAGATAGTCATTTTAGTCTGGATCAGTATGCAAAGGGATCTTGTAGCACCTTTGAGACTGAGGTCCTTTTCACATGTGGGGGGGGGACGGGCGAAAACACGCTAAAACGGAGCTTACCCGCAGCCAGGTAAGTCCGTCGCCACGCGGAGCAGCGCAAGCTCGCTGCTCCACAGTCCTCCGGCGTCCCAGATGGCAGCTTCCAGTTGGTGGAGGCTCTCCACCAACCGGAGAAGCTCGCCAGCCGGAAGCCCACCCCCGGCAGATCTGCAGGCACACACTTGCGCGCGCCTGCAAATCCACTTTGGAGCCGGGCGACGGAACGGCACGGGGCTGCGCCCTCCGTGCTTTTTAAAAACCTCGAAAAAGAGGTTTTTAAAAAACACGCAGCCCGGCTAGTTCCGGCCACTCCTGAGTGGATTCTCGTGCGGAACTACAAAAAGTAGTCCATGCCAGTCCATTCTACGGTGTAGAAGACCTCAAGTGACAGGTCGCTCTGCACCGTTTCAGAAGCCCGGTATGGAAATGGCCTGAGAGAAAGAAGTTGGTAGGATTAGCTTTCAAAGACTTAGGTCTGCTTCATCAGATGCATGGAGTGAAGTGCCTAGGAGCAGACCTTTACAGCTATGAATGAGCAGGCTGTGTATGTGAATTGCAACAGAAGTGCAAAAGTTCAGTTATGGAGATGATGTGGCAAGTTCAGTTCAGTAGTTGGGAGACAAAAGCAGGAGGAAAGATATTGCCTAAAGCCAATGCGAATAGATAACCATATGAATGGTGGAGGCAGTTACTGGAACCTAGTGTGATACTGGCTGGGAATCAGAAAGAGATGTGATAAACTGGGCAAGAGAGCCCTCATGAGGCTGGGTGTTAACTAGTGTTATAATATAATTTTCCTGGCACATTACACATATTAAACAGTCTTATTACAATGCTACTGTCTTAAACATTTTATTCACCATTCTAAAAGCAAATGTTCTATAATCCTTTGTTTTTAAATCAAATTTGGTGGAAAAAACAAAGACTCTAGGGGAAAAACGGTGGCATTTTCATGGCATTTTCACCCAAATTCCTCCAGTCCCCCTCCCCCCTCAGGCCCTTACATCACTAGATCCAGGTCTCAGTCTGATTTCCCTTGTAGAAATCTGCCCCTTATGGTTCATGAGCTAGGAGCTGGCTATATATATTTTTCTCCTAAAATATGTCTTGTAATAGGGCGAACAGCATGAAGACAACTATGATTTGTATTTGTATGACTCACCACTGGTGATGTCACAGGTACTATCCATGGCACTCATGTAACCATGTTCTACATAATGCAAAGAAACTGAGTGCTATTTGAAGATAATAACCATTTCTCCCCAACAAACTGCCATATCCAGAAAGCTGAGATAAACATGATCCGTAGTGCTGAAATAAACATGATATCCCTGTAAGAGAAACAATTTATTGAGAAAAAGATATCCAGTATCCTGCAAAATGAAGGAGGGAGCAGCTGTCAATATCATCTCAAACAATATCCTATGACTGCTAAAAATCCTGTAGCAAAGTATTGAATGTAAATAAAGATGACAAATCAAGATGTACGAAACATTACAACATAAAAGGGAAACATGACCTACCACCTAGATCAAGAAAAACGGAAATAGCAGGTAGTATGAAACTAATTGCAGACAAGTGATACAGCCAATGTGTCTGCATTGATTTTTGTGTTTAGTATTTATTAAAATACTCTGGAGGATACAAATTATCTCCTTCCAAAATACTTGGAATTTATTATTGCTCCATTTACCTTGAAATGATAACTTCAGATGCCTAAAGGAACAGATCCATGCATTGTCTCATTTCAGTGCAATTCCCTCATTTGAAGTAATATTACTATAGAACATCTTTTATAAATTCGTATTGCTAATCAGGATGGGAATAATTTTCCTGTGCCTGAAGAAAGCATATTATTTATTTGTTTATTTTATATTCCCTCTCCCCAAATGAGCACACCAACTCTCCTCCTTTCCACTTTAGTTCACAACCTTGTGAGACAGAATTAGTCTAAGAGGGCAGGAGTGGTCCATCATCACTCAGCAGAACTTCTTAACTGATTAGGGATTTGAACTGAAACCTCCCAGCATTGTAACTTCTACTTCATGTAGGCCTGCAGTGGATGAACAATCCTACTGGCATGTAGCACAGCCCCTCGTTGTTTTTACAGTCCCAAGCAGAAAGCACATGTTCTGTAGCCCGGGAACAACTACAGTTCAATGGCCGGGGAGCATTTCACAACACTACCTCTAGTGTTTGCCAAGAGTTACAATCTGGCAATTAGTATGGTCCTTCCTTCCCTCCTCCCATCACTGGTATTTGCTCTCCCAACTCATCAAAATAGAAGTTGCCTTGCTCCCACCCCTTATTAGTACAAAGTTTTTCCCAAGGTTTAGGCAGCTGGTAAATTTCTTTCAAGAGTAGATTTCTACCTGCCGTTTTCTCCTAGTATGCTTCTGAAAACATTATATCCTGACTCTGAAGAGCTGGGGCCATTTCACAGTACACGTATAGTGCCACAATTTCACTTTAACTGCCATAGCAGCATCCTGTAGAATCCTAGGATCTACAGTTTGGTGGAGCACAGGAGCTCTCTGGCTGAGAATTCTAAATGCCCATCCTTAAGTCCCAGACCCCAGGATTCCATAGGATGTTGCCATGGTAGTTAAAGTGGAATGATGGCACTTTGATTGAGGTCCCTGGTGGGACTGGGCTATGAACCAGATCATTTCTTCAGTGACTCTCATCCTCGTCAGAGCTCATTCAAAAGGTATTAGTTATTGTTTTCCATTCTCAGCCTCTAACCACCACATCTACAATATTATATCTGAAACCATACCATACAATGGTCTTGATTTGGCAGGGACAGCCCATATTAATCTTTTGGCATCTGACTTTTTCAGGTATTCTTTAAACATCGCAGTCTCTCACTCCTCCTCCCATTTTCCCCCTTTGCCCTCAGATTACTTCAATTGCTGCAAACTAAGGCCATTTCCACACAATGTCACAGGTTGTTTCTGGTGCAGGAGTCATGCTACTGCATGACATTGTCGCTATCCAGTTGCTATCATGTCCCCAAGCATTGCACAATCACCTTATACAATTTCCAGAAAAAAATCTGTTAAGAGCCTCCTTTAGCACTTCAATCCCATCAGCTAGTTCAGTGTGGTACCATAATAGTACTTGATAGTACTTCCTGTCCTCGCAGATGCAGGAGTGGGCGGGGTGTGGGCATGTCCAGCTTGTCTCTCCCTCAGCTACTCTCATGGCATGGTAACTTTGAAATCTATCACCTCTTTGTGTTTATTTTAAATTTCTCCTTTGAGTTAAAAGTTTTTTAAAATACATTTTTAAGCATTATACTGCAAAAGTGCAATGTTGCACTGGCATGTCATGCCATTACAACACTGCTGCACTAGTACAGCTACCAAAAAAACCCCTGACCAATCAGGGGCAGCAGGGAAAGGGGTGGTCAAGTGCAGAAGGAACACCAGTGGTAATGCTCCTACTTGTCTGCTTAAGGTGGAAGGATGTGGAAGAGAGTGTTTCTAACCTGCTACCATTGTGTGAATGGCAATGCTGAGACTGTAATGGAAGAACGCGCTAATGGAGTATAGTGCGGAAGGGGCCTGAGTTCAAAGCATAAAAGTAGTTCGCACTTGCTTAACTCAGCAGGGGAGAGGAGAGGAAGGGATTAAACCTTGCCCTTCCTAGTCAGCTCGGAAAAAACAAACTGCTGCAGTGTCTCCTGGCTTGTGTGTTCTTCCTCATTATTAATTTTTGCCATCCAGACCACACATGCGCCAGTTTTCATTTATGAGGGTAAGAAACAGAGAATTAATCAGGACTGTCCCTGCTAAATCAAGACAGTTGGGAGGCATGCTATAAATATTATTACCATAATCTTCCCCATTCTGGGGACTGAGAGTAAGCTGAAAGGAGACAAGATTAGGTGAGGCACACTCAAACACCAAGTGCCAAGTTGATCTGCTATCTTGAAGGAGGAAGTTAAATTAGTTGCCAGGGTTTGACACTCTTGCCAAGATTTCCTGGTAGATTGCTCACCAAGTTCAAACTGACAGTGAATCAGAGAGAGAGTACAAGAGAACAGGCATTCTCTGAAAGGTCTTTTCCTGCAAGACCTTCCATTGCAGGTCTAGTGGCAGGGCTGGCAGGAGCCAGGAGCAAAACACAAACGACACATATAACTATGTTTGGAAGAAAGTTGGCCACAACTGTAAGGACTGACAGTTGTACAGATTGGCCTGGCATGAGGTGAAGATCCAGAAACTGAAACCAGCAACTGAATGCCACCATGACTAAAAAGTCACTTAGGTGCAGTGGCGTAGCTGGGGTGGCGGTCCACCCTGGTCGATATTTTCTGAGGGGAGCCACTGAGGGGGGCAAATGAAGAAGCCAGTCCTATTTCTGTCAAAAGAATGACACACTTCTATGGAAGGAACAGTGATGAGGAGGGTGAGGAGGGGCCTTTCCCATCGCTAAGAAGCAACGTCGCCACGAAGTTGAGGGAGAAGGCTGTGTGACTGAGGGGAGTTTTCCTCCAAGCCCAGTTACCCCACTTTCAAGCGGGAATGGAGGCAGGTCTGGACTCGTTTGTCTGTTTCCAAACAGGAAGTTCATACTTATTTACTAAGGAGAGACAAAGGAGAGGAGAGAAATTGCCTGTGGCTCCTATCAAGGGAACTGGAGACCTCAGGAACAAAAGGTGGAAACGCGTTTGCATACTCACGCTACCCCGCCTCACTCTCTTTTCTTCTCTCTCTTTCATTCACACACAATTACATTCTTCCTGTCACTGACACACTCCCTCACAGCGACACCCACCACCTTCCCCAGCTCTCCCAAGCATACTCTGCCTTCCGCCCATCCCCATGGCTGCTTCCTTTCATTTCTACAGGGTCCCTCCTCACCCTCCATCTCCCACCAAACTCCATGAGGGCTTCTGAGACATGCCTTGGAAGGCGGCGGCAACAGCTGTGCTGGCAGCGAGTGGCGAGTGCTCAGGCAGGAAGAGTTAACAATGACAACTGCCGTGGCAACAACAGCAGTGGCACGATGAACGCTTGCACTGGATCTATAGTTGCCCGGACACAGGAGTTCCCCTCAGCCTGGAGGTGAGCACATGGGGAAGAAAGAGGAGGCCATTGCCTGGCTTTCGGACATCTCTGCAATGTGGGCTCTTCATAGGGAGCAACAATGAGCTTGACTGAGGAACTTCTGCTGCTGCTGCCATTGCCGGAGTGTGTCCTGGAGTCTTCTAGTTGCTTTCTCACTTCTGTTGTTGCCACGGTGGTAGTGGTGTAACGGGGGGATGTGCTCCGCTGTAGGTGGCAAAAGCTGTAGCTATGCCACTCCTTAGGTGTACAACCACTGTGTGGTTTTCTGCCACCTGAGACAGAAAGTGGTTGCATACCCACCTGGGCATCATCTGGGATGCTTTTACCCTCAAAGTCCCTTAAGGGGAACCCCCAAGTAAAGATGGACCTGGTGCCCAATTTTACCAAAGACCAGATTTGACCAGTCCATACCACCTCAAGTGACAAAGTTATATTTCATTGTAAATTACAACAGCACAAGCATGTATTAACAATCCATTCTAAATCCATGACTGGAGGCAAGTGGATGGGAAGGCAGCTAAACCCAGACTGCCTTGCAGAGCAGAGTGGGCCTAAACATAAACTCACCAGGTGAACCTGAGTGAAGTGTGCTGCTTCAACAGCAGGCGCATGGTAAGTACCCTTCCCACTCTGCCCACTGATTAGCTGCTCCTTCCCAGGCCCACAAAAAGTGCAAAAATTCCACAATGCAGCAAAATGAAGGCTCTGTGAAGCTTCCACCAGGGCCATGGCCTGCAATTCACTCCCAGGCAATTCTGATTTTAATAATATATCAGTATTTAAATGGCTTGGATTATTGTGACTCCCCTTGAATTATGTGCTTGATGCCTTCCTTCCTATTTTCATTTGGGACAACTGCAGACTAAGTTAACATTACAGGTGACATATGGCTGCTGTTGAAAAAACATACGTGCCCTGCCTCCTGTTTCCTTTTCAAAATCTAGTGCAGTGGTTCCCACCATCAGTCTCCAGATGTTGTTGAGCTGCATTAAAATCCCCAATGGTGCTGGCTAGGGCTTCAGTGGTTGAAGACCATTAGTGTAAAGATTCAATAGTGTAAGGAATGTAAAAAAACATGTACTACGCTGTTTTCAGGACCCAGGTTTCAGGGCCCTTCATTTACCTCATGAGCTGCTACATGCCAGTATTTGGAAATTTCTTATTCAATGTAGTCATATGATGCATTCTGTTTTACTATACATGCCAGTTATGTGGACTACAAATTTTATTGATCCTCTTGGCTGGGGATAATAAGAATTGTAGCCTGGTACATATGGGGGGGTGCCAGCTTGAAGACAGCTGATCCAGGAGGAGGAAAGACCAACAGACAAGACTGCTTTTTCTGCACCATCCACACATCTTCCAGAACATCTCTTCCTACTCTCTTTCTAAATAGCTTTGCTGTAACCCAATGCTTGGCATCTCTAGAACAAACTTTATTTGGATTTTATTATACTTGCATATGTTTGCTTTCATTTGCTAGCTATTGTCAAGATCCTACACCAGATTTCTGTTAACTGAGTGTTGCAAGATCTCTTTAGCTTAGAAAATATTTGTCTACTTCATAACAATGTTATGTAAATAATTGTGTTAGTTACACATCTAAGCCCTGGAATCCAAATCACTATCACAAACTTCCATGTGCAATTGTATTATGTGAGCCAGTTAAAACATACTAACAACACCAGGAATGAAGACAATGAACTGATGAGAAAATTATTTCCCAGGATTTCCCTCTATTTTTACTGTGCCCAGAATATACCTCTGATATATCTGTAAGGTACCTCTGGGGCAATCTTGTAGCTTGAGAAGGAGAGTCAAGTTACAGCAAGATCTGCTTCACACGTCTAATGTGCAACTGTGGGCCTATATCACTTAACCTATCTGTTCTCTCCTCTTTCTAAATGTCAAGTGGATATATTTTCTAACACAGTAGGGTATACTTGGGGTTAATGAATAGTTGCAGAACATGATAGAATAAATCAAATAAAGAAGTAAGAAGTATTATATCCTCCCCTATTACTCTGCAGTATTCCAAGATTTTATTTCACAAATTTTCACATCCAGCCTTCCATCGATAGAAAAATTGACTGTACTAAATGAGGTTCAAAGGTACTCCAAGAAAAGCATACAAATAAAATATATGGTGAAAGTTATAAAGCATAACTATCTGCAAGTTTTTTTTAAAAAAATGTAACTTTATCAAGAACTTTCTGTTCAAAACAAAATACACACAAGTTGTTAGGGTCATGAAACCTCACAATGTAAGGTGCTGTCTTGATCTGGATCAAGACAAATACTAAATAAATAAATAAAAATGAAAAAATGCAAATACTGGCTGAGTTTCTGCATCGTCAGATGTAACTAAAATCCATCCTTGTAGTTACATCTGACAATGCCACCACTCCAAACTCCTACTCCAGCCAAAGGGTTTCCAACTCACTGCAGATTGGGACACTGGGAGTTTATGTTCCAGGCAGCTGGAAAGACCTTTCAGGGCTGTCACAACTGCTTCTCTCAATACACCCTGTGACCAGGAGACCTGTTTTGTCATCATTTCCCAGTGCCTCAATCTGCAGCGCCTAAGAAACCCTTAGACTGAGAGAGTCTTCTCAGTGGCTGCTCCCACCCTGTGGAATGCTCTTCCATGGGAGGCTAGGCTGGCCTCCTCTCTGTTTTCCTTTCATGGCAAACATTTCTTTTTAAGCAAGCCTTTAATGAGTGAGCTGGAGACCTTTTACTTATTTATTAGTTGTTTTCAAAAATCTATTATTAGTTTTATAATTTTATATGTCTTTTAAAGTTTTAATTGTTTATATGTTTTTAATGTTTTTTTAATCTCTTGGAAGCCACATTGGGTCCCACCTTGGGAGAAAAAGAAGCATACAAACTCAATCAATCAATCTATCTATCAATCGGCTGGGGCACTAAAGAGGTAGGTTTGAGATTACAAAATCACAAGTCTAGTTTATGATTTCATAATGACAGAACAGGCTACCAGCCAGTATGTTTAGACGAATTGACTCTACATTTTTTAAAAGGTAAAACACAATGCCATTGTCATACTTGTAATCATAAACATTGTACAAGTTTAACAATAGGCAAAAGCTCATCATAAAACCCAACTAGAGTAGACCATGCAAGCAACTGCTGAATGGTTATATTAATCCCAGTAATTTAATGGGTCTACTCTAACTGGAACTAGAAACTGCATTTAAACCAGTGTAATAATTATGAGTTCAACCCCCAAAGTCCTGAAACCGTAGCACATACTACTTGAGTGACCTGTGTACAATCACTACGTCTCACAACTGAATGAATAGGACTGAACCCCAAAAATGGCAATATCAAACACATGGTTGCTGTCATTTCCTGTTGCTGTTTCAGTCACAGAGATGACACATTCCCCTTTCCTCATCAGTAGTCCTCCCCCACCAGGTTTGAAACTGGCCTAGTTCAAGCCCTAGACTCAATGCAGCATGATTGACTCTAGATCCAGGCCTTGGGATGTTCACATCAACCACAGATTGTTTAGCTTCTGAATGTTAGAGGCAGTTTAATATGTGATGTCTGCTATGTCGAGCTAGGAAAACATTGATTCCCACATTTTTTGTTGGAGGAAAAACTTTCTATTTGGGGGATAGATACAAATGTTGTTAATAATGCACTTGGGACTATATCTTAAGACCACATCAGTGCTACACAAGCAACTCAAAGTGGTGGTCTGTAGACCATTTCTGATTTGCAACTCATGAGCTGCCAATTGACAGTGAAGTTTCCAGGAAACTATACAAATATGATAATATGGCAAAAATATGGTACTTATCCCTGACACATCAAGGAAAAAAATGTCTGGCTCATCACATAGCCTGAGAGGCACCAATCTACACTGATCTTCTCATTATAATAATGACGATTTTCAAGTCTGGATAAAAGCAACATTGTTTTATCTTTATATATTTAAAGCAAGGAGAGTCCCTGGTCTTCCTTTTTTTTCTGCAACTAAACAGTTTCTTTCTGAAACCCTCAAATGTTGTTGTTGGGACATCTGAATTTGTGGACAGGGAACAGATGTGGTTGTGTTTTCTCAACATGCCAACCAAAGTATTTTTTCATCATTGCTAATTATCTGGCTAGTGGCCCACTGGTGAAATAGTTAATTCAACTGAAACCCTTAAATATGGGATTAGTATATCCAAAACATGAAATAGTAGGAAGTAAGAGAATGGAACGATCCATTTCTTCTTACCCCTGTTGAAGTGTTTTCTGGAAAAGGTAGGTGTCACATAGGTGTATGTGTTTGTGTTTTCAAGTCACTTGTCAAGTTATTGCAACCTCATGGATTTCATAGGGTTTTCTTATGCAAGGAATACTCAGAGGTGGTTTTGCCAGTTCTTTTCTCTGAAATATAGCTAACAACACTTGGTATTAATTGGCGGTCTCCCAACCAAATAAAACCAAGTCTGACCCTGCTTAGCTTCTAAGATTAGACAGGATCCGGTGTCCTTAGGGTATTTATCTCCCGGAGAAGAAATCTGGAAACTTTCAGAAAGATAACTGCAAGGGGCAGGAGTGGACAAATATGGAGAGTCAAAGGCCATTTTCTGCTCTTACACACCTCACAAGGGCTACACCACTACCATTCAGGCTGACCAAAGTGATGTTCCAGTGACTTCTGGTCAATTTTTGGAGTATTTTTTTTCTGTTGTTTTGAGGTGGGGGACTAAAACAGTATTATCACATATAACCATTCTATCTTAAGACATTTTTGACCAATATTTGCATTTGAGGCTGGAAAAAAAATTGAAATTGGGGTTAAGAAATTAGTATAGACCCAGGGGGCCAACAGCTGAAGAGCCTCCCCTCATAAACACAGCCTACTGGGTATACAACTCTCATCACCAAAGCTAGCATACATGATGATAAAAAAACACTGCAGGATTTGTTTTTTGCTTAGTTGATTCTAAAGTCACAGAAAATGCAGTAGGACAAGGAAAGATAGATGATGGATGGGGAGCACATAGTGGTAGAATCAGAAAGATTGAAACATCTAGCATTTTCCAGACAAGCACTCAATACTACATCCTCCCAGATTCAACAAATTCCACAAAACCTTTTCAGTATTCCTGTGATATAGTTTTTCAACGTCCCTACCCAAAGCATTAGAATTGTTGAAAATTAACTCAAAAGATTTCTGGCTTTCCTTCTTCCTCTCACCATACTGTGGGGGTGTTAGTGTCCACAATTGTTACAGGGTTAACTATTCTCTTCTGTCCACTGTCTACAATCACTACGTCTCACAACTGAATGAACAGGACTGAACTCCAAAAATGGCAATATCAAGCACATGGTTGCTGTAATTTTCTGTTGCTGTTTCAGTCACAGAGATCACACATTCCCCTTTCCTCATCAGTAGTCCTCCCCCACCAGGTTTGAAGCTGGTCACTCAAGTAGTATGGTGACACAGGTCACTCAAGTAGTATGTGCTATGGTTTCAGGACATCTTTTACCTACCTACTCAGTAGCTCTGTGTGTGTGTGTGTGTGTGTTTTCTCCTTTCTATGCTCTGAAATTGCTTTAGTCCAAAGTCAGCCCTAAAAGACACTGTAATACTAAGTTAGTCACTGTTTCTATAACTTCTGTATGCAGAGGAATGAGTGGTAATGCTAAGCAAGTTGAGGCTAGTAAGGCTGTATGGATGTGAGATAACACAGCTTTGTTACCAGGCTGTACACTTCCACGCTTTGATATGGTTTAACTGGCAAATATTAATTAGCATAAGTATAAATTATACAGTGCTATGGCTGCATGTCCATGCTGGCTAAGGGGAATGATAGGCTGAACATGTGCAGAAACTAGGTTAAGGCATGGCTAGGTCATAGTTAGGAAATCACCAGGGAACCCCAGTGGCAATGGACTTGCAAATGTCCATCAATGATTCAACTTCCAAAGACAATGGGACCCAAAACTAAACTAACAATCTTCACCCTCTTCCCACTTCCCGGCAAAGTCTTCCTTTATTCCCTTTCCTTCCCAGCAATCAAGGATCTATCATGTTTCCCATCAGCCCTTTGTCAGCTAATCCTAAGACCATTAGCTTATTCCAGCCCCACTGTCCACTCTCCAGACTCCATTGTTTACTCTGCCAGAGAGCCATTAACACTTTCACCCTCTAGGCAGAAATAGGGTATTGAAACCCGGACTCTGAGCTAATCAACTCACAGTACACTGGCTGCTGATCATAATCCTGCTGCTCCAAGTCCCATCTGTGTGCTGTCCTTGCACTCCCAGTCTAAGCCACACCACTTCATTTCTTCTCTACTGGATTAGTAAATATAACCCACAGTGCCCTAAACTCCTTGCTATCCAAAATTTTCCTCCCTTTTCCTTCAGTTAGCCTTGTGTGATTGTAAGATTGCTTGGATTTTGTGTGTGTGATTGTTAATTACCCCAATAAAACAACCAAGTTTACCTTTGACTCTTAGGCTGGCTTTTCCCTTCAGTAGTACCACTATACACAGATGTAAGCATCTCGTAAAGTTACCCCCCTCTTACAGGCCTCCTTTTTGAGCTAATATTCCCCACTGTTTCACAGAAGCACTGACATCATGGGCGAACCCTTAAGTCACCCACATTTTGGGGATGTGCAAGGAAGGAAAATAATCAGCAAGCACTAAGGGCGCTTCTAGACAGGACAAGTGTCAGTATTTGTTCCTATAGTTCTTGGGAGTTTTTCTTTTTTCTTTTGATCAGTTAACTTAAATCTTTTATTAGTTATTATCTCCTTTAGTCACCTCTGTAAACTTGTAGCAGTACAGATATATATACATTTATATATATATAATGCATTTCAGGAGATGACAATGGAGGAAGGAAGCAGCTTGTCTTCAACCCCTGCGCAACACATTTAGTTGTACCAAAGTCTGGCAAAGGGAACCATTAAGATTAGACAGGGAGGGTTTTAAACACTATAACAGAGAACACAGATGCACTCCGGCATTACATTAACTGAAGGTGTTTGAAAATGTCTGAACATAGGGAAAGAAAGAACTTTTGGGCTGTTAAACATGACACGCAACACGCTACAGTCAGTAGCTTCCGTGTAAGAAGCCAGCACAGACAAATGCAAGTGGCACATGGTCCTTCACATAGTTGTTATAAGGTGCATTGTTAGATAATAATAGAGGTCACATGAGGAGAAAAATGCTTTTAGAGTGGAACTGGCGGCTGAGATGACAGGGCATTGTGAGCCTTGATTAAGCAAATCTATGGGGAAAAAGGAACTGAGCTTGGCTAAAACCCATGGAGAGGCTAGGCCATGGATATTCAAGGGAAACCATGGAGGGGCTGGATAAAGATATTTCCTCCTCTTCTCAGTGAGAGCTTTTGCCTTGAGCATAGGGAGGGAGGGGCATTTAGAATTCTCAGCCAGAGAGCTCTTTGACCTCAGTAAACTACAAACCCCAGAATTCCACAGGATGTTGAAAGTGGAATAATAGCACTGTAACAGGAAAGACCCTGTGAAGCTTTCCAATTAAAAATGGCTTCTTATGTCCAAATCTAAGCAATGAGATGGTTGTTAGTGCCTATGACCATGGTTTAAGCCACAGAAAGGAACCTTTGACCTGTCAACTTAATCTGGCTCTCACATAATCCCTGTCTGGGCTAGAGCTGCTTCCAGACACAGAGAAACAAACATGGAAAACATTATTTATTTATGTAGTTATTTAACATAATTTCTAGATCACTTATTATAAAACAATGTCTAATAAAATAACAATAAAACTCAAAACTGTAAGACAGAATACAGCTTCTAAAAGGTACAAATCAAAGACTAGAAAAAGCTCAAGCTTTTCTGGTGGCTTCCCTATCAGTTGGGGAAATTAATCTTCTTGTGGGTGGTTTTAGTCCAGATTTTGAAAGGCCTATGCAAGATGCTGAAACTAGTTTGCGGTCAGGGTTGAGCACCTCGGATAGCTTCTTTAAACTTAAGAATAAAAGGAGATTCACCAGTTCACTAACATGGAAGTCACCAGCTGCCACTGGGTACATCTCAAAAGTACAACAAATGATGTTTAACATATCAGAGTGCCAAAGGGATGCCAAAATAGAGGTGCTGTGATTTTTTTTAAAAAAAGTTACTCTTGAGCCCTCCAAGGTCAAAGCAGATTATACATTTATCACTTCTTTAGAGATGTTCCTCTAAATAGTGAAAGATGCCTGTTTATGATTTTCATCACTTACATATTCTGGATTTATCATGCTTTGTTTGATGACTGGTTACTGGAAGGCAAACACAGATTTAATTTGCACATCTAGTTCTTAAGGCACACATTTCTGAGGAAAACGCTTTGTGGGATGGGAAACAAACTAATCGGATGGAATACATTCCTCTTTATGTCTCATTTGACCTTGAGAGTGCAAGCAAGAACAAACCCAACACTCTTCAGATGTTATAAATTGCCCAAGAAGAATCCAAAGAGATGAGCAAACTATCCTTCAAGGAAGCTCATCCACCATTACTGGTATTACTACAGGAACCTTTGATAAGCTTCTGAGGAACCCCAGGGCTCCCCAGAGAGCAATTTGAGAACCACTGCCATACAGTAAGACATATAATTTCACTCCTAAACAGAGCTAAAGACAAGGCTACACCTGCCTAATTTCTGCATAAAAATAAATTATAGCATTTTTATACCTTTATAGCTACCTAGAATTGTCTATTTTTCTTTAAATCTGAAATACATGAGGCAGATATCCTTAGAGAGAAATCCGTTATGCTCTGGTAGCGGCTTCTGTTTTACAGTTTGGAGACATTCAAACTGAAACACATACATAAAATTTAACTATATATGTAATTGCTGTAAATAATGTTTTATCAAATTTATAGTTATTAAAGTTTCCCATAAGATTTAAAGGTTCAGCTGGTAGGTACTGTTTCTTGCTGTTCTCTAGTTAGAATTCTTCTGCTATGAATATTGTATGGCAAATAATACTTCATTCTAGATTTCTCTTTCTGTCCTTAGCATGCCTATAAACGTCACCACCTAAAAATAATAGTGTGCGTTGGCTCTTGGTATGAAATCTAATGTTACAGTGATAATGATATGCAAGGTATGAAGAGTGTTTGTTGAAAACAGGCTGCTGCAACCAGGTGCCCTCCAGGAGTGTTGAAATAAATCACCTACCAGCCCTAACCAGCATGTGGTGGGGATAATGGGTATCACAGTACCAAAATCTGAAGTCTGCTGGGTTGGAAAAGGTTGGTTAAGATTAACTGTAAGCCAGTGAATAGTTTCAAACAGAAACCCAGTCCTAAATTAATTTGATAGCAGTGGGAAGGTAATTATCTCTTCAGCCCTAACCCTCAACCTGGGCCTAACTTCCCTGACCGGGCGTGGCTCAGCTGGGATGGAACATAAACCCATGGATTCAAATTACAAGAAAAGAGATTCCTCTTAAACATTAGGAAGAACTTCTTAACCATAAGAGTTCTTCAACAGTGAATGGCCTAAATTGAAAGGTGGTAGACACTCCATTTTGGAGGTCTTTAAACAGGGGTTAGATGGGCATCTTCTGGGAGTTCTTGAGTTATATGTTTCTACAGGGCAGAGGTTTGGACTAGATAGCCCTGAAGTCCCTTTGCAACTCTAAGATTTTATGATTCTATGTAAAAATTTTAAAGGAAAAGGTCATTTTTGTTGTTCTTGTTCTTGTCACCACTGCAACAACAAATCTGTTGATGGAAGCAGCAGTGAAGACGATCTGCAAAATGGGTTGCATGCAGCCCCTGACCCACATGTTGCTCTGTCCTGTTCAGCTGTTTGAGAAGGTTCCTAGATCCATCAGGTACGGACCTTTCCCTCCAGTCATAAATAAAAAGCAAGGAAGTTTATAATTAGATGGCTCCAAATACTACAGAACCTTGTGAATTATCCTTGTTACACAAGGAGCAGGTTCGAACTTACACAGCCTTAGCATCCAGTTCACTTTTAAAACAATGCAAAGAGTTCATGTCACCAAGCGTGTAGGAAGAAAAAGGGGAGGTAAATATTGTACGTCAATTGAGAAAGAGAGATGCATATCTGAGTAGTCTTGGGTTTTGGAGCTTCTTGGAATAAAGAAGATTTACTGTTAGACCAACTTTCTTCTTGTCATTTGTTGTTGGGTAGGACCAGTCTGAGTTCTGTGAGAAAATACAGATTTTTGTGAAGACCCTGACAGAGAAGACCATCACCCTGGAGGTGGAGCCAACTGACACCATAGAGAATGCCAAGGCCAAGATCCAAGAGAAAGAAGACATTCTTCCTGACCAGCAGAGGCTGATCTTTACAGGGAAGCAACTAGAAGATGGCTGCATGCTTTCTGACTACAATATCCAGAAAGAATCCACCTTGTACCTGGTTTTGTTTTTGAGGGGAAGTGTTTGATGTTGCTGATTTTCTACAGCCACCCAAATAAAATTCACTGCACTTTGTTTCAATAAAACTGTTGTATTCCAGAAAAAGAAAAGGAAGGAAGGAAGGAAGGAAGGAAGGAAGGAAGGAAGGAAGGAAGGAAGGAAGGAAGGAAGGAAAGAGAGAGAGAGAGAGAGAGAAAGAAAGAAAGAAAAGTGCATGTGTCCCCTGGATGAAGGATCCAGGAGACAAAATACTGAGGCTCCTTCTGTTATTTGAGATCAATAAAAGCCTATTGATGACAGTGCTGTTTTGTCCAATGGCAAGAACAGTTGCATCTTTTAGGTAATTAATCTAGCTTACTAATTAAAAGATTGAGGTTGCTTCCCCTCCTCAATGAGTCTAGACCTACATGGCAAAATGAGTGTCCAATTTTTATGAACTGAGTTTTTTTTTTAAAGAGGGAGACTCGTGCCCTGATCAGAAATGCTCTAGGAGGCACTGTTGATCTTTCTAGAATGTAATGTTTACAACATTTTTCTTCTCTTCTGCCTCCTATGTTACAGACATGAAATCCAAAAGAGACCCTGACAGAAGAAGAGCATGTGAAAGGACCTCGTTTTCTAATTCCTTGACTGTGCCACACAAGGCAAATTCTCCCCTTACACTCCATTCTTAACCATATTAGAATTGTCAGGCACTCAGATCAGAATTCAGGCAGAAAGTTTTTTGTTGTTGTTTTGTGTTGTGTTAAAAGCAAATGGTTCACACCTTTTACTGCTAAACTGCTTGGTACATTCTGCCTCACTCCACACCTGGAACAATGACTTCCTACACAGAAAGCCACTGCCTTTTGACACCACATTATCCAACAACTCACTCTTTTGACACTTTTCAGTTAAGGTCAACTTTCATGAATTCAGTGGGGGATTCAACTCTTTCATCAATTCTTGCCTATGGAGGCTCACTTGGGACTGCTTGCACATGTGTGCTGCTTGCAAAGCAAACTGAGCGAGGGGAAGACACTAAGCCAGCTGAGAGACTTTGGAAGCAGCACACATGCAATCAGTCCCAAGTGAGCCTCTATACATCCTTCATGATTCCTACATTACAGTACATGGGTTCTGCTTTTCAACCAGTTCCATTTTCTGACAGTGCTCCGATCCCTAACCTGTCAGATAAGTGGGAGAAGCCTGTATTCACACAGGCTCTATCAGGCAGAAAGCAGACCTTTGAAAAGTTACTTTCCTAGACTAAAATATCCAGAATCTTGTACTAGTTTTTAGGGAGTTCTACTCTAAAACAACACATTATGAAGTTTTGCCAGAAGTTAATAAATGATGTATTAGCAAATGGAAACAATAAATCTCTTGACACATTCAGGATGATGAAAGAGCATGGGTGATTGAGAGACAAAAGGAGAGACAGCAAAGTCTGAGTTGCTGCCATGTGATAATGTTCCAAACTAATATTCTTGAGATACTTACCTTTAAAGTGTATTGTATCAGGCGCTCCCCTAAGCATTGCTCCATTCTTCAACCTACTATAGTTGGCTTGGCTCCACCCCCTGGCCTCACATAAGTATTACGATGAATTGGCAACCCTAGTATGAGACCTCTTGCACTGAGTTCAGCAGACAACTGTAAAAAGAATTTGCATGTGATTTATAAGCATTTTCTATTGGGCCAATGCCCAGCCTTTTCAATATACAAAAAGCCTTTAAGTCTGAATTATTTTGAACCCTTTATAGTAAACAGCTTGCCTGTGGTTGCTGCAGCCAAGGCAAAAAAAATCTGGTTAGGTCAACATTCCATGTTGGTTGCTGCCCTCCAACATCATCTAGATTTCAAATACTGTGTAAAATTAGTGCACTAACATTTCAGGATTCCTAGGATGTCAGGTGGCAAGAGGAAATTAGAATACTGAAGAGAATAGGAAAACTCAAATATTGATGCATTGGGTCCAGACTTAGTCATGCTAAGTGGCCCAAATCCTAAGCAACCCGCTTTCACTAGACCCATTCAAAGCAATAAGACCTAATTTAATCATAATTAACATAATTTTCATTTATTTGAGTGGGCTTACTGTAAAGCATAAACAAGTCTGCCTCCAACTCCTAGTTATCCCATTATTATAATATTTATTTTGAAATATGAATTTAAAATATAAAAAATACTGTGAAACAGTAACACAACTACATGTGAACAAAAGATTTCAAATAGTATGAATTAAATATTTAAGTAAAATCTTAAACATTTCTGTGCTTTATTCATTGAACATGGCTATTTTCACCTAGCAGACAAAAGTCAGTGCTCCCACTGTTCAAATAATTTTCAGGGCAACCCTATATAGATGTCTGTGCTCAGGAAGGAAGAAAGGAGAATTGTATTCTTAATCATTTAAAAGAAACAAAAGAAATTGTGTGGGGTATTGAATTGCCAACTTATTAGTTTAAAAAAGAGAGAGAGAAATTGAGTGTTGAGCTCTTCCAATGTCTCTGTATCTTTTGAAAATCTCAGAAACAAAGCTAGGGTTGCCATACTGCCCAGTTGGCCAGGATTCAATTGCCTTCTGGGCATGTCACTGTTGTCTTCTAGGGATGTCATATTTAGAATATCACCTTGCCCTGATCCATGCCTTTTATTTTATTTTATTTTATTTTATTTTATTTTATTTTATTTTATTTTATTTTATTTTAAAGTCTCTAGCCATTGTAGGAACAGAGTTATGGGCCGGAATGTGCAGTCATTCTTCTGTCCTATTGTTTTGTGAGAAGTAACTGCCTTTGAGTGTCTTTAGCCACAAAGTGGAGTCTTGTGCTTATCGTTATCAGTTGTGACTCCTCCTCTCTCCATTCCAATTTCCCAATCCCTGAATCAGATATGAGTCCACAGGAAAGAGTAGCTCTTGGAAGATATTCTGATTTGCAGAGCTTCTTGCCATTTAAAGTTCCATGAAGTCTTGTTTTTCATGACTTGCTGATATAGCAATATTACAAATTTTTACTAGACACCCAGGAAAAAAATCAAGTTCTATTTTATGAGAGCAACTAGGGTTCTCCCACCTTCTTTCCACCCCACCTTGTCTCTCCCTCCATTGCCTCCCCCTCTGCTACCACCTTGCTTTATATCCCTCTCTCCCTATCCATCATGTTGCAGTGGGAGCAGCACTTCTTACCTGACCTCTATTTAGAGCAGCATTAACAGCTTTATTTAGCCACAGCTTCATTATAGAGCAGGCAGTAGCATGGAGTAAAGCAAGGATGGGGAAAGGAAGAGGGCTAGAGGTGCAGCTGTGGATGCAAAGGAAGGAAACAGGGCACAAGGGTGAGATGAAGTAAGCTGATAGGAATGGAGGGAGAGAAGGAGATGTAGCAGGTGGGTGCAAAGTAAAAGAAAAGCAAGTGGCAACATAAAGCAATGGAGCCATTGGAGTGAAGGGGAAAGGACGCAACAAAGCAGGGTAAAAGCTGCAACACAGTAAGGGGAAACAGGGGAAGGGCAGAGGTGCAAGTGGCAGAGGGTGAGAAGAGAGGGGTGGAGATATGGGAAGAGGGTGTGAAGTGAGACAAGGAAGGAGAGAGGGGAGGGTGAGAGGTGTAGTGCCAGGTTGCAAGGAAGGTAGGCATTAGGTGATGGAAGGTTCAAGAGAGAAGGAGTGGTGGCAGAAGGTGAGAGGGAGGAAAGAGAAGATGGGAGATGCAAGTGGTAAGGTACATGAAGCAAGGAAGAAGAATATAGTGAAGGTCCAGGTGAAGCCAGGAAAGGAGAGAGGTTCAGCTGCTTAGTTAGAGAGGGAGACATTGTGATGACACAAGGTGAAACAACAGGGGGTAAAAGAGGGAAAAGATGGTAAGAGATGCAGTGGGATGGTGCAAGAAGCAAAAGAGGTAAGGAAAGGAGACGTATTTGCCTCTATGAATCATATGGCAATCAGTCGCAGGGATCTGCACCTTCTTCCATCAATTAAAAAAAAAACTGATGGCAAAAAAAATTAGTATAGTGATCTGATGAGATTCCAGTAGCATTGGAAGTACCTGCATATGACAAATTGTTGTTGCTATTGTTTTTGTCTTTGTTGTGGGGGTGGTAGTTACTGTTATAGTTGTTACCACACCAGGCATGTACAGAGCCACCTTATATGGAACCTGTCTTGCTATTAATTGCAACAACAATCCCATAATGTTAATCTGCCATTAATACCTACAATAAGCCTATAAAGTTGATCTGCTGAATGATGGGCTGAGGTCACCTGCAAAATTTTATAACCAAGCAAAGATTTAAACTTCGGTCCCTCTGCTTCAGGTCCAGTACTTTAAACATTATATTGTACTAGTTCCCTCAGAAGAGCAGTTACTATAAAAATGGTACCAAGGCCAGAAAAGTGCAACAATATGCTAACAATAACAATGTGCTAACAATATGCATAATTATAATGCCTTCTCTAATTGCAAATTACCTGCATCAGATTTGCGGGCTGGAATATGGCAACCCTAACTAAAGCAGACATGACACTGGGCATGTTTAGCATCATCTCTGGGGTTCCTTTTTCTAATTAATATGCACCTATCTGCTCTGAAGGTTGGTGAAGTGGCATTCTGGAGAAAAGATGCTTAGCCCTTCTTCTACACCCTTTCCTTGATAAAAATTGCCAACACTCCACTGACTTCTGGGAGAAAAAGACAGCAACTGAATCAGTCACAGTGATCCATCAAGCATGGGGATAGGAAACATTTTGGAATCATGGGCCACTTGTCAGGCTGGGCAAGTGCTTAAGGACTCTATGCCCAAGAGGACTGACTAAAGCAGAGTTGAGTAACTACGCTAATTCCAGAGGCTGCACATGCCTATCATCAGATCTGGGAAAGCCACAACTCCTCTGCCACATATACGCATATGTACACACAAAATAATTTTTAAAAAAGTTAATTAAATATGCAAAAATTACTTTACAGAGTCTGGAGAGCAAATTTGTCATCTTCCCTATTTGTTTTGTTGTTATGTTCCTTCAAGTTGTTTCCAACTTATGGTGACCCTTAGGCAAACCTATGAAGGGGTTTTCTTGCCATGATTGTTCAGGGGAGATTTACCTTTAACTTCCTCTGAGGTTGAAAGAGTGAGAGTTTCCCAAGGTCACTCAGTGGGTTTCCATGGCTGGGCAGGGATTTGGACCCTGGACTTCAGAGTCATAGTCCAGGGCTCAAAGCACTACACCATGCTAGCTTTCATTCTTTTTAAAAGCAGGAAGTAAACTAGAAGTCAACACCTGTTTTACTTTGTAAAACAGGAGCTCTGGTGGCACAATGGTTAAATGCCGGTACTGCAGTCACAACGTTGTGAGTTCGATCCTGCAGGGCTCCAGGTTGACTCAGCCTTCCAGCCTTCCAGGTCGGTAAAATGAGTACCCAGCTTACAACATTGTAAACTGCTTAGGGAGTGCTTAGCACTGATAAGTGGTATAGAAATGTAACTGCTAACTGCTATTTGTGATTTTGGAGAGGTTTCTGTCGGACCTAGAACAGTCCAAGGGAGCTTAAAATATGGGGTGTATTCCCAGTTCCCCGAGGAAGTGTGAAGGGCATGTTGAATTAAAAAAATTAAAATTGCCAATGGGGGGGAACCTTTGGGAACCTCAGAAGGAGGGTACATATGGTTCATGGGCTGCACATTCCCATAAACGGAAGGAATGGAGCTTAGCTGATCTTTCTAATTTAAAAAAATAAAAAAAATAAAAACAGCTCTACTATTCTGTTTATTTTAAATTTATCTGTTTAAATTTCATTACTAACAAATAAAATACCCTACACACTTCTTATTAAGGATAAAATTCCTCACTCACTTCATTAGTGAGTTTGAGAAATGATTGCAATTAATTAATTAGTGTTTGAATAATTACTGTTTGGAAAGTGTTCTACCGCATCCATTATTAACAAATAAAATCTACCTCCACTCATATGTGATTATTATTACATTTGATATATAAATAGCCCTTAAATATATTTACATTGATTTTAATGTGATATGGAGTATGCTGTAGATTATTGCATATGATACTAACTATAATCGTGACAGTCTCATTCATTAAAATCAAACCACACTGTCATTATTTTTTTAAAAAAAAAACATGCTGGGGAACACTGGGGGCATTAGGGGCCCATATAAAAGGGCTTGGGGACCCCAGGGTGCACATTGCCCACCTCTAGTCGACCACCTGCCACTTACCTGCCTGCTTGTTTCTTGTACTGGTTGCCGGTAGGGCCAAGCCTTGCCAGGAAGTGGATTTGGACAGCAGGCTAGCTGTTCTTTTCCACAAAATTGCATAGCAGCTTGAGAGATACACAAAAATCTTCCCCCTGCCCCGAAAAAGTGGGAATCAGCCCTAAGACTCACTATTCATACTATACAACCTATTAAGCAGATGATTGGCCAAGAACACACTCTCCCTCACACACACACACAGAGGAGATAGCATTTGTATGCAAATTTTTACCCTTCACAGGGAACTGCATGGGAAGAGAATGTTCAAGGAATAATCTCTCTTCCCTTCTTCCTTTCTTTCTCTCCCTTCTATAACCTATCAATACTACTTAGGTATATCCCAGAGATATTGTGAATGAGAACACAATAAAAATAGGAAGAAGTGCACTGTGTAGAAATGCGATCACATGGCTGGGCTAGAGCTATACCTAAATTTAGATCTAGAAGGTACTTTGCGCAGCTTACTTTCCTTCAGATGAACACAAAATATAAGCTAGAAAAATTAATTGCTCTGCCAGGGTCTTTTCACACTATACAATTATAGCACTATGATTCTACTTTAACTGCCATGGCTGTATCCTGTGAAATTCTGAGGCCTGAAGTTTGGTGTGCCACTAGACTTCTTTGGCTAAAAGTTCTAATTACTACTTCCTAAACTACAAATCACATGATTCTAAAGGATGAAGTTATGACAGTTAAGGTGGCATCAAAGTGATATTACTGTGCGTTCTGAAAAGATGTCAGGAAAGGAGAAAGAGTCACCTCTACACCTAAGGTTTATATTAGGCCTAGCCAATCCAAAGAATTCATACTGCCTCAATAGGGTTGCCAACCCTTCAGTTTAATCTGGAATAACCAGGAGTTGAGCTCAGCCTCTGTGAGAATTGCTATCCTCCCAAGGGCTGGAGTCTGGGAACCAACTGTGATCTCCAAAAACATCTGGAGGCCCATTCTGTAGATTTAACAAGCCACTATTGTTGTCTAATGTTGGCCTTTTGATACAAAAAAGCAAGGAAGGAAGGTGGAGGAGATACAACCAGGAAGGGCATTACTAGTCAATAAAGAGAGAGAAAAAACATGGAAAATAGCCCTTGATCAATCTCTCAAAACAGAATTAGGAGCCTGGTAGAGATACAGAGACAATCTGGAGTGACAAAAATGAGGACTATTCAAGAATTACTAGAACTTTTGCTTAAGGTCACAGATAATACACAGGTTGGTTGGTTGGTTTCCATCCAGGATCTGATGACTCCATCAAGAGACACTTCTTCCCATTAGCTGCATATTACTTTTCTGTGACCCAGAATTAGGCATGGCTTGTTTTCTTTTTACAATAACAATGATGAAACAAGTTAAACAACTGCAACACAGATCTTCAGTATTCCATGGAAGAATTGCTTCTTTGGTTTCTTATGTGGCTGACAATGACCCTGTAACATTTTGGAAAATATGTGTCAGCATATGAGAAATTAAAATAGTTTAATGACAACCTGGTAAAAAAGGATGTAAATGTCATATACTCCACGATTGCCTCAAAATGGGATGAAGGATTTTGATTTGATGTAGCACACTTCTGCTGCAGTATGCTTATCCTCAAGATATACAGTATACTTTAGATTCTCAGTTGAGAAGGCAGTCTCTATTGTCCGTTCTTGAGTGCGTTCAAATACAATATAAAAATGTGCTTCAACATCTACCAATGAAACTGTTGAACACGTGCGACAGTGTTGGCCTGTATTGAGGAGATAGTTGTTGTTTTTCTCAGAAGAGGAAGAAGAATATGTGAAGACTGTGTGGGCAGCTTTCAGTGAAGGAAAACATAAATCCCCTCTTTGTTATCTTGCACAATCCAAAGGTAATCTTTCACAATGCTGTGAACAGCCTGGAATGTAACAATGGCCATTTCCGCATGGGCTTAAAGAAACGGTGCAGAGTGTCCTCCAGGGAGGACGTCTGCACCTGGGAGCAGACTGGGTCAGATCTACTTAGTGTAGTTCCGCACCTCAACCCGCTCCGGAATGACCCAAAGTGGTCGTCCAGCGTGTTTTTGAAAGACTGCTTGAAACAGGTCTTTCAAAAGCACGGAGCGCACCACTCCGTGCTTGTGCTCCGGTGCAGATTTGCAAGCTCGCACCAGTGTGAGCCTGTGATCTGCCCTGGGGCGGGCTTTAGGCTGGCGAGCTTCAGCAGTTGATGGAGACCCTCAACCAACCGGAAGCTGCCATTTTCGTCCCCGGAGCCGTGCGGAGCGGCGGCCACGCATTGCTCCAGACCAGTGTGGAACGAAGAAGTCCAGTATGTAACGGCACGGGGAGATTCCCTCACCCCGTGCGGAAATGGCCATAGTCTGTCCCACAGAACTCCACACTCCTTAGAAGGCCTCCACTGAAAAAGGAAGAGAGGAAAAGAGAACAAATTCTATGCAAGATCAATCCAAGTCATTTTGGACACCATGTCTCCAGCTAACAACAGAAAATTCAGAAAGGAAACTTGTAAGACATTGATACAGTGCACTAAATATCTGGAGAAATAATATGATGTTGAAACATCACTTTTCTTTTTTAAAAATGTCAGTGCTCTTAATTTACAACTATATGAAATGGGTAGATGTGTTAAGATCAACATAGACAAGCAGCATAATGCCTACTATGTTTTATAAAAAATAATAGAAAAGATTGTCTCTAAGGAGGAGAATACAGATCGGTGATGGGTAGACACTTTGATAAAAATGCCATGTGAAGAAATTACTTTTGTACTCTGCATTCTTGTACGTAATGCCTATTGTGAGGGAATTTTCAGTTACACAACACAACTGTAGACCCTGGACAGAAACAGACTGAGCAATAACATTGTCAAAGCGTGTGAGGAATTTCTAGACTTTTGAAGACCTGTGCTGTGTTTCTAGACTACTTAAAAAAGAATTCAGATTTACTAGAAACAACCAGAGACCAGCTCAAATATAAATAAATCTATAAAGAACAAGGGGAAGACAAGCCAGCCCTGCTTTACAATTTTTTTTTATAATCATATTCACAGTGGAGCTACAACTTTTGCTGCCTGGGGGCAATCCCTGAGTTTGCTACTCCTCTCAGGGAAGGGAAGACCTATCCAAAATGCCAAATAAAAACCACTCGATTGGCACTGGGTGATTGGGCTCTGGGCACTCTGCATGTGCTCAGAGGCACATCTGCATTCACATGGGGTGAGGGCCCCTCTCTACCTCCTCCCTCCTTAGAGGCTCAGCTGGGCTGGGCTCGTCCCCAGTCTTGAAGGTAGGGAGGAAGCGGATGCCTCTCCCAGCCTCCTTGGGGTTCCTCCTCACCTTTCCTCTCCTCTTTTTCTCCCTCCCTCCTCTGCCTGACCCGGAGGTCCACCGGCATCAGTGCTGCTGCTTTGGGAGGTGTTCCATTCAGTTGGTCCTCTTGCCTTCTCATTGGGAGCTGAGGCAAGGAAAACCCAGCCACTAAGGCCCTTTCTGCACCTTACCTTTTTCCAGCACTGGGGTGTGGGGATCGCACGAGCAGCCTCCAGAAAGAGCGTCTCACATCCCTGCTACTTCAGCTCCGCACGAGCTGCCTGCTTGCACGAGAGCCCCACCTCTTCCTTCCACAGTCTCCCAGGCTGGAGTTTCCCAGGCTGCGCTGGGGCAGGAAGTGAGACCGGCGTGGCTCCAGAGGCTCCACATGCCAGGTAAGTGTGTGAGGGGCCCGGGAGCAATGCGCAATTGCGCACCATGTTTGGCGTCCAGCCGAAAATGAAAAGGTGTGCGATCGATGCCTGCCGGCCCCTGGAGCGTCACACGATTGTGAGTGCGTTGTGCAGATAGCTCTTCACAATTGCGCGATGCTCCAGGCGCCCTTTTGCATGGCAAATGCCGTGCAAAAAGGGCCTAAGATAAAGGCCTGGGTAATGTGTAAGGGAATTATAATAGAATGCTAACCTGTTAAATAGAAGACAATTTATGTTATGGAGTGTACATGATTAACTGATGTGACTATGATGTGACTATGTATTGTTGTTTTTTCTCTCTTTTTTTTCCTTTTTCTGTCTGTATTTAGGAACTTAGGAAAAAAGAATGAAATGCACAGATACAGGATGGGTGATACCTGGCTTGAAAACAGTACATGTGAAAGGGATCTAGAAGTCTTAGTGGACCACAAGCTGAACATGAGTAAACAGTGTGATACAGGAGCTTAAAAAAGTCAATGCGATTCTGGGCTGCATCAACAGGGGTATAGTGTTGAGATCAAGGGATGTAATAATATCACTTTATTCTGCTTTGGTTAGACCTCACCTGGAATACTGTGTTCAGTTGTGGGCACCACAGTTCAAGAAGGAAATTGACAAGCTGGAACATGTCCAGAGGAGGGCGAACAAAATTATGAAGAGTCTGGAAGCCATACCCTATGAGGAGTGGCATAGGGAGCTAGGTATGTTTAGCCTGACTAAAAGAAGGTTAAGAGGTGACATGATAGCCATCTTTCAATATTTGAAGGGATGTCATGTTGAAGATGGAGCAAGCTTGTTTTCTGCCTCTCTGAAAACTAGGGCACGGAGCAAGGGATTCAAACTGCAGGAAAAGAGATTTCATCCAAATATCAGAAAGAACTTCCTGACAGTCAGAGCTGTCTGGCAGTGGAATATGCTGCCTCAGAGTGTGATGGAGTCTCTTTATAAGGAGGTTTTTAAGCAGAGGCTGGATGGCCATTTGCTGGGGGTGCTTTGAGTGCTTGTTCCTGCACGGCAGGGGATTGGACTCAATGGCTATTGTGGTCTCTTCCAACTCTATGATTCTATTCTGCCCAACCCTTGCTCTGCCACTGCATATTCATATTTTAATATGAAGTTGTCAGGCTGGCCACCTAGCTGCAAGGAGGGAGAATAGAGCAAGCTTAAGAGGGTGACAGAAATGGCCACTTACAGTAATTGTGTTTAGAGGTTCTCTCTTAAGGTTTGCTTTTGAAAAAAAAATACAGAGAGAGAGAGAGAGATTCTTCATTTTGAATATTTTTAACAGTAACAATAAAATGACACACTGGAAAAAAAACCAGTACACTCAGAGAAGAAAATGCAGAAAAAATGACAACATTACAAAACCAATAAAATAAATAAAAGAAGGTGTGCTCTGTAGCTAGCCTCTAACGTGATTTTGCAAGCTTGGCTTCAAAGACTAAGTGCGAGTTGAAGAGGTTAAAGTGGGTCCCTGAACTTAGGCCCTTTCCGCACGTGGTTCTTAAGGCGGGCCAATGCATCTTGCCACAGAGGTCTTCTGCACCTTGCAGCGGACTAGGCTCAGTTTATTTACCTTCGTCTGCACGTAATTCCAACTAAATGCACCCCCATGTGGTGGTAAAGCACGCTATTTGAAAACCGGACGAAATCAGTTTTCCAGTTTTCCAGATCGATCCAATTCGTACTTTCACAGTGGTCCAGACAGGTACATTCGCGCTAATGTGAATTGGTGGTCAGGGGAGGGCTCATGGGAGGGGCCAGGGGGTAGTATGGACTTACGCACGTACACAATGATGTACTAAACCATACAAAAAAAAAGAGGGCCAATCACAGTGGACACAGCGGGGTGAGGGCAGTAGCGGGAGTGGCCACGGTGGAGGCAGTGTGGATTCATGAACTCACACTCCTCCGAATCAGAATGGAACATACGCAGTAGCTGTGGGGAAGGAAATGAGGGAAAGTCCTGTTGTGGTGAGCCAGAGAATTGAGACCAGTAGTTCAGAAAACAAGAGTTTATTTTACTGCGCAGGGATCTCAGTGGAATCAACTTCCAAAAAGACTGAGAGCCCCGTTTTTAGGTTCCAGCATTCTTTTATACTTTCTAAACAACAAGTACAGGAAATGATTACCATATAAGAAAAGTGTACAGGTTACAATAGTTCAAGGTTTGAAAAGATGTATTACAGTTTCAAAAAGAAGCATCTCTGTACAGGGAGTATTCTCCCTCGGTCGCATTGGCTCCCAAACTCCCTATATTCCAAGCATTGCCAAGTCACATACCTAAACCCTTGATAAGATAGGAAGCGCAGCTGTCCGACTTATTTTTCTCTATTTTTCTACTCAAGCAAGCAACTTCTACAATTTAACCCCCTCATCAGTCCACCTTGTTTCGAGCCCAGAAAATCCAGTAAGAAACGGCATGAACCGATTCACCAGCCTCATGCGGAAAGGGCCTTAGACAGGTAACGAAATATGTAGAAATTCATTCAGTTTGAAAAAAAAATCTCCAGATCTCTAAAATCTAAGCCAGTGTTGGCAACCCTAACTGGTTTGCCAGTTAACAAGGGCTTACGTACTGATAACCACACTTCTGAATGCCCTTTTGTGTTTGGTGATTACACAATTCCAGGTAGCTTTTTAGGCTAGACAACAAGCTCAAACCAGGTTAAGTCCTAGAACAGAGATGGGGAATGTGTAGCCTTTCGGATTTCAGCTTCCATCAGGCCTCATCACTGGCCATGCTGACAAGGGCTCTTGGGAGTTGTAGTTCAACAGCATGTGGAGGGCCATGTGTGCCAGAGTCTCTGAAGGGGCTTGTTTATTTTTCGCAAGAGTTCACTGGGAATAGAAACAGAACAGCAGATACTTAGCTACTCTCTTACACTGAAGTGATATACGAATAAGGCTCACTCCTTTGGCTCAGGCTTTGCCACAGCTTGGAAAGTGGGTTACTTCTTTGACACTCAACGACTGTTAAGGTGAACCTAATTATGATGTGTAAGTGGAGCTGCTGGATAGCCACGCTATTCTTTGATCCTAGTTTCTGTTTTTTATTCATACTGGTATTTACATTATAAAGAGAAGCATACTTTGGGGGGCAACACCATTAGCTTCTGTTTTTACCAGGCAGTATGGGAATGACTTGGTTAAAGTCTGGGAGGGGTCAGTAAAACCTTACATATTTCACTAAGGATCTCCTACCCTCCTCCAATAATCTGAAAATTTATTTAAAATATTTTTAATCCACCTCTCAGGGTACACTGCCCTCACAAGTTGGTTTACAAGACTCTAAAAAACAACAACATACAATAACTTCATTTTCAGCATTTAAACCACAAATTCCCCATGCGTTTTATAATCTGGGCACAGTGTGCACGCTGTGTGAGAAAATAAAGAAATAAAAGACACAAAAAGCATTGTGACTCCATTCCCCTGATTTCTAAAACACAATGGAATTGTCAGCTTTTCTTTTCTTTTTCTTAACCATCAGAGAGGCTTATATTTTTCTTGGAGCAAACCTGAAATGTTGTGTGTGAGTCAATTTTTATTTTAGCCCGACTCAGTAAGCACAGTCCTCCTGACAAAACAATTCTTTGTTTTCTAGCAGTAATAAAGCCTACATGGCATTACTCATTTGTGGTATTAAGAAACATTGATAATTGGCTTTTATAGTTTTTCAGGCTTCACAGTTTGGCAAACCTATAATTGAAAAGCTGGATTTTGCAATCAAAAAGCTTAATTCAGGCAGTGTTGCTATGCAAAAGTAAAAGAATGTACTCCTTCTTTAGCTTATTAATTTTCAAATAATGCTTCAGGGCTTGTGGTGATAGCCCTTTACAAGGTAGTAAATATAGAGATATTTCGAGTTTCTGGGCTGAAAACTAATTACCATTATAAATTGAAGCATTTTTACTTGTTATTTCTGAAAATCAAACAGCTCCAAATACAATCTTCATATTAAATAAAATGTGCATTGAACCGCGGGATGTCTTACATATCTTGACAATTTTTTAAAAGCCTGTGCGCATGTGGGTTTGTGCACTGCATTTATTTGTACAAAGCACAAATGGAATAATCAGATGCTAGTTGTGTGGTGAGGAAAGAAAAATCACAGAACAATGCCTTTTTGACAGGCCACACCACAAGGCAAGGCAAGCTGTAGTATTTTGATTTAAGCAGGTTTACTTCTTCTTGAGTTCTGTATGGCCTACAGTCAGATACCACGGCCTAATGCCTTTTGCTCCCTACAAGTTACAACAATACATGCTTTCCAACATTTCACAGAAGCAAAGAGCATGTTATGTACAGATGACACTCTGGTTTTATTCACCTATCAAGCATTACCATCTGTGCACACACATGCAGTCTCCTCAGCTATGCACTAATGAAAAGTTTTCTCCCTCTTCACCTGCTGCATTAGTCTTAAGTTCCTTATCCAGCACTCCATTCTGAACGAAGTACATTAGTGAACTAACAATCTGAACAAAGGTGTGCAACTAGTTTACACAAGGAGGGCAGGGGAATGCAGTACTTAAGGTCCCAGCCTGGCCTATTGGAATTCCCCAAATAACAAGTCCTCTTCATACCTTCCAATATTTCACAGGTAAAACCCAGGAAAAGTATGGCCAAGCAACATCAGAGTGTAGTCAGGATGGCAAAAGTTATTAATGAGGAGGAAGAACACACAAGGTAAGCCAGGCTTGCAGCAGTTTGCTTTCCCCTGAGTCTACTAGGAAGGGCAAGATTCCATCCTCTTATCTCCTCTCCCCCCCCCCCGCTAAATTAATTGAATGCAAACTGTTTTTGAACTCAATTTTCAACAGCTGAAGTAAGCCAAGGACAAAGAAGGAAAATGGGAGGGGAGAGAAACTGGGACATTTTAAAGTCAGCTGAAATAGTGGGATGATAGAGGATTAATGGGATTGTCCTTGCCAAATAAGGATAGTTATCCATAGCATCATTTAGTGATTTCTTAGCCTTTGTCCAGGTTTTCCCCTGTTCTGAATGCTTGAAATTAATTGTTTAAGACTTAGGGTTACTGTCAGTAAGACCTTTCAGGTTAAAATATGTAATTATTTGTGGTTTCATCTTTTTGGTGCAGCCGTTGCAAATATGTCTGAAATTAAACTCAACACTTAGGCTGAATGAGGTTCCTCACCTTTAGAATAATGTATACAGTTGGGGGATATTCCTGGGCCCAGTGTTACCTATAGAAGCACAAGAGACTACTGATCTTAATGACTAGAGTGGTCTTTATCTACTTTCCAGTGGTTTCCCAACTACATTTGTATCTGGAAAAAGTGAACTTGGCCTCAACTATAGAAGCAGTGGTAACATCCCAGCTAAGTATCTGTAGTGCCCTCTTTAGAGAAATCATCTGCTTTCATCTGATCATCTGATAATCATCTGATCATATCACACCAAATTTGCAGTCAGTTATACTTCATAACCATTCATTTCTGTCCTCAGTTTAAAGTACTAGACATAAATCCATCTGCTAGCCCCCAGCTAGAATATTCCCCTGAATCAGTGTGACTTACCATACTTATTGACTTACCATTCAGCAACTGGTTCAGTGTATCAACTCAATTGTCCTTAAAATACCTGAACAGTTTTGGACAAGCTGCTTGAAGGGTTGTCTACACCCTTATCAAGCTGCCAAGGTCCATAGAAATCAACCTCAGAAGCCTTGTTCTCTGGCCTGCACTAAGTGCAATAGGAATAGCAGGTCCTAAGAACAGGGGCTTTCTAGTTATCATCCCTCATTCCTCTAAGAACTCTGTTTGATCTCTTCTCTTGTGGCCTTAAGCAGTCCTTGAAGATTTTTGCTGTTGTCATACATCACCTGCTTAGTTACAAATTCATAACTAAGAAACAGTTCCTGACAGACTCTCCAAACCTACCTAAGCATCCAGCAGCTGCAGTGAGCGATGGAGGTGGGTTCAACTGCAGTCAGGGCACAGGTGGACAGTTTTTCGAGCTCCTTCATACCAGCAAATGAGGCTATAATGAGGAATTACAACAGAGGTCCTGCTTCTGGTCCTCAGGGCCCCACTCACTGGTGGGGGATCTGGAAACATCATTCTCCTGTGCCCTGATCACCAGCTAAACAGACTTCCAGCATTCAGTGTGGCAGCTGACTTCTAAGGTAGGAAAGGAGACATTTACAATCATGACAATAGCAATAGTCTTACTGAATATGGAGCAGTTATGGATCCGTAACTCTTACATATCCATGACTACAATACAGAATGCCAGTCCTTTAATTAAGTCAACCATTTTATTGATCTTATTGCTGGGCAAATCTACTTTTGTTTTTATTTTGCTTGTTCAATAATATTATTATTAACATGTTTCTTGTAAGCTGCTTGATGAAAGCCTACCTGGATGATTTGGGTCAGAGTACATTATATAAATAATTTCAAAAGCTAGTTGCTCCTTTAAAATTTAGGAATGTTTACAGAATATATATGCAATGCAATCTCGTATGTGTCTCTTATGAGGTAAGGCCTAGTTATTTCAATAAAGTTGACTGCCTAGTATGTATTATGTAGGACTGCAGCACTAGTAGGATTGCAGTTATAGCCTCAAAAATGGATCTGTTTAGCCTTAACTATAGAGTTAGCTATAGTGCAAAAATATTCTGTAATATTTACTACATGGTAGATGGCTGATTGGCCTAAATACCCTAAAGACACCAGACCCTGCCTGATTTTGGAAGCTAAGAAGGGCTAGCACTGGTTAGTACTTGAATGGAAGACTACCAACAAGTACCAGGTGCTGTAGGCTATATTTCAGAGGAAGGAACTGACAAAAGGACCTCTGAATATTCTGTGCCTAAGAAAACACTATGAAACTCAACATGCAACTTGAAGGTATGTACACACATAGCTGCTGCTTCTTTTTTTTTTTTAAAAGCACCCCTAAAAAATCTACACAGATGGTCTGCCCCTGATAAACAGGAATTATTGCTATATGAATAGCATATAGATATCAATTCTTTGTTTAAGGACCATCCCATCTATTTTCACATCTGTAAGATTGGCAGCTATTATTGTTCCTGTACTGTAGCTGGAAGCAAATGGAGACACAGACCCTTTTCGCACCTTACCTTTTTGCGGTGCTGGGGTGCGGGGCTCGCACGAGCAACCTCCAGAGAGAGGCTCTCGCTTCCTTACTCCTTCGGCTCTGCACAAGCTTCCTGCTCGCGCGAGAGCCCCGCTCTTCCTTTCGCAGTGCAGCCTAGGACCTTCCCAGCCTGCACTGGATAGGAAGCGCGACGGGCCCGGCTCCCGAGGCTCTGCACGCAACGTAAGTGCGCCTGGGGCCCCAGAGCAATGTGCGACCACGCAGCATTTTCAGCTTCAAGCCGAAAATGAAAAAATGCGTGCACGGTCTGCATCAGGCCCTTGAGCATGGTGCAAATGTGAGCGCATTGTGTGGACCGCTCCTCACATGCGCGCGACGCTCAAGGGGCCCTTTCGATCGGAAATGCTGTGCGAAAACGGCCACAGAGATTGTTTAACATGATAATGGACAAGCTGAAATTGAGGAGAAGACTTCCCTACTCACACTTATGCAGTGAAATCATATATGCCAACATATTGTTTTGTTTGTTTTGCTCTGTTTATATGGGTCAGCCAATAGCATGGATCTCCAGGTGGCTGACAAAAATAACAATGTACAAGATTAAAAAAAAAAAAGGCAAAAACAGAAATAGAACTGTGTAATATTCATGGGAGGAGCCAGCCTGATGTAGTGGTTTCAGGGTTGGACTGGGACTCTGGGAGATGAGAGTTCAAATCCCAATTCAGCCATGCAGGTTCAGAGGGTAGCCCTGGCCAACTCATATCCTCTCAGCCTTTGCAATAAAGCAATGACAAACCTCTCCTGAATAGTTCTTGCCAAGAAAACTTTAGGAGAGGGTTTCCATAAGTCATATTTAACTTGAAGGAACATAACAGCAAGAACAAAATATTCATACAGAGGACAGCCTACATCTTTTATTTTATAATGAATTTTTATGATGTACAAGTCAGCGTTAGAGCTGACTTGGTTGATGTTTAGGAATCTGGTGTATGATTTGGATGCAGTAGTCTAAAGGCACCTACATGAATACTACCTAATGGGTAATGTATAGTGTCATCGGCAAATATAGGGCACAACGCAACTGACACAGAAAGCAATTAAGGCCACAGTGCTATATCTACTAAACTGGGAGTAAGTCCTATTGTACACATTGTAATTTACATCTGAGTAGACATGTGCATAATTGCATGAAGAGGCTCTTATAGTAGGCATAATTACCTGGGAGTAAGCCTGACTGATTTCAGTGGCACTTCCTTCTGGGTTTGTCCTTGAATTACACATTCAAAATCTGAGAATGGCTATTTACTCAGTTTAAGGCCATTGTGCAGAAGGTTTAGGGCCGTGTGACCATGAGTCAGCTAAGTGGATATTACCAGCAAAGACTGTGATAAATAATCATTGCTATTTTGTGGCATCCACTGTAGTTAAGAATGCAAAGTAGTTTAAATTTATTATCCCTTCAAACCATGTGTGAGTTCGATGATGATGAAGTGTTTGTCTGGCAGCTTCCCTGCATTCTCAGTGAGACTGGTGCTTTGTCGAGAGCTACCTGACTGAAACTCAGCTTGGATATGAAACAGATGAGGCTTTTGTGGCAGGGAAAGGAAACTGAAAGATTACCTTCAAATGGAGAATATACACCCATTCTTTTATATGGAAGGTTGGAGATAGTGTCCCTTGATTTTGCTTCATCTTCTGCCGTTCTTCACACCCTGGAGACAATATTCAGATTTCATCACAAAAATGAGGCATTTCTTTTGCTTCCTTTTAACAAATGGAGAATCTGTGGTCCTCTAGATGCTGTTGAACTACAGTTCCCATCGTGTCTCACCATGAGCTACACCAGTGGTTCTCAAACTTTGGTCCTCCAGAACTTTTGGACTTCATTTCCCAGAAATCTCAGCCACCATGCTCAAGAATTCTGGGAGCCGAAGTCCAAAACATCTGGAGAATGAAAGGTTGAGAACTACTGAGCTACACTGATAGAAATTTGTTTACTCAAAGGTAAGCCTCATTGAGTTAAATGGGATATGCCTTCCTCTGAAGAACGCTTAGAATTACATCTTCCTGGGAGAATAGCCTAAATTTTCCTTTTAGATGTCAGAGAAACAGTGTGGAACCGGGGAACACAATAGGCAAACTCACTTGTAGTTTTGGCACATGAAATGTGGGAAAGTATTCAGATATTTGAGCTTCTTAAAATTATCATCAGCCCTTCAAGGAGCAAACTAATACAGGATCCTACTGAGCTGTAAGCTATGTTCCAGCCCCAAGAATCAAGAAGTGAATGAACTGTCAGCAACATTAACCCACCTGTGGGACATCCAAACCACATTTTTGAGGCATCCTACTGGGACAAATACCTTGTTATGCAAACTCTGTAACATATTGTTTTATCAAATTCAAGCTATCTTGGAATCCTTCCACAGCAATGTTTTGCTCTGTGAAGAAAGCAGTTGATTCTAGTGGATTTCTAACTGCCTTCCTAGGAATGTTGAGAGCTCATGGAAGTTTGTCAGAGGTATCTTAATGAGAAAACCAATATGGAACCAATATGGACATGTAACCCTTTAAGATAGCATATTTTCCATTACTAGCCTTTCCCTATGGTGGGTATCTTCAGGGAAACATTGAGTGCACTCCTATATTGCATAGAAAAATAGGACCAATGAGTCTTAGCTAGTATTTCATGCAAACTCAAGTTAAGCTAGATGTTAACAGGAATGTATATTCTCTACGATTAATTGGTTTTCCTTCCCTCTGTGAAATTTCTTGAGAGATACGTGAAATATCAAGCCCATGTTTACCTTTCTATGACAAGCTAAAAAACAAAGCATGTTCAACACAAGATACGTTGTTAAAGACAACCACATACTATGTCAAACAGATATTTTTCACCACTTGAGGGAACACCTCATGTAAAAATGCACTACACATATTATCTGATTTGATCCTCAAAGTTAGCCCTAACATCCCAGAATCCGGGGCAATGCCAAGGGGTTACCTGGTAAACAATAGCAGGTAAAGAATTCCCAGAGTGTAGGAAGCCTGAAAATCAATGGAGGCTGCAGCTCCTAGCATCATTTCCTTGAAAAGAAGTCCCACTGGAGTAAATAAAGATGTATTTCTAAGAAACATGCCTAGCTTCAGACTGCATTTCTTCTGATGTCAATTTGGTACATTTCTGTCATGATTTCTCCAAAGAAATGGTTCTGTGGATTTCTGAGATTTTTCTGCAGCCTCACAAAATGACAGTTTCCTGGGTTCACCAGTGAAAGAGAATGGCAGTCACACCAAACTAATCTGATGCATACAGAAGTAAGCTCTGTGCTATTCAAGGAAGTATATTCCAAAGTATATCTTCAATGTCCTCAAAAGCATGATGATTTTAAACTTTTCTGTTGTCATTTTACTAGTGCTTTTTTGCACCAAATTAAAACTGATATTACTTAGTTTTACGTGCTCATGCACATGAGATTGCTGCAATGCGTCTCCCTCTTTACAAGCATGAATATATGTTCACCTCATTTTGGTGTTGCTTTTTGAGGTCTATAACTGCTAAAGGCACACATATCTCTTTCTGTTATGTCTGTAAATCTTCAGGGGATTTCTCAGATTAACCTGACTCACCTCTTAGTTGGCTATCTGTAGGTTTCCTGGTGGAGGTACAGCTTCTGGTGATGCAATTTTCATTGTGAAAAGACAGTGCAAGAAAGAATTAAGAATCCTATCTCTCATGTGCCACTCTTCTACTACAAACTGCAATGGCTACATTTTCTTTCTTTCTTTTTTAATTTGAGACAAAGAGTCACAAAATTAGATATAGTATTTGTTTGTTGTATGATGTACAGTTGGCTCTCCACATTTGTGGGTTAAGCATTCATGGATTTGATTATTCATGGATTACTGCAGGGGGAGAGGATGAGCTGGGAGGATGGCGCATGCACATGTTTGCTTACTTGCTTACTTGGTTTTTCCAGTTTCATGGAGGTCTTGCACCCCAACCTCTACAAAAGTGTTTTGTGTTGCCCCATATCCTGCATTTTATTTTTAAAAATATTTCTACTTCTTCTCTTTCCTTTCTATACACACAGATTTGCATGTATATGCCTACACACACGCGCGCGCGCGCACACACACACACGCACACACGTCACACAAGGCAGCTTGTTGTTGTGTGCCTTCAAATCATTTCTAACTTATGGGAACCCTAAGGTAACCCTCTCATGGGTTTTTCTTGCCAGAATTTTTTCTAGGGCTGAGGGACTAGCCTAAGGTTACCCAGTGGGTTTTCATGACCAAGGCAGGGATTCCAACCCTGGTCTCCCAGTATCCTAGTCAAACATTCAGAACATTACACCATGCTGGGTCTCCACAGGGGAGCTAGTTCTACCCTATTGGAATTCCAGACAAGGTCATTTTTGTCTCTCTTGGGACCCGTTAAGTTGTTGACAAGATGGGGGGGGGGCATTTTAAATAATTGTACTTTTACAAGTCCATGTGTTACCATATACATACAGTGTGGATTGTGGTTGTATCTATGGCACCTATAGCCTGGTGCAATGGTATGAAAAATGTGGTCCTCCAGATGTCCCTGGACTGCAGCTCCAAGCATTCTTTACCATTGATTACACAGGCTAAGCCTGATGGGAGCACAACATCTAGAGACCCACACTTTGCCTGCCTCTTTTCTAGTGTCTTCAAAATCATAACAATTCACCACACCCAAATCCAGAATCTATCTTCCTTCCTTCCTTCTTTCTGTCCTACCTTCATTTATGTGCTATGTGTTTCTTTTCTCTCTAGTGTGGGAGTGAGCTTGAATGCCTTCTTGAAAGTAAGCAACAGCAGTCATGGGAATCTATAGGAGCTCTCTTTGCAAAGAGACAAGTAAATGAAGCATTCCCAGCACCAATATGTAGTTTCCTAAAGTGGCAGGTGAAACTTCCCTGCTTAGCCATCCCCTTTACCAAAAGCTAGCCATTAGGTGGGGGACTGGATACCATGTAACTAATACTGTAGTACTAGCGCATACATAATGTTAACAACAGGAAAAACCTGGGTTTTTGCTGTTGTCTGGAAATATTCTCAGTTTCTTCTTTCTAAAAAAGTTATTTTTGCTTCCATTACTGACGTTTGAATGCTGATTTCACCATGCATTTCTCAGGTGCTCACATTTCTCCAGTCTTTGGTTCACAAAGTGAATGACTCAGCTTGCGAGGATTGTGAGGGTTACTCTATCCTTCAGGGGAATATTGGATAAAGTGTTGAAATTCCCAGAAGCTGAGAACAATTCACCAGGGCAATACAAGTGAAAGTGGCATTACTTTAAGAAAGACATGGAATTATCTCCAACTTAGCAATAAATCAAATATGGATAAATCAGGAGGTTAGAAAAGCAACATTTCAGTATTCAGTATTCTAGTAACTTTTCCAAGCTCTGAAATAAATATGATTCCCACTCCAGCCTCCCAATAATTCCCGATAGCACTTCAAACATTTTTTTACAGTGATAGTTAATAGTTAATAAAAACTAAGTCTGAGCAAGTCAGGGCACCTTTCTCTTCACTGTTAGAACAAACCCACACAGATATATTTAAAATTCAGTTCCAGCTCTCCAACTCTATGGCTGATAAACTACAATTTATCTTGTATTGGAAATTCATAACATACTTTCTTTAGCTATTGGGTTGCAAACAAAGGTCATATAATCTGAAATAGATTTTTGTTTAATTTAATCAAGATTGTGAAAGCCAGCACTGTACTCATTTACAGATTGGCTCTTTAGAATCAATTATGCCCTAAAAGTTGTTGTATGAGGCAATGCGTGTTTTAAATCTTCACAAAAGTGTGAAGTGTATTTGTAGCCATGGAAAAACAATAATTATGAATGCTGGAACATTTCTTCTTTTTTTCTTCAAAAGACTTTGAGTTCATCTAGCATTCATTCAGAGAGGGTCAAATATGCAATTTTCAGTGGCAGCTGTGCTTTCAGCTCTCCTCTGTCTCTTCTGAGCCTACAAGAAGTTATCTGTGTGTCTGAAGTAAAAACATTCTCCTTTTCCTACCCTTGTTCCTTATCTTTTTATTTCCACTGGCAGGTGGCAGGGAAATGTGCAACATTTGTAATGTCACATTGACATAAGTCACATTAGATGGCGGTGGATAGGAAGCAGGAGTCAGATGTTCATCGGGTGATTTTGGTAACAAGTATAAGTTAAATCTTCATAATCTAATTATTTGTGTGCACTTTTTCCATCTGCCCAAGGATGCATGAACAGAAATACATTTGACCATTAAAAACAACATAATTAGAGTTACAAGTAACACTATACTGCCAATGATAATAATAACAATAATAATAATAACAAATCTTTTCAAAGCTTTGAATGGAGCTTTGTTGGTCTTTCTTCTGAGTAGTGGGACTGGCACTCTGCATCGGAGTTACAGTCATAAACTAGAGTTACAGATCCATAACTGCTCTGTATTGAATAAAACAATATGTTTGTGAACATGGCACTATTGTCATGATCCTGAATGTCCCCCAAATCTACCTTAGCCAGTAGCCACACCAAGTGATGGAGGTCTCTTGAGCTGTTGATTGGATCACAGGAGGAGGATGTTTCTAGCCTCCTCCCACCAGCAAGTGAGGCAATGACCATCAGAAGTAGGACTTTGGTTGCAGTTCCTTGTCACAGTCACTCACTAGTAGGAGGAGGCTGGTAGTATCATCCTTGAGCACCCAGCTCACCAGCTGAACAGACCTCAAACACTCAATACAGCTTCTAGCTGTTAAGGTAGATTTGGGTTGTTGGGCCAGGAAATGTTATTCAGTTATGCATTCAGAACTAAGTAGACACTATATGGTGTCAGTGTAAGTTGTTAAGAACACAAGTGTGGAAGCTGAGTTTCATTTTGTTGGCCATGTCAGACAGAAATATCCATCTAAGCCAGACCAAACATCATTTCCCAGCAAATTTATTATTGGTAGGGCAATAGTTAATAATATCTAAACAACCTGCAATACTGAATGTTAAATGTCCTTTTTATGGACTTTTTTTGTATTTGAACTGTAATTTACAATCATAAAACAGAGAATGAATGGAATGAGGCCACAATATAGTGTGTTGTAACCATCTTCCAATAACTTACTGTGTACTAAACCAATCAGGTGGTAAAGACTGATGGTACGATATGGAGCCAAATGTAAACACACTCTCATGATTGTTATTGCCGTGTCATAAATCATGAGCCAAGTTAATATTTGTGAGATACTGAAGTCTTGGTTTCATAAACAATAACTAACTGTTACTATGGCTGATGCTCTGCACTAACATCTCATACAAACACTTTTTGAGGCAAGAGCATGAATGTTCCAAAGGGGTTGGCATCTCATCCCACTGCTGGGAGATGAAGCTTCTCCCCCACCACAGATTGGACCATGGGCTGCCAGTAGGATAAAAAAGGTACCGTGCTGTTAACTTACCTTTCTCTTCGTTGGAGCAGGGCTTTCTTTGCCAGGTAGAACTGAACTGGAAAGACAAAAAAGCCTCCAGCTCCCTATAGGCAAGAGATACTGTTGTACCATCAAGCGTCAATGTGCATGTGTGAAATGATGTGGAATTCACATATTGACCTATATGAACACCACAGATAGAAGTTCCATATTATTTCAGACATAATGCTTTCCCATGGAGCCTATTTATATACTGAGCTAAGACTCACTGAGTCTTAATAAATCGAGTGTGTCTGTCCATGTGCGACCAGTCCTTAAGTTGGTTTTTGTATTTCCCACACATGCAAGATGAAGTCAATCCATATGAAGTGCCCTCTTGTTTTAATGTTTCCGATGTCATGAAGATGGTGGTTCACTCTTATGCAATTTGACAACCATATGTAGAACTCCATGGGAGTTTTTTACCAGTGGTCAGGACTGGAGGCAAAGGACAAAGTAGTGCCCACCCTCTATAGTCAACATACAGAAGCCAACTGGCAGTTGAATCTCACCGCAACAGGGTCCTCCAACGCACCTAAGGACAGAGACTAGTTTAGGGGGTACAAGACAAAGTCTATGGTACACACAATCTGTCCTTCAGGAAAGGGAAATGGAAGGAAGTCAGTAGAGACAACTCAGAGGCTGCCACTGCTGGCAGTGATACTGTGACTAAACAGGCAAGTGTGAGTGGAGTCCCAGGTGAGCACTGCCTTGATCAAAGCTCTGTACTGTCAGTCTGAATGCACTTGAGGTGGGAAAGCACATTCAATGTGAGCTAGTGTGAAATAACATATTCACCCAGGTTTCTAATATAAGAAACAGTACACATCTCTTGGGGGAAGTGCTTATTCTCTGAATCTTTAGATAAAGATAGCAGAGAAATAGTGTCTTTATGGCTGCATCTGTATTTTTTACCAAATCATTAAAGTTCAATAGTCATATTTGCAAAACAAGTGCTTTTTTTTTCACTGATCAGTTCATGTGTTTGACTGTCCCTCGTGAAGTGCTGTGCCGGAATATGTAATCCAGGCCTTAATCATGAGTCGGGGTCTTGTCACTTAACTGTCCCTTATATTAACCCACAGGATGACACTGGGTGCATCATACAAACTCTCAGCCCCATGATAGGTTCACCTTAGAGTTGCCATAAGTTAGAAACAACTTGAAGGCACATAGCAATAACAACAACAGCAACAGAATTTGCCGATGTATGCTTTGCATTTTAATCTGAATTTTAACAGTGCCACCTAAGATGCTGGATCTCTTGGGGGGATAAGTTTCCAGCACCATGGATAGCACATTTAAAGTTTGGACTAAAACCCAGAGCACTGCCCCTTGGACATGGAAATTACCAGCAGCAACTAATTTATGGCACAGATGTGTCTAAAAGAATCACACATGCATACTATGTTGTTAGCAATTTGTATCACGTCAAATAAAGCAGGATTGCTTGTGGAATGTTTTATATTTTATTCTTGAAAACCAAAGCTAGACTGAGAGTTTAAGAGTCACTATGACAGAATTGAAGACTTGCTAAAGACCACCCAGAAGGTTCATCTCAGAGAAAGGATCTGTACTTTTCCCAGCCCAGTACTCTGATCACTGGTCCAGGGTGTTCATCTCATGTGAGCAAGGCAGCGTTTGGCAAGCCTAATTAAACTTTATCAGAAATATTGGGCTGCTAATGCTCTTTGAAATGTTTGCTTTGCCTGGCTGTTGAGAATGGGTTAACAGTAAAGATGAACCAATGATCCATAGACATTCCATTTGGGAAAGCAGGGCTGTGTGACTGTGAGATAGTACACATTCATGAATTTCAAGGATTTGCAGCCTACATCAGTTAGTATTTTATACCTCAGAGAGGATGGGACACATTCATAGTTGTAGTGTTACTTCACTCCATCACAGAAAAAGAGTCCTATGTACACAGTAAAAGAAGCCGTACAGTAATATAATGAAATGGTGTGAGCTGTCAGCTGAGTTAAGAATTTTTGTTGATTAATCACCTGACTTTTAATTTATTAATCTATTAAATAATAAATCAACTTCAGATGCATTTGCACATTGCCAAAACTTTAAAATATAATGCCTTTTTGAAATATTGGAAGAAGTATAAGATAACCTTCAATTTACAAAACAACAGTGCTATTTGTAGTTAGAAGTAAAGGCTATCTTTTCTATATATATATATATATATATATATGTATGTATGTATGTATGTATGTATGTATGTATGTATTTTTTCCCCATTCCCTTCTACAGTAGCTGGAGACCCAGCATGGTATAGTAATTTGAGCCCTGGATTATGGCTCTGAAGTCTAGGGTCCAAATCCCTGCTCAGCCATGGAAAGCCACTGACTGACCTTGGGCAAGTCATGCCCTCTCAGCCTCAGCAGAAGGCAAATGCAAACCCCCTCTGAATAAGTCTTGCCAAGAAAACACCATGATAGGCTGACCTTAGGATCTCCATAAGATGAGAACAATTTGAAGGTGCACAAGGTAGTTACAATAGCTGAGCAGAATCAGATACTTCTAAATATAAACAAATATGTCCTTAAAAATTCAGTTCTATCAATCAAAAATATTTACCAATTAATCAACCAATATTTTAGTTGATTGCCCTATCTGAAAGAGGTTGTAGAGTGCAACCCCCTGTTAAATTATTGCTTGATAAGCTACAAAGAGCTGTAATATGAAAGCCTATTCACTTTGTTTAGGCTGGGTAATAGCTGGCATTATAAATGAAGGTGGAGAATTCCCCAAATAATTATGAACATCTCTAGAGATCTTGCAAATTACCTAGTCTTCTTCTGTCGGAGTACTAACAAAAGCAACTTTTTTAGTGAGCAATACATCTGCCCAGTGGGACTGATAATAAATCTACATTGTGATAAACTTTGTAAATGTAGAGAGGCTGAGAACAGAATTTTTAAAGCATGTTATTTTATGAATGCTTCCTATATAAATTATGTGGCTGATGCTCATAATTCACACAGGTCTTTTAATCCATTTGCCACTCCAGAGATCAGTACTGAGTGGCTCTCTAGCAAATGTTCCATTAAGTGTAGAACTTTGTTGCTCAGTCTGATTGTTTTGCAACATGTGTTGTTGGATTTTATGAGCTACTTTTTTGTGCTCAAGTCTGCTTTTCTCATAGGCTGACAATCACTGATCTTTGAGTAGCAGACTCAACAATCTCTGACGAAGTGATCAAAAGTTTTCCAGGTTTTTACACAAAGCCACTAAAAACTTAACAAGTCCTCCACGGGTATTCTGAGGCATGAACATTTGCTACCTGTCAAATTTTACAGCCACTGTCCTACAGAGGGCGCCTTTAGCTCATCAGAATCCAGACTGAAAACCACAAATTGGTTGTTTTTTGACAGACTAACATCTGAATCTTCAGTACTATGGTTTCTCACAAATACCATGACTACATAATTTAACTTGTTTTAAAATAGGTGAAGGCATTATTCTCTTGACAGTAGAAGGCTTTGATAATTTAGGTCCTCATGTGTCTTTTGCCAGATTATTTATTAGTACTGATATTACTCACCTCCCCAGCAATCTGGCAGTGGAATAGATTTTAAACAGATATGTTTCAAAGGCAAAGCATCAATGAAGGAAAATATTAAACTATTTATTCTTATTAAACACATTTTGGGAGCAACAAAAACTAAAAATATTCTAAGTTTTAAACTGAAAATATTTGAGGAAAATCTTTTTTTAATAAAAAAAAAAGTCACTTGGGCTTGAAAAACATATAATCAAGTTGTCGATTTACCAGGAATGTTACTGAAATGAAAATCTGTATAGATTTCCCTCTCCCTTAGTCCCACGTTGCACGGTTAGGAATATATATACCACTGAATCCATAGTATAATATGTCTCTACTGTAGAGCAAGACGAATCTGTTTCTTTCAGTTTCTACAACATTAATTTTTTTTTAAATGACAATCAATTGCAGCATCAGTTTGTGAATTCTTGATTAAAAGAACCAAGGAAATCCTTACACATTTTTGTATGCAATTTTATTACTGTGTGCATTTTGATGTGCACTTTTCTGATTGTAGAGCATCATTTCAAAATTCAGAGAAGTATAGATCTTGTTGAATAACACTGTTCCAATTCGTATATTAAGTTGAGAAGTGCGAAATAATTTGGTTCCCACCACAATGTGAATCAAATAATTTCTCTCCCATTCTTGCTCTAATATTTGGTTCCTACTCATTATGAACAGTAAGGACAGATGTGATATTTTGGGGCTCAGTCTTGTTGCTTCTTACTTGTAGAAACCCCAAGGCAAACCTATCATGGATTTATGGAGGGTAAAATTTTGTCACAGTGTGTTTGCCTTTGCCTGCCTTTGAGGGTGAGAGAGTGTGACTTGCCCAAGGTCACCCAGGAGGTTTCCATGGGTGAGGAGCGATTTGAACCCTGGCATCCAAAGTCATAGTCCAGCACACAAATCAATACACCATTCTGGCTCTGGGGCTCAATCTAGCCATATTTAAACACTTTAAAGGTGCACTGGATGTAGGGGAAGAATTAAGCACAAGCTGAAACTGTGAATCCATGCTCAAATTGTGAGCAACTGACTACTCAGCCATATGACTAATAATACAGGAATTGCAAACTTTTCATTTTGGCTCTTCAACTAACATTTCTTTATGTTCCAATAATTTAATCATTATTTATAGTAACCATGTATTATGCAGTGTTTCTATTTTGAAGTAACAGTACTCAATGAAAGATCTTTCGTGTACTTTGGTGGAAATTTCTGGATAACGTATTTGCATAACACACAAACAAAAAAGCAAGCATTCTTGTTTGTTAGGCTTTATTATCTGGCATAGCTTTTGTGTTGTCTTCAGGCTTTTGTGACAATCTGTTACCTTCTGATTTCATACTTGCTAAAACAAATGTGCTTGTGAATGAAGGAGGACTAGGCTTTCCATTCAGTTTTCACAGTTTTCTAAGGTTAGCCAGATGAGAAATAGTTGGATGAAACGTACCACTACTGTACACTCACACAGTTCACTTCCGTAGTTAATAACCATGCACACCACTATGTGTCTGGTTTTTACTGACACACCTAATGTTTTTGAACTTACTCAGATTATTTTCCTCTATACTGTTTATGGATTTCCAGTGTTCAACCATACAGTAAGAATATTATTTATGTTAATATATTCAAATACCCAGGATACCACAGACTATTTAAGCTGTTTTATTGTCAGTCACCATGTCTGAGTTTGTGCTTCCTTCTTCCTTCCACATTTCCTTCCTTCCTTCCATAATTCCCAAAGAATTGTTTTCAGAGTCTATTACTTTCCTTTAGTCTGATATTTGGCTTTCAGTCTTGTTTTCTAAGAAATTATGCTTCCGCATTATTTAATGCCTCTTTTAAAACAGCCAATAAGTCTTTGAGGGCTTGGCAAGAATGAGTGAAAAGCTGAATGTGTCAAATTGTGTTATGAAAGCATGGGATTAACAGATGGTAGCCTCTGAATCTTCTAGACTGAATGTGGCCTTGGACATAGTCCAGAACAATGGAAGACCTGTGCTGGTGAGGAAGGTTCTAATAAGGAAATTCTTTACTCCGTACTTCCAAACAGACAGATTCAGGAACAAGAACTTGTTGAAGTTGGTATATGAGTTACATAGATCTCAGATCTGTCCTATGAAATCAAGTTGGTGTGAACAGTTTTGGTTCCTACTGGAAAATAGACATGGTACATACATGTGTTAAACAAGTGAATAAAAATGAGGTCTTCATTAAAATTAGAACAAGGTCACAAATATTATGTGAAATTGAGTCTTTTGTATCTATTTCATTGTACTTTTTCTTATTGTATTAAATCTAGCTGTGTTGCCATAATGGAAAGGGTATATTTTTGTTTCAATTTGAATGTTATGCCTTATTTGTCTCTCTTATGGTCTAAAAGAAACTGGAATAAATAATGACGTTCTGGAAGGGCAAAGGCACTGCCAGTCTTCCTTTTGAACCTTAAAAATGAATAAGCTTGATGGCTGAATCCAACATAACAGGATCCTGTTTTAACAACAGTGATCTGATCCAGTTAGCCATGACTAAGGCTGCAATTCTACAGCACTGTAGGAATTTCATACCACTCTAATTGTCATGGCTCAGTCCTATGGAAGCTCCATCCTATAGTATCCTGGGAATTAGAGCATGGGGAAGAATTCTGTGCTAGAGAGCTCTCCTGCTGTCCCCTGTCAAGTAACTGTGAAGTATACATAAAATACATGCTAAAAAGTGAGTTCAGATGAACAAGGTGAGATTAATCAGTGATTACAGATGCTTAACGCTTTCAAGGCTGCAATCTTGTGTACTGGGATGTACTTAGTGACTGATTCATTGATGGACTGATTGATTAGTTACATTTGTATCTCATCATTCCTCCAACAAACTCAAGGGAGAATAGATATTCTCCTTTGGCGACACTGTGAGGTCAGACTGAGGCTATTTATGCACTAGACTGTTATAGCGCTATTATTCCACTTTCAACATCCTATGGAATCTTGCGGTTTGCAGTTTCAGGAGAGGGCAGCCCCTTCCAAAACTGCAAACCTCAGGATTCCACAGGATGTTGAAAGTGGAATAATAGCACCATAACAGTCTAGTGCAGAAATGGCTTGAGAGAGTGACTAGTTGAAAGCCACCTGATATGTTACTTGGCTGAGTGTGGACTGGATCTGTATCCCACTCCCAGAACTGCATAAATATACTTTATATGTGGGGCCTTAGTACAGCTCAGTCTTGCATCTGAAGAAGTGGGTTTATATCCACAAAAACTCATCCTAAAATAAAAACCAGTTAGTCCTAGAGGTGCTGAGATATATTTCCCATCCCCTTCCTCCTTTTTATGGATCCTTCAAGGCTCACTCTAACCACTCTACCACATTAGAACCCTACTTATGCAACGGTGAACTGAATATAAACCTTATACCATGGCCGAAAAAACACAACTGTTTGTGTGAAGGAACTTATAAGTACATAAAACAGCAACATGATAAGATCCTATGTTTAAATTGCCTCGAAATGTGTATGGGTGACAGAAATATAGCAGCTGAAGTAACAAAGTTTTTTTTTCTGACAAGTGAAAATTACACTCTCATCTATACATACTGTATTGTCAACTGAAGTTGAATCTTCCAAAACTGAATCAAACTCTTCACTTTAGATGGATTGTGCCTATCATTGAAAGAAGAAAACATTGGTCCCAGATAGAGATATTTTTATTCATCAGCATGCAGCACACTGTATATTTACTGAGAAGTTAGTTACAGTGACTTCTAAGTGGATAGGCATATATTTGAATTCTTTCAATCAAGGTGGCAATCCTAGCCCTGCAGTGCTTTGCATACTTGCCTAGTATTATCTCCCCCTTGGAGACAATTCAACTTACCTCCAAGTAAGAGCCCAGAAGACTGTGTTGCTGTTAAATTTTTTAAACACTGGAGAATTCTGAAGCAAGGACCATTAGAGTCCTTTATTATTATACAGCCATGTGTACTATAGTTTTTGGTAAGCTTTGAGTACAAACTAGCCAAGGAAACTACTTTTAAATTTCATTGTTTTCAGTCATGAAAGTAAAACACTTGACTCTCCCCTCCCTGTGTCCTTTATTTCTGTAGCCAAGACAGCACATGATTAAGTAGAGAGTATCATATGTTATGTTCCCTTTCCACTAGTTTTATCTGGCACCTTGATCCTCACACATTTACTGGTGAATAAACACCATTTGTTTCAGTAGCAATTACTTCTAAGGAGCTGGCCTTTGGATCACAGCCTTAGTATATAGACCTGCCTGTTTAGAAGCCTTTTGTTTTCTGCCATTTCTGAAAGAAGCTGACTTGTTATGGGTCACTGGATAAGCAAGCAATCAAACACTTCTCATATAAATTACTGGTTCCTTTCCAAGTGCAACTGCTCAAAGAATAATATACCATTTTACAACTTGAGGCTCAGGGTAGCAAAATCATTGCATTCCATTGCTGCTTTTTTTTTTTTTAACACTCAGGAAATGAGTAAAAAGAGTAAGACAAAACAGTCAGCAGCTTTATGGAGAGACAAGCTGCAAAAACTTTTCAGATTTTTTTTTTGAACCCATCATCACAGAATTATTTCAAGTTTGCTTTGCTGAGTTTATTCTGGCAGGAATTGCTTTTTCAGCCACCCTAGATGAAAAATCCATTCTTTTGACATGCAGAAAGTAACTTTGGATCAATTATGTATGCAAAAAATTCCATTGATTTCAAATGAGGTTTTAGAAAGTCTTGGACATTGGCCTGCCATGGAAGTTACACTCCAAAACTTTCAAATCGTGAAACTAAGGGGAGGTTTCATGCATACACCTTAAAATCAGATTGAGTTTATGTAAGTATAAAGTATAAGTATAAAATTATATAATTGTAAAATCCAGATGAAACTGCTCTGTTTCTTTTTCACATACTGTTCCACACTGAGCAACATTCAAATGTCATCCCAAGAGTACCACACAGGTTCAAATTCAAACCTCAAATTCAAATTCATTTTTTGTTCTGGATCTCTGATTCTAAAGCATTTTAGTAAATATGGACTATAATACGCATCTTTCACAAAATGGCTATATTTTGTTCTTTCTCCTGCATTGATATAGTTAACATTTGTGCACATAGTACTGGCAAAACATTTTCAGGTTACAGAGAACTTAGTACAGATCAAAGAGCATCTATTCAGGCACATTTCTATGAGCAGCAACTTGGATGACACCTCTATAGAGGCTGGGTTTTGTGGAACTTACTTCTGAATAGACATGTGCAAGACTGCACCCTAGTTGTGTGTCCTTGCATCTCAAATGATGTGTATAATTGAATTGCAACAAATATTTTTCAAAACACTCAAAGAGGGAGGTACCAAAACACTCATTAGAGAGAGATCTGACAGTACTTCACCCAGTAGGTGGCAACTGGTGACCTCCATGTCCTAGGAGCAGTGAATCTACTATGGGCTTTAGTCTAAACTTCAATGGGATTGTCCCAAGATGCTAAATTCTATCCCCCAAAATAAGTCCAGCACAGTCTCTTAAAGTTAAACCTCCAATCTGGAGCAGATTTGCTGTGGGACTGACGTGGAAACTTAGTACTGGTATTAGTACCACCTCACACAGTGCCCCATAAGGGCCAACCTACTGTAGCAGTCTGAGTGTTGGACCAGGACTCTGAGTGTTGGACTAGGACTCTGGGGTACCAGGGTTCCAATTCCTGCTCAGCCACGAAACCCCACTGGTTGACCTTGGGCAAATCACATTCAGCCTCAGAGGAATGGCAAACCTGGGAATGGCAAACCTCTGAATAAATCTTGCCAAGCAATTCCCACGGTGGGTTATTTGCAGGCACTTAATAACAACATGAAGAATGGAGCATGTATCCCACTGACTCCAACAGGATTCATACCACAACTCAATCTTGTAGGTTTAGTTTAAGGTACTTTATTTGGCAAGAATTCCCTGGGATTTCCACGGAAAACAGGGGGATTCAGGTATTAGTAAACATGTCTTAAGGCTGGGGTGCAGTACAATTCAAGTACATAAGCAGAGATATTCTTGCAACAGCCACCCGATTAAAGTGTTCCCATCTGGAAAGAAACCCATCTACATCTGTATGAAAAATACTTCCGCGAGGATGGGCATTAGCGAGTTGAGTTTTAGCTTCACTGATCCGACCTGCATTTCCTCCTGCCTGGATTTAAGCGGCTGAAAAGCGAGTTGTCAAGCAGGTTTGGGTGGGCTGTGTGCGATCCCGGCCTGAAAGGCTTTTCGTGCAGAGAGGATGGAAAGATACGCAGGGCCCGATCGTGCCTACACGTGTCTCCTCGGAAGTAATTCTCCCACGGAAGTCAGAGAGGCTGACTCCCGGTCCGATCTTCACAGGGCTGCAGCCGCAAAGGTCCGGGCAGGCAAGGCGAGAGCCCTGAGCAAGGTCGTCGGAAGAACTTGAGGGAAGGAAACTTTTTTCAGGAGCCATAATTCCCAGAATCCCCGGGCTAGGGGATTCTGGGAACTGCCGTCCTCCAAGAAGTCACGTTCCCCGAGCTCTGCTCCCTGAACGCCGTAGGGTGTGCTTCGGGGGAACCCTGCGAGTGAGGAGAGAGCCCGAGGCTGCGCAGGTGCCCGTCGAGGCGGCCAGCGGGCCTTGCCTCCCCTCCGGCGCCCCCCCCCCGCGCCTCCCTCCCTCCCTCGCTCCCTCCCTCCCTTTCCAGGGCAAGACTATTGTTTTAGGAAACCGATTCTTATCGTCCCCCAGGGGTATTGTGTTTCAGCGGCGGCTCTGTGTGTGTGTGTGTTTTTTTAATAATAATAACAAAAGCCACGCCGGGCGCCCAAAGGAGGCCACCCCACCCCTCGGCCTCGCTTTGAAGTCCAGCCCTGCCCCTCCAGGTTCATGGGTGCGAAGAAACTGCGGCGAAGAAGCGAGGCGACCCGAAGCCGGTCCCGGTTAGGTTGGATCGCCCACACAGCCCCAAGGCCCAGGAGAAAGAAGTGTGGGGAAACGGCCTCTCATGGCCACCAAGGCTTCCCCCTTTTTTTTTCTCCTTTGGCCATTTCCGCACTAGGCTGTTACAGCGCTATTATTCCGCTGTCAGCATCCTATGGAATCCTAGGGTTTGCAGTTTAGGAAGGGGCCTTTGAGAGGCCCCCCTAAACTGCAAACCCCAAGATTCCATAGGATGTTGAAAGCGCAATAACAGCGCTGTAACAGCCTAGTGCGGAAATGTCCTTCCTTTTTTAAAAAAGAAAGAAAACCCAAATTGTCGCCCCCCTCGTAGGTCTTGCACGAGGAGCGACTCCGCCGTCGTTCCCCCCGCCCGCCTCTCTCCGCCCCCGCCCCCCCCCCCGCGCAACCACGCCAAGTTACATCATAATTAAATTTTTGCTCCCGGATTCCCATGTGAGGCGGGCTAAATGAGGAGCAAAATAGAATTTTAAGTAATTTGTTTGTATTCTCGTCTGGAAATGGGGACGGGGGGGGTGGGGAGAGTGGAAGACGGGAGGGAGGGAGGGAGGAAGGGAGGGAGGGAGGCTGGTAGTTGGAAATTAACAGCGTGGCTAGTTCGAGTTTACTGTTAAAGCCCGGCGAGCGAGAGATTGCTTTGCAAACATTACAGTTATTATGTCTGCCGTTGGTACTCTGGGTATAAATTATTGATCAACCGTCTTATTTTTCTTTCTGCTTAATGGATATTATAGCATCGCCGTTTACAACGTTATAGTTAAGACGGTGTCAGCACTTCCATTACAATACCGCTCTTCCCCTCACCCCCCCCGTTTCTGTTTTTCCCCCTCCCCCCCCTTTTTTTTTTAAGGGGAAGGTTTTTATTAAAGATCTCAGAACAGAAATCTACTCGGGTCTGAAACTTCCCCAAACAAGCTTTTCAAAGCGGGAGAGGAGCGAAGGGGATGGCGCCCAGAGGAGTCGTCTGGAGCCGCGTTAAAAACGAAACGACGCGTTAAACACCGGCTCGTCGGCAGAGAGAAAACGCCGTTTGTCGTGCGGCAAGAGCGGCGCTCGGCCAAGACTGAGGGGAAAAGCCTTCCCGGGGCGTTTCTTAAAAGAAGGGCACGATTCGCCTCCAGGCCGCTCCGTCGCTTCCCTGTTAGCCATTCCCCCCAAGCGGCCATCGCGGCCACCTGCCGTTTGAAGGAAAATCCCGCCTTTTTCTCCCAAGGTTGGGTGGAGAAAGGAGGCAAACTGTTGCGTCCTTTTTCCTGAAGTAGCGAGAGGAGCGGCGGGCGGCACTCCTCCCGGCGGGTGGCTTTGCGAAGCAAAGTGTGTGTGGGGAGGGTTGATTTCTTCAAAGCCCGATTTGGGATTCAGGGATCCCGGGGCGGTGCAGAGATGTTCCTCAGAAGACGGACAAGGAATGTGACAGGACAGAGGCGGAGGAGGAAGAACGTGGGAGGCACGGTCTGGTTGCCATCCCGAACACACTTTCTTAGAGGTCAATTCTCCCAGAGTAAATGGCCCAAATACGCGAAAGGCACCAGATCTCAGTTGACCTTGGAGGCTAAGCGGGGTCAGGCCTACTTAGTCTTTGGATGGGAGACCGCCAACGAGTTGTAGGCTACCTTTCAAAGGAAGGAAATGGACACACCACCTCTGAATATTCCTTGCCTAAGAAAACCCTACGAAATTCATGGGGTCGCCACAAATCGACGGACGACTTGAAGGGACCTACAGAAATGGAACTCCGCTTCCGTGTAAACCTGTGGAGGGAATCGTGGAGTCCGTGACTCCTCACCCGTTGCCTCCTTTGACTAACTCTTTTTAAACATATAAATCGGGCTCACTTCTCAAGAGCTGACTCTCGTCCACAGCAATAGTTTATTGTAGGGCTAGCGATAATCTGCGTGACAGACTAGGAGTTCGAGGGCCCAAATGTGGCAATTACTTCGCATTAAAAAGGAAAGTACGGTAGAATCGAGCGTGGCTTCTCATGAATCTGAAACTAAACGCTGAGGAGAAATCGGGCATCTTTCATATGTGAGGGGAGCAGAAGTAGAAAAAAGATTCGCCTTTTTCCTGTCTTGGAAAGTTTCTAATGGGAAAAAAGTTAAATAACTTTGTGATCACAAATGCCTTTGGGTATAAAGCCAACGCATTGCGATGGATCCATACTTCGAATCAGGAACGATCGGGATTCAGGCTTTAACAGCATGAATCGTATTTTAGTCTGCGTTTTCTTATGGGACCCACAACAAAGCCACAGAGCCAGCAATCCCACCGCCTCCCCTCCTCATCTTCAGTGGGGCACTAGGAAAGCGCAGGACCGCATCCTGAAAAGGTCCGGAGCCACATGCCCAAGGGGAGTCCAGAAATGCTGGCTTTTGTGTTGAGCCGTCTTCACAAGTTATTTCCTCTTAGCCAGAAACAGGTCTTTTGTAAATCCAAAGGCTCTGAATTGACCAAGCCTTGGTGGCTGGGATAAAATCTGTCTCACCCACTTTCCCTTAATGTGAGGTTTGCAGTTGCAACTGAGCTCAGAAACAGAGCCGCGTTAGTCTGGATCAGTATGCAAAGGGATCTTGTAACACCATTGAGACTAATTGAGAGAAAGGCGTTGGTAGCATAAGCTTCCCTAGACTTAAGTCCGCTTCTTCAGACGCACGGATCTCTGACAGAGAGATCTAAGGTGAGAGCAGACGACACGGTCATCCTCCCTGCTGATATAGAAAGACCACCTCTTTGCCTTTGCGAGACCTGTGACTGAAGTACAAGACTCGCCCTGCCTCCTGATCCAAACCCATCATTCTCAGCTTCCCTTCGGAGTTGAGCCAGATCGGGATTGGGCCATTTGGCCCTCTGAATGAATTCAAGTGACAATTTCTTTCTTTCTTTTTTTTTTCTTTAAATTGCTTTATGGAGTAACTGCCAGGAGAAGTCTCGCACCGAGGGCAGTAGCACATCTCTGCTGCTCATGCTTTTCTCTGCTCCGTCCATCAAGTGGAATAAAAACCCAGCCCAAAGCGGGGAGCCGTCTGAGGAGTCGAAAGTTGTGGCTTCGGGCTTTTTTCTTGGTCAATCGTAAATAAGAGGTTTAGAGTGGGCGAGAGGGGGAAGACCTGCGGTCTTCACCCATTGGTACCGAGTGGGGGCCAGCGGCAGTGGGAAGCCACAGGTCTTCCCCTCTCTCGCCCGAGAAGGAAGGGCGCGCTTTCTTTCCACTCCTTCCACACGGCCGAACGATCGCCTCTCTTTCCAGCCAGGTCCCTCTACAGGGTTAAAAGAAAGGAGGGAGTAGCTCCTGGATGGATAGCGAGGACTCGTGAATGGGGGTGGTAAACCTGCTCCGGGCACTAGTCCGAACTCGGAAGGCGCTCCACTTATTTCGGAGGAGGTATGGCCCTTTGGCTCGCACAGCTTCTTTGAGTTAGGAGTAAAGCCCGGAAGGGATTCGCCGCCCGCTTGGCATGGAAGGCACCCGAGGGGAAGGTGAGGTGGCTGAGTTTCAGTGGTTTAAACGCGTCGGTAAAGTGAGATGAAAAGCGATGGGCGGCTTTCACGCTGAAATAAAGTTAATTGGAAGGACGAGGAAAAGATGAGAACACTCGCCCAGGAAGAACGTCTGGGGACAACGCTGAGATGTCTCCTTCGCTCCACACATAAGAGGGAGCCGCGTGGGACAGAGCCCGAAAAAGCGAGCATCGGATCTGGGAAGGCTGGCGAAGGGGCGCGCGGAAATGGAGGACATCGGACAAATCGATGTCTCGCAGGTGTTCTGTGCCAGAATTGCGCGCAAAACCTGGGAGTGAAGCCAAGGAAGAACTCGGATAGAGAAGGCCAGCGTCAGACTTTGTTCGCCTACGGCGGTGAGAGTCTCCAGACGTCTAGAAGGAGGACGCTTGGATGACCAAGCGAAATCCCGGGTGGGAACCCTTTGCTCGCGTGTACGTGAGCTCCATCTCTTCGCCCCGCCCTCCCCCCACCCTCACCGACTTCAGTCTCATCGCGACTCCCGAGAGCTCCAGCTCCTGCCTGTTTACTCGCGAGTAAAGTCCGACTGAGTTCAGAGGAACTTGTTCCGTGGTAAGGACTGTATAAAGCTGGACCCCTCCCGCTCGGTTACCACACGCGCCTGAAGCGACAGATCTCTCGTCCTGTCGGAGACAATCCCAAGCGGTTAGCCTGTTCATATTGGGCCTGCATTTCGCGTAACATTTCTTTTCCCCCCGCTGGAAGTTATCTTACAGCCTGCCGCAGTCCGTGGACACCTTCTCGAAGGCTCCAAGCAATCCAAGCACACATCGAGACACCTTGTGAATAAACAGGGTGCTTAGGATCGCGTTGTGCCTTTGGCATTTTCATCACCACATTTCGTGCACCATTGCCTTGGGCCTCTGGAGAGAGAGAGAGAGAGAGAGGGGTGTGTGTGTGTGTGTGTGTGTGTGTGTCTGTCTCAGATGATCTACAACGCTGATCGTGCCAAAGGGTACGCTGGTTTGGTCCAGCCTTGTTTGTGGCGGGTGTGCTAATGCATTGTTTGATTGACTGAATTAGCAGTCATAACAATCTGGCAGTCTGGCCAAAGGAGTGTGCTTCGATTGATTGGCTGGACTGGAAACTCCAGTGTTAGGGTCTCTCTCTCTCTCTCTCCTTTACCCCTGGGGCACTACACGTACCAAAATCCGGTCTCCATTTCATCTATGTTTTCTCTCTGTGTGTTTTTTTTTTTAAAACTTCACGAGTAGGACGGAGATTGATTGATTGAAACGGTTGCGATCCACACCAGGCCCACCCGCCTTCCTTACAAACAAATCCAAACAAGGCTGGAAGTCATTTCGGATTCTTCATCTGCCCTCTCCCCCCTCCTCGCCGGAAAACCAAACCTTTTTGCTTTCAATTAGAATAAACATAATTAGAGAGCCGCCGTGCCTTGAATGGCAACCAGCCCTTTGTATTTGTATTAAGCGTGTTATCTAGTCCTCCTGTCACTGACAAGAAGCCGCTCCGCGTATGGATGTCAGGCTGGGGCGGGGCTTATTTCACCCCCCACGGGAGAAGTTCGAAACCCAGCAGCCAGGCAGCTACCTTCGTGATCACTCTTTCCCTAAACAATTCAATTAGGAGGCGAAAAAAATTTTTTTTAACGCCGTATAATTCTTCGTCATTGGAAAGTCTACCTCCACATGCATACAGGAGGGGCAGGAGGCGTCCTGGTCTTTTCCAGATGTTCTGGACGACCAGAAACAAGGCCAGCGAGGCAAGCAGTGATGGTGATTTGTCGCCCAAATCATCTGGAGGCCACCGAATTGTTTTTGCCTACCTCTTTGCCTAACGCCTTAAACCCGCAACTCCCATTTCCAGCCCTCACTTTCTCCCTCCAAACAGCGAATACAATGCAACCGAATCTTAGTACCCCAGTAATGGCTTGGTGGGAGAGGAAAACACAGCCTTTTGCTAGGTGGAATCGAAGACTTTCGGCCTGGGGTGATCCCGATAACTATTTGACGACTTTCTCCGTCTTTGGAACCGTGCTGGCCATCAGCTCGGTAGGGCTACTCTGGAGGAAATGCTAGTTGCTTGGGAGCTCCTGCCTTTTGCTCTCACAGCCTTTCCTCTCCTACTCACTTGGTAACTTAGCATAAAAGAAATCGGTGTGGTTAGCGGGATTCCCTCCCCCTTTAAAGGACCCACTCTTCACGAAGTCACCCTCCTCGGTCAGCCCACCTCCCCTCGCCTGGTAAAAGCCAGATAATAGACAGGAAGGACGAGGCGCTATAGAATGGGGTCATCGTATTTCTCAGGAAAGCCGCGCAAACAAACAAAAAGGTCGAAATAATCAGGAGGAGGCTGCATATGGTAATAAGTTTACTTGCCGGGACCCGTCGCAGCTCCTACAATCCAACTCGTTTCCCTCTTCCGCCCGTTACCTCTTCCTCCCCCCGCTTGTTTTCCTAACGATAAGTATTTGTATGCCTGCCTGATGAGTTTAAATATTTATTTGCCAGTAACGACGGAGGAGAAAAGAAAGACAGGAAGAAAGGAGCGCGGCGTTTGGGGAGGGGGTGAGAGGGGGAGGCGCGACTGGTGCCCCTTTTATCTGCTGTCACTCAGGTACTGTTAAAACACTTAACATGCGACACCTCCAGCGCCGCGTCGGAACCGCACCGTACACGTTACTCCGCTGCCCTGGGCTTAATAAAGCAATGAACTCTGGAGCAGGTGTTTTTGAAAGTAATAAATTATGATAACTATCTATTCATCTTACTGTTTCCAGCGTGCATTCTTTATTCATTGGAAAGGGTCAGAGGGAGAGAAGTGAGGACGGAGAGGAGGGGGGCAGAAGCAGAGAGAGAGAGAGAGAGAGAGAGAAAGAGAGGGAGAGGGAGGGAGGGAGAGAGAGAGAGAAAGAGAGAGGGAGAGGGAGAGAAAGAAGGTTTGAAAGGCGGCGGGGGGGGGGACTCGTCCCTGCCCTGAACAAGCTGTGAGAGCAGAAGAAAAATCCTGCTTCAAACAATATTCCAGGAAAGAAATTAAAGACTTCTTAATTAGTGCAGCAATTAAGCTTTCTTGGTCGCATTTTAATCAGCAGAGGCCCTATCAAAGGACAAACAGAACGATTTGCAGGTCTTTGAATTTTAAACAGTCTTATTGATTTCAGCGCCATAAGTCTCCTACTTGACACAGACGGAGAATTTTCAAATATCACCCGGGCTACTTGGGAGTATGGCTCGTACGCATTCAGGGACCAAGGAGGCCTAGGGAAGGGATCCGAGGGAGGGGAGGGGGGTCAGGATTTGTGCTCCCCTTGTCTTTTCCCTCCTTAACACCCCGCAGCGTTCCTGGTTTTGAAAAGCAACCCAAGCCGTGTCATTTCGTAGGGTGGCTTTCGCGCTGGAGAACTCCTCCAGCCTCTGTTCGCTCGTTGCTGCAATTGGCCTAGTTCGGAAGTCAATTGACATAAGCTCGTAGAAAAGGCGTTTATGATCTGGGTACCCACTGTGGCGAAAGCCAGCTATAATTACCCAGGAGTTTGCTAGGCGGGCGGGAGGGCGGAGGGGAGAGGACGCGGGCTGAGGCGACCGCAAACCCGGCCCTTGGAAGAGTTTGCGACTCTTCCGTCTTGTCTTCCGTTTTCCTCGGCCGAACTTCAATGAGCGACAGGCGGGACGCAACCGATTCCAGTTCCAGGCTCCCTTGCTCAAGAAACGACTGCATTTACCAAAAGGAGATCAGAAAGGAGAGAATCAAGAGTGTGCGTCACGAGTGTCAAGTTCGTGGAGATGAAAAAATACCAAGGCTTGAAGGAAGACAGGACTTCCACCATTCCAAACCAGTTGCGGTGGAGGTTGAAGTCCGGCCCTTATTGTCCCTCACGTATTTCTTTGGAAATAATCTTCCAAGCGAGGATGTTTAGGACTGCATCTCTGCCGTCCCATACTATGTGCCTGCTAAGTTAACAGCACTTGCTCCCATCTAGATGTTGAACAGCGTCAGATGTCCAAATCGGCAAACATCCAAGTACAGCAGTTCATCGTAAATTGCTACTCGAGAGGATAGTCTGAAGCAATGGCACCTGGGGAGTTTTTGTTGTAATCTTGGCACGCTAAACCGGAAGGTTCAAACCACTAGGTTCCAGCTTTATAATGCCTTCCCTAGGCCTGTCCAGTTTCCAGGGGTAGAGGTCATCCTTTTCATTGCAAATCCAGAGTGTCTCCGCGCTCCCCAGGGAGTCTGTCAGACTTGCAATGATCCTCGATTTCTTTAAATTATGGGCAGTTCAAAAAAAAAAAAAATCAGGAAAAGAAAAGATGTGCTTTAAGAAACTGCAGACGATATTTTAAGAACACATCTCACTTTTGATTATCTTGAAAGGTGCAGGTCCTAAATGCACACCATTTGTTTGTCCTGACATATGGACCACATCTTTACATATACCTTTCTGCCTTTTTAAAAATTCAATATTTATTTTTTAAAGTTTTCTCAAAAGGACAATGATCAGACAGCCACTATGAAGGGCCCAACCCAGCCCATGCTAGATTGCATTCATTTCAATGGCCCAGCTAAGCTTTTGCAGCAGTTGGAACATTCTTGTGGCTACACTTCTATTTGGGAGTAAAACCCACTGAATGCAGGGGGAGCAAACCTTGCATGAGGGAGCTTCACTTCATTAACCTTTACAACAACCCTGTAAGGCAGCTCATAATGACTGGCTCTATACTGCAGAACCTCTCACACTGAAGTCAGTACAGCCAGATTGCAGTTACCAAATACCCTGGAGAAATATTTCCATGTTAGAGCATACTTGATCCATTCAAAATGGCTTAACAATGGCTACCCGGTGCCATAAATTTATAAAATATTTAGAGGAATAGCGGTACTGTTATGTTAAAAACATTTACTCTTCTCTTCCATTGTTCTTCCATTGTTTGCTGTTTATTTACACACATTTTATTAAAAGACACACATTTAAAATAACTTATATAGAATATGATTTTGCAGCTGGATCTTTTGTACAGAACAAATTTATCTAGAAGTATAGCTCCCATGGATTTCAATATCAGTCTCTGGCCTGTAACTTATGCGTGTTTTCCATACAATCATAACTTCCATCTATGGAAATCACATGTGGATTGCCTGCAGGCATGATAAGAATTTGACATGCAGGGAGAAGTTGTAGTAGTGAGCGGTAGCCCTCCACGTGGGTACAACTCATGCGATCTACACATGCTGCAAAAGAAACATATGGAGACTTGTTTAACACAATGGCTTCCAAACAATGCTGGTTCAGACTTGCATATTCCTCACTGGATGACTGTAGCCAGTCTTGAATGGTGACCTGTACGTAGGAAGGAATTATGACAGATCAAACAATACAAATCTTTCAGGACACAGCAGTTTGAAATCGAACTGGGTCCTACATTCAACTGTGAGTCATCTACACGTGATTTAGTAATTCAGTAACATTCTTGCCATGGTGGGAAGCAAGTCTGAGCCCTGAAAATGTATGCACTACTGTCTCAGTGAGTTAATGTGGGCAGCTGGACATTGTTAAAAGACACCTGGGCTCCACAATGACTGGAATCTTGTTGTTGAGTCCCAACTAGATCAGACTCACTCAATTAATTGTTGAATGGTGAGTCAACATATAGGCAAACTCAGCTGATCCAATGGCTGTATTCCAGTCAGAACTAACCACAGGATTCAGGCCAATATCTGAACGTTTTAATGTTCCTCAAAGAATTAGAAAGATGCCACCTATTGGGTGAGTGGCACTTACCTTTCTGAAGGTTGGTGGTACTTCCATGTTAGTGGGTGGGCTGAGCTATCCCAGGTTAGAGTGGCCACTTTACAGGATCTATCCAAGGTGCTGAACCTATTTTGGGGATGAGGTAAGCACACTGGATGCTTCTTTTAATGTTTAGACTAAATCCTAGGGTGGACTGACTCTTTCCTGGATCTAGGCAATCATCAACTTCACCAGGACCCATTTTCACGGTGCTGGTGCACCCTTCAGAGGCTCAGATCCAGTCCTCACCCTGCAAAGAACGTTCAGGATTTGTGAACTAGACGTGAGTAATCACGAGGAGAAAAACAAGTGATGAACACGCCTATATGTGATGTGACCCGGCCTGTAGCGTCCATGCCATTCACCGTCACCTCTACATAGCTAGATGAAAAGGCCAGTAGGAAAGTTTGTTTCTCATTTCAAGTCGTTTAAGGTAGACTTATCACGGGGTTTTCTGGGCAAGATTTCTTTAGCGGGTGTTTGCCATTCCCTTTCCCTGCGGCCAAGAGAGTGTGACTTGCTGAAGGCCAGGTTGGGGTTCCCGTGGGATTAGAATCCTGGTTTCCCGGAATCCCGGTCCAACCTTCACGTTACTGCACTGGCTTCCCAACAGGAGCGAATCACGTGCAAATCATTCCTCAGGGATTTTGGCCGGAGATGACAGATCAAGACGAGGTGGGGACCTGAACTGGTCCTCTCCTAAAGCAAGGCTAGCTCGCCATTTCAGCCAGTTAGCTTCGGGTGTAATAGACGGGCAGCCAATTGATATTTGTTATAGTTTACAAGCGTAGCTTTTAGGAAAGAACCAGGAAGACAACTTGAATGTCCGGACTACTAGCTCTACTTTTAGAAAACCGATAGTTTAAAGGACCACTAGGCAAAACAATCTACGATAAAACAGTCTAACGTAATGATTAAAAAGTAGAACGGCACTCAAGGAAAACAGCACGAGACACACACATACAGAGCAGTCGGTGCAGCTATATCTAACTGTCCCCTTCTCTAGTTCACTAATTGCTTAGGTTCTTGTAGCAGAAAGAGCGCAACCTGCTGTCGGGTGGGTTTTTCGGTGACACTTTTAATGGCCATGTATCATTAAAAACTGGGCCCTAAGGGCAAGAGTTGGTAAGTGGTGAGGCGACCCCACCCCTCCTGCGTCCTGATTGGCTTTGCTGTATTCTCCCCACCCCCCAAGTGGCTGCTGCCCCACCGAGCGCCCGCTCTCACTCCTTCACCGTAGACTCCGAAACTCGCTCGAAGTGCGAACAAAGCTCTCCAGCGATCCGCGGAGCCAAAGCAACCCGGGCGCGATCCGCTAAACTTAGGACCTTCTGACCTGATTGTCCTTCTTCGGAGCGGGGGAGAGAAGGAAGAACTCCGCAAGAAGGGGCGGCACGCAGACCAAAGGGAGACACTTTCTAGGAAAGAGCCGAGCCAGTGGTAAACACGTGCCTCACTGTAGGGCGGGTTTAGAAAGTCTTGGCTCTGAGCGGATTGTGCCTTTTCCCTATGGGAAAATGCCCTCTCTTTTTATAGGGCAGGACGCGCCCGTGTATAAAGACGGGGATTTATAGCCCGATCCCGTGCGTGTTTACTCCGAGGTAAACTCCTTTGCTTCTAGAGATCGCAGCTTCGAGCACACGGAGCCACCTGTTGATCGCACAGCGCGACCTAAACTGTACTTCTCCTTACGGTTGCAAATGTTGCTTCACTCTGGATTTGAAATCGCGCTTGTTAATTGCGCTACACGCCCTTGCCCTTCCTAAACAGGGGCATGAAGGAAACCCGTAAGTTTCTTACGAATTTCTTTCATGCCTGTTTAGGAAGGACAAGGGCGTGTAGCGCAAAGCCCCTCTAAAAGACGAATTAGAAGCGGGGGGGGGGATCCTGTGTTTCAGAAAGCGCCTCGTTATTAGGAAAGGGAGAGAACCTGGGATGGGGGGGTAGAGACTCAATCGCAGCTTATAGGCGAACATCTGCCCCTTTTCTGTACGTCTCCTCCGCCAGCTTTTCGCTTTGCGAATCCCTTCCCACAACAGATGTTCTTCTTCAACTGTATTAAATGTAAGTACCTTGGGCTCTTTGATCCATAAATGCCTATTATTTTCCGGAAACGCTATATATATGTTTCCTCTTTTCCTCTTCGAGTGCTCCACGTTGCATCCAAGCCCTTCAACACAACAAAGAGGCCTTAAAGTGGCGATAATTAGGACGCTTCCCTCCCCAACGCTTACAGTAGTAACAACTACAACTTCCAAGACTTTGTTCTCTGGAATGAAACCTCCCCCCCCCTTTTTAAAGAGTAACAACCATAACAATAATTACAACCATTGCACAAACTGTTCCCCCCCCCGCCCCTTCCCATTCTTCCACTTTAGTTTAGAAATCGGTTTTCTTTGAAAGTAGTCAGTCAAATAGGGCGGGGGGGGAGTCCCCCCACTTTTGGTTTTTTTTTTTTTTTTCCTTCGCCATGCGCTCACAGAACTCCGATCTGAGTTCTTTCCAGAATCATCTTACAAAATACTCAGGTTTTTCTATCAACCTGTATCGACAAGCAATTGCATCCCTCCCTACACACACGGGGCGGGGGGGGGGAGAAAAAAGGGAACTGGAAAATTACAAGGCCCGCCTCTGATGGGATGAAACGCGAAACACAGACATCTAACGGTTTCTGGAGGGAGGCGGGGGTCTCCTTCCGCGCCTATTCCTATCTCCGTTTCCACGCCCCCCTCCCGGCGCGCCCGGGCGCGCTCCTCCCCGTGCGTTTTCTCTTTCTCAGTCCCTCTCCCAGGTTCCTGGTTGGATAATTTAGGTTAATACCAGCGAGGGAGGCTCGCAGGGCTGCTTCAAAGGGTATTTCAAGTTGCCGGAGCTCCGCCCCCTTCCCCTGTACCGCGTGACAACAACAACTCGTCCACGTCCAGCCAGCCAGACAGCGAGCGAGCGAGGCTGGAGCCTCGGCGGTGGCAGCAGAAGCAGCGCAGCCGCCGCCGAAGCAGCCCTCGCAGCCGGCGCTTCGTCCCAGCTTCGCCTCCGTCCCACCCCCCCCTCTCTTTCGCTTTCCTCCTTCTCTCCTCGCATCCCACCCCACCCCCTCCATGGGCTCCCCCCCTCTTCCCCTCTCCATGTGTCCTATGACGGGGACAACAACTTCGCCACCGCCGCCCGCCTCCTTCCTCTCCAACTAGGTGCCAGGGGAGGGAGAAAAAAACAAGCGAGGGAGAAGACCCCCCCCCCGACCAAGCACCCCCCTCCCCCCCCCCTCCTCCTCCTCCTCCTCTCGGGGCTCTTCCCTTCTCCGTCCGATTATCCAGCGCCACTTTCCCCGGCGGACCCCTCGCTGCAGTTGCTGCCGGGACACTTCGGCGCGGCTTCTCGCCGGCTTCTTTCTTCCTCGCCCCCCCCACCCCCGCGCGCGCTCCCACTTTTCCCGCCCCTCCCTCCCTCCCCCCCCCCGCCAGCCCAGCGTGGCTCCCGTGGCTTTTTAAACCCTCTCCGAGCTTTCCGCAGCTTACGCGTGAGGGGCCAATCCCCCCCCCCCACTTCAGCCTTTCCTTACCTACTTCTTTCTCTTGGCTGAAAAAGGGGAGGGCTTTTTTTTGGTTTTTTGCAAATAACCCCCTCTTCCTCTCTTTCTCCTCTTTTTGCCCCCCTTCGTCCGAAGGGGAGGGTGGAGGGGGGGCGGACTCCTGCCACCGCCGCCGCGTCTAATGTGACCATGGCTGTCCCGGCTGCTTTAATCCCTCCGACCCAGCTGGTGCCCCCTCAGCCGCCCGTCTCCACCTCGGCCGCCTGCACCACCACCACCAGCACAGCCTCGGCCGCCTCCTCGCCGGCCAGCGCGCCCTCCTCCACGGCGGCCTCGGCAGTCGCGGCAGCCTCTTCGGGGACGAGCCTATTCCGGCCGGAGCCCGTGGTAGCGGCGGCGGCGGCGGCGGCGGCGGCGGCCGCCACGGCCACCTCCAGCAACGGAGGCGGGGAGAGCAACTGCAGCGCCAGCTTGAGCACCGGCGGCAGCGCTGCCAGCGGCGGCGGCGGCTCCAACGTAGGGGGCGGCGGAGCAGGAGGCGGCGGCGGCGGCGGCGTGGGTGGCGGCGGGAGCGGCGCTTCGGTGCCCGGCGCCGGCCCTTCTGGTGGCGGGGGCAGCGTGCCGGGCAAGCCGGTCTACTCGACCCCTTCGCCGGTGGAGAACACGCCGCAGAACAACGAGTGCAAGATGGTGGACCTGCGGGGCGCCAAGGTGGCCTCCTTCACGGTGGAGGGCTGCGAGCTGATCTGCCTGCCGCAGGCGTTCGACCTCTTCCTCAAGCACTTGGTGGGCGGCTTGCACACGGTCTACACCAAGCTCAAGCGCCTGGAGATCACGCCCGTCGTCTGCAACGTGGAGCAGGTCCGGATCCTCCGGGGCTTGGGCGCCATCCAGCCGGGCGTCAACCGCTGCAAGCTCATCTCCAGGAAGGATTTCGAGACCCTCTACAACGACTGTACCAACGCAAGGTAAAAAGAGAAACACACGCGCACACGCACACACACGCGCGCCCGGGGAGGCGGACGCGTGTCCCTCTCGCACGCTTTGCGGAGCCTCTCAGCGCCTTCCGAGTTCATCTTGCCCCCCACGCGTGCGCGCACACTTGCTCCGAGAGCGCCTCTGGGGCGCTCCCTGTCTGCTTTCTGCCGAGTGTAAACACGTGCAGTCAGTGCGCGCTGGACTCAAAAGTTTGATGGGACTCAGCAGACGGAGCCTCTGCAAGGCTCGGATCTGGGTCTCCCTTCCCGGAGAAGGGCTCGCGCTGGGGCCCCAGGCAAAGTGTGTCCTGAGTTTCACTTCTGTTGCATTGGGAGCGAGTTTAGGATAACCACCATCACCACGGGACCTCTTCCTTTAGTCAGTCAGTAGTTTCTGCTGGCTAAAGCTGCATTGGGAGGGGAGGGTGGAGAAGCCGAGAGTGTCAGGCTTTAATGTGGAGCTGAACACACAGGCCTGGGTTTGGTATCTAGTGGGTGTTGCCTAGGGTACAGGTGGGTTTATAGAAGGCCAGTAAGACTCCTCTCCCCAAAGCCTGAGAAAAGTATTGGTCTAGCAGTAAGTCTGGTTGGTTGGGAAAGGCAGGGAGAAAGGAAGACCTGTTTGCAGCGGCAGGTGTTGGGAAAGACGGGGAACCTACTCTTTCCAACTGAAGTAAATGGAATGTAGGAATCCTAGGCTGGGAGGGGATGGGGAGGGATTGAGTTGTCTAAGTTCTGACAGCATTTGAGCACAATGGTATCAGGGAGACTTCACTAATCTTCTGATCAGGAGGCTTTTTAAATCCTCCTAAGTGTTTCTCACTTTTAACATTCTCATCCTTACCCTTTCTGCTAGAAAAGAAGGGGGTAAAAGCTAGGAGTAAGGAGGAAGAGGGTTTATTTTACTTTTTATTTTTCAGGACACACACTCTGTTGCCCCTCCTGTGTGCGTTTGTTTCAAAGTGTGATTATGGGCCATGAGTGCATTCCCAGTAGGATCCTACTAGGCGCTGCAAGCAGGCCCTGTGGCTGTCAGGGTGTTCTTCGGCCTGAAATGAAGTCAGTCACTGTCCCACTCTTTGACAGCCCATGAAATGTAAAAGAGTAGGACTTGGTTCATGACTGTTTGGTACACAGTTGTGTATAGCAGTTATTCTAATTTAAGAATGTTAAGGCGAAAATCATCTCATAATTTAGGGTGTGAGATTGACTAATTCAAAAGAAGGCATTTGATCCACCACCTGCATCTTGGTGAGGCTTCAGGTGGAAATCTCTAGGCAAAGATTTCTGCCCTTAGAGACACTTAAATAACATCATGTAACCTTCCTCTGGTACAAACAGAGCGGATGGCACACTGAGTGTCAGAAAGTGAAACCTTATGTTAGCGTAGTGAGTTTTGATTAAAGAGAGAAGCATTGTGGAACAGTTGAATTAAGAACACAAGGACAAAAGAGACCTCGTAAATACCAGGACTCATTTAAACCAAGGTGGTTATAAAAGAATAGATTTAAACCTTCAAGAAAAAGAGTGATATGACTCAGTTTTCTGGTACTCTGTATATTTCCTGATCATGCCTACTAATTTTTTACTTTAGCAATTACGTTATACTGGTTTGATATGAACTCTGGTTTTATACAGTCTTGGAGTATGATCTCAAACATTGGGTTGTATAACATATAGTTATCAATCTAGAGTGAAATTAAGAATGTCTTTATGGTGTTGTCTTTATATACATAAAGATGCTAAGCAAGACTACTTATTTGAAGACTTAATTGCCCACTACTTTCCAGAAACAAGTGCTGATAGGTACTAGACAGAGGTGCTCTGGATGAAATAGAAAACAAAGGTCTGTGTTATTTAGACTGTAGTCTAAATAATTGGTTATGTTATAACAGCAACTCACTGTTGCAAATATTTTGCATCAAAATAATAATACTTGACTTCAAAAGTTGCACACAGTATTACTCCTTCTTCAAATTTAGTTTCACATAAATGTACTTTTAAGGGGTCCCTGATATAACTTAATTAAAAATCTAGAGAAATAAATCAAGTCTTAAGAAAGTGGCTGATTGAATTATCCCTACACAATTCAACACACACAGAACTCTCCCACTCAGTTTAACATCTCTTAAAGATGTTGAAATCAAACAGTAAAAAGTAGGACCATCTGTTTCATCCTGATTTGCCTGCAGCTCCTGAATAAAAAGGAAAGTGAAAGGTCCTCTTAAGGAAAAAATAGGTTAGGATGCTAAGATGAAAGCAGGCCTTCTCCTTTTAGTTCTGCTTGTCTCATCACATTATTTTGGCTATATACTTTATTTAATGTGTAGATGGCTATGAACATAAGAAATGGGGAGAGTCCATTTCAGTGACTGTATGAGAGCATCCAGAACCCCAGTTTTAGGAAAGGTTATAACAAAACCAGTTGCCACCAAATGAGGCAATTCTGTTTTCTTTTTGTTTTCCTGACTAGAAGTTTGTGCTAGTTTTAATTGGAGGTTTACATTATCTCATAACATCAGACTTTTGTCCAGTGTTGGAACCAATATATGTCAGTAGCTGATTATATGGAATCAGTGCGGTCAAATGGAAAACATTTTGTTAAGTGAAAATACTGCAGGAGAATTTTGTCAGGAGGTGTGCATTTGTGTGAACTATTTGTTCCTCTACCACCTGACTTTTCATGCCTTGCTCCTTCTTGGACCATATGCAGACAAGCCCAAAAGCCAGCTACAGTTCCTTTGATTTCACTACTACGTGCAGTTGAGCATTTGGGAATCAGGTAGTGAAGAAGCTCCTCCTTTCTGCCACCTGGACGATAGGTAACTGAGGAAAGAAGATTTGTCTGAGTGGGTTGTTCTGTGTTACAGCACAGCTTGGTACAACACAGGTGGCAAGAATCCATGTTGGGAGGCAGCGGGTAGTAATTCTGCCTTCAGGCATACATTTCAGGACATCTGTGCACCCCATTCTTCTACCCACCTCTAGAGGGTCAAGTAACCTAGACAAAGGAATCCTGTGAAAATCTCCAGTTGGCAAAAGAGAGGGGTCGGTGAGCAAAGGAAGGGGCACAAAATCTGACAAAAGAAGACATTCCTATTGTTGAAATAACAATCTGCTTTAGAATCAGAAGTTCAAGTCTGAGGGCATTAGTACTGAATCTTTTAGTTTTAGGACTGGGGTGTGTGGGGTGGATTTGTACTCCTTGTGACAGAGCTTAGTTTGAAACAAAAAAAAGTTACAAAAATGAAACTGTTTTGCACTAATGAGCAGAGTATTTCGAGACTTAGGTTTCTCTGAGAAAAGAAATCACAGATCTTCACCAAACAGCTCTGTATGGAGCTTTAAAAATAGGTTTGCTCAACTGTTGCTATTTATACTTTTCCCCATTTGAAGATGGATCCCTACCAATTAATAATTTGATCTTGTCTTACTTTTGTTTTTACTGCAAGTTTTTCGGACACAGTAGCACATGGGAAATTAACCCCTGCCTTCTGTTCACCCTCTTTCATAATTGGTTACGTCTGTGTTCTTTCAATCTCATTAAAATGAGTTGGAATACGTTAAGTGATTTTAAAGCGAGAGACGAGAAATACTGTAGAATTCCTTCAGTTTTTAAGCACAGATACTGAGAAATTAGGATGTTCAGCAAGATACACCAAGTACTGAAGAATATGAGCTGAAAAAATTTTGTATATTATAAGCATGCTTAATGTACCAGTCTGGCATTTTGTTTTTTAAATCAGTGCTGTTGGGTATTTAATATGAGCTGTTGTTCAAAATGATTCCTTTATGTGTTTGAGGGCAAACTCATGAACTTTCATGGATCTGTGACATATTGGAACATGCAGTGCAATCCCATACATGTGTTCTCAGATCTGAGCCTAGTGTTCAGTTTCCTTACTAGTATATTGATAATGGCAATCTTAGAGGCAGCTCGCTGCATCTTCCAGTAATTATGACTGCTTGCTCTGTTGCAATTCCACACAGAGGGGTTGAAGACAAATTAGAATCTGATAAACTGCACCTTCTATAAACTAAGAAGTAACTAAGTTTACTAATAAAATCCTTCAGTTAGCAGGTACAAGTAAATAATTTTTTCAATAAATTATGATCAGTGGTATTTTTTTTATCAATACATGTATAATTTTATAGGATTTCCTCACCTTTTTGATACATTTAAATCTGTCTCTCTGTCTCTGTCTATCACACACACACACACACATGCACACATGCATGCACACGCACTTTTGAAAACCTTTCTTTTTGGAGACTAACTCTCATCTCTTGGCTGTTTTATGCACATTATATATTTTTTTTTTAATGAAAAATGAGTGTTTACTGCTGGGCTAAGAATGTTATTTAAAAGATGTAAACACCCTGTTTTGTGTGTTTCAGCAAGGTGACAACATTGAACATCTTTTTTTTTGGTACTTTGGTTCTAAGGGAGCTGACAATGTTAACTATTTAGTCAAGGCTAATATACTGTTTAATCAAATGGCGTTTCAAGAATGCTATTTATTTGTTGTGAATAATAATCTACTGTAATTTAGTACTCTTTAGCGTTTGGGTTCATTAGTCATAGTTGTTATGAAGTATTTATAGCTATGTATCTATATAAAAAGTGACATTCTTCTTTAAAAAGGTAGCCATGTGGATTCTAAAGTAAGTGTCTATAAACAATAACATCTTATTGAAGCAAAGTGTTTATACTTTGAAGTTCCTGTGCAATGATTCACTGCTATTTTTTTTTAAGTATGATTATATTCTGAATATTATCTGGTGCTAATCAGAGAAAATCAGTTGCTTTTAGCATATATTTATAAATAGGAAGATATTTTATGTACAGATACTTTTATTATGCCAACTATGTATTATGTGTCTCATTTTCATGTATGTTTGAATTATATGGCCCTGAATTCTAAATGCTTATATGTAGCAGTTCAGTAGTTAAAAAAATGTAGATACAGGATTTTCCCTAAATTAAGATCCTTTCAACTGTGCAACATGTTAAACTATTGACACTGGTTTTGTTTTTCTATTGGTAAGAATTAATCTTTTTCACTACTTTTTCTTTATGGAAAAAGTCCAAACCTGTGGATACAGTTTATGGATCCAACTAATATTTGGGCAGAGTTGGCTTCCTCTGATTTAAAAATGTGGAGAAGTTAAAATATGACTAGGAAAAGAACAAATAGGGTGCAAAGATGAAAAAATCAGGCAAGGTGTTGGCAAAAATCAAACGGGGATAAGTCACTCTACGTATCGTACATGTCAAAACACCTGGATTTAAGCCAGTTAACAGTCCAGTTTTAGGCAGACTTGTTTGGAACTAATTCCCACTGTGTTTGATTGGACTTACTCCTCAGTAAGTATGCTTAGGAGATTGTAGTCTCAGTGATACCTACCAGTGCAAGTACTCTGGTTAAGTTCCTGAGTCCAAATACTTTGATCTAATTAGGTTGTGGATTGAGGCTACTTGGAATGATGTCCAAAACAAGCCCCAGTGTGTTGCGCAGCTAAACTTGTGCTTCTTTGGTTAGTAGAGTTACTAATTCATTTTGGAAACATTTTGAGTTCTGTTGACACACAATCTTCTTAATCTTCAAGAAAATAGCAGAAATTTTGGATCAGGTCCCATATGAATATGGATTAGTTTCCTAACCTTTTGCTGATCTTACAAGATGCTGTTCAGTGAGTACACTGACAAGTAGAGTAAAAGTGAGGAATTGCTAGTGACGGTTGCAAATTCTTTATGTAAGAATGAGAACTAATGTTTCTTTGCAGTACAGCATATCAGGAGGTCACAGGAGCAGTTTTCAGGTTTCGACTCAGCTAAGAACTGTGAAAGAAGCAGTATATTGAGTGTTTGTGTGTTTGTGCACGCATGTTTCTCTGTCTTTCTCTCCCTCTATGTACATGGAGTCCCAAAATGAAATAATTTTTGAATTAATTTTTCTGCTTTTCTTTGCTTAATGTTATACTGTATTTCTTTACAAATATGTCAATCAAATTTTTATTATTTGTGGGATTGATTTATTTTCTCTGCAACATACATATCGAGATTTAACCTAAAAAGCTGTGTGTATTCCTAGATTTATGGGCAAAGAAGATACTTAGAGGGGCAAAATTCAAAGGATAAGTGGTTTCAAAAATGTATTTTCTAAAAATATAGAGTATGGACTTAATCACCATTCTTTATTTTTATAGCACTTACAGAACAGTATGAGCTATATAATTTTCTTCCATTTTGGATGCATTCCATTTGGATTCAGAATGCAAATGAGAAAGTGAATACTATTAAGTCGTTAATTAAACATTTACAGTATAATCCTGTACATGTCTACCAAGATGTAAGCCCCAATGATCTAAGTCTTGTTCCGAGGTAAGTTGGTGTAGGATTCAGTTTCCACGTTGACATTTAGAATTGTAGTGAATAGTTTTTCCAACATAAACTTATCAGATATGCAGTGTTTTAAATACATTTTTATAATATTTTGAAAGCTTTGGCTGTGTAGTTACTTCATAGCCCATTCAGGTCATCAGTTGAAGTCACATGTTTTATATCCATCATTTTGTATTGGAAGTAGGAAGAGATGTTATTAATAATGACATCAACTCCCAAGAGGTATCATTGCACACTTTGTCTATTTACACTCCATTTTATCTTTTTTTAAAAGCAAGTATAATTTCAAGAAACAGGTAACCACCGATATATAGGAGATCCATTATCAAAACATTGTCTGCCAATATATGATCAAAGTATGGCAAATTATTGCTTTTATATGATCAAATTGTGGCAAATTATTGCTTTAACTTTTAATGTAAATCTGAGGTCATTGTTCATGTTATTTCTGTGAATCACATAATATTTTCCCAAGACAATATATTCCATCTTAATAACTGTCATTTAATGCCACTGCATCTTATTGAATATATCTTAGTTGATAGTGAACATAACAGTACTTAGGTCCAAAGAGATTACAGTACGTTCCAGATAATACTGCAACATTTTTTTATATGTAAACAAGTTCAGAGAAAGAATAACACACGTTATATTTCATTATGATTGTGAGAAATAAAAATATCCAAATACTTAACAGTGGAGTTTACTTTGGATTATTTATGGAAAAAATGCTTGTACTATTTGAATGTGCTCACAGCCAGTGACGATAAATGATGTGGCATATATTCTGAGGTAGCCGTTTACAGAAGTTTTTGTTTATGACTATTTACTATCAGTCTTCTACTGCCTGCTTTTTTTTTCTTGTACTGCACTATAACATTCCAGATTCTACTGATTCATTGTCTGGAATATAATGCACATGTGTCACGTATGATTTGTAATCTATGGCACAAGTGGAGAAATTGCATCATGTAAGCTTGGTTGTTTTTCCTCTAGAATTGTTTTATTGATTTAGAAAGTTTTTAGAGCAGTCTAATCTAGTTCAGGTAAGTGTTTCCTGTGTTTTTAATCACACATGCAAGAGGTTTTTGTTTCCTTTGATATAAATATTTCTTATTGAGTGAAGAGGAGGGTGCAGTGTTTTTTAGCAGCAAAAGTAGTAGGAAATAATAAGAACTAGTCAATCCAAAATATTAAACATTCATCCGTCAGTTTGAAACTACAAGGCTGGTACAAATGGTATCAAATTGGCTTTGTTAATCATTGGTTACTTAAAGCCAGTACTTTTGCCACCTACTTTACATTCCATTAATGTTTTTAAAAATACTTTCATGTAGACCTTTTATGGCACAAGTCTGGTTTATGGACAGTGATCCTCTCCTGCTGCCCCAATAATCTCTAGCTGTACATACTGAAATAGTAACATAATATGGGCTGACAAAACATGAATTTATGGCAGGTTTAAGTTGCTTAGATGTCTTCTTATGTGACAAGAGTGATCTGCAACCTCCCTCTCCCCCCAAATCAACCTGATGATAAAGCTGGAGATATTTATTTAGAGGCTGTCTAAAGGAAACTTTTCTTCTTTCATGATATGTATTTAAAAGAAATAGAAAATATTTTAAGTTTTAATTTGAATGCATGGAACCAGAAGGTTTTCATACGGTTGAATTTTTGCTCTCTTAACCCAGTCTTGGTCACATTTATTTGAAATTTGGTGGGATTCACATTCAGTGTGTGTCTTAATTCTTCTTGTTTGTTAATTGTCTGATGGTGTTTTATAAGGGTCAGTTGACAGAACTCCACTATAACGTATAGCTGATTGTGTCTGAAATAAGGAGCTTCGTCTTTCATTGTGATTTTTTTTTTCCTGTACATCAGCCTGACTGAGTCAGGTTAAGTTAGGCTTAAATCCAACTACTGACACTACTACTGCCACCACTGCCATCAGTACTACAAAAGAATTGAGTTGTGGATTGTGTCATCTTTGTTATGAATTTAGTGGTGCGTCTACTTAGTGGAAAATGAAGGGCTTCCTACCAGCTCTGGTCAATACTTTCTGGGTACAGTCAGGACCCACCTCTCATCCTTATTTATTTCCTTTATAAAAGTTGCCATCCATATGTAAAGCACCGAAGAACTAGTTCTATGATAATAGTGCATCTTTATTTTATTTTGATATACTTTTAATATAGTAAAAAGTATTTTTACAACTTGTGGCCAGGAATGTGAAATCCATTGGTTAAAAGACAATGTTTCTCCTTAGTGCAGTCTCTGCAAAATAAACAATACTTTAGCACCAAGCTTAGTGTTAAAGGACTGGTCTTGTTATTTGTAACCTTCACACAGCTTATTCTTGTATGGTTCTAAACTGGGGACTATATGAGTGTAGAATCACAAGCATGTTTACATGAATTTAAGTTCTACTGGAGCCAGTGGAACTTATTTTCAAGAGAATGTGTATTAGTATTGCAGTGCTGCTTGATTTTTTTTTGTAAAAGTTTTGCTAACTTTGGTGGTGCGGGTTTTTCTTTTGTTTTCACTAAAGCATATGGCAGTTTGCCTTTGAATATGGAGCTGACAAAGAAGTGAAGCATATTTTTTGTAAATATACTGTAAAATTTATACAGAAGATGGTACAATTTTATGTGTGTTTCACGGAAGAAATGAATTGCTGGTTGCAATTTCCTTATTGTACTGTATAATGCTGGCAAGATCTGTCGTCTTTAGAGAAGTGGTTTGTCTCTGTCACAACTTATTTCCTCTTTTGACTGTCAAACGGTAGTCTAGTTCAGCTAAACTGATACATTAAAATCTGTGTAGCCCAGGTAAGGTTCACTCTGAGCTTTTTTAAGCTTAACTTTGTGTTATAGTAGGTGGGACTGGAATCAAACTTGCTAAAACTAGCAGAATAATTGGAAAGCCTACAGTAAGGCTCTTCTGCTTAATTACTTCATTTGCTCCTTAATGTTGCTGATGGCTGTAGTACATGCGGGTTTACAACATCTTGCTAAGCAGCAAAGTGTGAAAGAAAAGAAACTAAAACCACAACAAACAATTTAATATACAGTATCTGGTTTATCTGTAATATCTTGGAAGTCAGTGCTTAGGGACATATGCCTGAACAGACTAACTTGTACATGTTTTACAGTAACTTGTAACAGCAACTTGATGCATTTGTAAAGCCCAAAGAAAAGACAGATTGTACACATTTACGGAAAAAAAAGTTTTTAAAGGTATGCTGCCTTTTAAAGTATGCCGGTGATATACCACTGCATCATACTCCCTAGTGGTTAATGCACTTGATTAGTTTATAACTGAGAAGTTTTAAAAAATCCTTTTGGAATAGTTCTGCTTACTTGCCCATTTTAAAAATGTGGATAATATACCTATAGGTACATATACTAAGTTATGTAAGTAAGAGTAACTTGTTAAAGTAGTATGTTTCATAGTGCTGTTATTAATTTTATTTAAAGGTTAGCAGAAAAGACTTATTAACTTTTACTTTCAGATAACATTAAAAATCTTTTGATTGCTTAATACCTTACAGCAGTTATCCCCCCCCCTTTTTTTTGTTTTGTTTCCAGGAGTATAAAGTGAAGGTTATAATACTATTTAACTTTCAGTGTAGTTACAAGAAACAAAACCCCGGTTTCTGTTGTTACAGAACTTCCTGTTAGACTGGAATGTACCATGGAGAAATGCAGGGATGCCTTGGATATTAGGATGCTCAAATGATCTGTAGTTGTAGCAGATCAGAATCAATGGTGTTGGAGTTGCTTTCAGAAGAGAAATAAAACTATTGTCAGTTAAAAATTTGTGTTTTCTTTACTTCCCTTCCAAATAACTTTATTCACTTGGGAAAACAGTATTACAATTTTCTGTTATTTCTACATTGATTCATCTATCAAGTATGTGTGTGTGTGTGTGTGTAATTCTTGATTGTGATAGGAGATATAGTGAAGTATAGTCAACTGAAACACAGCACTGACTGGACTTCTCCAGCCACCTTCTTGATCTACATTGACAGTAGACACTTGAATATACCTGCAGTTTTGTACTAGGGTTTTTGTTTTGAGCAGGGGCAGAAATGCAGATTAGCCATTGAGACATTGGAGTCTGTAACATTCTTTTAATTATCACACAATGTTTACATGGGCTTCAGATATCAACATTTTTGTGTTTAGGTTACCATCTGCCTGAAATGCATAACATGACTTTGTTTATAAATAGTTCACTTTTGTTGTCCCGCTTGTTGAAACAAATATTTATCATCTGCAATTTTACATATGCACAGCAAGATATGAAAAGTCTTATTGCCTCTGTTCTGTCTTTCTTTATCAGGATCACAGAAAGAAAGTTATGCCTATGTCAGAAGGTGGGAACCAGAGTGTTGGACTCTGACTCTGGAGACCAGGGTTTGAATCCCTTCTTGGCAGTGGAAACCCACTGGGTGACCTTAGAAAACTCACACCCTCTCACCCTCAGAGGAAGGCAAAAACAGCCCCCCACTGAGCAAACCTTGGCCAAACAAAACAAACAGACCTGTGACAGGTTACTCTTAGGGTCTCCATAAGCTGGAAATAACTTGAAGGTACGCAACAACCAACAACATGTCAAAGTGTATTTATGGCATATTGTGGCTGAAACGTCTGTTTTGCCACAACTCGTGCTGTAATCTCATTGAGGACACAAAGATTGTCCAGCTGTTCCCAGACAGAGCTTGGGAAAGTTAGTTAGACTGCAGCTCCCAGGATACTATACTATACCTCTGGTTATAGTATTCTGGCCAGAAGCATATAGGGCTTTGGGCTAGTACAACAGCCAGTTGCACTATCTAGGGATGAAGTGGAGTAAGAAGGTTTCTAATACCTTATTCTGAGGTTTCTGATACCTTATGCAAATGGATCCTTATTGGCGAAACAGCCCGTGATACTTCTTGTCTGAGAGTGGAGCACAGCTATGTCCTATCCCAGTCTGGCCACCTCGGTCATCTTTGCAGGGTTGCAGAGTGATACCAGTTGAACTTTCTGTTCTGCTGGCTGGCTTGCTCTCAAAATGATTCTACCCTCTGTGAGTTACAGTGCAAAAAAGTAATTTCCTCATATTCTCACTCTATTCAGTAGCATTGTTCGCATTGGGTATTAAACAGGTTTTTTAAGTGCTTGTTTAACATATGTCCTTTAGAGCACCATAACTCAGGAAAGGCTCAGGTTTTTTTTCTCCCTCTGCATGGGTATCTCAAACAGCTAACAGTTCAAAATTCAGGAATTTCACATCATTCCTAAGAATAATCTCTTTAATTCCTATCTCTTTCTTCTATATTCCTCTTCTATACCTGTCTGATATTTGTAATTCTCAGGAATATTGTGACAGATAACTGGTGTTTGAATAATTTCTTATAGAGGGGAATTTGGTAAGTAAATGGGATTTTTTGTCAGAAAAGAACATGTACTCAATAAAAAATAATGTAAGAAAAAAGAAAAGAACTTTTACATTGGGACTTTTTAGTATCTTCATTATGTGAAGAAATGAGACAATGTTAGAGTAGAACCAGCATGCTAGACATATATTTATTCGAAAACCTTGATAAGTCCAGATGTTTTTCAAGATTATCTTGAGCTTAAAGGGGAAGCAACTTTCTAAATCTGAGTTACCTGTGCCTTGAGATGGGTTTAAAAGCACTTCATGCTATACTGTTTTCCTGCCCAGCAATAAGATGAGTGGACTTCAGGAGACATTTTATTCTCTGTTGCTCTATACTGAGTGTGGACAGAGTATAGTCCTCGGACTACATGTGGCTTTTTTGAAGGCTGTTTTTGAGCCCATGCCCCTTGCAGAATTTTAAGGCAGTCCCTTCTGCTCTCACTTGGTAAATTGTCTCACCAGGAAGCTTCCTGGAACAGTAATTCACCTTTTTAAATAGGCCACAACCTCCCACTTCCACTGTTTAACATAAAAAAGTATTTTCTCGAAACCAGAAATGGACTTCCAGCTGTTTTATGTGTTTCGCTTTTGAGTTTGGTTTGACATTTTTGACAGTCTGTGCAATCCCAGAGGATCCTTGGGATAGAGAATTGGCTCCTGGACACACTATAGTTCTCCACTCCCGCAGTATAATGGGTTTTGAAGATTTGGCTCAGTTAGGATGTAATGCCAAACCACCTTTATCTAGGAATGCTTCCATAGGCGTACTTGCTGTCTTACCATCCTTCACAAAAACTCTGTTCTTTCCTTCCTCTTTTCCCCTGACTGTGGTTAATTGTCCTGTCAGGATGAGCATATCAGGGTTAGTCTTGGGCCTCTAAAACAGGATTTGAAATTATGATTTTAATGAAGTTTGTAAATAAAGTTTGGAGGCAAGCACTTAACTATGGTTTGATTGTTACAGAAAACCATATTCAGGGAAAGACACGAAGAAGAGGTAATAGTTTATGAATATGGGTGGCAGGTGCTCTTTGTCATCTGAACATTTTAACATTGACCTCAACTCAGATTATGTTATGATTATTACAGTTCTCATATATAGTGGATTTTGTAGAAGTGAAAGAACATGCCATTACATGCCTGGATTTTCTGAATTTAAGTACAAATACAAATTTTAAGCAGTGTTTAGACTGATGCAAGGATTTGGATGTGAAACTTTGACGTATAGAGAACAATATTGACTAGGAGTGTTAGTGTTCCTTGAAATACAGTCTTCTGTTGTTGTTGTTTTTTGTATGCCTTCAAGTTGTTTCTGACTTATGGTGACCCTAAGACAAATCTATCATAGAGTTTTCTGGGGCTGAAAGTGTGTAAAATGCCCAAGGTCACCAGTGGGTTTCCATGGTCAAATGGGGAATCAAACCCTGGTCTCCAGTGTTGTAGTCCAGTGCTCAAACCACTATACCATGCTAGCTCTCAGCCATCAGTTATTGCATTATTGTAAACTTCAAAGCATCTGTGTTTAGGTGTGGGTTGCTTAACTAAAGATGAAGCAGTTTGGTAATTTTTAAAGGATTTCATCATCATGTATTCTGTGGAAAACAATGTCATCAAGGACATATAGATCTGTTAGAGGAAACATATTTTTAAAGTTAAATTTGCTATTGTTACTATTACAAGTAACACTTGTTTACTGTGTGTCAGCTCCAGATGGTTATGGGCAATACAATTCATTTTGTTTTTTTGTTTTCCCTTAAGGATTTTTTTCAGTTATAAAGAGCAGTGATGGTATGGCTAAGTCATGGGTTCATACCTGTAGTAAGTAAACCAAGTAAACCAGCCTACTGTGGTCTTCTGCTTTGAAGTCAGTGGTACCAGCAACTGCAGGAAAATGGTCTGGATTTGTAACACACTGTGGGGTTTCAAAGTATAGTTGAAACTATGGTAATTGGTACTTGTAGTTCTTATTTCCCAGAATAAAAGGCTTGCACTCATGCTGCCTGCTTCCATATGGAATTGTCTTCACTCCTTCATGGGTAGGACTTTTGAGAGCAGTGTCTGTCCCTAATGGCGAAGGGAAAATAACATTCTTTAAGCAACAGCAATGCCATTCAGTCACAGTGGTACTACTTTGTTGTGTCTATGTGCTGTACCGTGGAAATTTTACTTTTCCTGAAACATGAGGCATGTAGAATTAAACTTAGCACTGCAAACTATGCTACTGTGCTTCAGATTGCCCAAAGATCCCAAGGGACAGAAACTTAACCTGCTTTTCTAAAACCATAGAATTATATAAATGTTAGTTTCTCCATGGGAATGTAATGAACAATTTAATCCTAAATACTGGAGCCCCTTTTGGCTGGATTTAATCAGTCCCTCATGACCACATCTGTCATGTACTACATTCAGTCAATGGAATTTATTTTGGAAACTTACATAGACAGTATTTCTAAATATTTAGCACTTCTAGCATGGCTACTCTAAAGCTTTATACAGTATATTAGCAAGGCTAGGTTCGTTTCCTTTCTCCTTCAGGTAGGCCTGTCGCTGGAAGTGTGCCTTGCTACTACCTCATATATGCATCTCTCCATAACAAAGATTGCAGTGCTCAACAAAAAGGGCCTCACATGTGTACGCACCAGAGAAGCACAGATTGAATAGTGCATTAAAAATATAAAAGTGAAATGCAACATTTGAAATGTGTATGTAACACATTACAAGTAATGGTAATACTTTTGGGCATAACCTTCCTTTCATGCTGTAATATACTGTAAAGTAACCGGATAATATTGTTTGTGAAACAAGTCATGCTAATTCACTGCTTTATCTAGTTTCTTTTTTTGAGGACTAAAATGGGAGGGGGAATTTTGAGGGAATGTTTCCAAGTTCTGCACCATTTTCTTACCCTTTCAGATTTTTTTCTCTCTCCAAAGAAATAAAGAAAGAAACCAAACAAGCCAAAAAAGTAATGAGAAGTGGAAACAGTAATGGGAAAGAATAATGAGGATAACTGAATAATGGTAGAAATTCTTTTTAAAAATTAATTTTCTAACTTTTGTTTAGTGTCTGTATCTTTCTTTCTCATTAGGGTGAAAGTTGTGAATAGGTATTGTGGGTTTATTTACAAATGAAAACTGAGTTCAGATCAAAAATAAGATTTGCTAGGTTTTATGTCTCCTCAGATTTCAGGCTGAAAAGGTTGAGGGATGAACAAGAGACCGTAAGTGAGATTTTTAATCCAAATTTTATATTTGGATTGCATTGCATTCTGAATTTACTGCTGTTATCCATACCAGGCCTCTGTGGTGTGGTGGAATTTAAAAATAGATACAGTTTGGTAAATGAGCCAGTCCCTGTATACCCAAGCTGCACACAGGATTTCAATACTGTTGGTTCACCGATCTGACAACTGTTGGTTTGCATACATATGTGAGTCTGGGCTACATATCTGTTTCGGTTTCTTAACTGAAACTTGGTAGAAAGGTTGTGCTGATTTTGGTATCAGGATTGCACGTGTCCCATAAAAGCGATGCAAATAAAATGAAATGAATAAAATATCTGATGGAAGATATAAATTGTGATTCTATTTGTAAACACCCATTTCACATAAAACAGTTTAGTTGCACATAAGTCATTGGTGTCTGTAATATCTCATAACGTAAAGTACAAAATTTGCACGACAGTCATAACCTCTCAGTTGTTAAAACATGACATGTTGTGCCATTAAGATACACGTATTTGTAACAGATGTACTAGTGCAACATGACAGTAATCATGAATTGTGAACTACTAGTATTAACAATAACAGATTGAAAGACTTTGCAGACATACTAAAGATTGAACAGCCTACGCACAATCCCTTCATTTCGCAACTACATGAGGAGGTGAGATGAAAGGGTTGTGTCAGCCACAGTGTTGACAGTCTCCCTAAGAGCAGATTTTTTGGGGCACAGGGAGGACAGCAGGAGGAGGGGGAATCTGTTCTAGCAATAGTATACCTTACACTGATGGACAGGCACCATTTAATTTTCCCTGTTATATTTTTGAATTGCAGCACATTCTGCGATAAAGGCAAACCGAAAATACAGGCATGTAGAGGAGGATTTAGATATCTTGGTTATAGCAGTGGCCTCGTGATACCTTTTGCAGTGATGTTAAAGAAACTGAGTACTTTGTGTATTATGACTGAGCAATTTTTTTACTGGGCATGTCCCTTTCCCACACGTAGGTTCTGGGCGAAGCATCTGTAGATGCTACAAAGGGGAGGGTATGTTTAAGCAGCATTTGACAGCTACTTTTATCCCCAGCACTTTATGTGCGTGTGTCTTTTTCTGTTGTCCCAGTCATTCTACAAGGAACAGAATGGGCCCCAAAGAGCAAAAACATATTTTCCCCACTAAGTTGAGAAGGTTTAAGTTGTCTGAAATGTCATGTACCAATTCCTGCCTCATTATGTGTTGAAGATATTTCCTTCTTATGTTCCCACAACCTGAAACATAGTGATATGGCAGACTGACACAAACATTTAATTCTGTCTGTCTGTCTGTCTGCCTTCCTTCCTTCTTCTTCCTCTTCTTCTTCCTCTACCTCTTCCTCGTCTTCTTCTGCTGTGCTGTCAGAATACCTTTGACCACAATTGACAGTTGGGGGAGGGCTGGAACTAAGGACAGAAAGCAGAATATGTTAACATTATGTGATAATCTTACAAGTTATCAATTTATTTAGCTATTAAAAAAACCAATAATGAAACAGTATGAAGAACTACTGTTCTGTGTTTATTAACATGAACATCTGCTCTTTCTTTCTTGAGTTTGATCATGTGTTCAAAGTCATCAAGTTTTGAGTATGGCTAGCAATTGATCATGTTGATGTTGGAAGGAACAGTGACCTGGTCCTTTATAGCTTAAGGCAGGGCTTCAGGCATACCCATGCATGCACTTCTTGCTTTTATGGCCAGTATTTACTTTTTCTCACTGTCTAGTTTCATGAAATTCAAATGGTTCAAAAATCTAAAATCTAAAATCTTGGACCAGACCATAATCCAACATTCAGGTTTGGTCCTGTTTCATTTAGTGTCCAACCAGATGTACATTAAAAACAAATAACTCATGAGCACAATAGCACACTCATGTTTGTGTTCTCTAGCAGTTGGTATTGTTCATTCTCAGTATCTTCTGTAATACTGAAAGTAAAATGTAGGAACCATTAGTAGCTTTATCCTTCATGAATTGGTCCAGTTTGCTTTTAAAACCATCTAAGTTGGTGCTCAATAATATATTTCATCCCTGTCAATTCCGTAGCTTAACTATTTGTATAAAGGTGTTATAATATTGGTACATTTTAAAAGTTCCCTTCCTATTTTTTCCACATGCAAACCTTTTCATAGCATCCTGTACTGAGATAAAGTTTTCTTTGAGCTGTCTACTACAAAGCAAGGTTTTCTCTGTATTGAACACTTCTTGGATATATTTTTTGGTGCAAAGCAACTTTTGTTTTAAAAATGAACAGAGTAAATGTTGAGATGGTGAACTAGTAATGTGGCTTAGTTTTTTCTTAATCCATCCCCTAACTAGGTTTGCCAGGTGTCTGCTGTCATAAGGACTATGTTATTTGTGGGTCAAAAAGCTTGTCCCTTATAGGCTCTTACTGCACAAAGTTGTCATCCTGCCAAAGCCACATGTTGTTCCTGGTCCTGAACCTGTGCTATTGCACGATATGATCCCTAACCAGCTGCTTTCCCATCCTAATGCATTGCAAATCAGCCCTTTTGCATTACTGGAAAAAAATCTGGTAATGGCCTCCTTTCCCATCACAATCCCATCAGCTGGGCAAGCGTGGTTCCTCCTTAGCACTAGATAGTGCTTTCTGTTGGCCGCGACCCAGGAGTGGGTGAGTGTAGGTGTGCCCAGCTTGTCCCTCCCTCAACTACTCCCATGGTGTGGTAAGTTTGAAATCTATCACCTCTCCATGTTTATTTAAAATTTCTCCTTTGATTTAAAATGTTCTATTTTTTAAAATACATTTTTTAGCATTATAGTGCAAAAATGCAATAGCTTACGGGCATGTCATGATGTTACAACGCTGCTGTGCTAGTACAGCTTACCAAACACCCCCCCCCCACCAATCACGAGCTGTGGTGCAGGGAAAAGGTGGGGAAACGGACTCACCAATGATGCTGTAATGCAGAGGGAACACCGGTGGCAATAACACTACTCATCCACAGAAGTCGAAAGAGTGCGGTAGAGAGCATTCATAACCTGATACCATCATGAAAATGACAATGCTGGAACTGGAATGGAACAACTCATTATTGAGGCATGGCGCAGTAAGGGCCACAGAACCAGCAGGTGTTCCTTACTATAAGAGGAATCCTCTGTTTGGGACTTGGAAAGCTTTTCCTTTTGTATAAATGGAACAAGATACCAAAAATAAAATAAAATTTCTGTATTTTGTGGCACAGGCCCTTCATCAAGACAGAAATGTATCTATCATGTAATTTATGCAAGTGGATGATATATTAAATTAAGTTAACTAAGTCAAATTATTTAAATGGTGAAATTAACTGCAATCTATACTTTCCATTGGTGTTTAGGTAGAGCATGAACTTGTTAATAGCTCCTTCTTGCTTGTCAACTTAGCATATCTTTAATATTAACTGTCCTTGTTGTTATTTTGAAAACATGGCAACACTACCCCAACAAATAAAAGACATTGTCTTGAGTGTGGTGAAATGATAAAAACATACATGTACAGATTGAAACACTGAGCATGGACACACACAATAGTTGGTACCTCTCATCGCTAGCTGATGTAGCAAGAGTTGGCTTGTTAATATGCCAAGTCCTGTATGATATATAGTGATACATGGTGACATATGCTGGGGCCAGGTTTAGACCAGTAATTATAACATGTGTAAACAGAAGCTTCCTGGTTTTGATACATCATGCCCCAAACTCATCTCTCTACTAAAAAGTCTAGCTGCAGATGTGACCAATGTTTGAGTAAAAGGGAGAGAGGGTTATATAGATTTCAGGACACATAGGGTAAAGGCATTATCTGCTGATTCCTGAAAGGAAGTTGGAAATATAGTTCTTCAATCTTAACACCTCTTTAAAAAAAAAAGATCTATCTTCCCTCACAGACTGCTTTCGTTTTTGACTGTCATTAAGTCAAGTTCAACTTAGGTGATCCTATAAATGAGAGATCTTCGACTTGCCCTATCATCAACAGCCTGAGGTCCTGCAGACTCAGGGCTGTAACTTCCTTGATAAAGTCTGTTCATCAGTAATGCAGTTTTCCTCTTTTTCTACTGCCTTCCACCTTATCAAGCATTGTTGTCTTTTCTACTATGTCTTCTCATTCTGTGTCCAAAGTATGACAGTCTCAGTTTAGTCATCTTGGCTTCCGGGAAGAGTTCAGGCTTGATTTACTCTAGGACTCACTTATTTGTCTTTATAGTAGTCTGTGATATCTGCAGAACCAGCTCAGATGAGTTCATTTTCTTTGTATCAGCTTTCCTCAATGTCCAGCTTTCAAAAATGTATATAGAAATTGGAAATATGATATGGACAATCCTAACTTTAGTATTCAATTCAGTTCAATCCAATCTATACTTTAGGATCTTGACTAGTTCCTTCATAGCTGCCCTTCTTAGTCATAGTCTTCTTCTGTCTTCTTGACCAATGTCTCCATTCTGATTAGTGATTGAGCCAAGGTAATCTTGAACTACTCAAGTTCTTCAATACCTACGTTAAAGTTCTGTAAATCATCTATGGTCATTATTTTTGTTTTCTTATTGTTCAGCTGTAAGTCTGTCTTTGCACTTTCTGTCTTAACTTTCTTCAGTAATCACTCCAAGCCCTTGCTATTTTCTGTAGTCTGGTATCATCAGCATATCTTACTTTGCTGATATTCCTTCCTCAATTTCATGCCTTTCTTTCTCTGAGTCTAACCCTGCTTTGATGTGTTCAGTGCATGAGTTAAACAGATATGGTGATAAAATGCAGCTTTACTTGACCCTATTGCCAATTGGAAACTATTCCATTTCTTGTTATTCTGTCCTGACAGTAGCCTCTTGCCCTGAGTGCAAGTTATCTATCAGAACAGTCAAATGTTATGGCACACCCATTTCTTTAAGATTGATCCATAGTTTTTGATGATTACACCATCAAAGGCTGTTTTTCTTCTGAAATTATTTGATGTACTTCATTATCCAATGTATGTTTGCAATATGATCTTTCATAACTCTTCCTTTCCTTAACCCAGCATGGACAGCTGACATTTCTTTCTCCTTATATGGTAAAAATCCCGGCTTTTGAGGATTTTTTTTTGAGCATCATTTTGCTTGCATGGGAAATTAACGTGGTGGTTACTACATTCCCTGGTGCCCTTTTTCTTGTAGATTGGAATGTATACTGAGTGTTTCCAGTCTCTGGGACATTGTTTCATTTTACATAGTTTCTGACAGATATTAGAACTAGAGCAGATTCTGTCTCTGTAGCCTGAAGCAGCTTTATTGGTATGCCATTTGTTCCTGGTGATTTATTTCTCCCAAGTGCTCTGAGTGCAGCTTCCACTTTACTTTCTAAAATTGAAGGTTCATCTTCAAACGGGGCTTCCTTAAATGAGTCTATAATCCTATTGTTTTCACTGGCTTTTTATTTCTCCTTGGTCATGTAATGTGTTCGTTTGCTCGTTGTAGAACATTCCAATTCTTGGTTTACATTTCCATTTGATTTCTTGGATCTTGTGGAATAGGTCTCTAGTTCTTTCTTTTTTGTTGTCATCTTCTGTTTTTCTGCATTGATCGTTATACTAGTTCTCCTAGTCAATGCACACAAATCACTGAACAATTTCATTCATGGTGCTGTCACCTTTTACTTTTGTTTCTTGTCTGTCCTTAACTGCTTGAAGAGTTTACTCTGTCAGTCATTCTCTTTCTTTTTGACTGCAAATATTGTCTTTTTGCATTCCTTCCCAGCAATGTTCCTGGTTTCAGTCCAGAGTTTTTATGGTTCCTGTTCAATTAGGCTTGATAGTGCAAATCTATTTCTTATATTATCTTTAAATTCTATAGGGATGTTCCTCAGGTTGTATTTTGTCACAGTGGTTGGCTTTGTGTTCTTCTTTAGCTTTATTCTAATTTTGGAAATTAGCAGTTCATGCTCTGAGCCACACATTTGTTCTTGGTCTTGTTTTTGCAGCAAAAATGGAGCTTCTCCATCTGATTTCTGTATTGACCATTAGTTGACATCCATTTATACAGTTAACTCTTTTATTCCTTGATAAATGTGCTTGTGATAAACAAACTGCTGGCCTTGCAACATTCTGTCAGTTGTTCTCCTGCTTCATTTCTTGATACTAGGTCAAGTTTCCCTATAGTATTTGATTCTGCTCTGTTTCCTACTTCTGCATTTCAGTCTCCTGTGATTAACAGGAAGTCCTGTTTTGGTGTGTAAACAATGTCCTCCTGGACTCCAGCATAAAATTTTGAATTTCTTCTTCTGCCTCTGTAGTTGGAGTATAAACTTGGATTATGGTTATATTGATGCGTTTTCCCTGAAGTCTTATTGATATGATTCAGACAGACTTTGCATTATATCCCTTGACTGTTTTTGCTGCATCTCTCGTCACTGTTAATGCCAGTCCATTTCTTCTTAGATTCTCACTTCCTGAGTAAAATACTGTGTGACTGACTCAGAATGTCCCATTCATGTCCACTTTAGCTCGTTCACCCAAAATTTGCAATGCTTATACATTCAATTCCCTTGATTCAGGGTTCTCACATTCCATGTTCCTAGAATGTGTGTTTGTGCAGCTTTGGACTTTCCATTCACCTCCGATCAGCAGATCAACAGCTGAATGTCCTTTTGACTTGAGTCCAGTTGCATGATTAGCTATAGTGCTACTTGTGGTTGTCGTCTGCTGTACTCCAGTTGTCTGCTAAGTGCTTTCCAACCTGGAAATGTCATCTTCTAGTACTGTCTCTTGTTTCATTTTGGATTGTCTCATCATTGAGGTTTTCATGGTAAAGGACATTCAAAAGGAGTTTACTGTGCCTCTTTCTGTGTAGTATTAACAAGTGTTAGCTATAGTGTCACCGCAGTTGTTTCTGAGAGATCCTCTACCAATGACACCCTCTACTACTGTTGTTGCCCATTAGCTATCTGGCACATTTACGCTGGAGCCTCAGCAGAAATCTTGACTTGCAGGAGCACGCAATCCCGCCACCATGGAAAGGTAATGCCATTTGTGAGCACAGAGTTCCTACTTCCTGTATATTTCTGTGAGTTTTTGTTCCACTTGTGCTGCTAGATTAAGGAATAGATCAGTGCAGAGCAGTGACTCATGCGGTGGGAACTTTCTCAGAGAATTCTGGTGTAAGCTTTTGCAGTTAGACCATTTACAGTAGTTGCAGAGCCTTAGCAGAATTACCTGTCACAAGTAGAGAGTGATTGGAAGGAAGCAAGAACTGGGACAATGAATCATGCAGAGATATGGCTAGCAACCTCTTCTCTAGGATTCATGGAAAGCTTTTTAGTTTGGGGGCAAGGAACCCTTTTTATCTGTTTTCTGTAGCACAACAGAGTGCCTGATTCACAGGTTGTGCTGATCCTGTGAAATTATAGCAGTGCTACTTAAAAAAGCATTGTTAGCCGTTGTGACTGGAGACCATGTTTTGCTATTGCAAATGAGACAGAACAAGAAATAACTGGGATACTCAAGGAACAATTGTAGCTTATTTAATTTACTCTACATTAAAAATGAATTTTGTGTCATCTTTGCTGGGAGGGGGATGAGGTAGCAGGGAGGAAAGGGCCTTCTTAAGAAAGGGGTCATGACAGTGAGGCTGTTTGTTTTCGACAAAAGTTGTTTGTGATTTCAGGTACTCATGGGAAATCTCTTGATCAGATTCACATCTGTTCCTGTCAAAGTGGGTGCTAAGATACCGGTCACCCAGCAACCATGTCCAAGAGGGAATTGGGCCGATAATAACTTCAAAAAGGAATGACAGATGCTAGATTAGGATGAAAGACAAAACGCATGAAAAATGAGCTTGTTAGAATAAAAAATTTGTTCAAGCACCTTCATGCAAATTAAATGAATATTGAACACTCGCATGCCATAATTCCTACTTTTCTGTTGATTGAGAAGAAATAAAGATTGTGCATATCTAAATCAAAAATGTAATTTTTTAGAACCAATTAACATATAAAGTTGCATTTTTCTGGAGAGCCTTTTCCCCTTCTATAAGATTATCTCTCTGGGTACATAACTGTATGGATTTTTTTTTAAGATTATTTTGTAATGTTGTATAAATCTTCTGAGAAGTTATGTAGATTTTAATATAGAACCAAGACAAGTAGTACCATTTTAATTAAAATATTTAAAATGCACTGGTTAATTGGTTGTTCTCCTTGGACTCAGTTGCAGTAACAAACATTAGTAAAAGACTGTAGGAACTGAACTTAGCTATTTGGTTCCTATCTAATGGTAAAACAGTATTCTATTAAAATAAAATCTGTATTTGAGTAAAATGAAAACATAGTTACTTCAGCATGTTTTGAGTATTGATAGGTGTTTTTAAGCAACCTGTTTTATTATTTGAAAAATACATATGACAGTCAGAATTAAGAAAATATTGATAAAATATCCTGATTGAAAGAGTATTCTGTGTCTTGGTTTAGCAGTGTCTAATGTGGTCACGTACAGAAATTGATTTTCTTCAGAAATTAATTAATTTTTCATATCGCCCTAAGCTGCAGTTAAAAAGAGTGCATACTTGTCTGTTTTTTTCCAGAAATATTGCCTAATCATATTAATACCATTGCCCCAAGGATGAAAAGATAATTGTACAAATGCATTTGGAAATATGTATCACTGAGTATTTATGATTAAATTATGCAAATGACCCAGCTCTCATCCTTTCCAGACCCAGATTGTCTAATTAGGATTGATATGCTGAATAGATGTTCCAGAATTTGAATACAAGCATGTCCAAAGAGCAGAAAATTGGAAATGACAAGGCTGAAATGTTGAGGAAAGTGTCTTTTCCTTTTATACTTTACTAACGTGGTGTTAGCAGTTGCATTTTTTCCTTTGGCTATGTTATATGACTCATCTGTCCTAGAAGGGAAGAAGTCAGAAAGAAAACACAACTTTCTCAAACACATTTATTTTTAAAAAGAACATAATGCTGTGCTCTTTTTCTTTTTTCTTTTCCTGATTTTGGAACATGTTAATATGTATTAATATGTTGTTAGTTAACAGTGTAGGTTTTCTCTTGCCGTTTCCAGTGTTTCCTGTTTTTATGTTTACTTCATAATATCTCCAAAATTGGAGGTGGTAGCTACAGTTCCAGTGTTGGTTTCTCAATGACTCTGCTCCTGAAATTGTAGATACTGTTTGAGCTAGCAATTCTATTTTGCAACTTTCCTTTTGGAACAAAATAAGACAGTGGGATGCTGGCAGTTTTGTGATGACTGGGGTTTTTTTTGTTTGTTTGTTTGCTTTTGTTTTAGTGAAAGATCATTGCTACAGCAGTCATAGGGCTGAAATCCCAAAGTAAAACTTCTTTTTGCAAAATGCTTTTGTTATTTGTTATGAAGCTCCACATCAGGGAGGGCAAGGGCATAGCAACGAGTGAACTGAGAGCACTTCAGCCATCATTAGCAGCAGGAGCCACTCCGGCTGAACTGTGTATGTTTTGTTCCCCCATCTGCAGGATGATGGATTGCTATCTTTAATACATTTCTGCTTTTGTCTGTTTTAGTGTGGATAGACAGCATTATCAATGATTTCAGTGGTGATTAGAGATCCATCCCTGCCTGTTTCAGTTGGACAGATAGTCTCTAGCTATGTATGATATAATAGGTTCCCCTGCAATTGTATAGTTTAGGATAAATATTGAAGGCTAATTCAGTTTTCAATAGCACACAATAGTTGAAATTGTTTCAGAGCAATTGCAAATTGCAACTCCTTCCTTAAAAGAGGAGGGGAAAGATAAAAGGCAATATTTGAAAGCATTTCTTGGATTTTTTAGTCTGATACTAATACTCATCCTGTTTTGCTTCAGGAGAAGGATGAAATGGCACATCCTTTTTTAAACAAGCCATGTATTTTGTTAGTGGGTTTCATAGGGTTTAATGCCATCATTTATGCTCCTGTCTGTGCTGGAACATTCTAGCTACTGATGATATAGTTGGAGTGCGATGCAAGGGTTGTATTAAAGCAATAAAATAGGAGATGACATGTGTCATGAGAGGATTTGCTAAGCCTTGGGTGTATTGTGATTCAGAAGTCTAGGGGCTGAAAGATTCTATCCACCAGAGCAGTCGCTATACCAGCAACACATGCCCTGGAGTGCCATCATTATAATTTTTAAATAGTTAAATGGTTAATTTCATTTTGTATTTAAATACATAAAAATAATATGGAAGTCAGATATTTGAACAATTGTATGTTTGGGATGTTAAGCAATAAAACAGAATTACATATAACCCCCCCCCCTCCAATTTTTTAAAAATTGTAGTTTACAAGAATGGTTTGACCCAGTTTTGCGTACTTTGGATCCCTGTTGTTGTGTCAGGCCAGGGGGCTGATAGCTTATTTTTAGAGAGGTTTTGAATGGGAGGGTAGTGGTAGGAAAAATTATCAAAATCTGTCATGAGAGTATGATTGAACAGTTAATACAAAGTCAGATGTATTGTATTTGTGCTACATTTTTCTATTGACTGGGTAATATTCATGCAACCATTTCCTTTTTGGGATTGTATGAGAGGAGCTGCTTTTAAACTTCGCTTCTTGAATCTAGTATTTTCCAGCTCCCCTAGTTATCTTCTTGTGCACTAATCAATGAGTTTGAAAATTTCAGCATGCCATTCTTCACAGAGGATCTAACTGGTTGTGCAGCCCTCATAAGTAAGAAAATTTATGCCAGTTAAGAACTGATTTTTTTTTTATTGGGAGGTTGTGGGGAGCTGGCAGTGTTCCTAGGTGAGAGTTTTCTTTCCCAGTCATCACTTTCACTGATTCAAGCTATCCTTATTTTAAAGAGGGATTGATTATTTATTTATTTATTTATAGATAAAATTTGTCTTCATGGAAAAGTAGCTTTTTCAGCATAGTTTCAAAATATTAACTTCACATACACACACACACACACACACACACACACAAAATGGAGAAATTTGGAGCTTTGTGAAAGACTTAATTTGAAAAAGAAATACTGTTTTGACATGTCTGCGAGGTTTTCTTCATTTACTCTTTTGTATTATGTTCCCAAATTACTAGCTGTGAGGCTTGTAGAGTTTGTGTCAGTTTTGAATACGTGTTAAAAGAAATCAGGTTTTGTATACGTATCAAGTATAGAAAAGAGATGCAACTGTGTGCCTTGTAGTGAAATAAATCTATAATCTTTAGACAAATGGACTTTTGACATAGACATGAGTAATCTTAGGACCCAGGATGAAATTCAGACGTTGTATGAAGTAATAATCTTATTTGGTCACATCAGCACCCACAGTGGAAATAGTGCAAATAACACAACTGACACTTCCAAGTATAATGTCTTTTACCAAGATTAATGACAATTTAAAACATTTTGGCCAAAAAAAGTCCTCCATATCTCCCCAGGTATTCTTTCCCTCAGGCCCTTGGTTTTCATGATTCTCTTTCCTTCAGTTTATATGTTCATTCTAACTTTGAGAAAGAGAGCTGGGATCCACTGCTTGGTATGTTGTATCTTCATTTATCCTGAAGAAACCAAACACTGTTAAAAGGTTAGTGCAATCTGAATAATAGCACTAGTCTGTATGGATATCTGCCAGGTGAGCAGTTGTTAGGCAACATCAGGGACTTTGCAATGGTCATGTTGTTGTGTACCTTCAAGTTATTTCTGACTTATGGTGACCCTCTCATTGGCTTTTTGGGAGCTGAAGGTATGTGACATGTCCAAAGTCACCCAGTGGATTTCCATGAGCAAGTGGGGAATCAAACCCTGGTCTCCAGGATCATACTCCAATGCTCAAACCATTGTACCATGCTGGCTCTCAAGAAGAAGGGGGCTCTGGTTGTCGTGTGCCTTCAAGTCATTTCTGACTTACGGAGACCCTTATGCTACCCTGTCACGGGGTTTTCTGGGGGCTGGAAGTGTGTGACGTGCCCAAGTTCACCCAAGGGATCTTTCCACGGCTGAATGGAAAATTGAACCCTGGTCTTCAGGGCCATAGTCCAATGCTGAAACCACTTACACCATGTTGGCTCTCAACAAGGTACGTTGTTTTAATTGCTTACACAAATGAAGATCAATGCATATAAAAAGTAGTTGAGAGCAATGGGTGAACTGTTTCTTACAGGTTCAAAATGGGTAGTATGTAATTAAACATAAATATAGGTATAGATTTGTAGATTGACACATAGTTTATATATGAAATGAACAAAAATACATATGTTCAACCTAACTTAAAAAAAAATAAAAATAAACTGGGTATCTCGAAGAATGAGCAGTTTAGTCCAAGGGGTAAAAATTCATTGTTAAAACAGAAGCTACATAATTGTAAAAACTAGCTGATCTTTCAGTATCACATTCTTCATAAATTCAGTCGGATTACAGTTCATAATATGACATACGAATGTCTTCATATCATTATCATTAGCTCGGCTTTTATTAGCATTTTTAAATGCAGTGTGTGAAAATATCAAGATTACAGAATACAGACTCTCAGCTGTTTGCCAGAGGCAAGTTCTGTCCACATTAAACTCGTTTTGGGAACCTCCTTCAGTGCAGGCCTGGCGTTATGGGTTCCACTGTGCTAATCCTCTTGGAATGTAGCAATTACCACGCACCGTATAGGTGTTAAACTCTGAAGTTATCAAGGATTAGCACTTTTACCTCTTTCTGTGGCCAAGCCTCTTGTTGAGTTTGAGTACTTTTAAGAGGAAATTCTGGAGAAAGAACTTACTGCTTCTATTTGCTATTTTATGTCAACTGGGCAGAACATAGTAATTTCAGAGTTGGAAATGGCTTGTGAGAAGTTTTATGTTAAATCAACTACACAGTTCTGCCCCGCTGTCCCTTTCAAACAGATGTTTGAAATAATGCAGAAAAAAGTTTGCAAAGGGTAAAAGTGGGATAAATGTATTCACTTGGATAAATAATGTCTCTTTCAAAATCTCATTTTTGAAAAAGACTGTGTTCTACCATTCTCAATAAAGCAGACATCCTTTTCTCTTTTGTGAGATGTATATATTTATTTCCTTTGAATTTCTGAGATGCGCATTTCAATTGCTTAATACTTCTCTCTCCCCACTCCATATGTGCAATTTGTTTTTATTTGAGTTCACTATCCCTTTCCTCCTCATCTGCCCCACCTTTTCCTGGTTTAGGTAGGCCATTGTAAAGGAAGGCATATCTCTTGTATACTTTTTTAATAGCGGCATTTAGGACGCGTATGACACAAGCTATACCCTCTTTATACAAACATTAAAGATACAACTGATTTGCCTTCCTTTTCATTTTGTCAGCATAACATTAGCAATCCTTCTTAGTCACATATTTACCTCTGTCCTGTGATTTCTTCATTAGAAAGGAACTAGTTAAATAAAAATAAACCTGGTTTTCTCTATTTGACTTAATTGAACTATTTTAGGTTGCAATCTTATGCATACTTTTTTTGGAGTAAGTCCCATGAATACAGGATTGTGCTGTTAATATGTTTGTGAAATGCTCAGATTAAGGATGTTTTGTAAAATGCTTTTAGATGACCTTCTTAATTTGTCCTGTATAAAATGCAACATTTTTGTGTTCAGTATTTTGTGCCTGGTTCAGAGTAATATCCATTTTAAATTTTAAAGCAACCAAGAGGTTGCACATTCTGAAAACTTAGGTCCCTGTTAGAATGAGTATTCTCAATATTTAATGAATTACTAAAATATTAATTCATTTAGTGCATCTTTGGTGTTAATGGTTTGTAGATTTTATGGAGCATTTTCAGCTGCACTGGTTAACAGCTTAATTTTCTATATAAAGATGAGAATATTATATACCATTAAATGTCCACTGTGGAAAAGAAAGTGCTTTCTATTGTTGAAAGTGACATTCATCTAGTATTTATAGTGCATGCATAGAATCTAGTATTTATGTAGATAGAGATTCAACAATGGGCTTGAAGCCAACTGTCATAGAAAGATTTAGAGATTTGGTTCTGAGGGGCAGAAGCATGCTGTTGTTCTAAGATAGCTGGGGTTGTTTGGCTTACAGAGTTTAGCATTTTCAGCTTTATTTATTTATTTGCAGTTCGATTCCATCATCCTTCTGGTAGATAAGGAGTTTTGTGTTTATAGTGATACTTCTCACTGAAAAATGTTGGCTGAAGAATACAGGGAATTTCATTTGTGATGCCAAGTTTCCTGTATTATTGAATTGTTTGTGGTCTCCGTAGCATAATGGATCCTGATTCCAATGAACAGAAACCCCCACCTTTTGTCAGCAGGATTTATGGTGATGTCTTGCCGTTTTTTGTAAATTATGTAACACTCACAGTTCCTCCTTTGTTATATAGTGAAAATTAGCAGGTTTTTAAAAATTACTTGATGGATTCTCAGCATTGTTCTTTTCTGTCTAGTATTTCTTTTCAAAACAATTTTTCTAACATTCATTAAGAAGAAGAAAAGTATGTCTGGATTTTCAAATGTTTGGGTGACAGAAAGTAATGTTTTTAAAATGTAGACTTCTAAATGTATTTTTAAAAGTGCCGAATATAGTTAATGAATTGAACTCATTTATTAACATGGCCTGTAATCAGCATGGTGTAGTGATTTGAGAGCTGGACTACAACCTCAGAGACCAGGTTCGATTCCCTGTTCGGCCATGGAAACCTGTTGGGTGATCGTGGGCTCATCACGAACTCTCAACCCCAGAAAACGGTGATAGGTTTGCCTCAGGATCATCATAAGTCGGAAATAAGCTGGAGGCACACAACAACAATCACAACTATAGGGCTTGGCCTATGAGTTGTTTATCAAAGCTCATTCACACATTTAATGGCAGGAACCCAGGATTTGCAACAATGTGTCTAGTCAGCAAAGCTTCACAATGTCGTCTTGTCTTCCAAATGGACCTATATAATAAATGTTTTCAAAAACTAGTTTCTTATATTTACATTTTTGGTGTACATTCTAGGTTGCATAGAAAAAGATAAGGGGTGAAAAGTCCCCTGGACTCCATTTTAAGGAGGCATATTTTCACAGATCACAAACATAGCTTTCATGTTTATATCACTTTAATAAGCTTGGTCAGAATAGTATCCTGAGGTTCTGGAAGGAATACTTTCTTTTCATATGTTCAGGTATAATTGTCCCACAATGTATCTTCCAAATGTAAAACAAATGTTTTATAAATCAGTGCATTAGATCAATCTAAATTGAGGATGGAACTTAGGTAAGTCATGACTTAAGTCTGGATCCAGTCCAGTGATTATAACAACACTGAGGCGTGAAATTTTGGTTTCAAAATATCATCTGAACTGAGTGGCAGAATCAAGAGAGACAATATGAAAATGAAATGTTATCTGTGAATGTTTGCTTGTATTTCAATACGTCTCTGTACTTTAGTTTATATGAAGAGCTTTAAAGTTTCATTGTGGAATTCATGTTCTCTTTGTTTTTTTTTAACAAAAGGGAGAGTGGAAATACAAAGAATGTCATTCTAGCCTATGCATATAGATTGCTATAAAGTGACTGGTGCCTACAAAGTGCACATTCGGGTATAGATACTTCCGTAAGGTTATGTGCCCATGAGTGATAGAGGGCAAGTACTTGTCTTTCAAGTCCCAGAATATAAATCTTTTTGCCGCAGTAAGAGCATGCAGGATTCAACCCTCATGACAATCAGTTTTGACTCAAAATAATATAGTTTAGAAGTACATAAGTGCCTCCAACAGTTTTGTAATACAAAATTGATAAGTTGTAATACATCCAGCCAGAAAGGGCCCAGCTCTGGTCACACCCACATCCTAAGCCACAAAGAAGCATTATTGCCATTACATTGTTTCAAGGAGTTACATAACTGACAGTGCAATCTTTTAAGTAGAACATTTCCGAATTATGGGAGACTTACCTGGGAGCAAGTGCATATAGGATTGTGGCCTGAAATATCGAGCACACTAATTTTAGTTGCACATCGTCATACATATATGTTAACCAAAACTGTGACATTCATTGAATAACTTTAAATCTTTGATCTAGCGATGCTGTTTTTACTTATAAATGGGCATGAAGTCAATTCTCTAGAAGTTTGTTTTGTTCTCTGTGGTAGTCTTAAAGTATGTACATTCATATCCTGTGACAACTTTTTCATCCTTAGGCTACTGCTTAACCTTCCTTCTACTTCTACTGCTTAACCTTCCTGCTTGGATTAACAGTTATCCATACCTACTCAGGCCCTGCTTTATAACACACCCTGACCCTATCTTCCTTTTGACAAATTGCTAACAACGAGAGTCAGAAAGTCTGTTGAGCAGGGAGAAGGCACTTCCACTCATAGAAAGGTTTGTGATTGTCCTTTTCTAGCTGTAGCCCTTACCATTCCATTCTGTTCTATTCCTATTGCAGAAGGCATGTCCTAAAATGAATTATTTTGGGGGAATAAAAAGGGTATAACAGTAAGATACAAGTGAGAAGTTCTATGGTGTCAGAAGAAGTCTAACTTTTAATTTTACATCCTTGCTAGGATATTTGTTAAAAACTCTGAAAGAGGTGTGAGAATTGTGCAGCCCTCCAGAAATTCTTGAACTGTTACTCCCAGCATTGCCTACCATTTGATATACTGTCTAGCGTTGGTGGGACTTGCCGTAAAGTAGAATGGGATGTTCTCGTAATATCTTAAATGTGTATGTTTAATCTGAATATGATTCATGATGTTTTATAGATACCTCATAAAACAGTTAATTATTATGATAAAATTTCACAAATTAGGAAGTTACTGAAAAACTGGTTTCTGTGTAATTTTTGGAAGTCAGTTGTTGCAAAGTGCCTTTCTTTCGTCATCAGCAATGTCAGCATTCGTATACATGCACTCTGCACTTTAAGCAAAAGGGCAAGGATTCCAGGGCAACTGACACCTTTCTTTTTAGGCACAGGAAGAAATCATTACTTCATTTCAAGAACTGGCCTACTGTGATTGGTACCTCTTTGAGCCTGAATTGAAGTGCTTGCTGTGGATTGTTGTTCTCCTTGCCAGGAATGTGTCAGCAGGTGCTGAAAGCATCTGTCTAGCCACCCCCCTCATAGAGAGCCTAGTACTGCTCTGATATTTTTCCTTCTGTGGATTTCCCTCTATGATAGGGAGATCAAACACACACACATCAGCTATACACCATCTGTGACATTTCCTGTCATTCAGAGTCAGGTCTCATATCCTTCTTCTTGGAAGCTGTTCCCTGCATTGTGCAATCCACTGAAACAGCCCACAAGGTTTCCTGGAGATGGCGGGTAGTGACCAAAAAAGGAAATTCCTCAATCCCTTTTCCTCCTTCCAAAGGATTAGGTCCTGCCTCTAAGGCCTGCTGTGCCAAAGTATGATCTTACGTAGCCTGCAAAGGGTGACAAAAGGTAAGGAAAGACACTTGAGGCTCGGGGATACTACTACAGCCAGAGAAAGAGAACCCATCAAAACACTTCAGGTTGCCCACCTTAACCACATGTGGGATTCAGCCTGCTGAGTGACAGTAGAGCTGTTTTAAAGAAAATGCAGGAATTAGAGTAAAAACCCAGTGAAGCACCTGCAGACTGACCATCCAACTGGGAAAACAGAATCGTCATAATCCTGCCCGCCACAAACAGAGTGTTTTCAGTCTCCACTGTTGCTGAGGAAACCTTAGAGTGCATTGCTGTGAAAACAGTGCTATAGCTATAGGAAAAAGTTTCGGTCCTCTCCTGTTGATGTTATTATGGAACTGACAATAATATCTGAGCGCGAAGAGAAATTCCCATTGTTAGTTAAATGAGCTTGGAAAATATGCTGCTGTTGATGAGATACTGGCAGCTTTCAACACATAGGAAAAAAAAAAGAAAGAGAAAAAGGGAGTCAGATTCTGTGTAGCGTGCTCCCTCTGGGGAGCTGTAGATGATTTGTGCTTCTGAAATGACTACATCTATTTGTTACTTGTGTTTGGTCGCATTTTCAGTTGTGTGTTCAATAAAAAATATTTGGCGTATGTCAGGAAAGTGTATTGTGTGAATCAATGGCATCAAGTGCGTCATGTATTCCATTACTAGTATGGTTAATGTTGTGACATTCCTACTTATCCAGACAATGCTTTGACACCGTTGTATCAATAGTGAACTGGGACAGTGGCAACAGAATTTGTTAGGATCATGTAAAAAGAGTGTTTACTACCACCGGACAAACTTCTAACAGACTTTAAAGATGGGAGGTGAAGCCTTTTTTCCAAACTTGAGTTTCACTGTTCATTGCCATTATTAATCCACTCATGATAAAAGTAATATCAAAGAAACCAAGAAGATAAAGTATATTCATAAATGCATACTTAGAGCAAAAAACTATAAAGATACTTCATGTTTCTATCATGTACAGTTCTATATTGCTTGCACTTTTTTTCCCTCTGAGAGTGTCTTGATATTTTTTAAAAAAATCAGTATATTTAAGCTATCTTTTTATCAGCTCAGGTTTGGCAAAGTACCTCCTTCATCAACTTTTAATTAAGGAGCTAATATCTTGTAAAACTTTGCTTTGAGCCTTTAAGCTGAGGTGTGTTGAACATTGTGCTAAGTAGCATATAGAAAAGCACACCAACTTTCTAAAACTTAAAAAAAAACAGCAATGCACATAGTGCTTTAAATGTTGCCCTAATGGCCTGTAACATTGAGAGGGATCTGAAATTAGGAAGAAACTGGCAAAACCATTTCAGAGTATTCTTTGCTTAAGAAAACCCCATGAAATTTATGGGGTTGTTGTAAGTTGGCAGGCAACATGGAGGCACATACACGCACACACACAAAATTAGTTTCCTCCATGCACGAGGTGGTTTACATATGCAAGGCATTTCCACACTTCTTGGCAATGCTTTACCGCTGTTGCTCCCTCTTATACCTGCCATTCCGTAGCTCAGTATCCTTCCTCCTTTTGAATTATATTTTGAGTATGTGAAGAGAAAAATGGAGAGGCTGAAAAACCTCGTTCTATTGAACAATACTTCATTCTATTAAGAACAAAATCTGAGGCACTCTGGGAAATGTATAATTCACCTGACTACAGTTAGAGTAAGAAGGTTATCTTTCAAAGACAGAGAACGTTCAGAGTAGGAGAATGGGCAGTAGATCTAAACCCAGGTGTCCTGGGAAGTGGTTAAAACAAGTCATGGAAGGGTTTGGCTTAGAATTAGAGCTACATTCAGATCTCTCATCTTTAGAACAAGATGTACAGAAAGAAGCCAGAATGGTTTGTTGCCTCCTGATCTATTGTAGTTTAAAAGCTAATGCTTTTAAAGTGCTTAGTAATGTGTAGACTGGGGCCCTTTCTGCAACTCACCTTTTTGCGGAGCTGGAGTGCGGGGATCACATGAGCAGCCTCTTCCGAGAGGCTCTCGCGTCCCGGTTCCTTCAGCTCCGCAGCTGCTGCCTGCTCGTGCGAGAGCCCTTCCTCTTCCTTCTGCAGTGCAGCCTGGGATTTTCCCAGGCGGCGTTGGGGCAGGAAGTGCAAACGCTGTGGCTCTGGAGCTCCACACGCACATCTCACAGCCAAAAATGAAATAGTGCACGGTCGGCGCCTGCCAGCCCCCTGGAGCATCGCGCGACTGCGAGTGCATCATGTGGACCACTCCTCGCAGTAGCGTGACGCTCCAGGGGCCCTTTTGTATGGCAAATGCCATGCGAAAAGGGTCCGGGATTCGGGAGACCCATATTCTGGTCTCCATAGAGCGATGAAACTCTGAAACTCTAGAAGAAATCAATTTTACAGAATTGCTGTGAGCATAAAGTTGGAGACAGGGAGAGACAGGTACACTTCCTTAAACTCATTCAAGGAAAGGCGGGCAATAAATGGAACTAACAAATAAATAAACAATTTATTCTGTGGATATAGTGGTTTAGTGAATTGAGTTCATTTGCACAATATTTATTTTTCATTTATTTATTAAAATACTTCCAGCCAACCATATATGTGAATATTTTAGGTGGGATCAAACCAGTGAAATATGTTTAAAAGAAGAAAACAATTTAAACTAAACACTTTTAAAGAAGTTAACAAGCAAAACAGTAACTGTAATCTGATAGGTCAAAAACCAAGTCATGATCTAGTTAACTGGCAGGGTTTAACTTGATGTCAGACCGGAGCCAAAAGTCAGTACCAGTTTGGCTACTGAGGGAAGGATATTCTCCAGCTGAGGCAGGACAGTCAAGAAGGCCATTCTCCATATCTCTGTGTGGTATGCTGCTCCTGGTGACAGGACACTGAGGATATCTCCCTTAGGTATTAAAGGTTCAGACCTGCCTGTGACTTTGAAAGTCATTAGTGACTTCTTGAACTCAGATTGTTAATATAGTTGGCCCTCTACATTTGTGGGTTTTACTTTCATGGATCTGATTATTTGCAAATTTCTCCTACTCCTTCCTGCTATCTCAAATACTTCTTTTCTGGGTGAACCTTGCCTCTCGACACCTCCGATCAGGCCACACAGCCCTGTAAAAATCTGCCTCTGAACCACCTCTACCAGCTGCTGCCTGGCCAGCTAAGGACGGCCGCAGCACAATTTCTGAGCACAACAAACCTTCTCCCACTGCCCCCCACATCCAAGGAAGGAGATTGGTGTGAAAGAGGAAGTATAGGTCTACCAAACTGACTCACCCCTTTCCCCCTCCTTCTCCTGACTTGTTTGGAGTCTGGGTGCCAGCTGTCTCCACTATGCCTCGGGCTCGGTCCTGCAACACACACACACACACACACACACACACACACACACACACACATTTTTATATTTGTGATTTTTCCACTTTTGTGAGGGTCCTGTGACCCCAACCCCCTTGCAACTATGGAGGGGCAACTCTATATTAATAGATTGTGATTTTTTTTAAATAAAACCAGTGAGATATGGTTTCTGTGTAATTTTTTTTTGGCAAACTCATGACCACATTTTTACACTAGCTGAAGCTTCTTTGTCATCAAGAACAGCCCCATATAGAATGTGTTGCAGCAGTTTTACACTGCTAAGAAAACACTGTCCCTGTGCAGGAATGGTCTTAGCTTTTTAAGCAGAGTTGGTCGGAAGGATTCTGAACTACCAAAACTACTTGCATCTCCAGTAACAAAGATGAATCGCGGAGTATTTCCAAGGCATGGACTTGGTCTTTCCAGGGGAGTGCAGCCCCATCCAGAATTAGGTCACATAACAAATTCTAAGATGTGGGAACCACTGATCCACAGAGATGCAGCTTCTGCATATTGGTCCTTGTTTGATCCATTTTGTATCATTTTGGAATACATAATATTGAAGCAAAGTAGCAAGTGTTATTAACATATATTTTAATGAAGCTCCCATGGCTCGCTAGCAGAGTTGCAGAGAACGGACTGTCAGTTCTCACTACCTACTCTTGATTAGATGAATACTGCTCTTGCTAGTGATTTGACCTCAGCAATAATGATCACTTTTCAGAAAATTTCAAATTGAAAAAAAATCAGGAAAGTTTTTGGACAAGATTTTCCAGTGACCTGAATAAAGTAGGGACTGGTTTAGTCTGTTTATTCTTGTCAGTATCCCAACAGCACATGAGGGGTGGGTGGGAGAAAAAAAAGTGCCACATACTAGAATTAAGTGTTTATGCTAACTAATATACAGAGTATACAAAACTACTTTACATACCTTAATGAAACAACCTTGCTGCTTCCTAGCCAAAGAAAATAAGTGAGCCACTCTTCTTTGTTTTTTTTGAAAGTGAAACAAAGTTAATTACAGTTTTAGTTTTGATTCTGATTTGAGTTGTGCAGCCAAAATATGAATTCATGTTGGTTCAGATTATTATGTGTATTTGGATTTTAATTCCCCTCTCTCCCTAGTTTGCATATCAGTATAAGGTACTTGCACAAGTTTCCTTAGTAACAAGGAATCGATGCCAGTACAATACACTGGAGGCTTTCAAAGTTGTAATTGATGTTTTTCAGATTATTATTAGTAGGACATGTATGGGAGGAATACAAGTATCTTATACTGATATGGAAACCAAAGATTTATTTTTTTTTAAAGAAACAGAAAAGATTCCACATTAAAAATTAGCACTGGAAAATTTTCTGCAATATACCACATATTCAGAGGGGTACGTTACTGTATATGGTTAAGATCTGTACAGAAACTCCAATTTGCATTTATGGCTTCTTGTCAAGATAGGGATGTCTTCATGGCTTTAAACAGATCAGTGTGATAGACTTATAAACCAATACAGTTTTATTAGCATTGGTTTTTAAGGTGTTGAGAAAAAAATGACATTTTTACAATATCAGTTCTATTTAAGAGCGATAGCTTAAAATTAAATAATAAAAATAGGTTGCATTTGTTATTCCTGGGTTATATTAGTAGAAGTGTACAATGTATAAGATCTTAGGTGAATGTCACCCTTTGTGAAAATAGATTTAATCCAATTTAAAGGGTGAAAGATGGCAATAATCTGTGATCATTCTGTGATTTTGTTGCTGTCTGGTCATATCACTGTGCCATGTTTTTATGAGCTCTTGGCATATCAAGCACAGAGCAACTTATTAGTAGAATAAATTTGCGGAAAAAACAAACCCAGTCCAAGCCATTACAAGATGTGCTCAGCTGGGGGATTACCATTCCGTGAAAGGTTGTTGCTTTTACTTCACCTTGAAAATAATCAAATCTGTGGTTAGTTACACATGGGGTATGCTCATTGATATATATTGCTAAGTGGTGCTTGACACCTGATTGGAGCAAGGTGAAAATCTTAAGCAATTACTAGTGTTCAAAATCTGTGTGTTAGAAGCCACATGCAAAAATGAGAAATATACCAGTCAGGGACAGGTCCTTCCATAAGCTGTTTCAAGGAGCAATTTTTTAAAATTCAGTGCTTAATACTTCTGTTTGACAATGCCATTTTCTCCTAGGCTCTCTGAGTATATAGAACTAATGGCTATGGGGTTTTTCAAAAACCAGATAAATAGTCATGATTTCAAGGTAATGAACTTTCTGTCGCATTATAATGTCAGTTTGCTATTAAAATCAAGAACTTGAATTCCGGTCCGAAACCCATATATACGTAAGAAAGTACTGTATTATTCTCAAATAATCAGGTTTAGGAGTAAGGTGACAGAGTTGTTGAAAACTGTAGTTAGCACACATGTATGCACGCACATGCATAAACACATGGACACACAGATACACATACTTTCAAAATGTTTACCTGAACTATAAAAGAATTATCTATATTTGGTTCTACAAAATCTTGCCAGATTGGAGAATGTTTATGTGTAAACAAGTAGAAAGTTATATGGAGAAAGGAAAAAAAGATTGCAAATACATAGTGTACAAAGAATAAAAAGATTTTTTAGAATAAAATGTGAATTCCCATCCACCCCCATGTTAGGTCAGGTCTCAGCATAGTTGGGCAACTTTTCAAGTTGTGTTAAGGATGTTATTACTGATGCTTACTGTATTTTATTTCTAACTTTTTTAGCATATATGGAGTGCTTTGCCATGGTCCAGTTTTCTTACAAGATGGGGGAAAAAAGGCTCACTAAAAACAACTACAACAACATACATAGGCAGTACAGCACCCTATTAAAAGCCGTTTCCCCATTACCAGTTACGTCTCAGAGGCCTGTTGAAACATTTTTTTGTCTACCTCCAGAAGGAGACAACAGATGCATCAGTCTAGGAAGGGAATTCCAGAGCTAGCAAGGAGACACAGAGAAAGCTTTCTTCCATAATTCCACCAGATGTATCTGTGAGAATGGTAGGATGGGGAGAAGGGCCTCCCTGGGAGCTGTCAAGACATGGAGAGTCTCGTACGGGAGAATATATATGGTCCTTCAGATAGTCTGGACTTCATAATTTACAGATGATAACCAGTGTTTTGGTTGTTTTTGGAATAGATTGGTGGTCAGTGAAGCTGTTGCAAGAAGGGAAGTGTATGGTTCCCAATCAGTAGTCTTACTGATAGTTACAGGGAAGTGTAACTATTCCCAATCAGTAGTCTTAAATGCAGAAGTTTTTTGGCTGAAGTTTCTAAATACTTTTCAAAGGCAGGATCAAGTAGAACATGTAGTAATCAAAATAGGATATAATTAAGACTTGTATCACTCTAGAGATATTGGACTGTGCAGATGTATGCCTGGCTATCATAGCAACTTGGGTTTCAAGGCTCAGAGCTGAATCCAGGAGAAGAGGGTAGATGGAGATCCACTAATACATCTGAGTAGGTCAGCAAGGATTTCTGATTCACAGTTATTTAACAACAGCAGCAAGAAAATGGCTTTCCTAAGTTACAGTTTTGGAATAATGAATGCTTGGAGTACTCAGACCAGGATTTATATGCAGAAAGACTTCGAACTTTATTTGGTTCATGCGCTCAAAATAAATTAATGAGCTCAGCATTCTGTCAGTATAGGCATGTGTTTTGCACCAGGTTCCACTGCGTGGATCTCAAGAGTTCTAGCAAGAAGTAAACTTAGATTCCACAGGCTTGAAGTTTTAACTGGCCCTAGTTTAGGCCCTTTCTGTGCCACCCTCCCAACCCACCATAGGGACAGGAGAAGGACAGGACTGTGACAATGCTAGGGTACAATGCTGTTGCGGTCCTGTCCTTCTCCCATCCCTAGGTGGCATGATCGCGCAGCAAATCATTGACTGGTTTTCCCCATCAATGGCTGGTGATTATGCTGCCATCCCACCATGTGCTTGCACTTATGTTGCTTGCAGAGGTCCTAAAAGTACACTGGCTGTGCTTCTTCCCCCAGCGCAGCCTGGAACAGTACCCGGCTGCACTGTGGCAAGAAAAGGCAGGGCCATCACGGTTCCTGGATCCCGGAGACAGCTGGTGTGGAGGTGAGCACTCCTGTCGCATTCCCCTTCTGACAGAGACAGTGTCAGGACCCCCACTGGATGCCTCCATGACAAGGTAAGTTTCAACAAGGGCCTCACAGTATTGTTTAAACTGTATAGAGACTAATTGTAGAAAAAGAGTTTTAAAATGTCAAAGTTATTTTGATGGTTTTGGAAACAAATAATGAGGACTCTTATTTTATCTGAATTTGGTAAATTTCTTTAAAAAAAATAAATCGGTCATACATTTTTAAATATATTCTGACAAAATGAACTAAAGGCGAACTACCAGGCAAATGTGATGGATGAATGGGTAGTTTTGCTTTTTAGACAGGATTATAGGTGATAAGAGCCGCTTCATGTTCACCGTAAGTTGGAAGTGACTTGAAGGCACACAACAGCAGGCAGGTCTGAGTGCCTGTTTGGTCCATTGCCTTCTGTGATTTAGCCATATCTAAAGATGACCAGAGTAAGTGATTGGATTCCAATTAAAAGTTTAAAGATTAAAAGACTTTTTACACTGGACAATGATTTTTTTCAAATGTTCATCCTTAATCTAACTAGGACAGTAACACTATCTGTATCACAATACAAAATTGTCACCCTCAAATTATATTTCTTTTCTAAGGCCATTTCCACATGACTTTGCTATCCTGCAACAGCAGCAGGTTTTTTCCAGTCCAGGAGTTGTTGCTATGGCAGAACATCACTGCTATCCAGCTGCTGTCCCATCCCCAAGTGTTGCAAAACCACCTTATATCATTTCCAGAAAAAATCTGTCAAGAGCCTCCTTTAGCACTTCAATCCTGTCAACTGGCTCAGTGTGGTACCATAATAATGCTTGATAGCGCTTCCTGTCCTCCCAGATCCAGGAGTGGGTGGGGTGTGGGCATGCCCAGCTGGTCCTTCCCTCAGCTACTCCCATGGCATGGTAACTTCAAAATCTAACAGCTCTCCATGTTTATTTTAAATTTCTTCTTCGAGTTAAAACTTTTTATTTTTTAAAATGCATTTTTAAGGCCTATAGCACAAAAGTGCAGTAGCGTACTGGCATGTCATGCCATTACAACATTGCTGTGCTAGTACAGCTTCCAAAAAAAATGAAAACAAAAACAAAGACATAAAGAAACCTCTGACAAATCAGGGGCAGTGTGGTGGCGTGAAAGTGGGAAAAGGGAGTAGCCAAGGATGCTGTAGTGCAGAAGGAACGCCAGCAGCAACACTGGTACTCATCTGCTTGAGGCAGAAGGGTAAGGAAGAGAGTGTTTCTACCCAGCTACCATCACGCGAATGGCAATGCTGGGATTGTAATGGAAGAACTTGCTATTGGGGTGTGGCCTAAGTAAAAAAAAATGTTTCAAGTGTAATGCAGTCTCAAGGGCCAATTTTGATGCATTTATATTGTGTTAGGAGGTATCTTAACTGTCTCACAAAGCTGAATACACTCCTAATTGAACAGATAAATAAGATTGCATAAAAAAAGAAGATTTACCTGATTCAGGTAAAAAGTTTTTATTCTGTTTTGTTTATACAGCCTAACAGTTACCATCTTTTTCTTCCTTCTTCTAGCACTGTCCTATGTATGTACTAAATAGATTGTACAGAGATGACATAGTTCCTAAATTCTGGGAATTTTAGTAATAATAAGCAGTGATCATTAATTATCATAATAATCATACTTTCACTGTAACAAATGGCAAATTCCATACCAAATTCTGGTCTGAATATGTGTGTTCTTGGAGATGTGTTGAAAAAGTAACTGAGGAACTGTGTAAATGACAGAGGTCACATTATTTTCAAGGAGGCTTCACTGTTTTAATTAATAGTTTTCCCTGAGATTTTGCTCATCCTGTTAAACAAGTCCTTAGAGAAGTGAAACAGTAGGTTACCTCCTTGAGAGCAAAGGACAATCTGACTTATTTACTGTGATTATCAATCTGCCCTTTTCATCATGGAATGAAATACTTTTTTCACCTTTCAGAAATGGCTGGTAGTGATGAGTCAATCGATAAAGAACAGCCTATTTAACTTGTTAATATTGGGTGAAATTTTGTGAAACTTCAATACTTTTATTATTCTCTTGGAAACAGAAAATAAAGTGAATGGTTAAACTGCTTGTCAAGAATTAATAAGAGTTCCAGAAGAAATCTGAAGCTGTGCTTCAAAATACACGATAAAAAATATGTTATTCATTGGCTTTACTGCTGTAAGTTTACCTTGTTACATAGGTAGTATATAAGCCTTCTATTGAGAATTATATGCACAAAGTTAACTGAAAGATTGCACCTAAAGTCAGAACTTGGAAAAGTTCCTTTTTTTACTACAATTTTGAATCCCTGATGGATTCTTGGAACTTATTACAAAAAAATTTCCAAGTTTTAGAAGGGGGCATTCAGCCAGTGGATTTTTTTTCTTGTGGCTCACCATCATGCTCACTTGAAGCTTTTCTCCCAGATGACGTCACTTGGACAAGAAAACATGAAAAGACAGGCTACATGGAGTTATGTTACAGGTGATGGGGTAGCTTAACTGGAATACCACCTTTGCTCCCAGCCCCCCCCCCCCGCTTGATATGTGATACAGGTGGATCACTACTTCAAGGTAAAAGTTTGTTGCTGCCATGTTTTATTTTGCCCTTTGAAGCAAGATTCATATGGATGCATTCAGCAGTGCTCAACAGTACTTTGCTGGATAACAGTTGCTTGATAAAGCATATAAGTTGCTTGATAAATTCTGCTTTCTGGAACCCATTTTTACAGCCCATTTAGCTTGAGGCTTCTCTGTGAAGTCCCAACTGTGTAAAGAAGGCTCAAAAAGAAACAACTGTTTGTGTGAATCTAAACTTAGTCAGATACTCTGTAATGTAAAACTATTTTAAAAAAAACCTTTAGTGTCTAAAGAGGAGAGACTTACTTGAAAGCATATAGAGAAACTGACTTTATATATGTTATGTGATGTTCTAAATGTAGAAGGTCAGATGTGTGTCTTTTAAATATTTACGCCCAAATGTTATACTGTATAATTTACTTATCCAGTATGCATATACAATACCAGCAGTATTTGAGAACAACTGATGACTATTGTGGTGGTAGTAGTGAGTGTTTCCCCCTTTTCAATTTACACTGTTAAAATAACGTATATTGAATAAATAGTATTTAGATGTTTTATGGTAACTGTGCTGTCTTATAATTTCTTAAGGAGTATTTATAGACAGAAGGGATATGTCGTCCTCAATTGGTATATAAAAAAACAAACTTGTGCTTTAAGTAGTCATGATTTGATCAGATGCTTAGAAGACAATGTATTCATTTCTTTTGTTACCAGGCAATCCACTTCATTCTTCTCCTATTTAGTTTTCTTTCTTTTGTCAGGCCTCAAACTAATGAGAGTTCTTTAGAATAGTCCTTTGCTGTCTAAACACCAAGCACATAAATGCTTTTCAATAGGGGAAAAAATGCAGGAGAAATGTGCACAGAGATAATGCATAGCCTGAGAAATACTTGTGTGCTGACAGCTATCCAACAGTGTTGTCACAGCAGGAAGACATCAGTTGAAGAAACAGATAGCGACCTCAAAAAAAGAAAAAAAAAGTCTGGTCAGCAGTGTGGACAGGGTTTCACAAGATTATAAATCACCCCAGGGTCGCTCTGTTCCCACCATAAAGAGAGCATGGTCGTTTTATTGTAATCTAATAAGTGATGGGAGCAAAGGACAGCTCCAGTGTGTGCCTAAGGAAAAAAAAAATCTTGATTACAGTTTGAAAACTATACAGTTTCCCTTGCCATTGAAGTGCAGATTATAGGGGTTAAGGCCATTCTAGGATTGGATTACCTCTTTATAGCTGTATGTTATTCCGCTTGTTCATGAATCAGAAAGTACTTAAATTAAACTGAACATTGGGGAGTAATCCTAACATGTATGAGTCTGGTGGCAGAAAATTAATCACTGTTTAGTGACATATTGTTAGCCATATAAGTCCTTCAGTTACTGATTGAGCATTGAACTTTCATTTGGTGAATGGGGAAATGCATATTTTTCCGGGGGGGGGGGACGGGGGGGGACAACCTTTAGTTCATTTCAGTGTACATGTTTATGTGTGGAAGAATTAGATTGAGAAAATATGGTGTGAAACTTACCTGGCCATAAAACTGAGTAGAAAGAAGAACAGCACCTGTCCATGATGCCCGTAAATAAAAGAGAATAAAAGGAAACTACACCATGATTGTGTACATGTTGAATTAAATCTTCTTGGATTATTTTCCATACAGTCAGGTACCTGCCTATTTAGGTTTCAGTAAAAACATCAACCTATTGACTACAAAAAGGAAAATTATGTTTTCTTCTGTCTCTTCCAATTGGAATCATGCTTACTGTGATGCTAATATAAACTTTTTGCTGTAAGTATTGGTATTTTTAAGTAGACAATTAATAGGGAAGTTTAAATCTATGGGCCTCTTAAATAAGGGTTGGGGAAGGTATGGCCTAGTGAGGTCCATGAGATCCCAGTTTGTATCCTCTGAAGCCTCCTAAAGCCGCAAACATCCCAAAATATTTTTAATTTTGGGATGTGATATTTTCCCAAGTGTTTCCAACACCTTCACATAATATCTCTAGAAGGCAGACAAACAAACAAAATGCCTTTCTGCTAAATCCCCCAAACCACCCTTCTAGTCATTTCAGGTGTGTAGAAAGAGGAGAACTGAGAAGGACAGGGAGAAGCTATGTGAGATGGAGTAGCTTAGGAGAAAATATAAAGTGCTGTGGTCTCAAAAAAAAGGTGACAGGATACTAAGGATGTGGATGAACACCTTGGAGGCCTAAAGCCAATGGAAGCAAATTAAAGATAATTGAAACACAGTTTTAAGTGGGTCAAATAGAAAACAAAGAGATAAAATAAAGCTCTGGCATCCAAAACCCTATCCTACCATGATTATATTATGGATGGCTTCAATGTGTCAGTTTATGCAATCTTCTCAAGACTTCTATCAACAAAAATGGAAGTAACTGGAGAGAAGGTGCTAATTAATGAGATATTTAAAATGGCTGCTTTCTGCTTAGCACTCATCCTGCAGGAGCACCTTGTACTTTCAAAGCCATCTACAGAAGCCCACCCCACCATCTTCCATTTGCTGTCTGCATTTGTTTCTCTATCACTCCTCCTCTACCTTTAACTGCCTCCATGGAGCTCTAAAGACAAGAGCAAGGCACTGTCTGGAATCAGAATTTTGTATCATGATCCAGTGACAGTAAGTCTCAGTATATATCCCTGGTATTTGTATACTATCTACCTTCAAATCTCTTTTCTTTGGTGAAAGTTTGGCCTCATTTCCTCACCACTAGTTGCTTAGTTATCTTTGACCTTTGCTGCACAACAACACTCTCCCACATCATCTGTCGCAATCCCAGCAGTATCTCTGCCAGGATGGGGATGTGTCCCCAATGCTCCCCTATGCACCTGACTGGCTCCCTGTGGAAGGGAGCATGAGGGATACGCTCCTTCATCCCTCACTGCAGCTGGCCTTCTTCCCATGCTGCAGTGGGGAAGGAAGCCTGTGATCATGCTTCCAGCCCTTTTGCTTGGCTGGCGGAGGTGGAAGTCTAGCGTGATTGGGGGCCATTGATGGAGTTTTTCCATCAATGATATTCTCTGCGATTGTGCCAGCTGGCGATGAGAGAAGAATGTCATGCGGAAGCGTTGTCACAATCCCACTCCTCTCACTCCCGTGTAGGGAGGACACTGCCTTGCAGAAAGGGCCTTGGATTTATTCACTGTTTACCAGACTTCAGCTGTAACATGCGGTGTGGTGGCCCTTCAGGAGGCAAGTATAAAGATGGCAGTGTCAACCGGCCTTGTCAGCAGTTGTGCACAAAAGTAGTTGAGAAGTGTATCATCTCAGAGGCCAGGATAACCTTGAGCTTGTTCAGTAGTTATATTTTCTTGGGTTTCATGTTGCTCTGTGTTCTTGGAGGTTATAATAAATAGTTGTTAATTGGGACATCTCTGTGTAGAGCTATTTCCCATGTTCAAAAGTTCCTTGGAGCATAAACTAATACATGTTTGTGGTGTTCTGTAATTAACAACAGTAGCAGCAAGGATATTAATAAACCATGCTTTTTTGGTTTTTTTCTTTCCTGCCAAGAGTAAACATTTAAACATCTTCATATGTTTTTATATCTTTTGTATGTTTTGGTATATTTCTTGCTTGACCCAGATACACTGAACAATTGAAAAGTTATTGTGTTCAAATAAGTACAGTACTTGAATATTTGCTGAAGAGAACAGGTTCTGCCAACTGGTTTTGTGTAAGGCCGGTTATCTGTAAGGAAAAAAAAAGGCCAAAGTGTTCTCAGGACAAGTGAGCCAGATGAAAGCGTCAAACCTTTCTCCAATTATTGCCATTTGGAACTGCCGCTTGGCTGGTTCTTTGGTATAAAGGCCAAAGTGGGCTGTTCCAGCATTTATATTATTATTAGTACTGCTTCCAACCACGTTCCATCTCTCTGTTTATTGGAAAAGGCAGGAAGCAAGCTTGTGGAAGGCTTAGACTGCAGTTAATTCAAAAGCGTATCCTAATATTGATGGAGTCAATGAATGGATGTTTTCTCTCAGAATTCACCAGTTCTCTAACTGGACTACCCAGGGATGTGCTGGAAGAGAACATGCCCTATTACTCCCCATTACTCCCTTTTTCCTCTGTCAGCCTTCTTTGGAGGGGAGATGTTGGTTCCAAATCTAAACCACTGAGCATGGTGTGAAGACCTTGCCCTGATCTCTGAATGGTATTTAAGTCACCCTTCTGGGGCCCCTTCAAATGTAGCAAGAGTAGATCTACTGGTGTGGATCATCATTATTTTTAATTTTTTTTCTTCTTGCATGTTCTTTTTGAGATTTTTCTTTGTAAGGTATTAATTCTAAATTATTTCATTGTAGTATTGAAATCATTGTATGTTTTATTGAACTGTTCACTCTGCCCCGCATAGGGATTTAATTATTTCTTCTGTAACAAATGATTTCAGGTTTAACACTAAGCTAATGTTGCTCGAAGCTGCTTTGGGCACATTTCAATGTTTACTGTGGAATAGCAGTTCATAAATAAAGATAAACCTACAGAGCAGAAATGATCCCCAGATCTACTGGTGGGGCATACTGGGTTAGGATGTAAGGGAGATGTGTTCCCTTGACAAGCAGGAGCTCCATTAGCAGTCAGGCACTTTCTGCTGTAGCAGAGGTGGTCCTGCCATTGGTCAGGGCTCAGCAGTTGCCTCAGGCAGCAGGATGTGAGGAGTGACAAATTGCACTGCTTTGCCCCTTCCCTCCAAATGAACTTCTGGATTCTCTTCTTTCCCAATCCCTCCCATGCCTCATACCTTCCTGCTTGGTCACTTGCTTTGTGTAATTCTTTCTTAATATTGCTCGCCTGCCACCCTTCCTCCACACTGGGAGATCAGCATGGCATTACTCAAAACCAGCAGAACAAGGTCAGAATTTTGGCAGGGCAGGGAGGCAAGTAGGACGTGGAGAGGTGCTGTGTAGGGTAAGGTATGCAGACGTGCAATGAGTGGGTGTGATGTTCTTAATTGTGGCTGAAAAGATTGAGGCAGCTGTGGAACTTCTTCTCCCTCAAGAACTGGGCCATTGTTTCTCTGTCCTGCTTCCTGTGTTCTATATACAGCATTGAATTATGTTAGGGTGTCTAAAACCTAGTGAAAATTGGGGAAAAGGGGGGAGAAGTTAATGTATTTGAAAGAGACAATCCTTAATGTTTCGCTCATCTCCCCATACAAATGGAAGTAGGAAAATCAACCACCTGAAACCTCTGCATTATTGGTAAGACTGAAAATTGCACTTCACTTTCTCTGAGTACATACTAGAGCTCCGTTGCTGCTACTGCCATACATGTTCAGCCAGAAGAAATTGATCAATCAACTTTATTGTGGTCATAGATCAGTTATAAAAAGACAAAAGCAGAAAATAATGGAAAATAAAGATAAAAAAGGTAAAAAGCAGCTTCAGGATAGAGAGATTTCAATATATATACATGGGTTGCCATAATTGTACCAGTATTTAAAAAGGGATCCCATTAGTCTGTTCAACATAGTAAATGTATTTTATACCAGGCATTTGTTCTGAAAGCTTTGGGATTGGATCTAAAAAGAAGAAATGGTGGTTGGAATTGAAAACTAAATCTGGCTTACTTCTTCAAGCTAAGGTTATATGGGACTTTGGCTTTCCTTCTGTGAATGAAACAGAGCTCAGGATCATGCTAGATGTTCCCTCTGTGCTTCCTGAGAATCTGTTCCTGGGAGCCGGAAGACTGTTGGGAACAGTGTGAGATAGAGTAGGTGACTGGCTGTTGAGTGGAAGTGGGAGGAGAGGTTGGTAGAAGTCACCTGCCCTTAGTGAATGGAGCAGCAATTCAGGATCTCAGCCACTCGGATTGACTTACAAATATTTTGGGACCTTGTGATCCAGAAAACTTCATTAGCAAAACAGCTTCAGCTTTTCATTTATTTACACACTTTGTACATACACGTTTAATAAGAATAAACCTTTTGCCTTTAATAGGCAGAAGCAAAGTAACTGTTGATAGAAGTTTCTTTAAAAATAGCAAACCTTTTGAATTTGTTTCTCAATTCCTCTCATTCTTTTTCTTTCTGATTTTACTTCAGATTCAAAGAGCATTAAATCTGTAGGAGGAAGTTCAATAAGACATAATTATCTTTGCTGAAAATTTACAAGCCATATTTAATTTCACAACTTTGTCTGCCTTGCTTCATTTGGTAGCGCATGCTGGTAGGCTCGACCCTGCTTTCTTGAGATAAACCCAGTTAGACTTGGATGATTCACCAAATTTTGGTTTTGAGGAGCAGATGGATCATTGTGGAAAGGAATAGAGTGTGGCTCGCTGCTTGCTTCGGGCATAATTTATATTGCATTTCAAACTCCAAAGGGTAAATTAGTAAAATTGGAAATCTTTGTTATACCAGCTGTTTTTCATGGGATGGCATGTTTTGAAACTCGCATGTGTAGTCTTCGTGCTTGCAGTCTTTACCTCCTACTTCAGGAGGGTACTATAAATACAGACTCTGCTTGCCAAGGTGAGGTTATCTGCCAGTTTTCAGTGGTGACCGTGCTTAACACTTACATTAGCTCAGTTTCTATAGCAGGGAGAGCCTTTGGTCCTCTTTGTCATTTTCCCCCTGTTGCCCCCTTAAGCTGTAATATAGGCAACTCTCACCCTGTGCTTTAATAGGACTGACAAAAATCTCCTACCGCTGATGTCTGTGTCATTCCATTAACTGAAAATCGGACATGATTGATAGTCAGGCGAATTTCATTTTCCAGTGTACTTTGTACATAGCAGCCATTTCCTATGTGACATTCTTGGTCTCCTTTGGTGAAAAGAATAATAGCTGCAGAGTCATTCCCATGCCAATCCAAAATGGTCAGCATAATAGGGTGCAGCACTGCTAAGAACCATGTTGTGCAAGCAGAATGTACAAGTTTAGAAGAGAACATGGCACACAGCTGGATTTTTATTTTCATCTCCCCTCTGCACCCCAGCATTTTGAGCTGCTTCACTTATATGAAGTTACTCAGGATATAAATGGGGACATCATTATGCCTCAGATCTTCTGGCCTGTCCAGAAGAGTGATTTCCCAAGAATTCACTTAATTAAAAAAAAAAAGTGGGAGGGGGTATATATAGCCCAATTACTGAGCATATTCAGCCCAATTGTGTGACATAATTGGGCTGAATATTATTCGCATTGTGAAATATTGCGTCTAGGATGCTTCTGCGCCAAAACAAAGCCTTGATGCAAGAGAAATTTAAAGTAATAGTATAGAAATCCCAAGTTTCTTCTCAAACAGAAACAATAGTCCTTTTATTCACAACAGTATTCATGTACATTTATTTCACTGTGATGTTCAAAAGATATGGCTAAGGTATGGCTGTGTGTACAATTTCTTTTGTTTTCAGAGCAAACCACAAATACTGTAGTGCTGGAGATGTAAGGTAGATTGGCTAAGGCAGAGAAACAAATCTAGTTCACTTGATTTATTATTTGTGACACCGGTATGTTCTGTAATGCTCTCCTGGAAACAAAATGGTTACACCTGAGGACAGTGATATAAACACTACTTTGATTATTTGAAACAAACCATTAGGCTTTGATGAAAGAACTGCAGCAGGAGTAGACTGTGTATAGACTGAGTGCTTTAAGATAATGGATGAGCAGCCTACAGATGGCTTGTGTGGAATTTAAGAGTTGCATGTTTTCTCTCTGAACTTCATAAAGCAAATAGATACAGAGCATGAGTAATGCTGGCTAGCACGGATCATAAACTCCAATTCCAAAGTAAACTTTTGTACATAGCACATAAATGATATATTTTACAATTCATGATAGCTCTACTGTTGTCTGCTTATTAGAATAGTCCCACTCTTAGAAGAAGTTTCGGTCTTTTCAAGTGTGTCATTTTGAGTGTTGCTACTGTACCCTGAATATATCAATCTTGTCTGATCTAGAAAATTAAAGAGAATCAAATCTGCTTAGTATTTGAATGGGAGAGTATGAGATCAGAGATTTCCAGATACAATTAGGAAAGATTGCTCCCTGTAGCCCTGCAGAATCATTGCTACCAGTGACCAAAGGGACCAGTATCCAGTCAGACAGAGTGATGAGATGGGCCAGTATCAAATGGTCTGTCTCAGTACAAGACAGCTTCCTGCATTCCTAAGTAGCTCTCTGCTTTCTCAGACCAGCCTGTCCCTGCTGTAGGAAGAGCTCATGGTAATAGAAGCTACATTTTTAAAAGGAAGTTTATGTTAGAAAAGTAAAAAGTAGGATTTTCCTCACCAGAGAGGCATTTCCAGGAGTGAACCTTATGGTTTCAGCATACGAGGCGTCCACCTCTGGAGGCAATCTCTCACAGAGCAACTGGTGCCATACTCTAGGTCTGCCTTCTGCAAACTGGTGCCCTCTAGGTGTGTTACAATACATATCTTATGCTGGCCTGCAGTGATGGGATTTGTAGTGCAAATCATGTGGAGGGCTTGAGGAAATTGACTTAGCTTGGTTAAGATAGACTTAAATATATTCTAAGAGCCAAGAATGTTTGAGAGTAGACAGCATTTTCTTAATCTAGTTACTCTACTTGAGACAGTCTAACTCAGCTTCCAGTATCATAAGAGAACCAGGGAATTCAATATGGTATGACACAAAGTCAGCCCACTTGTCTATTCTTATGTGTGGTAAATCACTTTCAGGTAGTATTCTATGCATAATTTCAAGAATCACTATCCCATAGTTATGTCTGGAATTTGAGAAACTAGGGGACAAATTCCACAGGTTTCCAACAGTGCATTTACATGTGCTGTTAGTGACTTATCATCTGTTGGATGAAAGAACAATTAGACCAGTTTCTGTATTGAAGATATTTTTTTTAAAATTGTACAGTCATCCCTCCACATTCGCCAGAGTTAAGGGCATAGGACCCCCATGAAAGGGGAAAAACCATAAATAACTGTAGACCCTCCCAAACCATATTTAACACACAAAAAAGTATGATCACCACATTCAACCCATCATGGATTCCTTTGAGGCTTCAAGGTTCCTTCACAAGGCAGAAGTGGTTGGTTGATAGGGCTTACTGACATCTCCACTGCTGCCCCACACCATTTTTTATTAAGGACTTGCAAGCCTCATTCGCAGTTTCATTCTCACGAGGCTTGCAGTCCCTATTAAAAATGGCATAGGGAGGCAACAGAGGTGACAGCAAATAATCCATGAATAATAAAATCTGCAAAAGTGAAACCTGCAAATCTGGAGGACTGACTATATTTTAATCTTTGTAGGCCTAAAGTGTGAATGTGTGGCCCACTTTAGGACTTTGTGTGAAGTTCTCTTGCCCCATGTGTGGAATGTACTGTACTTGCTTAGTGGAAAAATAAAGGCCTAAATCAGTTCAGGGTAAAATGTTACCTTCCAGATGTTGGAGTGCAACTCCGTGGCCTTCAGATGTGTTGGCTAGGGTTGATAGAAGTTGGAGGCCACAAGTTCTCCAGGTTGGTCTAAATTCAACTGTTAGTCCAGACTTAGAATGGATTGATTGAATGAATGGAAGTTCCATAAATGTTGATTTACTAAATTCCCATTGATTCAATGGGTCTATTCTAGTTGGGAGTACCAGTTGGATTTAGATAATTAGTTTTGTCCTGCTGGTAAATATATCATCCTTGTAAGCGGATGCAGGACAGTTTGCCCTCCTCCTTTTTTGTTTTGTTTTGTTTTGTTGGTCTCACTCTGTTTTATCATAGGTATTTTTAATGTGTAAAGTAAAACTTTTTTATTTTTATGGATAGCATTGGAAAGGGAATTTCTTCTTTTCTTGTTCTTATTCTTCATCCTCAGATCTTAATCGTGTGCTTGGTTAATGTGTTCACTAAGCGAGAAGGAAAAGTTAAAGGTATCTTGGGACTCTGTAGTTCTCAGTTGGAATTAAGACACATACCTTTCTGTAGACAGTGAGCAAGAGAGATGATGAAAAATCCAGATTTTTAGTATGATTAAGCTTGTATGTATGTATGTATGTATGTATGTATGTATGTATATGCATGTGAGGGGGAGAGAGAGAGAGAGAGAGAGATTCCTTTATATAAAAATGGAATAGCAAAATGTATAGATCCTTACTGTTATGAGGGATATCTCTCACCTCTTAATTTAATATATTTGAAGAAAGCTAGACGCCTGTTTCTATCAACCCCTGTTACTTTTGCCAGTGATGAGGGATGAATAGAGTTAGTAGTTTGTCAACATCTGGAAGGACAACAAGTCTCCCACTCCTTGAGATATCCAAAAATAATGAGTTTGCTTTTTTGCTTCTTGAAAAATGTAGATGCTTTCCCTGCAATGGCTAAAGAATAAAGAGATTAATTTTTTTCAAAGAAGAATTGATACTCACCTTGATGCTGTACAACTGAATTGGAATATGTACTCACAGAAGTTTGCTTTTACTATCGTTTAAACACCACCTTAAAAGTTTTCAGGCTTTTTAGTACTCTTCCTTGATTGTATTATGTTTTCTTTTTATTTTATTTATTTAATCTTTGATTATTTGAGCATTTTGTTTCCCATTCAGTACACCTTCCCAATCTGGTTCAATAAAAGGCAGATCATTTTTTAAAATATAAATAATGAATTTAGAAAATAAATGCCTCATATTAGATTGATGTAAAGTGAATGATAAAAGTTGTGTAGGTCTTGATGATTGCCTGTGAGATAGACCATTGAGAGCTCAGGTAAAGTCATTCTCAGCTTTTTGAAAGAAGAGCGGGATGTTTGCTGTCAGCTCATGCTTTAGCCATTTCAGCCTTATTGGTTCGTGTAAAGAACATGGTGTTGGATTTGGATTATTAGTAAGCCTGAGGCAGTGCATGCAGTGTATGTTTCTTTCCTCTGTTCCTTCATTTTTATATGTATATAGGTGCAGATGTGTGAGCTGCCTGTGCCAGCTGTCAGTCCACAAGTTTTCCCAAAGGCCAGCTGCTTCCCTGTGGAAAAAATGGGAGTAACCTACCTTCTCAGTGTTTTACAACTGTATAATGTACAATGTAGACCCCATCAGATGTGCATTTCTAACTGGAGTATGTGATCACGAAGTAGAAAAGAGATAATGAGAACAATTAGGAGAACTATTCTGATACGTTGAATTCCGAGGAGAAAATAGGAAGATACCCAGTGACATAGCGTGATTCTGTGTAGCTTGACAGTCTAGTGTAGTGGCAAACACCCTCAATCACACTGCCTCACAGGGCTGATTCGTACTGCTGCAGTGCAGACTTAGGGCCTTTCTGCACGACACTGTTACAGTGCTATTATTCCACTGTCAACTTTCTGTGGAATCCTGGGGTTTGCAGTTTAGGGAGGGACATTTAAAATTCTCAGCCAGAGAGCTCTTAGGCCTCAGTAAACTACAAACCCCAGAATTCCACAGGATCTTGAAAGTGGAATAATAGCACTGTAACAGTATAGGGCAGAAAAGCTATTAGTTTGATTAATTATACTTAGTGTTGCTCCTTTTTCCAAAGTTACACGACAGTGACAAGGGTAGACTATACAGAATCTGCCAGCTTCAAGCAACCTGTTTCTCCCATGCCTTATGTTTTCACACTACCAAACCCATGGCCTCTTTCTTCCTGCTGCTTCTACCACAACAGCAACTAGTTGCGTTGACATAATATACCAACAGGATTCTTGCCAGAATAAGCAACTTGGAAAATAAGGCTTACAAAGTAACACTTCTCCTTCTCATTTTCACATTCATTATATAATTTTCATTAACTGTGGTTTAGCAGTATATTGTTATTGGTACAAATATTGTTGAAATGAGCTGTTGTCATGGGGGTTATGTTAGGATTTGTCATTCATGTGATACAGTTGTTGCATTTTGTGCTTTGCATATTAGAAATTGAAAGAGTTAAAAAGATAATTTTTCTAGAAAAGACAATGTAAAACCTGTTCTGCTAGAAAATATCTGGTGAACAGACCTGAGTTTTACAGCATAAACCTTTGTGTATGATTCTCAGAAAGGACACATCTGGACAGGATAGGGACAAGAAACTTCCACATAAGGGCAGCAGGAAGCCAGACCAAACACTTTGGGGTCTTCAAAACAGGCCTAGTTTGAGGAGCTGTGACAATTGAAGTTACCAAGGGCCTGGAGCAACTCCCCTATGAAAGGAGGTAATGTTTGTGGCATTTTTAGTCCAAAAACAGATGCAATCAATAGAAAACATAATAAAGGCGTATAAAATGTTACATGACGTGGACATAAGTTCCTCTCTCTCATAATATTCATGCTTTGGGCCATTCATTGGAGCTAAATGAGGAGTGATTCAGGACAGACAAAAGAACTACTTAATTGGCTTCCATGAGATGTTGTGTTGATCACTAGCATGGCTGGTTTTCAAAGGGGATTAGACAAATTCATGGAGAATCCTGGGTAAAGCAAACCCCCTCTGAACAAATCTTGCCAAGAAAATCCTGTGATTGGTTCTCCTGAGCGTCACCATAAGTTGGAAACAACTTGAAGGTCCACCACCACAGCAACTAGTCATTGTGGCTATATATTATTTTCTGTATTGGAGGCAACATAGTCTTTATATACAGGAAACCCCCACCTTTTTATGCCCTGTTAACTGATGACTTGGTCTTTTGACCCTTCCAAATTAAAGACAAGTTGCATTAATTAGATGAGGGTTCCTGTTTCATCAGTTCTTCTTGCCTATGGCAGCTCACTAGGACCCACTTGTGTGCATATTCTACTTGCAAAGTGAGTTGAGAAGGGGAAAAAAGGTGCTAAGCTAACTGAGAGACTTTGTAAGCTATAGGCACAAGGTTGGTCACAAGTGAGCCTCCACAAGTCCTTCTTGCTCCCTACAGTACAGTACAACCAATTCTGTTTTCTGACAGTGCTCCAGTCCCTAACCTGTCATATATGTGGGGGAAGCCTGTAAATTGCTGGAAAACACAGGTTGGAGGATATGATCACATTCAAGTCCTGCTTGCAGGCTTCCCGTAGATATCAAATTTGCTGTTGTTGATACAGAATGCTAGAGTAGATGTGTATTTGGTCCGATCTATCAGGGCTCTTTGTATATTTCTATTTTGCATCAAACTTGAGGTTAAATCCAGTTGTTAGTCTCAAGTAGAATAGATATTTTGAATCAATAGGGCTTACTTAAGGGTTGAATTAACAAAGGCCATCCATTCAGTGGGTCTGCTTGGGATTAGCTTTTGGATTTGTCATGGAACTAAAAGTTGAGCAGGGGTTGTAGCTTCAAGTTTTCTAACAGGTTTCTGTGTGATACATATATTTGCAAATGTTAAAATTCTTTCATAATTTTGAACGAGTCACATGTTTTTTCCAGAATGCAGTGATAATTCTATAGGCTGAGGTGATGTAGAACACCAGTCCCCATAAATTTGTGTATTCACAATTGAGATTTCAAGAGAGTAGAAAGCATAAGATTAGTCTTTTTTTCAAGGATGCTTTGCCCTAACTTCCATTTGCTTGTGGAGAAATAATTTTCTGAGTATTATTATCAGGCTTGTTGTCAAATTGTTCAGTACTTGTAGACTATTAACCTTTTCTCTAAGACTAAAACTTTTAAAAGAAAGATCTGTTTTTTTAAAAAAAATCATCTCTAAAATGTGGTGTCTAAAAGTGACAGGTTAATTTCAGATTCAGATTTGATTGAGCATATGTCTTTTTTCATGCTTAAAAGAACTAAAATAGAGCTGTCTTTAGAAACTCCTGTGTTAGGAAAATGAATTGTAATCAGGAAAAAAAAGTCTACATTTCCCCATACATATGTATTTCTTTGCATTGTTGGAATCTCATTCCCCTGCCACCAGTGAGCAATATTTTTTCTCGGCTAATGTACAGATTTAATTGTACATAACTTTAAGCTGCTGTGCTTGGTGTTGAATAAACTGTAATAACATGGTTCCTCCGCTACAATAACTTGTAAATGATGTTGTTGCTTGCTTAGTTATATCCCTAAATTAACAATGCTAACAAATATAATTGATGAAAAGTTTTTTTTTTTTTGCCCTGGAAATATAGCCTGGAAATCATACAAAATAATTTTGAATTTTAAAATGTATATTTGTTTGATGGAAAATTATTTTTATTGGTTCAATACAAAAACATGGACTTTATTAATACTAGCGTGTAACTCCAAATGCTGTACAATGAATTCCACTTATGTGTCATTATTATTAGTTGTGTAAGTTGGAGAAATACTGGCTTCAGTTTTCAGAACAATCTCTGAAAGTGTTTGTATAATTCAGAGGTGTCTCTGTTTACTATTTAAAACCCTGCCAATGATATGGCTGCTGGTGGTAGGGTCCACACTGAAAGACCATTGGCTGAGGCAGAAGCATTGTTGGATTTTGTGCATCCACAACCTCTTTGCTAATCTGAAACTCCCATTTTAGGGCCACTTAATGCACCTGCTTGGGGCAAGTGTACCTGATCCCCTCATTACCTCCAATTGGTTGAGAGAACAGGAAAAAGGAACTCAGTAGGATGGGAAAATGGAGTCCTTATCTCTGTTTCCCCTCCACACTTGGTTGGGCAAAGCAGCAGAACTTTGGATGCATAAAAAGATCTTCAGCTTCACTCAATCACATTTAGAATTACTCTGAAGACTAGCTGTACCTAATGCAGACAAATATTAGCCAGGGCTTGCACTTTCAGATTGTGTGTGTCTGTCTGTGTGTTACAAAATTGCTAGAATATGCCAGCTGATTACAAGGGCTTTGTTGATAGAGACCATCCTTTTGTATAATTTCAACACAATTTACCAAGGGTAGCTTTCTTTTTCTGAATTGTTATATTTCTTGTTCTAAAGTGAATTGTTGCTATTGGGAGTGATGGTGTTTCTAATGTAGTCGTGTGTATCAAATTTTGTGTTCATGTCACATTTATGAGGATGGTGTTGTTTAAGTGGAAGCTTAGTAAAAGTTGCACTTTATTTATATATATATAAGACACACCTACACAGATGAAGATGTTAAAGTTTTGTCTTCTGAATACAGTATATTTGTTCATTTGTAAACGTTGCTTTCTTGGCTGAAAAATGAATAATTGCATAGAGAGGGTATCTGTAAATAAGAATGAGAGTGCATTAAGGTAGTGCATTAAATTAAAGGGAAAGAGTATTTTAGACTAAGTGATAAATCTTAATAAGTACTCTTGAGATTTATCCCCAAGTATGACTCCTGAAAGAATGCTTCCAAGCTTGAAAAATTGACTTTACCACTTGTATAGTCTCACCTTAAGGAATATTTGGACATTAGCATAAAGGTTGTACATGTTATACAAAGTATAATTAATGAAGCTTTGATCCCCCCCAAATGTCAACTAGCTTGCTAAGTGTCATAACAAAGTGTCAAGCATCTGGTATACAGTTAATTTGTAGTCATTAACTGCATATTGTTGATGTGACAGTTTGTTAGCAAAGCAAGCTTGACAGTTTGCATTTTGTTATTGATTGACACCTGCAGACCTTCCTCCCCATGTAGTTTGCATTCCTTGTGAGTGTTTTCTCAGGTTGCATTTTCACTTTTAGCTAATTAGTTTTATTTGGCGCCCTAGCCTCTCACCCTTTCCCTGAACATCCCCTGTATCAGATAAAAGGTGAGTGACTTTTCAAACTGGTCAGTAGGAGGGCCTGGCTTTATTTGCAGTATTTCCTATTTTTAAAATTTATAAATCTTTGTTTTAGTGGGACTTCCAGTAAAGAAGCTGTTGCTGACCACCCAGCCTAGAATTACTTGTGCTTCGCTTTACAGAAATGAAAGAACACCTTACTCTGCAGTGGATTTTGGTCCTTTTCTTTGGTGTTGAAATATGGTGCAGAACACACATTTACTATAAAAGAAATGACAGCAGTACAGTAGCACTGCTAAATTATTGTACAGTTTCATAATATCATAGCATATAATTCAAAGTTATTGCAAATTATCTTGATCGCAATTCATTAAAATAATTAATTTTACAAACGTTTATGGACATTCTGTAGATTGGGAGAACTGTAGTCAAGCTACCCTAAATTTTTTTATCCTAGTTTCCTACATAGGCATCATTTCCGGAATCTTGTACATGTGAAATATTTCTGAGTACATAAAATTTTACCCAGTCCAACCCCCACTACCCAATTAAAAGTTAAACCAAGCAGCCAAATCTTACAGAGAAATTCAAGAACACCCTTGCCCTTTTGGACAAATAAATACCTTCCTAACTGTGCAGTTTTAGAAATAATAAAATCTATCTCAGTTGTAGGAATTCTGAAAGGCAGAAATAATTTGTATGTGTAATGACAACAATGTTCAACAGAGAATAATCTCTGCTGTGCGCCATTCAGATTTTTCCCCCCAATACCAATTCTTTGAAATCGAAGGTCTGGGTGAACATTAAATGTTCTGGATCATACTTTTCTGTAGCTAGCTTTGTGTGGGTTTGGAGGAAGGCTTTTTTTCTTGGCAGAATCAGCAGTAGAATTCTATATATTAGAATTTTGACTTAGGTGTCTTACAAACTAAACACTATTTTCATAAAACAGTAAACAGGAAAGCTTAGACTTACCAAGCAACAATTGCTATAATTCTTACAATATAGTCCTAAAGCAGATAGTTAAAAAAATAATTCTAGTTAGTAACACAAGGACTCTTGAAAAACGTGATAGAAAGAGAATACAATCCTTCATTGATTTGCCATTATTAAAAATGTGATGTCAGTGCTTGTGCAGTCAGTGCAGTCAGATGCTTGTGAAGTCAGTGGGAAAACAGAATGACATCTAGAGTTCACATAACAGTATAGCTCAGTGCAGATATGACATTTCTTCTCTCATAGTCAAGAACATGCAAGTTGGATGTGCTTGAGTTCTCCTGCTCATGGTTTTTCCCTACAAAAATTGCCCCTTTGTATTTAATTCTTTGGTGCTAAGTAGTCTGAAACTATCATTAAACTGTCTTCCCAATGTCAGTTTAGAGAACTATAGGATTTAGATTGATGCACGTGTTATAGCAATCGCAGCTAATTTTGAAAAGAAAACAGAGAGAGAGAGAGAAGAACTGGAATGGGTCAGGTGGGGTGGGAAGTGCAGTTTTTGGTGTTATGCTGCCAGTTTGCTATCAGAAATGTTATGACTGTTGTAAGCCTATATGTATGCTGCTTCACTTTACATTCTTCCCTTCTCCTCTGTTTGATGTTTTCCTAGTTACTTTAAATAACGATGTCTTTGTAAGGTTGAAATTCAGCAAAGTTTCTCTAACAAATGGAAATAATCCTTTCTCTAATACAAATTAAAATATCTAGAATTCATTTTTAATCCACCCATTCTATCATCATGCTTACTTTTGTATAATAAAATCATAGTAGCCTTACATTTTAATCAAATGTGGATTATCACAAAGTCATTTACAAATCACTGAGAGGCAGAAGGCATTAATATATTGTAGAACTGTTGGTTAATATTCCACATCTTCCTCCAACTAAATACTCCTGCAAGGTGTAAACTTACGTTCCTATTTAAAATATTAAGTTAGCTGGAAATTGCTTCAAATGCATATTTTCTTATTGAGATGCCATGCATTTATTTATTTAATGAATTTGCTTTTTATCTTACCTTTCTCCTTACAGAGGAAACAATGTCACTTTTTAAAAGTATCTTTGAACTATACAGCTTTTAACTGTGAAATTCTAGTTTTGCAATTGAAAATTGCCCTTTTCACTAGCAGGGAAATTTACAAAATTTAGACTAAATGTTATCCAGAAAGAATAACATTTCTTCAAGAAGAGAGGATATGATACTTTAGCCTTAATTAATGAAAGTTTTATTTTGAAGAATGAAATATGGTTTCAGTCAATTAAAGTAGATACATAGGAGACCTTGATGGCATTTAACCAGAAATTGGGAAAGGATTTGTTTTTTTGGGGAAGGGAGTTCTTTTGTGCAAATTAGCACAAGGGCCTGAAATTCACTATGCAGCCCAGTTCAGCATAGATTATACATTCAACTGATTTTAATATGATTTAGTTTTAAGGAAATATATATAGCACTGTAAATTTGATTCAGCTGTTATGCTGGGAACTGGAGTCCTTTAACATTTTCAGAATCATACTTGATAGTTCAAATCAGTATGTAAAATTGAGTTCTAAATCCAATTGTTAGTCCCAGTTAAGGCGGACAATTGAAAAATGGGAATTTTGTAAGTCAACATTTCTGTAAGTTCCATTGATTCAAGCAGTTTAATTGGGAGTCAGAACTAGCAGTTGGGTTTGGCCTCAGTGCCCCTCCTGCTCTGTAGTTCTTGTTGCATTGTTGATAGGAAACTTCCACTGTCAGAATTCTTATTCCATTAAACTGTTAAAGGGTGTTAAAGCCCTCTCAGTTGTTAGTAAGGTATATAACACTGATTTAGCATCCCTCCCTTGGTTTCCTAGTTTACAGCCAATTACAACCCTTCCTAGTTTTTTATTGCCTTTTTACTTGCTTCTTGTAAAAGTACAGGAGTGGCAGAATTTGCCCACGAGGTTTTAACCTCTGCGTCTAGACAGTGTGGTGTAGTGGTTTGAGCACTGGACTGTGACCGTGGACACCAGGGTTCAGTTCCCTGCTTGGCCATGATAACCCGCTGGGTGATATTGAACTGGGTGATATTGAACTGGGTGATATTGAGCACTGTCAGCCCCAGAAAGTCCCATGACAGGTTCACCTTAGAGTCACCATAAGTCAGAAACAACTTGAAAACACACAACAACAACAATCTAGCAATAATGGATCCCCTTGACTCTTCAGTCTAGGTTTGGACCCTCCAAATTGCCTATCTTTTCCCTAACGCCACCTAGGCTCTCTTCTTTCTACGTCTTATAGGTCATTTTTTACTCAAGTTTTTGTTTTTGTTCTTTATTTCACCACTTGAGTTTGGGTTTGGCTTCCTTTGCTCATGTTAATAATCCCTCAAATTCCCCTACTCGATACTCTGTAGTGTTCAGCTTCTCTGGAAGAACCTTAAGACTGGGAGATTTCTTGAGCCACTGAATTTATAATCTCTTTGCAACAGTTCTGGCTGTTTATTTCCTGTATATCCGGCTTCAAGTCACCTGTCAACTTGTGGCAATCCCATAAATTTCTGATATATAGTCTGCAGCAGCTTGTATTTGTTGACAGTCTTCCATCCAAGTACTAACCAGGGCTGACCCTGCTTGTCTTCCAAGATCAGATGGGATCTGGTGCTGAACTACAGGTTGTGAGTGGCAATGGGTCCACCAGCTCAGCTTGGGCAGCTCACATTATCTCAGCCCCTGAGGAAGGCAATGACAAAGGCCTATGAACAAATCCTGCTTAAAAAAAACCTATGATGGGTTTGCCTTAGAGATACCATAAGTCAGAAATGACATGAAGGCACACAACAGCAACGGGAACGCCAATAAACCAGTATGTTAATTTTAATAATTAAAGGCCAAATACTTCTTGTATAAAAAGCAAAGTAATGAGAATACAACTACGAAATATTCTTGATGAGCTTTAATGATCCCAAACAGAAAAGGTTTCTTTGTGCGCGTGCAGCTTTGTTTCTGTTTATTCAAAAACACTAAGTATTAAAAGAATATACTTCTTAATATTTGTTTTAAAGCAGGCGATGGGAAAGGATTAAAATACCTTAATCAGATGAGGGGAAGGCTTTGGCCACTTGATTAGGGCTGATTTCCACCATCTGCTTATACTTACTGAGGATCTAGCCCTGGCTGAACACAAATTTGTGCACTTCCTAGAAATTGAAATCTCTCAGCAAGCAAATTAACAAGAGCAGGGATTCAGCAATAATGGAGCTTCTCAGCTTTTGTTTCCCTCTGACAGATGGACAGGGGTGCACTCAAATTGAATTCAGCTTTAATTGCATTGTGCCATTTAAAATTTTATCTGCTCCACAGATTTTGTTTACAGGTTTCAGGATTCCGAACCTTTGGAAATATCCTCCCCCACCAGCTCTAGCTGAGCGAAAGGCCTCTTTGTAATTCCTTATGACTGTTATCAGATGATTATTCTCAATTGTCACCCCTCCAGAATAGGGGAGTTCTATTTTTAAACAAAGATATGAAATATGTATGTGTCTCTTTTTTTCAAGTTTGAAATGGATTCGGATGAAAATGATGTTTGCTCACAATGTGCTTATTTTCCTAATCAGTAAAACTCTTCAGAAACTGATACGTTAGGACAATAAGTACTGTGCGCTGTGGAAGCACACCTCTGATTGGCTTGTTTCCCATGGAGGCTTTGTAAATTGTAAATCATTAAGTCTGTCACCTTGAACTGTACATATCTGAGGTTAACCTAGAGTGAATAAATAGTTATATCATAAAGACTTCTTTTAGCTTCTGTTTGTCTTGAAGCTTTGTTGAATGTGGTAACTGTTCTTTTATTAATTAATGTATGAATCTATTAGATGTACTCACAAAATAATAAGTTTTGTAAGCTTCATTTTAGATAATCTCACATTTTATTGATTTGATATCATTGGAAACCTGGGACTTACTCCATACTGAAACAGCAAGATCTAAGCATTTTTGTACCCTAATGGTTTCTATGGCCATACCACACTACACAGTTATAGTGCTATTATTCCACTTTCAACATCCTGTGGAATTCTGGGATTTATAGTTTACTGAGGCCAAAAAGCTCTCTGGCTGAGAACTCTAAATGCTCCTGCCTAAACTGCAAACCCCAGAATTCCATAGGATGTTGAAAGTAGTACGGAAATGGCCTATGGTACATACTTAAACATGTATATTCCTCCACTTTTTAAGTGCTCAAATCTGAGTACTGCCTCAATAAGTGTTTCATAAGTCCACCTGGTATGCCAAGTTGTTGACTGTGGTTTCCGGGTTGCAAAATTAGAGGCAAATCATGGTATTTGGATCTGCTAATCTACTTCCATATGCTGACTTCTTCTGTTTGTAAGTAGAATGACTCCTGAAAGTGGCCATGGTATTGGCATTGTCCATAGCTGTGGTTTGTAATTTCAGACCACACTATGTAATCTCAAGAATAAATAATGTGTGTTTCAGTTTAAGCAATGAGGTCTGTTTCTAGTTTTCTGGCCAGCTGACAGTTATGACTTGTTAATTCAGCAATCCAAAATATAGTAAATCTGCCTTAACCATGGCTTAGCATGATGCTGGAATTTCTCTTGAGCATAATATGTATTTCCACAAAAAGAAGTATGTCTAACTCATGTATGAAGTATGCTTGACTGCTCAGCTAGTTGGCAAGTTGCAAAAGTTTACCCCTACACAGGAGGAGAGAGAACACATGCATGCAAAGTTGCCGCTTTAAAAAAACTACACTCTGCCTTTATTGCACAAATGTATAGCTATGGCCCCCAAAGTGTTTTTGGACTGCAACTTGCACAATCCCTTACTGGCTAGGGTTGATGGCAGTTATAGTCCATCAGTCTAGCAACATCTGTTGGTCCTCAGGTCCCCCAGGCCTGCTTTAACAGGGGCGTACCATGCAGCAGTTAAACAAGGGAAAATCTTCCTTTTGTCTTCATTCCAGAAAAAGAAAATTATATATATGTGTATTTTGCCAGGTTTATTCTCAAGGCACAGACAACAACAAGGCTGTGAAAGGTTTGAGAGCCCTATTGCTATGAGCAATTGCAATTACACAGTTGCAATTATAAATTGTTGTCATTTTCTCTCTTTGTATATTTTTGGTGTTGGTACAGCATTTAAATTATCTACCTTCTTAACCATGAATTTTCAGATCCAAGGCTTGATATGCAAATTGGCCTTCACAAGTGAAAATAGGATGAAAAAAAATTCACAATTTCTGTCTTAAAATTCTAACCAATTGGCAAAAAGGCAGACAGAACAACCTTAAGTTGATGATCTTGTCATCCACAGACACTCCAGCTTCTGTTAGCCTGGGCAAAAACTGAGGGTTTTTTGTGTGTGTCTTTCTTTCATGGAGAGAGTATTTTAATGTTCTCTGTCCCATTAGCCACAATACTGGTCACAACAGGAAGCCAACTTCAGGCTAGTGTTGGTGACGGGTCCAGTCAATCAATGAATCAATTACTTTATTTGTATCCCACCTTTCTCCAAAAAGCGAGACTCGTGGTGGCTGCTCTCCAGGGAACAGAGTAGTTTTGGATTCAGTGGTTTCAAAGCTTGTTCTAGTCCACTCACAGATCTCTCTGTTTCAGAGCTTTCTGTTTGTTACCACCAGTGGGAAAACTACTGCTGGTAGCTTTCCACCCACCTCCTCACAGATAGGAGTGAAACTTCTCTCTGTGAATGGAGGCTGCTGGGGAACCATCCTAATCTCATGCAGGCATTGATAACATGGGAATAGGATTCCTCTCAAAATTATTTATTGTTATTGGTTCCTGTGTTGAATTTCACTCTTAAGTGATCATTCCACTAATAACCTCTGTGGCAATCCCCTTTCAAATCCTCATAATCTTACTAGTATATTTCTGTCACCAGGTTCCCTAGTAGATCCATTTCCACTGCTGTCTTATACAAGATCACAGCATAAGATTGTCTTCTGAGGCTCTTAGCTCTGCTTGACATTCATACAGTGATGACATTGCGAGCAGAGTTATAAGAACATAAATATAATTTTATTAATTGCAACTTACATTACATGGATATGATTTCACTATTTACTCTTCAGAGCACAAACTTTTTTCTGTTCTTTTATATTGAAGGTAATGCTAACAAAACCAGTCTTAACCTAACACAGTCTTTCTTCATAGTGTCCCCCTGTCTTCATAACCCAGGAGCTGATGATAGAGGGAACTTCTTTGTGAATTATGTAGGATGAGAATTCGAGTTACAGTTAGAGAATGGGGCCACATTTCAGAAAAGCTCAGACTGTGTGCAAGTTATCACCATTATGACTGTTAGCGTTATTGCTATGGCACTTCCAGGCATTGCCATCCTACCAAAGCAGCCCCTTCCTATCTGGAAGAAGAAAGAGGATGAAAATGGGAGCAGTAAAGCCTGAGGCAGCAAGGGCCGAGGCAATAATAACAACAGCTGAAGCTTCCATGCTGCTGTTGTCATACTGCTGATTGCTCAGCTCAGGGTCTTTAAGAATCAGATTTTGCTGGAGGAGTACCTATGTTTGGGAAAAAATCCGAGGCGATTTTCCTAGATGCCCTGTCTCCCTTACAGGGCATGGCTTTTAAGACGTTGCTGGCTCAAAAGGTTTGACTGTGTGCAGCTCTTAATTGGGGGTGGACAGAGCAGAGCAAATTGCCGCTGCCACTGAGAAAATAAGTTGTAATTCCTGAGCAGATTGGTGGCAAATGTCCAAAGTGGGAATTGCATGGCCAGGGAAGGACAAGGATGGAAAAGATGCTGCTTCAGCAGCCCACTACCTGAGGTGGTTGCTTCATAAAAGCTAACAGCAGAGTCAACTCTGCATCCTAGCATGATTCTTACATCTGGGAGGTCTTCCTACACTCTGCTAACTGTACTTACCATATAATATTGCGTACAGATATACATACTGTATTACAGTCTGTGTAATGTTACAGTTCCCCTGCTTTAGCAGATTCCCAGAAAACACTACAACAATTATACCAAGTTAGAAAATAAAATACCTAACAACAAAACATTTGGCAGCCTAAGCAGCAAGAAAAACTGGCCATGCACTAGAATTCTGATAAAATCAGCAAACCAGGATAATCTGTTTCTGCTCTGTCCTTTAAATTCATCTGAGAAATGGGACTGTGGGAGGCCATTCCAAAAGAAAAGTCCCACAATTAAAAGCATGCTTTGCTTCTAATAAAAGTCAATCCAACCTGCTATGGAAAGCACCAAGAGCAAGCAACATATCTAAAGATTTCCAAAACAAATAATGATTGATCATACAGGAGCACACGCTCCTAGATATTCTGGTTCCTTAACAGTTTAAGAGGCTTGTATGTCAAAAACCGTACCATGAATTTTTAATTTCACATTCTGTGTTTTTGTGCCACTGTTCTTTGAAGAGGTCAGAGGAGTAGAAATTCCTTCCTCCCATTTATCTTTGCTGTTTCCTGTTGAACACAAAGGATAATGCAGGCTGAGCAGTAGTGGCAGTCCAAGCTCGCTGTTGAGTTCCCCTGCTTAGGAGAAGATGAATCCAGATTTCCTTGTGCAAAGACAAATTTTACGTAGGTTCTTAATCTAGCCTGAAAATTACGTAGTTGGTGGTGAAGGTTTATTAGCATTGGCGTAATATACCTCAAGCACACCAGTGCTAATAGTCATCCATAACTAGTAGCTATGTAGCTAGTTCATTTGTATTGCTGTACAGTGGTATGCAATCCATACTTACTGCTTGAGTCCCTCCTGTAGTTTTCATCTTTATCTGGAACTGAAATTTAAAGAGAAAAATGCCGAATCCAATGAAACAGGCAGTTTGAATTATTTTTTCTTCCTATTTTTTTTAGACTGGTTGAAATGGTGAATTTATACAGATTGGTCAGAATTCAGATAGGGACAGCATATGTCTCTTATGTGTGCGGGTGTCTTTTTTTCAGGTGCTGTGGAGGTTGGTGTTCCCATCCTTTCCATGTAGCACAATCCCTCCCCCCCCAACATACTTTAAAGCCCTGAAGCTGTAGTATACATGCTTTTGTTGGGCAGGATTGGAGAAACATCTGGCAGTCTCTTCCTTAGCCTGCTGGAGGTATAATGATTACAAAAGCACTGAGACCCGCAAAGGACCCCTGTGGATTTCATTGCTCTTATAATTGTCCATCCAGGTATTGCGGCGGGCGGGGGGGGGGAGAGTTGGCAGACCTCCTCTGGTCTGGTCTTCTAAAGTTGCAACGTGGAATGCCTGTGTGAGGTGGCTTCTGGGTCTTAAAGTAGATGTGAGGGGTTAGTATTTTGGTCAGCATAGCGTAAGATCCACATATAGATTGTTATATGTTGAATTGGGGCAGAATCTGACATTTGTTCTGATTAATGATTTGGGTCTGGCTGGTATTATTAGTGGTACAGGAAGAGAGGAAATTGGCACCAGATGACTACGACACCTGAAGTAGAAAAACTGAGTCAGGTGGTGATGCTTTTGGAGTTGTGCTAACTTGTATTACTTGAAAAGGGTGTTACACTAGATACTGGTACTCTTTTGAGGGCTTTTTGTTTGTTTATTTGTTGTTGTTTTTTAGTTCTGACTATTCTCTCAACCTGGTGGTATTACTGGGTTGTATTTTAAAGGATTAAGTTGCTGTCCTAAACTCCCAACAAAACTATTGGCCTTTTTGTTGTTGTTGTTTTTGGCGAATGGATTGTTAATGGTTGGGCCCTGAATTAGTTTTTTAAAGTGACATTCCATAACTACAGATTCTTCGCCCTCTTCTGTTGGAGGCTTTGGTCACTTGGAGTTAATTAAGATTTCAGACATGAAGTTACCAATCAAGATAGCACGTGTACTTCTCTCCTCTGTTTTCACAAACAGGTACCAGGAGAATCAGCACAGTGCCTAGTAGCTAGTATGTGATATCTCTCTCTAGTTTATAGCTTGGTACAATGATGCCATTGCCCCATGTGGCAAATGGTGTAAGCTATTGTAAAACTGTTTGTCTATGTGATTAAGACATTGCAGCAGTGTGCAGCACCATCCAATTACTTTTTTAATTTAATTATGCTAGGAAAAAAGAGAATAGCATAATAGAAAGTCTTGTCATAGGGAATATGTAAAATGTAAATTGAAGAGCCATGAAAATTTCATGCATTGGCAGTCTGATTTGTTCTTATTTTCAACTTGTTATGAAGAGTGAGTTTCTTAAATGCAATAAAACAAGACATTGCAGCATTTAGTAATTACTTACTTCTACATCAGAATAATTATATACAGTGCATGTTTGTAGCCACTCTGTGAAACCAGAATACTTCGGGGCCCATATCAATTTTGTCTTTTAGACAGTGTAAATAAAGCTGAATCTTCAACTTTCAAATTAAAACTGATAACCTTGGGCAATCAGGGCTTTTATAAAAAAAAGAAAAAAGGATAGGGGGAGGACTTTAGTTTGCCTTGGAACAGGTTGTGTCTCTGGAATGCTTCTGGGACTAAAGAGATCAATTAAGTGTGTATAAACAAACAGTTGGAAAAAAGCTACTAAAACAACAGAGGAGAAAGCTCTCTATTGGGCTCCAGGGGCCTGGGGGAGAGAAGTTTCATTAACTGGATCTGAAGTCCTATGGCCCTCTATAAACAGGCATTAATTAAAGAATGTAAAAAATAAAGTTTCAGACCTTGCAATATGGTAATGATCATATGATTCAGGGCCTGGGAAGGAGAGGAGCAGCAGAGGTCATAAAATAAGCATGAAGCATTTAATATGAGTGCTTGGCAGGGATTTCTGCAAATTAGTTGGTTATTTGCTGGTCCAAAGCAAATTAAGGTGATTTTGCTTCACTTGCTAATTTTTTATGTGCATGCTTGGCAAAATGTTTTTCACAAATGGATGAAGGTTATTGTTAATTGCATAATGAGAAATATTAACATATTTAAATAAGCCAGCATATTCTGTCATAAGATGCTCACATAGGTTTCACTTGATGCCTCTGCCTCAATAAACTGCCTCTTTTGCTGCACAACCATGATAATTTCACGTTAAGCCTTTTTTCCTAAGAAGTTCTTAGGTTGTATGGACCTGTTTAGTAACTGGAGGTATTTGTTTCACATCAACATATTTCTGTAATTTTGCTCACCTTGTTGTCAAAGAGTTTCTTATTGCAATATCCTTCGCAAGGACGTCATGACTTCTTCCATGTATTAAGCTGGTTTATTATAGAATGCCGCTTTCCTTATTTGGTAGCAGAATTCTTAAACATTTAAAAGAATACTTTTGTCTAAATAGAGTTTATAAATACTTTTGTATAAATATAGTTTCCTTCCTTTCTAAGCTCTTTCTTGTTCTGTTTATGCCTTTTTTGTAATGTGATATGGCTAATATTTAACTCAGTTGTTGCTCTCAGTCAAGTTATTTTCAGCATATTTTCATAATACACTCATAATACACTTGGGTAGAAACAACAGTTGAGTTAAACGTGGTTTCATTAGAGTGTTAATGTGGTAACATTAGAGTTGTTCTGTCAGAATATTGTTAAGTAATAGAATGGATAAAAAAGAATGCAAATTCCAACATCCTATTCTAACTATTCTGTAAGTGTATGAACGCAAAAAAAAAAAAGTTTTTCTTTTTTGGTCATGCAGATAATATTAAGAAACTGGAAGGACCGAAATTATATGTGATAGTTCTTTTATCTATTCACGACTGCTCCCTGCTTTTCTTTCCCGCTCTGCATCGAATTGCAGTGGGGTCCTACACACTGTAAGGCAAGGAAAAGGAAGACACACGATAGTGGAAGAATCTATACCTGCAGAATATTTCCCAGACCTAGCATTCTTAAAATGGCAGGGTCCAATTCATGGTCAGGAAAACAGTTGGCCACCTGTTCAGAAAATATACGTGCTCATATTCTGATTACCATTTGTAGGACTGTAGTCGGTGTGCGTGTGTGTGTGTGTGTGTACGCGCGCATGCACACACCTTCAGTTGCCTCACTCCAGCTGAAATTATGCCAAAGTACACACAAACTGCCTTTGTTCATATTTGTGTACTGTTACTTTTGCCTTTAACACTTCTGCTCCCATCTTTTCTCTGTTGAAATGTCTATTGGGAAGGAACCTGTACCCTCTTACTTCTTGTGTTACTTGTAAAGTAATGTGTACCCACCTATATAAATAAAATTACTCATAAGCAAGACAGTGTTATTGGTAAACATGTGTTTTTTAGTGTTTGTGGAGTCCAACTGAGAGAATCACATAGTAATTGTTACAGTATTTAAAGTTGTTTTCTTTTCTATAAAAACCTATGAACCATTTGATACTGTTAATCTACTTCTTGAATGTAGTGCTTCTTGAAATTATAATATAATATGGCCAGGTGCCCTCTCCATACATGTTGGATTATACCCCTCTTCATTTCCCCACTGGCATGGTGACTAATGGGAGTTGTAGTCCAACATGTCTGGAAGGCACTAGATTAGGAAGGATTAGTGCAGTAAATTATCACAAGTAGTCATCATCTTTATGGATCACATTTATTTTCCATATGGTCAGTATCCCTGAACTGATACTGCCATATAAGTAAGCAGAATAATAAGATAGTGCAGTGAAGTTTCAAGGCAATGCTTACAGAGGAGTACTTTACAAAGAGGAGGGACTGGAGTGGGAAGGTACTGTTGACTTTGTCCTGTTACAGCAATTTTAGATGGACAAATTTCAGTTGAGGAAATTTCATGACTCGGTAAAATGAGCAATGATGACATCTGTGGATGCAGGTCTGTTCATATCTTTCTAGAGCCTTTAGGGAAATAAATATCTCGGAACATTCGGTGAAGTGAAGCTCACTCAATAAATCAACCTGACACAATAACACTTCTGGCACATGAGCTGTGCTTTCTCCTCAGTACCACCTACCCCTCTGCGTTCCTGAGCTACCAAATGGTGTCTCCCCACAGGCCTGTAAATCAAATCGGTGCGCACAAATACAGTGAGAATTTATTGGGAATTGGTTTTGTTTGGCAAAAACATTACTTATTAGATGAACTGAGATGATAATACATTTTGACCCTTTAAGTACTGAACAGCTTCAGACATCACTCACAGAAAATGCCTGCTTAACTTAATCCGTCTACTGCCTCTGGGGCACGGTATTCACATTGGCGCAGTGCAGAAATAGTCCTGGCTTTCTGTGGTCCATTTTTTGTAAACCGTGAACCAGCCTGGAAATAGATGCTTCCTCTCTCCTTCCTTCCTTGGCTTGAACTCCCCTTACCTTTTCATTCTGTTTTGAGTCCTAGCTGTGCTTTGATACTACATGTGAATCAATTTTAAAAGCTCACTTACATGTCCATCTTAACACAGGTTTCAAAACAGGGCTTGAATTGGGTTTCCAAATGCTGGTAAAGTAGTAATCTAGTTAGCATTTATATAAGACATTCAATAAAACTGAATTACTATGAGCACCAGGAAAGTATGGTAAAACAAATTCATATCAAAGAAGGGAACGGGGAGAGTGTGTATTCCTGAGACCATTTTCCGTTTCCAAGCTATAGTTTGCAATCCAACATATCTTGGCACTTTTGTTGGGATTAAATCATATTAACTGGCAGTTGTGTTCAGAAGGGAGTTTGTTAGCTTCTGCCTAAAATGAAGAGTCTATCTGAAAGCCACCACACCAAAAAAAAAAACAAAAGCACACAGTATGCTAGAATGCTAAAATGCACTTCTCACAAATTCTAAAAATCCTCTGTGTAAATCACTGGGAATTTCTCCCATTTTATTTCTCTTCACTCCCAGCCAGTAGAAGTCTGTATGTATGAACATGAACTTCTTTGCTCCAGGCTGGAAAGCTACTGTGCATTGACTCTGGATTCGCTTCATAACAATGGAAGTTACTTTGTCTTGGATTAAAAATAACTAATATTGCGACAGTTTCTCAAAAGAGTCTGGTATACAGTTTAGAGAAGTGTGACGTGGAGGGCTGTGATCATCTGAGCTTTGCAGTTACCAAGCAGCATGAGCACTGAGATGGATAGATCCCATGCTGTATTAGTTTTCATTGAGCATTAGTTAATCTTGGTTAAGTTTTAAGACAAACTGAAGTACCCTTAATGTGCTCTAGAGGAGAAATGGTTCTCCTTCAAAGCTCTAGGAGTCATGCCACACCATGACAACCTAATGCGACCCATCAAATTTTGTTCTAATGAACCTTGGCCAGTGACCTTTCATGTAGTGATTGATCACATGTGCCAAAGCAGAAACTATCTACAGAATTACGGCTATGTTAAAGCTTCAACTAGGAGCTTCATTTGTTTTTCTTCTAGTTAAAAAAGTCTGTTTCAAATCCTATTTGCCCCTTATCTCTGTTTGTTCAGTTGTTTTTAATATCACGTACTGAAAGAATTTCAATAGCTGTTTCACTATGAAGTCATTTGTTATCCTTGAGCGGGTCTTTGCCTGCTGAATTGTAAAGCAGCCTCCACTATTTGCATCCTCCAGATGGAGCAGCATATAAACACTCCCAGATATTTCTGGTAAGTATGAAAAAATATCTTATTTGTCCTTTCTGTGAATAAATAAGAGAATGTCAAATTTTATAGACTAATAAATTTATATGCTGGGAGTGACATTGAATCTCTCATGGCCTGCAATGTCACAGACCCTGAGAGAGAAACAATTTTGTTTTGTTTTGTTTTGTTTTGAAATGAATGTATACTAAGTCAAGTAGTGGCTCAGTAGAAAGGCATGGAATTTGATTGTACTGTTTGTTTGCGTAGTAGACTAATTGAGTTTGCAGTCTTCCATGAGGAAATACCATTTACATTTTTTTCCCAGGCTTTCATAAGCAATCATAAAGATGGTTTTAAAAATAGAATGTTTAAGAACTATCAATGCCGTATATTATATGTATTTAAACAAATTAAACATTCTTGATATAACAAAATGGCTTCTGCACTTTTGCTTGTTCATACAGTACAAACCAGAATTGCCCAACACAGCACAGTGGGAAGGGAGTCCTGTGGAAGTCCCATAAAATGAATGGGAACTATGTGAAGACACAGCCATGCTTGTGCGTCGTACACTTCACTTCACCATGGTGTGTTCAGGGGATATCTCCTATAAGCCTCTGTCTGTGTTTTAGCTGTGGCCATGATAGGTAGTCTTATGGTTACTGGAATTTGAGTAGAATTTTTTTTAAAAATTAACAATAGATGGATACATACTTACTTGAAATGTTCATTTCATTGCAATATTAAATTCAAATATTCCATTACAATATTATAGCCTTCCTTTTATTTTATATTTGATCATATTCATATTTGATACAGTAATAATTGCAGAAAATCAATACCATCTAAAAATATAAAACGTAAGTGTGAAAATTTGTACAGCCACTTGGTAACTCCGTGCTTGTGCAGGTTCTCTTAATTCTGTGGGTCTATTCTGATTGTGATTAAATTATTGGATGGAGGCCTAAATGTTGACATGTGTTTGGAGAAACTGAAAAAAAAAACCCTAAATAGTGACTCTCTCTGATTGTTGATATATTTCTGTGCACAGTCGAACACAGGAAATTGTTGATACCTCAAACTAATCAGAGAGACTTAACTCCCACTAACCACATTTATGGGAGGTGATAATCGTGCAAATTTCGTTGGTATTAGGCTGAATGCCAAACTTTTATCAATTAAGCAGAGAACACTTATTTAGAAGTTCTTGCTGACACCCCCTACTGATTGGTTGGGTCGCTGCATCCTAAAACAGCCTGGATGTTCTAACTCCCATAGGAAATTCTGTAACTGACAAAGCAGATGAGAGAGTATGCCATGCCAGGATGCATGCTGTTATCTACCTTATATCTTTCAAGAGTATGTCTCTGTGTGGGGCTATTATAAGGCTAATGTTTGAAGTTTTAGTATTTCTGTGAGAAGGGGCAAGATTCACAGCAAGGAATGAAGACCTGTTCCAGATACGTTTAAGTTTAAATTGCAAAAAAAAAGGAAAGATGGTTTAGGAGGATTCATTGTTATTTTTTTTTATGGCTACCTTGTAACCATGCAGGCAGATTTATCTGTAGAATAATTTCACATATGCGTGACACAGCCTTGGTCACCACTGATTCTCTATCTGCAACTACACAGGTCCAAGAAGTATGTCCATCTTCATCATCATTCATTGACCACAAAACATTCTACAAGGGCTATCTATAATTGATAGATAATTTTTATATTCCGCGAGTAGTAAGAAGCAAGGAATGAGGTGCACTCACAATATCCAGTGCCAAATTGATTCCTGAAAATGTATTTTGCTGAATGAAGTTTTAAGCTGACCCACATGAAATATCTGAGATAGAAGTATTTGAAATCAATATTATGAAACATTCTGAAATAGTAGTCCCTTGCTACATAGCAGCAAAGAGGCTCAATGATACAAATTAAAATGTACATTGTATACATCTATTCTGTATTACTATTAGTAGTGGCTGATTTGTCATCCAAGACATATAGCTGACATTTCACTGATAACAGCTAAAACTGTGATGACTTTTACATTTCATCACGCACATTTTCCCCTGGACGTATGTCCTCGACAAATTGTTATCTGTTAAATTATACTTGAGTATCTTCAAGTTTGTATTTCATAGTATAATTTATTCAGGTTATTCACTGCATTACAAAGGAATAATAGTCGTTTTTTTCGATATCACAAAGCTGCAAAATCAGGAGTTGTTCATTTCGATTTTAGGAATCTATTACTTCCTTTAATGCAGAGGACATATGGCTGTTTCCATCCAGTTAGTAAAGTAAAATTAAGAATGAAAATATTGACATAATAACAGGGTATATCTGGAATATGAGCTACAGAAGGGGAAGAAAAGAAATAAAAATATAATATTATATATGCAAAATTCATGTATTTTCATTTTGCACTGAGTGACGTTACAACAGTGGTATAGGGACGGGGGGGGAGTGGTTCGCCCCGGGCGGCAATTTTTTGGGGGGCGTCCCGGTCTGTAGCCATGCCCCCATGTGCGCTGGCCACGCCCCCATGCAGTGGTCACCTCGCACCATAGCCCCACCCCCTCTCATCCCCTTCCCCACACTGCAAGCTCCACCACTGCATTACAGTAGCCCAGCTTTAGCTGCTACATTCCTGTAGGCAGCTACATCAGTGTAGAGGAAACCGGTGTTAAGTGTTACATTAAAAACTAATTTTATCATGGTTCTTGGACATGGTTAACGTGAGGGTGGGCTTACCTCAGATTCCAGTCCACCCATAGATCCTTCCTTCCAGACTACTTAGGAGACTAAAGCCATTTCCGCACTAGGCTGTTATACCGCTGTGATTCCACTTTCAGCGTCCTATGGAATCCTGGGGTTTGCAGTTTAGGGAGGGGCCTCAATGGCCCTGTGTTACTTTTTAAAAATGCTTCCTTGTGATCATGACAAATGAGAGAGGATGAATATCTGAGGATCTGGCTGCCACGCCATCACAGCTCCAAGGCCCTGAGGGAGGTCCAGGCCTACAAAAAAGAAACAGAAGCTACCTCCAGCATGTTCTGTTAAAGCAGGACAAATTTAAAATGTATTGACTAATGTTAAATCTGATTGAGGCTTGGAAACATCCAGCTCTCTTATTTTGTTGTCCTATTAATTATATTCTGAGAAGAAGGAAGATTTTCAGTAGATAACAACTACTGTCAGTTAACTATGGACTTAAATCACTCAGGCTGATACCAGTAGAATTTAAAAGCTCTTAACTTTGGCTCATACCTTGACTAGTTAAGACAAGAAGTATCAAACACCAGTTAACTACTTAAACTAGTGACTACTAGTTAAACATCAGCTTAAATTATGAGAATCATAAATGTTGCTAGAGTGTTACATTTTAACTATGCTGCAGTCTAGAAGGTTTATGGTAGATTTGTGCTTGGACTGAGGCTCATAATTTTTTTGTCTGGAAGGATTCCCCCTTCTCTTCCGGAGTCACAAATGATGTATAATTCTTCTTTGGCCTTATATTAAATCTTCTTTCAGAGCCACTTCTTCAGTTGCATATCTCTCTCAGAAGATTTGCTTGGTGCTTTTCTGTTCTCTTGAAGTCCCCCCTGCCTTCACTGTATTTTTAATAGCTTTTGACTCAGTAGGGAATTTCAAGCAGGGCCGTTGAGTAGATGATGGGAGCTTTGGTGCAGAATCATCTGGAAGGCTGAATGTTGTCCTCTCCTGCCTTATACCATCTGAAATCAAGACAAAATACCTGAAACTTCTTTTCCCCCCTCATATTTAGCCATTTTTTTCTTTGTTTCCTTTGTTATCAGACTTTAACGTCTAAGTTTCTTGGTGTAGTGATTTGTACTTTATTCTACAAAATGCAAGATGTCCAATTTCCAGGGATAAAGAGCAAATGGGATGGTGTTGATGATGGTGATTTAACCCCTGGCTGGCATAATAAGTTGTAATTGTTTGCCAAGAGTAAAATGTTTCAACTTGAAACATGTCAACTTGAAATAGATATTTTCAGAATCTGGTTTTGCCAAAGCCACCTTTTTAGCCCTAATTAAATAGTTTCTCATACTACTTCCTTGTTTAAACTTTCTCTTTAAGTCAAGAAGCTAAATTCGGCTAAAGATTGTGTTATTTTTTTGCTTTGGCTTTTCATTCAGAAGCCCTACCCCCCCCCCAAAGAAAAGAAAGAAAAAAAGAAAAGAAAACACAACATGAGGACAATATAGATCCTTCAATTAGCCACTTAAAAGTAGCTTTCCATCCTATTTATTCATAATTTACTTACTTTAATGTTAATCTCCCTGCATTGTATATAGATTTACATTAAATCCCAGGGGTTGTAATTCAGTGTAAGCAGAAGAGTGAAATATTAAACAAGATTTTCTTATTAAAGCAATTGGCTTGATATAAAAAGTGGGAGTGTTACTCTTTATGTAGCTATTTTTGTATGTAAATGATTGCTATCCTTGGGGAAAAAGGAAAAGAAAGGGAGAGTTAGCTGGGGCAGGGGAATGAGAACACTGTTTTAGAAGGTAATAGATAAGAAATATATACAAAAGTAAGTATGTGCATACACACATTATGTGCATGAGTATGATTTCATTTATAGATAAAATGTGGACATGTGCCACTGAGTTAAGTTTAGTCGTGATCCACATTTTATGTTTTGGCAAATGCCACCAATTTCTTCAAATGTTTCTGAGCCCCTTTATCTTTTTTTAATGTAATGGGACTGAAGTTTTCTCTTTTGTTTGCTGCCCTTCTATTATTTACTTTGATCCTCTGTGAGAAAATCTGAAAATGTGTTGTCTTAAATGTTAGCATTTCACCCCCCTCACCCCCAGAAGATGTGAAGCCTTGTCCTTCATGTAGAAGAAAAAGGCTCTTGTGTGAAGATGCAGGTTTTGTTAGTTCTCTATCCCTGGTGGGAGCCTTAATTGCATTTTTTTCTCTCTCACAGTTGCTGTCTGTGGAGTGCCTGCCTTCCCTGCTGATGCTGGAGTTTTCAAGCTCTATTACACTATGGTGGTGAAAATTCCTTGGGGTCCAAGTTAGAGTCAGATTTTTTTTAAAGAGATCTTTAAGTATTGCCAATTGCTATTAGCAGTAAATGCGAGTTAAGTTAGTTGGCTGGATAAACTTTTATTATCTTTCTCTGGAAGTTTTTGTGACTTTTATAACTTAATGTTATCTTGTCCAGTTTAGTACTCTAAATTTCATAGCTAGCTCCTTTGGGCTAACGTAATGTAAGTAACTGCTATCAAGAATGCTGTATTAAAGTGTAAGATGGATTAATCATGTAACTCTATGCTTTTTGGATTTTTTTTGTCTTATTAAGAAAAAGTTTCTTAGTTTTGACCTAGGTAATTGGTTTTAATTCTCCTATTTTACTTGGTGCAGTTGCATCAAGACATCTTACAGTATATAAAATTATGTTCACTATAAGAAGTTAAGCTTTTTGAGGACAAAAAGAAAATTAAAAGTTATTACAGTCAGTATTTCTCAATGTGTTGTGACACATCTCCTAAACTGTCAAGTGTTGCTGAATATGCAGCCCTGGTGTCATGGAGATCTAGTAGTATTATTGAATGATGCTCCTATGGTGATGCAGTGGTAACATGATTAATAGAATCAAAGAATTGTAGAATTGGAAGGAGCCATGGGAAATACATCTAGTACAGGATGTATAGTCCTGGAGGCAACTGCAACATCCCTGACACATGCTTGTCTAGCCTTAGTTTAAATATCTCTTGTTAACAAAAGCCTAGTTCTTCCTGAGGCTGTTTGTCTCACCAGTTGATTGTTGTTCTGCCCCCTTGACTAATGGAGAGCGAGTCTCCTTTGTCATCTACCTGATGGCCTATTAAGATATTTAAGGACAGCTCAACATGGAATTAAACGTTTTATAACTGCAACTTAAAATCAGAACAGATACTCATATTGCAAAATGTCTGGATAAGTATTGGTGGACTGCGCAAGAATTTTTGTTTCAATTGAATTAATGTATTTTCTTGACAAATTGACACTTCTCAGCCCTGGATGTGATGTTAATTTGTAGGTATAATTCACACCATAATTGGTCCTGTTCAGGCTTGAAGGTCAAATGTTTTGGTGCAATAAATGTCTTTGCAGTAGAACTGGGACCTCTACCAATTCCGGCATTTCACATAAAAGTGACACAGGAACAGCACTATGGGTAGAGGAGAAAGAAAGTAGGCTCATTGAATTGCTGAGGCATCATTAATCATGGTAAGATTCATCCTAGATCCAGTTTGTGCAGCTCAGACTACTGGTTTTTAAGTGCAACAGCACATAGGCATTCTTGCGAAATTTGTTCAGGATGCAGCCCTAATTCCTTTTGATTAAATGGGGTTTGTTTCTCAACAAACATGTATAGGACTACACATATTTTTAACAATTAATTCAAGTGTATTTTTGACCCATTGTATTCTAAGAGTTTGATGATGTGTAGGAATATTCAGAAGAAGAGAAAAATAGTTAAAACACATAGCATATTGTACTTGCTGAACATAGAATATAGTATCAGATTAACATTATCTGATGCTTTCTTCATCCTAGTACAGAAACCCTGCTGACCAAGATCTCAAGAGCACTTATGTAAAATGCTCAGGCTTGGACTGTGTAAGGAAATACCTTGGTTAAGAATTTTTTCTTGGAGAATGGAGAGTTCTCTGAGTACTGTTGTTTTGTAGTCTTGGTGGGTGGGTATTTTGCAGAACAGGAGGCTTCAGTGTAAGAAGATTTTCCAAGTATATATTTTGGGTGACTCCAGTTGTCAGTTCACACGGAACTCTGTGGGACAGTGTAATGTAGCTGTTGAGCTGAAGTTGAGTTTGATAAAACAGCCTAGATCAGGAGTGAGGAAACTGTGGGCCTCTGGACATTGTTAGACTCCCTATCCCATCAACTCTATTAGCAGGTCAAGGGTGACGGAAGCTGAAACCAACACCAGCTGGAGGGTCACTGATTTCCTGTCCTAGACATTAGAGTTTTATATAGATGGGTTCTTGTTGATTCTTTCACTGAGTAGTTTAGCTTTGTAAAACTGAGGATGGTGCAGTGAAGGCAAAAATCATTTACCACTTTTGTGACAGATACCTAGCCACTAAGAGCAGGGACACATTCTGTATGTGTATAATGTTTTTGAAATCCCCCCTGAGGTCTTTGAAATAATACAGACTCTCTCTTCTTCTATGCACAACATACATATTCATCAACATATACTCCCCCCACATAATCATGCTTGAGATCCTCCTTAGGGGTCCATCTTGCTGCCTCTGCAGGTATACTTATGATGACATTACGTTGTGGTGTGTTGTGTTATGTTATGACACCTTTTGTTTGGTGTCACCTGTCTTTGGGAATCCCTCCCTCAAGAGATCTGTTTGAGTCACTCATTGCCAACTTGTTCAGAAGGGCAGTTAAATTTTCTTTTTTCTTTTTTAAAGTTTTAATCAAGTTTTTGTTCCTCCAGATATTTGACTGCCATAAGTTTTGCTAAATAACAATTTACACCTTGTTTACATTGTTTATAGTTTTTAGCATATAGTGTTCTGATATCCTAGTGGAGGAAGAGTGGGATGTAAATTATTTGTAAATAATGTGAACCATTTGGTTTGATCTTTGCTGGAAAGATGTATGTTATTTTATGGGGACAGGTAAGGGCCCACTTTTTAAAAACATCATAATCATCCTTGTTGTCCTTATATTTATTTCTGTCTCTCTTTTTTCCCAGTCAAGAACTCAAGGTGGCTTATAAAGGTTGAAACAGATACAGCTTTAAAATTCATATCATACAAAAAATAAAAATATGATTAAACTTTGAATAGAATTCAAAACAGTTAAAAGCAAAACCATTAAAAAGAAAATCACAAACTTTTAAAGTTACAGATCCAAGGTTATGGGATACTGGCATGTGCTGTAACTAAAAAATGAATCAAATCAGATTGATCAGTTCATTCTATTCATGTGTTTTTTTTTCATGGAGTGCCTTTAAGAATTTCTGAAAAATCTGAGGGGCAATATATTTGCAGGTCCTTGCACAAGTATTCTTGCCTTGTCGACTGTTCTACATTTTGTTATGTTGCAACCAGGAACTCAAACGAGTGTGTAACTATTTATTCACCAACTCTACATGCACCCAGGTCTTCCTAGAAGTACCTTTGGCAGCAATTACAGATGCAGATCTTTGTGGCAGAGAGCCTCTCTGCACTACACTTTTATAGTGATATTCCACTTTCAACATCGTATGGAATCCTGAGGTTTGCAGTTTACGGAGGGACATTTAGAATTCCCTGCCAGAGAGCTCTTTGGCCTCACTAAACTACAAACCCCAGAATTCCACAGGATGTTGAAAGTAGAATAATCACACTATACAATGTAGTGCAGAAAGACCCTAAGTCACTGTCAGCTTTGTGTATCTGAACCCTGCTATGTATTGCCTATTCTTTTCTGGAAAACTGCTTTGTTGGCAAAATTGGTGCTCAGTCACATCAGATGGGAATTGTTGATGAACAGCAGCTTCCGAGTTGCCGTGGATTCTCAGCTGGACTGTGGTCTGGGCTGTAACTGAGCCAAGACATCCAGATTTTTGTTTTTAAATCACTCCATTGTTCTTTTGGATGTCAGTCCTTTTTGGAAGGCAATGGAACCTGCACCAATCCCAGGTTCTTTGAAGACTAAAATGGGTTTGGATTCCATCTGTGTTGTACTCAGCATCAGCCAGTTGCCAGTTCCTGCAAGATGGTGTTGCCTCTACTGTGTTTCACCATGAGATTAGTGTTCTCAGGGCAATAAGCATTGCTGACCTTGTACCACACATAGCAATTTGTGACATGGGCCGAACAATTCAGTTTTGATCTAATTGCACCAGAGAACATTTCCTCACATATTTGTTATGTCTCCCATATGCCCTTTTGCAAACCCTGCATATCTTTGGTAAGTTTTCTTTCAGTAATAGCCTTTTTCTTGCCATTCTTCCAGAAGGCACAGCTTTGTGGCATGCCCTCGTAATAGCTGTCCCATGGACAGTTTCTCTCATCTCAACTGTGGCTCTCTTAAGCTCCTTCAGAGTTACCTCTGGTCTCTTGGTTGTTCCTTTGATTAATGCCCTACTCACTTGAGCACTGAGTTGGGATAAGTGGCAGCCTTCTCAGAGCAAAGTCATGGCTGAGCCATTTTCTTTCTGTTTTGCAATAATGAATTTAACAATGCTCTGGAGGATGTTCATAGCTGAAGTAGTTTTTTCTGCACAACTTTTTCCTGTTTTTGCTTGGTTAGCTCTTTGGTCTTCTGTAAATTCCCCAACAAGCTCTAGGGTCTCTGAGATCATGTGTCTTGGGAACTGAACACAGATGAGTTTCATTCAACTACTCTGATCCACTCTGCTCAAACCCCATCTGGTATACTGGGTCCAGTTCTGGGCACCACAGTTCAAGAAGGATACTGAAAAGCTTGAACAGAGGAGGGTGACCAATATGGTAAAAGGCCTGGAAACCATGCCCTGTGAGGGGCAGCATAGGGAGCTGGGTAGTTTAGCCTGGAGAAGAGAAAATCAAGAGATGACCTGAGAGTGGTTAAATATTTGAAGGGATGTCAGTATGGAGAATGGAGAAAACTTGTTTTCTCTTGCTCCAGGGACTAGGATCGTTTCTGCACTACATTGTTATAGTGCTATTATTCCACTTTCAACATCCTGTGGAATTCTGGGATTTGTAGTTTACTGAGGCCCAAGAGCTCTCTGGCTGAGAACTCTAAATGCCTGTCTTTCAACTGCAAACCTCAGGATTCCATAATATGGTGAAAGTGGAATAACAGCACTGTAACAGTATAGTGTGGAAATGGCCTAGGCCTAGCAATGGCTTCAAACTTCAGGAAAAAAGATTCCATCTTAACATTAGGAAGAACTTCTAATAGTAAGTACAGTTTGACAATGAAATATGCTGCCTTGAAGCGTGGTGGAGTCTCCTTTGGAGGTTTTTAAACACAGGCCATCTGTTGGTAGTTCTTTGATTGTGTATTCTTGCATGGCGAGTGTTGGACTCGATGGCCCTTGTGATCTCTTCAAGTTCTGTGATTCTATGATTCTATACTCACATGACTTCTAGAAGCAGTGGGTTGTACCAGAACTTTTTTAGGTGTGTCATAGCAAGGGATGTAAATACTATTACAACCAACAAGCTCCAGTTGTTTTTGTTTGTTTACTTTTTGGTACCGTAAAAATATTTGGCACCTTCACAGGGTTGAGCATCTTGTGTACATCAAGTGGTCATAATGCCAGTTAAACCCATTTCCATTTTAGGAAGGAAACCATGCAAATACATCTACAAATACATGCAAATACAAATACAGGAATGTGTGGAAAAAGACTTTATGCAAATACATCTATAAAGCACTGAAGTTACACAAATATTTTGTTGTTCTGTGGCTTTAAGTCATTTCCAAGCTATGGCAACCCAAAGGCAAAACTATCAGCGTGGTTTTCTTGTCAAGATTTTTTCAAAGAGGGGTTGCCTTTATCTTCCTCTGAGGCTGAGAGAATGTGAATTCCCTAAGGTCACCTAGTGGGTTTCCATGGTTGAGTAGGGATTCAGACACACTCAGACCGCTACAGATTCTTTATGATGACTTATATTGGTCATATTAACTTGATACTCATCATGTAGCTAGACAGAATAAACTATGAGCCTCTGCAAAGGGCATTAATTGGTAGGAAGCCTAACATGCATGTTTATCCATGAAAATAGAGCTAAGCAAATTTTACAAGCTGATAATTTTCAGTGGCTTGGTCAGACCTGGACATCCTTATTTCTGGAAGATCCATATAGTGATTCTGCATTAGAGAAGATGAAGGAATTTGGATTGATTCCAGTACTATGGTTGTGGTTGGATATCTACAGAAAATTGAAAAATCTATAAATGTTTAATAAAACATTCTGCTAAATATTTGTCTGGAAATATAACCTCTCTTATGTGGTAAGGACATCATCCAGTTTATCTCAATCCATAGATGCATGTTCAAATCTTCACACAGTCATGGTTTTACTGGATGCTCTTTGGGTAGTCTTTATTTCTCCTCCTAACCTACCTCAAAAGGTTCTTGTAAGGATAGAAGTGTAGAGACAACTGGAGATGATGTGTGCTTCTCTGAGTTCCTTGGAGGAAAGACATGAAATAATGAAATATTTCAATGTATATTGAGATAATGGGATCATGCCCATATTTTTGGTCTATTTGTTATCTTTTTAAATGGGTATTCCTACACAATTATAGCTGTGTGATACCAGTTTAATTGCCATAGCTTCTTCCTATAGAATCTTGGTTGTTATAGCTTGGGGAGGTACTCTAAATCCTCAGCTAGAGAACTCTTGTCCACCTCCCTGCGCTACAGCACTACAGCTAGGTATGTCTTCGTACTATAAAACCCAGGATTCCATGGGATCAAGTCATGGAAATTCAAGTGTTTTTGAACTGCTGTTATTGGGCAGTGAGAATGCATCTTTATTCAGTCATTAAAAACCTGCTAGAATTTTAATCCTACTTATTGCCTTTTTCTCTTTAAAACTAATTTGATTGTAGTGTACCCCCCCCCCCCCATTTTCTTGGTAATACAGGAATGTGTGGAACTGTGAAGTCAGAAGACAGTGGATATTAAATCCAGGATCATAGGACTGCATGGATCCTTAGGCTAGAAAAGTTTTTTCCTCTTCTTTGTTGTTGTTTCCTTCCTAGTTGTAAGCATTAGCATTTGAAAATATTTGCTGATTGCATTAATGTTGCTTCTGCTGAATCAGGTCATCCAGCCTTTCTGAAACTTGGACACCCATGCTACTAAGACTAGTGCTTATTAGAATTTTAATTTTGGGCCAAAAAGTGGGAGGGGAGGGGCAGTAAAGGGAGTTGAGTATAATAATATGCTCCTTAAAAAAACCCAGAACATTTTGAATTGTAACATCCTTTCTCAAAGCAGTTTCAAAAATATGTTAATGTTGTTATTCGTCATTTTATTTTCGGGCTCCAATTCAGAGAGTTGATTATGACCTCCAGACCTTTTATAGCCTAAGTCTGCCTTCTCCCATATGAACCTACACACCTATTAAGAGCTTCTCGAGCTTCTCTTCTTTGCATCTCATGTTCAAGTGAATTGTGTTTGGTTGGGATGTTATTTCTAGTAGGCTCTGGACTTCTCTGCTGAGGAGCTTCACTGCTTCTACTGCTATGCAAATACCTTTTTCTTGAGTTGCAAGTTAGATCTCATTGGTTTAAGTAAAAGTTTATTTCACGGTCTCTCGCCCTTTAATTGTGATTGTTTTATCTTGTATTGTAATTTCTGTTCTCTTTGGTTTCATATCTGGCAGGCTATCTTGAACACTTTTTAGCAGCAAGGCAATGAAACAGTATTTTAAATAAATAAAATGAAGGATGTCATAAAGGAAGTTTACTTAGATTCACAGGAGTGTTTGTGGCTTTCTGCATTTCTGCTGTTGGAGCACCCTCAGGTGTTATACTGGAAAGCAGTTTTGAACCCATCTACCTTCCTCCCTACTTTGTGGAAAGCAGTTTTGAACACCTCTCTGTATTTCAAAAACGGTTTTTTCAGGTGGTATAGGCACAGGTATAACTATGTGTATGGCAAAATAAGGGCATTGCTCTGCCAGATAAGAATTCTGCTCCCCCATGACATTGTCCTTCAGTCTTCAAATTTCTTGCATTGCATTGTTTTAGGATTTAGAAACAGAGCTTAGGTATCCAAAGAAAAAGGACATGCAAAGTTACCAAGAATATGAATACAGTAAATATAATAGGTTTAGGTGTGCATGATTTCCAATGTCTCAGTGATGCTAGAAATCTGGGTATTTCATGGGATACAGAATTCTTACAAGGGGGAACAATGGCCTCACCCCCCCCATGAGTTACACACCTGAGTATACAGAGCTACAGTACAGAGCAAAGATTTAGTTCTGTTGCACAAATGAAACATGATCAGCAATTTTCTGGAGGGGGGGGCGTAATTTATAAAAATGGACAGTTTATCTCTGGAGAAAACAATTCCAATCTTCTGGTGAAAAATCAGTCTTTTTTCCAGCTATCTAAGTCCAGTATGTCCCCTACTCTTGGAAGATCTTTTTGGATAGAAATTCATATTTGGAACTTTGTAATACAAATGCCATAGGTGTGAGGCAATTAGGCCAAATGGCTTTTAGCTTTTTTTAAATTATTTTTTATTATAAAGAAAAAGGAACAATATATAACGAAAATAAAACAAAAACACCACATGAATAACATGAAGGTGGAAAAGAGAAAAACTGCAACACAAATAGCTTACATTAATATTTCTCTCCAGATCTTTTATCATCATATACTTATTCAACATATTATATATCATATTGATTATATATTTTTATTTCATGTATTCTCGTTCTCCTTGTACTCATTATTGCTGTAGTAATTTCGTTTTTAAATCTATTCTTTTCAACTACGTTTAACCTATTGCTAATATTATATATGATCCTGTTATTATCCATAAACCCTAACCCTAAATGTGAACCCATTCCCAGAGCCAATTATATTCCAGCTTACTCTGCTTTCCAAAATTGTAATTCTTCTTGTGGAGGTGTGACATTTCCTTCTTTTGTTAAAGCCTTTTCCACAAATATTTTCCATATTGCTTCAAAGTCATTCCTTTTCATTATCCCTTTTTTAACCTTAATTTGACATGTTAACTTATTGATTGCAATTTTCCACACTTCTTTATACCAATCCTTTACTTTAAAATCTTCTTGAGTTTTACGTTTTCTCGATATAATTAGCCTTGATGCAGTAAATAAATTTGTAATTAACCTCTTCATTGTCTGGGTACAATTAACCTTATCAGATATAGATAATAATGCTATACTTGGACATATTTGTAAATCAATTCCTGTTATCTTTTTTATCTCTTTAAACACCATTTGCCAAAATTTCTGTACACCTTCACAATCCCACCATATATGAATATATATGCCAATCTCTTGGCAGCCGCTCCAACAAAGCCTTGAAGGATTCTTGTCTATGTGGTTTAACCTTACTGGTGTTAGGTACCATCTCCAAACCAATTTCTAATAATTCTCTTTTATCCTTACAGATAAATTAAATGGCTTTTAGCTTTACCTCACTGAATGAACTTGGCACAGAGACCGTTGTGATTGAGACAGCATATCTGGTTGATTTAGTCTAGCGTGAAGTACTAGAGGCCTTTGTCCCCATGCAGATTGGATGGCACAGGAACAAAAACGTGTGCAATTCTGTGAATGCTGCAAAATGCTGTCAATCATTTATTCTGGCACCGTCAGCCCCAGAACCATCACCTTGTTGTGACTTGTTCCATAGTTCAACAGACTCTCCCCACAGCTATTGTCCTGGCTAGATTGGATGCCCAGGTGAGGAGTCTTGGAGCACCAGCATGTACAGATGTTTCTGCACCTAGTAGAGTAGGGTCAAGTTTAGTAAAATTGGGTTATGTTTACTTAAGCACTTATACTTTGATGAGAGGGTCACAGGACTGTCAGGATCCTAGATGATGTGTACAATGAGTGGGGGTGACTGCTGGGGGAGCTGTTATCCCAGAAAGGGACTGCAGTTAACTGTGGCGATAAGAAAGCTGACAGAGTCTTTAATGCTAGCTTTAACCCTTGGACAGCCCACAGTTATTACTATTGCCTCATGGGGCTTTGTGCCTGAGGGGCAGGAGAACCTGGCTGGGGGTGTCATTCTCTGAGTCTGAGGTTGCATGAAGGACTATGGCAGCATAGAATCATAGAATCATAGAAATGTAGAGTTGGAAGAGACCACACGGGCCATCCAGTCCAACCCCCTATCATGCAGGAATACCCTCAAAGCACTCCCGACAGATGGCCATCCAGCCTCTGCTTAAAAACCTCCAAGGAAGGAGACTCCACTACACTCCGAGGCAGCACATTCCACTGCCGGACAGCCCTGACTGTCAGGAAGTTCCTCCTGAGGTTCAGGTGGAATCTCCTTTCCTGCAGCTTGAATCCATTGCTCCTTGTCCTAGTCTCTGGAGAGGCAGAAAACAAGCCCTCTCCCTCCTCTACATGGCATCCCTTCAAATATTTAAACATAGCTATCATGTCCCCTCTTAACCTTCTCTTCTGCAGACTGAACATACCCAGCTCTCTAAGTCTATCCTCATAGGGCATGGCTTCCAGGCCCTTCACCATTTTGGTCACCCTCCTCTGGACCTGCTCCAGCTTGCCCATGTCCTTCTTGAATTGGGGTGCCCAGAACTGGCCACAGTATTCAAGATGAGGTCTAACCAAAGCAGAGTAGACTGGTACCAGTACCTCCCTTGATCTAGACACCATACTCCTATTGATGCAGCCGAGAATTGCATTGGCTTTCTTGGCTGCCGCATCACACTGCTGACTCATGTTCAGCTTGTGGTCTATTAAGACTCCTAGATCCCTTTCACACGTACTGCTGTCCAGCCACGTGTCCCCCATCCTATATTTCTGCAATCCATTTTTTCTACCTAAGTGTAGGACCTTACACTTCTCTCTGTTGAATTTCATTTTGTTAGCCTTGGCCCAGCTCTCCATTCTGTCCAGGTCATTTATAAGTCATAAATAACAGTCATAAATAAGCAATCTTATTTAATGCTGGTGGAACATAATGCTCTGGAGGTATGGAGAGTGACTGCTGCCAGCTGAGTGACAGTGCAAGAGAGCATCCCTCTCCACACCAATCATTGCCATTTGGATCTGGGCTGGAGCTACAGTTGTGATTGGTACTATCTGGCAATGACTGCATGGCTGAGAAAAACAGTTGCAGAAGGAGATGCTGGATACCCTCTCGGTCAGTTCGAAAAAGTAACCCAGGGTTACATCAGCATAAGACGCCAAGAGGATTCTGGCCAATGTCTGCTGGCTTAGGAAATATATACCAGGGATTCACCTGAAGTGGAGCAGCCGGTGGCTCATTTGAGTTGTTCTTGGGTTGCTGCCAAGCTTGAGGATATGACACACTGGCTCTAGCTGATAATAACAAAACAAAGGAAAGAAAAAAGGCTTTGCTTCAATATATTGTACAAAAGACCTTTTTAGTTGCTGTGTTGGTTTTGTTCAGAAGCAAGGGATTGGGCTTCTTTGACATGAGAATCCTAGTGTAGAGGCTTTAACCATTTACCCACTGCTGTAGTCCTGATTTGTATTCGGATCCCTGAACATATCAGTGGCAAATCACATGCTCAAGGTTTCTGCATGGCACTATTTGCCAGTTTTTGGTGAGTTTTTGTTATGTGTTGTAGGGGTCATCGGGATTATGGTCTGTTGAGCACTGGAGAAAGGGGAAAATGGCTCCCAGTTGCTCATAAGTTTTCTGCCGTTGCGTGATGTTGCCTGATATCTTCACCAGGACATGTTAGAATGGGTGGGTAAGAAGTTGGAGAGAATTGTCAAGTTCACTGTTTTCTGGCATCTTCATTTAGAAAGTAGATAAGCTTCAGTTTGATTTCCCAAGGAGACCTTTTTGTCATGATAAAATACATCAAGGGTCATAGAACTTTCTAATAGAGCTAGCATACTCACCGCTATCAATCGCTAAAAAAAGATAATTAACATTGCAAAAATATTTGTGGTGCCTGGTCATATTGAAAGATGGACACATAGAACTCGGTGTTACCCAATAGATGTCTGATTTTCAGATCAGCCAACTACTTTGTAAAAGAAGGCTACTCCACTATTTGTTTTTGACAGAAGATTTGAGCTTTCATCCTAGAATGAATGCACATACCAACCACTAAAGGATAGATTTTTCCAGGTGGCAAGCCAAGATGGATAAATATCTATCCAAATATTTTTGGCCAAACCACTTTCATAAGTCTCTCTCTTTTTTATCACTGAACAATCTGTTTTGACACAAACATCTGTACCACAAGTGGATTTGGCACAAGCTGATTCTATTATAGTCTCATTTCATTTTGCCCAGATTCTGAGTAAACCCAAGAGCCTGATAAAATAGTGAATGAAGAAAGTTCAACATGACCTCTTTCATGCTGTAACATGCAGCATCAGTAAACACTGCAGGTGTTTCCATGCTTAGTGATAGTCTGAGTATATTAAAGTAGTGGTGGAAAATGGCTTTACATTTGATGGAAAAATGCCTTACATGGACCAGTGGAATGGATGCTATCAGCATTTCCATCACAGCTACTCAGAAAAGTCTGGTACCTTTTCTGTATCCGTTCTGTATCACATCACTGCTTGAGATAGATCATTTTTAGAAGTTTGTCCCATTTAGCTCCCATGTCTTTTGTGGCTACCAGGTCTAACCTTCTGCTGTGTCAGGTATCTGGTCTGGGCCACTTGTGCAAATACTGGATGATTAATCAATATTCCTAGGATCTTAGTGGTACACACAAGATAAGTGACTTCTATCCTGAATAATGAAAATTAGATTCTTATTCACTACAGTTCTTGCACTAAGCTGCAGTAGAGAGTACAAGGATGACATTGGCACAGTCTGAAAAGCTCAGTAGTGGAATGGAAGGGGTACAGTAGACATTTGCCACTTGCTATTACCATTCTGGCTCAGCATCTTCATTTTCTCCTGTCATATTCTCTAAAATAGCTGAAATGAGCTGCTCTTTGTCTCTACAACCTCTTTTTGTATCCAAGATTACGATTTGTTGCCTATGACTGATAAGACATCAGTCTCTCTGGAGCAAGTAGTCCTCATGAAAAATATTGTAGCTGCCAAAATGGAGGTGGGTAAAACAGGCGGTGAAGGAGGAATTCACCTTTTTTTATCCTTCACATATGAAAGTACTTTTTATATGAACTGGTCACCTAAATCTAATTCACACCAGCAGTTCTGTATACAACAGTATTTCTGTTGCATCTTGAACACTGCATTTAAGTGAACACTTAGGAATTATGTATAAGTTGTACTCTTAAAAATAAACATTTTTTCCATTAAAGGCAGCCCCTGCCAGAGACGCAGAGAAGTAAATTTAAGACATGTAAGAGATTGTTAAAATCTGGAGTGACAGGTATTTTTCCCTTTTGTATCAAAACCTCTGACATGATGCAATGAAACATGATTAGGGAATTAACTTTAGCTTGCCATAGAAATATGAAGACCTGCATTGCATGCAGTCCCCCCCCCCCACAGTTTATTTTGTAACACAAACTGGTCTTGATAGGTGGTTTTGCTCCACATTAAAAAAAAAACAACGAACAAACAAAAGCCTTTGCAGATGCAAAGTACTACAGCTGTCCCTCCACTTTCGTGAGGGTTTGGGGTGCAGAACCCTAGAAAAAGTGGAAAAACCACAAAAAACTCCCACCACTCCCCCTCCCATGCCCTTTTGCCCCCCTTCCTGTTCCCATGCAAAAGGGAAGCAAATGGGAGGCTGGGGAAGGCTCACATCACCCTTCTTTTCTCCTTCAGGAGCTTCCCCTGCCATTCCTATGCATCTTGGCCTGTTACTGAGAACTCATGGGAGCCTCCCCCCTCATTCCTTTCTGTTGTGCCTCAGCATAAGTTCTCTCTGCCAGGGCAAAATGCGTATGAATGGAAGGGGGGATTCTAGAGAGGGGAAAGAAAGGCTTGCACAAGCTTTCCCCACCCCCATTCGTTTCTGTTTTGCATGAGAAGAGTAGGGAGGGTGCTCCAGAGAGGGGAAAAGAAAGCTCATGTGAGCTTTTCCCCACCTCCCATTCCCATCTGTTTTGCCTTGGCATGAGTTCTTTGGATTGGGGCACAATGGATGGGAATGGGAGGAGGAGAAGGGCGGGGGAGACATGTGTTTTTGTGAATAATCGAATTCACGAACGTCAAACCTGTGAGTGTAGAGGGAGAACTATAGTTGCTTTTGAAGAATTGGTGGTTTAGATCATACACTCTTCAGGAACTAATACGATGAGCATTTTGAATACTGCCCCCTGTTAAGATGCTGTTGTAGAGGCTTTTGTGTTGATTAGTGGAAATTTAGAATTTGCAAAACTAAATTGTAACCTATATCATGTAACATTTATGAGAAAGAGAGAGAGCTGTATCTTTTCAGATGATGGTTCTAAATTCATGTTTTGTTGAGAGATAATAAGGACATTTTTATCTTTCACTATAACTAGTACACCATCCCACCATAATTCACAGTAAAAAAAAGTTTTAGTTAGAGTGAGCATTAAAGTTCCATCTGAGGGTGCCCTACATATCTTTACTACTAACTCATGATGAAGAGGTTTGGAAACATTCTGTCTGCAATGGATTACTGACTTTTGAAATTACTTGGTGCGATTCCAGACTAAATCTGAGAGAGGAATATGTTATTTCCCCCTTTCTTTCAGATCCCAAATATTTCTCAAAATAGGGAAAAAAAGGAGTTCATTTCCATCTCTTTGCCAAATATGAAGTTTTTCTTCTGTTGTGTTGCTATATTTGTCCCTCAGCCGTTCAGCACTGCTGCCAGTATATTGAAAGATACTTCAGTAATGGTATTGATTAGAAAGAATGGATTTTTTTCATAGCCTTTGTTTTGTGCTGATCAAATTGTTCCTTATTTGTGTGTTCATAGCTGTGATAGATTACATTAATGTGGCATTGCTGAAAATCCCTGTGAATGCATTTGATACCTGTTTGTATAAATGGATTAGTCATTTGCATAAAACAGTGCATTAATATTCAAGTGTAGAGAGTCAAGAGGTAGATCTTGTAGAGTCAGAGTGGAAATATTGCTAGGTTGAATGAATGGTACTGGGTTGAGACTCTGCACCATCCTTTGGCTTGAACTCTAAATAAAGACAGCAGAGTCTGTCTATTTATAGCTAATAGCTATTTAAGAAGAAAAAAACCTCTCTCTCTCTCTCTGTGTGTGTGTGTGTGTGTTATTTGTGTTCATTTTCATTGGTTTACCCTAAAGATATATACTAGATGATAATAAAGTAATAAAAGATTGTTTTCACAGCTGTTTGTCTTTGATTACAGATTTCTTTGAAGTATCGCAATAAGACAGACTTTGAACCTGGAAAGAGATCAAATAATGAATTGTTCTGCTTTGTGAAGCTTAAGAAGGGATTTTATTGTTGAAACATATAGCACAACATATTTTTTTCCTAACAGTTAAATAATGGTTGAAAGTACTATGAGATCATTACAGATGGACTAGATTAAAGGGCTTGAGGCCAAGCATTAGGAACTGTTGAAAAAGAAAAGAGCATTTCTTAAGTTTGCAATTGCTAAATATTTTTGTTTTCTTTCATGTCATAATAGAAGTTCAAAAGAGTCAATATTTTTAAATTCTTGTAAAAAAATTAATAAATCTGCAACTATCTCTTTTGGGAGTTTTTAAAGTTACTGTCATTTCATTCTAGTTTTTACTTTAAATGACATCCACAATAATGCATTTAGACTTAAGCATGTTTTAAAAGCCGTGAAATCATTCATATGTTAACTAGAGAAGCTTGTACACTTTGGAATACAATCGATATATGACATTTTGATCAGGACTTAACTCTGGGGAGCAAAGTGGATGGTATGTGATTTCTGCTGTCTTATTCTTGCAACAGCCCTGCAAAGCAGGCTGGCTTGAGATGAAATTTATGACATGCAGTAGGTAAAAATAAAACTTCTCTCTAGAAGAAAAAATGGTGCTATTATGCAATCAAGATTATCTATTACTTGTTTTGTTAAACTGTATATATTTACATAAAATGTTAAGATATAAAATATATGGAATTTGCTGTGCTAACATGTGACCTCTCATCCAGGCTACTTCTAGTAATTAATTGAAAATAATCAGGCCTAAAAGTGTTCTGCAATATTTCACTATAATATATTTAGTTATTGTATGTTAATGAATGGTGATCTAATGGTGGAGTATTTCTTCAAACAATAAATACTTTTATATTCATTCCTATATATTTTAGACAGGTAGAAAAACTTTAATGTGTGTGTGTGTGTGTGTGTGTGTGTGTTTGTGCGTGTGTGTGTGTATCAGCCATTCAGTGCCTCTGTCTAGAATGTTGTCACATGAATTTAGCTGTTATGTTATTTAGAGCAAACTTTTTGCCTTTGTGCAGTAGATAAACCTTTCAAATGATGGTTTCAATAGCAGCATTAGACAAAGGAATATTGTAACTTTAGAGATTTTTATGATGAAGGTGTGTTTTAAGAGATGTCACTTTGATATTTTTACATTATGTCCTACATTTGTCAGCTAAAACCAGGATATTGCCTCAATGAGAAAAAAGCATGTTCTGCACTTGTCAAAAGGCAGTAAGTAATGATTAAAATAGCAGTGTGAAACGCTAGGAGATTAAAGTGATGCTAATGATAAGTGAGAGAAGAAAAGGGCAAGCTATATTTTAATCCCTGAGAGAATGGTTAATGACTTCTATTGCCTGAGATTAAACTAAACCTGTCTCATCAGCTTTTTCTGCCTGGTGAAAAAAAGCTCTCTGCACTTTAATTTATTAAAGTCTTTTAAGGAAGCACATTGATCCACAGAGGTTAAACTTTAAAAAACTGTGCAAAACACACATACTAAAATGTTTTAACAAAAGTGTTTCTTTGTTGCTTTAACCATACTCTTGGTTCTATAAAGGCTTCATTGTCTATGGCTTCGTGCATTTAATTAAGGGATATTAATTACTTAAAGGGAAGGTTTGTTCCTTTTAAAGTGCACTTTTATATGTCTCTTGCAGGGGAAGTAGCAAGTGTACTATAGCAGAGATCAGCAGATAGGAACATGTCAAACTTCAGTGTTAATTGCTACATGGCCTGTTTGGTGTGTTGATAGGTGGTAACAATTAGAAACACTTTTACCAAAAATATACACTTTTAAAGCACACTACAATAATTTTTTTAAGTAAATTATTGCTAATCTGATTTTGAACAACCTTTTAGTAGCTTTACTCTACAATGTGTGAGTAACTTGGTATTGCTTATATTGCGGTTCGGTTCCTCTTTTGAATAGATTAGCCCTTAGCATGGGAGCTTTTAGGTTTGAATTGTTCCATTGAAAATGGTGTTAAATTCCCAACCAGAAAAGTAAGTTGGAAGTGACAGATTATTTTGGGTGGTTCAATACATTCATCTTGACCTTCAGCAGTGTCTCAGTAAAATCAGTTTCATATGAGGCTGCAGGAATACTTGGATCAGCATTTCAGCATGGCAAGAAGCTTCTGGAGTGATTGGGTTGCATCTATTCAGTGACTATATATAATTCCCTCACCCCTGCATAACATACCTTTTGAGACTTTCTTCTGCACTTCCATTATGGACATAACAGGTACCTTCTCCTCCTCTACAGTGGATCCACTCTAGTTGAACGACATCAGATCAGAACCATTTCAGTGTTGCTGTCTTCTGTAGCAAGGTGCTAGAAGTTATACTTACCATGCAATCCACCTGACCCATGTGGGAAGCCAATACAAATGTTCCTGTGTATTTATGGAGTCCTAACAGTATGGATACAGTTTGTATCAGCTTTCATGCTATTGATTAGGGCATGCAGGTACCAGTCCCTGGTCTTTGAAGGTGAAGATCATAGGTAAGGTAGCTGCCAGTAGGCCAGTTTCTAGAAATAAAAGTTTGCAACTGTAGACATGGACTGTCTAAGCCAGTTTCTAGATGGAAACATCTGCATATGACTTTGGGCTGCAGCTTTGTCAAGAAAATGGGATCCTAGGTGTCCTTATCAGAACATGCTGTTCACAGAGTAGCATTGCAGATTTTCCACAGAAGTGATAAAAGATGTATGATTTGCAGTTGGATACTTTTTTTTATAAGTATCCAGATATAATTTCTGGCTGTGCTCCAGGAGACTATACATTCCCCCCGTCTTTGCTTTGGCAATGACTAGGAAATGTTGAGAGCAGATTATTGTAATCCACAATTTTTACCTCAGTGGTTTGGTGGTACATCTAAAATCTGACCAAAGTGCAGTTATTTCCGTGTGGCATTTTAAAATTCTTTTAGTGTCTAAGCTGGGCATGAGCTTAAAAGTTGCGGTCTTCCACCTGGAATTGTTTTCTTTCTGTTTTCTTTCTTTGCTTATAAAAGGTGGTTCCTGATTTGAAGCTTCTTTGTCTTTCTGTGTAAATATAAATAAGGGCTATTTCGTATTTATCCATTGTGATTGTTGTAATCCAGGTTATTCTGTTTAAAGCCATTTTTGAAAAGCATAACTTGTTGGGTAAGTGAGTTTAAACTTGAGTCATTCTTTGATGTTAATGAAACACCAATTTATCGGAAGGCCCTGCAGCCCTAATGAGCAGTTTCTTTAAAAAGCACATTTAATCAAGGTTTATTTTTAACTTGTTTAAACAGATCTAATAGTTTGTGCTGATTTCATTTCAGTATAATAATTGCTAGCAATCCTATTAGTAAGTCGTGGAACATGGAAGTTAACACAAATTCCATTCTAATGAGGAAAGTAGAGCAGCAAAAGCCCTTCTAGTAAAGGAAGGGTTCCTGCTAAGAGTGGAGTGACAGAAGCTTTTGGACATTCTGCTGACAGTGGATTATTTTTGTTTTTATAGGGGTGTTAGGCATGGATAGTTAGTATTTAAGTGGGTTTTATTGTTTGTTAGAAGTGAAGCAGTTATATTATCTTGTACACTGTGAGGCCAAGCAGAGTTAAATCTTGATGTTAAGAAATCATACAGAGCTATAAATGCAGGTTGGACTTGTTGTCCTTGTGCTGTATTTTTGAAATCCCTGCTGAGCTGCTTCTATAATGCATATTTTTATACAGGTTATTAGTATTGCTATATACTTTGCCATGAATCAGAACTGTGACTTCAAAGAGGTAAGATTTAACAGCTACTGCTTTTGCTAATCATTTTTTTTAAAAGAATGTAGAAGCAGGGAAATAAACATAGGGAAAGGAGAAGAGGATTAAAAAGTAGGAGAAGAGTGGGAGATTTTGGGTACAGGAGAGCCCTCAGTCATAAATTTCCAGTGTAGAAGATTATGATTAGACAAGACTTTCTTACAATTGTGATTAGGCAAGACTTTCTTATAAAGGTTTCCCATTTTCCCAGTGATTTTGGAGGGATTCTTAAATTTTATTCCTTTTACATTAGTTATTCTGCTATTGTCTTGGGGCACAGAGAAATGCTGTCCTCCACCCTCTGCATGGTGTAGTAGTTTGAGATAGTATGGTGTAAGGGTTTGAGCACTGGATTTTAACTTTGGAGACCAGGGCTGGAATCTCCTTTTGCTCGTGGAAACCTGCTGAGTGGTCTTGGGCAAGCCACACTCTCTGAACTTCAGATAATGGCAAAGGCAAACCTCCTCTGAACAATTCTTGCCAGCAAAGCTCCGTGATAGGTTCACCTTTGGGTTGCCATAAGTTGAAAACAGTTTGAAGGCACACAACAACAACAACAACAACAACAACAAATTTCAAAAAATAAATAATAACAACCCCCTGTATTCCGTTTTATGTTTTCCATCTGTTCCATCTAATGTATTACTGTAGTTAAACTGGTTTAGCTCTCCCCACCCCGTGGAACTTTATGAACTGTAGTTCTGTAAAGGAGATTCATCTTTCAGAATGAGCTGTAATTTCTAAGAAAGACTAAGAGCCTTTCAGAGAAGCAGAGCTTGGAACGTGAGTTTTGAAAATTCTTTAATACTGAACATCAGACTTGGGAGTAGGGGATTAAGTCATTAAGTTATTCAGAGAAGTTTTCATGTGCTGACAGAAGGACAGCAAGTATGAAGGTATCTTAGCCTCTGTGTAGGGAGAGTTCCAAATCCTGGCACCGAGAAGGCTCTCCCCTGTGTTCATACCAAATATACCTGGAAAGGTGGTACGAAACAGAAAAAGGCCTCCTTTGAAGATCTTAGAACTCGTATTGGTAAATAACAGTCTATCAGATAGCCTGGATGTAAACCATATATGGCTTTATTGGTCATAGTGGCACTTTTGAGTTGTGTCGAAAAACAAATGGCAGCCAGTGGAATTTATGCAAAAGGGGAATGTTGTACATGCTACAAGTATTAATATACAGTCCTCCCTCCACATTTGCAGATTTCACCTTCACAAATTTGATTGTTTGTGAGGTGTGTGTATGCCTTCCCTTCCATTCTCCTCCTCCCATTCCCTTGTGTTCTGTTGGACATGGAGAAAGAAGCGAGCACGCCTGAACAAAAAGAAAAGGAATGGAGGAGGAAGCCATGAGTGCACCTTCGTTCTCTCCTCTGGAGTTCCCTCTCCCATCCATTGCCTTTTGCCCCAGTGCAGAGAACGTGGGCTGAGACAAAAGGCAAGGAGTGGGGTGAGGGCCTCTGCACAATTTCCTTCTCCCCTCCAGAGTTCCCATTTGCTTGCCTTTGGTCTCAGCATTGAGAATGTGCTCCAAGACAAAAGGCAAGGGAATGGGGGAAGGCATGCATGCAACTTCTTTCTCCCCTCCAGAGCTCTCCCTGCCATTCCCATATCTTTGGCTCCAGTATGTACAAGGAAGGCTCTCGTACCAGGGCAAAAGGCAAGAGAATGGCAGGGGGATCACAGAAGGGTTATTTGTGGTTTTTCCACTTTTGTGAGGGTTCTGTGCCCCAAGCCCTCATGAAAGTGGAGGGACCACCGTATGTTTTCTTTGAATAATTGTGAACTCAAAGGAGATAACATTTAATAAAATACTTAATTTGCTAGTGAATTTTAGAAAAGCACTTGTAGGGGAAAAAAGAGAGAAAGGAATGGGGGTTTAAAAAAAGTCAAGAAAAGGGGAGATTTGGATGTAGGAGAGCCCTCAATCATACATTTCTCAGTTAAACCAGGTAGGACAATGATTAAGCAAGATTTTTTTTTTAAATAAAGCTTTCCTCTTTTCCTAATGCATTCAGGAGGAACTGTTTTACACACACCTTTTAATTACCCAGAAAGACCCCAGCAACTTCCATACAAGTCTGGAAATGGTAGTGGCAGGAAGAATACTAGCCTTCAGCACTAAATTATCTTCTGCTTTGAAAGTGCAATGGTTGGATAAAGGCCTCTTTTTGAGCAATTGAATCAACCACCTGTTCCATTCCTCTATTCTAGGCAGGGACCAACTTTTGATCTTATTGCTTCCTCTTCTTCCTTTGCCAAGCCACAGGGCAGCAGGCAGATTAGCCCAAGTAGCAGAACAACAACGAAGCAGAGAGACATAAAGTGAATATTCTTCAGCCCTAATTCTCCTGGTCTTATTTTATCTGGAACCCAGGGGGGGGGGAAGAAAGCACCAGCCCACAAATCATGGGGATGTAACTGATTCATCAATTACACACATCTTTTTGACTAATATGTCTGTAATAATTTCTGGCTGACTGTTTTGAAATTGTAGGTTGGTTCACACACTCACGTCTTCCAAAATTTTCTAAGAATAATGGGAATTTGGGTGTCTATCCATGCTATGCATTCAGTTGTTCTTCTGTCTATTTTTCCCCAGAAACCCATTTGTCCTATGTTTAGATCAGTCTAATGCTGTCTGCCATGGGTTCTCTTCAAGCAAAGTAAAAATATTCTTCACTTGCTGTTCTCGATGGGAGGAAAAACCCTATGGTCATCTTTTTTTTCATTGCCAGGAATAACACTGGAGGCAGAAGGAAAAGCTTCTGATTTGGATTCTGGGCAAAGGCTTAAAGCTGCATAAATTCAGTTGCAACTTAAAAATAATGCTGATTGGTACCTGAACACTGTTACCAAATGATATTTCAGAGTCTTCTGTAGATGCCAAGAAAAATAAGTTGGAACTCTTCTGTTCCCTGACACATGCATGCCATAATGAATAATGTCATCTGGCTGAAGTCTCTTTTTCTGTCGTAGAAAAATAAATTCATACTATTTGTACTTAATGCTGATATACTCTGCTCTCTGAATACTAAGTTGCTATGTATTTACAAATGTGAAAGAACCTGTGGTCCTTTTATGCAGCAGGTCGTCATAGAAATTAATTAACTTTCATTTCTATGTCAGGGTAAAGTACTATAATACAGATGTAAATTGTAGTTCAGGAATTATTTGAATGAAACAGTGGAAGAAAGAACACATCAAAGTCTTCAAAAAATCGAATAGAAAGGAAAATGCACAATAACATATCATGGTGCACAATACATCACAATGTAATAAAATGCTAATACGTTGGTTTAAAAAAGAGGATGCTGTACATCAATCTGTTGCTTGTTCTACATATGAAGAAGTGTGCAGTTAATTTTGCGAACCACCTGTAGGCCCAATTTTGGGAACTGGAAAACAAAATACATCTTTTAGAGTTTGGATGATAAATCAGCTTAATTTCCCCAAATTCTAGTTTAGGTTCTGCTTAAATTAAGAAATAGATATGTAATAAGGCAACTGTGCATAATGGCTGATCCACAAAGAGAAAAAGTTTCTAGAATTAGTTTTTGTTTCTGTGTTGACCAGTTCTTCCTGGTTCGTCATAGACTGCTTTTGAAGTCTTTTGCAAGGCACAGTTCTGTAAAGAGGTTTGAGGGTTGAAGAACTCCAGATCAAGCTGGGACCAGAGTTTATGTTAAGGGAGTGGAGACAGGAGGGGCTATGTTTTTAGTGTGTTGTACATCAAGAGGCAATATTACTTATGGATAAACTGAACAGGGAGAGAAAAGAAGAATTAAAGATGGCAATGATACTGAAGGTGGAAATACCAGACAGCTGGAAATGTGAGATTGGACTGAAAGAAAAATTCCTTGGATACAATGGCAAATAAGCATACTTTGGTTAGGCTCTCAGAGACAATGTGGTTGAAAAGAGATCCCTATGGACCACCAAGAGAGAAAGAAAGGAAAGTGGTTGAAGAGATCTACCTTCAATGAAGTTAAATCAGGAGTGGGAATTGTGCTGCTCCCACAGATGTTATTGAACTGCAGTTTCTAGAATTATTCTGGATGTTCTGAGTAACGCTACTGCAAGTTCCAGTTCAGCAATACCAGAGGGTCAAACAATCTCTACTCCAAGTTAAATGAACTATGTTACCAAAGTTAGCAGTTCCTTGGCTCATAATATAAACCTCTGTAATGTGACTTGTAATGTTTGACAAGTCAAACATTGTCCAAGATTCTATTCATCAGTGATGGGTAAAGTTCCACTAATGTATTTGCTCTGGAGGTTTAGAGGGTGATAGCTGCTTCTTTTCTCCCAACTGCAAAGCGGCATTTGGAAAACAGTCATGTGAACCCCCACAATCAATCAGAGCTTGGAGAATGCAGGCATCATCTTTTTTTCTTTTGGCTACAGATTGTGTCTTTTTACATTCTTCCCTGACTATGTCCCTGGTTTCAGTTCAAAGTTCTTTTGATTCCCAGTCAATTAGGCAAATATATTTTTCACATCATCTTTAAATTCTATGGGGATGGTCTTGAGCTTGTATTTCAACATGATGGTTGGTTTAGTGTTCTTCTTTAGCTTCATTCTAATTTTTGCTATTAGTAATTCATGGTCTGTGCCACAATTTGCTCCTGGTCTTGTTTTTGCAGAGAGAATGGAACTTTTCTGTCTTCTGAGTATATAGTCTATTTGATTTCTATATATTGGCCATCAGGTGATGTCCATGGTATACAGATGGCTCTTGGGTTGCCTGAAGAATGTGTTTGTGATGAACTGACTGTTGGCCTCACAAAATTCATTCAGCCTTTTTTTTTCTGCTTCATTTCTTGATCTTAGGCCAAATTTTCCTATAATATATATATATTTTTTTGCATTATCAGTGTGAACCGTGGTCTTCGTGGCCAATATGGTGCCATCAACACCACAACTGCTCTCTTCTGAATTATTTTCAGAAGTACCCTTTGCATTATGGGAATTGGAGGAAAAGCATAATGAATTCCTGGAGGCCACGGAATTGATAATACATCCTGCGCCTCTGCATCTCTGCTTCCATCTATAGAAAAATACTGCCTTAACTTGACATTCCTTCCAGATGCAAATAAATCTACTTGTAGCAGGCCATAAAAGCTTTCTATCTGAGCAAAAATCTCTTTGTTCAGCGACCACTCCCCTGGATGAATCCAGTTTCCGCTCAGGTAATTGGCTTGAACATTCAGTACCCCCTTTACATACATCGCTTCAAAACAAACATTTCTCTCTGTTTCCTACTTTTGCATTCCAGTTGCCTATGAATAACAAGACGTCCTGTTTTGGTGTGTGATCAGTTTCTTCCTGGACTTCTGCATAGAATCTTTTAATTTCTCCTTCTTTTGTAATTGAAGCAAAAACTGGGTTTATGGTTATATCAGTGGGTTTCTCCTGATTTCTTTTTGACATGATTCAGTCAGACTTTGCATTGCTTCCTTTGACTGCTTTTGCTGTATCTTACCTCACTATAAATGCCACCTCATTTCTTCTTAAATTTTCATTTGCTGAGTAAAAGACTGTGACATTATCTGACTCAAAATGTCCTGTTCATGTCCACTTTAGTTCACTCTGCCCAAGTATAGCAACGTTTATATGCTCCGTTTCTTATTTTTCCATGTCTAGCTTGCCTTAATTTCATGCTTCTGACATCCCATGTTCCTATAATATGTGCTGCGCAGGTTCAGACTTTCCTTTTTCCTCTGAGCCCGTCAACAGCTGAACATCTTTTCATCTTGTGTCCAGTTGCACTACTCATAATTGACCTCTGCTCTTTTCCTGTAGCGTGCTGAACACCATCCGACCAGGAAGTCTCATCTTTTGGCACTGTCTCTTGTTTGAGTTTGGATTATTTCACCATAGGGTTATCAAGTTAAAAGTAATAAAAAATGTTAGCTGTGGTGCCACTACCATGTCTTTGGAAGATCTGCCACCAGTTTCTCTCCCACTACTGCTGCTGTCCAGTAGCTGTTTGGCACATTGAGTCTGGCTCCTCATCAAAAATGTGTCTGACATAGGAGAGCCTTCCAGCAGCATTGTTGTTGTCAGCATAGCCTCTTGCCTCACAGGACCATGCAAATTCCACCATCATGGAAAGCTAGTGTCTTTGGTGGGATAATCAACACATAATCAACACAAAATCTGTAAGTAGTAATCTTAGGGCATTGTGAGAAGAAGAAGGTAAACTATATTTCATGTGTGAAACAAAGGTTGAGAAGAATGCAGAAGAAATTAGGCGTGTTAAAGAATTTGAGAGTTAGATGACAGGTGGACTTGACAAGGCCTAGAACTAACAGTGTTTGGGAAGATCAGTGTCTGAAGTTTGACCTTTACAATGATAATGTAGGAGAAGAGATGCCCCCAAAACAGGTGACTTTGTTGGAAAGAAATAATCTGATGCCAACAAGTTGAAGAAAAGTAAAAATAGTGGAAGTTTTTCTTTTCTGAATGAAGGAGTAAGCAGTTTCTTAGGGAGCAAGGGAAAGGTAAAATGATGCATTTAATAAAGCTGAGAGTGAACCAGGAACAAGTGAATGGTATGATACAATTACCGGACTGGTGAGGGCAATGCAGGAGTGGATAGAATACTACTTCATTGAATAATAAAGGGCCCTGGAAAGGAGATGGAAGCTGGCCTTATCAAACTGCAGAGAATTATAAGTTGTGTTATAGTGAATATTCTGGAGAATGGGGGCTGCTTAAAATAATAATCAATTCAGAGAGTTGGGAGAACTGTTGGAGATTCTGTAATCCGACCCCTATTCAGTGAAGGCTATATCTATAGTATTCCTGACACATTGCCATCTCCTTTTTCTTAAATAGGTCCAGTGATGGAGAGACTACCACTTCTCCATTTAGGCTGGTCTACTGCTGAACAATTTTTTTTAATAATTCAATTTTCATTAAACAAAGACATAAAAAGAAACAAATAACATCACTACATATCAATATATATGACTAAAAATACGTAACAACACAATTCAAATTTAAAGAACTACAAAACTACAACTAACAAAAAGAACTACAGATAATTAAAAATGGGTTCCCATCCTTGTTGCAAACAGCCCATATTAAGTAGTGGAACATAACTATTAATCCTTAAATTTAAACTAGAAATTAATACTTGCTGCTACTAGCCATCCTAAATATATGCCTGCAAAGTTTCATACATCACTTATAAGCAATTGGAATGACTCATTAAATCATTACATTCTATGTTAGTTTAAACTAACTATCAGTAATTAGCCATCAAAGTATAATGATACTAATAACTCTAAAAAGTTAGTAAGCCTAGAATTCTTTACCTAGTAGCTTAAAACACATATATACAGGTCAGTCCTAACTTATTCTATGTTCTATATAGATTATTTCTAGCTTACTACTGTACTGTATGCTATATTAAACTCATAATGATTGTTTAAAAAACCCCCAATAGTACCACTCAAAGTAGTAATAAGCCTCCATGTAGGAAAACATCTAAAAGCAATAAATAAAATAATTAATTCCAATTACATTTTTCATATAATACTAAGAAAGGTAAGATCAGAGTATAAAAGGCTTATCAATAAGATCGTCAGATCACCCTCATTTCCTTCACACTAATCGATGTTAATTGATCCATTTAATCCTTAAGCTCTTGTCCTCAATCTTAGAGACATTTTTCTTCATCAAAATCACTTTCATTCATTCATTCATTCATTCATTCCAAGGCTCAGTTCTGTTTTTAAATAGTCCTAAAAAAGCCATTTATGAGATCAGTCATGCTCAGCTTGTGTCTTTCATTTTTATAAGTAAAAATCAGCTCTTCGAGTCAGTCCCAGCTGGAGGATATAATCTTTCCAAGAAGTTTAAGCATGACAAATGTATAATTTCCCCTTTTCCTGAGATCTCTTAGAAATACAAGCAAGTTGTCATAAAATTTCCATAATGTATTATGACCAAGCTTTAAGATTTGATCGTTCCTCCTCTTAGCTGAAAACAGGGTCAAGGTAACATTTGGAACCTTCATCCTTCCCACATCAGCTACATTGACTGTTTCCAATTCATACTGTGTAGTTATCTCAGTTTGGACATTCATGGCTTCCAAGTCTTGAATCACCTCTGATAGGTTTCTTGTTATTTCCTCCTTCAGTTGATCCTGGACAGATATTTTTTCAGGCATCTGTTGAATTCTTACAGCTTCAAATGCCCTGTGCTGAGGGAACTGTCCCATTTAGCCAGGAATGTCACAAAATAGTCAGATACATCATCCTCTTCAGATAAACTTCTTCTGCTTTGATTGACATTTTCCAAAATTGGAGCCATCATTATCTATCTGTCTCTCTGTCTGCCTGCCTATCTATCTGTCTGTCTGTCTATCGGAAACAGCACAGAACTTCCCTTTTCTCCAACGTTATTATTTTATGGTCGTTTAGTGTTCAATATGTTCTCACAAAAACAGCTTGTATTCCCAAACATTAGATAAAGACTGTTCTCACATAAACTTTTTCAGAACAGTGAAAACTGGCACAATACCAACCAGAAAGCAGACCAAAAAGAGTGACTTAAAAACCAGTTTTCATAATTCCAAGTATGATGATTTTACAAATATCATTAAAATCCTTTTCAGTTGAATAAATTAGGCATTTTCCACTCCAATTAACAAAGGCAAAAGTAACAGTTGCTTTAGAAAGAAAAAAGAGATTCTGTATTCCAAAAATCCAAAACCAAAGTCCATAGGTAAAAAAAATCAGCTAACAAAAAGTAATAGTCGTATCCCTTAAGAATCCAAAAGTAAGTCTCAGAGTGAAAGAGTAAGATAAAACAAGGGTTGAGTTATTTAGCACATGCAGCTTGTCATTCCCATGGCAGTCAAAAGGAGACTCTGTCTCTTTAAATTGTCTGTTCCATTAGAAGACTCATTAGTGATACAGTTTCAGCCAAACAATCAAGGGGTTCTTGTTTTCCTTCAGCAACAATGATAATAGAATAAAAATTTAAACATAGAAGAGGTCCAGACACAATTAGTGTAATGTCCTTATGGGAGATGGAAAACCCTCATTCCCCCAGCTCCACTGAAGCACGTGATTCTCCTCACTCTCAGGACTGCTGTGACCAGTCTGTTCCTGAGTGGATGTATAGCTGGTCCCAATCTCAGCTGTATTGGAGTCTTTGGACTTTCCATATATCGGAGAGTCCACTAGCTTGACAGGAGATCCCCCATCAGGCACGACACTTTGGGGTTCTCAATCTAGCAGATATCTCTAGATCACATTGTTCATTAAAGCAACCAGAAGCTGGACCCCCCCCCTGAATAGTTCTTAGCTATGCAAAAATTTCTATTTACCTTTAACTGAATTTGCTTTTCCTCAATTTCTGCTTATTGGTTCTCTTCTGACCCTATGGAGCAACAGAGGGCAAATCTCCATCTTCTGCATGCCATTGTTTAGATGTTTGAAGGTGGCTATTGGGTCGTTTCTTAATCTCGTCTTCTCAGTAAAAACACACCCACTCTTTCAACTCTTTTATCAGATGGGTTAGTTTCCTATATGTGGGAGGAATAATGCAGCAGACAAGAACAGAGCAAAATTGTTGCTTCCCATGACCTGGACACTATGCTTCTGTCAATACAGCACAAGATTGCCCTTACGTCTGAAGCACCTGAGTCAAATGCTGTTTCATATTTAACTTTTGATCCACTAAGGCAACTAGGTTCTTTTCATATGAACTGCAGCTAAGACAGGTCTCCTACATCCTATATTTGTGTTTGGATTTTTTTTTGTGCCTATATATAAGACTTCATATTTTATGCCTTTCATTTTTAGAAACTTTTTGCCCACAGTTTGAACTCTCCAGAGCTTTTTTTAATCTTCATCTTGTCATCTATGGTGTTGGCAGCGTGTTGCACGCTATAGACAATTTGTCCAGTCTCACCTCCAGGAGGCATTCAGACAATAGCTAGGCTCATCCCACCTCCTCCTCTCTCAGCAGCATGTGGACACCATTATGTCCATGTCGTTCGCTCTTCTTGCTTTCTTCTTCTATAGCAGGACTGGGGGTGCAAGTGATCTGTGGCAGTCTTTATTGTCTTGTGGTCCAGAGATCTTGCTCTCTTCAGATTGTCCTAGTTTCACTCCTACGTTCTGTTACTCTAGGAATGTTTTTGTCATCTGCAAATTTTATCCAGCCTCTCTATGTTGAATATCACAGGGCCAAGGATAGAGCCCTGTGGCACTCTACTTGAGACTTCATTCTAGTAGGATCGTAAATAATCAATAAGTACTTGTTAAATGTTGCTCCTCAACTGCATGTGGATCTATCTAATAACAGTTTCTTTCAGCTCACATTTTACCTTCTTGTCAACAAGGATATCATAGGATACCTTATCAAGTGGTTTGTTGAAATACAGATATATTGTGTCCACAATACTCCCAGCATCTGGCAAACTGATAACTCTAATTTTATAAAAATAGTAATGTAGATATGGCATCACCTCTTCCTAATACAACAAATAAAAATAATAGGGTAGAAAAATGTTTATTATCCAAAGGAGATTTACATTTTTTTTTAAAAAAGCTAGAATGGTCCCTTATTGGGAAATTCTGAATAAAAGAGTTATCTGACTGAACTGCCCCTTACTCTTAGTCTCATGTGCTGAAGAGTGAGAATAATCAAATCAGATAACTTCATTATTCAGAATTTACTTGATGGTATATCATTATAGTATGAAACACATTGGATTTTTTTTGCCTTTCTCATAGTTTTTTTTTTAATTTCTGGTGGCATATTTCGTGCTACCATTATGTTCTGTTTTAGTCCAGAGAGATAAGTAATCAATGCATTATATTCCAGAAGGTCTTACATGTGCTATTGGTATTAGCTACCATTTTATGTGGTGCTAATATGATGTTAACTGGTCTTTTTCCACTTCTAGAAGATGGAAACAACATTTCTCATCTCCAGTCTTCTGTCACCTCACCTGTTCTCAAGAATATTTCAAAGATTACAGACAGTGGGTCCAAAATTTATCTTCATAAACTCCTTCATCCCTTGGGGATCTAGTTCATCTGGTCCTGGGGAACTGAATTCATTTAAAATAGCAGTTAATTTTGTTCTCCTTGCCTACTCTGGGTTGCAAGTTCCTCCTTACGTTTGTCTGCTTTTCCAAGTTGAACATAACTTTCCTTGTAGAGAAAGACATAGGCAAAGTAGGAATTGAATAGTTCCATCTCTTCCATTTAACCTATTTATAGTTCTTCATCTCCTACATGCGGGAATCCTACCCGACTCCCTTTTTGTGCTCCTAACACAATGCAGCATCTGTTGCTTTGCTTCCTAGCTCAGCTTGTTATGAATGTTCACTGTCTTGACATCATCTTTATAGGTCCTTTTATATTGAAGGATAGCTCAAGACAGTAAGGACAGTTACTTATCAGAATGGAATGAATGTTGTCTTCTCTCCTGGCCTCCTCTCGATGTTTTCTCTGTGGAAAATGATCAGAAATCATTACAAAAATACATTCTTCAGCATGCTTCTGCACAGATTGTGAGATAGACTGGCAGTTCCCCTCCAAATACACTCAGGACTGATATTTTGTTTTTACTATATTTTTGCATTCACTTAGTTTCATGGAAACTCAACTGGGATCCAGTGGCTTGTGGACCAGTACTGGTGCTTGGATCACTACTTTGAGTAGCATTGCTTCATCACTATTGTTTAACAGCTGAACAAAGTTGGCTAGTCTTGAGGTAATTAAGATGAATTGGTCTATCTCTTAGATTTTTGTTTTGATTCGTACATCTCTTAGTATTTTGTTTTATTTTCTGTTTTATTTATTTAAATAAAATAACTGAATTCTGTATACAGTATTACATAACAGAAATAAACAAGACCCTTGTCACCATTGTGGTTTTTCATGGGAGAGATGGACTTCTATTATAAAGATATAACTTGGGGATGTCAAGGTTTTTGTTCAAGTGTCATTAAGAGGTTGTTGCTGTTTGAGCACATCCTTCTATACTCCTGTGTGCATCATGGGCACTGCATTCAGTCCCTCACCTTCTCTGGGTACATCTCTTAAGACATGTGGGTGATGGTTAGTGCATTATGAACTGTAGGATTAAGAATTTCCTTCAGACTCTTTCCTCTGAACATATACTCCCCAATTTTTAATTTCTGTAAGACACAGATATTGCTCAAAAATTAGCAGTTGCCATAGAAAGCAAATTAAATTCTAGTGTAGAAAGGTATCTCATATTAAACTGTTCAGTGAAATCAGCATGCTGTGGTCTCCTGCTAGGATCAGTTTCTAATGCATATATCATGGTTGCACTGGTGCTGACAACTATCTTGGACATTTCTTATATACCTAATTTCTGCTAAGGGTATTGGTGTCTGATGCTGGATAGAAAAATTTTATGCTTGCTCCCTAGAGTGAATAAATTAGATGTAGTTCTATGTAATATTTTGAACAAGTTCAAAGACCTGCGTAGAAGGACTTGAGATATTAACAGTGAAATCAACCAGAGGTTTCTCTTCCATGCCTCCTCCCCTTCAAACACTTTTGCAGGAAGTTGGGACAAATTGCTTCAGTGTAGAAATGAAATTGAAGATTTGTTTTGAAACAGATTTTTCAGGATTTGGACTTGGAGAGTAGGTGTCAGTTTCAGTGTTTCCTTTTCCACCTTTGCAAAGGGACTTAATTAAAAGTAATTGGTGTCAAATGTTCAAAGAGCCATAGGTAGATGTGAAAACCATTGAGCAAGTGAAATGGAGAAAACAGCTTTATGGGGTAGGTAGTGATGGGGATAAGTTGCATGAATGGGCAAAAGTTGTTATCTGAAATATTATGTGGAGCTCTCATGGCTATCTGACAGTATAGGTTAGAACTCTTCAAAATTTGACAGAAATTGAGATAAAGTTCCATACGCCGTGTTGTAATGTAAAGAACATATATTTATCATTGCAGTCATGTATTTATGCCTTCTTTTAAATGAAACACAAAGTGATTTATTTAAGTAGATGCCTACTGAAAGTTTTAAATCCCAATTCTATTAGCAAAAGCACACTAAGAATGATTGTAGACAGGCTTTGTCTGGCAATATGGAATGGCCAGAAAAATCAGTCCTCTGCAAAGCTACCAGAGACTGGGTCGAAAGCATATGGCTGTCAAAATTGACCAGTTTTTCTATCAGGAATTCAGGTCCAGTTTTATTGGTACTTGTGTGAAAACCAGTGTTTTTTTTTTTTTTTTAAAAAGGCAGAAGAAATAATTTCATCTATTTGTGCTAGTCAGGAAGTTAGTGCTAGTAATTTAGTTTTTATTTGTGTGTGCTGATGGATGTTGGCTACTTATATATGACACTTTCTACTTAAGATGGCAAGTCAGAACTTCGTTGTATGTTTGCATGTGGAAACGACAGCTAAGGACAGCAATAGTGATGTCGGGTGCTAGTGAATGAGTATGATGCCAGTCCATGTTGTATGACTGGGACATGTTCCATACCCCAGTAACATATGCAGATAACAGATAAACCATGTTGACAAAGCAGTGTGTGTGTGTGTGTGTGTGTGTGTGTAGGAGAGAGGGAGGGAGGGAGGGAGGGAGAAGAATACAACACTAAAATAAGAGTTTAGTTATCTGACCATAAGGAGCAAAATGAATAAATAAATCAAGAACATAAATAAAAATTAGCACATTTGTATAATAATAGCTTTTAAAATTATTATTATATATCATAACTTGCCTTAACTATAGTCCTGTTCATGAGGCTATAAACAGAAACATCAGTGTTGATGATGCTGAAGATGATGATGTTGGCCATCATCTCTGATTTTAGAGAGAAATATTTTAATGGCAAAAGGGACTGTTTTGGTTTTTGCTCACAGTTTGTGGCATAAGCTTTCATGATCTTCAAACCATTTCAACAGATAGAAGTGACATGGCAGGAGCAGATGCTCTGCTGCTCTGTAGAAGAAAGAAAGAAAGAAAGTTAAGACTGCCATTCTATGCATGTGCGTATTCCTGGGAGGCACAGTGCAATCTTAACTCAAAGATGCACTGACTATGAAGGGTTAGCTTAAGCCTGATATAATGCCAGAAATGCTTTCTACCAGCAGACCTGTTTTGCTACTGGGAGAACTCTCTTTCATTAGACTATCTGAGAGATCTGCTGACAGAACAATCTGCCAGTAAAACTGCACTGCTGGCCAAGATCTGCCAGGAGAACAACCAAAAAAAAGAGGGGGATAAGATAGGAGCCTAGTTGTGTCATATTTAGCCTTCTACAGGGACCTAGGGGACTCAGCCGTAATGGGAGCACAAAACTGGAAGAGGATGAGAGTAGTCCTGATTAATTCACAGCATCTTTATGCTTGGATTCCACACAGCTGTAGTTGGGCTGGTGTTAATTTAGATGGTTCTTTACCATCTTGGCCAATTAGGATTGCTCTCTAAATTACACTGAACTCAGTGGTGTTGTATAGGTTTGAACTGGGAGACAGGAATCATCAGACAGCATATTTCTAGTTTACTGGGATAAAGGAAATGAGGGCATAAGTAGCAAAATGGAAGGTGATTGGGAAATTAGAAACAGAAAAAAAGTCCTTGCTGGGTTGGATCAAACATCCATCTTATACAACATTCTGTTTTCAACAGCAATTAGTCAGTTGGCTTTCAAAGTTTACTAGTTGGGCATGAAAGCAATGGCTGTCTTTCCTGTCTTCCCCAAATTTTTAGAAAGATGCCATCCCTGACTGAGTAGATTTTGTTTCATCATTATATTTAATAGTTGTCCACCAACCTCTCATCCATTAATTTGCTTAAACTTTTGTTAACACTAAGAGCCAATCCATGTAACCCCATCCATGCAGAACAGTCATTGAGTAATCTATGTGCCTTTGCTTATGTATTTTCACTCTAGAAGCTGGTTAAAATGGTGTGCTAACCACTGCTGGGACCACTATTTTTCCTTTCTGTTGGCCATAAAACAGAAACAGAAAATGAAGCTTTTCCTGTCCTGTATTTTTATCCAAGCTGTATATGAGAGGTGTATATTTCTGAAACATGTGATTCTGATATGAGCTGTGCCTCATCGTGAATTGCTTTATTTTGAAATTAGCATTGCTATTAAATGACAATCCTAAAAAGGTTTTTTTTTCCTTTTAGAAATACAAATGCTTGAAGTCTGCATTGTGGTCCGTAAAGCACAACAGTTTTGAAACTTCCCATAAGACCATTTAACAGATTTTTTTTTTCCAGCAGAGTCATTTTCGCTGATTTACAGTACCTGTGACTTTCAGTCTCTGCATTTTCTCTGAACAAGTCGCAGGGTACACATAGTAGACAAAGTGTTAAAGAGCTAGGAAAATATTATTTCATCACTCCTGTTCCATTAGAATTCACTTGGGTGGCTGAGAAAATGGTTTATGGATTAGAGAAAGAAGAACAAGCTAAAACATTTCATACCTTCATCTCTGATAAATTCCCCAAACTCATTCTTCACATCTGAGCCATAAATAACAACCATGCTTTTTGCTAAAAAGAGCTTTTTTTCTATACTAGGTCTTTTGTCTTGGAGATGAATGCTATAATAAATTTGTAGTCTTGGAGGGGAGCCTGTTTGAACTATAACATCATGGTTTACAACTGTTGCTTCTATTATGAGAAGGATAAAAAGCAATGTGGAGCTTGATCTCTGTCATACAAATGGATTAACATTTCAACCTTCAGCTTGTGTCAAGTGTATGATCTTGCCCAAAATCATGCTGACATTTAATTGCTCTATGTGTAATTTCATTCCTACCCCAATTCATCCCTCTTTAAAAATTTCTCCCAGGATGCAGAAGGTTTAAAGTGTTAAGTGCAGGCACAAAGATAGACATTTCATGTAAAATCAAGATATCTGCTTTTTAGTATCGCTACCAAATAGCTCTAGATAAGCTGCATTAACAATGGCTGCTGATACTGCTTTTTTGGGTCAAGGCATGGGAAATGGTGGGAATGAATTCTAGATTTTTTTGGTAGATTGAATTTAATAAATTGGTCACTGTATTCTGTCATGTCTGGTGCTTCCACATGTCATAAAACAAACTTTGGTGAGCCCTTTGTTGGGCAAAACAAAACCTAGTTTTATAATCCACAAGCACACTTCATTAAATGAGATTAAATTTCCTTAGCAGGAGTAAGTTCATCATACCACTCTTTTGCTGTAAAGACAAAATATTTATTTTAAGGATTAGGCATAGTAATTTTGGTACAACACATACAAGCAGGCATCTTCATTGCTTTTATAAACAAATTAGCTTTCCCATCATCACAATTAAGTGTATTTTTTTTCTTTTTTTGAGGTCAGGATATGATTTAATTTGCATGGTGAAGAAAATAATTTTAAAGACTGGATAGAAAAATGTACACCCCACTGATAATTGCCCTACATAGCAAGAATACATTCTCCTTTTAGCATCAGAGATCCAATGGGAAATGAAGATGCCTCAGTTTTACCCAAACATAGGAAGATATGGTTGTATGTATTTCTTACTATAGGGTAATGTTCTGGAAATTTTCTGCTTTTAGTGAACCTTTCCATATTCACTTCACTACTGAAGAACCTGTGTTTGTGATGGAACACAATGAGCAGACATATAGAATGCACTTTTTATGAAGTACTAGCCAGTCCTGTTGAGCATTTTTGTTCCTTTGCATGAACTGAGAGGGTGCTCCAAACATCCAATTTCCCTTATTGCAAACATCCATGTTCCTCCACTATTACATTTTTGATGTGTTTTGGGACTGGCCATGTAGCTCTAACAAATTGTTTTATAAGTTCTAAGACTTTTGTAAGCTCTTGTCTTAGAAGCAGGGGATAAATATTAATGAATGGTCTGCATTTGCACCTGTACCTTACAAAGCTAATATAGGAAATGGCCATCTCAAAGTTACTCTTGCATTAAGATCAGCTACTGGTTACAGATGTCAATTTGGAGATCAGAACAAGCATAGCTGATATGTGTGTGTGTATGTATATACACACACACACATACACACACATACATACATATACACACACACACACACACATATATATATACATACGTACATATACACGCTTAATTTAAGACCTCATGCCCTTCAACTTACATCACCCCTTGAATATTTTGTTGACCTTTGATGCTACAGATTTTTCGAATTACTGACTATATAGATAATCTTTCACATTTAAAATATAAAATTAATTAAAATGTATTTGGATTTGGTCCCTCCACTAGCTCAATTAATGATATCTTATGTCACAGAGCAGGAGTGGGATTTCTGTTTTGTTGGACTTATTTTGTTATAAGCCTCTACCTCAGTTCCTGATGGACTGTCACCACAGGTTAATCACTTGAAATTACAAGAATTTTCTGTATAGGAACAGACATGTTCTGCACAGAAAACAGTATTTCTGTGGAAGCAACCCCACATTAATTTTTCACGGCATAAATCTTGAATTGTGAATAATCTTCAAAAAAAAAAAAAGCTAAAATTATTTGCTTCCTTTGAGAACTAATGTAGTGAAAAATTGCATCCCTTTTGTCCAGTGTTCCTAAAATTGTGCAACTTAACAAAATGTTATGAGAACCCCAAGAATACAAGTGTAGCTTTCCAAGTGTGCCATCCTACCCATGTGGATGATTTTTGTGAGAAATTCCTTTTTAAAGAAATGAATATTGATGAGCAAAATGTAAAAAAAAAGAAGGTTTTTTTGAGTGAAAGGAGAGAATACAGGAAGGCACCAATCACACATGTAGACTCCCAAATAAAATCAATAACTCTAACATATTGGGTTCCACAGAGAAAAGGGGCTGAGAGTGTATCTTGGTCTCTTGATTCAGTGTTTCAGGGAAGATGCAGTAATATCTGTGAGAATTGAAAAGCTAGCCCCTTGACTAGACTCCTTTTCTGATGTCTTGGTTGACATGAGAAATAACTTGGTTGACATCAGAACTTGGTTGACATCAGAACTTGGCTAACAAATCTAATGTTACTTAGGTACTTGTGTACATGTATATGTACCTTCAGGTCACCTGCTGACTTGTGATGACCCCATGAATTCTATAGGGTTTTGATTCTTATTTGAGTGATACAGGATCTAGCCAGTTCCAACTGGCTGGGTATTATTGGAAAAAAAGAAGGAGGAGGAGGAGATCTCAGTGTGCAAATATTTGTTGAGAAGCAAAATATAAGAGCTGGCTTTTCCTGACATGCTGCCAACTTGCTAGACTCTGTAGCAGACACTCTTCAGCTACATCAGGATAGAGAAGTTTTTCATACGCTGGGTGTCTTTTTCATTTTTCTGATTTTTTCAACAGCTAACTCTAGCAGAGTTTCCCATGTAGGAAGTTCATACCTGGTCTTTGAAAGGGACCAATAACTCCCACTTGTTCTTGGGATCCATCCATCCTTCTTTCACCAGGAAGTAGAATGGTCAAAGATATGGTGATTAGAGAAAGGAGGCTTCTACCCCAGGCCTCCTTTAGTGGGTGATTGTGTATTATTCATAGTATAATGACTAGCCATGATGCCAGAGGACCCCCCCCCCCCAAGTTGGCAGATATGACTCCTGGCAGCATGAGTGACATGAACACTCACAGAGAAGTCAGAAATCTTGCAAATATAAAGGCCCTTTGGGAGGGGGGGCTGGGTTGGAGTGGCTTTATCAAACAGCTCATTTGTTGCTTTTTTACTGACTGCTGAGTGTCCTCAGCTCAGGTTGTGCTTGGGGCATTCACCACCTCAAATTGTCAGTTAGGCCAGTCTAAAGTGTCAATTAATCAATTAGTTATGAAATTCCTTTTTATGCTTTGAGACAGTTAATATATCAGCTCTTGTGTATTGTCTATGAAGCTGCACATTCCTCTTGAGATTCTAATGGAACCTGGCTATTTGGAAGAGTATGAAGCAAAAAATGATCTTCTTATGAAAACTAAAGATACAAAGATTGGTAGGCAAGTGACAGGGAACTGTCATGATACCATTTATATTATGCCTTTTGAAGTGTTCTGTCATTTTATATATGTACGGTAATGATATTTGGAAAGAATGTTAAGTCCTATATATACTGAATATTTTTCATGAACAGAACATAATGTAGCATTTGTGAAACTCAGTGTGGCCTTGTCTTTACAAGTGAATTTCTGAACAGAAATCAAAATAGTGTCGTACTCTGTAATGCCAGTTTCTAGTGTCCAGTCACAGTGATCCATCTGAATATGTTTACCTGGATTGCCAAATGAAGATGGCCAGGAGTAAGGCACTGTGTGTAAATGTCTGGGAATATCTGGATGTCTGCTGTTGACAACAGTATGATTCTCAAGAAGGCCTACTGAAATGAGTAAAGGCAGATACCTTAGCACACAAAACAATACAGTTCTCCCCCCACATTCGCAGGTTTGATGTTTGCAAATTTGATTATTCATGAGTGCATGTACCTCTCCCCAATTCTCCTCCTCCCATTCCCATGCATTTTGTCCCAGTGCAAAGAACTTGCACCAAGGCAAAATGGGAGGGAATGGGGAAGTGGGGAGAAGCTTGTGACCTTTCTTTTCCTCTCTCCAGAGCTCCCTCCTTTTCCTTCTCATGCAAAACGGAAGGGAAAGAAGGGTGAGGAAAACCTCACACGGGCCTTCGTTTTCCCCCTCTGGAGCTCCCTCCTTTTCCTTCCCATGCAAAACAGAAGAGAAAGTGGGGTAGTGGAAAGCTCACGTGAGCCTTCCTTTCCCCACTCTGGAGCTCTCCTGCCATTCTTATGCATTTTGCCCTGGCATGGAGAACTCATGCCAAGGCAAAGTGTAAAAGAATCGGGGGGGGGGGGGTTCACATGAGTTCTCAGTGAATAGGGCAAAGGAATGACAGGGGGAAAGGAAGGCTGGTGTGAGCTTTCCCCCACCCCCCCATTCCCTTACCTTTTACATGGGAATGGGAAGGGAGGAGCCCTGGAAGGGAATGGGAGGGGGAAACGGGGGGAGTTATTTACAATTTCCACTTTTGTGAGGGTTCTGCACCCCAAAGCCGAGGGCCAGCTGTATTTATATATTCAACCCTATATGGGGCAGTTAAGGTTTCCTCAGAGCAGTATGGGATGTGTGAGGTAGGCTTATATTAGGCTGCCATAAGTCTTGTAAGAGGAAGACCTCTCATAAGATCCCAGAGTTTCCATGAAATTTAGATCCCATGGGAACAGAAAATACATACAGATCTTGTAATGGCAGATGAAATATCATGAGAACTTTCCTCTGATATAATCACAGCTGGACAGAGAGGGAGAAGAACCCGTTAGAGCTCTGTGTTCTTCAGGAGATGCCATTCTCTCTGGCCCAGCACATTCTTAGGCACATTTTGTGGTAACAGGGGAGAGAGTTTCAGTGGTTGCTGCTCCCAGACTTTAAAACTTTTTCCCAGGAGAGATTGAAATGGCTTCCTCAGTGCTCAGGTTCTGCCATCAAGTCAAAACATACTTAGGCCATCAGGCTTTTAGAAACTGACTGAGTTTCTAAAACTTTTAGAAACTGACTAGTGTGCTGTGCTGTTTTGTGGTTTACATATAGTCTTGTAATTCATTTTAATGATTTTAACTTTATAGATAGTTTAACTGTCCTTTAAGTAAACTTATAAATATGTTTCTTTTATATTTATGGCATGGCATTGCTATTATATTATTATTGTATAATATATAATATATAATATGAATATACACATTTTTACTTTTTATTTATGTTTTTGTGTAGTTTTTAAGCTGTATTATTTTTAATATGTTGTAAGCTTCCTTGGTATAGTGGTTTGAGCGTTGAAGTGAGACCCTAAAGACAAAGGTTTGATTCAAGCTCAGCCATGGAAACCCACTGAGTGACCTTTGGTGCATCACACACACTCAGCCCCAGAAGGGTTCGCCTTAGGGCACCACAAATCGAAAATGACTTGAAGGCACCCAACAACGAACCTCCTTGAGTTGTATTATTGGGATAAAAGATGAGAAATAATAATTATTATTGTATTTTATATTTATACACTGTAATAATAAAAAACAACAACGGTAATAACAGTAATAATAATAATCCCCAGCATTTTGATATGCATGACCTAGTTGCTGGACACATACCACATGCTTAGGGGGGCAGACTAATGGGAGCACAGCTGGTGTGTGTGTGTGTGTGTGTGTGTGTGTGTGCGCGCGCGCCTTCAAGTCTCTTGTTGACTTATGGTGACACTATGAATTTTACAGGCTTTTCTTAGGCAAGGAATATTCAGAGGTGGTTTTGCCAGTTCCTCCTCTGAAAGCCTACAGCGCCTAGTGTTTGTTAGTGGTCTTCTGTTCAAGTGCTAACCAGGGTTATCCCTGGTTAGTTTCCAAGATCAGACAGGATCAGGTGCCCTTGGGGTATTTAAACCCTAATATTTCACTTCTAAAAACATCACACTGTGGTTAGGATGGCAGAAGTTATTCATAAGGAACAACACACAAGCAATTTCCTTTTGCTTGAGCCTAATGAGAAGGGTAATTAGGATATTTAGGCTGTGCTTGCTCTCACATTTGGGATTTGGGGTTTCCCATATCACCTCAACATCGGGTCTGACTTTTGGACACCAAATATGGGATAAAATAAAATACGACTCCTGAAAACTCTAACCATATATGAATCTTATGATATTTTTACTATGAATGTCCACATCAGCAGGAACCAAGGCATTTATCAGCAGTGGTAAATGCTTTCTTGCATGTGAAATCTATGGCATTAAGTGTACAAGAAATAGAACATGTAGAAAGCATCTAGGTCAGGAGTGGTGCATCTGTGGCTCTTGAGATACTGTTCTACAAGTCTCATCAACCAAGCAGGCGTATCCAATGGTGGGAACTGGAGTGTGCCAGCATCTAGAAGTTGCATCTTCTTCATCTTGATCCATGTAAAGCATTTAGTACATTGATGGGGGAACCGGTGGCCTTCTATCATGGCTGGACACTGGCTGTGCTAGTTAGGACTGATGGAAACTAAAGTCTCCTCATCACCCCTGATCTAGGTTGACATTGACTAAAGTAGTAAAAACATAGAGGTTAAAGTGTGGCAATGCCACATTTTACTTTGTGATATACTTTGAGCTGCTGCTGCCCCATCTGTTGTACTGACTTTTGGTGAGTTGTACTTAAATGGAAAGAAATTTTATGGTTCTTCATTTAGGAGATAAAACCTTCTCACAATCTTAAAAAAAAGTTTCTTCATACTAACAATTATTATCTTCCTTTCTCTTGTTTCCTCCTCTTAGGAAAAATGCCTAACTCTTTAAAAGGTTGTGTTGCTTTTAAGACAGTGAATTTCTGTATTACACTGTTTTTAAGTCTGCAAAGTAATCTATTGTGTGTAATGTCACATTTTAAAATCAAAATTAATTATATATAAAATAATTCCAGCAAGCCCCTTCGTCATGTGGAACCAACTCTAACTACATTTGCTCACTTTGCTGCCTCCTTCCACTTTTTAAAAGTGCATTGTAATCATCTGACCATTTTTTGAGCTTACTGTTATTACTGTGGATTAGAGTAACATCCCATCTTTATGTTTCCCTTACTGACTATGTTTCCTCCATGTCAGTTATAGCAACAAACAGCCTACAAATAAACAGTTTTTTGTTACACCTGTCCCTATACAAAACACAATATAGGCCAATATTTTTTTTTAAATCACACTAACTAAATCTGTTATATTTATGGACAGTACTTGGGGGAAAAGTCTGAAGGCTTAAAAACTGAAAATCATTTGGAAAAAGTGGGAGTGATGAACAGTTCTTTAAAGACAACTCAAAACATAAGAGTGAGGGAATAGCTACTCTTCTTAGTTTTAGGTCCCACTAGTTATTAACATTGACAGTTCACAGAGTTAGGTGTAAATTTTGTGGTGAAGGTGGACAAACCTTGCAACTCAATAAAGATCCAGAGCATTACCACATGATAGAAAGGGTGAAAGCCCACATACCATGTTTTCATTAATACAGATCCCCAACCCCCTACCTCCCCCCCAAAAACCTGTGGTAAATCAACAAAATTTTGTCGCTTGTTAAGTTGGATTGTACCCTTCCTTTGCCCCATTTCTCTTGAATCAGGACAAGCCATTTTTCAAGGCACACTACTTTTCAAAAGGAAAGAGTACAAAAAGCTCCTGCTCGCACCTACTTTCTTTCTCTCCCTCTCTCATTTCCCCCCTCCCCTCCATTGTCGCATGGATTTAGGAGAGGAGGAAGGCAAAGGCTAATGTGAGCATCACCTTCAACATCTGCTGGGAGCCATTTTTATATTACTATAGCAGATAGTCCTGTGTCCTTTTCTTTGGATGATGGCAACATGTTCTATGACATTGCCACTTTTCAGATCTTGCTTCATTAGATTGGGTGACTGTTTATTTGAAATTGTAATGAAATATTTACTTTATAGAGCTATAAGGATTAGCTGAGATAATTGAGTGAGGTTGATCTGGAGCTTTCAGTGTAATAGGTGCCCCCCTCTCCCTTGTTTGAATACAGAGCTCAGCTAGAATGAATGAGGGAGCGAGTGTGTTTCTGCCTGTCACTTTCTCTCTATATGTTGCTTTTTCTTCTGGAGATAAGTGGGGCCTAATGCTGAACAAATACTGGAAATCAGAAGCTACTGAGAATCATTCGCTTCCCCCTTTCCCATGGCAGTGTGATAGACACTCAGTCAAAGAGTCCCCCCCTCCTTTCCTTACTGCAACAATTTTGTCACCACAAGCAAATCCAATTGAAAAGTCCCTTCGACCGAGGGGAGAAAACTCCAGTTGTCAGAATCAGCAAACAGAATGAAAAGAACCAAGAGGAGTAAATTGGCACCTGGTGCAGCCATGGCTGCTTGTGATAGGCTGCTGCATTGTGTTGGGTAGACATTCAACCATTTTCAGATATAATGGGAGAAATTAATGCAAATGAGTGAATGGAATGAAATGTATTTTAATGCAGATTTGAGGGACTCTCGCAAACTGCTTGATAACAAGTCGCTGTTAGAAAAGGCCTACATTGTGAGGATTCATTTTTTCCCCATTTCTTCTCACTAGTGGCTCATAAGGGCTCTTTTGTTCTCTAAGTAAACTCTTTCTAAACTATTGACATTGCTCATTTATGTGAATTTCAGTCCCCCCTCCCTTTCTAACAAAGTAGCCTTGGGTGATCTGGGAAAACGTTAATTGCAAGAGGACAAGGAAGCTGGTTGAAACAAGAAATTCAATCATTAAGTGTAATGTTGCAGTTGTCCATGCCTCATTATAACATGCACACAAGGCAATAAAATGCATGTTTCACAAACAAATCTTTTAACAAGTATAGTTCAAGAGCCTCCAGCTTTGCATCTCCCTCTCTCTATTTTAGTCTTCAGTCATGATCACAAATAAACTTTAGATGTCCTCTACAGTCCTTCAGAATACTTTAAAATCCTGCAGATTTGATCAAAAGCAACCTTTATATTTTGAAATCATTATTTTGCCCACTCACTTTAGTTAGTCCGCCGTTGTTAAGGGAATGTTTCTGTATTTTGCTTTACTGCATGGATATTGGTTATTGTAAAACAAATGAGAACAAAACAAAATATTCTGTGGGGCTTCTGGTGGCTAATATACCCTCTCCCTTTTTATTGTCAAGAGTGATCTTCACCAAAGCATTAAATAGGTTGGTGGGAAAATGTTACATTTTTTTGTTCCTGTTTGTTTCTTTGCATAAGTTAAAAGTTTTCCATGGAAATTCTGAGTTTAGTTATTTTTTGAGGAGGTGATGGAAAAGATCATCCTGAGTATCCGTAGCTTTATAGAACTACTAAGCTATCAGGGCCGGAGAGTAAAGCCGTTAGGAGGCGAAGAGGTAACAGATTCAGCATTGTCCAAAAGTTCCAGACCAGTGATTAATGTGTAAGATAATGGACTTGGGAAATGAGTAAACACTCCTGTACTCCCTGCTTTGTGCTTGAATGACTTGATGACAAGGGCAGAGCAAGGTGAGAATTTAAACAGGACTACAGAAGAAAGAGACAAAGACTAGGAAAAACTGTGTGGGAGTGAGAGCTCAGTGATTTATGTTGATGAACAGTATAGCAGAACTATTCTCACTCCTGAAATGGATGGATTTAAAACTTTTAATTTTAGAAAATTACATTTTTAAAGCTAGGACTGCCAACTGTTTGTTTTACCTACTTATTTCATATATGCACTGGTTTATTCAAGGGGTGTTAATATAAAATAATAGCCTACATTAAAAATGATTAATAGTAGATCTCTTAGCTGACTTATCAAAGAACTACATATAAGTCCCCATGAGTGCTGATGATAGAAAGGCAAAGCATAAATGCTAGTACTAAAAAAGAGATCATCTGTTACATAATTTTCCCCATTAAAAGCTTCACTAAAGATGTATTTGAGCAATATTTTTAAAAATGAGATAAGTTAGATTTTAATGAACAAGGGCTGACATTTTTTCTTTAACAGAAACGTCTTTTTAACATTTTCTTTTTCTATTCCTGTTATAGTAGAAATAGGCTAAAAGAAACACAACACAGTGTGTTTATTTTATCTCCATTTTGATTGAAATTGCTTGTACCTCTTAATCAACGAACATAGCCTTCCCTAAACTGATGCCCACCAGATGTGTTTGATTATAACTCCCATTGGCCTCTGGAATAACAATGTGCAAAACTCAGTGGCTTAAATTAAAACACTTGAAAACTTGCTATTGCAGTGTTTGTTGTAAAAATTACACTTTTGTTACATTGTTTAATATTTGTGTGTCTACATAATTGCAATTATAATTAACGACTACTATATTGTTACAGTGAATGTACGACATATTATCCTCTCCTTACCCAAGAAATAAGTTAGAGTGCAAAACCTGAAGGAGAGATTTTTTTAAGATCTGTAGAAAGAGGGTTAATTAATGAAGACTCCCAGTATTAATGAACTTCTATAGGCCAGTGTGGTGTGGTGGTTTGAGCTTTGCACTATAACCACAGAGAAAGGGTTGATTCCCTGCTCAGCCATGAAAACTCATTAGGTGACCTTGGATGTATCACACACTCAGCCTCCAGATAATGCTGTGATAGGTTCATCTTAGGATCGCTATAAGTCAGAAATGACTTGAAGGTACACAACAGTGTATACCCCAAAAGCTAGTGTGATGTAGTGGCTTGAGTGTTGGATTAGATGGAAACTCACTGGACGACCTTGAGGAAGTCTCACTCTCTCAGCCTCATAGGAAGGCAATGGCAATCCATCTCTGAACAAATCTTGCCATAAAAAAATGTGGTAGGTTTGTCTTAGTGTAACCATAAGTCGTAAATGACTTGAAGGCACACAGCAGCAGCAACAACAAATGTAATCTGACTGCTAACTCTGTTCACAATAGACCTATTATTTTCTTTGGCTCACTGTCTTCTAGTAAAAGTCCTGCTTTGAGATAGATGTAGAAACAAAGTCAGTGATCCAGTTGACATTTCCTCCTAGTTAGTTCTCAAAGGAAGAAACAGAATCCCCAAATCTTTTTGTTTTGCCCTCCCTGGATCCTACCATTCTGAATAATTATTGGCCAGTCTCTAATATTCTACTTTGGGGTAGGGTTCTGGAGTGCATTGTGGCCTCCCAGCTCCAAGGGTTTCTGGATGAAATGGATTATCTATATCCATTTCAATATGGTTTCAGGCCCGGTTATGGGATTGAGACAGCTTTGGTCACCTTGGTGAATGATCTATACAAGGAACTAGATGGAAGCATATCCTCGTTGGTTCTGCTGGACTTGTCAGAAGCTTTTGATACTATCGGCCATGGTATCTTTTTGGGCCAACTGTCTGTGATGGGAGTTGGGGGCACTGTTATGCGGTGTTTCCAGTGATTTCTGGAAGGACAGTATCAGAAGGTGGTGCTGGGGAACGCCTGTTTGACTCCTTGGCCATTGGCCTGTGGTTCTCTTTTGTCTCCTGTGCTATTTAACATCTACAGGAAACCACTAGGAGAGGTAATCCACAGTTTTGGGATTCAGTGGCACCAGTATGCTGATGACATCCAACACTGCTTCTCCTTTCTATTTGATTCTGAGAAAGCTGTTTAGGTAATGAACCAACTGTTGTCAGTAATGGACTGGATGGGGGCAAACAAATTGAAGCCTAATCAAACAAACTGAAGCTTAATTAGACAAAACAGATGTACTCCTGGTCATTCGAACAGCAGATCAGGGAATAAGGACTCTGCCTGTACTGGATGGGCTTACACTTCCCCTGAAATCTCAGACTTACAGCTTGGGTATTTTCTTGGGTGTTTTGGACTTGTCTCAGTCTGGATGCCACAGGCCGTTTCCGCATGACGTCGCTGTTGTGTTTTTGCCACAGGATGGCAGCGGTTGGCAGGTCGTGCTTCCGCATGACGTCGTGGAGCGTTGCGCTTGCACACATTTTGCAAAACGGAAAAAATCCTTTTCGCGCCTGCGATCGCGCGGCACTCCCGTCACTTCTGGCCATGCGGAAGATGCGGAAGCGCATTGGCAACGCTTCCTTCCATAGCGCAGCAATGGAAAAAGCCCGGCTGTGCTGTGGAAGGAAGACGTGGTACTATTGCGTTCTCTTCCGCATGGACCGAGCGGGTACAGAGAGGAGCATTGCTGACAGGCTCCCTTCTGCACCTGGGACTGCAGCGAGACAACGTGGAAGAGCTTCGTCATGTGGAAATAGCCCCAGTCTCAGCAGTGGCTGGGAGTGCATTTGCACAGTCAAAACTCATGTGCCAGCTGTGTCCATTCTTTGAGATGTCAGATTTGGCTACACTGACACACATGTTGATTACATCCTTGGTTGGAGTACTGTACTGTAATGCACTGTACGTTGGTCTGCTTTGGAAATTTCTCAGAAACTGCAGTGCATTCAAAATGTGGCAGTCAGAATGCTGAAGGGGACTAGTTACAGGAAACACATAACTGTCTTGTTAAAACAGCTTCACTAGCTACCTGTTCGTTTCTGGGCACAATTCAAAGTACTGGTCATGGCCTTAAAAACCATATAAAGCCTAGGTCTGGACTGTTTGAAAGATTGTATCTCTGTATATGAACCTACCAGAACTAAGATCTGCGAATGGAGGCTTTTTCTCGGTTCTGCTACCATCCCACCCTTGTCTGGTGATGTGCAGTGCCACTTGATGAGGGAATGGCAGGACTGAACACAGTGGCAGAGTTGGACTGTGTGGAGGGGGGAGCCCGGCACAGGGGGAGTGGCCACTGTGTGTGGAGGTGTGGCTGTGATGTGTGGAGGCATGGCCAGGGCATGTGGAGGTGTGGCCAGGGCTCACGAGGTGTGGCTATGGGCCAGGACACCCCCAAAACATTGCCGCCTGGCGTGATCTATTGTCATCGCCCTCCCCGTCCCTATACCACTGATTGAACATAAATAACAGCTTTTTTGTGTCCATGTGGCAAGCACTTCAGTACAGGAAAATTTTAGTACCTCTTCTATCTGCCATCAAGATACAAAACTATGGGCCTCCCTTCTTCCCCATTTCCTTCCAATAAGAGGAAGCTAACTCCACTGTGCACACATTGCAAGTAGGTGAAGCTGTGAGAAGAAACATTTTTAGTATGCATGATGTACTCAGCTTTCTTCTTCCAAATGTTTTTGCAAGGTTATGAGTACATTACTAAGCATGTTTAAGTTTAAGCATGTACGTACTGTTAACAGCAGTAAGCTTATTTTCTTTAAAGCATCTCAGACGCTGTTTCTAAAGGAAACATTAGTTTCTGAGGTTCCTGCTGTAATTTATGGATGTTTGTATAGATAAATCAACATTTTGGAACACAATGAGTTGGATCCAGACATTGTTACAGTGGACCATTTGAAATCAATGGGACTTAAGTTAGTCACGATCACAATGTCCCATTGATTTTAGCATGTTTACATGAAGAATGCTTAATGTACTGTAATCTAACTAACTTGGGATCTAAATATGTGTCATTTCTATGGCAATGGCAGTATAGTAGTGACATTTTATTAAGGATAACCCACCCATAAATTTTCATTTTCATTCATGTATGGTTGTTTAAATTGCTACTTCAGAGAAGAGGGGCATAAACTGATTCTGAAATGTCTGAGGTACTGTCATCAAGATCCACCCTCTCCATATCTTTAGACCTGCAAATTTACAAATTTATATGTCTTACCAGAGTGAATAATCATTGTATTTATAACATACATTGGCATAGTAATATAGGGATAAAAAGAGATATCTACACAGAAGCTTACGGTCTTATTGCTTTAAGCTACTACACGTTCAAGCAGATGTTGAAGCAAAGATTAGCTCTCTTTTCTTTTTCCTTTGCATGGGCTAGTGTACAAACCTTTTAAAGGCATCTATGAATTATTGCTTTGGTTCAGCATGAGTGCAGTAAGACGAAATGTACCTCATCTGTAATACACTGTGTAGACTAATATCAGCTCCTTTTTTCTTATATTGCAGTGAGATATTGATCTGGTAAAATGGTACCATATTGGAGCTGTCTGTTGTGGTATTCATCATGCTGTCACATCCCTAGTGCCTTGGAGTTATTGAAAAGTGCAATTGAAGGAGTTATGTCATTTTGTGTTGCAATCTATTCATAAAAAAGTTTGCTAAAAACATTATATTCTGTATTCTGGTTTGTGCATTTTCCTAGTTAAGATGGAGCCCTGCTTTTGTACGGGAACAAAACCTTTCCATTGGGCAACTGTCTCCTTCAATAGTTTTGGTTTAACTGGTCTCGGCATTGCATCTTTTGTATAACATTGTCCTTTTGTCAGGGCTCACACCTGCTGCCTTTACTGATGATGATGCATTTGGGTACTCTCCTCTGGGAGTAATAAATCTGAAAGCTGTGGCTTCATTGCCCTTATGCTTTTATCTGATAGCTGGGAGAAGGTAAACGATGAACTTTTACATGTAGAAAGCTTTTAGTTTCTTCTCACACCAAAGTATCAGTTAATGTTAAAAGAGCTTTCAGAAGTATGGAGAGATACTGTCAATCTGTCCTCAGTAGATTAAATAGTTTCAATGATTTTTTTTCTTTTGTTTTTCAGCCTTACTTGCAACCTGATGGTGAATTTAAAAGGGTATAATTTTTTTTCTTAGTGTAATTGTGAAATAATGATTTAATTCTATGTATAGTCTGTGCTTGCTTAGTTCTGCTAATTTGGAGAAGAGTTTTATGTATCAGACTGTTGTTTTTCAAGCTTTAAATCAAATACAAAACATTCCCACCAAATATAAACTACAAATTATGAAATATATTACTTTCTTTAATTTTAAAGGCACAATAACTACGTGAAAAAATTAAACTATTTTTGTGGACCTCCCAAATACACAGCACATCTAAGAAGATACCAAGAGATGCTGATGTCTTGTAATGCCTATAATAATTTCTGGATTCTTCACTTCACAGAACTGGAAGCAAAACATTTTGGGACAGAAAACATAGGCTTATTTGTCCACAACCCATCATATTGTTAGCTCTGATACTTTATATCTTTACTTTGAAGAAAGTCCTATTGTTCTAAAGTCCTGTTCGGTGGATCTGATTCCCAAGTTAGTGTGCGTAGAATGAAGGGGAATTCTTAAATAGTAGAGTACATGCTATGTATGGAAAAGGCTGATGTTCCATCCCTGACATCTCGAAGTAGGGTTGAAAAAATTGCAGTCTGAAACTCTGGAGATCCCCTCTGTGTGTAGAACATTGGACTAAAAAAGGCTTGGCATTTATTTAAATATTTATCCTATACTTTATCCAGGTACAATAAAACCAATCTAACAAAATTTGAACAATATAAATAATTAAAATAATTATTAAAAGGCTAAAACATATTAAATAATTAACAAATGAAAAGACAGATTAAAAGGATTAAAATAGTTTAAAATGAATTAAAACCCTGGGCGTAGGACAGTTTTTTTAAGATCAGATCAGGCCCCAAAAGCTTTCATGAGCAGCCATCTTTTTACTTGGCACCTAAACAGCACCAATTGGCTGAGGATGGGGTGCCACAACAGAACAGTCCCTCTCTCATATCCGTGCACAACAGATTGCTTTGGACATAGAGAAGAGACTCTCCAGGAGACTTAAACCTCATGCAGATGCATATATGGAGAGATGCTCCTTCAAGTGTCAAGGTACCAAGCCATTTAAGACTCTCAATGTCATCACCAGCACTCTGAATTCAAACTGGAGTCATATTGATGGCCAGTGCAATTCCCTTAAAACCAGTATTATAAGATTTTTGAATGGTGTTTCTGCCAGAAGTCAAGCTGTTGCATTTTATACCACCTGCAGTCTTCAGTGATGAAGATAGATCTAAGAATGCTGTGCCTCTGTTCCTTCAGAGGGAATATAGCCCCATTCAAGGCAGAAAGCTTACCCAGTTTCCAGATCTGAGAACCATCAGTCCACAGCACCTTCATCTTATCAACATTCAGCTTCAGTGTATTGGCCCTCATCCAGCCCTTTACAGCATCCAGACACTGGTCCAGCATGTGCATGGCTGCCACTGACTGATAACCATATTAGGCTTTCTCTATAAATGTTTAGGGGAGAACTGTGTGTTCCACTGATGGAACTTTCAAAACTACTGCTTTCCAACTATAGGTTGTTACTCCTCCCAGGTATTGGATCCAGAAGGATTTCCAACGCTACAGCGCTTGTTTGATGAAAAATGATAAACTACTGGGGCAGAGGGGATCAGTTCTGTTGGATTCTACCATTCATCCAATGGAAGTTTACTATCAGAACTTGTCCATATATGTATATTTAATTAGAGGTTCGATTGAAAGAAAAAGTAGAAAACTTTTTCAAATTATATGTCCTCTATTGAAATAGGCTTGAAATATTGAGTCATTATACATCTGTAATCTCTCTTTGGCAGTATTTGGATGATTACAAAAAAACTAATCAAGACCAGCTGACTTTTGTGGGACTCTGCCTATAAAATTGGTAAAGGTATTATCCTCTTAATATAGATTTACAATATGTTTATGCAGTCCTATATAAATAAAACTCCCACATGCCATTCTTTTATGATTTGAGTGGCAGTTAATTTCTAACATCTCATACAGAGATAGTTCCCAATTTTGTTTCCTGAGATCCTGTTGATGGATTCCCAAGGTTTGAACCTCGTACCTTAATATATTAGAGTTATTAGTGCCGTGGAAAGATCTATACATGAACACACATTTTCATACATCATCTGCCCTGCTGTTCTCCAGTTGCAAGAGGTGTGATGCTCCTAATTCTTCTAACAGCTAAGTCTTGCTTTGGCTAGGGGATGGCAGAGTTATTGCATTAAGCACTGTACCTTGGAGTAACTGGAATGCTTAATCACCTAGAATCAAGTATGCTTGTGATTACTGTAGACAATACAGAAGTCTGAGATAATCTCAGCACTGAGACTCACTCTACATGGTGATGTCCTCGGTGCCTATGAAGTCAGCTCAGAGTCTGCTGCTAGCAAAGAACAGGGCTGCATGTCCTGGAAACTCATGAGGCACGTTATGTCATTGTTCTAGATGCTGCAGAAAGCTAAGTTTTTAAGGCACAATTTGCCATGCTGATTTTGACTTATAAAGCCCTAAAAACTTCAGAGATCGGCAGTGGGCTTTTTACTTAGTTGATACTTTCTTACCTATGCATCCTAACTGTTCTTAAAATGAATGAAGAACATTCTCAAATAGCATCTGTGCCTCTTGTTTAATTGACCGTGTCTCAGAAGAAAGCATTCTGGGTGACTTTCCTGTTGTTATAGAACTGCATATTTCCAGAAGTTCACTGGTACAGAAGAATAATTACATATTTTAAAGCAGTGTTTCAAAATTTGTTGTTTAGATTTGCTTGGGGGAGTAACTTTAAGGAAATTAAGAAGGTCATTTAAAGTTATTATAGGGTTGTTGTTGTTGTTAAGTTTGTAGTGTGACTGTACTGGGAACATAACCTTGTGATTTTGATCATTCACAATGGGCTTTATGCTAGAGGAATCTCTGGAGTATATTGAGTTTGTCCACCTGAATCAGGTTTTCATGCAGTTTGTTTTTGTGTACATTTTCATATTTTTAGCTGAAATCAGTTAAGGATATTATTCAATTCCTGCTTAATTAGCATTTCAGAAGGGTAAAAAAGTGTGTGAATCCCTGGTAAAATAGAATGTGCATTAAAACCAGTGTTTCTTCCATTTTGAGTAGTAGAGGCAGCTTTCTTTATCTAATCTACCCACCTGCTATGTTTTCTGTGTCTCCCAGAGAAAACATAGCTGGGTGCAATAATGAAATCATTTCCATGTCCTATAGAGTATTTAAATCAACAAGACCTTCACTTATTAGAAAGGGCAGAAGAGTAATGCTTTTGGCAAAGCAGTTATTGTGCTGTTGGTATTCACTTGAAAGGACAAAAATAGAACATTGCTGGCCTCCATAAAGAATTGCAGTTTGATATGTGTGCATGATAAAAAAAAAAGAATCTTCCCTTCTCCATGCATTTGGGTACTGTCATAGCTGCTGTTGCCAAATAAGAATGCAGTGTGATGTTATTATAGTAAACAGCACTTAAGCACAGCTGGCAGAATTGATCAGGGCCACATTAGAGTGAACTTCAGCAGATGACTGAGGCAGCAGAAACAATAACTGAATATGCAAACAGTTCTTGCAGTGAATTCTTTGGGGACCAGACACCATTAGTTTTGACTTTGAACAGGCTAAAGGAGCCAGTTTATAACCTCCCCCACGACTCTCTCTCCATACAAAATGTTCTTGGATATTCCATAAATATCCGATTCCCATTTACAGCTGCACTTGATTACAATGGTACATTCCAGACTTCAATGACTACTTACCTTTGTTAATTATCTGATAGAGTGGGGGTATCATAAACAGGAAATGAAAACAATGCAATATTTTGTTCAAGAACTTTATTGAATTTTTTCAAACAGAAGATTAATGTTGATATTCCAACTCTTCCTAAGCAACCTTTGTTTAAGTTCAGGCTTTTGAGCTGAACTCAGAGCAAACATGAGCCTCCTGACTTACTGGCCACTTGTTTGTGGGTTTGTGAATGGGCAGGTAGCAAGAAACTGTCCCCCCTCCTGCTCTTTGACATGCTGGCTTCTTGCTCCCAGGAGCCCACATGCTGTTTTGTGGACTCCAGGAGCTGTCCATTTGGCAGCTGAGGAGGATGGTCTTAGGTGAGTGAAGTGCGGGCTTCACTCAGGCCATTTCTGCACTACATTGTTATAGTGCTATTATTCCACTTTCAACATCCTGTGGAATTCTGGGGTTTGTAATTTACTGAGGCCAAAAATCTCTCTGGCTGAGGATTCTAAATACCCTTCCCTAAACTACAAACCCCAGAATTTCACAGGATGTTGAAAGTGGAATAATAGCACTATAACAGTATAATGTGGAAATGGCCTCAGCTCCATTATGCCACTACATAGTTGTCCACTGACAGAGATGTTAGAGGTGGAAATATGTCAGGTAACAACAGGTGGGTCATATAATTCTTAGATCCATTGTCTCACGCCAGGCCAAGGCTATATAGGTGTAGTTAATGTCCAGTCATCATACAGTGGTTTCATCTCCCTGAATGTCCTACCTGACTCTTAGACTGGGCCCACAATTAATGTAATGAAATGTTAACAGGTTACTCTTTCCCATACATCGTGATTATTTGTAGAAACAGTTCCAACTTCCAAAATGAATCAGAGAAGGTACAAACCTTCTTCATGACAAGGTGCTTTCCACAGAATATCCCCACAGATTTGGAACTGCAATTCTGATTTCAGTAGCCATTCATAAAGACTCTATACGGGACACATAATACATCCAGGAGACACAAATAAAGTTAAGCATCTGTCTCATGTTTTTATGAGTCACTTTTGTGTTTTATAAATATCATTTATATTTCCTTTGCCTGAGGATCCCTACTCATTTCTTAAGAATGTTGCCTTTAAAAATATTTATTGATTTCCTTTCTGTTTTTTATACAAAATGCCACAGACTGGGGGTTTGTCAAAACTGTATGTCCTTCAAACTACAGGGATGCATTTACAACATAGTGGAACTCTTTACAGAATTTCTGAACACCCATAAACTGAAAAAGAAATTTCCTGGATCACTGTCTAGCTAACTGTAAGAACTGAGATTAGAGTTTCTGTTACCCTGATTTCTGGGGTCCTGTGGGGGGACACCTTAATGTGCTCTGCATGGTAGAGAATGGAAACTAGCCAGAGCACGAGCAATAGCAATGCGAGAGGCAGGGTAACCTGGCGGGGTCTTTTTACCCAGTTTTTATGGGGTCAGGCCAAGCCAAAAACCAAATGAAAATGTCTAATAAATGATTTTATTGAATGAAAGTCTCACGCACCAACACAATTACACACTCACTCAAGACCTATTAAGAAGCAAAAGAGAGGAAACTGGATAGGGGAAGTATTGAAGGGATTGTAGCTGGGGTAATACTGCACCTTTTCCTGAAGTCCTTGGTCCGGGAAAAACAGCGAAGAAGTGGGGCTCAGCACGGAGAGGGCTGAGGGGATTACTCAACAGATGGAGAATCGGTCTGCTGGGATGACCAGGAGTGATCCAAAGAACTGCTCAAAAATAGGGACTATTTGTAGGGGAAAAAGTACCTGGAGGGCTGATCCTTTCCCAGGGAGAACAATGAGTGTCGCAATGAGAAAGAAGCTCCACAATGGCAACTTCCTTTGCATGATGGAATTACGAGGTATTGCCAAAGTTTCAGGAGCTTCGGTTGGATTGGGTTGTTGTGTAACTTTATGTAAATAGTCCTTGCCTGATATGATCTTATGGTTATCAATGCTCAACTTGGGACAAACACGCTAATCCCCTCAAGTTGGCTTCTCAGGGGCTGAGGACCCTTTGTCTGCTGTGGGTTTGCACAGCTTGAGGTCTCCTGGGGCTGTGTGATGGGGAAGTCTACTGGCCTGACCTGGTTTTTGATCGTTCGACCGCTGCTGCCTATGTGCTTATCTGGGTGACCTCTCAGGCACATTGAATCATATTTTAATATCAAAATTGTAGACCCTGGGACAGGGTTTTCCAGTGAGGTAACATTTTCTTAACCCCAAAAGCTGTTTCTCCAGTCCTTTTCTTCTCAGGCAAAGAACTCGTAAAGCGGGAAGAGATGTTTATGACTTTCTAATCATAGTAACTCTAATAGGAAGATTCCTTTCAATTTTATTTATAACTGAAAAGAGAAATCCAGTTAGATCCTAGAAGCCATTTGATTGTAAGGAACAAAGTTTTCTGACAAATGTTTTGTACAGTCAGGAAAGGATATTATTTGTTTTCATTGTAACTATTACCAAATCCTGACTTATTGTTGCCCCAACCCACCATGGACGTAGGAAGTAGTTCTGAACCTTATTCATAAGCCTTTAAGATGGCTTAAACATGGCACATGGGTACTATTGTTGTCTATACTTCATACTAAACAAGGATAGTTTGTTTTCTCACTATCATATATTCTATATCCTTTTTAATTTTCATCATTTTATTCTTATCAATTCATTTTAATCTGTCATAAAATGTTATCCTCAAAATAGGAAAAAAAAACCTCTTCTCTTCAGACTATTCTAGGAATCCTTGCCTCTGCCCAGAAACTGCTAAATGATATAACCAGTGGCAGTGTCATAAGGTCACACAAGGTTAGCACATGTTCCAGTGGAACCCCCCCCCCAAAAAAAAAAGCAGTGAGAAGAGGTTCATCATCATTGATAAAATCCCCATATATTCCCTAACACAAGGAAGGAACTACCAAAACCACCTTGAGTATTCTTTGCTTACGACAACCCTGTGAAATTCATGAGGTTGTAATAAGTCAACAGGTGATTTGAAAGCACATAAACATACACCCACAAACATAAACGGATCTCCATTCATTCAGATATTTGTTTATTCATTTATTTTGCAAACATGTAAATCTTCATTGTAGATCTTCATGCAGATCTTCATTGTAAAACTCCCAGCGTAGCATACATTTTAAAAGAAAAACAATGCAGTCAAAGGAAAAATGCAAAGCAGATACACATAAAATTGTAAAGCAGACACAACAAAAATGTAACAGTACTAGTGACTATCTACAGTGAGTTAAAATACACAATGACAGTGGAACACCAAATAGTCAGCTATTCTCTCTTCCTCTCTGGCTCCATTGCACAGAAGAGAAAACAAAGTTGGCACACTGCACTTCTCCTGCAAGCATATTCCATATACAGATGCCACTACTGAGAACATAGTCTCACGGTCACCACCCACATAACATCAGAAGGCCTCTAATGAAGGATCAGTCGTTTAATGTACAGTCATTCCTCCACATTCCCTAGCGTTAGGGGCACAGGACCTCTGTGAAAGTGGAAAAACTGAATAAATCTAGGCCCTCCCAAACCATATTTAACACACAAAAGTATAATCACCATATTCAAGCTACCGTGGATTCCTTTGAGGCATCAGGGTTCCTTCACAAGGCAGAAGTGAGTGGCTGGTGGGGCTTACTGCCACTTCCACTGCTGTCCTACACCAATTTTAATTCGCAGTTTCTCAGTCTCACGAGACTTGCATTCCCTATTAAAAATGGCATAGGGAGGCAGCAGAGGTGACAGCAAATAATTTGAGAATAATCAAATCTGCAAAAGTGAAACCCGCAAATGTGGAGGGCTGACTGTATAAGTGATTCTGGAATCAGAATTGAAAGGATGGTTTGTGGGAATGGGAAAGAGAAAAGTCACTGTGCTGTGCTTTCTTTCTTAATATTGGCATGTAATATTTGGAGTGAATCTGGTTCTGTATACATCTTTTGGTATTGAATGGGCTCCTTCCATTTGAAATTCATTCTTTTCTCTTAATCGCCTCCTCCCCATTTATGCTGTATGATACCTATATGACATCATTGAACAGAGTGATAGATCTATCCATGTATCATTTGGGAAATGAAACACGTCAAACAGCCAACGTAAGTGGTAATCATTTGAACATTGTTATCAAAGTGAAGGGATTGAACAGCCCTAAGACAGTCAAAACTTTCTGAGATTTTAAGAAGGTTGAAGATTTTGTGATACTTATACATTGTTACTTATACTTTAGAAACTCATTTCTTTAGCCCTGGCAGTCCAAAAGGTTGTGAGAAATCCCTCCTCTCAGGTTGTTCTCATACAGTTGCTAACTCTTGGGCTCCTGTCACCCATATTGCCCCTGAAAACTTTAATCCGCTCTCTGGGTTTAGTAGCTGGGATCTTATCCTATCTTGATCTTATCCCTGTCTCTAACCCTTTCGTGACAGTTAGACAGTCAAACATCTTCTTTTATATTCTTCTTCCCTTAGCATTTTCCACTTTCTTCACAGCATTCAGAGAACCGTGATTGGTTGTCTTAACTCAGGCTGGGCAGTCTTCTCCTTTCAACAGAGTTTTGCAGTTTTTAAAGCCCAGCAAAATTCCTGAAGCCAGTTAGTAGAAACTGTAGCGAGCCAAAAGGAAACAACATCTGGCAGCTGTACCATGCCGTGATTGACTCTGAAAAACACTGCCCCCAATATAAAAATGTGGCATATAAAGATATGTGGACTACTACATGTCTTTAAGCTCCCTAAAACAATTATTTTATATGTATAGCATAAATAAAGAATATTTTCTGTCTGCATTAGTATGAAGTAGTTCCTGTTAAGTTGCAACGTTTTGCTCATATGTTTGTTGTGTGCCTTCCAATTGTTTCTAACTCACAACAACTCTAAAGTGAATCTATCACATGGTTTTCTGGGGCTCAAAGTGTATGACATGCCCGAGGTCACCCAGTGAGTTTCCATAGCCGAGTAGGAATTGAACTCTGGTCTCCAGGGCTGTAGTCCAATGCTGAAACCACCACACCGCTCTGGCTCTCCAGAGTTTATTTCTCAGTTCAAATTCATAAAATAGTTGTGATATCTCTCCCTGCATCTTAAATAAATAAGCAGTTACTGTATTTTGAAAGCTGAACTGCTTGGTCTGGTCAAAGGAAACTTACGGATGCTGTAATTGTATCAGAGCATTGATTTATTCATAATGTAAATCATGGGAGAGATGCTTAAACATTTGAGTTGATTTTTCATTAAAGAAATCCAGCGCTCATATTGCATATTCAGCATCGCTATTATTTGCTTATTTTGGCATACACAATAATGGCAGCTGACAGTAAGAAGCTTTAATAGCTAAAAGTAGTGAAGGGGGAAGCAGACCATGTTCCCATCAATGTTAAAATGGCTTTAGATTACTCTCCTTCACTAGAGCACTGAGCCACAAAGTCTATGTCCACTCCTGTATTTTATTATCTAATTTAAAGGACCAAGACAGATTCCCCACCATGCAAATAGTTATTTTCATTGACTTAAAGGAAATTGACTACTGTTTCACTTCTTTCTCATTGGCTCAATTGCTTAAACATGAAACAAAGTATCAAAGTATACTTATTGCAGATACTTTTCTAATAAAATGTGGAAGTCTTATTCAGCTTTTCTTGACTTTCAATTCTGAAGTTTTAATAATGATGTCTATGCAAGAAGAATCCAGTTCACTGCAGAGATGTACAACTTGAGTCTTACTAAGGCCATTTCCACACGGGGTGAGGGAATCGCCCCGTGCTGGTACTTACCGGACTTCTTGGCTCCACGCTTGGGTCCAGGCTGGTCCAGAGCAGTGCATGGCCACCGCTCCGCACTGCTCCGGAGATGAACATGGCAGCTTCCGGTTGGTCGAGGTGCTCCACCAACCACTGAAGCTCGCCAGCCTAAAGCCCGCCCCTGGCAGATTGCAGGCTTGCACTGGTGCGAGCCTGCAAATCTGCACCGGAGCGCGGGCACGGAGTGGCGCGCTCCGTGCTTTTGAAAGACCTGTTTCAAGCGGTCTTTCAAAAGCACACTGATGACCACTTCGGGTCGTTCTGGAGCAGGCTGAGGTGCGGAACTACACTAAGTAGATCCGACCCCGTCCACTCCCAGGTGCAGACGTCCTCCCTGGAGGACGCTCTGCACTGTTTCTTTAAGCCCATGCGGAAGTGGCCTAAGTTGAATAAAGTTTATTCCACTTGCCACATGTAAACCCACTACTAGGGATTCAGTATATTGGCTGTGTGATTAGGGCCAATATGGCAATTGCAGCCCAACAATAACAGAATAGGCAAGTTTCCAACCCCTGCCTTAGTTTCCAGTACATAATTGCATTTGTTTAAGTGGTGTAACTGGAGAGGCTTGAATTTGAAAAAAAAGTTGCTGAGTGCCATGCTTTTCCTACATAGCCACCATATATATCTGTTCATGTTTATTTAAGCAGCTTGCACGAAAAGTTATCAAATTCTTGGAAACAGCTCTGTGAGCATCCTGTCTTTGTATAGATCTCAACAGTTGAGGCTGAAAAAAGCACCAGGTAACAGGTGATGAGAAGGACTTTTGCCTCGTTGGTGGATAACAGTCAGTTAGATGGAGATATAGTTGTACTTGGTATAAGAGAGCTTCCTATGATCCTTGGTGTATTTGCTTCTTCATAAAATTGGAACATTAGGGAGGGGCCATAGGCAGACCATATTCTGTGCATCTGGAAGGGCTCAGACTCAATCCTGGAACCCCAGATAAGACTGAAACAGTGAGAGAATGAGCATTATACAACCTCATTTGGTCAGTGATGTCCAAGATATTTTGATGGCTGAGGTAAAATTGTAATGATTCTTCCTGTAATTAATTGTATAGAGCATTAAATATCTGATGCTATATAATAAAACTTGAGTTTGTGAGCTCACTTCCAGAAACTGACCTGTATTTATTTGCAAATAATATTAAGAAAGCTAACTTCAAAGGATAACTGGAAGATGCCAGTACTTGAGCTTTCTGCGTAGGATAATTTTCATCAAAATGTCTGTGCCATGTGAAGCGTATTGCTGTGTTTGTGTTAAACACAATACAAAATGCCTAGTCAAATCCAGAAAAAAAAAAAAAACAAGCTGGAAGAGCGGTGAAGACATAAAATACTAGGTAGGTGTAAAGATCAGGACTGGAAAATGGAGTTCTAGAGATGAGTGCACACATACCCACACCCTGTGTTTTTTGAGTGCTGCATTGTTTGAGAATTAAGCTCAGATACTTTCCTCAAAAGTTGGAAATATTTTGTCCTAATTCAAAGTCAAACTTATCCCCTTCCCGTTCTACCAGAGTCTGCTTGGTCAGTCTTTATCTGCTATTCCTGATATCTTTTGATAGTCCTATTATCCATATATACTATAAGTTAGATGAGGTAGTAGAACAAATGATGAATCTGCGTAGCATAATCAAATAGGTTAATGAACACTAATTATTATTTGTTTGTTTTTGCTTTCCATTATACATTTAAACATATGTATTCTATATTGAGAGAGCCAGTATGATGTAGTTTTTCGAGTGCTGGACTTTGACTCTGGAGACCAAGGTTTGGTTCCCCACTTGGCCATGGATTCCTTGCCCAGCCATGAGACTTTGGGCATATCACACACTCTCAGCCCCAGAAAACCTTTGTTATAGGGTCACCTTAGGATCACATAAGTTGGAAATGACTTGAAGGCAGACAACAATAACAGATTCCATATATCTTGTCATGTATGCAACTGTACCAAATAGCTGAAGGGTTTTTTTAAAAACTATAGTTAACAACCAGAATAAAACATCGTATTTTTAATGAAGGAGTCATTACTAAGATTGGTTTTATTTTTGTTTCTTTCACATAAGTTGATTTTCCAGGTATTTCTCTCATCTGAAAAAAAACTCATAACTATTTTTGATTGGTGATCCATGTGGTTTTCCAGCCTAGTTTCTTCATGTCTGCCTTCATGCAGATTTTATGAGCTGTTTGCTGCAGGTCCTTAAATCATCAGTTGAGAATGCAAAGAAGTAAATGGTTTTCATATTTGCAGCTTGTACAACATCTTTGTAGCTCCAGGGATAGCTTGTGTACTGCTTTGGAATATATCTGCACACTGGATATGACTCACTTTCTATGCATGGCCTCTGTAAGGGAAGATAGGCAGTCTCCGTTTGGATGGTATTTAGCATAATAATCTGCCACACCAACCTGACTGATATGACAACACCTTTGGCATGCATACTTGTTGTACATTATAATGTTAAGCAGAGAAGACATCATGTATCTATGGAGCATACAATGAAGAATGCTGTATGTCTAATAAGACAACCAAGTAAAACTAAAAAGTGAGTTTAATACCTGTGCAGATATGTTTTGATGATAATCAGTAAAGATTTTCGTGTCTTGTATATGTAATTGGTAGGCTCGGCTCCTCTTGAAACAGTTTCTGCAACTGTGTGTTTGGCCAGACATTCAGGTTTTCCTCGTAACGAAACATATAACTGCTTTGGTTATTGTACTATTTGCCGAACATCCTATAAAACATCTGTTCTGCAATATGTAGAACTGTTTCAAACATGCATGCTTTTATTAGGACCAGAATTAAGAAGGCTCCACTAGCAAATGGATATGGTAGCAGGAGAGATCTGTGAATTGGAGAATCTAGGATCAAACTCAGCGTGCAACGTTCAATGATGAAACAGCTGGGGGTGTAGTTTCTGGAGGTGGGGAAAATGAGAGCATTGCCTCATTAAGAATTCTGCCTCCCTCCACAAATTAAATTTTTCCTCCCATCCCCAAATCTCTAGCACTGCAGAAACTTAAAACTCTAGTTGGTCATTTAAATTATACAGACTAGACATCCATTGAAAAGGGGGACAGGCAAAAATAGCAAAGGAATGTGAACACAGTAAATATAAGAATACTGGGTGTGAACAGTTTTCAGTGTCTCACTCTCTACAAGGCTGACATTTTGGCATCTGATAGAAAATTTTATTGAAGAATGGAATACTTGGGGGGAAGTGGCCTCATTTTGCCTTTCATTTTCTGTAGCTACACCCCTGAAAACAGTTTCTGTCAATGGAAAAGTGGAAGGGCAAATTCCAGTCCTCTCTAAAGGCCCCTGTTGTGTTATTGTGTGCCGTTGCATCAGCGTCAGTTTATGGTTACTGTATCCTGGGCTTTCCTTGGCAAGATTTATTCGGATAATATTTCCCATTACTTTCCTCTGAGGCTGAGAGACTGTGATTTGGTCAAGATCACCCAGTGGTTTTCTGTGACCGAGTAGGAATCTGAACTCTGCTTTCCCAGAGCCCTAGTTCAACACTCAAACCACTACACCACACTGATTACCATCTGAAGACCTGACCTCAAACCTGTTTGGAGGGTAGAGAAATCTGGAAAACATTTTGGGGAAATGCAAAACTTTAGTTCAAACCCCGGGATTCCATAGGATGTTGAAAGTGGAATAATAACGCTATAAGAGTCTAGTGCGGAAATGGCCCATGTTGCAGTAGTCCTCTGAGGTAGATTAGGCTGACTGGTCTAAGATTATATGCTAAGCTACAAGTATGGTTTTGAACCTAAGTTTCCCTCATCAGTTAGCTTGCCACACAACACAAACTGCCTACCTGATTCGGAAATGAGATAAAACTATGTGTATATGTGTATGGATGGTGTGTGTGTGTGTGTGTGTGTGTGTGTGTGTAATCTCCATGAATTTCGGTGGCAATCAGCTTGATTGAATCTGGCAGCATATAGGAGGAATTGCTTACTGTAAAATGAAAATGTTCTTCTGTTCTTTATTTTTTGCTTTCTTAATCTCAATTTTGATGTGGAAAGCATAAGATAACGTCCCCAGCAAGCTTATTTTTCCGTTATAATTGTTTGAATGAATGCTTATATTGATTAATTTATAGTAAAATAAGTAAAAATAGGTAATAAAGAACTAGCCCATAGGTGAGCTTGCTAAGCATACTTTTGATTCTACTAAAATTCTTTAGTAAATACCTATTTTCAACCAGATTGTCTAGTAATATCTCTGGAAATGCTACCCCAATAAACTGTATTAAAAAGGTTTCCCACCTGTTAATTACTGCAGACTAGTACATATGATGTATGTGCTGGTTTATGTTTATGAGCAGACAGGAACAGTGAATGGAAGGGGAGAAAGATGCAGTTTCTAGGCTTTTAATATTATTCTCCTCTTGGATAGTTAATCGTGCAAGCTTAGCCCTCTGATCTTGATTACTCTAAGGATGATGCATTAGTGGCTTTCACCAGCCTCCACCAGTGGAGGGTAGTGGTGCTAGAATGAAGATCTCTGCCACACTAGAGGTGTTGTTAGAAAGAAGCAGGAAGGAAACCTCCTAAAAGGCACAGCAGGGCAGAGATAGAAAATGGCCACTTTTGGATCCAGTTCTGGGAAGTCTGCTTATATTGCATAACTGATATGCCCCCTCCCTTATCACTGTCAGCACATCAAGGAAATGTGTTTGCAAAGGTTGCAAGACTGAAAAATCATTACAGAACACACCTCACACCTTCTGCCTTGGCCACTGTAAGCTAGCAGGCTTGGAATGAGTTGGGAGTTCCAGTGTTCAGCTCCGCACACAGTGATGCTGTAACTCAGTCCTTTCCAATTCAGATTGATGGATGGCTTTGGCTTGTCTTTAAAGGTTCTAATATTTATTTATTTTACATTTGTCAGTCAGGAAACCAACTAATCAATCATGTCATATTTGGAGTGGAAAGGATTTTTCTCTAGTCATCTTGGTTGCTAGTTTCTTCTGGGCTTGAGATATAGCATGCATTTCAGGCTGTTGAGTTCAGCTTTGTTGCTTGAAACATATGGGTTAATTTCAAGGATCTTGTCAGTTCTGCACACATTTTTGGCATTGTAATACCTAGCAATATCTTAATACACTTTTCTTCCTGCAGTGTGGTCATATTGTTTAATATAAATAGGTGAATAGTTCCTTCAGAGCAAAGAGGCTATAGACAGGAACAGGTTGCTGCTCCTTCCAGTCATGTAAGTATTGTTCTTCTTGCCCTAATGAGTTTCACAGACCCTTTAAAGATTTATTACAAAGCTTCGCAGATCTTTTACATATACACTAAATGTCACGAGTACCACTGGTATATTCTGAAGATTACAGCTTTACCTTACAGTGTGAGATCTGTGTAACAATTTGTTGTTATAACCACGCTATGCACTTGCCCAAATTATATTTTTAAAGATCAGTCCTGGAGATGAAAATATAGAGCTGGAGGCTTAGAGGTCATGATACTTCTAACGTTTTGGTTGATTGTGCTAAATCAAAAAACATTTTCCATCATTAATACTTAGCATGGTTTAATTTGAATTAAGGCAGGATGCTGGGAAGTATCATCCTGGCATCCTGCCTTAGTTCTTCCACAATCCATGAGACCCATTAGTCACAACTAGTTAAGCCCCTTGATGCCAGCAAAGCTTTGATATAACTAAGGGCCATTTTTATGACTGAACTCAGGATGGGCCTCAGCTCTGCATAGCAGCAGCAATAGTAAAATAAGAAAGTGCCCCTTTGTGTATACAGAGTGCTTACCATTGAGAGCAATCACACTTGGGTCCCACATAGCAGAGATCAACAAAGAGCTATCACAAAGACAGCTTTCATTTTAATAATTGAGCATTGAATGTGAAAGAACCTGGGCACCATTTTTCAGTGACGTGCAGGTGAGTCAAGAACTATCTCTGTATTTGTTCTTGGTTTCATGCTTAAACCCCTTTACTCCCTTTGAGTCAGGAAAGCATACGCTGGGTGATGCTTTTGATTAGTTTCTACGCAAAGAAGAGCAGCGGCTACATCTTGGCTGCCTTTCATCTCAGAGTAAATATATTGAGCTAGCCAGTCATTTTGCAGAGCTTGATACAGGAAAATTGAACAGGTGGTTTGGGTTGAGGAAATAAAATAAGCAATATTATTATAGACAGGGAAAATTCTTTTCTTGTTACATGGTAGTTGAGAAGAGTTAAACAGACAGCTCATGCTGAGAAACTTGAAACTATGAAAAAGCAACAATTTAAAAAGACAGACAATAAATGGACTCACAATTCATGGATGGACTTCAATGGTTTACAATAGAACAGCATATTCAGGCTAGGGGCAAAAGACCAAAAGAAGTTATTCAGATGTGTTTGCTTTCATTTGGAAAACCATTTTCTAAACCATGTGCAGTGATGACTTCATTTCTCTGATTAAAGTTAGTCATCTGTTTATTGTTCTAGGGTTAGTTAAATTTATTCACTTGGGATTATGTTAGCAATTATGTTTAGATTGAAAGTTCTCTTCTGTTTTACTGATGCTTTAAAGAGGAAAATGAGAGGAAGGGGTAAGGAAGAGAATATTGTTTGTTGTGTAATAGTTCAGTCACATTTTTCTTGTAATCCCAGGATGCTAGAGGAAGCCCATGTTTGAACATTGTCTGAGCAGAAATGAATTATAATCTATTAGAAACTAATATCAGAACACTTATTTCTAATTCACAGGCCACATGGTGTAAGAATATTTTGTTTCAGAATACGCAAGTCAAGGCAAAGGACTTTCCGTCATCTTTTGAGGGGGGAAAATCACAATTAATTTAGGTCTGTAAGCAGGCAATTGTAGTAATTGTGAATATGATCAGTAGTTGTAAGAAAAGTTTTGAATTGAACGTTGTGGCTGTAGTTCTATTCATGATTAGATTGGTTATATTGCATCAAAGTAAATGGAATTCATGCAGCCTAATGATGTGCAAGGTTATAGTCCATATGTTCAGCATTCTCCTTTGTTGAAAATAACTCTGTGCACAAAAAAGTATGCTGTTTATTTTGTTTCATGTTACTTTTCAACTATTCAACTGACAACTTACCATGTGTGAATATATTTCAAACCTCAGTGACAGTTCTGGGCACAGTTGATATATTCATTTGTTTTAATTTAGAAAATAGTATGAGAAGTATCAAAAGTATCCCAAGACTGAGTTAGCAAGGGCTCAGTTACTTCCTACTTGTGCCACACAAATGAAAATCATCTCCTTTGAGACCACAGTTGAATTAACACAGCATGCTTTTTGTACAACAAAAACAAACTAATCTATGCTTGCTGTTTTACTTAAAATTTTAGAAAAACTTATCTATGTGAGGACTGTAGATAAGAAGGAAACATTTCCTGTTTTACTTAAAATCGAATTTAAAAAGCATTTCAATCTGTTATGTGTGCCTGTACGTTTGACATCCTTGTAAAGCTCTTTAAGCTTTTACAAGAATATTTTCCTTCTGTTCATTTCACAAATAAGACCCACTAATAAGCACATTGAGAGTGGTGTAAACCAAATAACCAGAAGCATAAAAAAAAAATTCTAGCCTTTCTTTTTTAATATAAAGCAAACAATCATGCCATATCATTAGCAAACAAATAATAATCACCGAGACACCAAGTAGTATTAAAAGACAAGAAGATTTTGTGATGAAGACAGGAGAAATAATAGAAAATTGCAAAAGGTCTGTTGTTGCATCTTGTAAGGAATAGCTAGAAAATTAGATTAATCAAGGAGCAGACATTTGGAAGAAAGTTTGTGCGAATGCCTGACAGTCTTGCTCTTTCCCCTCATTTCAAATGTTGGCAGGGTAGCAGGCAGCTCCAAGGGAAATGTGCTCCTTTCATACTTGAGTAATTGATGAATTGTATGCAATATGCAAATGAGAATCCATAAATCTTATGAATGACAGCTTAATTTATGTGAGCCTTAATGAATGCAGGATTAGATTTTAATTAAATATCCTCAAAGGCACCCTGAGTAGTCGGGGTTTTTAGGCCTTTTTTATTATTATTTGAAGACTCTTTCCCTCCCTCCCCCACTGCAGTTGCATATTATGAAAGCGGGAAATCAAGCAAAAGAACTTAGGAGGAATGTTTTACATTATAACGATAAGCATTGTACAGTTTTGATACAGCAAACAGTCTTTTGGTTCATAATAAGGCATTTAACCAGGATATCTACCAATCTTTTTATACTTCCTACATATTTCACCAAATTTGATTATCTGTAATTGCTGTTGGCATCTAATATTGGTGAGCTATTTTTAATTAAAGTAAAAGTTATTAAAACTTTCCAGAACTGTACCAGTGCTGAAGAGGTCGTTGGTATCTGATTTGGTTATGTTAGTGTTTTTCTCTACTGAATACTGTCTTTCTTAAAATCATATTTTTTTCAATTTTTTACCTGAATATATAATTACAAAATTACAGAATCTGAGTTAAAACAAAAATTGTTTTCAGCAGAACATGTCTTGCTGAATATTTCTAAAAGCTTGCTAAAACTTGACCTATCTATGAAACAAAAGGAAGTTGTATTTTTTAACTTTGAAGTGATGAGGACATTCAAAAACAGTTGGAAGGGAGTACACATAAGAATAAACACAAAAAGGACACAGACAGGTTATCATCATTACAGTGACAGGTAATAGCTCACAAGCTCTCTGTATTCCTATAGTCACTTGTTCTATTCCTAATTGCTTGCAAAGTGTGGGAAGGGCTGAAATAGGTGCTTTATATTCATGGTACCCAAAGAAGTTGCTTGTAGACCAGTGCCAGTCCACAAGCCATCAGCGGCTGCTGCTCTGTTGTGCCTCTCCAGAAATAATAAAAATGGAATAATAATATAGTACCATTCCTTAGTACATTGGGGGGAAATATTGGTCCACGGTAGCTTGAGGAACGCTGTTTTACATGCAGTCTAGGCCTTTTCTGAGTTTTGTATAGTTGAGCTAAAAAGTATACTTTCACGTGGGCTTGGAAATTGAGTAATGTTTAGAATAAGCAGTAGTGGGCTAAATAGACCAGTGGTCAGAGGCAGCATTCAGCATAAATTTGTAGCCTCATCTGCATTGGAGTTAAAAATTTGGTTCTGATCATGCAGGACATGATGTTCACTCATTCCTGGAACAATCTCAGATTTTACGGTTTTCTGAGGTTGACAACAGAAGATAAAACTAACGTATTTTTATAGTTTTTTTTAAACAGTCTTCCCTCCATTCCCTTTTTGTGCATCTTTTGTGTGTGTGTGTGTATGTGTATGTGTGTGCACCTGTGCATCTTTGCCTGGGTTGGGACTGACCTAATGGGAAAGTATGTGTCAGGGTGCAGCTTTTGGGGTCACCTGAGTCATCAAGGTAGGATTACCTGGACTTCCTGGTCAGGTAGGTTTCTTTCTTTCTTTCTTTCTTTCTTTCTTTCTTTCTTTCTTTCTTTCTTTCTTTCTTTCTTTCCTCCCCACGGCAGTCAGGTTGGCATATCTTTCCACCCTTCCAAGGCCATTTTCCTGTGAATGTTCTCATATTCACAAAGTTCCTTGCCTGTTTTCAGAAATCTAAAGGTTTGCTGCTTGCACAGTTTAGAAAAGGAATACCACTGGGCTAAGGAATATCACAAGGCATACCACTGAGCACACGTAACAGGAGGACAGGGAAAGCCTGGAGGAAGAATGAAATTGAGGACTTCCTGGCCCTTTGCAGGTGAGCAGAATGTTCAACAGCAGCTGCAGGCAGGGCACCAAAATTTAGATATTTATGCGGTAGTAGCTTGGGAACTATTTAAGTAGGGGCACAAACAGAATATGCCTAACAAGAGAAAAATCTATGATGAAGCAATACTGTTCTACACATACAGTGGGAGTTTATAATGTTGCTTCCACAGTCCCATGGCTGTCACTCTTGCCTTCTTCTGTATTTGATCCTACTGGCTTTGAAGGTCCAATACTTTTTCTTAGAATCTGCTATCCTTTGAATAGTGGGTCTGTAGTTTCCCTTTTTACAGACAGAAATCTTAGTACAGTGACTTCTTTTCTTTTTCTTTTTTTTTAATTAACAGAGAGCTTCTCTAGACAGCCAGAGAGCCTATTCTGTTTTCCCTCATAGTGGTTGTCCTTGTCTCCACATCCAGTCATGGCTTATTCATTCCTGGGGTTTTGTCCTTTTTTTCCCCCCACCCTTCAATTGAAGTGTGGTATGAGTGGGGTTTCCTTCCCCCAGGAACTCCATGAAGGAAGATGTCCATGGTGATGGTCATGTGACCATGACATCATCAAAGGAGCTGCAGGGAGAACCAAGGCAATGGAGAAAATGTGAGTGTTAACCCTTGCCTTTATCAGAAACTTCCAGGAGTAGAATATAAATTACCTCTGTTCCTGGGTTTAAACTATCATAGATAGTTCCTGGAATGCACAGGAAGTAGACCAGAGCAGGAGCTGCATTGTTTGGATCTTTTTTAAAAAATTCCTAACATACAGGGGCAGCCCCCAAGACTTTTCAGCAGTCTGGATGAGCCCATAATCACTTGAAGGCAGAGAGCCTCGGTCATGGGGTGATGGCATTTTACTGATCAAGAAATGATGTGCGAATGTGTGGCAAAGGTGTAGGTGTAGGTAGTAACAAATCATGGCTCAGTGGATACTGTATGTGATGGGCTAGGCGCAATGACAGGTAACAACCAATCAGAAGAAAGAGAGAGGGACCAGCCCACTGGGGATAACATTGTGCACATGTATGTACAATCATGTCACCAGATTTGGAACTGCTGTTGATCACATCTCAGATTGCCTGCAGATATTCCAAGTGAATGCAAATAGGGATATGACATAAATGTGGTGGAATGCGCTATTGAACTGAATTTGCCCTGGAATGATAAGCTATAAGCAGAGTAGAACCAGCTCCAAGAGGAGCAAAGTAGATTCAGAAATGTTATTTTTATGTGCCTTCAGGTTTCTGACTTAGGGCAATCCTAAGGTGATGCTACTGTGGGGTTTTCTTGGCAAGTTTTGTTCAGAGGTGATTGCCTTTGCCATCCTCTGAAGCTGAGAGAGTGTGACTTGCACAAAGTCTCCCAGTGGGTTTTCTTGGCTGAGTGGGAATTCAAACCCTGATCTCCAGGGTCCTAGTCCAGCCCTCAAGCTACTAAATCATGCTGTTTCTTCTGATTCACAAATGCCTCAGGATAGTCCTGAAATGAGCTACACTATAGATATAGCCTGTTTGATGCATTCATATGTCCCAATTAAATTTTGAATATAACATTAATTGTCATATGCAATGGCTTACTCAATATTGATACCTGCTTATTGGTACTGAAATATCTACACAAAATATGAAAGCATAAATAGTAGAGACACAATTTAGCAAGCATTCAGGATTTTTAAATGCCCGTTAAATGTATATTTACTTTGCCTTTTAAGACTTTGGAAGTGCTTAGCTTTGACTGGCTTGTGCTCAAGAAATGTTGCTGCAGTTTCAAGATGTCATTTCTAGGTAGACTAATGCCCTAAAATTTTTTTCTGGAATAATATTTGTCATATAAAAAAACTGTGAAAAATGCAACAGAATTGATGAAATGCAAAGTTGTTTAAGGGAGAAAAAAACCCAGGAGTAGCATAAATCTATTATCTTGTTCATGATTCCTTTAAAATATATTACATGGCAACAGACCTAAGACTGAGGACTTCTATGAGGGGTTTATGCTATATTTATACTGTATATTAGGGTAAAGGGATCATAAGCTTAAGTGTTCGGAGGAAAGGTTTCAAGCATTAGTTGAGTCACGGGTGCAATCACCATGTAGTAATTACACATGTAATTTGGCACTTACCAAGCTTACAGTACACAGAAGCTTGTTCATGTCAACTGGGGAGGGATAGAATGCTGGAAAATGTTATAAGGAGTGTGCTAACATATTCCACAGATTTCAGTTATACATATGCTGAAATAATCCTGGCAGAATTTATTTGTTTTTGTTTTATCTTGCAAACTGTAGCAATGTCAAATAAACAATCATTATTAAAATACCACATGGTATACTGATGTTCAGTGGCCCAATATAGGAGAAAAAAAAAGCCATTGGCTTTGTTCAAAATAAATTTTGATCTCAGCGTTGGCTCAGCTTTCGGTATTCTGTGCATTAGACTATGCAGGCACTAGTCATAGTCACTGAGGGTACATTTCCCTTTGGATCCTGCATTGGAGAGTTCTATTCATGATTAATGCCAATTCTGATATAGCGCAAGTATGATGTTTAGGAAAATTGGCATGGTTGAGAGGGATATGTGTACTGTACATTGATGCAAAGGGGCAAACAGCAAGAAATCTGTGGCAAATGAATGAAGTTCTACATCAAGAAAATATAAATTACGTTCTGTAAAAATGATGTAAATTAAATTTATTAGCATAGAACATTTCACCCTGCTTTGGGCAGGGTAAAAACCCCATGGTGGTCACAGGAGCCTGCCACCTTTAAATCCTACTGCATTTGATTGAACATTGAAGCTTTCTCCAAGTCCTGCATATATACTTATGAACATGTTAAAGATACATAATCGGAAAACATGATCATGGCATGTTAGTTATGCAACTGGAAGACATGGCTATGGTGTACATACAATGTTGGCTTTGATTATAGCAGGAATGGAGATTTTGTGGCTCTCTAAATGTTATTGAACTGTACCAGCCATGAGCCCTAGCCACCGTAGCCAATGGAAATAAATGCTGGGAATTGTAGTTTAATAACCTGGAAGACTTCATGATTCCTTCCCCTGGATTATATTAAGATTGATGCAGTTTCAAAGGAAACACAGTTGAAAATTTTCATTCATGCATAATATTTTAGTGTGAAAATATTTGAGAAATTGGGCCTGGTGTGCTGAGAAACTATGTACCGTATTTATGATGTCCAAAGATGTAATTCTTGAAATAATTTCTTTGCTCTAAACCTGTCTCCCTCTTCCTCAAAGTTTCATTTTTCCCACAACATGTCATTAGCAGTGTTTGTTACTGTGCAGGATATTTATAACAGGAAACAGCTGTGGCAGAGTAATAAAGAATAGTTTTCATAAGAATTTTTCATCATCTCACATCACTATATGATAAGTCACATTTATCTGGTGTAGGAACCTTCTGACAGGTGTAAAGGATAGCTGATTGATATAAACTCAGTATGAAAATGAACCTTTAGATAAAGTCATCTTAGTTAAACTGATAAGTAAAGTACAGAGAACATAAGTGTCTGCTATTATGTATCATTTTATTGCCTTTATGTTGATCTTGATCTTTTAAGTGGATAGTAAAGCATTGACAAAAGATGAGGGAATGTAGGCATTTGTATAATGCACTGTTAACAGAGCATAATCTTTATATCAAGGACAATTTAGCAGAGAAAAGGGCTCACATTTCATTAAACTGGAGACACTATCCAGTTGAAAAAGTACAAAATTTAGCCAAGTTGTGGGCTTTGGAATGTAAAATGATTATTTTGTAAAGGAATATTGCAGTGAACAGTGTGTGTCAACAGTGTTTCTTTCTCTATATGTAGTCCTCTGCGTCAAACAGGACTGTATTATATCTGTCTTCATTTATTGCAAATGCTTTTACAGCCAAGAAGATTACTTTATCAGACATATAAGTAGTTTTCAGATTGTGTTTCAGGGGGTCCTAGAATTCTTGAGAAGCTTATCAGTACCTCATTGAGAAGATCAGTAATGGCAGAGAACCACTGAGATCATGTAACTCCTGAAGACTTCATAGCATGGATCCTCACTCTGGCCACGTGATCTCCCATATGATTGTAGGATTTTGGAGGCTGATTACTATAGTGTAGTCTCCCTCCATCACTCCTTCCCTCTCATGTATAGTAGAATAACCCAGGACAATCTAATGAAGCTGAATGGAAGATTTGGGACAGATAAGAGAAAATAAGTACTTTTTCATAGAGCTTAAAGTATGCAAAAGTCCTTTTTTTCCCCCCTCTGTCCTGTGGAATTTGCTATCATACAGTGTGGTAGGTGCCAATTTGGAAGGTTTTAAAAGGAATTGGGCAAATTAAAGAAGCATGAGGTTATCCCTTGTCTACTATATTGCTTCCAATATCAAAGACAGTATGTCCCTTAGTACCAGTTGCAATGAAACAGAAATGGATGGTTGCTGTTGTGCTTATGTTCTGCTCATGGGCTTCCCACAAGCATCTGGATGGTTTTTGTTGCATCAGAATGCTGGACAAGCAAATCTTCTTTTTAATCTAGCACAGCTCCTTTTCTAAGTTGTTCCTTGTTAGTATGGCTGTATTGAAGACCATTTGGAAGTTTCCTGTACCAAAATACAGACATCATGTTGTTGACTGGGGTCGTTAGGTGTTGGAGAGAATATATCTTGCCAGTATTGAAAGAACTTAAGGGGTTTCATTGGTATATTTCAGTTGATACTTTTCTTTAAGGCTTTGAGGCCCTATACAGCTTTTAAGCCTTTAAGGTCATATACAGTCCAGATGCCTCAAGGGATGTGAGCTGCCATAACAACTTTCCCATGACTTGAGTGAATCTCCCAGGAGCCTCCACCTTCTGAGGTAAGGCAGATGGTGACCTGAGTGAGAGCCTTTTCAGTAGTGGTGTTCTGTTTGAGGAATTCATTCCTCAGGAAGGCCTGCCTGGCACCAACACTGCTTTCCTTTCTTTACCAGGAAATGACATATTCCTGTCCTTTCTACTTTAATGTTATATTTTAATGTATTTGGCTTCTTCTATGTGTGTTTTATTATATTTGTTCATTTTATTACATTTTTGTAAGCTGCTTTTGAAGCTCCACTGAAGGATATCCTATAAATATTCTAAACAAACAAACAAACAAACAAACAAAGGATTTTCTTATATTTTCAAGAATTTTAATAGGATTCCACCAAGAAGGGGCCTGTTCAGAATTTTTGGGATGCTTTTCCTCGACAAGTTTAAGTTTCTTTGAAGTCTCCTTCAGAAAATATGGAGTTAACTTGAAGCATTTTTTAAACTGTTGTTACAAAGTGCAGGTCTTTCAGAAAGCGACACAGAGAAAGAATTTTTTAAGAGATATACTGAATTTTTATTTAATGAGAAAAGGTAGAGTTTGTATGCTTTAGTGAAATGATCAACAGTTAGTATTGTTGGATGGTCACCATGAGAAGACATTAAGGCAGAGTGGTTAAAGTTCCAGAACAGCCCTTAAAATGGCTGAATGAATGCTGTACCAGAAAATAAATGCTCAAAATTGATTGTGCCAACATCTGCATCCCAGTGGCTGTTGTAGGATAATTACTTTGGTTTCATTAGGCACATCCACTGATGTAATCTCCAGTTACAGTCTTAGAAACTACTGAAAGTTGACTTTGGAAGCTATTAAAGTGAATAGCGTTATGCTGGTTGATGAAAGCCTATACTCTCAAGCCTGTGCCTTCATTGACCCCTTCTAATTTGAGTACTTCACATAAAACAAGTTGTCAAGGAAGATGGCCAGGTATACTTCCCTGTTTCCCAGAGGTCAAAGAGCATAGTAGACAAAGTCATATGAGGCAGAATATCCCACATCCTCATATCTACTAATAAAATTACACTGTGTGTGTATGTGCCTTCATGTTGCCTGTCGACTTACAGTGCTCCATGAATTTCGTAGGGTTTTCTTAGGCAAGGAACACTCAGAAGTGGTTTTGTCAGTTCCTTCCTCTGAAATATAGTCTACAACAGCTGGTATTCATTGGCAGTCTTCCATTCAGGTACAAACCAGGGCTGGCCCTCCTTAGCTTCCAAGATCAGACAGGATGTGGTGCTTTAGGCTATTTAGTCCCTAAGAGTACAACAGCAAGAGTTAACGGTTTACTTCACTTTCATGATATCCAGAGGCAGCTGCCATGTTTTTGCCTAATAGTAGCATTGGTTCTGTGTAAATATTACGTTTTAGCCACTGCTCATTTTCTTAATGCCATTTTATTTAATTAAATACACTCAAAATAGATTTTATTTCCTGCTTTGGATTGGACTGTTTTATCTTGATTCCCTCAACAAGAACTGAAAATCTGAACATAGTATATGGTGCCACATTGACATGTTAAAGTTAAGTGTACACTGATGTGCTTTCTTGATGCTGAATATAATACCTTAATACTGAGGCCCTTTCCGCATGACGTTGCTGTTTCGTTTCTGCCACAGGATGGCAGTGGTCGGCAGGTAGCGCTTCCGCATGATGTCATCACCGTCCCGCTGCCATCCTGTTGCGGAGCGTCACGCTTGTGCAGTTTTCAGAAAATGGGAAAAATCTGTTTTGCGTCTGTGATTGCATGGCGCTCCCGTCACTTCTGGCCATGCAGAAGCTGCGGAAGTGCATTGGTGACGCTTCCTTCTGTAGTGCAGCAATGGAAAAAATCTGGCTGTGCTGTGGAAGGAAGATGTGGCGCCACTGCGTTCTCTTCCCCGTGGACCGAACGGGTGCAGAGGAGAGCGTTGCTGATGCACCCTCTTCTGGACCTGGGACTGCAGCAAGACGACATGGAAGAGTTTCATCATGTGGAAATGGCCTTAATGTAAGTAATTTCTGTGTTAGGTGCAATAGGCATTTCATGTTACTGTACTAAGTTATCAGGTTTAGCAAAATTAGTAATAAAACATAACAAATACTTGAGGCTTCATTTAATAAACTGATCAAAGGCATTTAGAGTGAATCCTTTCTAGCCATCTTTTTAAAAAAGTAGTAGTGGTCATTCCAAATGTAGAAGACTGGGAAATAAAATTATTTGATATGGCACTTATGGATAAGCTGACGACGTTAATAAGAGGGATCCCTCTTGGAAAGTTTGTTAAGAAATGGATCCAGTTATACAATTCTTTAAAAGCAAATGGGGAGACTTGACGATAGCGAGCTTTGTTGATTGAAGAGAGAGATATGGTTGAACTTTGCTCAGTTCATTTTAGTTATCTGTAATATAAAACTATCTCTATATAGTATTAATGTTAAGACTCAAAGTTATAAAAGAGGTAATATTAGTAGAGCCCTGATGTATTTCAAGGAAGGAAATAGAGCCTCATTTATCTAGTTAATTTAGCATCCTAAGGACAACCTAGTCGGGAAGCCAGAGAAGATGAGGAATGATTGGAACTGAAGTTAGGATGTATGAATGTGTGTTAGGTATGTCTTAGGTATGTATAATTATGTTATATGTTGTGTAATACTACTATACTCTTATGATTATATTGTATCATTCTTAGGCTTCGTCTGTAGAGATTTCTCCTATTCTAATATGTATTTTTTTTGTTTCTTATTTATTTTATTTTTATTTATTTATTTATTTAGTTTTAATTTTAAAAAATGAAGAAAAAATATCTGAAGGGCTGAAAAAAAAAGTAGTGGTCATATTGTATACCTGCTGGAGATACATGAATGACAGTAGTTACATTATCGACATATCCCTGTGCCCAAAATGCTACTCTTTTGTTTATCGTTCTTTCAAATTAAATTTTTAGTGTACAGAGATTAACTTATACATCACGTAAAAATTAAAATGAGATAACTAGGCTGTTAAGTTGTACAACGTTTTTGGATAAAACTAGCGAGAAACCTTCTTGAAGATACTGTTAACCTGCAAATGTCTGTTTGATAGACATGGGTCTGATCTCTTTCTTTAACTGATCTCTACTTTGGCTATTTTAAAAAGAGACATTCAAAATATGTTTGTAATTTGACTTTAACATTGTTTTAACAGTTTTCATGTTGTTTTACAATTTTTAATGATTTAATGAAATTATTTTGTTTTTGATTTTTGATGGTTTTCCTGTTTCTTGACTGTCTTTATAGGACAGGTATATATAAATGTGTTTTTGAAAAAGTACTTCTCTGTCAGCGTAGTACTATTTGAGGTTCTCTGTGTTCTCTGCTTTTAGTATGTATCATCTTCTCTCTCATTTTTGGTCTGTGGTGTGGCTAGACACTTAGAATATGCAAAATTCAATTTCTGCCTCTTTTTAAATGCCAAATTATGACTTTTAAGAATGGAGCTGTTTCCAGTGACCTAAGTCCCTTCTTGGGTATGCACCCAGGGTAAAGAAACAGGAAGGTGCCATTCCATGGTGTCATAATGCCATATTTAGGGCACAGAAGTCTGAAGTCTCTTTCACAGATGTCTGTAATTTCCCTGTCAGTCACCAAACTACCTCCCCCCCTTTTAAATATATGATACAGTTATGTCTGTTATTCAAAAGGAAATGTTAGAGACATCATCTATATTGGTACCTGGTGGGGTAGGCAAGCTTTAATCTCAATTAGGTCTAGCAATTTGCATAGGAAAAAGGGGTTGTGTTTGCTTTCAGAAAGTTTGTTTCCCAATGTAAATCGCAGTATGTGTGTGTGTGTATCTATCTGTCTGTCTGTCTATTTATCTATCTGTCTGTCTGTCTGTCTATGAGAATCTTCAGATTGTGACTGAAGTAGATGGCAAGGAATTAGATTGCCCCCATATTTGGTCCCTGATGTGTCCCAGCTTGAAATGGATCTGTGTGCTTACTTTGAATTTAAAAAAGGAACATGTGCAGCTGCCAATTACATACATATATAAACATATATAAAGAGAGAGAGAGAGAGATTTTGAAAAAGTTAAATTTTTTGGTTTGTAAGTTCCAGAACTCCACAGCCAGTATGTGTGGTAGTCATGGCCAGGGGATTGCTGGCTTGGAGCTTTGGAAAATGGCAATCCAAAAAAAGTAACTATTTCAAGCCCTGATTAAAAATAACATTAAATTTCACCCTATGGAAGCTCTTTTAAAAAGATGAAATAACTGATGTTTTGCTATAGGTCAGGGTATCTGCATCCTGGCATAGTGTAAACAAATGAACGTTTTTTTTTTCCACTATTGTTTTGCAGTACCTTATATAATTAACTTTGAAAAGCATAACATATATTAGCTTTAGTGCATTAAAAAAAAACATTTACAGGTCTTGGCAATATCTGAGAGACCTTGTTTTCATTTCTGGTCACCACCTCAGCAAACTAATCAATGAGGCATGAACTGCTATCTACAGTGAAAGAAATGAAAAATAAACCAGAGATAATCCTTCAGTTAAAAGGTTATTCCGTGCGATAAAAGCTATTTTGTTAATTTATTTACTTACTGGTACAGTGAGATAAAGTGAGGGAACAATTAGGGAATTCAAGTTGAAAGGATTTAAAAGGGCAATGACAACTTAATATTTTGAGGCTGTTTTACACCATCCAGAAATTTCTTTCTTAAACTAAAAATATCTTCAGTGGGCTTATTGTAGGATTGTAGTGAAATTTTTCTCTCTACTCAAGTACAACTCTTTGACATTAACAGTGTGATATAGACATTTCTTCTCAAGAAAGAGTGGTTTTCTTTGTTTTTGTAGCTTGGCTTTTCTCTTTGGATTAAAATGTCAAACCTGTTCTACCATAAGTCCTGCTACATATTTAGTTTTTGTTCCTAGAGATGTACGTACTGTTCATAGGATGCAATTTTGGAATGTTTAATAGTTTGAATGTAAACAGAAGACAGATGTCTTGGCATACAGTTGGCAGTTGTTGGTAATTATTTCATTAAAATGAAGTTGGATTAATTCTCAGATTACATGAAAGTACAGGTTTGAAGCAGACATATATCATACTTGGTTAGTAGTACAGAAGATAAAAGGTGAACTTTGGCTCATCCCCAGAGCGCTTCTGCTTAGGGCCCATCCCGAATAATTATGATTGGTCCCATTGCTGGAAATTAATACTTACTCATCTACCTCTGCCTATCAAAGACTTGAAAAATGTTTCTTTTTCCCTGTTGCCAGTGCTTTCCTTACCCATATTACACTTCCATATTCCCTCAAATTTAAGATAACCATGAAGAAAGGAAACATTTGTATTTTGTACTTCCAGTAAAATTTTCAAAGGAGAAACTTGTGTACTTTCTGTTGTTATTGTTGTTGCTGTTATATTTATATCCTGCCTTTCTCCCAAAATTGGGACTCAAGGCAACTAACAATTTAAAAAAGAATAATACAGCTAAAAACATTCAAAAATTAACGTTAACATTGAATTAAACTATTCATAATATTAAAATGATTTAAAACTACATTTAAAGAGATAAAAAGTAATTACAACAGCCCGGCTTAAAAGAATACAGCACCCTCAGCCTATTCTTTAAAACTTTCTGTTTTTAGAGCCTGTTGCAATAAAAAAGATTTTTGCCTGCTGACCAAAAGACAGCAAGGAGGGAGCAATGGTAGCAAACTATCACCTCTCTGTGCTAGTCTCCTTTTAAAAAAAATACAGAAGTAACTTTAGCTTAGCAATGTGATGCCTGGATGTGAGCATACTTAGAGTGCATACAGCTCTCTCTGATATTAAACTGTGATTGCTTTCCTCATTGTTCTGTCCCAGACTACCCTTAGTAAACTGCCCTTGTTTTGCAAATGGTTCTGTGTAATTTCTGAAATGTTCCCCATTAGTAGTTAGAACCGTTCTCCCTTAAACATGGTTTTGGGCTACAGTTCCCATCAGATCCAGCAGGAAAAGCCGTAGTTAGATGATAGGAATTATAGATCAAAGTGTTATGAAGGCTTCAGGCTGCATTACACTGGTTAAAGCCATAACCTTTGCTATATAATCCAGTAACAGTCAGGTCTCTGGCCTGACTACTCTAAAGGTACCAGATCCTGTCTGAGCTTGGGAGCTGAGCAGGATCACCCCTGGTTAGTACTTGAATGGGAAACTGCCAAGGAATATCAGGTGTTGTAGTCTGTATTTCAGAGGAACGAAGTGGCCAACTCTAGAGAAAATCGTGTGAAATTGACAGAGTTGCCTTAAGTTGATAAGCAGTTAAACGTGCATGTGCATCCATGCACATGCACACACGCACATTTATATTTGCTATATATTCTTACATTTTAAAATAAAACGTGTGTGTGTGTGTGTGTACACATGTATCTTCAAGTCATCTGTGGACTTACGGACTCAGTGACTTTCATATGGTTTTCTTTAGACAAGAAATATTCGGAGGTAGTTTTGCCGGTTCCTTCTTCTAAAACACAGCCTACAGGATCTGGTATTCATTGGTGGTCTCCCATCCAAATACTACCCAGGGCTGACCCTGCTTAGCTTCCAAGATCAGATGAGGCCTGGTGTCTTTAGGATATTCAGGCCTGTTAATAAATATAAATATAGTTGTAAAGGTGGAGAGGTTTTTTTCATGTGGGTCTGAGGAATTGGTGGTTACTGAGAAACACCATGAGGTTCATAGTGTGGTTCATTTAAGTGCCTTTGAGATAAACAGCAATTTCCGCTTTAACTGCAAAGTAAGATAAATCTCAGTGGTCACAAATGAAAGCAGCTTAGTGACACAGAAAAATCTCTTAATTGGTTAATCTTCCATTCCAAATCAGAGGCAACAATGGTGAAATTGTTCAGAATCTGCTTACTCTTTCTGTAACTGTGTCTTTACTTTCTGTCTATTTTTATAGCACTTGGCTCTTTCAATGTTTGCTTAGACTACATGGGATTTCATGCTCCTTACCCCAATTTTTTCCCTTCAGCTACTGACACCTAGAGCTGGGCTAACTGAGGTAGCCTATAAGGCTTTAAGAGCTGAAAGGGTTTGTTATATTTATTATCTGTTTCTTGTTTCATTGCAGGGCTTGCACCAATGGTTATCTGTATAGGGCACTCACCAAAAGTCTGGATTTTCACTAATTGACAAGTTTCAGTTTAGGTACTGCTGAAAAGAGAATGCCCTGTCTCAGTAGTAGTTTATAGTAGTAGTCTAGTGGCAATTGAGGTAACCATGCCAGTGGTCACTGAATGTTTGGGCAGATGCTGGGGTCCCTATCTAATCCCCGAGTCTCTTAATTTTTTATTTTTTTAGTGTTAAAAATTAATTTGTGGGACGTGGCACTGAGAACCAAGTACTTAAGGAAGTATTTGCAGCTGCTTTCTACCACCAAGGCTCTGCGGGTGGGTGTCCTGAGGCCTTCTGAAGATATGAAGACAGCAATGGTAACTGCAGCTGCTTCGTCTTCTGCTTTTCTGCTCAGCACCAGACTGAGGGAGTACTGAGTGGCTGTTCACCAAACAGTTGCCATCTAAAGTGACAAAACTAGAACAATTTTGCCAAAAAATGGGCAAAACTTACAGAATTCTTGTGCACAAATCTGGCAGAGATCTGGGCCATTTCTGCGCGAGAGTGTTATAGCGCTATGATTCCACTTTCAACCTCCTATGGAATCCTGGGGTTTGCAGTTTAGGGAGGGGCCAGCTGGCCCCTCCCTAAACTGCAAACCCCAGGATTCCATAGGAGGTTGAAAGTGGAATCATAGCGCTATAACACTCTCGTGCGGAAATGGCCCTAGTCAAGAAGACTTGTGGCTATAATGCTACGAAAAGCGCTTCTACCACATGTTGACTTGGAAAGGGTCAGTACTGCAACCAACAAGTGTGAATTTGTTTTTGTTTACTTAACTTTTGTGTCAAAAATATTTTGCACCTTCACAGTATTGGGTATCTTGTGTCCTGTGTACAATATCGTGCTGTCACAATATATTTTTGGTAACAGTGCCAATTAACTCCATTTCAATACCTTTGCAAGGCACTGTAAGCACTGTCTTTCATCATGTTGTTGTTGTGTGCCTTCAAGCTGTTTCTGACTTACAGTGACCCTAAGGCAAACCCATCATGCAGTTTTGTTGTCAAGATTTGTTCTGAGGGAGTTTGATCTTCCCTTTCTCTGAAGCTGAGAGAGTTTGCCAGGTCAAGGGGATCTTCATGATTGAAAAGAGTTTCAAACCCTAATCTTCCGAAGGCCTACTCCAGCACTCAATCACTGTCCCATACTGGCTTGCATCACTACCACTTCTTTTTCTACAAACCTTTCTCTCTTCCAATCATAGCTATTTTTTTCCAGTTTCTTAAATGGCTGTTGGAATTTGCACTTGAGCAAGTTTTTGCTTTCCTGCTATAAAAGTTATTACAGGTTGAGTATCCCTTATCCAGAAATCCAAACCCCAGAAACCTCCCCAAACTGAAACTTTTTGCAGCCAGTTGCCTGCTTCCACTTTCAGGGTGGTAGCTGTGGCACTTTTACTTGTTCTTCTCTCAGATCCTCCGTCTCTCTCCAGCCTCACGTCTCATATACAACAGAAGCACCAAATGAATGAGACATGAGGCTGGAAAGGGATGCAAGAGTGTGTAAAATGGTGGTAATCCAAGTATGGTCAACAGAAATCCACACCTCCCACCATTTCACAGATTACTGCATCTCTTTCCAGCCTCATGTCTTGTTCATTCATTACTTGTGTTATGTATGAGATGTGAGGCTGGAGAGAGACTGAGGATCTGAGAGACTAAGGATATAAGGAACCTGATACTTGTATTCAATAAATTAACAAATAAATACGATACCGAACAGGAGATCTTCAGGGAGCCCACCAGCCACTCACTGTCACCTTCAAGGTAGCAGTTGTGGCACTCCTGCTCAGTTGTTTGTAGGCTCCCCTGAGATCTCCTGTACAGCACTGTATTTTATGTATATTCAAATTAAGATATTCCTAAATCTGAAAAAAATGCAAATTGTGAAATACTTCTCATCCCAAGCATTTCACATAAGGGATACTCAGCTTGCGATAAGAATTGCTTAGATGTAGGGCAATTCTTTCTGTCTTTGATTAAATTGAGTTCAGATGACAAAGATCAGGTGGACAGACTCAGAACTGCTACAAGTTAAATTGAGGAATCGGATCATGTGGCTTTTGAGGTGTTGTTAGACTACAGTGCCCAGCAGCTTTAGCTGGTACATCCAGTAGTTAATTGCCATCCAACCATATCTGAAAGGCCACAGAATTCTTACCCTTGCGTTAGATGATACTGTGATATGTTGATTATAAGGCAACTTTACATGCTCATGTTGAATATGAAATCAGTACCTTAGGCTAATTGCAACAAGCAGCCTTTCATTATGTTTACCTCAGTCAGGTGGTTGTGGTGAGGCTAAACAACATCTGCAAGAAAGTCTATTCTGTCATCTCCCTCCCTGCTCCCACAATGCTCTGATGCCTGGTTATGTAGGACCTGGATTCTGCCACATACCTTTATTAATGCTTCATCTTTTGGTGTGTTGGTATTATGAGCACTAGATGAACAAAGTCAGGAAGTGGAGCAAAAATGCATATTGCGTTATATGAATACAGCAGAGACCTCTCCCTTTGAGCAAACTTGTAGTTCTTTCTTTCAGATAATGATTAGCAACAGTTAAGGGAGGAAAACTAGGATAATCAAATATATAATAGTACAGGCATTTCTAAGAACAGCCTGCATAGCTCCTTGAAAGAGTGATATTGCTTTACCCGATTTTCAGAGTTATTTGGAAGTGTCAACAAAGGAGCAGAAATCCTTGTTCTTGTTGTGTTACTTCAGGTCTTTTCCACCTTATGGCAACCTTAAGGCAATCCTATCATTGGGTTTTCTTGGCAATATTTGTTCAGGGGAGTGCCTTTGCCTTTAGGCACAACTTACTAAACTTTTAGGCTTGCAAGTCTCTCAGCAAAGCTTCTGGACAAGGTGGGTTTTTATTCATTACGCTTTCATAACTTAATTTCTTCTGTAGTAATGGCAACTGTTTCCAAGATGTCTCAGTATTACAAACGTTCGCTAAACTGCTTTTTCCCTTGTGCCTTTCCTCATTTCCCTAAACTAAAAGCTTCTCTTACCTGCTGCTTCTGTATCAAGCTCTCTTATCCATGATCAACGGCCTGTGAACACTGGACACCAAGGAATACGCAAGAAATGAATGTAGTTACCGTTGTACTCTTCATGAAAGGTTCTCAGTAGCCTTTGGCTTGCCAACAGAAACAGGGTGCTGGACTAGATGGAAACAGTCCCAGATTAGAAACCGAATACAAGGAAGAAGGAAATGCTGAAACCCTTCTGATTCCACATTTGCTGCTGAAGTTACTTATTTTACTTAAGACAAACTGTCAAAACTGAGAGACCCAGCCACACACTGAGTTCAAGTTAGAAATGGTACCTGAACCTCAAACAGGCAACCAAATCTCTCTTAACTGTTCTTTTCAAAATCTCTTCCTTTTCCAATAAGTAAATATTTAATTTTTCCTTCTACCTCCTATTTTTATCACTCAGGTAAATGAAACAAACAAAAAAATCCCTGTTTTCTTCAACAACAACATACCCTCCAGCTATCCCAACTTGGCAATTATTTCTCTGTTCCACTTTTTAAGCTGCTTTTAAAATACCTCAGTTTCTGTTCTTTCCACTTTCCTCCTTTGGTCATTGGTGCATAGTGAGTTCAAATCAAGGTTGAGTAGCTTGCACTTAACTCAGTGGAGGGAGTGGAGAAGAGGGGGAAGTCTTGCCCTTCCCAGTAGGCTCAAACAAAAACAAATTGCTCCAGCTTTTCCTAGCTTGTGTGCTCTTCTTCATTAATAACTTCTGTCATCTTGACCACAGTGTGTTATTGCTTGGCCACATATGTCCTAGTTTTTAGATATGAAATATTAAAGTCTAAATACCCTAAAGGGACCAGATCTTGTCTGATCTTAGAAACTAATTAGGGTTAGCCCTGGTTAGCATTTGGATGGGGGTCCACCAATGAATACCAAGTGCAGCAGTCTGTATTTGAGAGGAAATTCATGGAGTTGCTGTAACAGGCAACTTGAAGCCACATACACACACATGCGCGCAACATTCTTGGCCACAATCAGTCTGCCCCTGTTCTTAGATCCCTTGCTTCATCCTAAAGGCCCTTTTCGCACCTTACCTTTTCACGGCGCTGGGGCGTGGGGATCAACTGAGCAGCCTCTTGTGAGAGGCTCTCGCATCCTCGCTGCTTCAGCTCTGCAGCCACTGCCTGCTAGTGAGCAGGCAGCGTGAGGGCTCCTCCTCTTCCTTCTGCAGTGCAGCCTGGGATTTTCCCAGGTTGCTCTGGGGCAGGAAGCACGAGTGGCGGGGCTCCGAAGGCTCTGTATGCACGTTAAGTGCATCCTGAAGGATGTGTGCTCACGCACCATTTTCAGCTAGAAGCCGAAAATGAAATAGTGCGCGATTGGCGCCTGCTGGCCCCGGCAGCATCATGCAATTGCGAGGATGTCATGTGGACGGCTCCTCGCAATTGCGCGACACTCCAGAGGCCCTTTCGCATGGCAAATGCCGTGCGAAAAGGGCCAAAGATATGAAAATACAAAAGCACCAGACTTGTGGAGGAGAAAGGTATTTGGCAACTAAGCAGCCAGCTATGTACTTGTGCTACCAATAGATCAGATTCCTTGTGACTGGTCTGCCATCCACTCTTATGAAACATGTGCCTTTCCTTCACAGGTATAAGCAGGAAGGTAGTAATGATTGTGTGTTTGCGATATCAGAACATCAAAGTCACAGGCCCTGGGTGCCATCTTAAAAAAGAAAATGTCAGTAATGTCTTTTTACTGTTTATTTGCCCTTAAGATTGCTGTTCGACACACAACATACCGTGAAAGGATCTATAACTGTTATACAGAAATAATTAATTGTGTAAGTAACATTAGATTTTTAAAATTTGACTACTATATACGGTGTATTTCAAGTAGTCAGAAGTAAAGCTTGATAACTTAATTATATGACCCATTCACATGGAAGCTCATGTGATCCTAGACTGACTGGAGCCATCTGTTTGCTAATGATTCCTCCAAAAGACTTCTGGGTTTTGGGGGGAGAGGGGAGGAAACCTTCCTTGAAATTATAGTTGCTACTGTGTTATAATTAGTAAACCTCTTAGTATAGCCAAATACATTTTCTCTTTAGCATTTTGGGTGCATTTGTGCTCCTTTTAAACAATAGAGGGTAAATGGCTAGAATGGTTTCCCTTAGCACAGGTTTTATGAGATCCTGAAATTAGCGTTACAATGGGGTGTGTATAATTTGTATTGAATCTGATTGCTTTAGCAGCAGTAAGTTTGATAGTATCAGGTTCCAGCATGCACCACAGGGTCAACATGGACCGAGGCCATTAAAGGAGAAGAGTTCAGGGAAAGTTCATTTCTATTGTTTAACCATGGTTACAACACAGGAAGAAAAAAAGTGCATTTGTAACATATTGCTTTTTTGGACCCTGGAGGTAATCTGGTCTTTTATTTCCTCCCCCCTCCACACTCTTAAATTAAATACAGAAATATAAACCTTGTGATTATCTTTAGTGTAAACAAAAGAATATTCTCTGATCACTGTTAAAGTAAAACACAGATGTTCTGTGTTGACTGCTGATGTCATTAAGCAAAATGTTTATATTCATTTAATTTGATCTGCTAAACTGTTAGTATCTAAACTATTACTAGGTCAATAGAAAAAAATTAAACTTTCATAAGAACGACGATAATGGAGACTTTGTGTTTACACTGTGTTGTGTTTACTAAAGGCGTAGAAACCCATTAAAATAAATGCATTGCTTTTTTCAAAAAATATATCCTCTTTATTAGGGAGACAAATCCAGTGTGTGTTTAGTTACAGCAGAATTTTGCTGTAATTCTGTATCTGAAATGCAGGTTCTAATCAATTAATTAGTTTAGTTAGTTCTTTTCATGTTTTAAAGAAATAGCCTTGTGGTTAACTGGAGACTACTGCACGCTTATGGCCGATTGTGTGATACCAAGCGCAATTGTCATAAGTAATCGTGGAGATAAAACGATTCTGGGGAGTTTCTTCCCTGCATAGGCAGTACAGAAGCACTTATTTCCTTTCCAGAGTTATCAAAAATCCTGGCAAAAACAGCCATCTTTGGTTGCTTGGACGATCCATTTAGGATTGCACTTAACTTGGTTCTTTTCACCATTTGGCCCATCAACAGCAGTTCAGTTTTTAAGTAATTAAAATACACATCAGGTGGGATCTTCAGACACCTGCTTCCATTTTATCCAGGGAACAGAGCTTGGAAAAGGTGCTTTTTGGAACCAGAACTTCCAGAATGGCCTGGCCAAAAAACAACAACAAACATTTCCAGGTTTCTACAAGTTATATGAAGGCAGTACTGCATTGTTACATTTTGCGTTGTTTCAGAAATTCTGTGTGTGTATCGGCCCTGTCACGCTATGTTGTTATAGCGCTATTATTCCACTTTAGCTGCCATGGCGATATCACATGGAATCACTGGATTTGCAGTTTAGGGAGAGGCATTTAGAATTCTCAGAGACGTCCAGTGCTTCGCCAGACTACAAGCTCCAGAATTCCACAGAATGATGTCATGGCAATTAAAGGGGAATAATGGAACTATAACAGTGTGGTGTGACAGGGACCCAAGTGTGTAAGTGCCTTCAAGTTGTCTGTTGACCCCAGGATCTTGATAAAGTTTTCTTAGACAATGAATACCCTGAAATGTAGCCTACAGCCTCTGATATTTGTTCAAAGTACTAACCAGGGCTAATCCCGTTTTTCTTCCAAGATCAGATCGTATGTTGTGCCTTTAGGGTATTTGGGTCCTTGTTTCCAGAAGTGCTGCCAGCAAATCTTAGATTTATATGGTGAAACGTAAGACTCTTGGGATTTTAAGAGTCTTAAATTCTGAAAATCAGGTGACCATATCAGTAATTAAAATAGCAGAAATATGAGATTAACATGATATTTTGAATGGGTGAATTGATAAAATCAGATATTACGTTAGGCATCTTGTTTTATAAGTAGGAGTATTTTACCTTTAGCTACACCAAATCTCTGCGTTTACAAATCTTTCACAATGTGAATACATAAAATATGTGTCGTTTTTAAAAAAATTGACGTACATTTGAAATGTTGAGATCAGTTTGGCTTAGCTGAAATAAAAACATACAATTAAAATACAAATAGAATATTTCAACAAGAGTTAATCAACCTGCAAATGATCTATAAATATGCTAACCAGCAAACTGGTTTTTAAAAGCAGTTTCTAGCTCTTGTAAAAAGTGAGAAGGGGAAATACTATCCCCTAAGTACAATTGCTAAATTATAAGTTTGTTTATGTTGCATTTCTGTGCTGCCTTTCTCCCAAAGTGAGGCCCAAGAGGGCTTCCAGAACAGACAATTTTTTAAAAAAATTACAATAAAATTTTAAAACAGTTAAAATTAAGCACATAGAAACAGTGTAAAATCATGGATTTCATGATTCCAAAGCTGTGCCCCCACCTATTCCTTCTCTGATCTAACTGAAAGTGTACACACAGAACATTTAGTCTGATATCCCCATAGACCTGAACAAGAACTGAGAGCAATCAAGATTCAAACTGTGGACACAGTCAGTCCAGATCTTGCAGTGCAGAAACTTGAACTGGTTCTGGAGTGTACAGGCAGGCAGTATAATATCCATAGGATTTCATGAAATAATATTTTTATTTCCAGTATAATCATAATGTAGAGTTGTTAAAACAAGTCATTTATTTTTATTTTCTCTGTCAGTGGGTGAGGTTAAGAAAGTAAGTTTAAATTCTTTGCCGGTCATGTCAACAGATAAATCAAAACAAATTTGGTCAAGATTAAGGATTCTAAGTTATTTCTTAAACTAAGCAGCAGCCGATTTTTTATTCAGCAGTCTAATATTGAAGAAATACACACATTCTCTGTAAATATATACACATAGTATCTCTATGAGCGCATATGAAATTATTTCTTTTTAAGAATGTTCTATTTATAAATTGTCTTATGTGGAATATTAAGATTTAGTGTCTCTTTTGGCATAAATAACTAGCTACAGATTGGGTGGTGCTCTCTTTTCAGTTGTGCCCCAAGGAATCATACTGGTATCACAACCTTTTTTACCCTCCCATGAACAAAAGCCCACTGCCACTGGTCCTTACAGCAAATCATGAATGACTTGGACCATTATTTATGTTAACAACTGCCTTTCCCTCTTATTGTGTGACTCAAAGACTGACTTTAAATTGTACATTGGAGTTGTTCCTCCCGCCATCCCCCTCTTGCTCATCCTATGGCAGTTTGAATACAGGTTCTATATTAAGTTCCTTTATAACAAAGGATTTCTGGGATGAAAGTGGGAGTGCAAATATATTTAGGAATATTATGCATGTAATCTACTTAATGTCATTTATGAAGTCAATTTGAAATATTCCAAATACTATCATATAGATGTATGTCTAATTTTATTGTATTGAATTATCTGAATTTCAGTGATCAGTGTATATATGCATCTGGGTTTTCTGAAAATAGACGTTTAATAATTTGATGTCTCAAATTAATTGAGAAATCAAATGCAAAATGTATCAGCTTGGTTACATGTATTTGGATAAATGTTAAAATTCATATTGCCTTAGTATTCCATTTATATTAGTTCCTTTCACATTCCCCCCTCCCCTTTTTTGGTAGATTACGTTATATGCCTTTGGCGAGTCTGTCTGCTTTATTGTTTTATTTTTGTACATGATCACTATCACTGTCACCATCATCACCATTATCTGAAGTGGATCTGGAGTTCCGCAGAGATGAACTTCATCTACTAGATAATCCTGTGGGCAGAAAGGGCTGTTCTGTCAACCTAATCCCCTCCGCGGTTGGGAGTTAGAGGATACTCCAGAGTAGGTTTGAAGGGGCATTGGGGGAAGGGGAATTGACAAAGGAGAGGAGCTTTTGCTAACCTGCCTCATCAACTGAAGCTATCCTCCAGTTAAATAGGTGCACCTTTGGATCTAACCCAGTGTGTATGTAAGAGGAAGGCATAAGAATATTAAGGTAGTTGCACAGTGAAATCATCTGATATGAAAAACCAATGTATGAAAGGATGGCCACACACACACACACACACACGTGCACATACAGTCAGCCCTCCACATTCACATTCACTAGAGATGGAGGCACAGAGCCCTGGCAAAAGTGGAAAAATTTCAAATATCAAAGTGGGGAACCTAGGCGTGGTGGGGAGAATGGGCACCCAGGGGCCAAACCAGGTCAGGGAAAGGGACTGGATCTGCATGGTAGCCCCATACTTCCTCTTTCTCGCTAATCTCCTTCCTTGGGTGTCGGGGGACATTGGGAGAGAGTTTGCGGTGCTGAGAAATTGGGCTGCAAGCTGTCCTTAGCTGGCTGGGCTGCAGCTAATGGAGGAAGACTAGGGATGGGTTTTTAAAAGTCTGTGTGGTCTGATTGGAGCCGCCAACAGGGAAAGTTCCCCCAGAAAAGAAGGTCCTGAGGTTGGGGGCGGGGTAGGCTTGGAGAAACTCACAAATAATAAAATCTATGAAAATTAAACGTCCACGTGTGGAGGGCTGACTGTACAAATTTGCATATTAGTTGTAGTAGTAGTGGTACTAGTAGTAGTAGTAGTGTGACCTGAAATCATTTCTGACTTACAATGAGACTAAAGTGAACCTGTCATAGGGTTTTGATGCTCAACCATGGAATAAAGAGACCAGATACAAAGTTGGGTTAACTAAGGTCCACTTTATTTTGACCTGTATTATTTAAATAGCATTAACCTGTAAGGTACAAGAGCGGGGGAGCAACATGATATGGTGCCAGCTGATGCCAGGGTCACAACGTGACAACCTGCTCAGCCTGCCCATGGGCGATAAACCTCGGCCCCAGGGGCAATCCAAATTGCTTTGGTTGCTCCCCAGTCCAGCATCTTGGAAGGTAACCCAGGGACTCTCACCCAAGCCACAGGGCTCTAAAAGTGAGAGTCTTATTCCCAGGTTAACCTCAAGGGTAGCCTCCATCACCGAACCCCCTGCGACTCAGGGCCCTAAAAAGGTGGTTCTAAGAGCCCTACGCTACACCAAACAAGTGCCAATAGGTGATCACCAACATTTTATTATCCCCTATTGTCTGCCACAGAAAGAGGCAAGTGTCCACTTAGTCCCTTTCCCCCCACCAGGCCAGACAACATGCCCCACCCAATTCTTCCAGGAACAACTGATTCCAATGATCAAACAGGTGCATCTTATCTGCTTGGTAGAGGTCTGGCCACCTAAATAGGTTGCCAAGATGAGGAATAAAGTGGCCCAAATCTGATTATTCAACATTCTTCTGGTGTGGTCAATACATTTGGGGTCTTTGCCACGCTGCCAAAAAACGGGGTTGGTCTCCCAGTGTCCTAGTCCAGTGCTCAGACCACTACACCATGTGTGTGTCTGTGTGTGTCAGTGTATATATATATGTATGTATGTGTGTGTGTGGGGGGGAGAGGGAGGTGGGAGAGACAGCGAGAGAGGGAAAGAGAGTGTGTTTGGAACTCTAAAAAGAAAAATGAAGGGTTTTGTGTAGAAGTAGAATTGGCCATTGGTGTCTGCTAGAGTTTGGTTTGAGGACCATCTGTGGAAACCGAAAGATTGATAGTGGCTCTTTTTTAGTACATTGAGTTTGCATTAGCATTATATCAGAAACTGTGTATGTAAATTACAGATTGTTGGTGCATTCATAGGTTAGGAAGGAACGTAACACCCATGTATTATGTTGTTAAGTACTTGAGTCAAGACTCTACAATGTCTCACTTTCTGAAACAATAAATGAGGTAAGGCACTTCATTTGTAAGAAATTAAAATAGTGTGCAAAAGGACAAGATGCATCACCTTCTAGTATTTTACATGCTGCATTGAGTCCAATGCTTGGAGGAAACAGCATATAAATACAATTAAATAAAAAAAAGCATTGAAGCATAACAAGAAGAGGAACAACCATTCCAGACTCCTACAGGAAATGTATGAATTCAATAGGCTCATATGAAATGTAGGTTATATCTTTTAAATACAGTGTCTGAAACCACCAATTGTGGATTTAGAAGAAAACATTTTAAGCTATCATAAAATCAAGCAAAATTGTTCGATCCCTTACAGTTCATGAAGTTAGTTGGATATATTACGAAATGCATCTCTTGATTTGGAGATAATTACTTCAGACAAGGGTTAGCTACCATGTAACAGCTTTGTTTATTAAGGAGCAAGACTTAACAGGTATAATGAATAAGCCATAAAACATCTTTAATAGGGGAGTAGCTAATTTTGGGATTGGCTGGTTTAGTCTGTACATTAAATATACCCAGCATCTGATATACCAAAGCTGAATATAGCCCACCAGTGTTCCATGTCTGTTACACGTAACTGAAACACAGCTATCCTTAGAACAAATGCATTTATAATTCATGTTACAGTCATTGCTGCTTATGTAGGACTCCAAAAAAGGACTGGCTTGCTATCTTGTTGGGGTGTCACAAGCTCTGCATTTCTGGTTCTTGGACAACAGGTATTCTGTAAATATGTGAGCTGTGGTTAGTCTACTAGACTTTGGTTCATCCATTACCCACTCAGCCTCTTTTGTTTATTTCTTTATAAATCATGGGCCCAGTAGTCAACGTTGCAGCGGACCTGTACCCTTCAACATTTCAAAACTAGGACATGAATGGCTGAGCAACATTGGAGTGCAGTTAAGATGGCTAAAGTTACAAATGAGAAGGGACACACAAGCTAGAAGAGACTGTAGCAGCAGACTGGGAAGGGCAAGTTTCCATCCCCTCTTCTCCTCTCCTCACACTGAGTTACTTTGCAGCAATTGAAGTAAGCTGGGAACACAGTGGGAAAATGGGAGGAGAGAGTAACTAGAACGTATGAGGAACAGTGGAAAAGTGGGATTGATTCCGATTATACCTGTCAGATTGGGACAGTTAGAGGATATACCTTATATTGGTTTGGCTTCAGACTAATTTTACATTTTAAAGATATTATTTTTCAACTTTGATTTAGCTAAGCATAGATTTTAAAATCAAAATAATGTCCTATGGCTATGTAGTTTCAGAGAAAATAATAAGAACAGATCATTTATATTAGCTTTCTTATGTGATTGTTCTTTAAAAATCAACTGTGTTTTTATTTTCACTTTTTTCATGAAGCACGCTAGGGCAAGGTGTAAGACAACCCTTCTAGAGAGAGGAAAGCTTCTGTGTGGATCCAATCCGATATGTTTGTTTTTATTGTAAGTGATACAGAACCATTCCAAGAATAGAGGCTGTATTTACTACAGGCTTAAAAGAAAAGTAAAACAATTTCGTTTTCATGTATTCCCTGTCACAAGAGTCTAGAAAAACAATGTGCATTTTTTTTGTGAGAATTAAAAAGGAAGCCACATTGAACCAAACAAAATTCTTCTAGCTTTATATTAATAATGACCTCAATTCAGGTCATTAACTTGGGAATTAATGACCAGTTAAGGTTAATGGCCCAAGGTCTTGAGTCATTAAACTCCAAGGAAATGCCCTGTACTTTGATTGTTATTCGTTTATTAGGGATGGGTTGTAGTTTAAAAAAATGTGGGTGTCTCAAAACACAGAGATGATCTAATGCTCACATGAAATCAAGAATTGTGCTACATATGCCTGGCGTTTAAGAGTGGACTTCCAAATAAGATAACTAAGAAATTTCTAATATTTTAAGCATCTATGCGACACTGTTCACCTTGTAGAAATTCAACCTAAAATCTCATAAGCAATATAGGACTAAAACAATGAGATAATAATTCTTGCCCAGGCAGCAAATGAAAATTTTTGTGTGTCCTGTATGAGTACATGTCCCAGTATTGCATTTTTTTCCCTGTCATTACCACATGGAACACAGTGTGGAGGACACAACAATTTTTTTAAATTTTACCTAAGAAGGATTAGATTGAGTATTGTGACTAGTCCAGAGCCACTTGGATAGATGAGTAAGGATTTGAAACTAGATTTCCAGCATCCCAGGTTCATTGCAACTGTTTGCTGTTTATGCATTCTAAGGCTAAGAAGGTCAAGCTTAATGGACATTATGAAACGATCTTGAAGATCTGGAGCCTACTTGACAAACAACTGTAACCCATTTATGTATTAACGTATGGAAAAACAAAGGCTAGAAGTGTAGTGGGTAAACCCTATTCAAGTTATTCTCAGAACTTTAATTTCAAAGAGGTTTGCTTACATCCTTTTTAAAAAAGGGAAATGTTGAGATCCTGTGCTTTCTCATAGTTTATAGATGGTATCTTGCAGTCCTTGATTCATGTAACAGATTTCACATGAATCACACTTATTAATTTGGATGCCTTCATTTGCAACAGCAGCAGGCTTTTTGATGACTTTACTAAACAGTCATGCCTGCTCCCCAAAACTACTTAATCTTGAACATGCTTGGTTCTACTGCTTGGAAAACTCAGCCCAGCTGAATAACCCTACTCTGCATGCAGATCCATTCCTTTACCATTGGATTCTCATGTTGACTTTTGGTCTTAGCTCCTTTCATACTTTAATTGCTCAAGTTTGCTCTGTGCTATGATTGAGAAACAGAGCCTCATTTCTGGCCTGATGTTGTTCATACACCCCTCCCATGCTGTTTGTGTGCATGTTTGCATGCAGGAGGCTTCTCACACAGGTACTTGCAGGTAGGCTTTCATGAGATTAGAAGTCCCAGTTGGATGGAACTTCTCTACAACTAATACACGAAAGGGGCTGTGGGCGATAGAAGGCAACTTCTATAATTTTCGTGAACATTTCTTGTGAAAGTCATTCTCCCCCATAAGTCAGGTCCTTTCACATGTCTGCACAGTGCAAATGTCAGATACCGAGACTCCCTTACACACAGTTCCAAGCCTTTTTGGACTAATATGCCACATTTAAAACAAGTTTTTTTCTGTTTTTACTTTAAATAGAGTAAGGGTTAAATGATAACTTGACTTATCTTTTACATGACAAAAAATAAAGAAATTGCAAGACCTTTTCACATATTAGATATGTATTGTCATTTATCATCTAGATATCAGGGTAGTAGTGCGGAGTAATAAAACATATCATCGAAAAATGTGCTATAGGTCTGAACCACTCTTTCATTCCACCTCCCAGCTAACTGTAGTATTAAATCAAACAAGCAGAACATTTCCTTAGGCAGCCATTGCCTTTTAATTTCCTGAAGAACCTTAAAATATCATTCATTACAAGTACTACACATATTTGGTTTTTAAAAGTCTCATAAATCAATAGCAGGCTGACTGTAATAATTATTACAAGTTAGTGCATAATTTTCGTGCTGAAGGCTGCATGCAGAACTTTAGCATATGCAAACGAGGCAATTCAAACTGTGTATAGATATTAATATGAAGAAGCAGGTAACGAGGTGCAGGCTATGAATTATGCATCAAGCGCGGCTGATCTTCAATGAGGAAAATGAATTCAGCATGTAATCTAATTAGTGATGGAAGTCTATTACATCTAACTGCAAAAGCAACCGTCCTTGAAACAAATTTATTTACAGTCCATGTTACCAATTGAAACAACTTTGAAATGATGTGTAAGACAACAGCTTAATTGTAAAGTTTTTGTTTGCCTGTTTTTTTCTTTCAGTTCCAGACCTGGACGGCCTCCTAAGCGGACTCAAAGCGTCACCTCTCCAGAGAATTCTCATATTATGCCGCATTCTGTCCCTGGTCTCATGTCTCCTGGAATCATCCCACCAACAGGTAAGTGTTTCACCAATTATGGCACATATGGTAGTATGGTGCAGTAGCTGCATCCCAGCATCTTGTAGGAATTCTGTTTTGTCAAAATGTCAACTATTGAAATTAGGAGGAATCTAATTTTAGAATAAAATATACTTATCGTTCTGTATTTTTCTACAATAGGACAAATTTCTCAAGATGAAAACCCTTCTTAGTTCTTTGGTGTCACAATGATTGTCACATGCTTATTGGGCCATAGTAGGGTCAGGAAGTCTGGCTTTGCAGCTTTGTAGAGTGCTGGTGGGGGGGGGGGGCTTCCTTCTTTATCTCAATTAGTCATGAAACCAATTTGTGGTCTCTTTGCACGAACCAGACATAGCACCTACGTTTAGTAAATCATTTGCTGTCAGTAATATTTTATATTATAAAATTCTGAAAATAAAATCCTTTTGGGTAAATGATGTATATGCTATTTCTCTTAACTGCTCTGAAAACAATCATGCTACTTAGAAGATAACTCTACATTCCCTCCTTAAACACATCTTCTCTTTATAGATGGGATCTTATTTTGCTTCCAGAATTCTGCTCCTATCAGTCTTGCAGCAGTTACAATTTTAAGCAATGGTGCTTTCTTCCTTTCTTGGGAGAATGGATGGGATGTGGCAAGTACTGTATTTCCAATGTAGGATGGTTATTGTCAAGAAAAAAAGGAGGAAAATAATATGCAGACTACTCTATTGAACCAAAAAAGTAAACAAAAGTCCACCCTTGAATTCTGAGATGTGCAACCCCTGTGCCTTTCTAAACATGGACCTTGGGGAATGCTCTTGAACTGTATTGGAAGGTTGTGGGGAGGACTTATGCTGAGATGAGGTTCATAGAAGGAAAAAGGAGCCTGAATGGTGGAAGATGGTATGGGGAGCTGAATTTATATGTCAGTGCTAGACCTGAATGAAACTCATGCTGGTGCAGTCCCAACTTGCTCCTTCCCAAACAGCCAACAGTGTGACAAGGCCTGCTTTTTCTCTTCACTGGTATGGCAGCTTCCTTCCTGCCCCAGTCTGCTAAAGCGCCTTGCCACTTCATATAGCTCTGCCTTTCTCTTTGAACACTATCTTGATATAAAAAGGGTAAAGCCTTTCAGTTGTTATTTAGAATGATTTAATGATCTGTGGTGGTGTGTTTCTGTTTAGTTAGAATTAATGAAAATAATTCAGCTGAGTCAAAATTTATAAAAATGTACTATAATCTTTATTAAAACAACAAACAGAATAAAATATTGGTTTTGTAAATGTGTCCAAGCTCAAACAGATCTTCAGAATGTATTTAAACTGTTTCTTATATCTTTACATCAGCATAAAGGCACAGGTCTCATGCACATACAGCCCTCTGGCTACCCTTTTGCCACAGGCTGTTTCCAAATCTGGGTCACTCTCTCTGACCAGATTCAAAAGTGGGTTGATTTCTTTTCTGTCCTTCTCTAGGCTTTCTATGAAAAAACACACCCCTTTCATTCAACCTCCCCTCGGTTGAATGATAACTTCTCTGGCTGAAGGTTTCCTTAGCACTTGCTGCCTGAAGTTTGACTCCAAAAACAAATCAGTGTGCCTGTGATTTATGCATTTTTTTCTGAGGCCTCCAAGCCCTCCTTCACTCTAAAGGGCTGGGTTTCTCTCTGGAGTGGCCATTCTGGTTGCCTAACAACCTGATGCTGGGTGGTTCCCTACCACTCAGGATACCACTCCTCCTATACTCTGTCACAGACAGAATCACTGAAAACCCAGGAAAACTATGTAGGGTCTCAATGCAGAGGAAGAGAGGAGATGAAGAGAACATGACAGCTCCCTACCATGCTTCACCTCTGTGCAAAGAGGCTGTACAGGTAAGTATGTGGACCTAATTTTCCAGGTGTAGCACAGTGATGGCTGCTTTTGAAATAATGAAAACATAAAAATGGCCCTTACAGTGAGTTTAACAGTATGTACCTATGACAGAATGCTATATTTGGACTGACAGAACAGGTTGTAATATCTATTCAAGCTGAAAGCATGATTGAGTCACTATCAGCCTAACCTACATTACAGGAACACTATGACTTCTTGAACTGTTGACAAACTTATCTAAATAACTCAGTAGAAAAGTGAAAATGTGCATAAGTCAAAATAAAAGGAGGACTCAGAATTACAGTTTATAATTGTAGAGATGGTATATCAATGACTGCATAGTATCATATATGAATATGGTATGTAGAAACCAAGAGAGATGTCTAACCTGAGAATCTTGCTGTTTATTTGACATAAAAAATAGATAACAAAGAGATAGGGGGAAAGGATGGAGTTTAGTTATATACTTTTCTAGAGAGATAAGGATGAGGAGGGAATGACAAAAGTCATCAAATTTTTACTGTTAAATGTTGGTTTTGAAGAATGTGATCAATGTGTACGAATGTGAACCCCAGATAAATATTCTGTTGTACAATTTCAGGCATAGGGGACATCAAAGTTTGTGGTACTGGAAGATGCAGTGTCCACATCTTTCTTTTCTTTTACACATTTGTTGGTTTTACGTTTATTAATTCAAGCAGCTAAAAGAGATAGAAGGAAAAGAGAAGGGATAGTTAGAAATGGATTTAAAGGGTTAGAAATAATACTGGTAATACTGTAATTTAAAGGGTTAGAAATAATACTGGTAAACAGAAATGAGTATGTATACAAGTTAGAAGAAAATAGGGAGAAAGATGGGGTGTGGAGGATGGGATGGGACTCTTGGATAATCTTATTTATAGAACTCTCCCTTTAATAGGTGATTTTATTACTGGATTACTATTTAGTATAGTACTGGATTACTTAGTCCATTTGTATGTTCTTCAAATTGTCCATGTTTGTTTCACATATGGAGTACAACAGGAGTGTCTTTGTTTCTGTTTTTCTAAATCTTGTGCAGCTATCTGAGAATTCTTTTTCATCTTATTAGTTCTGAAATGAATAGACTAATAAAAGTAGAGAGGGAAGGTAATATATGTTTAGGGCAAACCCTTTTTTTAATGCAAGGTTTTTGCTACTGTTTTGTTGGCAAGCAATCCACCACTAAGCAGGAGGGTAAGTAGCTTGAAAACAGAATGGCAATTTGTATAACAAGGCAAACTTTTTCTGAGGGCACTGACTGAATTGTTAGAGGTCTGACTGAGAGGACAGTTCTGTGCAAGTTTACTCAGAAATGAGTGCCACTGTGCTCAGTGGTTCTTATTCCTAGATTATACATAAGTTTTCAGCATTTGCTATTTTGATTTCTTCAAATGCCCACCTCCCTTTGTATCTGTTTAGGAGGAGCAATGTGCAACACAATGCTCAATTGTGGATCCAGATGTCCCCTCCATTTTCATGAAGGTTCAAGACACAGAAGCCTCGTGAAAGTGGAAAAACCACAAATAACTCCCCCTGTGCTCCCTTTCCCATTCTCCTCTGGGGCTCCCCCTCGCATTCCCTTTCCCTTTGTCCTGGCGCACAAATCTTCTTTCGCTTCTCCAGGGCAAAATGCAATGGAATGGGAGGGAGGAGCTCCAGAGGGAAGAAGGAGGGGCACACATGTGACTTACTGCCTCCATTCCCTTGCGTCTTGCTTCAGCGTATGTTCTCCACACCAGGCAAAATGCAAGGGAATTGGGGGGGGATCAGAGGGAAGGACAAAAGTAATGCTATCTTTCCCCTGCCATTACCTTGCCTTTTGCGCAAGTGCACTTGCCTTCCTTCTGCATGCCCAGCAAAAGGCAAGGGAACGGGAGGAGGAGAATGGGTAGGGAGGCGTCTGTGCACTTCATGAATAATAACATTCACAAAGGTCAAACCCAGAAATGTGGAGGGAGAGCTCTATGTAGAAATGTAGCCTACTAGCTATGTGAAGTACATTTGGCAGGCTGTTTTTAATTCTGGACCACAGAGGAGATCAAGGGAATGTAGCTGCTATGCTTTTTTAAAAAATGTTAAGAACTGTTGGAAGGCTTCACTGTTAAACAGTGCCAAATGAAATCATCATAAGAAGTTTTAGGGTCAATAGACTGTTGTTTGAACCAGTGCAGTATAGTGGTTTGAGTTTTGGATTAAGACCCTGGAGACCAGACTTCAGATCTCTACTCAGCCATGAAAATCCACTGGGTGACCTTGGGCTGGCCATACTCTCTCACCCTAAAAGACAGGCAATGTCTAGCTTTCTCTGAATAAATCTTACCCAGAATGCCATGAGGGGGTTGTCATAAGCAGAGATAGTTGGAAGACACAATGCAAAAAGACACACTGTTGCTTCCTTGCTTTGGGAAATGAAGAGAAAAAAATATTTATTTGTATTTCATGTATGAGTTTTGGTGTGAATATGGTGGCTTAAGGTAACCCTTGCCCCCTCAACAATTTCTAGAAATATATCTGAACATTCAGGCAGCTGCAGGCCTCAGTTTGAATTGCTTTCTCTGTTCTGGGCTGACTGAGTCTCACAAAAATCCCTGGATGACAAAGTCCTCAAAGACTATGGAGGCAATGTTTTCACTAGCATGTGCAATTCCGACTGGAAGCATATTGGCAGCCAGATCAATTTATTTAGAACTGATGGCATGCAGTCTGTATATGGTGTTCTGGTTAACAGTCTAGCTGCTGTGTTTTGCACTAGCTGATGCTTCAGAATGTCTTCAAGGTCAGCCCAATGTGGAGCACACTGCAGTAGTCTAATCAGTGAACAATCTACTCTGGGTACATTATTCCTTCCAGGAGAGTCTATAGCTGAGGTATCAGTTGAATTTTGCCCCACACACTCTGAGTCACAGAGTCGACCTGTGCCTACAATGACAAAAATGGATTTAAGCTATGCACCTGCTCTCTCAGAGGGAATGCAGTGTCATCCAGGACAAGCAACTTTCAGTTAATCTAGCAGTCTCAAAAGCACAGGCCCACGTAAGATTTCCAGAGGGATATCCTGCAGTTCTTATAATGCCTGTCATTTCCAACAGTACCTCTTAGCTTTGCTTTTTTGTTCCCCAAAATGCTGAGACACACGGCAGCATGGGGAAGCAAAGATGAGTCATCCTCTCCAAAATATTCAAAAACCAAGGTAGTCATAAGTTGGTTAGTAAGAAATATGCCATTGTTATCTGAGTCCTCTGTAAATTTTTTGAACAAAGCAGGGCAATTGCCTGATGAAAGCTTCTCTGGAAGTCTCCAAAGTTTTAATCAAGATTTTTCATTATTGTTGATTCTTTAGAAGCGTTATGCATTTGCCTCTGTATTGTTTAAGTGTGAAAGTAATTTCATAAAAGCAATTTGTCCAAAAAGTGACAAATGTTACTGGCTAATCCATTCTTCAGATTGTTGTAAATATGTTGGTTTTAATTATGCGAAAGGCCTTAGATACAGGGATGAAAGCACTAGCTGAGATGTTCAAGATATAAAAACATAGGGTCTCATCTGAGTGGGGCAAACTAGAGCGGCACTTTACTCCTCATTTAAGTATTCTTTTTATGAAATCTGCATTTATATGTAGAATATAGTTCACTCTTCATATATATGTGTTTGCTTCCTGAACAGTTGGTACACATCTTCCTTGCACTTCCCTTAGGGGTCAGAAGGGAGGTAGTATGTTCTGATACTTTGGAGATTCCCTACACCTGTCGAGGGATTCTCATTGCAAGTCCTGTTGTCCAAATCAGGTCAGTGCCTTTATGGTAGTTGAGGTGGATCCTTCCATTCTAAGGGGTAGTGAGGTAGATGGAACAAACATCCTACGTATATTTTGAAAGGACTCTTCAGTTCTTCTTGTGACATAGTGCTCTGTCCCAGTGTACAGGCAGTAATTCGATTACATGATCCGTCACATTTATTTCTTTATAATGCTAGTATTGCAAGTTTACTCCCTTTTCTCTCTATTACATGATTTTTGATCGATGGGCAGTGGACTCTAATGGGCAGTTGGGCATTCCAAATATCTTGAATTCAGACTGTACCTATGTTGTTGTTTGTATGCTGAAACCAGTCTATTCTGGCCTGGCAACATCAGTAACTGGTTTCAAGGAAAAAATACAACAAAATCCATGAAACAGTGATATCCTTATTGAGCCAACTCAAGCGCACAAAATGCATTCTGCAAATTTTCAGAGCTTCACTGGCTTCTTCCTCAGGCATAGATGTTAAAAATCATACAGAAGGAAGGTGATGATGTTAGAGTCACAGGCCTGTATTTTGTCTCAGATGCTACTTCTGTTGTCAGTTAAGATGGTCTAGAGGGATATCAATGCAGGCAGAGGTAACTTCCCTTCTTGGCCACATAGGGACAAAGGGACAAAGTAAAGCACAGGCACTAAAATTTCAAATCCATTAGCAGCAGGGAATAGCTGTTTTGGAATTTACTGCACTGGCAATACTTGCAAATGCTATTATCTGTGGGTTTGCTTGCTTCTGTACCTCCATACTCCTTTAGATTTGCATAACTGGAAATAATTGGAATAAATAAATGAGATAGCTTCCCAGCGGATTTGAGAGTACCCAATCTGTCTTTAATATCCAACAGAAAATACAAACACTTCAGACTGTACATAAAATGGAAAGTAAGTCTGGAGTGCTCAGCCTCCTCTTCTGATGCTGTCCCCAGGGGCACAGCTGGGAGAGACAGACTGATTTTTTTCATGTAGATGTTGTGTTAATATTGCATTTTCTTATAATGTATTTTGTTGTGTATATTCGATTCAATATGTCCTCAGAAAACTTTTCGTTATTGGAGGGCCTATGAATAGTCACGTCATTACCACTACATTTCACCATAGGGTTCTTTATTTACAATATTTATGCATTATCTTTAAGAATAAAAGTCAGTTTCCAAGAACAGTCAGTATCAAATACAAGTGAACTATAATAGCAAAATTAATAACTATAAGAGATTGAGAAGTAAAACTAAAAAAAGAAAAACGAATCCAATAAAAAGTTACAGCTAAAAGTCATTTCAGGAAGTCAGCAACTTGTTTAAGGAAAAGCCACTGAACACAGGGGGATCTTCACTCTGGCATGTTCCGGTTGCTACTGCACTGCACCACCATGGGGATGCTGCTGAAAAAAATATTTCCTTTTTATTTGTCATCCTAATAGTTTTCATGGGAAGATGCAAACAGGGTCTGAGATGACCTTAGAATGCAGGCAGACCGATACCAGTGAATCTTCAAAGGTTAACACAAATGCTTTAAGATGGGCTTTGAAAAAAGCCACAACAGTAGCAGGAAACCATCAACCAAATTCTGTTTCATTTGAAGTTTCTGAATTCCTTTTAAAGATCCCAATCCAATCCATTGCGGTTGTCCGTAGTGAAGAAAAGTCCATCCTCTATAGCACTGTAATTTGCAATAACACTCTAAGCTGGAAAACAAAATAAAACACCGAGTTCAAATTAAGAAATATCATTATAAATTGAAAGCTTTCGCAGATGACTTGGTCCTTTTTTGGATGATCCATGCAAATCTATAGAAAAATTGAACGCTACAATGCAAGAATATGGACAATTCTCTGGTTTTAAAATTAATAAGGATAAAACAGTTCTTTTAACCAAAAACATGTCTGAAAGAGAAGAGAGGGAACTAGTACAATTAACAGGATTTAAAACAGGACTAAAGGTAAAATATTTAGGAATTTGGATAGCGAAAAGAAATAATGAGTTATTTCAAAATAATTACGAGAAAAAATGGAAGGAAATAACAAAAGATCTACAAAATTGGTCTTCTTTGCGGCTTTCGTTGATGGGGAGAATTGCAGCAGTTAAGATGAATGTTTTGCCAAAAATGAATTTTTTGTTCCAAAACCTGCCTATAATAACAAATATTTCTTACAATGGAAGAGAGAGTTAATTAAATTTATATGGCAGGGGAAGAAGCCTAGGATAAAATGGAACATCATGACAGATATAAAAAGTAGAGGAGGAATGGGTCTACCAGACTTGCAATTATATTACAGAGCAGCGGCTTTTATGTGGATAAAAGACTGGATAGACCTTGAAGATATGAAAACGCTGGCATTGGAAGGTGCAGACTTGAGAATGGGGTGGCATGCCTGTATGTTTTATGATAAAGCAAGAATAGATAAAGATTTCTCTCATCACTATATCAGAAAAACGCTTTTGAAAATCTGGGATGATTATAAAGTCAAAAACATGAGGCAGCTCCCCACATGGGTCTCACCGCAAGAGGCTTTTTTTGGTAGATGGACTGATACAGATAAATGGCTGCGCTATGATGATATAATTGAGAGATCAGTGTCTAATAATTTTAAGATGAAAACAAGGGAAAAACTAGAACAAGAGGGAATAAGACTGAGTTGGTTCCCTTATAGACAATTAACCGAAAGGTTTCATATGGACATAAAAACTTACGGAATAGAACTAAAAGAAAAAGTTGGAGTAGTTAAATGGATTTTTGAAAATCCGCCTCACCTTCTTGCTCAAATCAATCAAGAGATATTACAGCAGGAGAGACAAGAAGAAACAATAAAGGAAACAATGATTTTATGGGCTCAAAATATTCATTCAATTCAATTAGAGTCTTGGGAGGAGAGTTGGAAAAAAACGCAGAAGTTTACAGTAGCCCAGAATTTGAGAGAGAACTATTACAAACTATTTCACAGATGGTATATGACACCAGATAAACTGAGAAGGATTTATAATACAGGTACTGGACAGTGTTGGAAATGTCAGAAGGAGGTTGGTACGATATATCATATGTGGTGGACATGCTTAAAAGTTAAGAAATATTGGAATGAAGTACATAATGTGATTTGTACATTACTGCAATGTCAGTTTGCTAAGACACCTGAATTGTATTTGCTAAATATGATTGATATGATAGAGGGTGCTGGTATAAAGAAGCATTGGAGAATATTACTGTATATGATAACAACAGCTCGTATTGAATATGCAAAGTTATGGAAAACTCAGCAAATACCTACAATAGAACAATGGTGGGCTATACTTATCGAAAATAAAAATGCGGACATGGTCTCCCAGAGATTAAAGGGGAAATCAGACAATGAGATACAGAAAGAATGGCAAATTGTAACGGATAATTGCTGGGTTTTAACAGCTGGAAATACGTAATTCATGATTAAAGTTATATTACGTGTGGGCGATAGGTATATATCATGAAGCGGAAATATGGTGAATGAAATGTAAGAACTATCAGATAAATTAACAGTATAATGTTGTACAGTTCCTTAAGTTTGTAGAAATCTGGAAAATGGAATCTAGATCAATGCGGAAGATCAGATATATTTCTATTGAAGCTGACAATTGAATATGTATGTTTTTTTTTATAATGAGAATTTTGAATAAAATGATATAAAAAAAAGAAAGAAAACAAAATAAAACACTCAGTCCTAGTTAATTGCCATTGCCTCAGTTTTCTTAGATCCATAGCTTCCCAGAAAAACCGAGATAGAAATGCAAGCTATAGCTTAGTACCACACACATACTGATGACACTTTGGCGCAAACCTCTAGGTGACTTCCCCATTGGTTTCATGTAGATGTTAGGTAGTATGGAGGCACAGTCGAACCTTTGGCACACGCATACCAAATTCTGTGGAGTGGAACAGAAGTCCCCCAACACTACTTTTTGATACTGCATTTCAAGGAAGAACTGAAATCACTTTAACACTGGCTCTCCTAAGCCTTGCATAGACAGCAACTCCAGAAAGACACTGTCTTCAATGATATGGAAAACAGCTGAAAGATCCAGGAGAACTAGTAATGCCTATATGCAGCCTTTTCTGGTCTTATTTTTTAGGAAATACTTGAGATGAACAGTATGAGTGCGTTGGGAATGGAACTGGAAAAATGGCAAGGAGTCAGAATTGTGTTGAAATAAGGTGTGCTCTACAGCACTCTTAATGTGTAGAACCTGTAGAGCCAAATGCAGTGGACACTTTAAAGAAAGTATAGTATGCTTCTCGTTTAGATTGTTTAATATCAAACAAGCATAGCTTGGGTCTTGCACCAGCTGTAGCCACTATAGCTAATGGAGAGGAATTCTGGGAGTTGTTGTCTGACACCATCTGGAGGGCTGTATCATACCTTCGTCTGGATTGGCTGTTTTCCCTCTTCTATCATATGGAAGTATCATTATTTCATGGATGAGACTTAAATTAATTCTGCTGTTCAAATCTACTCCTATCCAATTAATCCATTATTTTTCATCCTTCAGTCTTTTTTATGAACGAGCAGCATACCTGTCCTTAACAGAAATTTACAGTTCAATCTTATGCATGTATGCTCAGAAGAAAGCACTACTGAGTTAACTGAGACATAATTTTAAGGAATTGTGTAGGAGTACGGCTTTCATGAATGGGAGATATTTTGACTGACGATTGTTTCCCTACCAATTGATGCCCAACCACGGAATAAAGAGAGCAAACACAAAGTTGGGTTAACTAAGAGCCACTTTATTTTGACCTACTTTATTTAAACTGTGTTAGCCTGAAAGATACAAGAGAGGGAGCAAAATGATATGGGTCCAGGTGATGCCAGGGTCACAATGTGACAACCCTGCTCACCATACCCATGGGCGATAACACCTCAGCCCCAGGGGCAATCCAAATTGCTTTGGTTGCTCCACAGTCCAGCATCTCAGAAGGAAACCCAGGGATTCCCACCCAAGCTGCACAGCTCTAAAAGTGAGAGTCTTATTCCCCAGGTTAACCTCAAGGTTAGCTTCCTTCACTGACCCCCTGGGACACAGGACCCTAAAGAGGTGGTGACCAAGCCTACGCTACACCAAAGGGGTGCCAGTAAGTGACCCTTGAAGTTTTATTATTTTCCCTTCTCTACCAAAGGACAACCTATTTAACGACACCACCCGGAGCCAATTTTCCCAATTCCATCAAACACAGTGTGAGATGGGGGGGAAAAAACTGAGAAAAGGAGGAAAATTCCTATCCAGTTCCAAGCAACCAGATTAACTCACATTGCAATGAAGGTGGGAGGCTGAGAAAATGTTGAGCACCAAATGACACGTATGGGGGGTGAACTGCTTCACTGTCTCCTTTGCTGCTATCACGTGTCTTGATTTGGCACTTAGGACCGGTCAAACATAACACTCTGGTCTCACCCCATGGAGGCCATCAAAGCTTACCTTGCCCTGCAGCGACATTCATCATGCGGGTCCAGGTAAGTATTCATTAAATCCATAGTTGTATCTTAAAGAATTGTCAATGTATCAAGACTCCTTACCCCAAAGGATTTATTCTGTTACTACAGTGGAAAAGGAGACTTTGCATCCTCTCAAGTTGTTTATATACAGAGCTACCTTTTCCAAGAGAACAGAGAAATATACACCCATGACCAGCATCTTTGTTTATGCTTGAAAGATCTGTGTCTATGGTAGTATTGTTGATCCTGAAGTTAGTAACATGGCAATGGGAGAATAATTATCAGACTGTGCTGTGCAATAAGAAATAAGTAAATAAATAAAGGCTGTGGTAGTTATTCCTCCACAGAAGAGGCTACCTCCTGTGTCTTTGAATTACTATTTTTTTAAATATTCATTTGTTTATCCTGCGTTGGGTCAGGATACATACTTAGGTCAGCAACCATAGCAGAAGCACTGGAAATAGACTCTTCTCTTCTTTAAAAAAAAAAAAAGTAGATTTGGTTAAATGTTTTCCAATACAATAAGGAATCAAAATACTTAAAAACAACAACAAAAAAGAAAAACGTGGGAAAAAAAGACAGTAAAGAAAAAAATGAAGATAATAAAGAACATAAGTTTAACTTTTCAATTTTTCTAATGCAAATTATGTGTACCAAAAAAAAAAAAAAAAAAAGGAAGGCAGCTTCTCTACTTGTAAATACCATTCAAATATTTATTTCCCAGGTACTTATTTTCCAGAAATAGTAATTGTCAAAACCTGTGATTAGCATGTCATACTCCCTTCCTTGTCAAAGTTTCCCAGTCTTTTAGAAAAAAACCCCCTCACTATCGATTTTTCTTTAATCGGTGATTTTAATTTTTCCATTTCACCTAAGTGTATTAGTTTTGTTAGCCAATCTTCATTTGTTGGAAATGCTGTGTTCTTCCATTTCTCTGTGTATAGTAATGTTGCTGCAGTGGCCATGCATCATAATATCTTACAATGCTTCTTCCCTAATTGTTCATCCACCAGTCCCAACAAGTATAATTCAAGTTTCATTTGTATGTAAACTTTTGATTTTTAAATTTTTTTTTAGCTTTTTAAAGTTTTTTAAATTTTTAAATTTTTTATTTTTTGCACCATACAATGTATTTCATTACAGAATTTTTTAACCTCCTCACAAGTTGAACATAGGTGGTAAAAAGATCCCACTTTTTGCTCAAATTTCCAGAATGCATTAGAAACCTCTTTGTGCATTTTGGCTAATTTTTCTGGTATCAAATACCAATAATACATAATCTTTTAAAAATTCTATTTTGAGATCATGGCATAATGTAAATTTTCATTCCCTTTGACCTCTATTTATCCTGTTGTTTCAAATGTATATTATGTTCAACCTTTTGTGTCCATGTTATCATGCCATCTTTGACCTATTCTTCTTCCATCTTTATTTAAAAAAAATGAATACATCTTAACAATAAAATGTTCATCATCTGGGCACAACTGCTTCTCAAATTCAGATTTACTGGATCATACAGTTTTTTGTCCATTTTAAGTCATTAAATCTTATAAACCTATTATTTGTCTATAAGTTAACCATTGGAATCTGTAACCTGCTGTCAATAATTCTTCATTTGACTTAATTCTATATTATTCTTGATCAGATTCCAGAAGATCTCAATAAGTTACCTGCTTTTCTTTTGCTGTTGTCTCTTTCCTATAAAAAGTTTCTTGTGATGGAATCCACAGGGGTGTCTTAAAGTATAACCCTGGTTTGTAACTGTTCCACATTCTCGACAAAGCCCGTTTCACATAGTGCTTATTAAAATCTGTGTACAGTTTAGCTTTTTGTGATATGCCACAATTACCCAAGCCACCTCGGTTCATGCCCTTCTAAGTCTAACAATATCTTTTTTTGTCAACACAATCCACTCCTTACACTCAGGTCCACTGGGCGTGATTTACTTATGCTGGCCATGACTAGACTGGCAACGCTCACCCAGAGGACCTTTTCGTCAGTCTGCCCTAGACTGTGGAGTGACCTGCTGGAAGAGACTCAACAGCAAAATATGCTATCTGAATTCAAAAAAAATACTAAAGACCTATCTTTTCCGGCAGGCCTACCCGGTCTATTTTTAATTTTAATGTATTTTAATAATTATGATATATTTGTATTTTAAATTATTTTTATGTGTTTTAAATGATGATGCATTTTTAGGCCCTTTCCACACCTTACTGTTTCCCTTTGCTGTCCTGTCCCTGTCCTGGAAGTGTCACTGCTGGGATGGGAATATGAACTGAACCCTTTCCTCTGCACCCGGCTGGCTGCATGCAGAAGGGTGGCATGAGGGACATGCTCCTTTCTTCTGCAATGCAGCCGGCTACTTCCCGTGCACCACTGGGGAAGGAAGCATGTAGATTGTGCTTCCCCTATTTCCATATGGCTCCTGGCAATGGGAGCCATTACCAGATTTTTTTCAGCAGTGGAATATCCCGCAGTTGGAATGGGTGGAGAGGTGTTGGCAATGGGACCATGACAACATTGTTCAAAAACATACAGAGAAGTACCATTTCAAATCTGGTACTCCCAATCCCCTTTTTTGTTTTATAGTTTGTAATTTTAACTCTTGGCTTCTTCCTTTGCCGTATAAATTTGAATAGTAATTTGCCATTTTTAAAATAAGACATCATTATTCAAAACTGTAATGGTCTGAAACAAAAACAACATTCTTGGCTTAACATTCATTTTTATCACTGAAATTCACTCATCCTTGCAAATCCATCTTAATGTCATTCCATGTCTTCACATAATTATTCTGCAATAAGAGTTCATATTTAGCACAATAATACCTAAATAATTCACCTTTTCTCAATTTTCAAGCCCAATCTATCTATCAGTTATATTTGGTCTTCTTGTATAATAGTCTTCATTAATATCATCATCTTTTGCTTGTTCGTCTTGAATCCAGCCAAACCTCTGAGTTCTTTTAGTGTCTTCAGCAACACTTCTATATTGACCAAAGGATTCTCTAACACAATCACTAAGTCATCTCAAAATGTTTTTAGCTTATATGCTTCTTTTTAATTCTTATGTCTTTGTCTTATGTCGTCATGCCTTATTGTGCTATTTGGGATTTTGAGGGCTAAGATGAACAATAAAGGGCAAAGGACACCCTTGCCTTGTTCCTTTTTGAATATCACACATGGCTTGCTCAGTTCTCCATTAATAAAATCCATACTTTTCGTATGTCATAGATTGCCTCAATCCATGTGATCAAGTTATCATCAAAGCTTATCTTTTCTAGGACTCCAAACAAAAAGTGTCAGTTCAGTTTATCAAAAACTTTATCAGCATCTAACAATATGAGCACCATCTGTTTCTCATTATGATTTTCTAAATATTCCAAAATCTCCAAGATATATCTAATATTATCATGTAGCTGTCTTTTTGGCAGACATCTAGCTTGGTGTTCATGAATAAAGTCGTGTAAAATTCTTTTCAACCTTTCTGCCAAAAGCTTTGTAAAAATCTTATAATCACTATTCATAGTAGGGAAATAGGCCTATAATTCTTGTCATTGTTAGATCCTGCTCTTCTTACAGAATTAAAACTGAGATACTTCTACATCTCAGGTATCTTCCCCATCCATAAAGTTGAGTTCAACAATTTTTGTAAACGTTAAAAAAAAGAAAGAAAGAAAAAAAGGAAAAAAGAAAAAAAAAACTGTTCTTCAAAACACATGTGATAGCCTGTTGATAAGCCATCTGGACCTGGTGTTTTGCCAATCTTAATCTTCTCAATCACTTAAAAAATCTCACTTATCATTATAGCGCATTTACCATTTGTTTTTGCAAATTTGAAGCCTCTGGTAAATTTTATTTATCTAGATATGCATTTATCTTTAGATGCATCTATCTTTATTTCCTCAGTTTGTAGGCAAGCCACCTCCCAGGCTTGTTGGTGAACTTTTCTCTACATTTTTCTTGCCTTTTCTTTAGTCTTCAAATACAGTTTCGGGTGATAGATTTAGTTTCACTTAAATAATTATGCCACAACATTTTCTTTACCTCATTTAGGGTAATATCGATACTTAATGTTTCTCCTTCTAACATGTAGACGAATTACATCTTGTTTCAGTTTTTCAAACAGTGGAATATTTTCATCTTTTTCTGAGGCATATTTATTCTCCTTAAGTTCAGTGTACAGTAGGTCCCCCTTATCTGCAATAGATATGTTCTTGGATTTCCCAAGAATGGCAAAGCAGCAGCAACAACAACAAAACAACAAAGTGATAATACCAAATGCTATATTTGGATCCCCAGGCTGGATAAGATGGCAAGCAAAATGGCTTTTTTCCTGCCTGCCTGCTTGCATTCCCAGTGGGGCTTGGTGAGCAGCCATCTACCCTGATGCATGGAGCCATGCACCATCTCCTTCCTCAGCTGAGGGAGGTACATGGTTGTGTGCAGCCATTGTCAAAGGCAAAATAACCCAGGCAAGAAATCACCTCCAGTGCTGGAGGCTGTTGAAACTACACGCACTCTGGCAGCTGCTTCCTTGCACAGAAGGAGGGAGCAATGCAGCCCATGCAAATTGGAAGCTCTACTTCAGGTAAAAGAGAAGTGGATTGGAGAAAGAGAGAGAATGAGGATCAGATGATCTGGAGAACAGCATCACTTCACCTAGCATCTTACTAGAAAGTTTTACAGTCACCATCCTTTCCTCTGCCCACTCTTGCCAGAGGCTTCCAGTGCTTTGGCAGTGATGGCAATGGAAACAACAGTTGCCCTTCTTTCTTGGCCAAGAGAGCCACGGTGGGGGGGGGGGTAGAGTGGGCCAGCTAGCACGTCTCCTGGCTGGAGAGATATGGAGGTGCCTTCCTCAACTGAGAGAGGTGCAGTGGTTCCAGCCACACAGAGCCATACCTGTCTCTCAGCCAGGGAGGATGGAGATGTGCAGAGCAAGGACTTAGGCAGATAGGTAGATAGGAAGGTATAGTCCTGGAGCAGATTGCAAATGAAATCACAGATATTAGTTGAGTGGATACAGGGGATTTACTGTAATATATTTTACATCCATACGTTTTGTACCTCTGATTTCTTCTTCATCTTCTGATGTCTTGTACTTGTCTTTAGCAGATTCTTGATCTAGCATGTCTTCTTCATCCTCTTGCTGTTGCTCTCCTGGTTGATCCACTTCTTTCTTATATTTCTGTATAAACACTTTGTACAGTATTCACTTTAAATCATCTCTGCATGAATGTGAAGGAAATAGTTTTTATTTGTTTCCATCTGAATTGAGTCTTGATTTGTTTCAACCTGTCAAAAAAGCATATCCCTTATGTGAAATTCTAGTGAGTATCTCTTTAAACACCACTACTTTAATGTCCTCCACCTTCATCCTTTTCTCAAAGTGATACTGTAATACTTGATCTCTAATCCATTTTCAAACAAAGTACACAGTCATCTCTTGGTAATTTTCTCTGAGTTGCCATGTGTCATGCCCTGCTTTCAAGACCTAGACATAGGCTCTGACCCAGAAACTGAAACAGCAGAACCTGCTGAACAGGAGGAGACAGCACCATTGTCTTATCTCGGTCCTGGCGGCACAGCTGATAATTCAAACAAAACAAACAATAGCTCCCAGCTCGTTACTTACTTCGAGGCAGTAAGCACAGGGTGATAAATAAAGTCCAACAGGGTTCCAAGGCAAGAGAGAGACCAAGGTCAGTCAGAGTATTCCAGAGTTTAGCAAGGTATCTGGCAGGCAGGGTAGAAAGTCAGATAAGCTCTGACAGCTCCTGGAGAGGAAGAGTGGCAGCTATATAGGTCTGAAGCCTAACTCAGCTATTGCTCGATTAATTGTTGCCAGTTATAAATTCTGAGAGAGTGATACTGGCTTTCTCTTTGCTATCTGCGCTCTGCAGTTTTGGGTACAGCTACGTGCTCTTCTGTGTCTGAAGGGGCAGGACTCTGCTGGAGCCAGCACTGCCCCCTGTTCTATTTGTGACACTGTAATCTCTTCCAGTATAGCAATGCCCCTTGTTTCAGCCTCTGACATGTCCCCTGTTTCAGACTCTGAGTCAGAGTCCATGTTCTGGAAGTAGGGCATGACAACCACCATGTGATAACTGAAGCCCCTGTCAGAGCTGCTGCTGACGAGCAGCAGCTGTTGGTCCCTGTTGCCCTAGCTGGAGATGAGTCCTGCAGCTCAAGAGCTCCCCCTGCTGCCATGGACCAAACAGGCTCGGACGTTCCTCTGCCTGCTCCTTTAGGGCAACAGGGATCCGATTCTGAAGATGCTTTGGAGCCTGTGTCAGTCAGCCCACAAACAAGGCAGAGACTCAAGAGAGCTGAGCAAAGGGAGGCTTCATTGATTAAGTTTGAGAAGCAGTGACTAGCGCCTGTGTATTGGGCTATATAACTGCCTGCCTGGAAGCTTTCCTTTGCTTGTGGCAAACTTCTTACAAGCCCTCCCCTTGCCTGTTCCTTGCTTCTAGCACCTGGCTCCTGTTACCTTGGATTGATCTCTTGGCTCTTGACCCTTGGCTTTTGGAACTCTGACTACGGCTTTTGCTTGTTGCTCTGGCTTAGGTAAATGGTCTTCCTTTGAGGAAGTGCTTGCTTGACTCCTCCCGGCAGGACTCTGCTAGCTCTCCCACTCCCTTTTCTGGGCTGGCTCACTGCCCGGGTCTCTGACCTTAACACACCAACCCCAGAGACATAACAGGAGGCAGTGCCAGCAGAGAATCCTGCACCTGACATAGAAGATAACTCACCTATCCCCATTTTTGCCAAGCATGGATATCAAAAGGAAAGTGTAGACAGATCTCAACAAATTTATAGGAAACAACAGCTCTTTAGGCAGCAGCTGGGTTAACCTTTGGACCTATAAAAGCCCAACCATTCCCCTCCAGAACTTGTTGATGATTAACTGACAGTTTCTCCTGCTGTGTCTCTGATTTCTGACTTAGAATTGCTTTGGCTGTACTTTGATTTGTGGAAATTGCTGGGAATGTTGCTATGCTTCGTATTTGTGTCGAGTCTGTTTTCTTACTAGATTAAAGTAAGGAGCCATATTTTGGAACTATTGCTTGCTGCTTGTTGGCTGACTGCCTGGACTGAGAATGAACACCATGTGAGAAGGAATTCAGTGCACTGGATCAAGCTCATATTGCATCTCTTCCCTTTGTTTCTCCAGTAAATTTGTTATGGCATCATTAAATCTTTCGTGAATGTTCTCATTAGATTGCTCTGGAATCTGAAAAAGTGCTCTCGTCTTCAGTTTCGCCTTGCCAGATGCTGAAGAGGCTAAAGTGAGAGATCAAGCGGGCCCGTCCCATTCATTTCTCAGGCGCTTTGTCTCCCGCTGCCGCGATGCTGAACTTGGACTCCCCCGGCTCGGTCGCTGTGGCTCTTACTGCACACGCAGTAATGTCTAAAACATAGACAGTTCTCTCTCCTGAAGTTCCACTAAAGCCATGGCATCCAAATCATGTACATGTTCTCTATCCAGTTTCTCTATCTTGATCTCCACCTTATGTTTTTTAATTCAAGATTTTGGATCTTTTCTTTCACTTGTTTTAGCTCCAGTGCCATCTGGATCAAAGATCGTTTCATCTCCTTCCTCTCAGATTTCAGTTCCTTTTTAAATTCTGCTATCACATCTCTTCCCATCTGAGACATCTGAAGTTTTAAGGAATGAGCTCTTCCATATATTTTGGGGGCATATCTGTTGGTGCAATTGGTAAACCCACTGATCCTCTCTTTTCAAATACTTTTACTTTGGATCTTGTTCCAGAACTAATTCTACACATACACATAAAGTGAGCAACTCAGAAAAAGAGAGAGAGAAAATGAAATTGATTGCACTCATTTCTTTTGCTCATCAAACAGGTCAGCTCTGTTTATAACATATGGTTACATATATAGCAGTCTGGCTTACTTTCATTTCTGCTCCACAGAAATGACCTTGCTGTTATCTCACTTGTAGGATAAAACAAAGCCCTGTTCTCGTAGCCGTTCTGGTTCTTAAAGTCTTTATTCTTCATTTTATTAATTATTAAAGTCTCTAGGTTTCTGTAATTTATATTAGTTTCTTAAAGTCCCTCAGTTCATGCTTTTTGGTCGCAGTTATAGCTACCTTTTTTTTCTTTTAAAAAAAGACCTTAGAATAATCCCAGGTCAGATTGCTCACAAATCCTTGGTCACACAAGGAAGGATTGTCACAAGAAGTGTAGATCTCATCCAGAAAGTTAGAAATCATCATTTGAATTAATTTTTCCTTAGATTTAATTATCTTGTTCTTAGAGGCTTTGTGTGGCAGTGTGAGCTGGTATTCTTGGTCCTTTCTCTCTCCACCCATGATTACTTGCCACTTACATGGTGATCAGGTTGCCAGGAATGGGTCCTTGGAAGGATTGCTGGAAAAACACAGAGTTTCCATGTTGGATTACAGTAGCCTGTCTGCAGTGAACAATGCAATAAACGAAGCCTGACCTGGGAAATAGCACAATTCTTCTTCATCTGAATCTACTGTAGGTGTATGTGCCTGCCTACAACAGGCAAAATAAACAGCAGCTGCCTCTAGAATCCTTCACTGAGCATGCATGATCAGTAAAACAAAGAGAAAGCAGAGAGCAGATATGTCTACCTCAGTAACTATCCCCCAGTGTGTTAAAACATGCATAGCACAATAGATCTGGCCACCAAAATGGAAATCATAAGAAAAGTAGAAGCTGATGAAGTCATCTCTGGATACATTTTTAAAAATAAACTTTCATTCCAATTCTAGAAGGTTCAAAATATTTTTGTTTATTTGTAAAAGGCTTAACTGATCTTTTTTTTTACATTTGCCATGTGCTTATTGTTAATTTTTTTTAATAAAAAGTTTGCTGATATTTATTGAAGTACTCTTCTTTTTTTGTGGTGTAAGATAGGTGTTTTTATTGCTATTCTTCCCTTGTCATTTCTGCCTCAGATACCAATATATATGTTAAAAATGTAATGCCCACAAACACATCTGCTTTGTTAACTGTGGTATACCTGTAATTGTGGTGGTGGTGGGAGAGTGTCTCCACTGTCAGTAGTCTGGGAAACACTGCAGGGGAACATTTCATGGTGTATAAATTGACTTTTTTAGTACATTGGCAACATTTTGCAGAATTTTTCTTTTCTTTCAGAAGAGTTTATATTAGATTTTTTATGCCATAATTATGGTTATAAACATAGAATGTTTATTTTCCAAGTGACATACTTGTTTTGTGAACATAATTTGTATGGCTAATGGTAAGGAATAGGATTCAGTGGTGTTTTAAAATTTCTGGGTATTAACTTACCTTCCACATGAATAAAGCTGTTCCTACAACTTGCCCTGGGCAGTGTGGTATTTCATCTCTGTCTGTGAATCACAGCTATTCCCCTCATCCTTTCAAATGGGCACATTAACACATGTGTAATTCATCCTTTTTTTTGACATCCATATCCATGACATTTTCATTAATAATCATTGCAAATTTCACTGGACCCAGATTTACACATATTTAATCCCAGCATAAGTTCCAAACACAGATTTTGCTATGTAAAAGTCATAAATTTGGAAGGGATATGCATATGAACTCACTTCCATGTATTACCCTTCTAACCTTAGGGATTTGTTTAACAAACCTGAACATAAATCCAAACCATTGGAGACAAAAAGGAAAGTTAATTGGGTGCTCTTCTTAGAGGTCTTTCCCACTGTTATTCTCTAGTCTCTTTCCCTTTGGATTTTAGTTCCCTCTTGTGTGAAACTCCTAATCAGTTCTTCTTAAGTGTAGTCAATATGATATGATAAGTGCACTATTTGAAATGTGACCATTATTTATTATTGTTCTTTCCCATTTTACTTCCCCTTAGAAGTAGTTCTAGATTTAGAAGTAGTCTAAATCGGTCTGTCTCTGTCTTTCTGTATGTCTTAACAATTTTAGAAAATAAGGTTTGCTGGAAGGAGATAACACTGTATGAAAATAATACTGTTAATCAGTTGTTTGAGCAGCATGGTGGTGTACGCTTAGGATCAGCTTTTGCAAGTAAATTCATGCCCTTCAAGTTGGGCAATTAAGTTATGCCTTTTTATAATGGCACTTTAATAAGAGGACCAGATATCCTGTTAGAACCAATTTTCTCCCTTTGTGGGGAAACTTTATTGCTAGTTCCCTTCCCTCCCCCTTTATGGCTTGTATGTCCTCTTGGCTAACCACTCTGTATTTGATTCTGCTCCACTACCCCTTTTGAAGTTATTTATGATTTAATTGTATTTATTCACTTAACACAGATCCATCTGTGTCCCATTCCCAGTAGAAGGCTTCTCATTTCATCTCTGTCACTAAATGCTAACGTCTCATACATTTCTTAGCTCTAAATGCCTTTTGCAGTGTCGTTCCTATGGTAACTTAATGCAGTTCCTTTTAACAGAGCTTACAGTATAATCATTAGAGGTTTTTTTCATTTGTGATGCTGCTTTTTTCTGTTTTTCTGTCTTGTATCTGTGTTTTATATTGCTTCATAATCCTTTTCTGACTCATACTATCCAGTTGGTCCCTGTTTCTCTTTCAAGCATGGATTGAAAATATTTCATCTGCTTTTGTTGAAAATATGATAGTAAAAGGGGCTATTTCTTTAGGTCCACAACAGACCTTTTTGTTTAGATAATTTATTAGCCCACTTCTCCGTTTGAAAATAGAAGCTAAATGTCTGATACAGATTAATCTACCCTTCCCTACTGTGGTCTCTTCCACATATGTTAGACTATTGCAGGTGTATTCCAGAATATCTAAAATTAAGACAAGGCCTAATTGCCTAATCCTTCATCCCCACACTCACTCATGCTCCTTTTCCTACTGTGACTTGCAAAACTAATTGCAATAGTAGATTCAAGGTATAGTTTGGAGGAACTGCTTAGTATCCATAGTTTGCCCACTTTGGATACAACAGCAGATTATTATTAAAGCCAAGAACAACATACGTGAAACTGGGTAAGAGGAAAGAGTAGACTCCAATGAATCTACAAGATGCTGTTATTTGGTTGAAAACTTTAATGTCTGAATTAAGCTAGTAATTAATTTAAGGACATCAGCATATGATGCACATTAACAATATGAAATGATAATTGTCATTTTGTTCATGCTGTAATTCTCACACTACTGGACCAGCATCTGAGTGGTGCAACTTGATTTTTGAGGTGCCACTCCTTGATGGAGAAGAAATTGGATTTGATCCATGCTGACAAATGTCAGAGGAAACCTCCAGAAAAACAAACAACCAACAACAAACAAGCCAACAAAATCTTCTGAACAGGAAAGGGATTTGGCCCTCCAGATGTTATTTGACTGCAACTCTTGGCAAGCATAGCTAATAGCAAGGAATGCTGGGAGTTCAACAACATCTGGAGGAATGCACTGTTCCAACTCTTGCTTTAGATTAATCCCATTAACCAGACAAAAGATGCAAAAAGTTACTGAATGCCAACATTGTTAGAGTGAAATCATTCTAATGTGCATGTACAAGACAAAGATAGTCCAGCCATCTTGTTGGCATAATTCTTCTTGATGAACCAGGGATACTATATATAAAGGAGCATTTAAAACATGACTCTACTACTTCTGTTGTGATGTGATGCAGTCCTAGCATGAAAGTGTACATCAGTGTTTAAAAAATAACCCAAAGCATCTTCAATCTGTTTGGGCTGCCTCATGGATATTACTGAAAATGTTCATATTTTCATATCTATTGATTTATTTATTAAAATATTTATATCCTGCCCTTTATCTAAAAATTTTAGAGCAGCTTACAAGAAAATCAATGCAAAACAATAAATAATAGTTTTAAAAGATTAAAAATATATTAAATAGATTATCAATTAAAAGCCATACAATTTAAAACAGGTTACAACAATTTTAAATCATTTTAAAATTTTAAACATTCATGAAACAATTTTGTTATACATCTGCACTTTCAAAGGTTTGTTTTCAAACATCCCTCCTTTTTGTTCTTATATACATCCTAAACTTTACTTCTATTTAATCCAACTCAGTTTATACCAACCATTAAACAGTACTAATGTACTGGTTTGTTAAAACATTTATTGCACCATTGGATCCTGAAATAACAAAATGAGCCTAAAGAAGCATTCAAGCAAAGCAAATTGTAGTAGAAGAAACAATGGACAAAACCAGCAACCATGAAGGCAACATCTTACATTGCCTTTCAGCCATCAAATGTCCATCACTTCCGAGCTCTCTTGGAATGGGATCATCCTGCCCGTTCTATTTCTGTTTTTGTTTTCTCAATTGTCACTTGGCATTTCAGGGCTCCAGTGGGCTACCAAACATGCATCGGCTTTATTGGACTGCTTTTGAGTTTTTATCCCTTTTAGAATTTTAAAAGATTTTTAAATGTGCTGAACCAAATGGCAGTACTACATCTATAGCAGATATATTGCTATTGGGTTAAATCAGTGCAACTTCAGTTAATGATGACTTGTGAATCTGCTTCATCTCAGTACATCTATCCTAGATAGGATTAAGTTTGGATTTAGTCTTGTGTCTGCACACCCAGGTGTTCACCTAGACATACTGATACTGCCCTCTAGTTACTTAATGTCTAAGAAGTAGCAAAAGACTTGATGCCCCCAGGCTGCCAACTGATTATCATAAGATTGGGTTAAGTCTTAATAAAACATAAGCTAGCCCTGTTAAACTAAATAAGTTAGTCATCAGTAACATGAGAGCCCTTGATTGCACTGGGGAATGCATGGCTTTCCATTCTGGGCTCCCTTTATTCCTAAGCATTTTTTATCCTGGCAGGGGCTGGAAGGAGCTGTACTTCAATAACACACCAAGGCCACAAATTCCCCACTCCTAGATTAATGGGTGTGATTTTTCTTACATTTTGGGTAGCTGTACTACAAACAGCAGGTATAAAATTGTTAAGTCTTTATTTCCTGACAAAAAGTTTAGAAACACTCGTCTTCTTTTTATTTACCTTTTAAAAAATACTGAAAGTTTTCTTCATAATAGAGTAGACTAGTCAGTGAGAGCCAGCTTGGGGTAATGGTTTGAGCTTTGGACTATGACACTGGAGATCAGGGTTTGAATCCCCGCGCAGCTATGGAAACCCACTGGGCAAGTCACACACTGTCAGCCTCAGAGGAAGCCAAAGGTAGGCAAACCCCCTCTGAACAAATCTAGCCAAGAAAACCCCATGATAGTTTTGCCCTGGAGTTGCTATAAGTCAAAAATAACTTGAAGGCATACAACAACAACAACAATAACAGCAAAAACAACAAGACTAATTAACAACAGTAGGAAGAAAGAACACAATCATAATTAAGAGTGACTCTAAAATTTAATCACTAATCTTATGTGCATGTCAAGAATTACTATACTGATATCACAAGATCAATCTGCAGTATCTTTCTACAGCAGTCCATGAGCAAAATGGAAAGATAACTGCAGTTATCACTAAATGTAACTGTGTATCTGTGCAACTGTCGTGGCGTGTGCATGCATGTGGAGTGTACGCGTACAAGAACCAGTCTTCAAAATTTCCGAAGACTGCATGCCTGTGTCCAAGGAATTGAGAATTTGTTGTTCTTTTCGTGTGCCTTCTGATGTATGGTGACCCTGAGGTCAACCTATCATGGGGTTTTCTGGGGCTAAAAGATGTGTGACACACCTAAGGTCGCCCAGTGAGTTTCCATGGCTGAGCGGGGAATCGAACCCTGGTGCTCAAACCACTACACCAGACTGGCTGTCACTTGAGAGTTAGCCCTGTTGAGAGTTAGCCCCGTTGAATACAGCAGGACTTGCATCTCAGTAAAAGGTGTTGTAGACTGCTTAAGTGAAGAAGAATGATATGCTGACTTCATACGGCAAGCCAGAAATCTAGTTATTCCTAGCAATTAGTTTTTATAATTTTTCATATTTAAGAAATTTTCTCACTAAGCTCTCTAGTCTAAAATAGTGCTGCAATTGTATATCCATTTTATCAGGAGTAAAGTACACTGCATTTACTGTGACTTATTACTGAATATAAGAATATGTATGAGATTTTCCTGTTAAACATATATTTTATTTAATTATTATTGTGATGTACTAAAACACTATCAAGAGACCAGAGAATTGTGACCCCACAAACACACTGACACATGTAGTATGGCCTGAGTTAATTTTGTGGAAATAAACAGAATTGTATTACAGAGTTTGCCATTTTTCATTTACTTTCCTAATTTGTATAAAGAAAATCACATTTGTGACAGCTGAACAAATCTGTACAGTTACAACAGTGCTTTGGTGCGCAAAAGGTGAACATTTTCAGTTCCATTATATATAAAAGCTGGCAGTCAAACAGTTGTGTCTTGGTCTAGATTTGCTTTTTTTTTTTTTACTTTATTCGTTGTGTGTTTTGAGACCCTTAATGCATGTTTGCCTACTATGTTTCATGGAGGAATCAAATTGGTTCCATGGTACATAAATGTTTTATGCAATATTCCAGAGAGAACATTAAATAAAAATAAAGAAGTGTTGACCCCTGGCACCTACACCCATTTCTTATGTCAAATAGGGAGTTGCTGAAAGCTCTCTGTGCTTGTAACCCTTCTATCTAGCTGTGACCCTCCTTAACATTAAGCAGGTGACTCGATTAAACATAAATCAGGCATAAAATGCCCTGCATGAGGCAGCACAGTGAATCAAGCAAATTATCAAATGGCAAAACTCATTTTGTGCTCAGGGCAATGTAAGCTGCCAGTATTTATACATCAAAACTTCACTCAATGTAAGATTGATTTTATTTTATTTTGTTTATTTTAATTCCCTATAGCAAGCTATGTTGGTCCTGTAAAATGTTGCCTGCATCATTAGGCTCCTAAGAAATGCTTTTTAGCAAGGAGGCCGAGCTCAAGCTTACCATAAATGTAATCCATCTAAAGGCTGGTATGCTGTTGTACTTACTCTATAGCTGGTTGAAACAGAGCTGATAATTCTTCTTTTGCTTTGGGTTGCAATTGCACTGAAATATAAGCGGCTCTGGCTGTATAGATTTTCTTTGTCTATCAACTCTATCAAAAATAAGACCACCAAAGGAATAATATAATAGAATCGAAGTACTGGTAGCATCCAAGATATTTTTCCAGTTCCAGTTGAGGTGTTCGGATTAAAGTCTATAAGCCCAGTCTTAGGACTGAAATGAATTTTTATGTAAGATGATACATGTCTTCCTTTCACAGTTGCTTTTTATGCTGCTTTAAAACATGTCAAAATAATCCCCAGCAGAGGAATCTAAGAGGAATGTCAGCTCTGTGGTTATGTAAATCGAACTGAGTGCTTTACAGCAGGTTTAAGATTTTTATAACTCAGAAGTTGTTAACAGCCAGCTGGTTTGTATCTGTTTTTTATGGTTATTCTTGTCATATGCAGCCTCCACAATTTTTAATTATATTTTATGATATGTGTTTTCCTTCCTCTTGAATCCCGCAGCCACTCTTTGCTTTGGAAGATATTTTCTGTGGGGAGGAGCACAAGTGATGGTTTAGGGCTCCATCGTTGTTGTATGATTACTTCAAGTTGTTGGTCACAGAGTTTGGAGGTAACAGAAATGCGTAGAAAATACACAGTTTGATAAAACAGTAGAGGAACCTTATGTGACTTGGTATGTTGTGAACATCCAACACTTGATTACAGAGATAGATGATGATTATGTCACTGTTGCCTTCAGTAGTAAAATAGCTGATTTTCACCTTTTATTGATTTCTCCATGCAAATTAACCTTTGCTTCACAGTTCAGTATGTTATTTGTATGAGATATATTTGTATTTGAGGCATTTGACACTGAGCAGGCATGAGACAATAGTTTTATATCCATCTCAGATCCTGTGTACAATTAATATAATGGCATTTCTGAAACATGTTAGTTACCCCTTTGCTTACTTAAGCAGCGATGACACAAGATTTGTTTCACAGATCTGTATGTGTCTACTCAGATGTAAAACCAACTGACTTTATTTTTAATTTTTTAAGATTAAATTAAAATTAATTAAAAATTAATTTTAAAACACTCTGATGGACAAAGGAATTTTTAATTTAATGTTTAAGATTAAATTTATAAAATACATTATTACCAAGAAATTACCCCCTCCCCCAAACTGGTCTGAAAAATTATTTCAACATTTACAGTTTTTACATATATAATTTTTTGTGCACAAACCCATATCAGCACTTTGCTAATATTTAGCACAACATAACGGTTTGAGTAGAGTGATAGAAACAACCATCTATCTTAGTTTTGGCATAGTGATGTAAGACTGAATGAAGTGCATTTGCTAGAGATGTCACTCAGTGAATTCTGTAAATTAGTTTAATCAGATCAAGCAAGAAATGTCTGCTCGCAGTAGTTACAATTCTACACCTAGATTTAGATACGTATAGGTCATGTTATCTATTGGATTTATACATGCACATCTGTGTGTAATGTTTCAGCCAATGTCATTTGAAGAAGGCATTTCCATAGAGCATAGCAGAAACAATATCTGCTTCTGCTGTATAGTCAAAGAATTGATTTGTGTAATTCAATTTCATTACTTTAACAGTCTAAAATCAATATAAGTATTATCATCAAACTTAATATCTACAGACGTTCTGACTCTAAAAGGCTGCTTATATTGCACTATATTATAATATATTATAATATCGCTCAGTCTTAACGATTGGGGAGTATTTATTTTCAGCTGCTTATACTTGTATGTCTGAAAGAAGTGGTCTAAAAAGTTAAGCATGATCATTGTTTAACTGTGTAATCCAGAAGGTCATCTTTCATACCATTGACTAGAATGTGATTGCATAGAAAGTTGCCTAAACTACTCAGGAATTAATTACTTGAGATTTGAAAAATGAACTCAATAAGTGTAAAATGACTTGGTGAATTATTTCTTGGAAGTTTGTTATGTGTTGAAGTTTTTTTGTGTGTGTCAGGGACATGTATAAGCTACACTGTTTTCAGGTGCTTTGTTTTCAGTCTTCTTTTTGTGGCCCACCATGAATTTTCTTTTGTCTTGCCCTCAGCCCATGGAACTTGAAGATTTGATCTGTCTTTCGATGCTCTGTCTTTGGGACCAAAGATCATTCCACACAATATTCCTTTAATCAGATTATGTGGCTTTAAATAGTTTTTTAAAGTTATCAGAGCAGCCACACAAAGGACAATGTAATATCTGTTGGTAATTTAGCTGTTAAAGATGAGGGGCTATCGGAGGAGTCAATCAGAGAAGAGAGGTGGTGGCAAACCCAATTCAGAATAGACAGAAATGAGATTTCCTAAAGGAGCCTAAGAGCAAGGCATCAAATTTGATTCAGATAGTGGTTCTGTATTCTTTCCACCAGGTCATAATGCAGGGAAAGTCACTATTGGATACAGTTCAAATTAAATGACACTTTTCAGTGTGGTTGTCTGATGGCCAAACCACAAACTACATTTAACACACAGTGTGCAGCTGAAGACAGGTAAGTAAGCATGTACAGCCCTGATCTAGACTGGACCCAGTATCGGGAGATTTAGGCCTCATTAACTCCCAGGTGATGTTTATGTACAAGTTTACAGACACTCTTGTGAGGGATTTTTTTAAAAAAAGGAGAAAAAACTCAGTTTAATGTTCCCTCCTTTATACCTTCTTACCAAGCAGCCAAATGGTAGAATTGCACAAAAGAAATTATTCCCTTAGTTTAAAATGCTCACAAAAATGTTAACCTGTAGACTACTATACAGAGAATCTTATCTTTCTGAACTGAATGTTCTGAACTACAAGAACTATACTTTCAAAGATGTCCTCTTTTGTGACATATTTCAAGATTTGACATGCTGGTCATTCACTTATTTTGAAATTTTGGAAATAACCTGTGCAGCTTTGAATGATAATTTCTTCTTCTGTAGGGTCTCTGTATGCAGAACAGTGGGTGTGCTGAGGTTCTAATGATTATTCTTGAAAATCTTTGGATGATAAATAGTGTTTGGTCTCTGACCCAAAAGATCAAATGGAGCAAAACCAACAGGGAAGATGTTATAAGGCAGGGAGATATATAGAGCCATCACCAATTTAGAAGTCTAAAAATAAGGGAAGTGTGAAGTAATTTTCATTGGACAAATGTGTACTGTTTACAGACCACAATCTTCAAGATTTTGTTGAGAATTCTTGAATATGGTCAAAATAGAAAAATAGTTAAATATATAAAGAACAAATGTGTATTACAGTGTGCTGCTAAGAGTGGTGATCTGTGGACCAGTACCAATCCATGCCTATTGGCTGTCAGTCTGCAGCAAGTTTTCAAGAAAGAAAGAAAAAATTGTGGTCAGTGGGTACAAATCTGGTGTCAGTCCCTGGCACATTGGGATAAACCAGTTCCAGTCGCCTATGTCAAATAGTTTATTAAAGTATGCCATGTTTGATTTCAGTTATTTTTAGTAGCCCAGGTAGCTCACTTTGTGCATGTTAATAACTCACACTAACCTCAGTGTGAATACCTCAGTAGTGGATGGCTGCAGTTGTAGTCAGAAAATGATGGCACTGCACGAAATATTTAGAATCTGAAAAGTGTTATTCCACCGAAGCTTTGTGTTAATAACCTGGGTAAGAATCCCATGACTCTGTTTAACTTTTTATGAATTCTAAGATATAAAGGTAGAAAGGTAAGGATTTATCTGAATCATGGGAGCCTTGAGCCACAAAAATGATCACTACTGGGACGAGAATGGAAAGTCAGCAATATTTTCATTTTATATAAAAATCTGCTTTGAAATATTCTGACACTTGTTCTGACAGTATCCTTCCAACTGACACATTAATTCAGTGTGTTTATCATTTTTTCAGCTTTCTTGTTGCCAATTTTGAGTTGTTATTACAAGGGAAAAAAATTGCATAATCAGTGCACTGGAGGGGCAGATAAAAACAAAACATATTGTTTAATCACTCAAAAATAAGTTTGTCTGTTCCTTACTAACTTAATGTATGGCTCCATTAAACGGGTGTAGGGAAGCTCTGTGATAGGATGGAATTCCCAAATTATCTAGGGTACTTTGTAAAATCTAGAAGCTGTGTAACAAACAATTGTTGCCTAACCAACTGTCTGACCTAAAGGCATCTTTGAAGCTGCCAAAATAATTGTTTATATTATCTGTGAAGAAGCCAAATGCTGCTGTAAAAACATCTTCTGTAATTTTGCATCTGGGTCTGGAGATTTACAACCAAAGAGAAGAAAAAGGAAATGTGACTGTTGCCCAATAGTTTAGTAGTAGCCATTCTACAGTTATTCCGTGCCCTTAAAATCTGCATTCGTATAGGGTACTTTTTAGCTTTGTTTGCTGATAACACGTTATGTGAAAACGTTACATTTAGTAAAATCTATTTTTTCAAACTGTAAATATAAAACTTAGAAATGACATTTTTGTAGAGTAATCTTTAGTAACTTCCATTCTAAATATGGCTGGTTAAAGTTTAATTCCAAAAATGGACGATGATTTCATTGTTATTACAAATCTGTCTGTCTGTCTGTCTGTCTGTCTGTCTGTCTGTCTGTCTGTCTGTCTGTCTTGCTCTCTATCAGCTGAACTTTGAGAAAGATAAATTTATATATCTCTTTGACAGATTTCAACCAAGAACATATATATACCATCTTCTGATGTCAGATCTTGTTTTCAAATTTGGTACCTTTATGTTCGTACTAGCATCATCAGATTAGAATAGAATTTGGCTTTACCACAGTGACTTTCAATGTTGTCATAGGCTGACAGGATAAATTAAACTTCATTCCAGTAAGGCAGGGTCAGAGCTCTAGTTCTGCCTTTGTGAATTGTATTATTGATGAGAGGACCTGATTTATACTTCTTTGGCAAATTTTAGGTCTAATTGTTAGATATTTGGCATATTTTTTGGTTTGATTGATTGAGAGAGATATATATACATACATACATATATACACATACATATACATATACATATATATATATATATATATATATATATATATTTAAAACACATATTTTGAGATTAAAATATATATTTTGAGATGAAGCAGGTTTGGGAATATGTAATTGAATAAATATTCACATATGACTTTTCTGCAGATTAAAAATAAATAATTTACATATTGGCAGAAATAAGATGGAACAAATTTATGATTAAGTACACATAAAACTGGGCTTAAATATCCTAAGGCACCAAATCCTGTCTGATCTTCCTGAAATTAAGCAGGGTCAGCCCTGTTTAGTATTGGTTGGGAAACTGCCAAGGAGTATCAGGTAGTGTAGGCTGTATTTCAGAGGAAGAATTGGCAAAACCACTGCTCAGTATTCGTTGCCTATGAAATCACTATGCGTGCACATATAAAAGTAACGTAGACTGAAAGTACCTTGATTCATACATCCCTACCTAAGATGATTCAAACTAGTTTGCTTGAATCTTGTGGAATGAGAATTTTTCTGAGAGACGGGAGAAAACGAGAACTAGACAGCAGGGCAGGAATTTGGCAACATTTCCTGAGAGACTATGTTAAGAGCTCTTGTAGCACCTTTGAGACTGAGAGAAAGAAGTTGGTAATGTAAGCTTATGTCACCAACTTAAAATTAATCTCAAAGGTGCTACAAGACCCCTTTGCATACCGATCCAGACTAACATGTCTGTGTCTTTCCCAAGAGAAAGACACATACAGAGTATTCAAATTTCAACAGAGAGAAATGTAGGGTCCTGCACTTGGGCAGAAAAAATGAAAGTCACAAGTATAGGATGGGGGACGTGTGGCTGGATAGCAGTACGTGTGAAAAGGATCTAGGAGTCTTGGTAGATCACAAGCTGAACATGAGTCAGCAGTGTGACGCAGCAGCCGAGAAAGCCAACGCGATTCTTGGTTACATCAATAGGAGTATGGTGTGTAGATCGAAGGGGGTAATGGTACCACTCTATTCTGCATTGGTTAGGCCTCATTTGGAATACTGTGTCCAGTTCTGGGCACCTCAGTTCAAGAAGGATGTTGATAAGCTGGAACGTATCCAGAGGAGGGCGACCAAAATGGTGAAGGGTCTGGAAGGGTCTCCATGCCCTATGAAGAACGGCTTAGGGAGCTGGGTATGTTTAGTCTGCAGAAGAGAAGGTTAAGAGGGGACATGATAGCCATGTTTAAATATTTGAAGGGATGTCATGTTGAGGAGGGAGTAGGCTTGTTCTCTACCGCTACAGAGACTAGGACAAGGAGCAGTGGATTCAAGCTGCAGGAAAGGAGATTCCAATTGAACCTGAGGAAGAACTTCCTGACAGTCAGGGCTGTCCGGCAGTGGAATATGCTGCCTCGGAGTGTGGTTGAGTCTCCTTCTTTGGAGGTTTTTAAGCAGAGGCTCGATGGCCATCTGTTGGGAATGCTTTGATGGGTGTTCCTGCATAGCAGGGGGTTGGGCTCGATGGCCCCTAGGGTCTTTTCCAACTCTATGATTCTATGATTTGGAATAATGGCCAATTACTAAAGATTTTCTAGAAGCAACAATTACAGATCACTTTCAGAGTCCTACCATTCACATTGCTTCTTGTGTGTCTTCTCTTGCACCCTAAAACGTAACATAAGTAACATAATAATATGTAACATAATAAATCTCCTTCTCCTCTGCCTCCTGCCCCCATTATTTTCTTGCCCTATCCTTAATGATCAGGATGAGATAGTCTAGTAAATTAAGAGTATCCAAACTTTTACACATCTGTGTGAAAACCCTGCATTGAGGAATAGTAACAAATAATCTCCTTTACCTCTCTGTTTTCATGAAGACTGAACTTCGGTTGTCCTTACACAGATGTTTTCATATGGTTAGCTGAACATGTAATATTCCTATTTAAAAAAAGTGAACAATTGTATTTTATCAATGTTGAAAACAGGAGAATGTGAATTGTAGTATGCATCATCAGCACATACCGAAGGTTAATTTCCTCTCCAGAAAGGAATGATTTACTGAAAAGAAGCCAACAGAACATTATATTTTTATGTGAGTCTATAATAGCCATAGCTTGACCACTTACATGTGCGGTGTGTCAGTGTTTTACAAAGCTGGAATAAGTTGGCCAAGGTTTTAAGAGATGTTCATTTTAACATTGGGAAAAAAATTGTATTTGCAAGAGCATTATTGCAAATGTTTTTAATACATCATAACAATTACAGTAATGTTTTTAATATAGGATAAAATCATACTTAACTAAAGAAAGGTATTTAGAGGTATTTACACCCCTGGCTTGCATAGCTATTATGTGGGCCCATTCAATTATTTATAAAAATTACTCAGTGGATAGTATCAGCAAATTGGTGTTACTGCAGAATAAAATGCAGTCAGTTCCTGAAAACCTGTTGGGATAGACAAATTTTGCTAGCAAGTGACAGCAAATGAGGATCCCTTCTAGTCTCCTCAAGGAGACAGTTCCAAAACCTGGAAGCAGCCACCAGGAAGGCTTTCCTCCTTATTCCCACCAGACATGCCTCTAACGTAGTGTGGCCAACAAGAGTCTCATAAAAATCTTAGAGACCAGGCAGGGTCATATAGGAAGATGGCCCTTCTCTCCTTCAGATAGCCTGGACCCACACTATATGAGATTTTATAGGTCATCCCCAGCACTTTGAATTGTACCCAGAAACAGACTGGCAACCAGTGGTGCTGTTGCAACAAAGGAGCTGTATGCCTCCTTTAGCCAGCCTCAGTTAACAAACTGGCTGCAGCTCTTTGGGCCAGCTGAAGGCAGTCCAGTGTAAAGCATATTACAGTAATCCATACAGAGTATAACCAAGTCATGTGCTATCATGGCCAGAGCAAGTATTTTTAAAAATGAGTGCAGCTGGCATACCTAGTTTTAATTGTGCAAATATATTCCTGTCCACTGTAGGAATCTGAGCTGCCAGGCTCATGGGTGCATTCAGGAATGCACTCCAAAAGCAAATCTGTGTTTTCTTGGGGAGTGGGAGTGTAACACCATCCAGCATAGGCTAAATCCCTGTTTCCTGATCTGCCTTTCCAATGATCAAGAGCACCTCTGTTTTGTATGGATTGAAGTTCCAGTTGCTTGACTCACACAATCCATTACTGATGACAGCCATTGATTTAAAATGGTATTCCCTTCACTGAAATGGTCTTAATGTTGCTTTTCCAATGTGGATCATATTCCTGTCACCCTTCCCAGTGGTGTGGGGTGTATGTGTGTGTGTGTGTGTGTGTGTGTGTAGGTCTTCTCCCATACACCTTACCCACACTTGTTGCTCTGTTCTCTGGTATAGGAAACTACTGATATGCTGAAACAATTGTGTTAAGAAAGAAAGAAACAAAAATAATCCTGGTAATAGATTCTGAATATGCAAGCTGTGTCTCTCCTCTAGCATGGTGAGAAATGTAGGCTTGCCTTGCTTGGTCTTTATTCTTCTTGCTTTCAGTTATCAAATGAAATTAGCTTCTGGTCTGTGGTTTTGTGTGTGTGTGTGTGTGTATGTGTGTGTATGTTCGTATGTATGTGTAGAATCTGTATTTAACATATCCTGATCCTTACTCAGTGTTGGAAACAAAGTTATATGCCCTATTTCATTCTCCTCAAAAATCACAATCCTTAAAGGCTAATTGAAGAGAGCTGTCACATCTCATCCCTCTTAAGTCACTAAAAACTACTAATGCTGCTGAAACTCAAAATTACTTGGTTGCAAAGTCCAATGTATGTTTGGAATAGTTGACTATATAAGAAGCCCTGACTTGGACTGGATAATGGTTTTATATTCGAAACAGCTTGATTACAAGCTAATTTATATTTTTTGTGTGTTTGCTGTATGCATTGCTGGGATGATTTCAGTGGCCAAACTCCACCATCTTTTTGTATCCCCAGTTGTTTGTTTTTCTAATGCTGGGATGGGAATTGTGCATCCTTCTCAATGTTATTGAACTGCAGTTCCCAGCATCCCTTTCCAGCATAGCCAGAAGTGAGGAATGCTGGGAGATAGAGTTCAACAAATACCCGGAGTGCCACAAAATTCTTGCCTTCATTCAAATGCTTTAGGACTGGAAGGCAATTAAAAAGTCTCATTTGAAGTGCAAATGTGCAAGATGCCTTTACTCTAGTTTTTTAGTTACTTGTTAGCAGAGAACTCTTTGAGTTTAAAAGTTTGAATTTGGGGCCTATAGTTTTGGTGGCTTCCTCTTGATCTACCCTGTTTCTAAGCGAAGCACATTTGGTAACAGCCTGTTTGAGAATGAGGTGTTGTGATAAATGAAGACATAACATACTGGGTGGAAAAGAACATGTTGTTATACAAACAACATGTTTTCTAAAATTTAGTAACAAGCATATGTAAAAATGAAGAAGTACGTCAAATCTTCTAACAATATAGAACTTTCATGAGGGTGGTAATGTTAACTTTCTAACTCTGTGAGCCAGCCGAAATTAAGACAGGGCCAGTTTGTTCACCATTACTAAAAGGGTAGGTAACTCAAAGGTACACCTTGGTAGATAGGCATTTTTTTGTATTTGGCTTCCTAGACACCTAGCTTGAAAACCATTGGTTCTGCCCATCTCCACACCTGGAATTCTTCTCAAGGCTTCACATAGTTCTGGAATTGAGAGTCAACAGTTGCAGCTTCTAGTGAAGTGAAGCTCAGAATTTCAGTTTCTTGGTATTGTTTCTCCCCTGTTTCAGCCATGTATGAGCTTGATACCTGTGAGCTTCTGTTCTAGGGAATTTGGATTGAGACTTCTGTTTGATAGTCCTTCCATTTTGCTGAGTCACTCACATCCACACACTTCACATTAAAATGATAAATATTAATATGATTTTAATCTTTCCTAGGTAAGAGACCTTTTCATGTTGTGCATGAACTCACAAGAAAGGCATTTTTTTTATGGCTGGGAACGTGAAAGGATAGTTACGCATCTCCACTAGAGCATTTGCTCAGCAGTGTCTAGATGTTAGTTCAGCCAAAGGACTGAGTTCCATTGCCTCACGTTATGTGTTAAGCTTCGCAGTAGCAGCAGTGCAACTTGGAAAAACAGCAGAAAGTTTCTGGTGGTAGAAAGATCGTGATTATTTAGCTCCATTACTTGCAGTTGCAGGCACAAATATGTTCTTTCAGTAATTCTGAATTGTAGCATTGTTATAATTAATTAATTTTGTCTGTAGTGCTAAATAGATTAAATTTGCTAGATTAAGAACTCCTAATTCATGGAAGTATAATTTGATATTTTTAATTGTATGAACAGTACAGATTCTTGAACAGTGGGCACTCTATTTTATGGTTTAATCAGTGCTTAAAAAACAATAGAGAACACCTGTGTGTTATTCGTGAGACCTTTTGTAGTCTTATGTTAATGTAAGACATTTCTTTTGCAAATATCTTGATATACTTGAGTATTTTGTAAAACTAAAAGAAGTCTAATCCAAGCCAAGGGACCTATTTTTGAGCTGTTCATGAGTACCAGTGAGAAATGTTGTCCATATCATCCTGTGGCACAGAGTCATAAGCAGGAATACCTGTGCAAATTCAGCAAGAATATGAATGGATACTGACATTTAGAAAGTCACAGCCCTGTTTGTGGAACAGGCATAGGAAAATTGCAAGTTGTCCAAAGGAGAGGAGTAAGGAACAGTATTCCAAATGCCACCCCATGTATGCCATGAGGGTGACCATAGCTAGGGGATACCCATAGCTGTGTTCCAAGTGCCCTGATAACTTTCTCCCACAGAAACAATACAGTGAATACACATGCAAGGGGCAGCACATTCCTCAGGCTGAAGAGAATATATGAAAATTCTCTCCCCCTTTCTGCTAGGGCGTCTCCTCCTGTAGATGGAGGGGGGACAATTAGGTACAACCTTCTTTTTGACTTGTAGGTGGATAGGCTGGTATATATACCTAGCTATGTACTACTCATCTGCTAGATCATGTACAAGCGATGAACATTTGTGGTAATATTGTATTTGTGCTGTTGTTAGAAGCATTACATATTTTATTTAAGAATTTCTCCAACCTTCTGCATGTATCAATATGTTGATCCTTTCACAGTTTATCTCAGAATGTATAACCTGCTTTGGCCTAAGTCTTTTCAATCTCAGTAGACCAATAAAACCAAGATACTTGTTTGAGGTTCATGCAGGCTGAGTACCCTTGGAATCGGGGGTCATACCAGCAGCATGTTTACCTAAAAGAAACTCCAGATAAAGCCCCACATCAGTTATGATTGATGAGTAAGAATTCCATATGTAAAGACATGATCTGTGCGATGAAATGTATGAATATGACATTAATAAGAGAAGAGACAGACAACTATAGTATATATAACATGGTTCAAGATGTAGCACAGTCTTTTTCCTTGATTGGATGATTTAGTTATTTACATGTGCTTGTACTCTTAGGATAGAGATATTGATATAACAAATTTTATGATAAAGATTTTGCAAAATTGTATACTGTATGCTAATGTGATGACAATAACACTTTCTTTTGTAACATGGTAGGTTCTGCAAATTAACTCTGTTTTTGAAATAGTAAGAAAAGGAAGGCCTATTAAAGACAACATTTATTCCCCAGAAAAAGCCTGCAGTCCTATGCAATCCTATGAATTCAGTGGGTTTCATTTCAAGACATGTGCTGAACTGGACGGTAAGCCTTTCTTTTTGGAAAGTATCTACTTCCTCCCTCAGGACAGAAAGTATGTGTGTTCATTTAGTCCTAAATGGCTTTGTTGTCATGAAATCGTCAGTGCATCCTTTAAGAGAACTTAACTTTTTTTTTAATCGCATTACAAGATTGACCACATACAAGAAGCATTCGTGGTTCTTTTCCCCAAGGTTGACCTCAACTTTTATGAAAGATTTATCTCTGCTTTTTTTTAAAACCTATTAAAAGCATGCATTTTTGGTTAAGCAATTGAAGTCAATTTCTTTGTCTTATTTCTAGGCTAGAGAGGTTGAGATAAAAAAGAATTCCTGCTTTAAAAGTCACACATGGCTGTAATTTAAGATTTTTTTTAAACCTCCTTGTCCATAACAGTTGAAAGAAACCTTCAATGAAAGTTTATTAACTAGACTAGTGCCTGAGGCTATAAAGGTTCATTTATTACCAGTTTCTTGGCTGTTTTTCTTCTTCTATTTTTCGGTTAAACTCCTAGCGTAAGATAATACTTCACAAAATTAAACCTTTGACCTTCTGTAGAGTTAAGTCGCCTTTGATTAGATAAAGTAACAATTTATAGTCCGGCTTGAGGTTGCACATGAAATGAATAATGCAAGAGACTAGATGAGGGCCGAGAATCTATTGCTTTTGAAGAGATGGCTGTTAAAAAACAACAACTCCACTCTTAATTGAATTGTTTTGGTTCCATATGCACATCTGAGATATTTGAGACTCTGCGTAGAAAATGTAGTTATTGTTTCTTGGCATCTGTTTATTATATATAGTTTAATACTGATTGTGCTAACAGGGTAAGGACACTTGCTTTCAGTTTAACTATTGGCATACTTTTTGAAACTGAAGGGTATTATGTGACTAAATCTTAATAGTGATTTGAAAGGAGAACAAATTGTTTTAAAATATTCGTTAAACCAATCAGTTCCATTCCACAGGAAGTTATTCATGTTGAAATTCCATGGAAATCAGTAAGAGGAAACAGTAATGCCTTTTTCATTTAATTTTAAAATGCTGTTTTCCCCCTCTGGGGGGAAAAAGAGTCTTCTGTGGAAGGGTTCTGTTGCAGTACACATGAGAGCATATATGTGAAGTCCTGTGGTTTCAAAAACAAAATTATTTCATCTTCTGTTCTGTTAGGTTAGGTTTCCATGAAAGAGGAGGTGTACCCCATTAAGGAGAATTGTTCAAATGGTGATGATGATGATGACAAAACCAGTGGGAATTTTTGCAGTTTATGTGGTCCGGTTGTCCTGATCTAACCTTCCTTTTAAAAACGCTGATGTAACCTGAGAGATTTTAATGCAACCACTTCATTCACTAGGTTGGGCCTAGGCCTAATCATGCTTTGAGTAGATCCATTTGAAATCTAACGGTTTCATTTAAATCTACTAATTGAAATTAATGGGACATCCACTAGTCGTGATTAACATGAGACTACTTTAAATGTGTCTGTGTCTAGATACAGCACAATTAACTCTGGGGCTTTCTACCTTCTATAGATTTAAAAGCCGGCAGGTTCTTTTTACTCTTAGGATGCAATCCTATACTATCTTACCTAAGAAGAAGCTGTACTGATTACAGTGGAACTTCCTTTCAAATAAACATTTATTAGTTTGTTCTGTCGGAAAAGGGCATGCTAGAAAATGCCTTTCTCCTCACTATTGGTTAGGACAATATAAAATATACACTGGCAGCTACACTATATAAGATGGTAAGCTCTAAGCTTGTTTTCTGATGCTCCAGAGACTAAGAAATGGAGCAATGGCTTCAAACTACAGGAAAAGAGATTCCACCTAAACTCTAGGAAGAACTTACTGATGGTAAGAGCTGTTGAACAGTGGAATGTATTGCCTCAGAGTGTGGTGGAATTTCCTTCTTTGGAGGTTTTTAAACGGGGGCTGGATGGCCATCCTTTGGTAGTGCTTTGATTGTGTGTTCCTATACGGCAGGAGTGTGGACTGGATGGCCCTTGTGATCTCTTCCAACTCTGTGATTCTATACTACATAAGGACTTATTGTTTTGCATCCCTTGGCACTAGATGGTATGCTCGTCTACCCTCTAGTGTTTAACTTCTGTAGATCCTAGAGGGGAATTGGAGCTCTGATGTAAAGGGATTCAAGCAACTCAAACTAGACATAAACACAAAAATACAGCAAGGGACTTTTTATGGATAGATACCAGAAAACAAGGACTGATCTTAATATGAACATGGAATTAATGATAATAAGTAAGACAGAATTTGGAAGAGCGTGGCCACAGATAAAATGAAGCCTCCTAAGAATATTTTTAACTCCCAAGCATCCTCCCAAGGGTTTTTCAAAAAAGCTTAGTTTCGTTTTTATTTTATTTTAACTAAAAAGGAAGAAGGATGCAGAATGCAATTTTGCCATATTTGATGAATGATATGGAGAAGGCCCACAAATTTCTTTCAAACCAAGGATGGTCTCAGACCGCATCCTTGATTGGAGAGGTGTCACAGAGAAGAAACGTTCGTATGGGGGAAGTCATACTCACAGATATATTCTGCTGTAAAATATTGATTTTAGAATCAAGTGGTCCTTTTGTTCTGTTAATGTTTGTGTGGGACATGAACATTAGTAATCCTTTTGTAAAAAACAAAATAAAACTCACAAACCATCATGTTTCAAACTTCATAAATTTGACTTTTCAGGTTCAGCTTTCCTAGATGTGTGCAAATTAATCTTTTGGACGGCACTGTAGTGAAGAAGATTTGTAAAAGTAGTGCATTCAGTGTTTGCTTTTTTCCCCTTCAGGTCGTTACCTAAGCTAAGACCTGAGTCCTTACTAAGATTTGAAGAGCTTTGAATTGAGTTATAATTCAGGCTCACCCAGCTTTTACAAGACACCTTGAACAGACTTTTTCCAACGAGTCTATAGGAACTGTCAGCGGTGGGGGAGATTACTTCAGAACCACAATTGTTGAATTGAACTTTACTTTTTAGATGTTTTGCTTTTTGAATTAAATTGTTGGACAAGATTAATTGCACACAGGGAGAGCTTTAAATGAATAGCTGTGTTAAAGCATTAAACTTCTAAGTATGTCACATGGGGTGAAAGCTGGGAGGTTTAATGAATAAATGTATTTAATGCATAAAATGCCTAAGCTAATTTTTTAATTCCTTTACTAACCATCTTTATTGAAGAAAAAAAATACACCTACTACCATGTACTTTAGTCATCCTTTGGTGATGGTTGAAGCAATTGCATATTCCTGCGTCTTGCTAATCTTCTAGTTCCACAGAAGTAAACAATAGATTTCATAAATTAAAAATATGCGCTTCAGAACATGCTTCTAAAGATAAAAAACAAGGCTGTAAACATTTATGACTGAAACAAACTAGATTGTTCAAATACTGCCATGATGTATCATGTATATCAATATGGCACTGATATCAGTTAGAATGCAAACAAGGTTTTAAATGATGTGCCCCTTCATTTCAGCTGGAGAATCCACTTTACACCATCTGCCTATCAGATGGTTAGGAACCAGGACTGCGTATTAATGCCACATGTTCGATTTTTCCTCCCTCTTGTAATGGTTAGATTCATATTGCTAATAGCTGTGCAGGAGCACTGTCGATGAAATTTGTGTGACGCTGGAGTGATGAGATATTTATAAAGTGGCCTGTCTCACTGAATAATCAGCAGGAAGAATGCCAGACATAAACAGCTTATCAATTTCAGAATATTAATGATAACCACTGCCAGCTACTGTAATAGGCTGACTTTTTTTTGACACTTCTTTTCTTTTATATTTTGGGGAACGAATACCAGCAGCAAAAAACAAATACTTGTTGTTACTGTGTGTGTGTGTGTGTGTGTGTGTGTGTGCGTGTGCGCGTGTTATAATTGCTTTTGTAGATTGACTGTTTTCATCTAACATTTTTAATAGCAACCAGCATACTTGGTCCAAATGGCCTGGGGAACATGAAACAAATAGGCACAATAAACATTTGGAAGGAAAATGTGATAAGTTCACATCTTAACCTTTCTGTTATACTGATGAGTCTCAGTGGTGCAGCACAGAACTACAGGTTCAGCTTTTCCATTCCTAGCTGCATGGTTTTGTAACTGATTGGGCTAGTAACAGGAACTAGATTGTTGTGGGTCTACAGCTTCTGTTTCTTGAAGCAGTATCTTCCAGACACATCAGTGGTGTAGGCTGGCACAATTTAGGAGGCCTCTGCAGTTCCTGGATCTCAGGTCTGGCTGGGTTTTGGTAGGGCAGAGAGTGCCAGGAATCTTCCTATGCTGCACAGAAGACTTATGAATTGGTTTGTGTTTAAGCTGGTTGGAGCAAATATTTATGTACAGGAATCAACTCCTTTTGGACAGCTTTGGTGACAAACCAAATATTTGTCCTTGCCAAGAAATGTCCATGCCCTGTGGAGCAAGGGTCTTATCCCTGATCTCTTGCTACATTTTTGAAAAGCTGGAGGTGGCCAGAAAGACACAGAAGCATCTGTATCACTTCCTTCTAGTTCAAAGTTAGTTAGGGTCTGTCAAATCATGTGGGTTTCCTTTCATTCTCTGGGTAGATGGGGCACAGACTGGGGCAGGTGCAGGACCATGTTGGTTGAGGGATTCTGGTGCAGAGATAACCCTCCATTCCTCCACCATTCCTCTTCATCTCAGAGGTGTTGGAAGTGGTGGAGGCATGTTGGCTTTACTTCCTTCTATACCTAAGGAATGAGAGAAACTCCAGATAAAGGCCTCCTTGCTGCCACCCTCCCTTTTCCAGCCTGGAGCTGGCAAGGGCTGGCAGATGCATATTGTTGCTTGAGCTCCATCTGCTTTGGAAGTGCAGAGGCAAGCCTACCTTGTCTTTCTCATGGTCAGATTCAGGGAGAGGATGCAGAGGTTTCTTTTGGCTCCTGGCTTTGTACCCAGCAAGTAGAGGGCTGAAACAAATCACAGGTTCTCCCGCCTGTGCTTGGGATGGGCATCATCTTACTTCTGATTTAGAAGGCAGCTGCATCTTATCTCTGCCAGGCTGAGTGAGCTGACCAATACTGTCAGACTCCAGTAATGTGGAAAAGTGGGGGATAAATAATATGAATGAATAAATGAATAAAATATTTCCATGTGACTTCAGACAGGTGTCAGGGCATAGGGAGATAACTGGATAAGTGAGGTTGGGAAGTAAATTTGTTGCTCAATCTCAATTCCTATGCTTTGTGAGGAAAAAAATCATACAGAGGGGTATTTGTTTATAGAAAAATAGCAAAATATTATTTTAGACCATCAGTTTCCCTTTTAAAGCCTGCTTGCTAGACCCCCAAGATGTGTTTCATTTCTGACAACAGGAGGGTTTTTGCCTAACTAAATCATACAACATTGTTAGCAGTCCATTTCAGAATGTGCCTCAGAAATGAAGTCTCTTGCTTTAGTGTGTGAACAGTATGCACACTGCCCTTTTAGACTAAGAATGACATGGATCCATTTGTTTTTTCCCCTCCTTGCCAAATAGCTACCACAGATATTTGAAAGGAATACTTTTTTTTTTAATGTTCTGGTATGATCAGTACTTTGGATCCAGATCATTATTTGCCCCTCACTTTTTTTGGGGGGGGGGACTCTATTTCTTTCAAGGATCCAAAGGGCCATGTGCAGATGTTTCCATTTCCTTTTCCCCAATCTTCTGAAGCACCTGAAAAGTATCTCTTAACTGTTGGAGACTTGAGGAGTGGGATAGAATGCACCACAATGGTTCCTGTTGGAAAAGAAACTCCAAAAATCTTTTCTAATGGTACTAGCAATTTCTTTGGATCAGGCTTGGAGAGGTATGTGGGGCTGGCGAGTGTGCATGGAGAGGCGTGTGGGAGTGGGAATTGGGCATGGAGGGGTGTGTGGGGCCGGTGAGCAATTGCGGAGAGGTGTGTGCAGGTGGCGAGCATGCACAGAGAGGAGCGTGGGGTTGGCGAGCATGTACAGAGAGGTGCATGGGGTTGACGAATGGACCTGGAGAGGTGTGGGAGGGGGTGGCCAGCAGGTGCAGGGAACGGAATGGGAGACGGGTACTAATTTTTTTTTCCCTAAAGAATACAGCCGGAAAATACAGTGTGTCTTACGCCAGTGTGGCTAATACCAGCAAATACCGTATATACTACTTCCTGTTCCCACGGCCCGCCCATTGCTGCCCACCAATGTACATTGGTGCTAATGTACGTTTCTGCATCACTGCGAAAATCCTTATTTGCTTCAATGTCAGAATGTGATTCGGATTTATTCTGATTTTCAAATAGCGCACTTTCCTACCACATGGCAGTGCATTCTCACGGAATTCTATGCGGAATGATGGAAAGTAAAGCCAAGCTAATTTGCTCCCACATGCAGTACAGTTCAGTGCTACAACACAGTAATCCACAGTAGTAACCCCGTGTGGAAAGGACCATAGTCTACTATGAACAAAACTGGATTACAATGTTTACAGGAGTAATTTGGGATCTAACACTGGCAGAGATCTAGAATAAAGAGATAACCCATCAGATGGGTCATCACTATTATCTTCTCGGTTAAGGATCTACTTGTTTGGATTTGGAATATGGACTGCAATATCAAAAATAGACTTTTGTTTTGCTTTAATGTTTCAGTTGAAGTTTAAGGGAGTAAGTGGTTGCTGACATGTTGTTGTGTACTTTCAAGTCATTTCTGACTTAGGGCAACCCTAAGGTGAACCTATGATAGGGTTTTTGTGACGAAAATGGTTCAGAGGGTGCTGCTTTTGCCTTCTTCCGAAGCTGAGGGAATGTGACTTGTCCAAGGTCACTCAGTGGGTGCAGGGATTCGAACCCTGGTCTACTGACTTGTAGTTTAATGCTCAAACCACTACACCACACTAGCTGTCAATTTTTCATGGGCTCTGACGTAGCTAAGAAAATAATAAAATTCCCTTGTGCAATATCTGTGTTAAAATGAATCTTTTAAAAATATTTCTTGATTTGGAATGAGCGTATCTTCTCTTAAGCTAGTGAGCTCTGGCTTGCACCAATTACTTGGTGGATAAACAAGCAACAGGCCAAATGTTAGCGCACATTTCAAAAATTGATGAAATTTCTTGTTACTAACTTAAGACACATTTGTCTGAGTGGTGCGTTCGAAGTTTGACTGTATCTGTGCTAATGAGATACAAGAACAGCATGAAACAACAGCTTTATTAACAGTCATTAGCAAGACAAAAAAAACCTTTCACTTCTAGTTTCTTCAAGGTTCTTTGATTGGAGATGATGAGAGAATATCAGTCCGGATGGAAAGTTGGTAGAAGTTATGATTTCATTAGTTTCATTCCTGTCTCTTTTTAGGTCTGACAGCTGCAGCAGCAGCAGCAGCAGCTGCCACCAATGCAGCCATTGCAGAAGCAATGAAGGTGAAAAAAATTAAATTAGAAGCTATGTCGAACTATCATGCCAGTAATAATCAGCATGGAGCAGAATCCGAGAATGGCGATCTGAATTCTAGTGTGGGTAAGTTTCTAACAAGAGAATTCTTACTCTTTAAAAAAATCGTATTAAGTAACGCTACCGATTCTTGCCCTTTGATGGCGAGTGTGCGTTGAACTTCCTTTTAGTTTTTATGTTCCTTTCAGCCAGATTCTACATTACTTACACTAACACACTTTTGCTGCTACTGTAAGAAATACTCCTTTTGCAGGTGGTTCCTTGCAATATCAACATAGTATATATAATATATAGTTAAAAAATCCAAACATTTGAACGCTCACTTTTCATGGAAGGTGTCAAATCAAAATATTCCACAGTCCTACTGAAAGTGTTCGATTCAGCTTAATTCTAGCTAAGTTAAAGAAAGAACGAAAGAACGAAAAAAAGAGAATAATATTAATTCAAAGTTGTTAGTGTCTCATTAACTGTGCCCATGGAATAGTACAATCTAAGCTGGTGGGTAGAAGGAAAAACACTTTGTTCTTGCAGGCCTAGAACTGAGAGAACAAATAAAGCAAAGTTTGAAAATACTGTATGTTTTTTTTAATGTAGCTCCTTTTCTAAATGGAATCTGTTCTCCCATACTTCTATGTTAGATATTCAGAGATATTAGCAGCACTTTTTGTTTTGTACAATGCAGGACTAACATGATGTGTTTATGCATGTAGCCCATTTGTTTTGCTAAGCAATAATAGCAACAGTAGCTTTTAAAGCCATTCCATTGTAATGGCTCCCTTCATTCTCTGAGATAAATGTAGAGAGTGAACTGAAAGCTGAGTTTTAGTACTGTTAACTATTGTACATGGCAGAGGTCGCCTAGACATAAAACAGACATGACAATCTAATATATTCCTCTTTTTCTATTCTGCAAATTTTTGAGGTTATTCTTAAGGTTGACAACTTGACAACTTTTTTGTTCTGAATCTTCCTGTACATATTTATTATTTAACTTGTAGCCAAGAACAAAAGGAACAAATGTGCACATGTCAGCAGATTCTGAGGACAGTTTTTCCTTCCCATTTCTGTTAATGTTTCAGCAGTTGTCTTGTGGGGGTGAGGAATTACAGGTACACTTAGAGAAGCTGTTTTGAGGATAGCGAAGGTAGCTTTGCCCACAGCGGTGATACTCATCAGTGAAAGCAGTCTTAAAGGAAGGAGGCAAGAAGCCACAGCAACAGTGTTTTTTGCTGAATAATAAGTGCAACAAGAAATAGAGGTCCAAATGTTATTTCAAAGGGGAGAATTTTTTAAATGATTGTTTTTAAGTGATTGTTTTTGAGTGCTTGGGGAAAGAAATACCATGATCAAATATCTTCTGTTTTTAACTTGCAAAAAGTAAAATGATTGATTACAAAGTGGCATGTTTAATCATTCTTTCTTGCTTTTTGAATCTTGCCAGAAATGCAAAGTGCAGTATTAAGGATGACATGTTCTGCTAGTAATGAGCAGCATTTAATTGTTGAATTCTAAGCTCTTGTACACTTTCTTCCATATTTTTTTTTAAATAGAACTACAGTCATCCCTCCACATTCACTGGGTTTAGGGGCACAGGACCCTCGTGAAAGTGAAAAAACCGTGAATAACCCTAGGCTCTCCCAAACCATATTTAACACACAAAAAAGTACAGTCACCATATTCAACCCACTATGGATTCCTTTGAGGCATCAGGGTTCCTTCACAAGGCAGAAGTGGAAGGCTGGTGAGGCTTACTGCCACCTCCACTGCTGCCCCACACCATTTTTAAGAGAGACTTGCAAGCCTTGTTCACGGTTTCTCAGTCCTATGAAGCTTGCAGTCCCTATTAAAAATGACACAGGGAGGCAGCAGAGGTGACAACAAATAATCCATGAATAATCAAATCTGCAAAAGTGAAACCCACAAATGTGAAGGGCTGACTGTATACTCAGGTTGTTATAATGCATGTGTTTAATGGATTAATTTGTTCTTAAAACATTTAAATGGTAGATATATATGCAATCTAAAATAAAAAGTACTAACAATCCACTAACAATCTGATATTGAGGGATAAGCAAAGGCAACAAAAGAAAATGAGGTGAGAACTCCATCTGATTACTAGAAGTCTAAATGCTCTTAATCTCCACCCAGCCATTAGCCTTTAAAGTCCCCCTCCCCATACATTATTGGTCATAGCTTCACAGTTGATTGGGGGCCTGGCCATAATTTTTACATTTCAGTTCTCCAGTTGCCCCCTTCACTTGAAGTTTTCCTGAACAGTCTCTTTAGTTGACTTGAACATCATTATTCTGATGGCCAATAGCATTCTGGAAGCTAATTACCTTATTATAATGTCTTCTTTTTGACCCCAAGATTGAGAGAAGGGAGGTCATGTTGATTGCTAGTAGAGCAACTTTTAATTTATTAAATCAAAACAGTAAATGAACACTCCAGGTAGTGTAAAGATAATTTAAAGAAAACAGCCACACAGATTATTTCATTTGTTTTAGTGTCCACATTTGCACATCACTGAAAGGAGAGGGGAAATGTGACCTTGGATTAGAGTCTCCCTTTGTAAAAGAAGCTAAATGAAACAGAAAGCTGTACCTTTGAGTTATCTGTGAACCCAGGATTATGGCCAGGATTAGGATTATCCAGACCCAGAATCTAGCTTTAAACCATAATACATATGAGCAATACACCTGCACTGAGACACATTTTGACAGGAGTCCTACCTCCCTGTGCGTGCCTTAAGATGCCATCCCCATGCAAATCCTCAGTTCATTTTTGACTGCTGCTCTGTTAGCCTCTTCAGGAACTTTTTTCCATTTTTTTTTCTGAATGTGTCTAGATCTTGTTTCTTTTCCTTCTTCCACTTTACTCTTTTTACTGTAGCTTATGCTGTATTTTCTTCATGTGCTTTTTGACAGCAACTCAGGGGTTATGGCCTTGAAGGTGCTATTTCGTAATTGTGTTTTATGTAGAAACAAACTACTACCCTTTGAAAACCATTCAGCATTCTTATTCTGTTTGGAAGCTGGAAATACCTTAAAGACACCGGATCCCATCTGAATTTGGAAGCTAGGCAGGGTCACTTCTGGTTAGTATATGGATGGGAGACTGCTGCACAACCCAAATGCTCCAACTTGCCCTTCCCAGTAGGTTCAAGCAAAAGCAGATTCCTGCAGCCTTACCTAGCTTGTGTGCCCCCCCCCCACTTTCCTTATTCTTTCTTATTATTGTGGACTTCAGTCATCCTGACTACAGTGTGATGTTGCCTGGCCACATGTGTCCCAGTTTCTTCATGTGAAATATTAGGGTCTAAATACCTAAAGGCACTAGATCCTGTCTGATCTTGGAAGCTAAGCAGTGTCAACCCTGGTTAGTACTTGGATGGGAGACCACCAACAAATGCTAGCTGCTATAGGCTTTCAGAGGAAGGAACTGGCAAAACCACCTCTGAATATTCCTTGCCTGAGAAAACTCTATGAATTTCATGTGGTTGCTGTAAGTTGACAGTCAACTTGAAGGCTCTTAGACATACACATACACACAAATCTGAACCATGTGTCTTCTACTATGCCTTTCCCCCTCATTTTCACAGAAGTTTGCAGTCCAGTTTGAAGGTAAAGTTATGGGCTTGTGTCATTTTGGCCACAGGCACTGTCATCGCAAATGTTTGTATTGCAGCCTCAAAAATTTGTCAGAAATCACTGTTTCCAAAGGTAGTCATGGTCACGTCAGAAAGAGTCAAGGAGATGCCATTACCTTTCTTGTGTGGAGTTCCCCTGTGCTGGAGTTGTGGTCTAGACCTTCCCAATCATAAGTCTCAAAGTTAGTAACAGTCATTACCAATGATTTTCCTCCTACTCCTGACATATTGTTATAGATCTCTCAGCTTGGGTTAATAACCTGTTCTGAACCACACAAGGAGGAAGAAGAGGAGGAGCAGCAGGGGTGATAACAGCAAGGTAGCTAGCTAGCTAGCTAGCTTCAAGTGCCCACCCTATTACTTCTTCACTGTCCAGATATAAGAAAGGAAATGCAGATATCCACCAATCAACTCCAACATCATTAGAACGTCAATGATCACCCCTTTTGTTTTTGGGACTTTAAAATTTTATTTACTACCATTGCTATGGTTGAATCCATTCCTGTGAGAGAAATCTGAGAATTGCCTGAACTGCAGTTTTCCAGTCCTGACTGATACCTCAGACTCATTCTGATCCGATAAGCAGTTCCCTCTCAGTGCCTACAGAACTGTGTCAGTCTCCTTTTCACTGTTATGATTACAGGTTCAAGGAAAAATAACCTGTCTCCACACTTTTTTGTACGTTTTTCGTGCCACTCTGCTCCTCTCAATCACATGGGAAATGCTATAGGACAGCTACCCCTCATAGAATAGACGTTTACCTATCAGCTATAGTTTTGAGACCCCTGAAGGTCTTACGTGATTGGGCCCCAGGCTTCGTGACTCAGGTACAAGCAACCCTGCTCCCTCATGTGCCTTTGAAAAGCATGCCAGTTGACATCTCTTCCTGTAAGCTGACATATTTATTCAGCCACGCAGATGCCCATCTAGTTTACTTCAATCTTGGCCCAGATACCTGTGAGTGATTTTTCTGCTATCACTTTGACTGCCTTGTTTGAGTACCCTATTTTTGCATAGACAATTGAATATACCAGTATTCCATGTGACATAATTGACCTGTACCATCCATATTAAAACAGAAGTGAATTGAACACACCCTTGTGTATTCAGCTTTTCCTTCAGTAGACATATTGTGTAACTGTGAAAACCTAGTTGTATAGAACACAACTTGTATGTGTTTCTTGTATGGGGTTTCTGACAAAACAGAAGACAAAACTATTCAATACAAGAAACATTGTTTTAGAAATTTCTGTGGAATCAAGGCCAGAAGATCCAATATACATACACTATAGTTCTGAACTTAGATGTTGCTGGATAAAGTAGTCATACATTCTTGTTTAGACACGACCCTATTTTTGGTTACATAATTGTGTATAGCAGCATGCTATATAACATAATTGATGTATGCCATTCTTTTAAAAACAGAAGTGTATTGAATACATATGAGTTCTACTTTTCCTTCAGTCAGACAGTTCAGTATGAAGATGCTTTTATTACTAACATGCAAAACATAGCAGATTCAAGCTTTAAGGTACTAATTACTTTCATTACTACCCCCTGTTTGACTCTGATCACCTGGCTGTAAAAAATGTAGTTCAGACTGAAGGTGAGGACCTCCTCCTTGACACTCTGGATAGGTTTCAGAAGGACGTCATTTGCAGAATGGGCATTGACTGCTAAGGCATTGTTTCCAGGTATAAACCTTGATGTAAAGCTGCTCTACTTGAAATGGGTACAGATATTCAGCTTATGAACTGAACCGTTATTATCTCCCTGCTGAAGGTTTTTGTGGGCAGCTCTCTTACTTGTCCAAGCAATGTGTTTGTTGCAAGATTCTCCCCTACATCCCCTCCATCTCTGCCAAGTGTTTTCAGAGGTCTTCTGGCCAAGTGTCAGAAGGCCTGGAAATGAATCAGTACAGATAGTTGAATTCTAAAAATAATTTTCATAGGTTATCCAATAGAATACTGTATTTCTTCTCCAATCAAGTTTGCCATAGTAACATCACTTTCAGTTCCTCTACTTGAAGAAGTGGACAGTTTTGTTCACATGGAGGTTTTGCAGTAGCTTTCCCTGAGAAATGCCACTCTTGGGTTTTGTTTCCCTTGAACTGAGATGGCCCATCTTACATCTAAGAGACTTGAATACATTTGTTTTGCACACCAGTTTTCAGACAATAACCTTCAGCAATATTCTTCTTCAAGAGATCTGCATAATGTGTACTTTCATACTTTCTTTGAAATGCCATCATTTTCCTCACATTGCTATAGACCCTGGCTTACCTTTCTATAGTACCTTGGGTGTTCACTAAGGTCATGCTGCCTATGATGGTACAACTTTTGCTGGGAGATTTCTCTTCACAGATGCGCTAATTGTAGGGAATTCTGTCCACTTCCTCTGGATATGTCACCTTCACCTGCCATGCCCTTAAAGTCCTAGACCTGTCAATACTTTTTTAAAAAAATCTCATTTGATACTAACGTATCCTCTTTAATATATTGGGGCAGTCTTGGACTAAATGGCAGTGAGAGCTTACTTATCTTGAAATATTAACTCACAGTGATAATAATTAGATCACTGTAAAGACACTTCAGAAACAACTCCTGCTATTAATACTCAAAAGCTCTTGGACGTTACATCTGCAGCTGTGGTAATAGTACCTTCCATTTGCTCTGATGTACAGTAGAGCCAGCGCTGATTCCTTTGGACTTCTGATCTTGACCCATGGTGTATCATACTTTTCATATCCTTCTGTAGCAGAGAAGTGCTCATCTGCTTGACTGATCAACAAAATCTTAGTGTGAGGGATGCCTTTTCCTCTATCACTGTATCAAACACAGTGACTGTAGGTGCCTCATACAAGGTGACAGTGGTGGGGGTCTTTTTTTGCCAATAGTTTCTGAATTTGAGACTGTTGGTCCAGAACCAAGAAATACTTACATATAAATGCCCTCAAACTTTCTCATAGCAAACACACTTAGGCCTTTGAACTCATATTATATGTGAGAAAAGTGCAACTTGCAGTGGACAATATGACTGTAGTTTTCTATCTGACCAAGCAAGGCAACACCTAATTTACCTCATTACTACGTGTTAGCATCGCAGCTATTGAATGGTGAATCAGCTACCATATAGATTTTGCTACCATTCACTTGGTGGCTAACAACAGTCTTCTCACTGATGACCTCAGCAGATTGAGCACCATTGCACACAAATGGATTCTGGTTCTGTTGCTGACTGTTTTGGAAATGGGACACTCCTTATGGAGATCTTTTAGCCTCCCACTGGAACTGTTAGTACTGCTGGGTCTGCTCTGGATTGGGCAAGGATCACAAATCCTTGGGGCACACATTCTCATATGTTTGGGGAGGTCATATACTTCGTGTATTCTTACCATTTCCAATCTTGAAGAAGGTGATAGTCATGAAGGGCCACTGATGGGATGTTTTTAAGGCAGATATGTATTATGAGCTACCTTGGGTTTTATACTGGGAGAAATATGCGGTATAAATTACATACATACATATACTACTTACATGAGGAGGCAGATCACTTACCAAAATGTTTAGTTTAGATGAGACTTAAATATGGTTTTGCGCAAGCAGTTCACCTTTATGTAGGTATGCACAGATTTGTACTTGAAGAGCTAACAGTTTCAGCAGCTTGTCTTTCTTATTAAAACAACGTAAATTGTCAAAAATTGAGTTACAATAAATATTTTTAATGCTTTTAGAGTTGCTATTAGTATAAACTTAATTTTTCAAGGTATAATTAATTTTTTCCATCCTATCTTCTCATGCTTTAAAACACCTCAGACCCCAATAATTCTACACACTTTCTCACAATAAGCATTTTTTAAAAATATCTTGTACTATTTTGTGTGTGCTGGGAATGTTGGGATAAGACCATTTCTGTCAGCCTGATACAGCCGTTCCATACCCCTCCCCACGCAACCCTGTGAATAAAGACTAATAATAGAACTGAATCAATCCGTATTTGACAATGAGACTAACTATCTATTGTCATAGTAAACAATAGGGGCTATAAGAGAACCATTATTCTTTATGGTGACAATGACACCTGTGTTTACTATATGGCAAATTCAACCATGTGAAGAATCAAGAGCAAATTTTAGAGCAAGCTATTTTTTTTTCTGCTAGCCTACCTAGATATTTTAATTATAATTTGTGCTTAATGGTCATATTGTGATTTAATTTATCCTAACTGGTTACTGGAACCATGTAGCTAGTATAAGAATGTCAACTAGCATTTGTTAGTAAAATACATATTGTGCTTTTTTACCTAAAAATAACTCTCAAAGTAGGTATATTTGCTTCTGGTTTTCTATTATGAACAAGAAAGATACTCTGCAACCTCCCGTCCCCCCCCCCCAGCACTTTCATTTTCATATCAGACTTCTGTCTCTTGTCTTTCTGTTTAATATTCTCTCTAGAAAATTTATATAGGTGTGTATTGGATAAATAGGAACAATTTCTGCCCCCCCTTTTTTTTTGGCAAAAGATTTTAAAATATTTTTGATGCAAACTTTGACCTTTGAAATAAGTGGACCATAACTGCCTGATGACCACAGTGATACTACCAATATTATTCCTGTGTGTAGGATATATGCCTGAGCACACTGTATGGGGGAAAAAAAAAAGGGAAGAAAATGGTCAGAAAAGAAGAAAGCAGACCAGTGTGTTTGGTGAAAAGAATTCTGGGAAAGGAGTAAGGGGCTGGACAATTTTGTAACGCATAGCTGTTAACATATTAGGAATCCGTACAACAAGACTGCAGTTCTGTGTGTATTCTCCAGACTCTCTTGTTTGTGGGAAATCATGTATAGGATTGCATCATAAGGCCTGAAGTACAATGCGGTGTACCACTGTGACAAACCTTCCTTCCTCATCAGATATTGTATCCTGCCTAGTAAGAGCAGTTTTTAAAATATATTTTAGAAAGCCCTAGGATTCGTTAGAAGCTTGGTTGTAGGCTTGTTAGGGAGGAGATCAGTGATCACAGACAAGCTTCTATCTTCAGGACAGCTTACATACACTCCTCCTCCTTTTTCCTTGCAGTGTGCAAACAGACAGTGGTTAAGGAAAAGCAAAGCCAGAATCTGCCAATCCACTCTCTGGAGTTGCACAGGAGGAAGACAGGAGACAGGGAGGGTACAGATGGTTCACATTGCCCTGTAAACTTTCTGATGTTTACAGGGATATGATTGAGGCTAGTTCTCTCCCCCTGCCCACACATTTGAATCGAATCGGGGTGGGGTAAGCGTCTCTCATGAGCTGCATGCAGCCTCCCTAAGGTGAATGTGACCTGTCAGTTCATATGTAGCTCACTATCACTGTAGTTATGGGCACAACTTAGAAGTCACTATTTGATGAAGTGGCAAATCTCAGTCGCTTTGTGCCTACCAAAAAGAGTCTAAAAATGACCTCCATTCTGTTTTTAGCTAAGGGACCAAGGTTTCTTCCAGAAGCTGAACAAGAGTTCTCCATGGCATTCTCAAATTGTTCTCCCTTCTGTGCTTTGCTCTATCTATGTAGCTATATATCTGTCTATTGGGGGAAGGTAGAGAGACCACGGTTGTGGGTGCTCTAAAAAAAAAATAGCATCAGTAAAAATCTGTGTTCTAATGATGAAAATTGTATTAATAAGAAATATTTTATCATTTCCTTATTTTTATGTAGCCATAATCTTGCAGGATAGTAAACAGGAAATCTGAATATAGTATTATTATGGCTATAGTACTTGTTCTCTTCTTTCCACAATCAGTTGGATTCCTTTCGTTTAATATTTACTTGCTAAGATGAGATGCTAGTCTGCATGGTGATAAACAGTCTAGTACTGGCATCTGAAGGTGACCTGTCAGTTCATATGGACAAATCTCCTGCTTACTGAAATGTACAAAATAAATCATTAAAGCAGGCAGGTGCTCATTCCCAGTTTTAAATCACCATAGATTTATGATTTGAATTAATGCTTCATTTGGTCATAGAAATAGATGCTGAGACAAATGATATGCAGTGGTTAGAGCTTCCATACTGTAGCCATCCTAATATTGATTACTGAGATGTCTTTGCAATCTCTTGTTTATATCAAGCACTGTCTTGTGACAGGTTGGCTGATACCAGCTATACTGCAGATAAGAAGGAAAAATGTCCTGGATTCTTTTTAGTGGCAACTTCTCACGCAGCACAGAGTAGAGATAAATTATTTTGGCTGGGTTGTTTAAAGTAAAAGCAACATAACCTAGCCTTCAAAACTGTACTGTTTGTAACAGCGTGATGTTAAAACTGAATGTTTTTCAAAGAGCAAGGTCACATTTAAATGAGCTCAAAAGTATTTTATTTCTGTAATTATATTTTTAATAGAAAAAACATGACTTCTAGAATTGTACTTCTCCGTTTAAAGCAAGCTATCTAGGATGAAAAGGGATATAGGAGCACATTCTTTGGCTCGTATTTCCTTTAGTTGACCTTTCAGGAGTGGACACCAATTAAATAGGCATGAAATATCCTGCATGGACTCAGGGCTCAGTGGGGCCTGACTGTGTTGCTTCTTTCTTTCTTTCTTTCTTTCTTTCTTTCTTTCTTTCTTTCTTTCTTTCTTTCTTTCTTCGTTGTCTTTTGGTAGTATATTTATTTGATTATTATTTTTGACATCTGTTGTAAGATTAGTGAAATTCAAAGAAAATAAAGATATACCAGATTTGAAATCCCATGTAAAGATTTGTAGCTGGTCACCAAGGGCTCACAATTAATGCTGGGATACCCAAAGAAGGAAGCCACATTCCTGAGAAATTGTTCTGCCGCTACCAAGCAAAGCTGCCTGGCCCCCAGCCAAGCCAAGCTACATGTTTCTGTAGGCTCTGGATATCCTCTCTCATTTCCCTCCCTGCTTGCTACACCAAATGGCTGCCTTACTTCTCTTTCACCCACTCACAGTCCTTGCCATCAGCAATACTGTGGATGGGCTCACTAGAAGACCACCAAGAGTCTCCACAGACTCTTCCTGGCTCCCTGGAAATTAGGCAGGCAGGCAGGCAGGCAGGCAGGCAGGCAGAAGAAGAGTCCTTTCTTTGGATCCCTTCTCTTTATGCACAGCTGGAAGTCCCTTTCCTGCTTTGGTAATGCTTCCCTTCTAGTGGCATTTATCTAGTGGACCAGACCAGTCTGTGATCATTCACTGGCAGCTCTGGTCAGTGTGCAGATCTGCTGCTGCTAAACAGCTGAGGAGGCCCCCCCCCCAATTTCACTGGAACCTGAACCCACCCTTGGCAGTCCTTCATGTACTAGAGCAATTCAAACCAACCCTTTCATGAGGCAGAGTGACATGTTTGTCTATAGAGGTGCCAAGATAGGGCATCCCATGTCCTGATACCTCAGGCCCCAAACTTGAGATCTAGGGAAGCCGCAGCTGATGTAACACTACACAGCAGACACAGTTTCTCAGCGCACGTAGATCAAATAATAAACACCAACCCTAGCAAATGTCAGAATATCTCTCTGCTTGGAAATTAAGTTTTCCAAGCTCTGCACTGAACAGGGAAAAAGCACATTTTCTCAGCTCTGGTTTTAACACTTTTTCAAGCTCTACTTTTAAGTACACAGAGGAGTATTCCAACCAAAGTTCTCTAGGCTTAGCTTTAAACAGTATTCAGTGTATTGTAACCATTCCATAACAGCCTACCACAGCAGGGAAACTAGAACACACAAGGATTAGTTGTATAGATAGATACATATGCTAACAGAGAAACAGACAGATATGTAAAGTTCAAGGTGATGCTCTTGCCCTAAGAATCCTCCTGTTCACCCTGAGGATGAGTAGCCAGGTCCTGAGATTGGAGAATCTTACTTGTCACTGAAAGACCCTTTTGGGGGGGCGGGGGGGCGGGTGTGATCTAGATTGGTCCTGGTCTTCTTGCAGCTATTTATGTCTACCTGCAGTCAGGCCTTCTTGTCATCCCCAGTTTACTTCCTGTTGCTTGACAAACATTTTGCTTTTGGCACTCCAGTTACTTCCTGCAGATCTAGCTGGCTTACCTACTTCCTTCTCTCTTTCCCTTCTACTTCCCCCACACTGGCCTATTTCTGTGTGAGAAAGTAGAGATCTTTCCAAAAACCAAGTTATGACAACTCATTCAACTAGATGTTAAAGGGGGTGTATTTTCCCTGATAGTGACTTGTTTTCGCACCCACAGTAGGCTTTCCTAAATGATGGTATAAGCCACAGTGATTAAACTTTCAAAGTAAATCTGTATGCCGTTTACCTTTCAGTGTCCAATCAATACCCAAAATATGCTAAATGAAAGATATGTAGGTGAGGAAAAGTATGAGTTATGACAAAGATGAAGGAGTAACTCTTCTAAAAATGTGCCAAACCTATCATTTAGTTTGACCTTCAGGCATCTGTGGGAGGTTGCACTCAATCATTACCATCATTTTTTTCTTTTCAATCCTGAGTAGTCTGAAAATTGTGAGAATACAAGTTGGAAAGTCCCCAACAAAGTCCTGGAAAAAGGACAGTGCTGATCACTATGCTTTTAAGTGAGCCAAGAGAAAGCCAACAATTGGTGAATGTTCCACATCACTAACATAGGTGGAGGAGGATGAAGAAGCAAATAAGTGACCGTATTTTCCCCTACTTCCTCACAAATAAACGAGATAGAGTGGTAGAGGCTGCAGTAACAGAAACAATGTGTTTATCTGGGTGGGTGAAGTAGTGAACCTTCATATGGGGCTTGGAGTATATCTCTGTCCTCATCTGGATATGGTTTAGCAATCCAAACTAATAGCTGGAACAGTCACTAAAATTTATACTTTTGTATCTTGAAACTAAGCTTTGCAGCTATTATAGCACACTGAGTTTAGAGGTTGGAAAATGGCCCAGAGTTTACATAGGGATGGTAGTGAGGGAGCATTTACTGGTATGCCCCAGGCCACAAAATGGGTCAACTGTGGCATTTTAGGATTTCTGAAGAAAATTTATTGCCCCAGCTCAATAAAAACAGTCTGATGCGTTTGTAAATTATACATTTGGATTCTAGCCACTAAATGTGTTGATTAGAGAACTCCTACATGTTTATTTTGTAATTTATTTTTAAAATATAGAGAAAGAGATACAGATTGCTCAAAAGAAATCTGCACAGAAACAGATTTCCATATATTGCCTTTATGAATCCTATCTGCGTGTGCAAAAAGGTGTGATATGGTACCTGAAGGCTCTGATATTCATCAAGCTGGGCTGTGCCATTCTTAATGGATGTTGTCTCTGCATGCATGTGTCAATAGATGGCCTGTGTGATCTCCGTGGCCGGCCATGATAATCATCAGTTTGAATCCAACCCCCCCCCCATTCACTCTTACAATCTGTATAAGCAACAACACATGTATAGCCCCTGCTGCACATGTGTGATTTTTCCAAATTATCAGAATTAACCTTGAAAGTATTTTGTCTGCATCTCGAAGTTGCATTGGTTGAAAAATATTCATTACGAAATGATTAAAAGTGACTCTGCTATGCCTGCCTCTCATTCTCTTTACACTGTAGCATCCAAGTTGGAATTTGGAAAATGTAATGCAAATTCGTCACAGCAGGCTTTCGAGTTTTCTGCCACCTGATCTCTCAAACCCTGTAGAGAAGTTGTTGCACCACCTGAAACAGCTCCACTGTTTGTCATATACAAAAGTAAGATTTCTGTACTGCCATTGCTGCCATAGAGCAGTGGATTCTTACCTGTGTTAGCTCATACTGACAGTGGGTTTTCTGTCCTCTGTGTTGTAGTCTTTGGTCCAATAATTTCATTGACTTCAGAACAACAAAATATGATTTCTTTAAGGATGTTGAAGAGGAATCACATCAATGGTCAAATGGCTCACCCTTCCAGGCAAGGACCGGAGCCTTGACAGGACTGCCAACTAATACTGCAAAATTATCCTTCCAAAAGATTAGAAAACCCATTGATCAATTTCTAGGACCAGATCAGTAATATTCATTCTGTAGCCTTCAGAATGAACATTACCACCCAGTATGAGTCTCTCCAGTTTTCCTCCATCTAATATATCAGGGGAAAGAGAGAACATATGGAGAGCTTTTACTGTAATAGGGTCCCCAGCAGTGGTCCATTTGATATCAGGCCTGATTGTGAATGAGTGCAGACACCAGGAGTTGTCATTGGGCCACCACTTAGGGTTCAAGGCAAAATTTCATACATACAGTGAATTCAAGCACCAAAGGACCTCTATTGTGAACACTAACACAGTGTAGTAGTTAAGCTACTGCTATAAACAAGGAAGTCCTTGGTATAAATCTTGCCGCAGGCATGAGTTTAATCTTGGGTAATCCAACACTTTCCAAGCCTTATCCATCCCCATCTAAAACAGAAGTGGGGGATATATGGTCCTCTAACTACAACATCTAAAAGCCTCCAGGCAGCATGACTAAAGCTCAAGGATGATAGGAAAAGGTGGCATTATAAATATTCTTTATAGTATTTTTGTAAGGACTGTTGACATAATGTGTTTGAGTAGTTTTGAACCATCTTATGTCTTGTCAATATTATGATTATGTCTATAATTCCTGCTGCCATTCGCTTCTGTTATGGGAACAGCACTATTTATCCATTCAATTGTTACGTATGCCTGCCACTGTCTTTGGCATTTCAGGTGCATGGGGAAGTAATTGCACATAGGTAAATTTAAACTTCCACGCTAGCTATTCCCCTGACAAAAAGATATCACATGGCATGAAACATATTTTTCAGCTTGAATTTTCTGTTCAAAATGGAGAAGGTCCATGCAAATCAATAAAAACAAGACATTTGTCTGGGAAGTATAACATCAGCCTTACATTTTCTCAAAATGTAAATGTGTACGGTGGGAGAAAAAAAAAGACAAAAAATGAAATTAAGAAAGGTTGCTGCTCAGAAATATGGGTATGGCCTCTTTTTCTGAACAGTTTCTTAGCAAGGATGAAGGAAAGATTACCTTTTTTTTGGTCATAACCATTAATGTCAGAAAAACACTGCACAAACATTCTAAAGCATTTGCCAAGGATCAGCAAAGAACTTTTGCCATTACCTAACAGCTGAATCACATATCTTGTAAACAGTGATCAACAATAGTAAATTACTTGGAAGGTAGGAAATGAGTTCATTTATAATATGATCGCAAAACAGATGTTCCAAAAACAAATCTCATTGTTTAAACTGTAATTATACTTTTAAGAACTCCTGCTATTATTTCTTTAAGGAAGTGAAGCAATCAGAACGACTTCAATGTTCTCTGTTTCTAAACACAGTTAGGAAACGTAAGATGGACTCAGATAGAATAATCTATGAACAACCACAAGATGTGTTGAAAATGGAGGGGTGCTTTTGACACACTCTGCTTCCTTTTTGTCTGCAAAAATTTGCAACATTCAAAACAGTAAGAGGCATGTTTATCATAAGTCCAGATCTCTTGACTGCGGGAAACATTTGCCTCCCTTAAACTTACTACTTTCTTGGCTCTGAAAAAAGAGTATCAAAGCAATTGATTAGAAAATATGTTTCTCAAGTGGCCTCCTCCAAGAACAGAACAGTATTAAATGTAGTCATTTCCTTTCTCTCGATTCATGTGTCTATTTTAGAAGGAAGAATTAATTTTATGGCTTCAGGAAAAAAAAAAAGTCTTTGAGTCCTTGAGAAAGCAAATACAAGGAAACAGAGAACACATACAGGCCACTGAGCACAGCTCTGCAGTTGCACATCTGAATCTCTTCCTTGGCAATGTTAATGAACCTCAAATCCTCCCTATAATTAGATGAGGGAATTGCTTATATTTTCAAACAGATGATGCTGCTATAATGAAACGATTGACAGGGAATTTAAGACTGTCTACAGTAGTCATTTGGTTTCTACCCCCCCCCCCAATAAGTTTAAAAAGAAGATTGGCTGTAGACTCAGGTCCTGGGAGAGGTAGTAATTTACATAGAATGCTGTGACAGGTGTCGTTGTACAGTGAGGAAATAAAATGGAAGAGGAAAGAATGATGGGCAGGTACACCTCTAATTTTGGGAGGGAGGAAGTGTCCTGTGTTTCTCCTGCCTGGGTTCTTTAAAAGGGGCCGAGACTCAAGAGATGGATCCGGATTGAGTGCACAGCTGTAACTGCTGATGAGCTAATTGCTCCTTATCTCTCAGCCCCATTCATCTTCATTTTTTACCAATTACTGAGAATTATCTGTGTTCTCAGTTGGATATGAGAGTTAATCCTTTTTGGTTAAGCTGGCAGTACTGTGAGCAGATTCCAAATCGGAGGGTGAAAAAGCCAGAGCGTGCTCTTTCTAAAACTCTCTATTCAGTGGTAGTACTGTTCTTTGTAAGAATTTTTGTTCAACAAATTCTAATTCACTGTCTTTTCCCATTTTTTTTCCTTTCCCTCTCCCCCCCCCCGCCGCCTTGAATTACTATCTATTTCTAACTGCTTTGCTTTCACATGTATTTCACTGATTTTTTTTTAATGCATGCCATGCCGAATTCAGCCCATTCCTGCAAAGTTGTATTTTAGGAGAAAAATAAGTCTCTCAAGACAAATGTCAACCCAGGCATTAGATATGATATACGAGTGCTTTCTCCTTGTGATATAAAAATTTAACTGGAAGAATAAGGCAATACCCGTAAGTTGTTTCAGACGTATGACATGCATTTGGCAACCATTCAGTCACTCTTTATCAACTGTTTTAGGATCAGCGGGTAAAATTGCTGCCACCGAGTGTTCACAAAACAATAGTTTTAAAAGAAGCTGTAGAGCACTAAATTGTATGTTAAGCATGTCACTTTTCTATTTTTTTCCTTAAATGTACTTTTATGCTTAGTCCCTGGGAATGCTTTCGAATACCTGTGCTAATGTGTCAAACAAAAGATAGTTAGACTTTTTAGTCTAGAAGGCAGACATAAGGGACAGAAAATAATTTATCATAATCAATCTGAAAATTCAAGAATCTCAGTATGTTAGTGTGAGGCCCTTAAAAAACTGCTTGGCTTCTGTATTTCAGAGGTTGTTTTATTTCATTGGTGACAAATCTTGAGGCAGCCAGTTTGATGTAATAATCCGAGTAGCAGTTAAGCAATTTGTAAAAGAATTAGTAAAGCAGCAGTCCTTTTGTGCTAGAAAGTAAAAGAATTTTGAAGAAATGTGCCTCACTACTTTTCAACTATATGTGTAGTGTCAGCAGGTTGAAGCTCCAGAAATAGTGAATTAAATATGTTTTAGCAATGCAACTGCAATGAGCTCATGCTGCTTCTAGAGATCAAAGTGAAATCAGATATCATATCAGTATCTGAATATATGTAATAAAATGTTTTAAAGTACATTTTACAAAATGTACTTGTCATTTATTGCCTTTCTATTCAACTCCATGGTTGTTGGAGCTCTTTTTGTAATTTCATTATGCATCAAGATATATAGTACCATCGGCCTAAATTCAATTTTCATCCCAACCAGCAATCCCCTTGCAATCAATGGGACGCACGTTAATGTCGGCTAACAAGTTTCATTCCTTTCAGTGGGTCTGCTTTAACTAGGATGCAAAATTGGATTTAACCCATATTTTTAGAAATATTTAGCCACCTTCTTTACTTCAGTATTGTTTGTAACCACTGATCTATTGACAATTATAGTAACATGATCTTTTGAGCATGCTATAATAAGAAATGTGAGTGGACTAATTATATTACTTTGCTAAATCCCATTAGAGTTTATGCAGCCCTGCTTGACAAATGTAAGAAAGGAAATGAAATAGCTGAACACTAAAAGAGTATACATTTCAGTTTCATTGCTAATGACAGAAGAAATTATCTGTAGGCAGACCACATATGCTCAAGTATCACTTGACAAAGTGGTCTCTGGCCTGTGGAAACTCACTCTGCAGTATGAACCTTTAGCCCTTAAGGTATCTCAGAACTCTTTCTTCTGTAGCAGCCTAACACGGTTTTTCCTCTTGAGCTTAACATTGCAATATGAATCTCATTCATTGCTCAAAAGCTAGCAAACAGGCAATACACAGACTGTAGAGAAAGGTTGTTACATTCAAATAATATTTTGTTGGATGCTAATGTGAATTTAATCTGTCTTTCTAGCAGTCTGCTACCTTTTTCTTAATTGGTTTGTAACAGGAAAAGATTTAGTAGAACAAAGTATATGGAGCTGTCTCATTCTGTGTGAACTGACCATACAACTACTTGTTCATGCATGGGTTTAATACATTTGCCTACTGCAATGCACATCCTAATGGCTGGAAGAGAAACAGTTGTGCCGTGGAAAGGAAGCATTCTTCCTTCTGGTACCAGTTGGACATATCAGCTTGGCTGGATACGCAGGATGGGCAGTTCACCATGTTATTCTGCCTACACCTTTCCCTTTGCCATCCCTTTGGGGACAGCTGGAAAGAAAGTCCCTTTTCAGTGGGAATCACTGGGAGCTAGAAGGTGGATTGATGATCTGCACAAATGTTCGGATGGTAGTGCCACATGCGAAGGTGGAACATTTTATTCTCCAGCAACAGCCACCGTTTAGGAAGGTTTGCTGTGAAATGCAGTGAACCTGTGTTGTACTTGCACATTCAACAACGAGGGAATATATTTTAATCTCTGGTCAGAAGTTGTAGGGTTATGTATATTATTTATATTAACATTTGAGAATTGAGAAATTGATGAAACTTATAGTACATATTGTACATGTTAATTTAGTTATTTTATCACCCCTTAACTTAATATGGAGTTCTGATCAACTGGAATGTTATTATTCACTTAAATTAAGTGAAGATTCTGTACTGTTTTTTTAAATTGAACAAAAATCAGATATGGTCCTTGACTGGGCTCAACAAATTGCCTTCTGATAATACAAGGGGAAATATTTTTCTTCCTCTGTATACAGCACTACAAGCTATGTCTCTTCCACTATCAATCAAAATGTGCTGTGGGGCATTTATTATGCAGGGGCACCACTGATATGTAGAGAAAGTAGACATTTCCGAGTTGTTGCTGTTGTGTACCTTCATATTGTTTCTGATTTATAGCTATCATAGGGTTTTCTCGGCAAGGTTTGTTAAGAGGGGGTTGCCTTTGACTTTCTCTCAGGCTGAGAGAGTGTGACTTGCACAAGGTCGTCCAGTAGGTTTCCACAGCCGATCGTGGATTCAAGCCCTGGACTCTAGAGTCATAGTCCAACTCTCAACTACTACAGCAAACGGGCTTTGCTTAAATCATGTGGTATATATAATGACGTAAGAGACCTGCTGGGTCAGAACATGGATCTACCCTGTATACTCTCTTGCTTTCCGCAACGGTTAGCTACATGCCTTAAAAAAAGCCCAGAAGTAGGGCCTATGCTGTTGTTGCTCCCCAACACTGATACTGTCTAACGGTATGAGTTTTTGTATAGGGCAAACATTCCTCAAATTCTTGCACACAGAATAGAAATGGACTCAAGTGATTGCATGTGGCTCCTGTCCTTCACTCAGTTGTGCCTGCATGTATCCTTCACCCCTTGCAGTCCTCTACTCAAGGAGAAGAAAATTCTCCTCTGGGGCCAGAATAGGGTAGCAGGCAGCTTGAGAGTCCCGCTCACTTCCTCTGTGTTTCTTTATAAAGCAAATGAAATAATGATGCTATCACAGTGATCTTGCCTTTGGCTTTCTCAGTTTACATATGTTTATGTGGGATGGAAGCATGGGATGGAGTAAGACATTTCCTGTGTCATCTTTCCTTTAGAGGTCAGTGCACGAGCTGTCCCTTCACTGAAATAGCTTCTACTTGCTGCTCACCCATTCCCGATACTGAATGGAAGTCTTTACCCCAGGGTACTGAGTAACGTACCGGTGAAGGACTTGGGACTTCTAATTTTTTTTTTTATCTTCTCCAAATGCTTGTTAAACCCCTTCATTCAAATAGGATGCTCAAAGGGACTGATTTCTTTTCGGGACAAGTAGTGAGAAGCTTGTGTCTCCCTAACTGCCTCTGAACTTCGCGATTCTATAGCCATCATGACTAATAGCTGTTAATAGGCTTATCCACTGTGAATTTATCCTCTAATCGCCTTTTAAAGACATCTGAGCTAGTGGCCATCGCTACATATCATGGCAGTATGTTCTGTAAGTTAATTATGTGTTGTGCAAAGAAGTACTTTCTTTTGTTTGCCCCAAACTGTGTTTTCCCATATTTTTAATTCTTTTACTTTTTTAACAAATATGCACATGATTTGCTTGTTGTTTTGCAATGTAATAGAAATCTTCTGGTCATCCAGCCACACCTTTTTACAGCAAGTGTGAAATTGTGAAATTAATGGATTTCTGTTTGGCTTTCCTGAGCAAGATAACAAAACCAGATCACTTATTTGAAGACTCAGGCCATTTCCGCACTACACTGTTATAGTGCTCTTATTCCACTTTCAACATCCTGTGGAATTCTGGGGTTTGGAGTTTAGAGAGGGGCCTTTAGATTTCTCAGCCAGAGAGCTCTTGGGCCTCAGAAACTACAAACACCAGAATTCCGCAGGATGTTAAAAGTGGAATAAGAGCACTATAACAGTGCAGTGCGGAAATGGCCTCAGATTACAATCCTGTGCGTGCTTACTTGGCACCAAGCTCCGCTGTCCTCTGTTGTGTTTATGAGTGAATGTAAGATCAATCTACAGGTTGTGGCTGTGTGCTTTCAAGTCCACAGCAATTTGTGGCAAACCTGTCCTAGCATTTTCTTAGCAAAATTTATTCAAAGGAAGTTCTCTAAACTGAGATGATGTGACTTGTGCAAGGTCACCTGATGGGTTACCATGGCTGACTAGGGATTTGAACCCTTGTCTACTAGAGTCCTTGTTTAATAATCACCATACTGACTTTCTCATCTGCAGGTACTTAGAAGCAAGGTCAGGTAATTTACTCACCAGGACAGTGTTTATCCATGAAATACAAAGTAAATTCATATGCTGTTTGATTGTCATTAATATTCTTTGTGTAACAGCCTGGTATATTGCAAAGTTTAGGTAGGTAGTGCACAATTATATTGTTGCAGTTATAACTCTTGTTGTTTTAAATATTTATTTATTTACCCAGGCTCCCAGACTGGTTTACAGATTGTTAATCCCTGCCCTCAGATTTACAGGTCTAAAAGACAGGTTACACATGGAAAGGGGGATGGTAGTGGGGGCGAGGGAATACTTTCTAGAATACTTCAGATATTAGGTTCCGTATCATAACTGGTTTTAAAAGGATGAACTTCTCATAGGCTTGCAAACTAAACAAACATCACTAGGAAAGGAAAGGAAGAGAAAAGAAAAGAAAAGAAAAAAGAAAAGAGGCCTAAGATAAAGGATTACAAGGAATGAGAGTTGATGAGATGGTTTGCTAAACAAAAGTTCCAGCCACCAGTGCTTAAAGGCAGAGGAAGAAGGGCCATCTTGGTCTTACCTTTCTACATCTGGAAACAACGGTGGTGGGGTTTTGCATGGCTACTGACTGGGTAGTAAATTTTGCTTATGTCAGCATACTGCATCTCTGCAACCATCCACTTGTAGGGTGGTGGCTTTCATACCCCCACCTCTGCTTCTGCTTTTCCTTGGTAAATAATAACCGTGGAATTAGAAATGATGAGTATAGCCTGAATTCAGGATTAAGCTCATTGTAATAATACGAACTGTTCATGACTCGGCAGTGTTGTATTTATGTTTAACTGAAAGCTGAAGTATTTTCAATGTGGTTCTTTTCATGTAGAAAAGTAGCTGTTCAACAGGTTTCTTTTAGGACTATAATTTTCTTTTTTTAATAGAAGCACAGAGAATAATTTATTCATACTAAATTTGGATTTTATTTTAAATAAGTTTTTCTTTTTAAAAAAGAAGAATTTGCTGTAATTCAATATTTTAAAAATTAATTTGAAAAAACGATTTAAGGGAAAAAGTGTTATTTTGTATTTTTTAATTTTTTTATCCAAGTGATCATATGTTGACACAGATGTCCTCTAAATCATTGGTTCTTAACCTGGGGTCTGAGGACCCCTGGGAGTCTGTGGAGCCCTCACAGGTGGTCCGTGAAACACTGCTGCTGGACACTAACAGGAGCAGCAGCAGCAGCAATAGTGGCAGCAGAGTGTGTGTGTGTGTGTGTGTGTGTGTGAGAGAGAGAGAGAGAGAGAGAGAGAGAGTGCTCCCTGACTTTCAAATGAAGGAACAGTTTGGGTGTGCGCACACAAACCTCCATTGCTGCATCCCCGACAAAAAGGACATGGCAGCAGGTGTGTATGCGCACCCAAACTATGACTCTGGAGACCATAGTTTGAATCCACACTCGCCCATGGAAATCCACTGGGTTACCTCGGGCAAGTCACATTCTCTCAGGCCCTTTTAGCATGCCACTTCCCATGGAAATGGCCTCTGGAGCATTGCGCGATTGCGAGGACCATTTCACATGACGTCCTCACAATCGCGTGACATTGCTGAGGCCAGTAGGTGGCGATCGAGCAACATATCATTTTTGGCTTCTTGCCTATAATGAGGCGTGATTATGTGTCCCTCCTGGGCCCCACACGCACTTACCTTGCGTGCAGAGCCTCTGAAGATGCGGCCATCACGCTTCCTCCCCTAGCGCAGCCTGAGAAAGTACCCGGCTGCACTGCGGAAGGAAGGGGCAGAGCACTCATGCTTCTTCCAGCCAGCATGAAGCTGGTGCAGAGGAGAAGCAGAGGGGACACGAGTGCCTCTCGCGTGATCCCCGTGTGCCCACACCGGGAAAAGGTAAGGTGTGAAAAGGGTCTCAGTCTCAGAGAAAGACAAAGGCAACAAATGTTGCCAAGAAACCCCTCATGATAGGTTTGCCCTAGGGTTGTCCTAAGTCAACTTTCAAAGGGGAGAGACATGATGGCTAGAAAGAACCTCCTCCTTCTGTGGTACTTGGTTGTTGTGTACCTTCAAGTCACTTCTGACTTACAACAATCCTAAAGCGAACTTATCACTGGGTTTTTTGTAAGATTTGTTCAGAAGGGGTTTGCTTTTGCATTCCTCTGAGGCTGAGAGAGTGTGACTTGCCTAGGGTCACCCAGTGTCTGAGTGGGGATTTGAATCGTAGTCTCCAGAAGCCTTTAATAAATAAATAAATATTTGAAAATTTTGAATCTGTGTTTAAATCTTAAGTTAAATCCTGGGGGTCTCTGGCAAAAATATTATGTTTGCAGAGGATCCCCAGTAAAGAAAAAGTTAAGAACCATTGCTGTATATAATTTTATTCATTCGTTTTCTTCTTTTCATGAAGAGTTATTGAGGTGTGTCCTGCTTCAGGAGCCATCAGATGTGTAGTGAGTCTTGGCCTCACTTGTTTCTTCCTTTCCTTTCTCTTACTTTTCTCACCATGCATAGAAACAAATGGCCAAATGAATCATTCCTTAGCTCTGGATATTGAACTTTATTTCTAGAGCCTTGGTCATACATACGAGGAGCACTTGGGCTTGCGCTCAGTAAGGATTGTGCAAAGGAGGTGGACAATTTATTTCTACACAAATGTTCTATTTGGCTCAGTATTTTCTAAAAGCAATTAGACAAACACAGTGCCACATTGTACAGATGCTGCAAACTGTAGTTTAATTTGCCATTTTTTACAATTGCTAGTGAATAAACATATTTTGTACACTGGGGAAAGCATGCATAGCTTTGGCAGCAATGATGTAGAGAGCAGTGATACTTGCAAAACCAAACAGGATGGGAGAGGGGGGTTTGAATATGGTTTTCTTAACAGCAGGTTCTAATGGAAACATGGACCCTTCCATTTATTCAGTGCTGAGAGAATTACTAGTTTGATAATGACTAGGAATGTTGTTATTAAAACAGTGTGTGCAGTTCATTTTCAACAGTTTTGAATTAGAGTCTGTGCTAATGAAACGGATACGGTTTCTTTCACAAAGGGCAGATCTGTTAGTTAATATAGCTGCTGCAGTGCCTTGTGGACCATGCCTTTAGCTCTATTTGTATTTCACAGCATGATAAGCAAAGAGTGTTGATTTTCAAGGATCCTGCTGATGAAAGGTAATGGCATTATTACATCTTTATCTCAAAAACAGAACTGTGTGGTAAATGATTCCCTCCTTTCTCCCTTGTACCTCCTCCCCTGGTCCCTTCCCTCAGTGTTTCTTTATGGCACAAAAGATTTCTTGGTTAGAAACCCCTTTTTATTTCTTTAAGTCACTTTAGCTTGGAAATGATATGTTATTATTTAATGTCTGCACAGCAAGCCTGAGAGCACCTAATAGCGAGTGGACTGGAAGTGAAGTGCCTCCTGCTTGCAGATATGGATCGGCTCAGTCACACGCTGTACCAGCTGTCATCTCGGCCATACTGCTGTGATTTAATTAGTCTGTTTATGTCCTTTCTAATAATATTTCCATCTCTATGAAAGGGCAAATGCGACAGGGACTTCTTTCTCCCTCTCCGGGTTCCACACACTGAGGAATGTGGCCTACATCTGATATGCTGAGATGCAGGATTGAATCACCATTCCTGTCATTTCAAGCTGTTGATAAATTGTTCAGCCAAGAAGTGTACTTACTTCCTTGGGGTCATTTGTGTCCTAGGGACTGTAATCTGTACGGCAAATGGATGAGGCGAGAGTACAAAGACAGGGATATTTTATTTTTGTTTTTGTAATTAATGAGAGATCCAAATTGATCCAAATGGAACAGAATAGTTTTAGTGGAATCCTCTCCTGTTGGCCATACCAACACATGGATTAATTTTTTTTATGCTTCCGTTACAGGAAAAAAATATCACTGTTGCTAAACTTCATTAGAAATTCATTCAGTTTCATTAGAAAGTGAAACATGAGGTTTGGTCTGCTTGTTCTACTTGTGAAATTTTGCTGCAACATTCAGAGCTATTGTCAACCACAGTCCCCATTATATTATTGCAAGATTTCAGACCTAATACATTTAAATGGAGTGTGTGCGCATGTGTATTTAAAATAGGACAGCGTATGCATGTGATTGCATCCCAAAGTTCAGGAAATATTTCAGGTTATGGGAAAGGCACAAAAATAAAATAGCAAGGGATTTTGTAAGTTGCTTAGCAAAAGCTAGAATCATACAATGCAACAGAATTTGTAATATAATCCTTTCCCTTAATTTTGGAAAAACCACATACATGGTCCTGTGGGCATAAATCCAATTGCTAAAGTAGACCCCCACTCTACTCTGTTTGGGACTAGCAATTTGATTTAGGCCTAGTATGTTTTTTTTTCCTACCCACCATCCTTTCCTTTGAAGGGATGCCATGTAGAGGAAGGAGAGGGCTTGTTTTCTGCTGCTCCAGAGACCAGGACAAGAAGCAATGGGTTGAAGCTGCAGAAAAGGATATTCCACCTGAACCTCAGGAAGAACTTCCTGACCGTCAGGGCTGTCCGGCAGTGGAATATGCTGCCTCGGAGTGTAGTGGAGTCTCCTTCTTTGGAGGTTTTTAAGCAGAGACTGGATGGCTATCTGTCAGGAGTGCTTTGAGGGTGTTCCTGCATGGCAGGGAGTTGGACTGGATGGCCCATGTGGTCTCTTCCAACTCTACATTTCTATGATTCTATGATTCCTCCTCCTCCTTCTCACTTGCAGTAGTTTTGAAGTCCTTGTTCCACAACTATAATCTGGCTACAGCCAATCATTCTCAAGAGAAACTTTTTTTTTAATGGCCAGTGTGCAAAGAACTTCAGAATAAGAAGCATCTTGACAGGATTCTTGACTTGATCATATATGTAGCCATATTAAATGAATTACATAAGCAGCTTGTAAATATTTACTAAACAACTAACAAATTCAGGAATGAACAAAATCAAATATCTTTCAAAATAGTCTTAAATAATTGATGTTTCTCTCTATTTGGTTATTAGTTTAAACATACTATGGGTTCAGAATAGTACTATGTGAAGCTAAGGAAGAGCGATGGCACAGGCCTATCCCGTCATCTATAGCTCTGCCATCTTTTACTGGGCAGGGCAGAAGGTATATGGGATATTTTCCCTTGATAGAGTGGGTTCTCCCCCCATCCCCAGGCGTTGGAGAAGAGGCTGAATTGGGATTTTCTCAGGGGACAAGAGAAGTTTAATATCAAGTGGATATAAAGTCTGCTGCCCCACTTGCTACAAATGCCATTGTGAGGCTTTATGGTTGCTACTGCTGGTGAGAGAAGCTCTGGTAGCAACTTTTCAGCTGCAGAATTCTCAGCAGGTGTCAAGCAAGCCTTGGAGGGCAGGTGCTAAATATCCCAAAAATACCAGACCCTGTCTGATCTTAGAAGGTAAGTAGGGTCAGCCTGAATGACTTGGATGAGAGACTGCCATCAATTACTTGGTGCTCTAGCTTATATTTCAGAGGAAGGAACTGGCAAAGCCACCTCTGCATATTCCTTGCCTAAAAACACCCTATGAAATTCACATGGTCATCGTAGGTTTACAGAAGACTTGAAGGTACATACACACAGTTATGGCAGAGCCCCGTGGCCAAGAGAGCTCTTCCCCTCTAGCAAAGATAGCAAAGGGACATCTCCAAAAGGTCCTTCTCCCTCCCACAATCAACATCAGTGGATTAGGACTTCGGTGTTAGTTGCTGTTGTTATTTGCGATCAAGTCAGTTTTGTCAATGAGAACCCTTCAAGAGATCCTGGCCCTTTGCGTACCATGCCTTGATATTGTGTCGTCCTGGCGGGATCCTTGCAGTGGCATTGCCTGGATGGGATTAGGGCCTGAATGCTCCCCACTGCACCTGGTTGGCTGCCGTTGGATGGGTAGAGATAAGGACACTCATCTTCCTTCTGCAGTACAGTGTCAATGGTGAGTCCCTTTCCCCACCTCTTCCTGTGCTGTGCTGCAGAGGAAAGCACTATCAAGCACTTCGGCCCTTACTGCAAACTTCCAACTGATGGGATTGTGATTGTGACCTCTGGCTGACAGGATTGAGAAGGGGGCCATTACTGAATTTTTTCCAGGAAAGGTATAGTGTGTGTTTCAAATGAATGGAGACACAAAAGCACCTGGTCAGCAACAACATCATGCAATGGAGTGCATCCCAGACTGGGAGCAACACATTGCCATGCCGGGATGATGACGTCGTGCAGTCTGGGCCCCTGTTATTAACAGTCCTAACTAGGTCTCACAAACTCAGGTCTATGGCTTCCTTGGTTGAAGCAATCCATCTGAATGTGGTCTTCTTCTTCCCCTACTGCCTTCCACTTTACCAAGCATTATCATATTTTCTAAAGAGTCACATAAGCTCACACTATATCCAAAGTACAATAGCCTCCGTTTAGTCATTTTGACTTGTAGTGAGAGTGTTCAAAAAACCCACAGTGGGAAATATGGAGAATATAGATCTGTTAACTGTGTAAATGATTAGTACCAGAGATGAGCTTTTAGACACATGAATGTTATTCCATATGTTATAACTTTAATCACACTTAGTGGGGTAATTTTACACAATAAAAACAGGTGATGATGCCTATGGAAACTTTCCATATAAGAGTTGCAACCAGATAAAGTAATAAGTTGAACTGATGCATGAGTTTAATGTGTGATTTTTCTAAAAAAATGGCACTTATAGCTGTGGTCAGTAGGGATTTGGATAATAGTATATAGGAAGGCTGAAGTCTTTTCTTCTGTGCTGAAAATTTGTTCCCCATGCAACCATGCAACCAGGTACTTGGCATCAATTTTTGTTAACCTGTGGAAAAATTGAAATATTCCACCTTGCACACCCTGGTTCTCAATCAAGGCTTCTTCTGGCTGCTATATAAACAACAACAAAAACAGAAGCAACAATAACAAGAACAACCCAACCAAGACATATTAGGTTATTGCATTCATGAGCCCTAGTTTTGCTTTTGCACAACATTAGAAAGAAATGGGAGATAATACTAAAGAGTAGTTAAAACCAAAGAAGGGTTTCAGTATTTAACTGTAAGAGCACCTACCATACAGCCAGAGTGCCTGTATTGACTGGAATAATCTGGGAGTTTTAATCCAAGTTATAGTTTTTCCAGGCTCTGCTTAGAATATGATTTTGTTCTGCAGAAGTACCAGAGCTGACAAGAAGAAAAAAAAGTCTTAAATTTCCGTTAATACTAAGTATTATTTCTGATGTTCCATTATTCAAAACATGCTTTTCATTTTACCCTCAGTTCTTCTGCAGGCTTTGTAGCAAGTACTAAAATACCTTGAGGTACTGTTCGAAAGAACAATTAAGTCAGATGGCTGGCATTGCTTTAGACGTCTCATGGTCTCACATCATGATCTACCCTCTGGCATTTCCTACAGTTTCCTTATCACTGTCACAGAGTAAAAAAAAATCTTATAAATTATATATTCAAAATATGTTTTCCCAGCTTCTGTTTGGTTTTCAGATACTCTCAGTGCTCATTCTAAGACATGCTCCTGAGGCCTTTGAAAAGTATCAGGAACTAACACCACTTAACCCGCAAGAAATAAAATTGATATTTAAAACTTCGACAGTTGAGGGTTAGGATAAGGAAAACAGTTCTGTGTGATTACCACTAGTTGATGTGCAATGCTTTCTTAAGAGTTTAGCAATTGTTGTGTCATTTTGATTACTTTCTCAAATATCACACATTGGATATTGGAATACTAATCCCACAAGAGCAGTAAATCAAAGCAAGCCCTCTTTGCAATTGTTTTTATAAAAGGTATTTTTCTCCAACCATATAATTTATTTTAGAAGTGTAGCTATGTTAATATGGAGGTTAATTGTCATTGCTACTTGTCATGTTTATGGCTTACTCATTTACAGAGCATCAACAGCTACAGAAGAAGTAACGACCTACTGTGGCTGAGACTGAAATGAATAATTTGCAAGTGCAGTGGAAAGCCATAGGCACAGACTGGTGTTGCTGCCATTTGTCTCTGCTGAAGAGACAAGTCACTGTCAAAACTGGAAAACCTTGTATCTTCAGCAGCAAAATCTGCTGACCCAGAAATATTTAAGTGAAGTTACAGTTAGGTACATGGTTCTCCATGCACATGTGCAGCAGGTTTGCAACACTCCTGATTTGACAACCCAACTAACCCCCTGCTAATACCTTCTTTCCTGGCAAGTGCTTGGCTGGCTATCAGTTTTTGCATTCCTAAACAGGAAACAAAACCAGAAGGCTTGGAGTGAAATCCTAAGATGAGCCAGAGCCAGATGAGCCAACGCTATGCTAGCTGAAGCAGTGCTAAATCCAAACCTTTCTTAGGCTGTACATGGTGCTGTACATTTTGTAGTGGATAATACACGAAAGTTCATTCCCACAGCCATGTCTTCACTGGATGATACAGAACATGAATAATATTTAAGGTATCTAGGGCTTCAGAAATGAAGTCTAGGGCTTCATTTCAAAGCCCATCATGGGTGATAATGGTAGGGAGTGTCCTGGAATAAAGATCGACTGTGCTAGAGGGGATGGTGAGAAATGAATACACATGTGTGTTTTCCTGTGTCTTGTTTGTGTTTGGAGACAGCTTTAAAAAAACAAACAAACAAGTGTCTCTCTCTCTGTGGTTAATTTTGTTTGTTTTGATGTGGGATGGGTTTTGCTGAGATCTTGCGGAGGGAGAGTTTGCCTAGTTTGTATTTTTTGCTGTCATATTTTTTTTGCTGTCATATTTTTGGCTGGGGTGGTGGTGTTTGTGTGTGTTCATGTGCTTGATCAACAGTATCAAATGAATATTTTGTTGAGCTTTGTGAGGGCAAATATGTTATTTCATGTTTTGAGTCTGTTCCTACTTCTGCCTTATACTCGGTTTCTTGGGCAAGTTATTTATCTTTATATCCTCATCAGTTTAAGTTCTCTAAAATGAATCTTGGCCGAAAAAAACTGTGGATTTAGAAGAAGGGTGTGTGCGTTGGTTATGGAACTCAAATTTTTTTAGGTTTTGGAGCAAACTGTTTTTCTTTTAGCATCTCCAGTTTGCCTTCTGAGAAAAGGAATTTTTGTGACTGACCAGGGCATAAGTTTTTTAAAAAATAGGGAAACCTTTTCTCACATTTGTGAGAGAAGCCTACACCGTTCTCTTGAAACTAAAAATATGTCCAAAAATTTCACTCAGAATTTTAGGACACAATGCATTTATACTGTTTACTTTGGATTTTGGCTTGGAAGACTAAGTTATTCTCTTGACAACTATATATTTGATGATGGCAAACAACTTTCTAGTAAATGTTCAATGGTATTACTTATTCATAAGATAAATGAATTGTGAGATGTGTGATTGCCTGATGATGTACTCATTTAGTTGTTCTTTTTTCCCTTTTACTAATCTCTGTCATGTTGGATTTACAAATGGAACAGAGTGACCTTTGAAATGATGATGGAAATGAAGAGATAAACACAACTTGAAAGGACAAATCAATTAATATAAATGTGTTGCACATAAAACTGATTTGAGTCCATTGCTATCTATGTAAACCTTTTCAGTGCTTACAAGAACAAAGAGAGCAATGAGATGCTGTGATGTAAGAAAGGGACAGTGTATTTTTTTTTAAAAAATAAATTGTTTTATTAATCTAACCATAGTCTATGCCTCCTACTGCAGAAAAGGTAAACTGCATGTCTGGTTTCTTATGCTTAATCTCAGCTGCAGAAGATATCTGAAAAATAAATTTGATGAAATAATAAATTCTTAGGTTTTTTTTTTAATTGGAGAAATTGAAATTGCATGAACAATTAATCATCTCTGCACTGATATGAAGGCTCAGGCTGATATCTATGTGATATGTATTTATCCATTTTTTTTCTTTATAGCCTGCCCTTCATTAAAAAAAAAATCCATGGATAGGTTAAAAACAAGGTTAAACCAATCAACAATAACATATAATCAATAAATGTCTAATAAAACCAATGAACAATCAGTGAGCTATTGTCAGAGAGATTCATTGCAGTGGCAACAAACTGCTTATAAATGCCTAAGTCAACAGATGGGTCTTGTGCCATATCAGTATCAGTAAAGTTGGTAAAAGGTGTTGCTGCAGGGGGAAAGCCACTTTAAAGTCAGAAAACCAGGAGTACAGTATCTGTAATGGTGGGACCAGGAGTTAGGCCTGCCCACTTGATATCTCAGGACAGGGCCAAGCCGGGACAGGGAGAGGTTTTCCTTTAGATGCCTGAAGGAAAGTCCTTTAGAGCCCCTGACCTTTGATTTTGCCTCAGAAACTGACATGCAGTCAATGCAGCTCTTTGAAGAGCAGTGCTCAGTGCTCTTGGACTGAAATGCCAATTTCCTGGTAGTTGCCTTTTGCACCCACTTTTGCACCCTTTTGCACTTGTCGTTTTCATGTCATTTTCAAGATTAGGTTTTAATATCTTCTATTTTAATACTGTATTTAAGAGTTCCAAATAAGCATTCAAGATTACATATGTTCTGTTCTTACGCTATCTGTTGATGACCTGCCTATTTATGCTTTTCTAGTCTTTTATCCATTGTGAAAATATTCTACAGCTACGTCACTCCTCAGTTCTGCAAAGAAGCCTTCCGTTGAGTTCCTACACAAATCCTAAACTGTCATTATTTTTTTCAAAATAATTTATAGCCCAAAGATACAAAGTTTTCCTTTTTCTTTTTTCCAAAGAAAAAATGTGCAAGTGTTTGGCTCTTCAGCACAAAAGAAATGCTGCTGTTTCATCCCGTTTGTGACATAAAAGCCTTACAAATCAGCAAAGCCAGGAACAAATGAACCTGCTATTAGTAAATGGGAAATACATGGCATTTTCTTCATTCCTAGAAATTGGCAGACTTTTCCAAATGCACTGTATATTAACTTGGAAATGATCCAAGATCTCTCACCCCTTCCTCTCAAAACCGTAAAAACTTTGATCTACATATTGCTCATTTTATAAACATTCTACAACTATATTTTTATCTTAATTTTTTTGTTTTCTTTTCCTAGATGCTTTTAATTGCTTTTTTAAAAGGCAGTATCATTTCAAAATAAAATCTTCCAAATTTTTAATGCTGTATTTATTTTTTCTGCAGTCATCCTATAATGACAAGTCCCTTTATCATCCTGAGATCAATACATCTGTCTTGGTTTTTCTTGTTTAGAAATTTACGGTGTCTTTAACTCTGCTTCCATCTCTCTCACCTACTTATTTTCTCCTCAAAAATAAAATTTCTGTTCAATGTATCTAATAAAACCTGTGCACATGTTCTCTTTACCAGGCTTAATTACAAAATATGATCAATTTAATAGAAAGGTTTCAAAATATCATTATTGCACCACAAGTAGGAGGGGTGGGGGGAAAGACAAGCTTGACATTTTAAAACACTTGAATTAGACAGAGTTTCACTACTAATTGATTTTTAAAAGAGTTCCCTGGAAAAGTGAACTCTGAAATGTTTGGAAGTGCCTTGGCTGCATTCCAGAACATTTACTACAAAGCATAACTAGACAGTTTCGCTGCCGCTGAAAAGATGCGTTCTATGCATAGGCTGTTCTAATTTAGTATCCCAGCTGTACACTGACATATCATGCTTCATACATTTCTTATATTTTTCAGTGGTTAGATATTCATGTAGCTCAAAGTAAAAAACTGGAAGTAAAGACTTCATCTAGTGTCCACTTGCTTTTAAGTCCATAAAACAAAACATAAATTAATCTCTCAGTTCTTCATTAGTATTGATTTCATTATTTTTTTTAAAAAAGCAGTGAATGAACAGCATATTTTCTACCAAATGCTTGCCTTTATATGTTTTAGAAAATATTTCAGCTTAATTTTTCAGCTGCACGGCTCACAACCTAGAAGACTCGCATGTTACAACATCATTCTACCCTCTGATACTCAGTTACATGCACTTAAATCTAGTTAAGAGTTGTGAGGCATGAGGATGTTAGTTTATACCTTTGAATGTACTGGGTTACAATCTTACGCATCCTTACTAAGGAGTAAACTCTGCAGTGCTCTTGGATGCTCTAATGTGCATAGAACCACATTGTGTGGTTCCCTGGACTTAATTGATGAAATACCATGTCTCCATATGTATTAAAGTGTATACCTTTGATATCCTTCCATCTCAATTCTCTCCTGCATAGAAATTTAATGCGAACACACACACAGACACAGACACACAGATGATATCCTGGGGGTGGAGACTGCGGAAACTCAAAGAGAACACTTTTCGTGGATGCATACATAAAATTTGTATTTGCGTACTGTGTATATTCACTACATGACATCCAAATCAAGAAAAATTTTTATAATGAACCAACAAGAGTGATCTTCTTTGCACCCATGCCTGACATTTCATAGGCACCTTCATTCACCTTCATTGTAGCAACATTTTAAGTGCAGTCATCTAACTTAAACTGAAGTGAAGTCTGAGAATCTACTTACTTATTTCCCCCTTCTAACTTTGTTATTCTGTATTAGCCTTTTTGTTATTAAATTTGTGGTAGCCTTTTTTGCTATTGAATAAATATGCATAATTTACACACACAGAACACCATTCATGCCATTGACTTGCTTCAATGCACTTCAGGAACAAGCATTTTGAGAATTGTATATCAATATTTAGTAGTTTTTTTTAATAAAAAAAAGCCTTATTAAAAGTTTATAACTACACAACTACAGAACACTGAGCAAACAAAATGAAAGATAAGACAATTACTACAACTATTATTTATATACCAAACTTAAGTAAGATGTTGTTGTTTAGCTTCATGTCATTTCTGACTTATGATGACCCCAAGGCGAACCTATCACAGGGCTTTTGGGGATGTGCTCGGGGTCACCCAGTGGGTTTCTACAGCTGAGTGGAGAACCTGGATTCCAGGGTTGTAGTCCAACACCGTCAAACCATTACACCACACTGGCTCTCACTTAAACAAAAATACAATACAAAATAGAAATACAGTACACAAATAGTTCTTGTTACTGTTTATTTTTTTCCTATTCTATCAAGTAGAATTTTGGTGATTTTCTTTTAATATTTAGTAGTCTTTTTAGCTATCCTCCATGAAGTTAGATTGTTAGAATCAACCTGAATTTGAGTGGGAAATCTTCCTTGTTCATTGGTAGCCCTCTAATAAGATCGCAGAAAGTGACAATATTGTCTTTCTAATTTTCAGCCTGCTCCTCTTAACCATGTTCTAGGCATCATGTTCTCAATCCCGTGATTTAACTACTAAGACTTGGAACTGACAACAGCTAGATTCTGGTATTATTCTCTGTGTGGCTTCCTAGTCTTCTTTCAGGTGTTTCTTCTATTGTGTTCAACCCACATCTCTCTGCTTTGCACCCAGTGTTTCAGCTTCCTTCCCCAGTGTCTGCCTTTATGCTTGTTATTTTTCCCAGCGTTCCTGTTTCAGCCTCCTTCAGAGAATTTCCTCCATTTCAGATTTGACTTAAATGCTTTCTCTCAACTGATTTGTGTTGTGATAATGCAGCTCACTGTTACTTGATAACTTTTGCCTAGGCCATCTTGCTTCGTTTTGAGTTTGTCCCCAGTTTTGTCAGGCCTCAGCAACACTACATTACAGTATTGACTGAGATATGATTTAGCTCATTTCCAGAACCTGGAAGAGAACCATCTGCAGATAAGTGGAGATCAGCACAGTGTTCTGGCCTTGAGCTGGTCCTACAACCTTGTTATTTTTAGCCTGCATAATCAGCATGGAGAAGAATTTTCTCCAATTTATTTTCTGATTCAGAGAGTTAAAATAATCACTCTTTATTCTGTCAGTGTGAAATGAAATAAAGAAAAGTTCTTTGTAAAAAAGTTCTTTTTCTGAGTTACAGTTTTAGGAGAATTTCTTTAAGGAATGATTCGTTCTCTTGATTGTTCCCCTCTCTGGCATGCGTGATTAGATAAAATGCAACATAGATGTTGGTTCTGAATGTTATTCAAATATATAAAGCATGTCTTTTGCTGGCAAAATGCATGTTTGGTGGAGCATGGCAAGGTCTCCGTCTCTAATAAAATGTATTTTATCCATAAAACAATGGTTTATTCATATGCATGCCATTCCTAGGTGGACCCCATTTGTATATTTTTGTATGCAGGAGTCTATTCACAAGTACAAATGATGCATGAAGCAAGTCAGACATATGGCAACAGTGTCACAATCTGTGGTATGCTAGCAAAATAATAGATTCCATTGTGAACATTGATCTGTTCATGTGTCCTACACTGTCATCTTTGCACTACCATCACAACCATGGTGAGAAAAAAGAGGAACTCTACTATATAAAGTTCACTGAATGCTATCCCACATCCTCAGATCTTTGTCTGCATTTCTTCCTTAGAGAACTTACACTGATGCTGGTATTCAGATTTTTTTCAGATCTACATGTTTGTTCCAGGGCTCTTCATGGTATTTTATCTTGCCAAATATACAGATGATGTCCTTGAAAGTTTTAAAGAATTTCTTTCTTTTTCTTCTTCATTTTGCAAATAATTATTCTTCACTGGTATTCTTTTTCATTTTGGTTTGTGAGAACTATAGTGAAAAGGTTGAAATGTTTTTGTCTATTTATCAGTCAAAATAAAAACTATAGTTGGGGAAAAATGGCCATACTGTTATTCTGATCACATAAGGTTCTCTTTAATTGGTCCTTAATAAGCTTGGTTTAACTGGGATTTAAGAAAAGAACAGTGGTCATTAACATTAGCCAGATTAAGACTTTGTTAATTACCGCTGAAAGATAAGTAACATGCAATGATGGGGTCTGAAATATTTTTACACTTAACAGTAAGAGGAGTTGTGAATTTTTGCCTGCCATAATGAATATGTTAAAACCTATTTCTGCAATGTATTACAATGTTTTAAAATGAATAATATAGTTAAAAGTCAACTGTATAGTAATGCCAACCCCCTCCTTTTCATTTGATTTCTGTTTACTGTTATTTAACAAGACCAGCAGCCTAAAGTAATCAATAACTCCCACAGGGCTGCATGTAATATGCTTATTTTAAAATACACAAAGACATATAATTGCCATCATATGTGAAATAGTGTTGGCAGAGTCTCATAGCTAATGGGCCCATGACAGACATTTCTTCCATGCGGGGTTTACACAGTTTCTGGCAATAAACTAAAAGTGAGTGACTCTTTCCAAAGGCTAAAGGCTAACACATTTCCAATAAGGGAGTAGAAATGTTAGGAAGAACTTCCTGATGCTAAGAGCTGTTTGTCAGTGGAGTGGTGTGGCTTGGGAGATGCTCGACTTCCCTTTGGTGGAAGTTTTTAAACAGAGTTTGGATGGCTGCTTCTCAAAGGTGCTTTCATGGTAGACTCCTGCAAGAGTTGGACTAGAGTAGGACTATATGGCCTGTTGAAAATGACACAATAGAAGCATTGTTGCTAATGTTGAGCACCATAAGCAGCCTAGATTTTCACATTTTGCTGATTCTTCTGCGGTCTACAGAATGTGTTTGAACAGAAATGTGTGAATAGAAGAAATGAAGTGGGTGGAACATGATGCCTCAGCCAACCCTTGTACCCCACCACACCAAAGGTGACTGCATTGCCACATGGTGACCTTGAGGACCGTACCCTCTATTATTGAACCCACCCCTTCCCCCAGAAAAATTCGAAGCCTCATCGTTTTCCCAAATTGCTGTAAGTTGGTCAGTTTTGTCCCTAAGGTCCTCGGAACTGCTACTGATCATTTTGTCACAATATGGGGTACTTGTTTAGTCTCTACAGTTTTTTTAAGAGAAGGTGACTAGACAGTTACTTCCTGTTTTGAAAATAGGTCCATGGAAGCCCCCCAAAAGCGTTGTGCCCCCATATTGCTCCTAAGCATGATAAAATTATCAAAATGTTCCTCAGAAGCTTGGGGGTCCTATTCGCTTTGTGATTTCCATTTTTTTTAACCTTCTCCTCCAAAATTTGGGAGCAGTGAAGTACACAAGGATGTTTGGGTACTTCAAACATTTGGGGGGGGGCTGTAAAAATTCAGGGACTGCATTTTGCCCACCCCTGGTCTGTATTTTATTGATCTACAGCTAAAGCCTTGTTCCTTGTGCAGGTATTATTCAGGTGGATATAGTAAAAGAATGAGGATAGGCAATAGGCTAGCAAAGAAGGCAATTGTTTGAAGAAGAGGAAAACTTCTGCTAATTTGAATGAGTTCTCTAGATGATTTGGAAACTTGGATTTCCACAGTTTGTGCAGAACACCCCAGATAACAGAAATTCTCTTTTCTTCTTTTGTCCAGGGAGAGAAAAGCTGGTGATTGGGTGGGTTGCTCCTCATATATTTCCTGTTTCCACATGAATAACTTCTGAACAGGGCTCAGCTTAGGCAGAGATCTGTCGTTATTTTCTAGAACTGAATTACCAGGCCTTTGCTACCCATTCACTGGCACACAAAACTCTGGAAAGACTGGAGATGGCATATAGATGGAATCACATGACTCTTTCCTTCTATGGCTACTTCCTTTCCCCTCCTTCCATAGAGGCAGATGTAACCTGACATCTCAATGTCTGAGTAAAGAGATGTCCTCCAGGGCAAAAAAGTTCCTGCTGCCCTTTCATTTCAAGGTGTTCTGAAAGGAGGCATCAGTTACTTCACAGATGATCCAGATCACTCCTTGGTTGGTTTCTTAATTCATGATGTATGCCCACGGTGAATTACATTAAGGGAATCAATTAAAAAAAAAAGGAAGATGGCTGAACTAAATGATGTACTAAATGATGGTATACATGATTGTGGCATTAGATTGTGTTCAGAATACTTATAGAACTTTATCAGGCACGATGGAAGTATTTAAAAATGCATATGCTATATTTTAGATAGCTAAGGCCTAGGCAGAATTAAAAGTAACAAGCCTGTCTGGCTTGCAGAGCAAATATAAAGAAGTGTTTAATCTCTAAGGAATAGCAGCATAGGTAAGGTTCTGCGTTGAGAATCCCTGGATCTTACTTTCCCCCCCTTTGACTAAGAATGACCGATGCACAAAAGGAAACACATTGAGGGAGGGATTACGATGCAATGATCTCATTGTGAGTGTTGCATTATGGTTTTGGCAGCGTGGTAAAGGCTCCCCTGGCACTTCTACTTAAGGCAATTCAAACTTCTCTAGCTGCTAGGTATGATTTGTGACATATTTCAATCTCGTTCTTCAGTGAAGGAAAGCAGTAGCAAGTGCATGAAATATTTTCAGTGAACATTGGAAGGGAGAGGAGCACACTTCAAGGTATACAGTAAAGCATGACGATATCTCTAGCTTGAAGGTGAGAAACTGTGAATCTGGAGTGTTGCTTTAAAAAACAGTAAATACAGACATACCAATGTGCTAAAGTATGATGTGGTTCTGCTAAACTAGATTTGGATCAATGATTGTCTCTCGAGGTTGATAGTGCTTGCCTAATTATCTTTGAAAACTGGTGGGTAGTACCTGCTCAGTGAATCCCACTTGCTTGGCTTGCCACTGAGAACTGCACACTCTAAAAATAATGTGAATATCATTATGCATTCATACCTAAGAAACTACGTTTTCAGAATACCAGACCTTTTTATTGTTATAACATGTTTGTAAACTAGCAGTAGCCAGCAAACAGCAGGATTTTTTTATTATTACTATTTTATTGTCCTCTGCTGATTTCAGCTATATAGAGCAATAGTTAAGATGCTGCTAAATTCTGACAGAGAGAAAATTACAAGCCAAATATACAATTTCCCTTAAGGTGAGCCAGGAGACTTAATGAAATCCTTTATAGTTCATTGTGGAAGAAGTGAATATAACAAAGTTTTTCTCTCCCCTCCGTATTATTAGATTCTTGGGTCATCTAACGAAACTGGTAAGAGACTGAGGACTGATACAAAGAAATACTTCATCACAGAGTACATAGTTAAGCTGTTGAATTCACTAATATGAAATGAACCAATGGCCTCAAACCTGGACCGCTTTAAAAAATAATTGGATAAATTAATGGAGGATTAAGGCTGGTCATGAGAGCTGGTAAGGACCGCCTTCAATATCAGAGGCGGTATATCTCTGAACACAAGTAGGAGGATGCTATTGCACTCATGTTCTGCTTTCCATTGGCTGCTGTGTGGCCACTGTGGGAGTAGGATGTCAGATGAGAAAGTTCATTTGATTTGTTCCAGCCAAGCTGTTTTTACGTTCTAATCCAGTAATTGCTATGGATGGCAGAGGCAAGTCTCCAGAATATCCCCAGAAACAGCAGTGCTGTGTCCCATGGTTCCCTGAGAGGTCACAGGCTTCTGTAACCAAGCAGCAATCCAAAGGCAAGGAATCCCAATATCCTTACTGGGGAGAATCCTAAGCCAGAGGCAGGGCTGCAACCGTACAGATATGCAGCTAATAAGCCATCGCTGTGTGAATTCTGCTAAGCATACCTTTAAAATGCTGAACAGCATCTCTTAAGAATGCTGACTTTTTTCCTGCACCCCACTCCCTGCTGTAGACACTGGCTTCCATTCCAGAAGCCCCCAGTGCTCAGAATTTGGTAAGCTGATAAAAGTTGGCTGCTAAAAGTTGAATGTGTGAATTCGAAATAACATAGGAAGCTGCTTTACATCAGATCAGACTTGTTTTCCTTCTAGTGCACTAGTGCCCATTGTGATTGGCAATGTGTTTCTGTGGTCTCTGGCAGGGAATATATTTCACGTCACCTGAGAACAGACACAGTAGTATATTTTACCTTATAACTTCTGCTACCAGTAACTAAGCCTTAGATATTTTAGCCTTTCAGTATTGGGGGAGAACCATAGAAGAGCTAGGAAACCTTTGGACAATGGAGCCATGGGGAAGAGGGGTGGGACTTCTGGAAAACCTCAGATTGAGATCCATAGGGCCAGGGCATGTGCTTTGTCACTGGTGCTTTAGGAAAGCTCCTGTCAATTAACAGTTACTGCAGCCTGTCTGGGGAGAATATTAGCCATGCTCCCCTCAATCCTTTGTGTTATAATGTTATGAATACTTAACTTGGCCGTATGTCCTGCTGAAATCAGCAGGTTAGCCCGTATTTATTAATTAATTAATTAATTAATTAATTATTCATTCTTGTCTGGATTAATCTGATCCCATCAAAGGCTGCTCCTGGAACTTTCTGAGAAGTGTGAAGCACTGTGATAAGCATCAAACAGCAGATGTGTTAATTGCAGGTCAGAAGATATAAGAAACAAAATAGAGAAAATGGCTGCATTTACAGACAAACATCTATCTTATTTTGATAACTTCCCAAGATATAAGACATACATATACCTACATATTGGCCATACTGAGGAAGAGTGGAAACACTGAGGCTCATTCTGGTTGTCTTGATGGGATGAACTGCCAGTTGACTTCCCCACTCCCAGAATCTTCTATCAGTAGTTATACTGATTCAACTATGTTACTTTTTGTAATTTTAAAAATTTGTACTTGGATTTTTTTAACTTCCTATTACTTTTTCCCTGTTGTATCATCCATAACAGATTGTGAACCATTCAGTTAGTTTTTTTTTTTTTAATGTGCTTAGCACCTATTAAAATTTTAGGTGTGTTATATATTAAAAACAAACAAACAGAGTAGCATCTTCAACCCTCAAGACTCTTGGATCTATGAATTATCAAGGCCTTTTCAAGAAGAGACAAGTATCTCTCATACGAAACCTGGTAACAGATGGTCTATAACTCTATAGATAAGCACAGAAAAATATAAACTATTCCTGGTGACTTAGACACTACATTAAAGAACTGAACCATAAATACAAGTACCGTACATGCGTACTTTTAAAAATATTTTCAAAGCACAGCATTATAATTAAAAATTGACCTTTGAATTCGGGCATTTTCAGTACAACGACCACTTATTTGCAGCATTGGACTGAATATTTCCTGTCTTCTACTTTGTGAAGAGTTCATGCACATAGGCATTATATCAGTGTGATCTGGGGAAATATGGAAAGAAAGGCTAAGGAACATACGGTAGCAATATTGGACAGAGAAGTAATGACAAGAACTGTAGAAAGGATTTTGGTAGAGAGAGTGCAATTATGCTTTTGAAGTCTGGCTGGGATATATAGGTTCACACATATACTCCTGTGAAGAATACTAGGGGATATTTAATGACTTCAGCTGTCAAAACTCCATTTTACTTGTTATCAGAAGGCCATTACCATCAACAGCAAAATGAATCCTGACAGCAGGCTGGGGCACCATTTCAGGGCAAACTTGAAGGAGATAAGTACCACCTATTGCCACAACCACTTACTGCAGCATCTGGTGTTCTTATGTGTTTTGTGAACGAACTGCTTAGCCCAACCTTGCTCGGCGAATGAGGTCTGACAAGATCACAACCCAAGGTTTTATGACTGTAAGTAGAACTGCTGGTGCCAGAAGTGTTTCAGCATCAGATACATCACCAGATATTTTGCAAGTGATGACTGTTTCCCTTCTGGGCCTGCTATCTTTTAAGGAACTCAGCTGAGCCTAAGGGTCTTGGATGCCGAGAAGGTTGTAAAATGAAATGACAACACTTTTAAGAATGGCAACCAAAATATTGACACAATGTTTTACGTTAACATGTACTGGCATGCTAACTAACAAAAGTTGGAAGAGTAAGTATTAGGAATATGAGACACATGGTGTATTCTAAGTATCTTTCTTGTTTGCTTTTTGTATTTTTTTTCCTCTGTATAATGGGAGATTATAGTTACTTGAACTATTTACATTTCTGGCCTAAATAATATCTTATAAATTGCAAGGTAATATCAAGCATCACTTAAAGATCAGAGCATGTAGCCAGCCTGGCTATTAAAAGAACCGTAGAGAGATTTTGGTAATTTTTAGGGACCATGATTGAGACTAGTGAGGTACCTGCTGTTTACACACATGCTTATTTGTGTGGAGGTGAAATCCTCTACCATCCCTCTGGTACCCTGTTTTATTTACTGTTTTTTCCCCAATGTATTAGCAGTGCTCTCTACTTCCTCTAGCTCAACAACAGAATATCTACTAGAAAAAACACTAGCTTCTGTATTCATAGGACAGGCCAAGGAAGTCAGCAGTAATGGCAATAATGAGATTTCAGCAGCTGCATCCCTGGGATTGATCAAAGGAAGGGGAGGATAACCACCATTGGAGGTGTGGGTGTAAAATTAGTTGTGATGGCAGATAGATAGCAGAATGTAGGTCTACAGTGGTCCATGTAGACTTGGGGGTCTACATGTAGTCCATGTTATGTAGACCCTTGACTTGATCCATTATTGTCTATTCCAACTGTCAGTAAGGACTTCAAGGTTTCTGGCAAAAATCTTGTCCAGACCAACATCTGGAAGCCTGGTATTTGCTGAGCTAGACACTGACTCTAGTACTCTGTTCATACTAAGCTTTTTTGCTGGTTTATGGACAATTCACAAAGCCTGTGCCCATTCAAAGGACATTTTATTGGGAAAAAGGCTTCTTTTAGGCTAAGTACCTTTTACCTGGAGAGGCTACGAATGCACTGTTTTATTCTGAATGTCAGCTACGCAATGTTCTGTGTAGTAGTGGTTCATGCTCTAAGATACAGGCTAGGTGGATAGGCTGAGGTGCTGTTTTTCTATTTCAGTCCAGGAGCCTATTTATCCGGAAACCTATTGAGAAGCCTATTTTTAATCCAGAAGGATTTTTTTTAAAAAAAGTGTCATGATTACTAGACTTAGAATAATTAGAATTTAAAAGCAGTGTATAGCATCCCCTCAGTTTTTTTGAGGGGGAGACAGGGATTACTTCTTTGAAACTGCAGTAGTTTTTGACAGTGGTTAAGCAGTGTAATGAGGATTGCAACCTCTCCTGTTTCTTCTTTCTGCAACACATCAGCAGCAAGGGACTGCCAGTGTACTGCTGACCTTCAGTTCCAATATTTCCTTAAGTAAGCGAGCATGAGGGGCATCTGGAAAAAGATTGGTGAACAAGAAATTCCACAGAAGCAGCTCACTCCATGAAAGAGAGTTAAAACTCCTGGAGAAAATCATTTGAAGATTTTTTTTTTCCTTTTTCTAAAGAAGAACATTCAGAATAAAAGAAATGAAAAGGAAGCATTAATTATTTTGTTTTTTGCTTTCGTATTTTCATAAATGTTGTTATAATTTTTTTTTAAATAAGGTTTTTTAAAGAAACCAGGGGTATCATTTTTTTTTTTAAACTTAGCTATTCGGAGACAAGGAGGCTGTCCGTGCTGTCTCTGTGTAAGTCAGTGTTCTGGTTTTTGCTCTACCTGCTAAGTTTCTTCTCAGGATATGTAATTATGCTTCTCATACAAAGCCAAAAATAAATAAATACAAACCATTCCCAGATTGATTTTACTCATTTGCTCTCTAAAATTAAACATTTTGGGGAATCAGTATGAAGTGTGCCTGCTGTTTTAAATTAGGGGAAAAAAATAATCAAGTATCACTTATTTGATAAAATACACTACAAAAACTTCAAGGTTTAAATTTACCTAGAACACATCCATTCATACAAGTAGGATTTACATAAGTATGAGCTTATTCTGAATTAACTGGATCCTAGACCAAATTAAGACTGAATTCTCCTTAGAAGCCAAAATAATTAAATTGTGATTTGGCTGTTGGCCATGTCATGAGATGACACTCACTTGAGAAGCTGATAAGTTTTGGTAAAGTGGAAGGCAGTAAGAAAAGAGGAAGACTGCGGTACAAGTGGATAATTTCAGTGAAGGAATTCAGTATCCCTGTTTCCAAGAGCTTAGCAGGGCTGCTAATAACAGGGTCTCTCATTCATAGAGTTGCCATAACTTGAAGCTGACTTGACATAAATTAACAACAACAACAAATTAATCCACAGGAATCTCCACTCATTATGACTGCAGCACACCTTTTTAATCAGCAATGGGCTATTCTTTTATATACTTCCAACTTCATCCTGATTTAATTAAAGATCATATAACACTTCCCTCACCCAAGTTACAAATCTTTGCTTATAATATATTCTTAATTATAATTAGGAGCAAATACTTACTTCCAGGAGTGTGCAGTTGTTTGCAGGGGACACTGGCCACTTTTCACAATGGCCAAATGCTTTAAGGCTATATTGTTTTGTATTTATTTTCATTATTTTGTGTTAAATTGGGCTAGATTAAATTTAAATAAATAATAATTCTACATAAAGTATTGTTATCATCTTATTATCAGCTTCAGTTGATACACCAACTCCGCCCCTTCCTAGAAGTGGACAACCTAAAGATGGTAGTGCACGCACTGGTAACCTCAAGGATGGACTTCTGCACTGCGCTCTACATTGGGCTTCCTTTGTACCAAGTTTGGAATCCCCAACTGGTTCAAAATATGGCAGCCAGATTAATTATAGGTACAGTGAGGAATGAACATATGACACTGATACTAGAATGACTCCACTGGCTGCTAATTAGTTTCAGACAAAGTACAAAGTGTTGGTTATTACCTTTAAAGCCCTACATGGCTTGGTTCCAAGTTACCTGCAGGATCGCCTCTTCCCATACAATCTAGTCTGTATACTCAGGTCCTCTGAGGGCCATTTACTTACACTGGCCAAGACCAGACTGGTAGCGTTTACCCAGAGGACCTTTTCGTTGGCTGCCCCTAGTCTGTGGAATGACCTGCCGGAAGAGATTCAACAGCAACATATGCTATCCAAATTCAAAAAAGTGCTAAAGACTTATCTCTTCTGGCAGACCTACCCAGTCTATTTTTCATTATGCTTTTAATAGTACTTTTAATTGTATTTGTACTTTTGATTGTATTTTTAATTATGATATATTTCAATTATGAGATAATTGTATTTTAAATGGTTTTGTTTTCTAATGTATTTTGGCTTTAATTTGTTTTTAATTTTATCTGTGTTGTACCCTGCCTCAAGCCTTGGGGAGAAGCAGGTAAAAAAAAAAAGAAAGAAGAAGAATTCATTATTAACAATAAAATCCCCAGTCATAATTGCCTTGTCCACCATGTTTGTTTTGATTTATTTTCATTTAAATAAGTTATTCTAAACTTTTTTAAAAGGTTGGAGAGCTTGCTTACAACCTGTTTTTAGATAGAATTGCATCTGTAAGTGGTTAAAAACTGCTAGGCTACATCATCTGGACAACTGTAATGTGCTCTATGTGAGGCTGCCTATGGAAACTGTGGAATCTTCAGCAAGAGCAAAATGCTGCAGCCAGTCTGTTGACTGGGGCTGGTTACAGGGATCTTGGGACTCCCGTATTGAAACAGCTCAACTCGCTACTAGTCCATTACCAGGCAGAATTCAGAGTTCTAATTTTGACCTTTTAACTGCTACACAGCTTGGATCTGGAAGACTCTGACTCCTTATATGAACCAGTAAGAACATTATGTTCTGCAAGGAAGGTTTTTTCCTCTGCCCCACCACTTTCTTCAAGTGTGTTTGGTGAGGACACAGGAAAGAACCTTCTCTGTGGTTGCTCCCAGGCTATGGAACTCCCTTCCACAAGAGTTCTAGTTGTCCCCCTCCCTGCTCTCTTTCCGCCAGCAAGTGAAAACATTTTTATTCAGGCAGGCCTTCCTAATCGTAAAGCAATAGTGTGTAGGTAAATTAGTGTGGTGTATTTTTTAATCTGTCACTGGAGATCATGTTTTAAGTATGTTTTAAGTGTTCTTACCTGTTTTTAACTATGTTTTTAAAGTAATATTGGTATTTAATTCTTTTTAAGCTTTTGTAAACTAGTGATTTAGTTTAATCTTTTTTAAATTATTGTAAGCCACCTTGAATCTCATCTGGGGGAAAAGGACGGGATATAAATTCAATAAGTAAATGAATTTGCTCTAGCTCCAAACTCATTCTGGGCTTCATTCACATGCCCCGCTTAAGCAGAACATCTTCATTTCAAGAATCAGCAAGACTGTTTCTGTGTTGAATCTGCAATAGTACTGTTCCAGTAACTCTATACAGTTGGCCCTCCATATCCACAGATTCTGTATCCATGGATTCAACCAACCATGGCTTGAAAATATTTTTTGAAAGAGCAAAAAAGCAAACATAGCTCTTACTATTTTATATAAGGGACACTATTTTATTATAGCATTGTACATAATGGGACTTAAGCATCCATGAATTTTGGTGTCCATGGAAGATCTTGGAAAGAAACTCCAGCGGATACTGGGACCCACTGTACTAGGGAAGTAATTCTTCAGTAGTCTTCCTTTTCAAGGAGGCAACAAATAATTTTAGGATTTTTTTTTTCCACTCCAAGAAAATCTTTGAAAACTGTATAGTTTTTGAAGACTGCTTGCCATCTGGCATTTATTCTGTGGAAAATTCACATTTCTTTTTAAAGAAAATGCTGTTTTCTGTGCAAAACAAGCACATGCAAATTTTATGAATTCCCAAACTGCAGATTCTTATTAGTCTAGGATCTTTCTTGTCAGGATTCCTCTGCATTTGAAAAATGTATGTTTCACCATTTTCAAATATTATCTGGGTCCCTACTCTATATGACATGATTTCTTTCCATATGTCGTTTACCGATTCTTTTGAAATCTTTATAGCAAAGAAGACAAGCAGACTTGTCAAAATCATTCTTTTATATCTGAAACTATTTGCAGCTACCATCTGAAAAAATGAAAGGATGATCAAGATTCTTAGCACTCAATCCATTTTAAAAATGTAAAAAATACAGTTTTATGTAGGCTAGATTTTACTATACATGTGCTAAAAAGTTGCACATTTTGTATGCTTCATTAACTCTTTGCATATAAAATAAAAGTCCTTTTTGATGAAGTATAAAACCAACTTGGGATCAATTTTCCAGAACATAAATTCAACATTCAACAATTTTGATAGTTTCAGATTCAAGCAGCCAGACAGGGCTTATATCTATCATTTATCAATAATTATTCTCTATTTTATTGTTTTGGAGTATCAAACCAATTGAAACAGATTTACAGATTACTGCACGTAGTAGGAGGTGAGATGCAGCAGTTGTCCCTTCAAAATGTACAGGGATATACCTACTAACTTGCTTTGCCTATATGAATGTTAGCACATTTGCTTTATCCCTTGGTAAAATAATCAATGTACAGGGAATTGAGAAACATTACTGGGATGAGGGTTCTCCATCATAGATCTTGCACATCATTCAGAGAATCTTCCAGTCTTTCTAGTGCTTTTTTCTATTGCTGGTACTCATTGCTGGTACTTTTCTATTGCTGGAACACGTCCTTATTTTCTTTCCCCCTTTCTTCCTAAAGATTTTGTAATGAGATTAGAGAAGGGGTGGACAACCTGTGGTCCCTTGGATGCTGTTTCCCCAGGCATTTTCCAGATCAATAGTAGGGATGTAATTCATCCCTAATTTTCTTCTAGAAGCAAACAACAATTTATTTATTTATTTAGCAATTTTCTTCCTACTCCAAGAAAGACTTCAGAACCTGGTCAGTTGTCAAAGCCTACTTGCAATTTAGGACTTTGCGCGAAATTTGCATGGGGTTGTATTGCACAGGAAAAAAGCATTTTTCCCTGCAGGAGACAGCTTTTTCTGTGCCAAAAATTATATTTCTTTCTGTTTCTTGTATATAAAAATAATAGTTTCCACACAGATATACTACTACTGTGCATCAATAGCTGTTGTCTTTGCAAAATGACCATGTGTGAATTTTATGGAGGATAAGCCCTGAATTACAAAGATTTGCCAGGATTCTTGTTGTCAAGATTTCTCTAGACATGTCTGTCTGTCTGTCTGTCTATTTAATATTTTCAGATATTCTTTCCATTCCTATTTACCAGCCAAGTCAGTTAATTCTTGCAATTTGATAGATTTCAGTGAAGTATTGCACTTTTTTTACTACCTCTCTGGTTTACTGCTTCATTACCTGATTTAAATGTATCTTCTAGTTTTTAATTTTGTAATATTGTAAACTTCTAAGGATTTTTTAAAAATGAAAATCTGTCAATTCATTCATCTTTATGGACAAATCCAGCCTCAGAAGTATGAAAACAGTAGATTGTCCTTGTAGACCTATGTGACTCACTGCTCAGCTTTGCCTTTTTAGGATTGATTTTTGAAACTATTATTATTTAGAGTACCCTAGCAGTGTTTAAAGGAAAAGAAAAATGTATACATTATAGCTTGTGATTTCTCCTAAATTTTGTTTTTAAACACTTTTTTAAATATACCCCATTGCTTAAGAAGAGAATTTAGCTACAGAGAAGAAAGCCAGAGTTAAACACCAGGATTTGAAGCAATTTCTTTGTCATTAGCGAATGTTATAAATCCCTCCTCTCAGATCATGAGGGTATAAATCCGATATATATTTATATAATGCAAAATCCATGTTGAATGTAGTAGCTCTTGGGACCAGCACAGTAAGTGCTTTGGAGGAATGTGGACTGACATTCTTTCTTTGATTTTTCAGTTAAAATATTTTGCATGCTTATGCTGCTTTTATCATATATTGTTTTCAGATCCTTGTGGAGTCCTTCTGTTGTGTGTGCACTAAGCATAGGCACTGTTAGCACGTCTGAAGTAACATCTGCTGTGTCTTTTTTGTTGCTGGGGTTCATGGTATAATTAGCTCTATATTTCACCAAACACAATTTTGCTCCCATGGCGGACAGAGCAGCATGAAGAAAACATAAATAATTGAAGATTAGAGAAACAGAAGGCAAAGTTGAGGTAGGTGGTTTGGCTGAGAAAAGGGTTAAGGAGAAAAGAAGGTCATCTCATTATGGAAAATAGCATTGTTATAATGACACTTGTAAATGCAGTTGATTTTATTTCCTAGTGATTGATGCCAAAAAGAAAGAAGAAAGAAAGAAGGAAATAAAGGGTTTCCCTGTTATTTTCAGCCAAGACACATAGATATTACTTATGAATATTTTTTAAAAGGATAACATTTCTCTGTTTACTTTAGATGCTAAACTACTACTAGAATAAATTATAATGTAAAAGTCTCCTCAGGACTTTGTCCAGGGGATGGTGAGGTAGGTCACTGGACTACACAGTTACTGTTCAAGTAGTTTCACCATCCTAACTCTGCACAGGACTCCAAAGAGAAGTTTCCACTTGCAAGCCCTTACTCCCTTGATGTGAGGAGATGCCACTGAGAATACTTTGCCCAAGGGACCTCCCAGTATTCTGGATCTTACAGTGGTGCAAGTACTATTGAGAGTATGAGACATTGTTGTAAATAGGTCAGTTCCCACATTATTTTCCAAAGGGGACGGTCTTGTTTTAGTTCACATTCCAGATTTTTTATTTTCCCTGTCACATTTTATGAGATTGTGTGAGTTAGAGACGTACCTTTTCAGGGCCTTGTCCCATCCAGTGATGGCTGGTGGTTTCCATGTCAATGAGATGGTGACTCTAGAATCATAGAACTGTATAATAATAGAATCATAGATTTGGAAGAGACCACAAGGGCCATCAAGTCCTGCCTTTTAGGAACACACAGTTAAAGCTTCCCAACAGATGGCGATCCAGCCTCTGCTTACAAACCTCCAAAGAAGGAGACGCCACCACCCTCTGAGGCAGTGTATTCCACCGTCAAACTGCTCTGACTTTCAGGAAGTTCTTCCTAATGTTTAGGTGGCATCTCTTTTTCTGTAGCTTGAATCCATTGCTCTGTGTCCTGGTCTCTGGAACAGCAGAAAGCAGACTTGTTCCATCCTCCACATGATATCCTTTCAAGTATTTAAACATAGTTATCATGTCTCTTCTTAACCTTCTCTTCTCCAGGCAAAACACATCCAGCTCCCTAAGCCATTCCTCATAGGGCATGGTTTCCAGGCCTTTTACCATTTTGGTCACCCTCCTTTGGACATGTTCCAGCTTGCCAGTATCCTTCCTGAAGTGTGGTACCCAAAACTGGACACAATATTTCAGGTGGAGTCTGACCAAAGCAGAATAGAGTGGTACTATCACTTCCCTTGACATGGACACTATAATGCATTCATTTATTCTAAGGGAAAAACACATGATTACACTTGTCATGCTAGTATTTATGTTGTAGTTGGGTAGCCTAATTTTAGTACGAAGAAATACATGAAAACTAGTTTTTTATTTAGTCTGCAGAGAAATAAAATAGCTATAGTTTTATTTGATTTTATTTTTAGTTTCTGAAATGTATATGTCACCAACTAATGAAAGTTCTTGGGAGCAATATACAGTAAAAAAGCAGAATGCACAAAAGGTAATTTTTTAAAAAAAATCATGGAAAGTGGGAGTTTAGAATGGGACAGTAAAAAAAATGGGGGGGATCTACTTCTAGATCATCCTTCCTTCAAACTCAGATTTTTTTTTTCTAACCTTAAGTAGATGTTTCTAAACTTTTCTTTCTCCCTGGAGCTTGCCTGTGTGCTGTAAGCGAGAATTCATTTGGAGTGTGGGTGCCTGTAAACTATTTCTCAAGATTTGACAAGGAAATACATCAGTCAGCCACACTGCCACTCACTTGTCCTGTGTCCTGTATCCTGTGCACAGTATCTCTATTTGTGTTTGATCAAGCAGGCAATTGTCAGTCCAAATAAACCTTATATTGCACTTTATGTTATGTGGTTTTGAATAGTAATTTAACCCTACCGTTAACAAATGGTAACACTAGAGGCATTTGTGCAATAACTTCGCATTTATTTGCTGTTTATGATTGGATAAAGACAGGTTTTAGCAACTTTCTAAAAGAATGCAATTAGGATACAACACACACAGTTATGTCCTGCATTTTTATGTTGTTACATATTGCTAGATAATAGATATTGTTAGATCCAACTCACATTAGTTCCAGACAGGATGGTTAATTGTGAAGGCTGACAGAACTTGTGCGGAAATATTGAAGGGGCACAGGTTCTACAACTTTGTATTAATGAAAGTTTTTTTTTAAAAAAAGGCTATTGTATGTTTATTTTACATTTGAAATGCAAAAGTCCTAATCCAGCAGCAACTATAAAACAAATAAAGAAAAACACTGTATTTTGAAAGACTTTGAACATAAATTAATAATAGAGTTGTTTGAGAATGTGAAGAAGTATAGCACATAGCATGCTAGAGTAGGAAGGGAACACAAGCGCTATCTAGTCCAGTCCCTGCCATGTAGACATCAACAATTAAAGCATTCGAGAGAGTTGTTCGTCGGGATACTGTTTAAAGTCCTGCAGAGTAGGAAATCCCACTACTATGTTATGTAGGCCAGTCGGGGTGCCCTGTAAATATAATTTGTTGCCAGGGAGTCCCAAAACTTAACGCAAGATTTAAGTATTCAAATTTAGATTTAAATATTTGTTTAAAGTTGCTCATCAGTTGCTCGCCATTAACTGTTATTTTTCCAGTAGTAATGCAAGGGAAAGGAGGCTTCTTGATGATCTGTGTAGTAGCATGCTGAGATCCTTCAAGTGCCAGGAGAGTAAAATAAACTGGAATTTCTTAAAGGAAGGTTATGAATGAGAGCTAGACCTGAATAATGATCCCCTTTCCTCTTTTCCCCCAAGTAGCTCCTGGAAAGTAAGGGTCTTGGTGCTGCTCTGGGTCAAGCCACAACAGGAACACCATTTCCCTCTGAAGGAGCACCAAGAGAGTTGGGGCTCCTTTGAGGAAATGGCATTTCTTTTGCCGTTTCTTTTCCCCAAAGCAATGCCTGGAAAGTAAATGTCTTGCTGCTGCGGGTTTGGGGGAAAGCACAAAAGAAATACCATTTCTCTCTGAAGGAACACCAAGAGAATAAATGCTTCTTTTGAGTAAATGCTTCTTTTGAAATCACCTACTCTCTCTACTCTCTCAGTGCTCCTTCAGAGGGAAATGCTGTTTTCTTTGCACTTTCCCCCAAAGGAGCAATAAGACCCTTGCCACTTCGCTTCCAAGCTGCCACAAGATTAAAGGACTTCCTTCTCTTCTCATAGAAGTGAAGCTCTGCTGTGCTACCTGGCCTTGGGCTCAAGCACTGTTGCCACACTCACCACACACAGGCTGAGCTGGGTGTCTTCCCTCATCTTCTGGGCTCTCCTTTTGCCTTCTCACCTTTCAGGCTCTCTGATGTACCTGTGTAGTAATGCCCAGAGCCTCCAGCACAGAATGAGAAACTTGCCAGAGCATTGTTGCCACCACCATTACCACCTTTGAGAAATCTGGGATTTCCTGCATCAACTGGCCACAACTGTCTGTGACATTTTTTAGTCCCTTAAATCTGGATTTTCCATGTTTTCTGGGATGAATGGCAAAGCTATGCGGACCCACTGTGAGGTCTCCCCAGGTTAAGAACCACTGATGTAGTCTATTCTACTGTCACTCATTTTTTATCATCAGCAAGTTCTTCATAAGTGTTTTCCTATAACCTCCCACACATGAAGGAATACTGGAAAAGCAAAGTGAATGGAGAAGTACTGTCTGCACCTGATATTACCAGGCCTTTGTTAGAACGCCATTGTTGAGGCTGGGAGCTTAGCCAACCACTTTGAAACTAGTTGCCATGCACAATCTTTACATATATAAAAGATGTATAGAAAGAAATAGACGAGTATATTTGGAGGTACCTGTGTTACAAGGGCGTTTGTAGAATTCACACTTTATGTTTCCAAAGGCTTCATTTTCTCATCTGCCTCAGCCTTTTTGCTACCCTTGATACAGATGATCAGTCTCTCCAACCAGATGTTTCATATGATTTACATGGTTTCCATGATTCTTTCCATAGCTGGTGCTCTTTCTACCTATCTAATCGTTTGTTCAGGGTCTCTAGAGAAGCCTTCTTCCTCCACTTTGTATCTTCTCATTGAAGTCTCTCAGGGCTCTATACTTGGTGCTATTCTACAATACTTCTGATGGCTTTCTGTGGCACTTCTACATGGATAGCTTCTAACTCTATTTCTCAAACTATAGCACCCCCCACCTGCAATTCTTAATTTCCAATTGCCTTTCTGTTACACTGTCTTAAATGTTTCTTCTTTATCTGAAGCTCAATATATTCATGAATATCTTCACAAGTCCTCATCTTCTCACTCCTTCTGCTATCTGTTGATCAGTGGTAAAAATTTGACAATTTCTTTGATTCTTTTTTCTACTCAACCCTTCTCCTTGCAGTTCATGACCAAATCAAGTTGCTTCTCCCTTTCCAATAGTACAAAATGTATTATTGTTGAGCTTGTTGATGCTGGATGCCCATTTTCTTAGCAGTGATGGCGGCCTTAGACAGATGCTCCAAGGATTCATCTGTGGAGGCATTAAATAAGCCCTGACTATCAAAAGGAAGCTCTTCTATCCACTTCTTTGTGTCTTTAGTGAGGCCTGCCAAACGGAGCGGGGCAAAATGCCGAAGGGAGACCGCTCCAGCCATGACATGTGCTGAGCACTCGACAGCATGCCTGGAGGATTGCATCTGTTGCATTACCAAAGCTTCCGCTTCCTGATGAAGGTGGAGGGCTGCTGGTCTATGGTCTTCCAAAATGTGGGGAACGAGGGCAAGCATATCATCCCACAAAAACTTTTGATATGCTGCCATACAGGCTTCCATGTTAGACACTCTGGTGGAAAGTGCTGCCGCTGAGTAGAACCTGCAGCCAAACATGTCCAAGCACTTGCCCTCTCTGTCAGGAGATGTGGAATGATACTTTTTACCCTCTTTCGTCTGAGCCACCTCTACTATAATGGAATTCTGAGTAGGGTGAGTAAACAGTTATGAAACATCCATTTGATGTATTTTGTAGAATTGCTCCAAACAACGTCACATCAACAGGAGTGAGGAGGGTCGGGGCCATGTCTGCTTAATAATTCCTGGAGAGTTGGCAAGAAAGGAATGGGAGCAGGCGTGGTGGTATTGGCGTCTACAACTTGGCTCCAGGTGGCATTCTGCAGAGCCAAACTCTATCAAGATCTTCATGTCACTCTATCCCTACTCAGCAGACCGGGCCTCCAGATAAATACCAAGAAGTCTGTCCTCACTCTTACATGCAGGATAGACTTCATAGGAGCATCTCTGGTCTCTCATGCGGCAAGAGCTTTCCTCCCAACCAAACGGGCCATACTCTTGCAGCAGGTGACTCGTTGCGTGGTTACCCATCCCAGGACCAGAGCACATACTACTCAGTGTCTTCTGGGACTCATAGCCACCACAACAATTGTCATCCCCACTGCCCGTCTCCACCTTCGACGGCTACAGTCTTGGTTCCTGAGGAACTTCAACCCTTTCAGCGACAGCCAACACCAATGGATGATGATTCCAACTCCTGTCGGACTTATCCTGAGGTGGTGGGCATCCTTCCCGCAAACTCACCTCTGGCATGCCATTCAAACCACCTCAACCTTCTGTCATGCTGACGACTGATGCCTCCAACATCAGGTGGGGAGCCCATTGTCAATCACTTCGGACACAAAGTCATTGGTCCCCGGAAGAAAAACACTTTCACATCGGTGTTCTGGAGCTGTTGGTGATTCTGAAGGTGCTCAAATCCTTCCAGAACCTTCTAGTCAGCAAGGTGGTTCAAATTGCCTCTGACAATACAACAGCAATGGTCTACATCAACTGCCAGGGAGGGACACACTCCAGAACTCTCCTAGGGCTATCACTTTCACTGTGGGCCTGGTGCATCTCGAGGTACATTCATCCAATGGCCATTCACCTCACAGGATCAAACAACATTCTCGCCGATGTGCTCAGCAGATCCATTCAACTTCATCACGAGTGATCCCTTTCTCAGAGAGTGTATCGTCTCCTTGTCTCTTGATGGAGAACACCTCAAATAGATCTTTTTGCCTCTGCTGCCAATGCAGAGTGTCACCAATTCTGCTCCAGAGCGGGCTCTGAGAAGGGGTCTCTAGGAGATGCTTTTCTCTTTGAATGGAAGGGTATCTCCTGTATGTATTTTCTCCATTTCCGCTGCTAGCCGGGATAGTGGTGAAGATGCTCTCAGATCATTCCGGTGCCATCGTTGTTACTCCCTATTGGCCTCGTCAGCCTTGGTTCTGTCCCCTCTTGAACATCTCTAAGAATCGCTTCTTTCATCTTTCAGCTGACAGGGATCTCCTTTGTCACTCCCAGGGTAGAGTTTTCCACCCTGACATTCACCTTCTCCGCCTCACCACCTGGAAGATAACCACGTAACTTCACCAACGCTCCAACAGGTTCTTGGAGCCTCCAAAAAGCCTGCAACACTGAAATCTTACTGTCAAAAGTGGCGTAAATTCTATGACTTTGCGGCATCTCGCTCCGAACCACATTCTGCAGTTATGCTGACCATTGTCTTACACTTTCTCCTTGACCTAAGGAAGGAAGAACTTGCTTTTTCCTCTAATGAAGTCTACTTGGCAGCGATCGTCTCTTACCAGCCTCTGACCACCTCGCCAACCACTCTTTTCACTAATCCGGTAGTCAAGAGATTCCTTCAGGGTCTAGCTCACATGTATCCACCAGTGTTACCGCCCACACCTCCTTGCTTACTCCCCCTTGTTTTCTCCCAACTGCTTCAACACCCGTTCGAACCTCTTGCTTCAGTGGACGAGAGACTCCTTACCTTGAAGACTGCATTCTTTGTGGCTATTGCCTCAGCTTGCTGCTCCTCTGAACTGGCAGCTCTATGAATAGATGAACCCTTTCTGGCGTTTCATAAGGACAAAGTTGTCCTTTGCCCAGATTTCTCTTTCTTGCCAAAGGTGGTTTCTGAATTCTGTGTCGCTCAAGACATTATCCTACTCACGTTCCAAACATAGGACTTACCGTCACTCTCCAACCCTTTTTGTCTGCTATGGAGGTAGACGTAAAGGAGAGATGGTTTCCACCCAGTGCCTCTCCAAATGGTTAGTGGAAGCAATAAAGATTGCCTATGAACTTGCCAAGCACCCTGTTTCTACCTCACTCCAGGCACACTCCACAAGGGCAATCTCCTCTTCAGTGGCTGCCCTCCAAGGTGTTCCACTTCAAGAACTGTGCCATGCAGCCATGTGGTTGCAACCCTCTACATTTATCCGCCACTGTCGTCTCAATTCGAGAGCTAGGAATGATGCCGGGTTTGGCAGAGCAGTACTATCATCCATTTTGCAGTGACCTGACCCTCCTTCCTCAGGTAAGCTTGTTACTCACCCATTGTGTGAAGCACAGAGACCACGAAGAAGAAGAAGAAGAAGAAGAAGAGGTTGCTTACATGTAACTGTGGTTCTTCGAGTGGTCCTCTGTGCCCTCACACAACCTGCCCTACCTTCCCTCTACTAAGGTTCCTGCGCGGTGGACTATGAAACTGAGGGGAATCATAGCTTGGCGGGTTAGGGCATGCACGGTACTTGGGAAGGGGCAGAACTTCCTGCCAAGCCACTGAGCTCTAGAACATTCCATGGTGGACTTCTGTGCACGTGCAAAACTCATTATATGAGGGCACAGATGACCACTCAAAGAACCACAGTTATAGGTAAGCAATCTGTTCTTCTCAGCAAAATTTTACATGACTTGGACGTATACAGTAAGGGAAGGCAAAGCATTTTAATATTGCTAGGACACTTAGCAAAATGTACTGAGAAGCATAGGCTTTGATTGGAAGAAACTTTTGTGTTGTGTGCATCTGCTTGCAATCAGAAGTGATATGGAGCAGGTATTATAACTGAGGGTTATTGCCTCAGTGAGGATGACTACTCACAGATTTGCTTGTGGAGTCTGGACCTTGGCCATGATGTATGTGAACTTTTTTTTTTTAAGTAAGTGAGAATATGAGTTACAATCTGTGAATTCTAGTGCTTTTTTGTTTTAAAATAAAAAAGTGTATCCTCCAACTATCTTGATTTTCTGGGACAGTCCCTGTTGATCCTCTGCCATCCTACTTTTTCAGCTGCTTTTAAAATGTCCTAGTTCCTCACACCTCCTTCCACTTTCTCCCTTTGTCTTCAGCCTACTTAAATTGGTGCAAATGGATTTCAAAGCGCATTAGTTGTTTGCATTCCCAGTAGATTCAGGCCAAAGCAAACTGCTTCAGCCTCTTGTAGTCTGTGTGCTCTTCCTTGCTTATAACTTTTGCTGTCTCAACTGCATTCTGATGTTGTCTGGCTACACGTGTCCTGGTTGTCATCTATGAATTTTGGAAACCATAGAATTTTAATTAATGTTACTTCTAGTCCAAGAGTATATTAATGATAAACAGATCTCTCTCTCTTTCTCTCTTTTTGAGATGAAAAGCTAAAATAATTTATTTCTTCTTATTTTACTTAAGGTTTACTTCCCTCTTCTATCATGAAAAGTTTGTAAATGTCATTTAATGTAGCTGAAAGAATTCAAATTTCTTGTCTCTCCACCCTGTGAGGAACAGTGCTGAATTGTTATTGCTTAAACAAGATAGAGGAAATGTAGTGTTATGTTGTTCTCTTGCTTAAGAGGTGTGGAGGTTGGTACATTCTATGGCATTTCTTCCCTTTGTGGTCTACCTTTTTGGTCTTTTATGTTGTAATAATATATTTCTGTTACAGAGTGGCAACTGAAAAACAAAACCTGCCCGCATTGTTTCTGAGTTGTGCTGCTGTTTAGACTTTCATGCAGTTTAAAAAATTAACTGTATTTCTCAAAAGAACTGAAGTACAGTACAGCATTAACAAAGTATTTTGACTGTATCCCTTTAATATCCTCAAGCTAATATTTGCACCCAGTAGTACATTGCCTTTCTGATCTTAGCTGTCATTATATTGGTATAACTGAAGAAAATGGAAATCTTTTAAAGCCAACATCTGACTAAAACGTATGCATGTAATGGTTAAAGTATAAGCAGAGCCTTGCTTGATTGGCCCATTAAGTCTTGCATTCTGCTTCTGAAAGCAGCATCTCTCTCTCTCCTTACTTGTTTCTGGTATGTAGGAGGCTAGCCAATGGAGGCTAGCTGATCATCACTGGTAAACTTAAGCTTTTTGAAAGAGTTTATAGTAATTTTTTTAAAAATTTTTTTTAAAAACAATTGTATAATTGTATACGATTGTATAATCATATAATGTTTCCACAGTTTAGACGTTGCCTTTCTAATTCACTCACATAATTCACTTGCATATAGGCTGAAAACCACAAGGAGTGTAGACTAAAGTGGGAAAAGACATAGACACTGGACAGAGCCTAGATTTGTGAGTATTTTTAAGAAGTTTAAAGTGGGTGACTTCAAAGCCAGAGGTAATGTTATCTGTAACAGGGCTAAACTTAATGTTCCCGGCTTTCTTTGTTACACCCTGAAATAGCCCTTCAACTTATGGCAACTGTAAGGCAAATCTGTCACAGGCTTTTCTGGGACTGTGTGCTGTGTCCAAGGTCACCCTAGTGGCAGTGATGTATTTAAGTCTTTCACACCAAGCCACAAGTCAAGTCTCAAGTCTCCACCTTCAAGTCTCAAGTCCAGCCTCAAGTCCTTGAAGATACTTTCAAGTCAAGTCTCGAGTCAAGTCTCAAGTCTAGGAGCCAATTTTATACCCTAACCTATTTTCCAGAATTTCTGGACGGTGTCATATAAAGTCAGTTTTAACAATTTAAGCAGAGTCAGCCCTTCATATTTGTGATTTTGCTATCTCTAGTTTCAAATGCGGTGAGTAGGATTCTTCTTAGTCCCCCTTCCCACAGCTGGAGGCTATTGTGCCAGTGGGCATAACACAGCCTGCAACTTCAGAAGTGGGGAATAGGATCTTCCTTACTTCCCATTTCGGAAGCTTCAAAAGCTTTAGAAGGAAGGATCCTTCTTCCTCAAGCCCACTACCGAACACATTTGCTGTTCACCTTTGAGAAATGCGCCTTGTATTCTGGGGGCAAGTTTTGTCTTCTGCTCTTAGGAAATGTTTTAGAAGGCTCCTCTGATATGCAGCTGGGACAAGTTGCTGAGCATACCTCAAGTCTGCCTCAAGCCCATTGCCTAACTTGTTTGCTGTTCCCTTCTGAGAAATGCACCCACACTTTGGGCTTGAGACAGATTGTCATGTGACCAGTAGGCAAAAAGAGATGGAAGCGTTGTTCAAATTAGTCAGGTTTCTGGATGAATGCGTTATCTTACTGACCCAAGGGTGACAAATCTGTCACTAAAAGTATACAAGTCTTGATTTGAGTCAAGTCAGTGCATCATTTATTGCCAAGTCGAGCCGAAGTCAAGTCACTGAAGTGCCGTAAGTTCAACTTGAGTCTGAGTCACTCGACTTGAGTCTGTATCACTGCCCAGTGGGTTTCAATGGCCAGTTCCGGGGGAATTGAATCCCGTCTCCAGGATCATAGTCCAGCGCTCAAACCACTACACCACACTGGCTGTCCTAGCATTTTTATGCCTCTTCACAACTGTTACCAGCTACTGTTTTCATTCTGTGCTGCTGATCCAACAGCCAATTTCCTCTCTGAGTTTAATTCCTTCTCAACTGGTGTAAAGCAAATCAGGAATCATTAGCTGGACTTCATGGCACTACACAGGTAGTATGCTGATATCTCTGAGAAGGTAGTTCCTTCCATTGAGAAGGAAAGCAATGTTTTCCTTATTGAACATGGCTGATTTTAGTCAGTTGGGGTCCTGCTGAAAATGGAGTACATTTCCAGCCTTTTCATAATCTGGAAAGAGGCGCTTGCTTTCATTTGTGAGGACTTTTTAAGAACAACATTTTGCCATAGCTAGTCATAGAGAAGCTGTTGTTGCTGCTGCTGCTGTCATTTTATTATGACCTACCTTTCTTCCCCTTCCAACTGTGAGACTGAAGGTAGCCTATGAAAGTTAAAACTGTTGGCTGATAAAAGTGCAGGCCACTGAAACGAAAACAAAAGAACCCAAAACATATGCATGCTAAAACATAATTGAATTATCAATATAATTTAGATCAATTTAAAACCATACCCATTTAAAAATTGGCTAATATACTGCATTATTAAAAGCCTGTGGCCCTATGAGCAGTCAGTTCTGAAAAACCTGTCAAACAGGGTATAAAAGATCTGCCTTTTTCTGGAAGGACCACCATGAAGGGTGCCAGTTTAGCTTCTCTAGATAGGGAGATCCAAACTTTGGGAGTAGCCACTGAGAAGCAGCTCTCCTGTGTTCCCACCAGATGTACCCATAAGGATGGTGGGACAGAGATAATAGCCTCCCTTATCTGGGAGCATGAGAAGTGGATTGCATAGATCATAGCAGTCACAAACATAGGCCTGAACTAAAGTAAAAGGTCTCACTGATGACATTTCTACACAAGTGCTTTCTAGTTGTGAGTTCAGTTGTGACCTCTGTTATCCTAAAAGGTTATCCTAAAAGGGACTTTGAGGATATACCAGCAGTGCCAGTGTCTCCTTAGGATTTGTAGAATTATTAGCTCAAAGGAGGCCTTGGAGAGGAGGGTAACAGCAGGATCTTTTCACCTGTGTATACCAATATTAACTGTAGAGAGGATTCCAGTTAAAAGTTAAAGGAAGTATTTTATTGGAAGTTAATAGACACAGACCATTTCCTCACTAGACTGTTATAGCGCTATTATCTCACTTTCAACATCCTGTGGAATCCTGGGGTTTGTAGTTTCAGGAGGAGCCAGAGGCCTTCCAGAGGCCAGAGACCCCTCCCATAACTGCAAACCCCAGGATTCCATAGGGTGTTGAAAATGGGATAACAGCACTATAACAGTCTAGTGCGGAAATGGCCGCACAAAAGAAATCAAGCAATCTCACAAACCATGCAAAGCTATTGAAATAAAAGGCTGGATAGAGACAGAGGTTGGGTGGAAGGGGTGACATTTACCAGTCCTGAAGCAGAAGACTGAGATGGAGTGGCTCAAACAGGAGTCTGACAGCAACACAGAGGAATGGGAGCCTGGGGTGCAGATTGATGCCCAATCTGCCAGCAAATTACCTTGGCTGGATCTGGGGTTTTTATACCCTATTTCCTACCCTGAAGGGGTGTGTGTTAATTGCTTTCTCGCAGAGCAAACAAAGGGCTGATCGTCTTAACTTTAGGTTAGAGTCATGACAATCTCTTAATGTTTTGGTCAGGTAAAGTGAATAAGGAAGGTCTCTTCAGGATATGCACACAGCAGGGGTGCTTGACTGCTTCACCTGGGCAGTTTTGTCTTCTATTGTATTTGGAGGTTGGGTTGTTGAGAGAATTATCCCAAGCTTATGACGTGGCCATGTTAAGGTCCTCCTGACCTAGCACACAGTTACAGCCAGTGTCCTGCTACCTCATGTGTCCCGGCCACAAGTGTCTATTTTTGTAAGAAAACCGTATTTCTTGCCAGTTTTGCTATCCAGCTGGGCAGCGGTGGGGGGAGGCACTGGTATAAGGTGTGGTAACATCTCCATTTACTTTTTTGTTGCTGCCAAATGGATGAAGCAGCCCACAGATTCTAATCACTAGAACGTTTCCTTATGTTTTGTAAATGTAAGCACTAATTCTTTCATCAAATATTGCTAATAAAAAAATAAATAAATAGTACAATGAAAACATATACTTACAACTCATTCTATTAGGGTTTTTATTTTTAAGGAAATGTACTGAGTCCGTAAATCAACAACAGAACAGCAATAATTATTTTACCATTTTTGTCTTTTTATTTCTTAGCTATGCATACAAAGCAGCATCTTTTCATTCTTTTAAAATATCAGTATTGCTCACTTAATCCAAAACATATAAAAGTATTACCAATATTTTCTAATTAATATTTACTCTTTTCTAAAGCTATTATAAGGACAGTTAATGCATAGTCTAAAATGAGAGTTGACAATTGCAAATACAAACCAACCAACATTGTAATAAAATCAATACTTACATTTCCCTTGGGGGCACTATTTACTGTTTGCTGTGCCATTTCCTTAATGGAATAGCAGTTATGTTTGCAGAAACCTTGTAACTACCATCTTTATGTTTTAACTAAAAGCAGCTTTCTTAAAGTAGTTTGGGGGGGAAAGAATGAAAGAAGACAGGAACCCCTAGGTTACCATTAAAAAAAAATGCTTGGAGCATTTTGTAGTTTATTCATACAGCAGCCCAATGAGGACCATAAATTCAACTAGAGTGCTTCTGAATGTTCTGTGCTGTAAGTGAATACTTTGTATCTTTGCTGGTCAGTATGATCTTAGCAAATCTTCCTGAAACAGAAGTACTTTAATATTGCTAGTTCTATAAATATGCCATAGATTTACATGTGGTTAATAGTCTCTGGTAATTAAATTAAGGAAGAGGTCTCCTCACCAAGGAGTAATGGGCACTGTCTTCACCCTGACAAATTGAAAAAACAAATCTAGAAAAAACAGTGAACTTTGAGGTGAATTGCCATCGTTGCAGCTTTCCACTGCAGTTTGACAGTCTGCAATAGAAAGGAAGCAGTTTGCTCTAGGATGATAATGAGAGACCAATAAGAATCTTTACTCCAGTATGTTACTGTTTTCATTTACTTCAGATTGATCATCAAGATGAGTTGCTGTGTAAATTCAATGCAGGCCTATCTGGTAAACATAGATGATTTCCTGGGAGGCTATAAGTCTTCATCAGTCCCTCCCATTACCCATATGAGCCAAATTGGCATGAGGTTAATGCAAGTAGTCAATGGATCAACATGCTACAATTTGCAAGGTTTTGTTCTGTATTTCTTTATGTCTTATATCCCTTACCGGGTCACAACAAATGTGTCTCTCTTGTTGTTTGGACTGGTATCATTCATTCATTCATTCATTCATTCATTCATTCATTCATTTTGGCTTGGCAGAGAACCCAGTCTAAGGTTTGAGTGTTGGATTAAGATTCTGGGAGACCAGGGTTCCAATCTCTGTTCATCCATGGAAACCCACTGGGTAACCTTAGGCAACTCACACTCTCTCAGCTTCAGAGGAGATCAACTACCAACTTCTTCTGAATAAATCTTGCTGAGGAAACCCATAATAGTGTCACCATAAATCAGAGTCCACTTGAAGGCATATAAAAACAACAGTGAAGGTTTGGCACCTTGCCTAGACCCTTCCATAGACACTTTCCTCAAGTAGCAGATATATAACAACCATGGAATAACAAGACCAGACACAGAAAGTTGGGTTAACTAAGTGCCAAATTATTTGACCTAGTCTATTTAAGTTGCCAGAGTGGTGTAGTGGTTTGAGCATTAGACTATGGCCCTGGAAACTAGGGTTCAGTTCTCCTCTTGGCAATGGAAACTCACTGGGTGACCTTGGGCATGTCGCATACTCTCAGCCTCACAAAATCTTGCGACAGGTTTGCCTTAGGGTCAGCATAAGTCAGAAACAACTTGAAGGCACACAATGACAACAATTTAAGTTGTGTTGGCTTGGAAATGGAAGAAGAGGGTGGAGTTATCTGATGCAGGTTCAGCTGAGGCCAGGTGTCACCCTTTGACAACCTCCTCAGCCTTACCTTGGATGGAAAACCTCATCCTTGAGGGCAATCCAAATACTTAGGTTGCTCCTTGGCAAGCCATAATTGGAAGACAACCCAGGGGACTCCCATCCAAATGACTGAACTCTACAAGTGAGAGCCTGGATCCCAGATTAACTTCAAGGAAAATGTCTTTCCCCACTCCTTGGGCCATGGAGCCCTAAAAGAAGAAGTTTCAGAGTGCTACTCTACTCTACCAAAAGGGTGTAAAATGTGATCACTGAATACTTATATTCTCCCACTACCACCTGCCATGGACAAGGGACAGTCATTTGCGTAATCCCTTTCTCTCACCAAGCTGGCCAAAATGGCTCTCATTTTGCTACTTCCCCAAGAACAATATATTCTCCTTTTTCAACAAATGAATGCCATCAGCCTGGCTGTTGGAAAACTATATCAGGGTGTGGGAGAAAGTGACTCAACTGCCTGCCCATGGCATTACGAAGTTCACTATTGACCTATCTCCAAGCATGATCTGTATGTTCAGACTACCTTTCCCTCACCATACATGGTGGGGTAAAATTGCAGAATAAACAAGGGGAACCCAAGCCAATGACTTTCTGTGAGTTGAAAATCTGTCCAAGTTGGTAAAACCAGGGTCTTGCTCTTCAGTATTCCCATGTCATTCCCATCAAAGTGAATGACTAAAACATAAGGAGGACTGTGCTCCTGAAACAAAAGAGGCAATAAACTGCTCCAATGGAGATGTCTTCTTGCAGGCCACTTCATAGGCCCTTTCCGCACCTTACCTTTTTCCGGCGTTGGGGTGCGAGGATTGCGTGAGCAGCATCTGGTGAGAGGGTCTCGCATCCCTTTTGCTTCAGCTCTGCACGAGCTGCCTGCTTGCACGAGAGCCCCGCCTCTTCCTTCTGCAGTGCAGCCTGGGAGTTTCCCAGGCTGCACTGGGGCAGGAAGCGCGACCAGAGTGGCTCTGGAGGCTCCACACGCCAGGTAAGTGCACGTGGGGCCTGGGAGCAATGCGCGATCGCACACCATTTTTGGCTTCCAGCCAAAAATGAAAAGGTGCGCAATCAGCATCTGCCAGCCCCTGGAGCATCGCATAATTGTGAGTGCATCGTGCAGATCGCTCCTCACAATTGCGCGATGTTCCAGGCGCCCTTTCTCATGACAAATGCCGTGTGGAAAGGGCCATAGTGGCAACATTGCTCTAAAGCTCCAAAATGGCTACTTGGGGCCCTTTTACCTGCTGCTACCAATTTATTGACACCCAGGGCTCTAAAGAGTGCAGTCAGCACAGTGAGAACAAGATGGTGGGAAAACTAGGGTTCTTGCTTATGTGGAGAGCCTCCAAGCAGACAGGAACTTGTCTTCTTCAGACATGTCACTTCTCAGGTGAGGAAAGCAACCATGGAGGAAGATAAAAAAAAAAAGGGAGTTTCATTCTCCATGTGTTGAAACCAACCAGTTAAGCAGTGCCTGAATGGGACTACTGAAGAGAGCGTATCAGACCAAGTAAGAAAGTAAATACAGCAGTTTCTTTGGAATCACATGATCTCTAAGCCAAACATCCATTCTCTGGATGACTCATTACTCAATTTTCCTGCTTCTCTAAAGTCTCAGATAGAAACATGATTCTCTCATATCTAAGCCTCCAACTACAGAAGAAGATTTAGCCTAGGGTTCCTGATTGTTGATTTCCTGATAAGGTAATTGCCTCATATTTTGAATTGGGATGTAGCTGTGAAACCTATGGATGTGACTTCCCTTCCCAATGGAGGGTCCAGGCATACTGTGTGGAGCTTTTCAACAGTGGTGGCATTGCCCTGTGTTCACAAAGAAGTGGAATGTAATATCCTCCAGACAGGTAGAAGGATACATGTACGAAACTAAAGATTTATGCAGATGTTTAAGCACACTTTTCTGTGTATACACAAAAGATTAAGATTAAGATTCGCCATGCGAAAGGGCCCCTCGAGCATTGCGCGAATGCGAGGAGCGGTCCACACGACGCACTCACAATTGCGCGACACTCCAGGGGCTAGCAGGCGCCGACTGTGCACTTTTTCATTTTTGGTTGTGAGCTGAAAATGGTGCGTGGTTGCACATCACTTGCAATGTGTGCGGAGCTCCGGAGCCGCGGCGCTTGGACTTCCCGCCCCAGCGCAACCTGGGAAACTCCTAGGCTGCACTGCAGAAGGAAGAGGTGGGGCTCTTGCATGAGCAGGTGGCAGTTGTGTGGAGCTGAAGGAACTAGGACGCGAGATCCTTTAGCTAGAGGCTGCTCACATGAGCCCCGCACCCCAGCTCCGCAAAAAGGTGCGCTGCGGAATGGGCCATAGATATAAATTTAGATATAGATATAGATAGATGAATATAGATAAAATTAATAACAATTGAATTTTCATGTTTTGTTGAGCAGCTCTGGCCAATTTATTTCACTTATTTTAGTCAAGAAGTGACTACATGAACTGCACTGTAGGCCCATTCAAGGACATTTATTCTGAAACAGGAAATTGGAAGTATATTCCATAAGGTAGCAGAAGTCGCTTTACATGGATGATGATGGTGGTTTGGGCCTGTGATAAAGAAGACATTTATGTCGTATCTAAATCAAAATACACAGACTGTTGGCTTTGCTTTTCACATCACAGTAACATTCCAAGCTTCTTTTGATTCCTCTTACAGATGCGATTGTTGAGAATGAGCTACACAGTGCACAGATAGACAAACATACACACACAGAAAGTCCTGGTCACATTCACATTATTACATATTGCAAACAGTGTCTTCCAGACTGCAGTTTTATGTCAAAAGCTTTGAACAGACCTCCTGTATGTACCAAATGTAACTGATACAGAATCATTCCTATATAACAGCTGCATTAACAAGGTGTTGCTGCCTTTACTTTAATCTACCTTTCTCTCTTGCCAGTTTATTATGTTTTGAATTTATGCATTTTGTAGATCTATGAGCTATCTTTCTTATGGAAATTAATCTTTTTAGAAGATTTGTGCTCTCATTTTCAAACAGTAATACATGCATTCAAGTATCCCATTATTCAGGACCAGCTGGCTTTTTATCTAGTGATATTTACTTCAAAAAGCCAAGCTAAATGCTGTCATAGATTAATTCTAAGGGCACAGGAGAGCTCTTTTTTCACCCCCCCTTTTTTTTGTGAGAAAAAGAGATTTGGTAATTACTTGGAATATTGCAATAAAATCACAGAACATGTCAAAAATGTGTTATCTAATCTGTCATAATGGAAAACCTAAAGAGAGAGAGAGAGAGAAGGATAATTCACTGAAGAAAGCATTCTCTGAAGATTGTGTGGGTGGCATGATCACCCCCTCCAGACTGCCCCCCCCCCATGGTCAAAACCTATGAAAAGACTATGTCTGTCAAGCTTTCTAACAAACTCTTAAAACAGTGATTAAGTGTCTGTATTTTGGACCCTTACTGTAAGATACATAATGGGCAGTTTTTAAGACTTGATCTGCTACATTAGAGTGAATGTTCAGTAAACAGTGATTGTGGATAGACATTTAAATGTTTAAGTACTAGAGGGTCAATACCAGCACATCTCTTATTTGAAATATTTATTTGTCGTGGACCAAATATTTTTGAATCAATTAGACTTACATAAGTGTTCATATAACAGATCTGGTCTTCTTGGGGCTAACATCTGGGTTTATACCCTAGTACTGAGCCAAGGGAAGGAAGATGTGTGCACGTCCCAAGGGCAAAGAAAGTTTTATCACTCATAATATTAGCTAACTTTGGTATTTAAATGAAAAACTCAAGGAGGATTTTTAGAATAAAAAGAGTAACTGTAAAAATTATACTGTTATCAGTTCTCGTAATGCATTTTATTAGAACATGCAGCAAAATTTGAACCTACTGTATAACATAAAATGTATATGTGTGTGTGTGTGCATGCACTTGTTTGTGTGCTCGAGCGTGTACAGGTACACACATGTGTGTACCTTTGTGTATTTGAGTATAATCTCAGCTATGAAGCACTGAAATTTCAAAATGGATATACTCTGCTGCAATTTCTTACATAAATCAAACTGGAAATAAGACACATTTTACAATTCAATTTAAGATCCCACTGAGACAATAATGTTGCAAGCTGTGCATTTTGCAAAGTAATATAGTAATGTCTAGTTTGCATTTTTTAAAAACCAAATTAATCACACTTTATTGAATATGTTGAAGCAAACCTAAAATTCATCTATTATTAAAAAAAATCTTGTGCAACAAACACAACTATATTTTATACATAAAGGACAAACTCATTTATTCATTAGGATAAAACACTTGGAGTTTGCATTTTGCAGCTATGAAAGAAATGACATTTGCTACCTCTAGTATTTTGAATATTTAAACATATTCTATATAAAAAAAAGCCTGCTTGAAAAATTGTTCTAATGACATAATGCATTACTGGTCCATCAAACTACTCCTGAAATCCACTGAAATCAAATGTAGAATTCTTTTGCTCTGAGGAGATCCAAGTATTGTTTTTGGATCAGAACAGTGGATGCATCTCAAATGACAATGGGAACATTCCTGTGATTGTGAATACCATCTCTCCGCTTTATACTGTTTTCGGTTGGGATGCGTATTTAAATGCAAGTTTAAGAAAAGGGGATGAACAATCGTTGATGGGGTATTCACAGCTGGGCAATAGCTTAATTAGGATGAACCAATATGCCTATTTGTTTGATCTCAAAATGTGCTGCAAGATATTCAGAGTACATCCTCAATTTTCAGGTATATTAGTCTTTGGTAAGAGTTACTGGGGGATATGGATGGGAACACATTATTGCGCTCAACTTCTACCTAGGTCTAGGAATCTGGTTGGCCTTGTAGGAAGGGATTGCGGGAGAACATGTCCTTACTGTAACCTGTGGAGCAAGTTAGTACTGGTGGACACAGGGCTGATTTCTATTGAACTTAAGAAGCAACTCTAACTTATGTCAGTTGGCTAAAGAAGGATGAGGAGCAGAAAGAAGATCACCTTCACAGGCATGTGGTGTATCCACCCTGGAAGTCACTAATGTCACCAGTGATTGCAATGCTGCTGCTGCTGCTGCTGTTGCTGCTGCTGCTGCTGATGACGACAATGTTTATTTGTAACACTCTGTGATGAAGTTCTGGGGATGTAGCTATCTGAAGTGCAAAGGCAGCCTGGAAGCAGATTGCTAGACAACCAGAATTGCACCTCAGGAGAGAAACCAAGCCCAGAAGTGTGTGGGAGGGGCTTGTGACTGAGAGAAAAAGTTATATAAAGCCTGTGAGTATTTGGATTCCTTCAGTGGGAACCTAGAAGGAGCTAGGGAGTAGAGTCCCTTAGTCAGTCAGAGAGTGTGACTGTTTGGGTAGAGTTAGTTCTCAGTGGAAGTCTAGCCAGAGGCAGAAGAGTAATTAAACCTTAGTGGGATCTGGTCAGAGAGTGTCACTTAGATTGGGTCACCAAAGGGCAGAGCATAAACATATACAGTCAGGGGCAAGGACAACACTATAGCAAAACATGAAATGAAATCCTTAACACCCGCCGATCACTATCCATCTCAGCACCTTAGTGGTTTTAGCTGGTGAATCAAATAGGAAGGTCGTCAGCCATTTATGAAAACAGGTGAGATGCTTCTCTAAGTGGAGGTCCAAAGGAAGACCAGTGGTATTTCTCATGACAGTAGAGCCTGGTATGAGGAGAATATTGGTGGTTCGGGGAGCCTTCAGGGTCCTATATCCAAAATATTCTTAACAGCTTCTCTCACATACTTCTGGATTGTTCTTGTTATTTCTAAGCTGCCGTAGGAAGAAAGCAAAGGGCCTTATCACACTACACGGTTATAGCATTATTATTCCACTGTAACTGCCATGTCAGCATTTTAGGGAAGGGCATTGAAAATTCCCAGCTAGGCAGCTCTTGGGCCTTAGTAAACCACAAACCCCAGAATTCCACAGAATGTTGCCATGGCAGTTAAAGTAGAATAGTAACACTATAACAGTACAATGTGATAGGGCTCGAAGAAGAAGAAGAAAAAGAAGAAGAAAGGAACAGTCTTGTGGAAAAATCGCTGCTCTTCATCTGTGGGGCTGGGTTAGTGACACAACAGGGATCTGGAAGTGTTAAAACATCTGCTAACTTTAATCAAACGCACTTAGATCTAATTGTTCTTTTATAAAAGAACAGACTTCTGAAATCAAATATTAGATAAGTAAGATTCTGTGTAATACAGTAGTATAAGCAAGAGTAGGATGGCAATAGGCTGTAGTGGACAAACCATGTATTCTATCTTTCTACAAATTTGTGTTTCAGATATACCTGGTAGTAAACTATTCCCCTAGTTAAGGAACAGTACTTGCAGTTTTTTGAGTCTGATATTTGATATCACACTTGTGGAATAAGGAGACAATATGTGGCTGCTAGTGGATTGCAAGCAGAATTTGATATGCTACTTTTAAAAAAGAAATCATTTCTTTATTACTCTGATCACAAAACAAGTCATTAAGAAGTCTTACTGCTATCTAGCAAGGTGATATGTGGGGTTACTTGCTACTAACAAGTTACCATTAGTATTGTGCCACTGCAAAAATACAGGAAACAAGGAGAAATGTTCTTTGTTGGCACAGACAGCAAATTCAGACATTGCATCTTAGATGTTCTGAGAAATGGGTACAAGCCATGTAAAAGTAATCATTTTATAGCACTTTCAGATGTCTTAGATTCCAACTCTTCACATAATCCAAATGGAGATAAGATTCCCATCTTTCTAATATCTGTCTGTCTATCTATTTAAATAAACATCTTTCTAATGTCTGCAGTTGCTATTTCAAATGCCAGTCTGGTGAAGCAAATCTCCTGCATGTACTCACACTGATTCTCTTTTTCCTTTCTGGTGGCAGCAGCAGTCTCTGTCTTTTAGGCAGGATCGCGCCCATGGCAGGCCGGAGAAGGGCGAGGAGAGCGAGATTGTGCTTCCTGCATCCTTCTCCCACTCACTCCTGGGGCGATCACACAGGCAGCATGCTGGGAGGAGAGTGGGGAGGTCAAGGTCACCCTCCCCGCTTCCCTCTGCCACCCACCCCTGGCGTGATGGAGCCTTTGGCTGCGTGGAAGGGGAGCAGGGCAGAGGAGATGCCCCCCAGTTCACTCTCCCACCAGCTGCCGCTGCCATAGCTGGTGGGGGAAGGTCAAGGGACGAGATCTTCTCCCTGCATTAGGAGATGGGAGGGGGGAATAGAGAGGCAAGCCACTCATGAATAATCAAATCCGTGGGTCTCAAACCCATGAATGTGGAGGGAGAACTGTACTTCCAGAGGTGTCAGTGACTCTAGATATCCAATCTTGATGGAAAAGGAACACTGATACCACTGAATTATGATGATAATTTACATCATAAATTTACATGATGTGTAGTTTACTCATATTCTATATTAAGGAGAATCTTTAATCTGAAGATCCCAAAATGCTTTAGAGTCATGTAGTCTCTCTTGCACATGGCAACTAATTTCAGATGGTTAAGCTTCATCTCAGAGAAGGAAACTGGTATGCGTATTGGCATTTTGAGAAAAGAGAACCAAATATTTGATTTGGATGATTATATTGAAGATCTCAGTTCCACAATGAGTGTCTGAACAGAGCGTTGGTTAAAAAAAAGTACTCTTTACATAACAATATGAGTGCTAAAAGTATTCTATATTATGAACGAGAATTAGAGCTCCCAGCTAACCACGGAGGATAAATTCTGTTTATTCTGTTTCAGCACTAAACAACTTAATTTTCACTTCTTGAAGTTGAGCAGGAATGCAATTTCTGTTTAGTTTTGGAAATTTTCTGAACTTGTAAATATTTTCTGCCATTCACCAGTCCAAAAATACTTACAAAGAGTCACATATTAGGTGATACTGATCTCATAGTTTGCATATAATTGTGTATGTCAGAGAAATTTTAATCTGGACACATTTGGAAGCTGTTCTGGAAAGGGAGCACAATGGATTTTTGGGGGAAAAGATGCAAACATCATAGAAGGGAATCAAACAGATTTTTCCATCTCCACCTCTACTCCTGTTTTACATTTGTTACATTGATGTAACCTGGGTTAGGATCTGAAACAGAATGAGCAGGTATTGGGGAGGCAGTGCTTAATCCCTTTATTGATTGCTCCATGTTCTATTCTAATAAGGCACTTCGAAGTCACACATATAATTTCAACTTCCCAAACTTCAAAGTCATTAGCAACTTACCACTAACATGCCTACCTTTTTAAAAAGGAAGAAGGGAGAGATATTAAAAAAGGAATGTGGCAACTCCTTTTTATGTTGTAAGACACTAACAGCGCTACTTCTTTGGAAAATGCCTACCTCTTGTTTCCGGCAATATTTTCAAAATAGCAAGCAATTACTTCTCTTCGCAGACCTCAAACAAGAATCTTTAGTGGACAAACGCTAATCATGGGGAAGAAAATATGCAATGTATCTTTTTGTTTTTAACGTTTGGAAAACTCTCTGTGAACATGATTGTGGTTCTGCAAAGTTACACCTTTTTAAACGAAAAAATCATATGCTGTGCTCATTTTAATTAATTTTCTACTATACATTTAACACAAATGGAGTGAAATAATTACTGTTTTCTTCACAGTTTCAACTCTTGCTTCCTGAGTAGTTCATAAATGTCCTCCCACCCCCAATACATACAGTTCTTTAATTTTTTTTAAATTACCTTTCTTTTTCTTCTTCCTACCTTCTAGAGGCTTATGTTTTCAAGTTTCCATCTGGCTGTCAACTCTTTTTAATAGGCTTAAGAGCTTGGACACTTGATATCTCTAGGTGCTATAATACACTCTCTTAGAAGTGTTTGCTTTAAATTGCAAGGAAATTAGGTTTTTAGAACAATAAGTTAAATAAATTATATCCCATGTTATATACACAGCATAATCTTTCTTCTTCTCTCTCTCTCTCTCTCTCTCTCTCTCTCTCTCTCTCTCTCTCTCTCTCCCCCCCCCCCCGCCCCTTGATAATAGAAGGTTTCTCATACATTCAAGCCGCATTTCAGCAGTGCTGGTTTAAGAAAGTTGTATCATTTTGCCATGAATAAGGGTGGTGCCATCATAAATATGAGGTGATGGAAGATACCATGGATATTTTGGAACTGCTTTGTGCAGTTTACGTAGGTCAAAACTGAACACAGAATTAAGGTTGCTTAAATTTGTTTATTTCAGAAGGTTTGAGAGTGCTTAATTCTACATTGCATTGTAGTGACTACAGTTATATCCACTATAGTGCAAGTTTTAATTGTCTGTAAGAGGGTAACTTGGAATGGAAATTTTATTGGTATCATATTAACCCTGTATGTATTAATGCTGTTACTGTTCACGATGGTCCCATGTACTGAAAAAGGGAAAGACCAATAATTTAAATCAGTGCTTTCCAGCCGCTTCTCACTGGCATACCCTTTGGCAGCCAATTTTCATAAATTCTACCCCTCCTCTGCCATCACATCCTTTCTTTGAGGGGAAAAAAGCCCCATCAGAATGCTTATGTGACTCTGAGGAGATCTCCCCACATCCACCCCACCTTAGGGTTGGTGATTAGTGCTTTGTTTCCCTCCATCAGATGGATTCAGGTGGATGTCTTCACCAGGATTGCTCTTTCCTCATGGAGAAGGACACAAGGAAGAGGGTTAAAGGCTCAAGAAGCCAACCATTATGGGCAGGGCTAGGCTCACTGCATTGAGTTGGGCTGTCCTTTGAGAATGACTTGTTGTTGGATGATGCAAATCATTTCTGACTTATGACAATATAGCGACCCTATCACAAGGTTTTCATGGCAAAATTTATGTGGAGAGGTTTTGCCTTTGCCTTCCTTTGAAGCTGAGAGAATGTGACTTGCCCAAGGTCATCCATGACTGAGTGGGGCTTCAAACCTTGGTCTCCAATGCTCAAGCCACTACAGCATGCTGATCGTGTGGTTTATACTTTATACTTTTTCTGCCATTATTCATTTTTTTTAACGTACCCCTAAATGTCCTCATTCGTACCCCTGGCAACACACGTTCCCGAGGTTGGGAATCACTGACTTAAATTAAGATTAATTTAAACAAGCAAGGAGCTGGGGAGGTTTATTTTATTTCTTTCACAGTTTGCACAGAAGCTAATGTGACTAGAAACAAAAAATCTTACTGTGTTTTGGGATATATTTTCACCAGTGACTTCAGAGCCAGACCTCTTGTGATATAATCTTGATCACATCACAAGTGTAATAGCCCTAAGGCAGGAGGGTTTATATTCTTTTCTCTCACTTTATATAATATTGCATAAGTCTTCATAGACAGCCAGAAAATTTTCCTTACAGAGACTTATGTGGTTTTGCCAAACACTATACAGTAGGCCCTCCCCTTTTGTGGTTCAGCACTTGTAGATTTGATGATTCATGGGTTATTTTATTTATTTAATTTGTTTATTTTTGAAAAATATTACCCTATTTGCTCCTGCCATGGAAAAAATATGTTCTTTCTGGGAATCTTCAGGTCCTCCGATGTAATTCTGTGGGCCAATTCCGTAGAAGTGGACCATAGAGTAATGTTGGAGCACCTAGAGATTTCTAGTGAGAACACTTCTCTAGGCATTGCCAGGTCCTCTGGTATGACTCTGTGGCTGTCTTCCACCAGAAGTTGACGATAGAATGACCGGAGGACCTAGAGATTCCCAAAGAAATGTTCTCAGGTTAAGTAGGATTTATGATTTTTATTTTTATATGCATTTCCCACTTTTGCTGGGGTCTTGCATCCCTAACCCCCGCAAAAGTGGAAGGCTCACTGTATAACATTAAGGTGCCTTTTCTTGACCCTTTGTATTGCTTTTCTATCTTTCATACTAGTATTTTTCACAGCAGTTTCCTCATGGCTTACTAACACTGAGTATACAGTAAAATTGTTAAGAAATCCTTATCCTATAAAATAGCATTTCGGCTATTAGTTGAATTAAATTAAGAGAAGCTGTCTGAAATTTAAAATCACATACCATATCTTACAAGTAGGTGAAACAGAGTAAAATGGACTTTTATGAGGTAGAGATTCTAGTGTCATTAAGACCACTGCCCTGATAGTTGTGTTCTCAGCTTCCTCTAAATAAATTTGTCGAGTAGAAGTTATTTGGAGCAAAATCTGCTTTACATCTGTAAAAGGAAGGATATGTGTATGTAATACAGTAGTGTGTATGGGCAACCTTGCTGAAATGGATGTATAGTAATTCCACATTCACTAGGGTTAGGGGAATAGGATCCCTGTGAAAGTGAAAAAAAAACAAACCGTGAATAACTCTAGGCCCTCCCAAATCATATTTTTCACACAAAAAAGTATGATCACTGTATTCAACCCACTGTAGATTCCTTCAAGGCGTCAGGGTTCCTTCATTAGGCAGAAGTGTGTGGCTGGTGGGGCTTACTGCCACCTCCACTGCTGCCTCACATCATTTTTAGTAGGGACTTACAAGCTTCATTCACAGTTTCTCAGTCTCACAGGGCTTGCAATCCCTATTAAGAATGGCATAGGAAGGCAGCAGAGGTGACAGCAAATAATCCGTGAATAATTAAATCCGCAAAAGTGAAACCCTCAAATGTGGAGGGATGACTGTATTCAAAATACCACAATGAGCACTGTGAAGCTCTGTCTCATTTTGTGAGCAATAAGAGAGGAACACTGGCTTTGGAAATATGGATTAGGTACCAAAAGAGAATGAGAGTACCGAGAGGAACATGCAATGAGCAAAACTAAGCTTAGGCCAGTCCTGGAGCTACACCACTGACTCCTGTAATGAGAAGGCATGCAGGGTATCCAGATTCAGTGTCACTTACATGTTCAGCCAAAAACATGAGAGAGCCACAACTATGGGCATTGGCAGAATAGACATCTTAATTTGTTGTTGTCAGACACAGTTAATCCATAGCCAGTGCCCATAGAGGATTTATAAGGGTGCCATGTGGTATTTAGCTACCGATTCACAGTGAGGTGTAGAAGCTTCATAAGTGGGTCATATTGCTTGCCACAGCTTTAATTGGCTAATATGAAGTATCATTCTGGGTTGCTAAAACAAAGTGGCCAAGAAGAATTTTCTATTTATATGAAGTTCCCAAGGCTTGAATATTTCATGAGGAGAGTGCCTTTGATTAAATGACAGTAGAATAAATATAATAAAGGGAGGTAGCTTAGCATGATACCACCAGGATCCTTTTGCACCAAGCTGCCAAGAACCCCCTTGCTCATGAATCGTCTTTTCTACCTTTTATAGGAAAAACTTTAGTTTTGACCAGGTGCTTCACTTATGTTATTAACCAAGTTTTTTTGTAAAGTGTGTTGACTAAGGCCCTTTCCATAGGAGGCTTGCATCTTGGCATGGGGAGAGGAGTGGGACCGCAATGACACTTACGCAAGAAGTCGTCACTGTCCCGTCTTGACGTTACCAGCCAGTGTGGTAGCTGAGTAAATAATTGACTGGTTTTCCCTGGCAATGACTCCTGGTTGCACAACTGTCCCCTTACTTATTTCCCTAATCGCGCCAGCTGCTGTGGTCAATCCAGGAGCCTAATGCATGGATACACCTTATGCAGGCCAATCAGCAAAAAGGCCCCAGAAAAAAGCGTCCAATCAGGTGCTGCGGGATGGAAAAAAGGCGGGGGGAAGGCATCACCATGGACACCTTAATGTGGAAGGAGCAGCAATGTTAATGCTGCTACTCCTTCACCACTCAGGGATGTGTGAAGGAGGGAGCAGTAGAAAATCGCTCCTGTCCTGCGACTGGTGATGCCAGGATCTGAACAGAGCTTCACACCATCAGGGTAAGGTGTAGAAAAGACCTGACTGTAAACCATAAAAATTAAAAGGAAGGGGAAGAGAAGACAATGGCGCTCATGCGTTCTGCTCTGAGAAGATATAAGTTAAATCTTGCATTTTAAGCAATACATTTATCTATGGAAGAACAATAATATATATTTATTATGTAATTTTGGGCTACAAACATACAAAGTGATGTTTTGAATGTCAAATGTTTTTGTTGGCAAACTTATCACAAATGTATAACTCTGAACTGAGAGAGGCTTAGATTTATTTACTGCAGTTCTCTGAAGATCTTTTATAGTGAACACGACAAACTTAAAATTCTTCAGCCTGAATTTTAAGTCAACTAAATATGTACATTATGTGGATGTTTTCTCTCCTTTTCCATTTTATGCTTGAGTTTTCTTTTCCATTGGATCTGTGGATTGCAAAAATTGATTGATTAATTGAATACGTTGTAAAGATAGAAAGAAGATTTGCAAGTTTTTGTTTCTAAGTCAAAAAATATTTTAGGAGTCTCACATCCTCACCCAGGATTCCTCAGACTTTGGAAACTCTTTTGAAGCTTTTTATTTGTGTAAAAAAACACACATTCTTGTGTGCATGGTTTTTGTACAGAAATCAGGGCTTTCATGTAGGGAATAAATGTATTTTTGTAGAAAAGAAAATTGTCCAGAAGTCTTCCTGAAGTGCGAGTGGCAATTGAATACTGCTTAAATTTTCATATTCTCATGCAGTGGGGAAGAAATTATAGAAATTATTCATTTTTCGTGTAAAGACGAAATACATGAAAATCTGTTGTAACATATTTTCATTCTACTTTTCCACAGAGGATTGCTAATGCTGTGCCCTTGAAAGTAACTCATTTAAACCAGAGGAGTGTTCTTCTGAGTAAAGATGCAGAAGAGAAGGCCTGCAACTTAAATAAAAACAACAACCCCTCACTAAACTTTATAAAAGTAGACATCCTGTATGGTTTTCATTCTAGGTTATGTGTAAAAAAAAAAAAGTTTGCTTTTCCCCCCAGTTTTTCTGAATATCTTCCCAAAGATCTTGGAGTGAAAGCACTCTGTAATTAGATGTCCTGACAGACTAGGAAGGTTATTTTTAGTACTAAACTTAACAGAACGTTATAGCTGTTGAATTTGTTCATCACAAACAGCTACATGTATGCCACCTTTTAAAATGACTTGCACATTTGAATACACTTTCTTTTAAAATTTTGACATCATAAACTTTCCCTAGAATCCTTGTTGCATGTAAATCAAAGTATTTTGCTAGTGCTGTTTACTGTGAGTTAGATTGGTAAGGTATTATACACACAAACACACACTTTTCACAGATGATGCTTAAGAATTCAGTTCATATGACTTCAGAAATGAAATGCAATCATTTAATTTATAATTACAATTTATATGTTTCATAATTTATCGCAAAAACCTCCAGTAAACTAGACCATGGTACATTAGAATATAGGTTCATACCAAAATAGTTTCAGTTCCCAATCCATGGATCTTCCAAAATGGATTTGACAAATGTAGAAGGAATTAACCTGATATCCTTGCTTGCAAATTCATTTGCTGCAGACCTGGAATTATCCTGCATCCCAATAATTTATATTCCTTCCCACAGGAAGCAATGATGGTTCTTGGGATAGAGAAAAACTCCAGTCTCCCCCAACCCAAGCATCGCAGGCTTCTGTTAACCACCCCAACTTGCCTGGACAACATAATCTTCCAGTTAATCATCCTCTCAACCCTCTCCAACAGAACCACCTTCTGCCAAATGGTACGGGTTGAATTGTTTCCGCAGTAATCCTCCGATATTTTTAAATTCCTATGGCTTACGTTTCATTAAAGAGACTACTTTTAAAAAAAGGAGAGAGACACATGCTAAAAACAGGAACAACAAAAAGTGCGATTTTTGTCAAATTCTGTGAACATAGTAAAAAGAGCTATTTTGAAAGAGTATTTCAGAAGAGAGTCCAATTATTTAAAATAAATGATGTAATACCAGTGACAAATATTAACACTGAGACATATTGCGGCAATGAATTGACCAGACGATGTAACAAACAGCAAGAAACAATTGTCCTTTTATTTGTTGGATGATAACAATCACTAAGGGCTTGTGTGCACATTATTGTCAGTTGCAATCTAGTTCAAGGATAATAAGCAGGTGCTCTGCTGTTTTCTTGAGATGGACATGACACTCTTTACCTCAACATATCTGTTCTGCAGGCGTATATTAGAACATTGATTTAAGTGAGCAGATAAATCACTTGGTGCAGAGGTTCTGGGCACATTAGCATTTTAGACTGCAGGTGAAAGACCACAGATTTCAATGCTCAGTTGTATTAAAAAATTGAAACAAATCAAAAAGCTTAAAAAAACAAAATGCTGGATGTAGAAACTGAGGCTGGAATCTGGTGATCTCATTTTCCATAATTTGGAACATATTTTCATTCTGCTTTTCTTCATGATTCAAAAAGGCCTGTTAAGACATGATGTCATATTATAAATACATATAGTGTTTCTGCCGCAAATTGATCATCAAAATCTTCTCAGCCTGCTCCTGACTCTTTCATATGTCCATCCAGTGATTCTGCTGCCAGTGTCATTTAGTGTCATTTTGGAGCTTTTGGGGCATTTATTGATCTATGTGTGTATTTATTTTAGTGTGTATGTTGTATATACCCAATAACACAGTTCTCCAGACGTTTACATTAATAATATTAAAATACAATTAAAGCAACAAAAATAAAATGCATGGCAGCAGAGAATAAAAGAATGCTGCCATCTAACACTTTTAAACAGACTTGATTTTTTTGAAAAAATTGCCAAAATTTAAGGCCTGAGAAAATTAAAACCTCTTCACTTGCTGCCAAAGAGATAATAAGAGGTGAATGCCAGGTAAGCCATGCCATAGTGAGCATTCAGAAACCAGGATGCTAACACTGAAAACATTTTCTCCCCAGTAATTATCCATCATTCTTTAATTGTTAGAGTGTCTGGGAAAGAGTTTCTGAAGATGATCTCAGAGTGCAGGCAGGCAGTTCCATAAAGATTCCCGCATGCATTTGTTTGGGTAATGTGTTCACATTCTGAAGCTAGCACAAGTGATGAAGTCCTGGGTTATACTGTTTATTTACTCCAGTTCCAATTAACAGTCCTGCAGTCCTATTTTGGACTAATTGAAGTTTCTGAAATTTCAAATAAAGAACCGTGTCTGGCGCACTGCAGTAGTCTAGATGGGTTAAATTCAGGAGATGGGTAAATGAAGTAAAGATATTTCTACTCAGGCAGAACTGCAGATTTGCATGAGTCTTGCTCTGTATTGGTCACCTTAAGAGTTGTCGTAAGATGGAAATGACTTGGAGGTACACAGCAGCAGCAACAACAGCAGCAACAAACCTCTATATTGGGCTCTGAGAATTAAAATGGAGGTTCAGGTGCAGGGATACGCAGTCAGCAGGACACCTGTAGGAGCAATAGGAGATAGGTACAGTTGGCCCTCCAGGGTTGTGGATTTAACTTTCACAGATTTTATTATTTGCAAGTTTCTCCAACTCCTGCCTCCCCCACCTCAAGCACTTCTTTTCTAGGGGAACCTTCTCCCTCCGCAGTTCTGATAGGGCTGTGTAGCCCTTGAAAACCTGCCACTGACCCTCCTCCTCCTCCACCAGGCACTGCCTGGCCAGGTAAGGATGGCTCACAGCTAAGGGCAGCTTTTTCAGTATCACAAATCCTTTCCCAATACCCCCCACATACCCAAGGAAGGAGATGAATGAGAGAGAGGAAGTATAAGTCCACCACGCTCACCTACCCCCTTTTCCCTGACTTGGTTTGGACTGTGGGTGTTGTTTCCTCCATGCCTTGGCCCCCTCCCCCCCCCACATATTTTGCTATTTGCAATTTTTCCACTTTTGTGAGGGTACTGTGTCCCTGACCTTAGCGAATGTGGAAGGCCAACTGTAGAGCCAAACTGATGTTTTCTTACTTCAGGAATGGTTAACATGTCCCTCCAGATTTTTTTTGTACTGCAGCTCCCATCATCTGTCATCATTGGCTTTGCTGTTAGGGCTGATGGGAGTTGCATTCTGACATCTGGTTGGCCACTGATTGCTCATCCTTCCTCTAGTTCAGAAGTAGGGAACTTCCAGGGGGTTGTTTCTGCCTACATAGAATCCTGGAGGGAGGCAGCTCTGTAGAAACCTGAAATTTATGCTCTCCATTCTCCCCAAAGCATCTATCCTAAAATGGCTAGTATCACCCTAAAATCCTCTGGGATTTGTGATTGCCCTCTATGACCTGTATCTATCTCTGTCCCTTTAAAACCTTTAAAAAAATACCAGAAGGCACTGGACAGTTCTTGTTGGATTGAAACAAGCAGGTAGCCCCAAGTGGTCAATCATACCCCTGGGAGGTTTGGGAGGGAGTGGCACTAATGGGCATTCTGTTGCAAGAAATTTTTGGGGGGAGTGGACAGATGGAGAGGAGTGCTAGAGAGGAGTTGGGACCTGGTAAGTAAGAAGGAAGTGCTGCTGGATGGGTAGAAAATAAACAGAATGTGGATAGTATTTGAATCTATGACAGATGGCTAGAATGGTGCTGATTTAATATGAAGGATTGTTCAAACATAGAATCTCCCTCTTGCAATCTGAAATAGAACAGTCCCTGCAGTTCTACACTATGTGATTTGTCTGAATATGTAGGGATGGGCAGCAAGGAAGTGGATGAGGATAATCCACCGGAGGCCCTACAGCCAGTTGTTAGTCCCAAGTAAATTAAACCCTTTGAAACATCAGGAACTTGGTAAATCAGCATGCACATAGGTTCCATTGATTCATTAGGTCTGTAGTAGCTGTGAATAATAATTGTTTTTTGCCCAAGGTAGGGATCAAAAGCAAGGCATCAGCAGTTTGCTACTAAAATAGTATTGATACAGTTGGCAATTATTCCCAGAAGGCAGGTCTGATTTGCTTTGGGTGGGGAAGAAGGGAAAGCTGTAAAAGCCTAATGTATACACAAACCCTTAGATAATTGGTGGGAATAGTAATTCACAAACACTGTTCTTGGGGTTTTCATGTGAAAGCAGCAATAATGTATACCTAATTAAAAATACTGTGGTCTAGCATATAAAGCTTCCATTAAAACATATATTCAAGGCTGTATCACACAAAGTTTTCCACTGACTTGGAACGGTAGTTGTATTCTTCAATTGCTGTTAGCTAACCAGTATTCAGAGACAGATGTTCAAATGATGGCCTGCCCCTGACAAAAATGGGAAGATTACATCATGGGAACTGGTTATTGTTTGGAGTTGGACATCTGTAACGTAATGAATGTACCACCTTTCAAGGTTGATTGCTATTCCCATGCTGAGCAATGATAGTAATAGTTTCTCCCTTGCATATTATACTAGAACAGTAGCGTAAAACATGTTTTCTTGCTAGAGGAATACTTGTGAGCTAAGGAACAATTGAGTAAAACTTTACCATTGTCTGGTGGGTCATTAAATTGCCTTTGTTTAGTGCCAGAAATGTTTGTAACGTTCAGTGTTTTAAAATCATAAATGTATTTTTGCTTTATTTTTTCCCTTAGGCCTGGAGCTCCCTTTTATGATGATGCCTCACCCGCTTATTCCTGTCAGCTTGCCACCAGCATCTGTCACAATGGCGATGAGCCAGATGAACCACCTTAGCACGATTGCAAACATGGCAGCCGCAGCACAAGTACAGAGTCCTCCCTCAAGAGTTGAGACGTCTGTTATTAAGGTAACTGTGTAGTTTCTGAAAAGAAAAGAAAAACTGTAAGTGGGCTGTATTGAGTAAGGTAGTGATTGCCTTCTCAGTAATCTTCTTTTTCAGGCATACATTTTCTCTGTCATGAAATACGATGTTATTAGTTAGGGAGATCCACTGACTTCATATGCAGGGCAGAATATAGCCAAAGCTAAGCACTTTCACATCCAGTGTTTTTCTCGAGTCTTCTAGAAGGCGTCTTTGTATCTTACATAGTGCCACTTCCTGGTTGGAAGACATGGTAAGTTTGAATTCAAGGGTGTTCCTTAACCTCTCAAGCTGGCCTTGCCAGCTCTATAGGAACCTGTGGGGGATCCATGTCAGGTCTAACATCTCTTTGTCTCCTCTGCACCAGTTTTGGAGAATTGGAAGAGAGAGCTCTTTCTGTGGAGCCGCTTTCTTCCTGACACACACAACTAGGAACTTGGAGCTATGATCAAAAGGGCACTTATTGATATTGATTCCCTCAGTCTTTCATGCCTTGGAAGGACAGGAAGAAGAAGCATTGGTGGAGCATTGCTAAATGAAGACTCCTATTCTTGCCTAACTGATTGTTTGGGGCAAAACAGAGACTTTAATTCTGCAGTTCAAGAAGACTCTCTTACACATTGTTTGCTCCATTGAGACCTACAAATCTACACTGGAGCCCTTTGACACATGAATCAAATATTCCATAGCATTATTTGGGGATATGGAGTAAACAAAAAAAGTTGAGGAGGGCGTTGGAGAAGCAGCCCAAGAGATCAGGGACAATACCCCGTATTCCCCATGTCCCTTAATTAATATTTGGTTATCCACCAAAGACAAACACATTCTGCTAAATGTTAAGCATCCTTAGGCAAGCTAGAAAACACTGGCAATTTTCACCCTACGCTGGCCATTTCCACATGAGGGAATTAAAATGGCGCAGTGTGTCCTCTCACGGAGGTCGTCTGCACCTTGGAGTGGACTAGGTCCGGACTACTTACCTCAGATCTGCACCTCAGTCCGCTCCGAAACGACCCCAACTGGTCCTCCAGCGTGCTTTTTGAAGAACGGTAGAAAATTGTTCTTTAATTTTTCAGAGTGCGCCATTGCGTACCTGCTCCCTTGTGCAGATTCGCAGGCTCACACCAATGCGAGCCTGCGATCTGCAGAGGGTGGGCTTTAGGCGTGGCGAGCTTCGCGGTTGGTCAGGACCCACGAATAACTGGAAGCTGCCGTTTTGGAAGCCGGAGCAGTTCGGTTCTAAGACCTCACACTGCCCCGATTCACCCTGGACGAGACGAGGAGCCCTGTGGAAGGGCTTAAGGGACAGTCCACGTTGGTCCGTGCCCAGAAGATCCAGTAAGTACTGGCACGGAGTGATTCCCTCGCCTTGTGCGGAAATGGCCAGTGTTGTAGTGCAGTTATTCCACTTTCAATATCCTGTGGAATTCGGGGGTTTGTAGTTTACTGAGGTCAAAGAGCTCTCTGGCTGAGAATTCTAAAGGCCCCTCCCTAAATTGCAAACCCCAGGATTCCCTAGGATGTTGAAAGTGGAGTAATAGCACTATACAGTGTAATGTGGAAATGGCCACTGTCTTTACCAGATCAAGTAGTTATGGCCCACTTGTTATGGAGTACTTTCTGATCCATCAACAATGTTCACAGCCTTGATAGGCATTCTAGTGAATGGAGTAAGAACCCTTGGAACCAAAACGTCAGGATCAACTGCATATTAAATTAAACATGTACTGGACAGCTTGATGTCCGCTTTTTGCTTTAATTAAGGGTAAATATCTGGATTGTGACAGCATCTAGGGGAGGTTTACTTCTTTCTTCCTGAAGTCCAATCATGTGAAAGGAAAGGACAAAAGTTTAAATTGGTCCATGGAGGTTCTCCTCCTTCTTTGACACCTCTTTTGGGGTGGGGGAAGGCTGGGGAAGGCAAGAATTAAACTTTCCTTCTCTGTATGCAGTGGTCTCAACCTGGTTTATGGCCCCTCACCCTTAATTTGTATAAAAGAAAAGCAGACATAGAGTCCCATGCTAAATCTTTAATATAAGATGTCATTTGGCTGTTGGGTAGTTTTGACATACCAGCTGCTACAATATGGACTTCTATCACTGCAATACTTTTTTACCAGGATAATGGACCCAAGATCCTTAAAGTGCAGCCATAATCCTTTGTTGCATATCTCCTGTCCCCATCCTTAAGCAAGAGAAAGGGAAATCTAAAGGTTCTAATGAAGAAAGTGCATTAAAGACACGAAATTCCATTCTCCCAGTAAATCCAAGGAACAAATAAGGTGTGAGAAACTGACCTCAAGAAATCCCATGTTGAATTCTTCATTGGCCCCAGATATATTAGAAAGCTGATTCAAATTCCAACATCAGCCTCCCCATCTGCAATATAGGAGACTACAATATTGTAAGTGAAGCATAGTTAAGTAAGTGGCAATATAGCAAGTGAAGTAATTTGAACCCTTGAAAGTACTGTATGAATCTAAATTAATATCATCAGGAAGTAGGGTGTAACTGTTCATTTATTTCATTCTGGTGTACAAGAATGAAATATGCAGAATATTTTCTCCCTACTGAGTAAGATTATGGGAGGGATTTTTTTGTACATATTTTGCACAAAAATGTTGGGGAAAGTTCTGTGTAAAACCTCCTTTGTATTTGGTGTAAAACTCCACTAAAATGTCCTGAAATGCAAACAACCTAATGAAACAAAACCTCGGAGCAGTTACATTTTTTAGCAAGGAAACTTGACATGGTGTCACACCCTTTCTTGGGTGAAAAAAATTGAGAATATAGTTTACATCTGTAATAGCAAAGCAGAGGCCTTTTTTGTGACATTGTCCTTGAAGGAAGGTTGTGTGTCGTGAGATTAAGGCCATTTCCACCCTATACTGTTATGATGCTATTATTCTACTTTCAACATCCTATGGAATTCTGAGGTTTGTAGTTTCCTGAAACCAAAGAGCTCTCTGGCTGAAGATTCTAAAGGCCCCTCTCTAAACTGCAAACCCCAGGATTCTATAGGATGTTGAAAGTGGAATAACAGCACTATAACAGTGTAATGCAGAAATGGCCTAAGACCTACTGAGCAAGAAGAATTGCAAAGGTAGCATTTTTCTAGGCAAGATCTTGCCTAGATGAGATTTGAATGTCCAGTATTAAGCATAACCATTACTAGATGCTACACACTTACCTGTGTGATAGGTACCTTTGGGATGTTCTCTTTACTGCCTACTGCCCAGTGGGAATAATCTTCACTTATAGCCCTATGTGTGTAGGATCAAATTGGATGCTTCTTACTTCCACATTTTATTGTTGAGAAATTGCTCTTCTCTTACCTGAGAATGTTGGCAGGTTTTAGCAAGAGTGACAAGACTTATCCCGCACTTTCAGTTCTGGTCTGGGAGAGTGAGGAGCTCAACTCTACTACAGAAAAGTTTTCCAGTTTAAAGTTGGCATTTACTCAGATGTAAAGTTTGCCCTTTGGATAGTTAAGTGAATAGGAAAAGTAAGCAAACGTTTTCCTATTTCTGTTGCAACAGAATTCAGTGTGTGCTTATCTTTTTGGTAGAGCATACTGGGACTTAAATTATTTAATTAATTGGAATTATAGACTGGCATTCCCAAAGGCTGGTAACGATATGTTAATTACAGATCACCCAATTAAACTAAATAAATCATAATTTGTTCTATTCACCTTATCCCTAGTCTCCAAAGCAAATTTAAATTTAGAAGATCCAACTTTGTTTCCAGAACCTGTGCTTTGTATCTCTGCAGTTGAACAGAAACCATTGAGAATTTGTCTGGTTTTATGTAGGTGGTATCCACATAGCTTTCAAAATTTATTCTTCTTGATTATGTAATATTGAATTAATTTGAGCTAATGAATTACACCAATGTGTGAAATCAGCACCAGAAAGAGAAGAGATGCCTATTTCTCCATAGAGCCATTTGAATAATTCAATTGCTTTTATTTGTGACTTATAGCTATACAAGTGTGAACTGAAATTTTCCAAAGCATCTCTTAATTCCACCATGCCAGCTTGTGAAATTCTTAAAATGACAAACTCTCTCATTTGTCTTAGTGGGAAAGCTGATTTGGAGATCTTGCCAACTCAGATCTCTTGCTGACCTTTCCCTACAATTCACCAAGTTCTTCTGAGCCAGAGCTGTTATCTTAAACTTGCAAAGCTTCAGATGCCATTCTGCTATTAAGCGGTGCTTCATTTTCCAGAGATAAGAGGCTGGAATTAGGCAGAAGACAAATCTTGATTTTCTATTTTTAACCCTTTCAGAAGTCAAGCCATGAAGAATGCAATAGGAGGGCATGAGGCACCCCTACAAAAGGGACACTAGTGCTTGGTATTATATCCCACTTGATGAGTATGTGTCCTTTCTGAAATAAAGATGAACATTAGATACCCTTTTTGTAATTGAATGTTGAGATCTGTGAAATGGAGGAATGAGATCGCAGGAACAGGCAGGGACAACAGACTGTGACAATAGTAAATCACAGAGAGTGTGACAGCTGTGACCTGAGAATGCTTTAGGCAGGAGATGCCTTTCATCACCTGCCCATGGCTTCAGAAGGCCAAGCTTGTTAGCAGTCTCAGCTTTCTCTGAACACAAATATGTACAAACAATATAAAAGCATATCAAAAATAAATGCTGTAGCTTAGAGCTTGATGATAATAGGTTTGTAGTAATACTTAGAAGATGGCCATAAAGGAATATCAGACTCTATGCTACATCCTTGAAATATACATTGAAATACCAACTTCTAACTTTACATTTTCACACAGTATAGTACCTACTGTGCTACCTTGATTATCTGAATAATTTACAAATTTTGAAAAGATAGAAAATGTGATACTAAGATGAAGAACACTGTTTCCATTGGTTTGTTGAATGATAAAACACCACAGAAAATCTGATCAACTGTGCTTTTCAGTGCTGAAATTCATCTTTAGATATCGGGTTGTTTAAGGAGCTGCTTTACATCTTACATTTTGTATATGTATATATAAAATGGAATGTATGTGTGTGTCAAATCAATCATCTACCTATATATCTATATCTATATCTATATCTATTTATCTGTTTGCAGCTATGTAAATTAGATATACAACCCAGGGAGCCAAGATTGGCCACACTATTTTGCAGCTCCACTGGTGACAGCATTCCTCATTATATATCGGGTGAAGTTATCCTTATGGTATCATTGTATGGTTTACAAATGGGATAGATAAATCTAACTGCACTTTACTTGCCAGCAAAAAAGTGCAAGGGATAAGCAGCTTTAGGTCCTTCAGTTCATCTGTGTTTTCTTTTTTTGTCTGTAGATCCTCCAGTTCCAGAAATGGGCATGTTAATCTATGGCAAAACAAAAAACAATAGAGTCTCATAGCACTTTAAGCATTACTAAATTTTTTATACAATACAAGCCTCTGTGGACTAATGTCCTGTTTCACCAGACACAATCTTTCTCTGTGTTGCTGATGTGCAGTGTTTGTATTGATAAAACACTCTTAAAATAATTTTATGAAATGATATGTATAAATGCTGTTGTATTTTGTGTGTGCGTGGTATATTACTGAAGTATGCATGTGCTCCTATATATTGGTAAGTCACTGCATAAAAAGAATCTTTATACAAGTGATGATGCTATTAGATCATGATTATTTTTGCTGTGCATAATAATACAACTACATTTTCACGGTTGTAAAACACTACACAAGAAGCAGAAACATGTCCAATAACATCAGTATAGCTTTTTGCAGTGCTTAATGTGTGTGCCTACTGTTAATGTTTTGGGATACAAGGTGGTTGAACTTGTCATGTAGCAAACAGCTCATGAGAAGCAGCTGAATTCCTGATACATTATAGAGGAAACCCCATTAAGCATGAAAAAACCCGGGGTAAGCCAGACCTCCAAAATCTGGGGAGTAATTTAGATGGGGAGAGGTTTGAGTGCATCTTTAAACATATATATTTCAGAACTTTTTGAAAGAAGGACAAGATTGAAAGAACCATGAATCTTGAAGCCAAAGGAATTTTAGATTTATTTATTTATTTAGCTGTAGTCCCTGTGCAACTTGCCCAAACTGCTTTGGCAATGGAAGCAAAATGTAGTTTACCACATGACAAAAGAGATTAGGCATCCAACTTGCAAGCTACCCAACTTGCAAACTACTCTAATCTTTTGGCATAATCCAAAAATTCTTTCTTTGATCCAATGCAAAGAATCCTAGGCACGGGATTGTACCAGTTTCCTTCCCCTTTATCAGTCCTTAATGATAATGTGCCACCACTCATACCCAATAGCTCCAATATCTGACTAAGGATGGTCTCAATATTTGGACAGAACACAGAATCCTGATTAGTTGTTCCTGTGTGGTGGCATAGAATATGACAGTACAGTGCAATGTTATAATGAAAACATTATGTGTGGTTGGATAAGACTCACAGTTGTATCTCTTGTCCAGATCACAGACTCTGTTTTAGCTCCTTACAGAGCGGTGGTTTTTCCTACTGCCTGATGAAAAAGAGTCTTTTACAGGGAAAAACAGTGATGCCTTTTCCCTTTAGGAGTTTATTAATTGCATTCCACACCAGTAGTTTTGACATTGATATATTTTGTTTGTTTGTGAGGTGGTGTTCTCCCAGGTTCCAAAGTTGTTTTTCGAGACTTTGTTGGAAAAGTCTACCACAATGTAAGAGACACAGGACATTCTTTCCTGGGGAAGACTTGATAAATTAAGTTTAATAGTTGACGTGCACTGTTTAAAATATCACTTGGACTGTTTGGAACCAGTTAATATTGAACTGTGAAAGAACAGCAAAAATTATTTTGCTAGGAATACCAACACAGGTATGTTTGGCCTAGGATGAGTATAGCAAGCTTTTCTAAAATTATTAAGTATAAATACAAACGGAAATAATCTATTAAATATTTTATATTATGTTGTTTTATAATTATAGGAATATATAAAGCATGAAACAATAAGTTTCTTTATGGTCCAGTAATGAGTCCTTTCATGTAAGTCATTTATTTAGGAGGTTTTTTTTAAGTTAATGATTTAACTGAAAGTTTCCTCATGAGTTCAGTAGATATGTTATGCTCTACTGTTTCCCATGGATTTCTTGGCCACCTCGAATGTCCTCTTCTTGAATTTTTCTTGATAATACTTTAGAGGGTATCACACTAAAAGCTTTAAAGCTCCCTGTACAACAGGTTCAACACATCTATTTTTGCTGTATTGCTATTAGAGATGAAAATCTCCACTTCTATTGTTTTGCAGAAGAAAGAATAATTTATCAACTTTCCTCCCAGTTTTTCAGATTTTGGGACTTTTTTTCCCCCCGAAAGACATCATCAAGTTTTGCCAAAAAAAAAAAAAATCAAGGACAAAAACTGCCCATTGTTTCGTGTGCAAAAACTATTCTGTGCACCTCCTGGGTTGCGAAAACAAAATTTTCACAGTCCTGAAATGAGAAAATCTGACAACATTTGACTATTTTCCAAAGTAGGGTGCCTTTGATGTGTTGAAATACTCTTTCCTGTCAAGGATGAGAAAATTTGCAAATATTCCTTCCATCTCTGTCTGCTACTGGAAGTACTTATATCCCCTGCTCTCATGTCTAGGGCCCACTTCACAGTGTAAAATGAATGATAATGTATAAGTTTTTCTTCTTCATCTATTGAAGTGTTTTGGAAAAACGTATGTTGTGACATATGTACCAAATTTTTTGTCAGTATTACCATCCTTAGATTTCAACCTTTCATTTTTCCTCTCAACACAGAAAAGTCTACAGGGGATTCTTGATTGTAGGTAGGATTTCAAGTGCATTTAGCCAGTGGCTCAAAGAATCACTTTTCAAATTTTCCCGCTGAAGACAGAATGTCTTGTGCATGGGGACACTAAGGGAAGAGAATTTTAAAGCCTTTTTTTTGGCTTTGTAGAGGGAAAAGATTTTCAGTTGTCTCACTTTCATTCTTCTCCCGCATTTAAGAGAAAATATTTGCTAAGAGTTTTCTTTCTTTCTTTGGTATTGTGTGGCTTATTTCTTACCTTGATCTTCATGAGAAGAAAAGCAGGGAACATATACCGTACCATACTGAACACAAAGGAAAAGGCCTCTGAAAAGTATATGCTCCCAGCTAAGGATATTTAATGGAAGGACTCTGTTCCTCACATTTCCATGTCTTCCCCTAATGAAAGATCACATGTTATTACTGCATAGTCAGGTTCACTGTGTCTAAGTCCTGGGTATGGGCAGATGAGGAAATACAGGTGTGCATTTTTCCAGTTTTTCAACATGGGGCTGTTTCACACTATAGAATTTTATTCTCTGGTTTCACCTCAGCTTCCATGGCAACATCCTATGGAATTGTGGGTTTTACAGTTTAAGGAGTTGTATTTAGCACAATTAGCCAACGAGCTCTATTGCCTCACCAAACAATAAGCTCTGGATTCCATAGGAGTCAGTCATGGCAGTTACAGTGGATTTGTAATGCTATAATGGTGTAGTATAAGGGAATTTGTGGTTGGAGGTAGCTGTAGCCTCTGAAAAATTGCATATAAGTTCAATAGAGTAAGCAGGCTTCATTCTGAGTTAACATGGATGTGATTGCAGTGTTTACTTCTAGATTGAATCCTTTACTTTACTTCTAGATTGAATCCTTGCTGAGCTTAGTGTCAGAGGAATCCTGACGATAGAATTTTATGGAGATCTTCTATAGAGCAAATGAGATATGAAGTTCTAGACTAGATCTTTTCCTGACCTGCCACTTTCCTGAGAGAAGGAAATGTATTCTGTATGAAGGATCACTTGTGATCATTATTTGTGTGCTTACAGCCTGAAGTGGCATTACCACCTCACTAAAAGCTAGGCTCTAGTGAAGATGTAAATTAGAAAGAGGTTCATCACCCCATGCTCTGTCCCCTTCGTTCCTAAATGTGTTACTTCATTATCAAGTAGGGCAAGAAAATGGAACTTAATGGTACAACAGTGTGCAGATCTTCAGCCATATTGTATATCCATGGTGTGTGTGTGTGTGTGTGAAGCAGAAGATGTAGTCATGTTGCATCTTATTTCACTGGGGATCTTGGGGATGAAATGTACCAGGTGTTCTATAGGGAGATGCAGCAAGAAACCTGAAGTTTGGTGGAGGGCTCCAGCCAGCACTTCTCTGGATTAGTGAAACTTCAAAAAGGTCACTTAACAAGGACATGCTATTAAACATCAAATTGTACCCAGAATGCCTCTGTTGCAAATCATATTTGGTCTGTGGGTTTAGTGGATTTTTTAAAATATACATATACATATATATACATATACATACATACATACCTACATACATACATACATACATATTTTGGTAGCACAACATTGTGGAAGAAATTATCAAAAGAACTAGTAAAGCTCCATGGCTCCTATGCTTCTCTGTAATAGAGGTCTCTAGGTCCATCCGTTATATTATAGCTGTCAAAAAGTTATGTGTGAATAAGTAGCTGAATACCTTTTAATTCACTTTTCTTTTTAATTTTTTGTTCAATCAAGTCCTTTTAAAGGAAAAGTCAATATTTTACTAAATCCATCCTTTCTTCTCACAAAGACAAGGTGGAAAGAATGACTTTCTCATATTGATATTCCAGCACCATTAGATTATTAGTATGCTCTTTTTAGAGGAAGAACATATTTCCAATTCATTATTACTAGCATTTCCATTTATTATTGCAACTAGCTTTGATAAAGACAGAAAATTGCAAGAGATTGTATATTATTGATTGGAGAAATTATGAGGCAAGACTATGAAGCAGAGACTTGAGGAATTAAATTAATTACACTCTTACTTCTGCCTAGTTCAGTTGCATTTCTATTAAGGTTAAAGGGTATTTCACAAATGAACTGATAAACTGAGTTTACAAAGCGCTCTCTCATAGACTTCCTCCCGGTTCATCTTATTATATGGCAATAATAAAACCCATTATCTCCTTTGTTTCCATCATAATTGTGTCGTGTTGCCCTATGCATTTCTTCTGCTGTCTCCATATTATAATTTATTCTGTAAAGGCATATATAAATATGATAAACAAATTAAACTCTTAAAATAAATTAATTTACTATGCAACTCTGTTCAAATCATATATGCTCACTGGATTTCATTTTAATGAAGCCCTTCAGAAGATAGCAGGCCAAACGGTAAAATTATGTATTAAATGAAATATTTACCTACTGTCTATTAGTGCATATTTCTATGGAAGCAATGTATGAAGTTAAGTAAATCAAGAGAAGTAAACATTCTAGGTTCTGTAAATAGCTGCTCTGCAATCCCATACTGAGCTGTTGAGATCCTGGGTATAGACACTTTGTGAATGTTTAAATTACACCTTAAATACGAGTTTTGGTAACATTATCAATTTCCCTCCAATATGTTTTAAATTTAAAAAACCTTAAAATACATAAATACTTGGCCTGAATCAGTTACTGAGTGACAAGTCGGCCCTTTTGTAAAACCCACTGATTCAATTCTAGATGGAACCAGCAATTGGATTTAGGCTATCATTTCATAAATACCTGCCTTTTGATTGGTCGATAATCAGAGAATAAAAGATTTTGAAGAACATCTATCCAGTTCTTGCATTTCGTACATACAGTCAATCACTCCATGAGTAAATAGGTGCCGCATGACTGTGGGACCAATGGTTTAAAATTAAAATTAAAATCCTAAACATGCTATATTGTTTCCTAGAGAAACTATATAGCTGAATGACTTTTAGTTTACTTGACATACTTTCTTTGAATAAGCTTTGGCTCTGAATGCTTTATGCAGCTCTCAAACAAGCTAATCTAGAATAATCCAACTGTGTGTATGTTGCATCTTTCGTACCTGTCTAGCTGTTTGAGGGTTGAGGTCCAGAAGGCCCACCATTAAAATTACTTCTAGATTCTAGTATGTAAGTATAAAAGATATATAGCAAAGCTTGACTCAGCATTGTCTTCAGATGTGTAAAAAAAGGACAAAGTACCGTTGTTTTACGTTGGGTTTTGTTGCTATTATTGATTTGTTTTGTTTTGGTGATATGCAGGAACGAGTTCCAGACAGCCCTTCCCCTGCTCCATCCCTCGAAGAAGGCCGAAGGCCTGGTAGTCACCCGTCATCTCATCGTAGCAGCAGTGTTTCCAGCTCCCCTGCCCGGACTGAAAGCTCTTCAGACAGAATCCGTAGGTCACAGAGTGTTTTCTTTTGACACTTAAAGTGAATTACCTGATGAAAGCACTGCACCTTCATCCTAAACTAACCCCAAGTAGATCCGTTTTATAAAATGGAACTGGAATGTTACAAAGTGTTGTTATTTTTCTCTTTTTGTAGTATCTGATGGTATGATGCCTCCATTTGTATAACTGAAGTACACCGGTGGCATCGTGCATTAAACGCAGACATCTGAAATAGAAGTCTATATGATCAGAAAGCAGTTTATGATTTTTTTAAAAAAGAAATTAATTATAATTTACAAGTTAAAACTGCTCAGTTTGTACTCATGTAAGTGAAATACAGACACATACAGCCTGATATTTGAAAATATTTCCCTCATTTGTCTCCTGTGGTGAAGCAGGAGTTTTGTTTTGTTTTTTTAAAAAGTGTTCATTAGGCATGTTGATTCGTAAATAGCGTAAGTCTGGACTAGAGCATTTTGGAAGAAAATCAAACTTCAGTGTAAACTCTTATATAGGTCCAGTCATATTTTCCCATGTTTTTTGACAAATTTGTCCTCATTTTATTTGAAGATGGTCTCCTTTTACTTCGTGGTGTCATGCCTAGTTGTACATCTAAATTCACCTTGACTTCAGAAATCCCTATTTGAGAACATTATCTGCTGGATGTTATTTCTTTACTTTTAGGAAGAATAACAATGTCACTATTTCCTGCTGACATATTTTCCTTAGTATATATAAACATAGGAATCATTTGGTAGCAAAAATGTATCTTCTGCAGTGTGTTAACTCATGTCTACTCATTCCTAGTGATGGTTTGATTCATTTCAGATTTTGTCTCAAAAAGAAATGGCAATGCTTTTCAAATTCTTATGTCTAAAATGCCACAACTTTCAGTAGTTATTCCATGACTCTTACAGGACTCTTCTGTCATAGAAGTAGGTGGTTATCCAAAAAGGTGCCAGTGAGCCTTTGGTACCTTTTGACACCCCTGGTAGCTTAGTAGTCTACCTGGGTGAAACTCCTTACCTTGTGAGAAAATAATGCATAACCACATGTCATAAATCTAGATGATATGCTTCTGTAGCTGAAAAGAAGTGAGTTAGTAGCATTAGTTGCCTCTGACTAGAGCTTCTTAATCTTGCTTCATTTTTGTATATGCACAAGGGGGCATTTCCTGCATCCTTATTTAATATAGAATGAAGATAGCTATGGCGATTTCCGCACTAGACTGTTATAGTGCTATTATTGTACTTTCAACATCCTATGGAATCATGGGGTTTGCGGTTTAGAGAGGGAGCTAAACCGCAAACCCCAGGATTCCATAGGATGTTGAAAGTGCAATAATAGCACTATAACAGTCTAATGTGGGACTGGCGTATGTTTCCATTTCCATAAACTTCTGCACGGGGCAAAGGAATCGCCCTGTGATGCTACTTACTGGGTCGTTTCGCTCCCCGGTCCAGTCCAGGCTGCTCTGGAGCAGTGTGTACTCGTCGCTCCGCACTGCTCTGGGGACGAAAATGGCAGCTTCCGGTTGGTCAAGGGTCTCGACCAACTGCTGAAGCTCGCCAGCCTAAAGCCCGCCCCCGGCAGATCGCAGGCTCGCATTGGTGCGAGCCTGCGATTCTGCACAAGGGAGCAGGCTCGCACTGGCGTGCTCCGTGCTTTTGAAAAACCTCAAAAAACAGGTTTTTCAAAAGCACACTGGATGACCACTTGGGGTCGTTCCGGAGCGGGCTGAGGTGCAGAACTACACCAAGTAGTCCGGACCCAGTCTGCTCCCAGGTGCGGACATCCTCCCTGGAGGACAGACTGCACTGTTTCTAATAGCCCGTGCGGAAATGGCCGTGCCTAGGGAGTGATATAGTTCAGATTTTTCGTCTTCTTTAGATAAGTTTGGTATAAATCATGAATTAATAGAAAGAAACCCTACCAGTTGCCAAAACAGAAATGTGGAAGTTTGTGAGAAACATTAAATAATCAGGCAGTTGATTCTTCATCCAATCTTTTGTGGGGAAAAGAGGTGTTTTGCTTTGTTTTGTTTTGTTTTTTAAAAAAACGTATCTTACCCTAACTTCTTGGAGTATCAGCTGGTTTGTGTCTATATGTTTGCTTGTTCAGAATGCCAGCACTTCTGACCAGAAATACTGGGGAAAAAATGATCTGATTTACACAAGGCCCCAGCTGTGTGAAGCAAATATAGTGGAGTGGTTCGTATCTAGTTCGCTTATGTCTTCAGATTGGCTTACAGTTTGATGTTGGAATAGGACCTGTGTATATAGACCCAAACAGTGCCTTATTCCAATAAAATTTGGCATCAAATGTCAGAAGACTCCAGGCTACAGAGACTAGACTGTGCATTTTAGTCCAGCACTGTATCCAGTGTGTGATTATCCAAAGGATCCAGCAGTGGTAGTGAGGCATGAATGCTGTTGGGGTGTAGCTACCTAAGTCCAAAACGAGGGCGTTGATTTCTGCCCCCACAAATAAAATTTTGCCCTCAGAAATAAAATTGTATTGCATTCCTCAAATTTTTTTAGCATTATAGAGAAAGCATTGTTGAAGATTGTCCATGGATGGCTGGAAATTCAGCAGGCCTAAATATGTTGTTGTGTGGCTTTAAATCATTTCTGACTTACCGTGCCCCTCAGGCAAACTTGTCACCTAATTTTCTTGGTAAGATTTATTTAGATGGGGTTTGCCTTTGCCCTTTGCCTCCGTCTAAGGCTGAGAGAATGTGACTTGTTCAGTGTCACCCATGGGCAAGGTCATCCAAGGTTTCTATGACAGTCCACGGTCTCCAGTCATAATCCAAGACTCAGACCACTACAGCATGCTGGCTCAGGCCTATATATATATGTGTGTGTGTGTGTATGTATATGTATATGTATATGTGTGTGTATGTATGTATGTATGTATGTATGTATGTATGTATAGGCCCACTGAAATCCAGACTAACCTTCTGAGACTTGCTGTCTCGTGAGACAGCACATGAGATCTGAGCCCAGTTCCTATGCTTAAGTCTTGCAATGGCTTTGTCTTCACTGCTATCATGAGATTTTATCTAGCTCCTGAGCCAACTACGGTGGGCAGGGGCTTGACACAACGTTCCCCTTTCTACAAAGGCATTGGGGTAAGCTTTTGCTGTGTTAGCATTTTCTTGGTAACTCTGCTTGCCCCTTTTCTTTCTTGATTAACCCATGTTTCTAAATATGCAAGTTAATTTTTAAGGTATTGTAATACTAGAAATTTGAGGACTGCAGGAAAATTTCAGGGGGTAAGAATTTTTATTTGGTAGAAATGCTCTCATTCCTCCCTTATCCATAGCTATGCCCCTGAATGCCCTTCTGGTAAACTGCCAGGAAGAATTTTGTTTTCCTATAATCAGGCTTTTGTAAGACTAATTAGCGGTGTTTGTTTTTGTTTTTATTTTCATATGTTTTGTCTCTATGGTGCTAGCAGCTGTCCATCAGAATGGTCTATCCATGAACCAGATGTTGATGGGTTTATCACCGAATGTCCTACCTGGTCCAAAAGAAGGAGATCTGGCTGGCCATGACAGTGGACATGAGTCAAAAAGAATGCACATGGAAAAAGGTAGCAGTTGCCTGAAACTGTTGATTTATTACTTGAAAGAGACAAATACTATAATGCAGACTTTAGTAATCAAGCAATTAGTAATCATGTGATGATGGGATATACTAAAGTATTAATGAAACCATTCATGGGGAGGGGGACACACAGCTTCTTGTCTTTTCTGCAAGATAACATAATTTCTTTTTTGTGTGAGTGTACATGTTCATGTGGTACTTTCATTATTATAATAGTGGAAAAAAATAAATTGTAGATATAATTTAATAATGTTGCTAGTCAGAGAAAGAAATATTAGAGGCCTGTACTTGAGGAATATTTTCTTGAGAAGTTTGTTTTATGTAATTGCTGTATGTCTGTAGTTGATCAAAGAAACAGTCACTTAAAGTCAACCACAGTGAGATAACTGTTGATGGCCATGTGTCGGGAAGGAAGAGAAGCTAAATTACTTAGCTCTTACAACTGTTAATAGTCTAAAATTAGACTGGCGGATATCATGTAATTTATTTTAGATTTAATCAGCCATCTGACTGAAAATATATGAGTTAGATAAATGTGTATTAGTATTTCTATTGATTATTATACCACCTTCTCATTTGGTTTCTACAGATCTGTTAAGTTCCTTATTTCTGTAGAGGAAACATTAACTGCTGTTCCTATTTTTTTAAATTACAGAAACACATTTGAAGGAGACTATAATTTTGTGTACATGACATATAGATTTTAAGCAACCCTTGTAGAACTGAGAGATAATGAGGTTGAACTCAAAGGCAACAGCTTGGTAGCAACGCAGGACAAACCCATAATAGCAAGTGCTGCAGTACATCTGTATATAATTGCTGCAGTAGTAAAGATTTTAAAAGTGGACATATTTTGTGGCGTAGTTTAATAGGTACAAAAGGTTCCCAGCTCTATCCTGTGCAACTACTGTGAGATATGGAAAGTGAATTAAAATCTGGACACTTCCATTCTGGACAGGTGGCATCTTTAATAAGATTACAGTAAAAATTAATGGGAACAACATTTCTTTTATACAAATCATTAATTTTGGTTCATTGCACACACAACCTGTTATGGTTCCTTGTGTGCCCCCCACTTAGACCCTGCAAGTGTTATGCATGCAGAGAGTCTGATATGAACAGACATGATGAAGAATCGTTTTAGGAAATGTTTGTGTTTAAGCCCATTGAGGCTTATAGTATAATTGTGTACCATCCTGTGAAAATCCTACTGTGAAATAATTATACATTTTACATGGTTTCTGTTTTTAAAATGGAGGTTGGTGAAGATTCCTAAGAGTATCCCAAATGTATGTCACTTTGCAATAATGAGCCTGCCTCCTGATATGGTCTATTTCTGTTGAGAGTGCTGAGAGTTCTTTTTCTTAAACAGTCATTGTTTAGGTCACAGCCTTCTTTTGTCCCTTCCCCACTGCGCCCCCATCTCTGCATTCTGAATTGGTTGTAAATATTCATGGGTTATCTAGATTTATAGGGTATACTAAATTAAAAATTGTTTTCTGTCATGACTGCATTTATCATATCTCCTGAGCCAGCCCTGTAACTTTTAGGCCAAACTTACCTGTATTAAAACAAGCAATTCCACTTACAGATATTTGCAGAGATAGTAATTATCTGTTTGCATCATTATGGACCTACAGTTCAGATATGCAATTTCATTTCTGACCACCTTTAATCATTCAAAATCATTAATCATTATTACAGGTGGAGAAATGATGCAAACCAAATAGATTCAGGCATTTATATTCTTAGGATGGAAAATGTCTTGTCTGCATCACTTGTCTATGTAAAAAAAAAAAACCCACAGAATTTTTAGCATTAGTCATTAAGCATTTGCACATAACTCTGTTTTCATCCAAGACACACTAGTGCTAATCCATCAATGGGAGCTAAAATGACTTTTAATAATTACAGCTTTGAGTTGTTAGAAAAGCTCCTGTTCATACTCCTCCTACCTTTTTTTAAATCAAGTACTCTAAGTTGCAGGAAAATGTTAATTTACAATCTGTAGTATATTTAAAAAGTTTAAAAGATTTTAAGGCAGTAATCATATTAATAATTCAAGGAACAGAAAGGAGGAAAACTTTCTGTGGTAAAACTTTTGCTGAGCCCTACATAATGATTTTACCAGATTAAAGAAATATTTTTGTCTACCCATATGGAGTCAGAAATTGGTATAGATAGTGTTTAAATAGGTTTTCAGAGATTTCTGGCCAGTCCTACCAACTTTTAAATACGTTACACTTTCTATGTGTTTCTGTGCCTCATATATAGAAGATACGTTAAAAAAAATGTTGCGTCTTATCTCCCTACCATTAGAAAGGGTAGGGCGGCCAACCTGGGAGAGAGATTTTGAGATTTTGACAGCATACTCTCAATCATAGTATTATATGTTCACTACCATGAAGGTTGACATTTTCATTCTCAATAGTTTAAATGCCTGGATTTCTGGTTATCTCTCTAAACAAATGATGTCTTTGCATATGATCAACCCTAGCTGCTTGGAAGACGGTGAATACATGATCTTCTGTGCATGTTGGAATAGTGTTTGCAGAGGAAATGCACAAACTACCTACCTTTCTTCCTCTGATCATTAAGTGTCTGTACAAATCTTGCATGGGAAACTTGTAGTGAGGCTTACCTCACTGACTGGTGTAGTTGGCTTCCCATGACATGGCAAATGTCCTTGTGGTACATTTCATTGCAAGTGAAGGTTCCATAAATGTGATCCAAAATCCCATGGAAATTATGGAAACCTCTGCGTTGCTCTCAAATCAATTTTATGATGCATGTCCTGTGTCCTTTAAATTTTTCATAAAGACACACTATTGTGTGTTTTAGTGTTGCAAAAATCAATGTTAAAGAGAAAGTCACTTTTAAAACTAAAAGTACAGCACAGTCGGTGGAGAAAGTTTTCATATTAGGCACCAATTACCATCAGAACAATTCTTTATAATATTTTGCAAATAAGGTATAACTTTATTTCAGATAGTATTTAAAAATACTACAGGTTTGAAGTCATGCAGCTTCAAAATGGTGAAATTCTGTCCTCAAAATAAATTTTAACAAAATAGCTCTTGCACATCTTCAACAAAAGAATGCTTAGAGTATTTGTTCTACAGCAGTGATTCTTAACCTTTTCTTTACCAGGTACTTCCTTTAAATATCTTTTGTTGCTGCAGAACCTCAAGACTTAACTCAAGATTTAAAACCCTAAGTGCATCAAATATTTGTTTAAAATGGCCCATCAAGAGCCTTCAAATTGGGAGAGAAGGGAGAAATAAGTAAATGCACACTTCCCTAAGAGGCACTGGAAGGGGAGGGAAGACTTTTCTCCTGCTTCTTTCTGCCAGTTGGAGGCTGGAGTAGATTGAACAGCAATGGGCAGGCCCAACCAGCCAGCCAGCCAGCCAGCATTTGCCTCCCTCCTTTTTTCTTTTTTTCTCCTCTTTTTCTTTTCTTTTTTTTCTTGCCTTTCCCCCCTTCTTTCCCTGTCTCAGACTCTTTTCCTCCTGGTGAAGAAGGCCAAATAAATGAATGGGGTGTGTTTGAGTGTTTCTGATAGCACACTGGACTGCTGTCCACTGAAAAGGAGTAGGGGAGAGAGAGATAAAAGGACAAATGCTGACTGGGTGGCTGGCTGTCAGCTCTGTTGTCACTCAACTGCTGAGCCCACCCCCTCTCCACAGTGTAGCAGCCGTGTGGCAGGCAAAGCGCAAGTCCAGCCAACCAGCATCCTTGTCTCCTTTTGCCTGGGTTCCTGTCATGTCGTCACTCCACTGTAGAGGAGGAGACAGACTGAGCAGCTTTCCAGCCTTTCTCAGACCTCCTGTTGAGGACGTTGCGGACCTGTAGAGATCCTCAGACCTCAGGTTAAGAACCATTGTTCTAGAGTGTATTAGTGTGCGCTCTGTTCCACCTATATATTTTCACAGGTTATCTTGCTTAACTTATTTAAAAAATAATAGCAACAACAAAGCTGCATTCTTCTATTTATATTTTCTAATGGTAAAAGATCTCTGAATGCCATTCCTCAGCTTAAACCAAATTTCCTTAGTTCCAATCAGAAGGATGCTTTCCAATTAAAACTGTGTGATGATTTCAGTTTCAAGCAAAATACATTCACAAAATGAAAATACACAGAAATTTTCCATAGGTGTCCCCCCCCCCAGAGGAATTTTCCTGACAACCCATGTGAAATTGCTATACATTCTTGACAACTTATGTGAAATTGCTATACATCATTAACGATATCTGAGATTCAGATGCACTATCATTATCATACATATCACACTATCATATATCTCCATTTCAAAATTCAAGGAAATGTCCTTTATTTGCACAGATAAACCTTATGTATGTTTAGTGAACCATAATGAATTTCTATAGTCCTAAATAAGAATATGTCCTATAGCTAAAAGCTACCTATAATATATAAAAGAGAAAAGAAAAAAAAATTAATTACCTAAACAATCTTCCCATTATTCTAAAAAAAAAGAAAAAAAAGATGCATTACTATGTAATTGCTAAGCCAGTTCCGCCACTGTGAGTACAGTGTTCTGTTATAGATGTAATTCATTTAGTGAATAAAACAAGTACCATTTGCACAGCATGGTGATTTCTGCAGTAGCCTTAGATCTTATTTGTATAGATAGTCATCTGATAAAAACGATAAGAAGAGCCCTGCTAGGTCAGGTCTATCTATTCTAGTATTCCAGACACACAGCACCCATCTGCATTCCTGTGAGATACCCACAAAAATGGCATGAGTGCAATAGCATCCTCTTGCTGATGTCCCCCAGCAGCTGATAACTGAGAGGCACATTGGCTCTGACAGTGGAGGAGATATTTTCCGATCACGACTGCTATTTATTCAGAGCCTTTTCCAGCAGAAATTTGTCCAATCTCCTTAAATAAACCTTGGACTCAGAGGAGCAATGTCAACTTTGTGCCCTCTTTCCTGCTGCTATCCCTGAAAAGTATTTTTAAAAAATTGCTGCTAGTACCTCACCTGGGAAGCCCACTTAGTCACAAACCCTTGAGACCTTTCTCCTAGATTCTAAGATTCTTTCTCAGAACCATTCTTTCTCCCACATACATGTTCAAGTCTGTCCAGTGCAGTCTGATTGGAAGGAGAAAGTGAATAAAAGATGAAACTTACCCAAACTCAGAAGTTCGGAAGTGTCTGGGTTAAGACACTAAACCGTATTTAGTTTTGTTGAATGGGAATTTTCATTTGAGAAAAGGCAGGTCAACAAAGACAGAAAAGAGGCTGGAACAAAACAACTAAGCAAAACAAGCCATCTGCTTGTGGTGGAGATAATCCTGTTTTCTGAAGCTTTTGAGTATATATTTCCCGTCCCTACCCATACTAGCCCTACCTATTCATACCACCCCTGACTACAAACTTTACAAGTATATCATTGTAACTAGAATTTCCACTAAAGGGAAGAACATGTCCTTTCCATTCAGAAGGTACCAGTTTCAATAATCGCCATGTCCAGGCAGGGTTAAAACTAAACAGAATCAAAAGTGTTTAGAATTTGGCTTCTCTTTTTGAAGAGCAAATATTCTTTGATGTTAAACAGTACAGGGATGCTGTGTGACCTAGAGATGTAGATCTTCTTAAGTTTCATTCTTGTGGGCAATAACAAATAATTTAACTGCTTTTCTCCTCATTACAAGAAAGTCCTTTGAGGATTATTTGCCTTTGGGATGTAATTTGCAAAAAATCCACATGTGGGTTTTGTCTGTGCGTGTGTGTGTGTGGGGGGGGGTGAAAAAGATTTTTCTTTGTAGAATATTTTCTGTGCAGAATCATGTGTTCTGCAGCAAAGATTCTCATCCATCTAGGATTCTTCATGTGAGAATTTCTAGGATCTCTTTTTCAATGGAGATTCACATACCGTATTTGCCAGTGTATAAGACGCACCCGTGTATATGATGCACCCCACTTACACACTGGCAAATACTATTTGCTGACATATAAGACACTCTGGCGTATAAGATGCACCCCCCTTTCAAACAGTATTTTTTGGGGAAAAAGTGAGTCTTATATGCCAACAAATACAGTATTTATGAATATTCTTTTCATCCCTACTGTGACCTGTTTAAAAAGTTAATCACTATAGTTGGAAGGCAGCTCCTCCCCCCCTCCCCCATAGGGTGCTTGGAGGAATGGGATGGAAGGTGCTAAAACATTTTTTCCACCTCTAAATGTAGGGAACATATAAACTAACTTCTCTCATAATATATCTAACTATTCCTAAACTGTTATGTTCCGGATTGGATTTATTGTTATTCCTCCCTGGGTTCTTTTTGCTAGAAGAGCAACAACCCTGGAGTTACCATTTGGATGTAACACTAACCAATGAATGGAGATTGCCTGGTTAGTTAAGGTTTCAGCTGACAGGTGAAGTCAAATGGGGGCAGTTGAGCAACATTCATGAGTACTCTGGCTCATCTATATGAAGACAGAATACTGAGCAGTTCTGGCTTTCTGTGACATGTGAAGCATCCCATGGTTTAAAGCTAATTCTTATATATAATTTGGATCATTCATAAATTATTGCTTTTCTTGTTGGATATGTGAAGACCAGCCAGCAGAAATAGCTGTGTTAGTGTTTTCATAATCAGTTAGAACATTATGAAAAGACTCTTGACTCCATTCATTTCAACCTCTTCTCTACATTCCTCTTCTTGGTTTACTGGATTAATAGGGTTCCCAATCAGAGAGCTGACTCATCCTTTTATTGAGTTTGGATATGTTTCTTAGAGTTATGACTGTGAAATTATTTTGAAAATGTTTGCATTTGGGAATCATGTTAATTACTGAGTAAGATTTTCATCCTGTTATGACAGGCATTGGGCTTTGCCACAAAAACTGAAATCACTTTCAGCTGATTTACATATGGTGGTATAAAAATAGATATTGGTAGGCACCAAGCCTTTCGGCATTACACTGTTACAGTGTTGTTATTCCACTTTCAACATCCTATGGAATTATGGGAGTTGTAGTTTACTGAAGCCAAAGAGTTTTCTGGCTGAGAATTCTAAAGGCGCCTCCCTAAGCTGTAAACCAGGATTCCACAGGATGTTGAAAGCGGAAAAATAGCACTATAACAGTGTAATACGGAAAGGCCTGCTGGCTACCATATAGTTTGGCAGATGACAGATTTTCATGTTATCCTCTCCACCATAGGAAATAATGGTAGATGCTGTGTTTGTTGTTGTTGTTGTTGTTGCAATCTTTTTATTATAGTTATTCTAAAGTGATACTGTAGTAGTTCCACATAGTATTGTTACCTTCTGTCTCCTTGTGCTGTTTTCCCTAATGGACAATGTAGATTGGTAATTATATATCAAAAGTGTTATATAACAAAAGTAGGAATGGTTTTTGGTAAAATATTTTTGATCTTTGAATGTGGTGCTTGTGCAGTTTACCCTGGTGAGCAGGGTGGAGTGGGAATTATGTAGTGAAAATTGTGATTTTCTAACCACCCTTTCACCTAAGGTAAGAGTAGCTTTTGGTGAAAACTCATCCTGAATGTGCTTTCCCAAGAGAAAATCTGAAGGAGAAGATGACCATGCTATGGGGGGCTCACAACACCTACTAGTATGCAGGACCTGTCTTTTTCCTTTTTTTTTTTTTTTGGTGAGATAGACTTAAATGGCAACAGTAACTTCCTCTCCTTTGTGAGTGATTATGGTCCTCTTAGAAATATTAGTTGATCTGGTTGAGAGAAGCTGGTCTACTTTGTATAAGGAGTCCAAGATGTTGTGTTCCTATTGACTGTTAGTTTTGTTTATTGTTACGGCTCTAGCCATCACATAGTTCTGGTTTTGTTTTATGACTTCCTATGTTTAGAAAAAGAAGGAAACCCTCTCTCCTTTGAAAAACGTTGAGTTAAAGCGAAAATGTATGCTTAAAATGTAACCCCACTTCGAAAAGCATAGAAATTGAGATCGCCAGCCATCTCATTCTTAAGTGAAACATTTACTTTCATAGTATGAAACATATACTTTCGTAGTATGAGCATCTACAAAGAACAGATTTGCAGCATACTTCTGTGCCTGGTTAGACCATCCTCTGAAAACTTTATAGAATGTTTGATTCTTCAAATTCTTGTTAAATTGGGATTTGTTTCAAGTTCTCAGTAAACTGCTTATTAAAGTAGTTGCTGATATGTTAAAAAACAGGATGCATACTCATCTGATGAGCTTGATTTCTAAGCTATGATGAGATAAGCAATCAACTGGATGAATGGTTTTGTGACAACACAATGTGGCATCTGTGTAAGGGTCCATGGTTGCCACATGTGAAAAAACTGATATATTTTGCTGTACTAAATGACTATACTTTTGATAAGTGTTAAGTACTTTTAATTACAAATAAAGCCAATAGAATTGTATTACAGCAACCCAGTGGATTCCTTGGAGATTCATTTTTGTATCGCACGCAATGTTATTTTTTTTCCTGGGATGTTTTGTTAGAAAATTCCCTGTTCGATTAATGATATTGGACCACATAGATTATGTCTTAAAATACTCTCAACTTTATACTATCCTTTCTTACTCACATTTTTACACACAAAATCCTTTCACTTGACTAAATACTGCCATGCTCTTGTTCCCTATGTTACAAGTTAAGAAGGATACTGATAGCTCCCTAGTCTCTCATGCTTGGAACAGTTTTAAGTCTCTCTATCAATTTGATGGAATGATTTATTGCATTGTTCCAAACCTTTTTCTTCTATTGAAGGCAAAGCAGTGGTTTCACAGGTAACCGAACAAACTTTTGTATGTTAATTTACATTGCAAAATTTCTGGGTCAGTGGCTTAGTATAATGAAATGCGGTATCAAAAGACAAATAATTTGCCCTATAGATCATCAGTATAATGACTGGTTCAGGTTCACCCAGAAGCTATTTCAAAGCACTTTTTTTAAAAATTCCTTTTAAAAGTTTATTTAAACACATAGCATTTTTAATTAATGAATTTCTCTCTGTGTTTATGCAGAAACATTTTGCATCAGATAACCAGGCCATTTTTGGATACTCTGAATGAAACTTCCTGAAAAATTTTGGATGACCCTAGCTGCTAGTATTTTATCGAACTGTTTCGTAATATTAAACAAGTACAATTGTTTTAACTACTGTGAAATTGACATATGAAGCTAAAAAGTAAAAGTACCTTTCATGGGATTTTAAACACTATTTTCCTCCGTATGCCATCCCAATTATTATTTAGATATTACATTCCTAATTTACTGTTAAGGTTGATTAGAATTCAAGCCTCTCAAAAGCATGCACCAAAGGTCTTGGGCTGTGGAAAACATTTTTATAAAATAATCCATTAATGCAGAGGAGTGCAACTAAATTAGTTAGCAATTTGCTGAGCATGAATTAATGAACAGAGCTTCTCCCAGCTCCCAGAGTTGTAATTTTCATAATAACCTCAGACCTTTATTTGGCAGGTTGTTTAGTTTTTTTCGTTTGAAGGTTTTCATTAGTCTAATGAGGACTATGCAAGGGCGAGCAGTCAGCACAATTTACATGGGGAAGCTATCATAATAAATGAAGCAATTTGAATAACACGCAAGGGTTTATGCAACAAGATAAGAAGAGATTGTAGAGTGAGATTTAGAAGTAACCAATACATTAGACCAACTAATAACTGAAGTAATCCCAATAAAAGGCTTAAGCGAAAGGAATGAAATTAATGATATATACAAAACTGTAATGATATGATACATGATTCATTAGATTAATAAAATAAGTGTTCAATTGTTTTTAGTGCTTTTAGCCCAAGCTTTGTTTGTATCAGGCACTTTAATTAGGATTGTTCACTGGATCCACTTGGCTTAGTTAAGTTTTAGACTATGGCTGTTTTTTAATGATATTTCTTTCTCTTCTTATTTAATCTTTATAGCCCTGATAGTCATTGAATTAATTATATGCAATATATTCTGTATGGAGATTCTTTTTTTAAAAAAGTAATTGCTTACAGCACTACCTAAGTGGTGATTAAACTTTAGAGGGGAATGTGAAATATCTGTTACTTAATTTTTCAGAAAATATACATTCTGTTTAGAAATGAGAGGGGAGATTTAACTTTTCAAAGGAAAAAAACTTCTTTCAACAAACTCATGGAACAACTTACATACGAAGTAATTTAATATAGCATGAGGTTTTGTGCATTATAGCTCATTTCACTACACTTTCCTTCTTTTATACCTTTTGTTGTGTGTGATTCCATTGGTATGTTTACATTGTAGGCTTTTCCTAGTATTCATGCTTAAATATTTGCCCACATCTTTATTTTTGTGTACTAGGCTGACTAACATGCTAAAAACTAAACTTTTTTCACCAGGTAGACTGATGAAGTCTCTGATTAACAAATGTTATCCCTCTGCCTCCCGCTCCTTTGGCAAGCCTTTTTGAACAGATGGACTTCAACACAAATTCCAGTTCAGTCACTGAATGGGTCTATGCAGGAGATCAAGTCAACAGAAACTGACGCCGTGCCAGATAAGATAGTTGGATGAATTTCCATGGTTGAAGCATGGGTGTCCACTATGGGGGGCAAACAGACATTAGCCCTCCCCGCTCTTAAATGAATGAATGAATGAATTTTATTCATTATACATGGACAGACATCAGACATGTATTCCACCTTGTCAGGAAGAGTTTTAGAGTAATCTCTCAGACCACACCTATTGACCCTAGGTGTCAGGGTAGTGTTGTTTTTTTAACCAATTAATTAAGTAAGGCAAGGACTGCCACTGTTTCTGACAAAAGAATGCTGAAATTCATGTTAACACTATTGCTTTGGTCTTCTGCTATAAAAGAAGTGATTGCTTCCCCATAAAAAACACCATAATGGCCAGAAATCCAAAAGTTTAGTGTAGCAGGGCACAAGTTTATCTAACCAACATCCACCTTATGGTATTAAAATGGAATGTTAAAAGCTTTCTAACTCAGACCTTATTTAATTTTTTCCTGAGATTTAAAAAAAAACAACTTTAAAGTTGTACTGTGTTATTCCATGCAGATAAAATCCATCATTATTATTTATATACTGTAGGAAGCAGGCTATAACTGAGAGCTTGTGGGTTATAACAGTCCTGCCAAACAGCCAAGTCTTGTTATATCCACTTTTGGTGGCAGGAGGTAGAGCTGAGTTCTCTCTGACAACCCTAGAGGATACTCCAGAGTTTGTTATTATGTAGTGTGGTAGGTTAGTTTTTTTTTTGTAGGGAAATGTAGGGATAAGACTATGAGGCTAATTGTAGCAGCAGAGTGGATGGTAAGAATATTCAGAAGTACTCAAAATATTGTCCAAAAACATGTTATTTGAGTATCAAGAAACCTTTATGAGAAGAATCCTGCAATGCTATCAATCTTCAACAGCTCGGGACTTATTCTATGAAAATTTGCAGATGGTTGTTTTGTGCATTAAATGGCATTTTCTGCCCTGGAAAGGGGGCGGGGGCAGTTTGCACAGAAAGAACATTTCTATGTAGGAATATTATTTTCTGTTCAGAAAAAGCTGTAAATAGGGCCTTTAAAAAAACATTGGGGATTTTAAAAAATTGAGGACCTATTCTTTGAAAAATTAAAAACTTTAAAAACTGAGCACTTATTTTTTTGCAAAATTCATACATGGTTGGTTTGCACAGAATCAGCATTTCCTAAGCTGGGATCAGCAATTTTTGTGCAGAAAATATTTCTATGCACAAATGTTAGTTTCTGCATAGAAAATTTTGTTTTACGCTTCAAACAACCACATGTGAGTTTTGCCCAGAATAAATCCCAGATTGTGAATAGATTTTAAAGTCTTGAATTCACTGGGAAGAAAATTACTAAAATTACTTGTTGCTTCCTTTAAGAAGAAAATTAGTAGAGAATTACATTCCTGTTCAGCAGTGCAGTTTATCAAAAGACAGAGGCCTTTAAATGGTAGTGAAATAAACCAGGGAGCAAACTAAAAGTAACAGCTGCAGGTGGAAATATATTTCATATAATATGTTTCTTACTGGGAAAAACAAACAAACAAGCAGAGAGGTAAATCTATCACAGAATTCTCAGAGAGGAGGGCTATCTGTCTTGGGAGACCTGGCACCCAGGTAACCAAAACTGCCAGAAACAGCGGACTTGTTCCCTGCAACTTATCAGGGCTGTTTTGATTCACAAAATATACAGTTCCAAAATAACGTTTAAGTAGTTCAGATGCAACAATACTTTTTTAATGTTAGCTGATGTAAAAAGTGGCTTTTAACAATGCGGTAAACAAACAAACAAACAAACAAACAAACAAACAAATAAATAAATATACTCTGTTCTCTTTTAGAACCCATAATGCTGATTAAGCATAGGCGTTTCTTTTCCTTTGGTGGGAAAATAATGAGATAATCCCTATATATGTTTAACTGTTGCGGGGTGTGTGTGGAATGGAGAATCATTTGTCTATGTCTCCATATCCAGATGCAGAACAATTGTATCATCTACAGGGTTCTGCTTGGTTCTTCTGGAGGTCTCAATTATTGATATAATCGTCTGCACCTGGCTAGGGGGACATGGCCAGATATTTCTCTAATACTGCCTGGCCTCCTCCATTAGTCATGGAATGGCCAGGGAGGCTGTGGCTGCTAAATGGTGAGCTGGAGGGGAACTTTGGTCACAGTGAAGGGTGGAAGAATATACCACCTTCCACAGGCATCCCAAAAGACATACATAGTACAAGGTGGACTTATGCCTGCATATGCCACTAACAGGATACCAGCCAATATGTGCTTGAATTATGTTCAGATACTCCTATACAGCTTTGCCTGGAAAAATTGCTGTGGGCACTCTTGGGTAGAAGATAGATATTGGCAAACATTGATAGAGCAAAATCTAGTTCTCTAATTCTCTTGATTTTTATCCTTGCATCACATAATTCATGTTGATAAGGGCAAATTACAGGGATCCCTCTTTATCCATGGTCTCGCTTCTCATGGTTTCAGTCCTCCACAGTTCCAAAATATTAAATGGAAAATTCTAGTGTCCAGGCAACAGTACCCTCAAGGCCTGCTCCAGGTCCTGCCACCTGTACTTTGTTTACCTACCTTCTTGTCCCCTCCACCTCTGCCAATCCTACCACAGGAATCTACTCTGGTGTCACTGGAAGTAGGAAGTAGCTTTGTGGTTTCAGGTCTTGGAATGTTTCAGGTCTTGGAATGTATCCCCCATGGATAGGAGGAGATTGCTGTACCAGAGTCTCTGCAAAGTGAATTTTGCAGACAGGGTACTTTGGGGTTTTGTCTTGTTGGCTGTCATATGGGACCCAACAGCTAATGAACACAGTTGTCACTATGCTTCTAATAAGCCTTGAATCGGCACCCTCCATGTTTTGAAGCAAGCAGAACAGCCTACTTGTTTTTGTATTGGGATTAATGATGCGTCTTACATTCGTGCTGCCTTCTCATGCCTCTTCATGTTTAAATGAAATAACTAGAATCCAGTAGAATTATGCTAATTACAAGAGCAGATCCTGTTAATGACATTGTTTCCAGAAAATGATGTAGAAGCATCTTGCTGGTGAATTATGGTATTATAACCCAAAGGGTACTCACCAATGGCTGCTTTTCATCCTGGAGAGAAATGACTAGTGGGGTGCCACAGGGTTCTGTCCTGGGTCCAGGGCTATTCGACATCTTCATCAATGACTTGGATGAAGGAGTAGAGGGCATGTTGATCAAATTTGCGGATGACACCAGATTGGATGTGGTTGCTAATATGCCAGAGGACAGGATCAAAATTCAAAATGACCTTGACAGATTGGAGAGCTGGGTCAAAGCTAACAAAATGAATTTCAGCAGAGAGAAATGTAAGGTCCCACACTTAGGCAGAAAAAAATGGAATGCACAAATGTAGGATGGGGGACACATGGCTGGATAACAGTACATGTGAAAGGGATCTAGGAGTCTTGGTAGATCACAAGCTGAACATGAGTCAGCAGTGTGTTGTGGCAGCCAAGAAAGCCAATGCGATTCTTGGTTGCATCAATAGGAGTATGGTGTCTAGATCAAGGGAGGTAATGGTATCACTCTATTCTGCACTGGTTAGAGCTCATTTGGAATACTGTGTCCAGTTCTGAGCACCTCAATTCGAGAAGGATATTGACAAACTGGAGCATGTCCAGGGGAGGGTGACCAAAATGGTGAAGAGTCTGGAAACCATACCCTATGAGGAATGTCTTAGGGAGCTGGGTATGTTTAATCTGCAGAAGAGAAGGTTAAGAGGGGACATGATAGCCATGTTTAAATATTTGAAGGGATGTCAGGGAGCGGGCTTGTTTTCTGCTGCTCCAGAGACTAGGACAAGGAGCAGTGGATTCAAGTTGCAGGAAAGGAGATTCTACCTGAACCTCAGGAGGAACTTCCTGCCGATCAGAGCTGTCTGTCAGTGGAATATGCTGCCTCGGAGTGTGGTGGAGTCTCCTTCTTTGGAGGTTTTTAAGCAGAGGCTGGATGGCCATCTGTTGGGAATGCTTTGATGTGGGTTCCTGCATAGCCAGGGGTTGGACTGGATGACCTCTGGGGTCTCTTCCAACTCTATGATTCTATGATTAATAGCAATGGATCTCAGATGCAATGTGCGGCAGAGGCTAAACAGGTACAAGTTTTTATAATTAAAGTGAAAAGTGATGAACCTTTAACAAAACAAATATCACAAACATAGAGAAAATGGAATTGCTCAATTATCTGTGCAATCCTATACATATTTTTGGATTACTAATTCCCACTGAATTCAGTGAAGAGCACTCCCGGGTTACTGTGTACCAGATTTCAACCTTAGAGTCTAAACTTATGCATATTCACTCTGAAGCAAGGCCTACTATCTTCAGTGTGGTTTACTCCTAGGAAAGGGAACAGCAATGATCTAAGATACAGAAATGCCTTTTATTTCATCCTTGATTTTCCATTGTCATTTATTTACCATTATGATGTGTTAGCAAACTGTCTCATCTTACCTTCTGAAAAGACTAAGTAAAATTAAAATAACCTTTAGCAGAAGCAGCAGCAATAATAGTAGTATTAGTAATACTACTCCTCAACATAGGATAACAACTTAGTCACGATGTGTTTGAATAACCTGATACCCTTTATATTTTGTTCCATTAAAGTAATCCTGATGTCATGTGTACTCCTGAGGATATATACAGAAACATACACATACACATGTGGATCCTGAGATAGTGCTGATGTGTTACATGATCAAAATGTGATTTTAATGACAGTGAGGCAGCCTGGTGATATCTACTGCCATAATCACCCACATATAATATCCTTCCTAAGCACTACGTGACAAAAGGCATTTGTAATTATATTTACTTCTGAAAGATTATGGTTCATAGTTAAACCAAGAGAGGCATCCTGTCATTTTCAGAACCCGTTAAATGTGACAGAATCTATTTTTCTGCCAACTTGTGAAGACCAGGCAGAGAGCAAATTTGCTGTGGTCAGCTAAGTGTAACCACTGAGCAGGAAAGTGAATTTAATAATGCATTATTGTTCTTCACTGAAGGTGAACTGTTACAGTGCCTTTGTTATAGCAGACTTTGCTTCTGCTTAGGTTTCCAGATGCCGTGCAGATTACCTGATTAAAATCTCTAATACATGATAAAATATACCATGTAGGCTTTTATATTAACATAAATGCATCAGTTTTTGGAGCACTACTGACACTAAAGCTAATTGGAAATATTTACTACTACACTATATGATACATATTATAAATAAGATTTTATTATATAGAAGACTAAATGAGAAGGAACTGTGGATTTACAAGGCTTTAACTATAGTATGATTTTCAGGTAGCAGTATAATAGGAGCAAGTCTTAAATGGTTTACGATGGCATCACAAGTTCTTGTGATGAGAGTGAATGCTCCGGTTTTAGGACAGACTTTCTGAACAAAGAATATATATGTCTGTCAATCTAGCAATCTCTACCTGCATCTGTGGCTATATGGATTTTTTTTGTTGCACCTTACTAGTTTGGCATGGCGGTTGTTTGCCACCTACATTTCCTCTTCCATTGTACACATCCTTTCAAATCTGTAGTTTACATCTTAATTATCACATCCAATGTTTTCACCAGACCAAATATGTCCTTTTTATAGAAAGTTCATTTGCTCTATGTCCCACTAATATATATGCAAAGGTTTCCCTACCGTGCTAATACGACTTCATATCCTTCCTTGTTTACATTTGAAAATCAGATGGATTTCACCCAAGTCAAAATGTGTCTATATAGTAATGAAGAATTGTACCTGTCTAATGTGCCAGACTGCTAGAAAGATTAATTAGTTGGCTGTAAAACATTAGGATTATGAGTGCATGCAGGCAGAGAAATACCATAAATCTTTTGTAGAGTGTTGGAGTCTTAAGTCTGAATCTTGTAGTTTTCCTCTGTGGTGATACTTTTTCGATTTATTTCTAGACAAGACACTGTTAGCAAGATGCAGAAATGAGGCTAAACACTTTAAATTAGTTATAGCGGGAGTGCTTCATTTCTGTGCTTTTTCTGCAGTTTTTCTTACATGGACCAATGTCCTGTTTCTTCCTCACAAAGAGGGTCAAATTTGATGAAATCATGAGGGTTCATGATTTCATGAGAGCTCATGAAAAAAGAAAAGCTTTGTAGGCTTTCTTTAGCTGTATGTCCTCTACACAAAAGATCTCATGAAGAGTTGTTTCTTGGAGAGAAGTTACATTCTCTGCATTGTTTCTGCAGAGAAATAGAAATGGAAAGTCTCCCTACTTTGCTAGCATTCTTCTAAACAAGCAGCATAAGCATACAAGTGCAGTGCTTACATACTCTCTTCTAAAGAGAACTATAGGCCTGGTTCAGGATTTACTTGAGCAGTAACTGTCCAACAGAAATGTAGGCACATACTGCTCCTCTTCACAAAGATGCACAATGTAATATATATTTAGAAATTCACAAGGACAAGAACAAGATTCTTACTATCTTCTGCCTCCCTCCCTTTCTGAGGAGAATAGTTTTGTAAATTGGGTGGTTATATATATATAGGCCTTCATTTTAAATTACATGCTTGACCGGATTTCTGTCCCAGAGGCTGCCATGACACAAGTCATTCCCTCCTCCTTGACTTTTCTTTTAATGAGGACAAAAGATTAAAACATGTGCTATGTGTGCGTACATATGTATGTGCATTCAAACTAAAGTTTGTGAGAACTGGGCTCACGCTATGAAAATGGAGTATTAAGATGGTCAGATGTCACCTATAAATAAGACATGGCAGATGAAAAACACTGACTGGCAGTCTGGCAGGATGGGCACATTTTTAAAAAGGAACAGAACAGATGCATGAGTCAGAGCTGAGATATATTGACTAAGTGCTACATGGAAAATAACTGTTCAGCAATTTACTTGTATATTGCCTCATTCCTATGACCTATGAAAAGTAAAGCAGAAGGAGAAAGCAATAGCACCATCACTGCAAAACAGTACACATTCACTACCTATAAATGAAGATCATTTTAGTATACAGTATTCGAGACTTCTGTTTGTTTGCTTGTTTGGCAAAGCTTCTTGTATTTCTTCTTCACCGTATTCTATTTGAATTTTTTATTCAAAGCAGCTATAATGTAGTCATTCCATAGACTGTAGGGAAGGTGGCTATTACAGCCAAGATGCACTAATTTCTTTAATTTTTCATGCTGAGAATTAAAAAAATACTCCTCCTCAGATAGTATGAACTCTACTGCTTTAATGAGAACACGACATTTATTAAACAACATAATAGTACAAAAAGGCAAACATTGGGGTGTGTGTATGTGTGCGATGTGTGTTCATGGCAGTGTGCATGTTTGTGTTCAAAATTAATACAAGGAGTATCTGTCAGGCAGAAAGACAGATAGCAAAAATCAGGATACTATCAGAAGGCATAGATTTTGTAAGGATCAAGTGAGAACTCAGATTTATAGGTAAGATGTACTTAATGATAGGATGTGAAAAATACGGAAATTTGTTGGTTGCAATATGAAAAAGGGAAAGCTAATGCTTATTTTGTAGCAGAAAGGAGATTTATTTCCTTGTAAATTCCAGTCATAGGTATTACTAATAGCGTATAGTATCTAGCTTTCATTCCAGTTTGTGAGTTTATGTCCAGCAAAGTATCTTAATTTTATAAAAGTTAGTGTAGAAAATAATTGTCTCAACATTTGCCGAAGCAGAGTATCACATTTACTTTGCAGATAATTACAATCCATTTAATTGGCCTCTTGTTCTTTGCAACCAAGCTGAATAGAACAGAGTAGCACTGTAGCAGACAGCAGAGTCCAATATAGAATTTGACTCTGAAATGTACTGTTTGTTTTACAGACGTTATAGCAGTGAAAGATAAACAGGTGCACAACGCTTTCTTTTGACACATGTTCCTATTGTACTACTAATAAGCAACACATAATCTGGATATAGTTATTCTTCACATTTTTTTTTAAAAAAGTATCTCAGTTTTATGCAAGTCTAACTGGAAAAATAATTGTCTCATCATTTGTGGAAACAGATTATCTGGTTTCTCTTACAGATGATTACAACTTTTTAACTGACTACTTCTTTCTTGCAACTCCTTTCCCTGAATCACCTTTTAAAACAAGAGCATAAAGGTTAAACAAAGCAGCAATCTAGCAAACAGCCTAGTCCAATTTGTAATCTGACCTCAAAATCTACTGTTTGCTTTATAGACATTATGGCACTGCAGTGTAAAACAGGTGCAAAACACTTGATATTGTTGCCCCACTATTATACAAATGACTTGATTTTTTTACTAGGCAGATAGTATTTCCTGTGTTCCCTAAGAAACTCCAGAAACTACAGATTAACAAAGTGGAAAAGCTCAGTTGGTTTCTCGGCCATGACCTTGGCAGCAATAGAGCAGGAGATTGGGTGAGTATGATACAGCAGCAATAACATTACTTTCTAGTAATAAAAAAAGATGGAATTACTTAGGACAGATTATTAATTTTGTGGCAGTGTTGGTCCTTTAATTCTTGCTACTCTATAAAGAGAATGATGGAATTTATCTGTTAATGAAGTTTATTAATCTTTTAAAAATGTGCTTTTTTACAACACCAACAACCTATTTAAAGTTTCAAGAGAAGAGAAACATTTTTTCCAGTTAAATACTATGTATAATTCAAGTTTTGATTTAGCATTGGGTGACTTTTGGTAAATGCATTTATTTGAACCAACACTATTATTTTGATAAATCCTTTTGAAATGTTTTGGAGACCACTCAGTGGCATAAGTTGCTGTTGACACAGAAGAGCTTCTTTTGAAATGTGGCTCACTCTTTCTCTCCTATCACACACACACACCAGCATTGCCACACCAGTAGTGCTCAATACATGTCATGCTTCTTACTTACTTAGAGTATTGGAGCTCACTGCAGAGAAGATAAGTACAGAATAGTGCATAATTGCTAAGTATTATTGCTAGTTACTGCTTAATTCTGTTTGTAACGGGAAAGTTTCAACCTGTGTGAGCACATTTAACTCTCATTATTTTACAACAATAGTAAATGAAGAAAAATGCCCTGCATTTAGAAGCATTCAGCTTTGACTCCTCAGGCATCGTTCTACTCTCTGACCAGTAGGAGGCAGTTTTCATAATAAAAATGAGTTTGAGACTACATCAACATGACTCATCTTGTACTCTCTTCCAAACTATTAAGCAATCTGTGTCAACTTCTCAGTAAAGGTGCCTTGGATAAGACAAACATTGTGAGGAAAGTCTATTTATAGACTTCATAGATGAATGTGTGATTTTTTTTTGTTTTGTTTTGTTTTTAAGATTAGTTATAAAATTGAAAATATACTTAAGCAAATTAGCATAGACACTTTACCTCATGGTTTGTGGACCCTTGGTTCCTTTTCTTTTCCTACTGCTCTTGAAGGTGAGTGAGCTGGAAAGGCACCACAATGTCTAGGTCAAGCTCACAGTGGAATATCTGATTACCTTTTCATAGTTTACCAGGTTCCACTCCTAGAGATGTGTCAGGATTTGTAGCTATAGGCACAAGAAACGAAGTGCAAAAAAGTGCAAAAAAAGTTTCATGCTTCCAAAAATCAAATAAATCAATTTAAATTAGTAAAACATATGTCCATGCATGGTCTCAGATAGGAGATTCTCTTCTCTAAAATGTAAAAATACCTGAAATACCTGGGATCTCTGATGGACTGCCTTCTGCTGTTTCACCCTGCCCATCTTCTGAAGACTTCATTGGAGTCTCTGTTCCAGATTAGGGATGTAATTCTTCACTAAGTTTCTTCTTGAAGGAAGCAGCAAATAATTTTATTGATTTTCTCACTGTGAGAAAGTCTTTGCAAACAATACAGTTTATGAAGCTTACTTACAGTTCAGGACTTTTTCTGGGCAAAATGTACACATTGTTTTGTATATGGTTGCTCCTGCAGAGAAGTATTACTTTTTATGAGGAAAATGTTGTTTCCTGAGCAGAAAATATTTTCTTTGCGAAAGAACCATATGTGAAATTTGCACGGAGTTAAATTCTGAACTGCAAAGATTCTCATGAGTCCAGGATTCTTCTGTCATAGTTTTGGGGGGTTTCAAAAATTTTTCAACTTTTTTGAACATTCTTTCTATCCCTATTCCAGACATCCCTGCCGTCCAAGCTTAGATAGATTGTAGCCAGAAACAGGGTGTTCTCAGTGCTAGTACCCAGGTGTGGAACTCCTTCCTTAAGATCCTTGCCTGACACTCAGACTTCCCTCCTTCTGACAGCAGATTAAAGCATTTGTATCTGGTTAAGCATTTGAGATAATTTTAAGTGACCATTTTGCTGCCTTTCTATTATAATTGTTTTGCTTCATATGATAGCCAATTAAGTGTTGCTTTCTAGTACTTCTTTTGTTTACTGCTTTGGAGGAGAAGTGCCCTCAATGTAATAGTATGTATGTAGTATGTAAGTACTTATTTATTTTACAACGGGCTAGTTGGGGCAGTTCTTCTAGACTGAAAAATGAAACAGAAATAAAGCAGTTATTTTGATATGCAAAATTAATTATACTTGCCTGCTTCTCCTCATGAAACCCTGGATGGGAAGTCAAAGAAGATGCTCTCAAAATTGTACTGATTGTACCTTTTAGATGGATGTGTGGAGCCTCAGATGTCATAGATTTTCATAATACACAGGTTTATGAAATTTGGCACAGTACATGCCAAAGCCTTTGCATCTCTGTTTAGGCTATGGCTGTCCTAGAGCAGGAAATCTTCACTGCTTCTGCAGTGTGTCATATACGCCATACTTTCTCCAGTGATTTTTCCAGAATCATTGGGTGATTTTTGTGATCTACATTCATGGATATTCTTCTGTTATCTGTAAGAGGTTCACAATTTTTCCTTACAGTTTATAATCCAGGTTTTGCTTCCTGGGAACCAATTTTACCCATTTCTGAAAACAGAACAGTGAATTTAGTGGGATCATAGCTGAGTGGGAGAGCACGTCACTTTGCACATATAAAGCCCTGACTCAGCTCCTGACATTTTACAGTACATGATATTGGGTGGGAGGGGTGGGAAGAACCACTGCCAGCCAGCAAAGGCAATACCAGGTTACCCAATTCAGTATGAGAGCAGAAATAAAAGGCAAGGATGTTCCTGTGGCTCAGTTTTTCTTGGATTGTCATCCTTCTTGAATGCTACCTCATAGAGAAACACCGACTACTGACAAAACTAGTAGGCTAGGAGAAAGCTAAGCTAAAACACTGTCTTCAGACATAGTAGTCCTGGTGCAGTTGGAAATGATACAGGACAGGAAGAAGTATGTTATCAGCTTAATGTGTTATGCTGTATTGATTTGTGAAATTTATATTCTGCCTTTCTGTCAAAAATGGGATGCATGGTAAGAATAATAAAATAGAATAATAATAAAATACAAAAACAAAAAACAAAAAAACAAAATTGACAGTAATACATACAAACAAATCAATTATAAACACAATTAAAACACAATAATAAGGAATAAACAGCCCCCAAACAAATGTCACAAAGTTCTGTCTGAATAAAACCCTTTTTGCGTTTTGGACAATAAAGAGAGAGGCATCTTAACAGGAAGTCTTTGAACCTTGGAATACCAGTAACAAGACTGTATACCATGTTCCCACCAAATGTACTTACAGTGATAGTAGAAGAAGAGAAGGAACTTTTGTGAAGATCTTAAATTTCATGTGTTCCTTTTAACTGACCCTCGATAATAGCTGAAATATTCAGAATCAGCTGAAATTCCTGAAAACTTTACAAAGGTAACCCACTGTAATGCATGTTACAGTAGAGGATCTTGAGTGCATCACACACTCTCGTCCCCAGAAAACCCCGTGTTAGGTTTGCCTTAGGGTTGTCATAAGTTGGAAACAACTTGAAGGAACGTGACAACAACAGGTCTAAACAAGGTGTAACGAAGACATGCGTCCCTTTGACTCATGAAGTGCGAGTAGTTGATGCAATAATTTTAGCCATACTCTTAAGCCAATGTGATGTAGTGGGTTGACCAGTGGACTAAAACTCTGCTACCCCATGCTGCTCTGAAAGGTACTGGGTGATCTTGGACAAATCACACTCAGCTTCAGAGGAAGGCAAAGGCAAGCCCCTTCTGAACAAATTCTAACAAGAGAATCCTTTGATAGGGTAACCTTAGGGTCACCATAAGTCAGAAAAAAATTGAAGGCACACAATAACAGCAAATACACTCTTGCCACTGTCAGAGCTTGGACATCCAGATTCAGTAATGAATCCATTAGTACTCTTAATCTGTGAACTTGAGTAATCAAGGGGATTACAACTTCGTCTACTATTTCCTGATCTGCCCTTTGGCCAAGAGCACTTCTGTCTTATCCATTAAGCTTCAACTTTTTTGCAGCCACCCATTCCATTGCTAATATTAAACGGTGACTTAGAATTAGAATAGTTTCCTAGCATAAAACTGGGAAGGGAAGATGGTATCAGCTTATTGGAAAACAATAGCCTACAACACACTAGGCGATCTTTCTCAGCAGATTGATGTATATTGTAAATCTCATGGGGGCCAGTCTGGAGCCATAATAGTTGCCTAAATGTTTGGCCAGAGTATTACTCAGGAGTCTCGCAGAACCATTTTGTGAAGCCTCTTCTTCAAAGGGACTGGATCAACCATGAAACAGTGTTTCCAAGTCCCTTCTCAGGCCATTTCCTCACTACACTCTTATAGCGCGATTATTCCACTTTCAACATCCTATGGAATCTTGGGGTTTGCAGTTTTGGGAGGGGCCACCTGGCCCCTCCTGAAACTGCAAACCCCGGGATTCCATAGGATGGTGAAAGTGGAATAGTCGCGCTATAAGAGTGTAGTGCGGAAATGGCCTCAGGTGGGCAGTTTAGAAGGATCAAAAGCCACAGAAAAGTTCTGCCATGATTAGATGCCAGCATAACTTGTCTGTTAAGGCAACCAAACTGATCTCTGTCCTGTGTTTAGGCCTGAAGACAGATTAAAATGAAGCTAGATTATCTTTCTCATCTAGAAACTCATGGAACTTAGATTCAAATATGTGGTCTAATATTTTACCCAAAGTAGAATATACACCTCACTCCAAAGTAGAATTCCTAGAATGACTAGAAATTATGCGGTAAGGTGCAGTTCAGGGAGCATTTTGTCTTTAATGAAAACTCACCCTCACTTTTCAAAGCGCGTCTTGTAGCAAAGAGGCACTTACCAATATACTTGCCCACCTGGTCAATCCTTCCTTGGTTGCATTCACTTTATAAGATGAGAAGAGCAAGGATCCAGAATACATGGGGTAGATCTTATTTTTCAAGGACTTTGGCCACATCCTTCAGGTTGAAGAGGATCCATTACAACTGGCCTCTATAAACTGTGGCACCTAAGATAGCACAGACACAGTGATTATATTTACAAAATTGCATTTTAGTTACAGTGGGCTATTGAATAGACTACAGCTTTGTCTCGTTGGCCAAAATTTAATAATGCTTGCCTTTGACCATTTGAAAGAGCCCTATGTTTGAGGGCTGTGTACAGATGCAATAGTGACGAAGTAGAATTATTTCTTCAAAGAATGGTCACTTTCAAGGAAATGGCTTTCAAATCCAGCCTGATGGAGAAAGTGAGATTACTATAAGGTTTGTGTGTGTGTGTGTGTTTCACCTACACCTTAAATTTTTCCATATATCTTGTCCATGCAAATGAGATAACTGCACATATTACATTTGTTCTTGTAGTTACATGGTTTGCATAACAATGAGAAAGTGCATGTTTTGCATTGTATGAGCTGTTTAAAAATGACCTTAAGAGGCTGAGATAAAGGACATCTGCACTTTAAGATAATACTATCCACCCCACAGAATAGACAGCACACACAACTTAAATTTGCTTTAGCAACAGGCCAGGCATTCAAGTTTCACTTCTTTAAAAGTGCTTGTCTCAGGGTAGTAGAAGGTAGACTGTAAAACCAGAGAAATAATTGGATTTTGTCTTCAGAAATAGCCCCTCCCTCCCTCCCTCCCTCCCTCCCTCCCTCCCTCCCTCCCTCCCTCCCTCCCTCCCTCCTTCCTTCCTTCCTTCCTTCCTTCCTTCCTTCCTTCCTTCCTTCCTTCCTTCCTTCCTTCCTTCCTTCCTGTCTGTGACTATTCAGAACTTGGCACTTCATTATGTCAGGCATCAAAGCCCTAACAATCAGCCTGTAGCTAGAAAAGGGGAGGATTTATTATTTCCATTTCTAAACACTTTCGAGGAAAAGTCCCTGATTTCAAACCAATGCTTACCTGATCTTATGACTGGAGAATCAGACTGCACTATCTGTTGCCCTCCGTTTCTACCATCATCAGTGGAGAATAGACAGTGTAGCAAGACCATTACAGGCTGCAGAACAGTAGATCTGATGTTAGCAGTCCATGTGTATCATTTTTAGAAAAAATGATTGGCTCCAGAAAGAGTTACCTAAAGGTAAAGTTAGTTGTAGAGTTTTGCAGCAGCTAACTCATGCTATAGTAGAAATCATCCAAGATGCAGAGTTCTTTGACAAGTCTGGGTAGAAGCATTGAGTGACACTGCTTTGTAAATGTGTAGTGCCTTGAAACTTCTCTCTGACTTTAGCTCCTGGAAGAGTGTTGAGTTACTGTTTGTCTAAGTGCTGTATAGCTGTGCCTCTATGGATCTGTATGTCTGCATAGCTGAGTCTGCCTTTGCCAGGCCAAAACTTGATTCCCTTGTTCCAAACCTCTTATTAACACAGCATATTAAAGATATCTCTGTGGCCATTGATGTAAGAGGATCCACTTGCTTGAAGAAACCAATATCTAACTATACAACCTCAATCCAGTCACTGTTATTCTTCCCAAAGATTGAAGCTTTACACCAGGTAGAGTGGCCCTACCTGTAAAGTAGTGAAGGATTATAAAATATCATTAGAAATTACTCTCTCTGTCTGTTCAGAACTTGTAAATATTTGAGACAGCCCCATTTTCAGTTCGATTCTGCTGCTACAGCTCTACCAGGACCTCCAGCCTCAAGAATATTATGAACATCAATACTTGACTAAGTCTCATACACTTTCTCTTCAAATTAGCTGTGAGGCTAGGTTGGATGAGAAGTACACCTTGTGAATCAGAGTTTCTCAGCCTAGGACAAGCTTTATAATTCTCTTTGGTGTAGGGTTTCTAAAGCTGAATAAATACTTAGGAGATGAACAAAAACTACCTTCTCCCAAATATAGAAATAGAGAAAGCAGATGTGTAGAAAGAAAAACACTGTACAAACTGTTCACTTAAAGGATATGATGGTAATCATCATTTTTGTGATCAGGTGTCTGAGAACTCTAAAGTTCGAATGTTTAAAGGTATAATATGTTGATGCCTACTAAACAGGATACTGTTACATAGGCAACATCCTATGGACTCCTGGGGTTTACAGTTTAGGGAGGGGCATTTAGAATTCTTACCCAGAGAGCTCTTTGACCTCAGTAAACTACAAACCCCAGAATTCCACAGGATGCTGAAAGTGGAATAATAGCACTATAACAGTGTAGGGTAGAAGTGGCCATTGTTTTGTTTTAATCTGTCTGCAAACTTAAAATTTTAAAAGCAAGAAAATGGTGAGGATTTGCCTGAAATGAAGAAAAGAAGTGTCGGTAAAAGGTGATTTGTTTGCTCAGTAGAAGGTCCTCAGGCAGCCATGACCCTTGGAAAATACAGAGCCCTTTGGGAATAAAGGTTGGTGCCCTGCTGATCCACCCATACCTATTGGCCAGTATGAAAATTGTTGAAATATTTCTATGTGGTGAATAGAAAGGGGCTGTGAGTCTTTTCAACCTGGAAGTATTAGTCTGGAGCCCAAAGATTCAGTCCGTTGAGCCTACCCCTCCTCCATGATTACTGAGAAATATGATCCATTACATTCAAGGAGTATTAGTCCCAGGGAAGTAGTTCTAAGACTGCTTTAATTTTCTTAGTGAGAAGAGGGGAGAATCGGAAGGTTTGAAAACTTGACCACAGAGGACCAGCAGAACATTGATGTTAATAATCGTGTATTCAACCAGTCCCTGGGCTACTTTGATTCCTTCTTGAACGTTTGTTGCAAATATTTTGATGTGTCAGGTGAAAAGAAGACAAACAAGAAGTTGAATGAGTGCAAATATGTATTTCAACAAAAAGATATTAAAGTAAAATTGGTACATCTAACAATAATTTGTTATATATCTGTTTTGGATATGCTCAGAGGCACTGAAGATATTTTTGATGAAGGTATCAAATTGGTTTCACTGTCCATTCTTTGTAGCCAGCCAGTTATTGCAGTGGATCAGTATGCTGTAGCTGAAATAAACAGATTATTGCTTATTAACCTTTAGCAAACAAGGTGTTTGAAGGGAGAATGAGCAATGAATGTGTCAGCAGTTAGTAGAAAGAAGAAAAGAGAGATGCCGATCAGTGACAAATTTTAATTGAACACACTGTAAGATGATATCCATATTTTAGGAAAACTTTTCCCAAACTGAAAATTTGCAAATATGTTGGGGGGTCCCATTATCCCCAACAAGTATATTTTGTATTTTATAGACTGTTGTAGAATATTCTGGAAAAGAAATGCCTGTTTTGGGGAAGGAAGCTCTTAAACTATATTAAATGCATTTGGAATGAGCCAATAAGAAAATTGGCTTCTGAGGCAAATGGTGGAAACTTGTGTGCGATTCTCTGTAAATCTCTGTGCTGTGCTTAAAAAACAAATATCCTAACTAGCAATAATTTAGCAAACTCTGTGGTTGAGATTAGTCTTAATGCCAACAAATTAACTTCTCAATTAGCAATGACTAACGTTAATAAATTAATATTCAAACCCAAAAGCTTTTTGCATGCGGAACATTTCAAACTGTTAAAAGTTACCAAAATAGAAATTTGCCACATGCAGGGGTATGTGCTCATTTTTTGCGTGTATGTGCACACATGCAAAATAGCTCTGAGAATTCAGCTAACACTCCCTAAAAGCAGCAATTTTACTGACCAGTATTTTATCATGCGCCTAAAAATAGTGAACCATAGTGAGAGATATTGTATTGTAATCTCCTTTCCCTCCAGTGGTCTGAAATTTTCTGCCACAAGTCTGGATTTGATTTTAAAAACTAATTGTGGTGCCATTCTGTCAGCTATATGCTTTCAATGGTACTATTCTAACTAGTGGTCCTTTTTGCATGGATTGGATCCTGACCTAGGCATATTTAAAGACATCCCCAGTGTAATGACTAACATAAGTCTTAAATCTCATTGTTTCTGTAGGTATACTGTACATTTGTCTGAGTCTGCATCAGATCCACTATATTTAGGTAATCTTGCTCATTGCCATTATGAAGTTTAGGGGTGTACTAACATAAATTAGTTTTATTTCTCAAGTGCAGCTTAACAATAATCTGATCCAGGTTTAAAGCTGAAATGAGAAGTATATCTATCAGCAGAGGATTACACATATAAACAAATATTGTGAAGTACTAGTATAAAGACGTGAAAACATGACTGTTGTTTTATGATACAGCCATTCTGGTGCTGGGAAAAGAAGAATGGTTAGGAATTTACTGAGATTCACTGAGATGTTATAAAGCAATGCACCCTGCATGTAACTGATAGTGATAATAATGACCTTAAGCTTTTGGTTTTATTTCATAATGTTAAGGTTTTGAAGCATCCATACTGGTTCATTTGAATGCCATAATTCCTTACTGACTGATGGCATGAGACAAAGCATTTTTAATTGTTTGAAAGACAAACAAACAAACAAACAAAAAAGTGATGCACATTTCAGATTTTATATACTCTAAAATATTGGATGCTTAAGACTCCTTGTTCCTTTGGTTGGTTTGTTTTCTTCATGCCTAAAATGGGATGGGGGACTTATAATTAGTTTTGTTTCAAGTTATTATATGTTTAGTTGACCATCAGCCCTGTCATGAAAGTCAACAATAATAAAAATGCAAATCATTATGAACAGCATGTGTTGCAGCGAGAGAGCATTTCAAAGATTGTTTATCAGTTGTTCATTTTCTTCTGTCAGATGTTGAAATCTTTTACTTTCCATCATATTGCAGGGAAATGCAGTTTCACTGATAGTGTCTACTTGTAGCTAAGCTGTGAAAAAGTCAAAAATTCATTTTGTAAAAGCAGTTATCACACTGAGTGCTGGAGGCCGAGGTTATTGGTCCTTTTTAACAGACCCAAAGATAAGATGTCTAATTTCCTGACCTAGTCTGTTTGTGCATACGTGTGTGTTTGTGAGTGGTCCCTGTAAAACATTTAATACAAAGAGAAGTATGGCCAGCTGTCTTCCTTTTTCTTCTTTCATATGAAGATATAAGAATGGAGAATCCTCACAAAATATGGATTTAATTAAATGAACATTTAATACCATATCAAAAATTTTAACTATTAAACTGGCATCATAGCCATTAACAAACACTCTTGAATACAAAATATTTGCTGTTGGTGTAATATGTAGAGTATTTAAATAAAGAGGTTGGGGGAGGATGAAAGTAGAAGAAGGACACTGATTCACAGGTTTTGAAAGGATAGTTACATGATGAAAATGATTTTGAAAAATGGTAGCAGAACTCAAACTTATTCTTCTCATTTCTTCATTTAAAGTGGACCAGTGCTGGCAAAGTCTATTGTCCAATATTAGCATACCATTTTTCTCTATGGATGATTTTTGGGATTATTCCTAATGATGATTCTACTGGAAAGGCAGTTAGCACAATATAATCACTGTTTTTTTTTTTTTTTTTTTTAAGTTTTAATGTTTATTTTCCCCAAGACAGCCTAGCCTGCATTCTACTTGGATAAATTTCACAAGCTAGTTTTCTGCTGCATCAAGTTTTAAACTTTAACCATGTTTGTGATGACAAGGAATGCTGCAAAAATATGTTCACAAAATAATCTTTATCCATTCTACTGCATTTCAGAATTACCAGCTGATTAAAAAAAAACACACAAGGAAGATAGAGATGCTAATGATGGCAATTCTGGTATGTTTTCTTATAGCAAACTATTGTTCATGCAACACTTGTGCTCAAAAGGGAAGGCACAGAGAGCAGCATAATGTCTTAAAGGTTTTACAGATTTGTTTTTCATTTTCCAGTATCTCATTTTCCTGAGGGTGCATCTTAGTGATTTATAACAAAGTAAAATAAGGATGATAACCTGCCAGTCTGGTTAATTTCGCACGACTTCAAAGTACAATTTCGTTAGCTACCATGGCTTACTGGATGTCTAACCACCTCTGTTTCCTGGTGTCTTCCAGCACTCCCTCCTTGCTACTACCAATGGCAGGTTGAGGAGCAGCAGAAAAGTTGTTTCCTTTCCTAATCAGTGCTTTCCTCAATGGACAAAGATTCCCCCCCCCCCCACAACACCATGGAATCTTCCCAAAGCAATTGCTATGTCACTCTGGACCACTTAGGGAGAGAAGACGTGTTACTTGTCACATTAAGAGTGGAGATGCTAGGCACTGGAAATGACATGAGGGCCTGCTAAAGCCCACCACAAAAGAGGGTCGCAAATGTAGAAGCCCCAGAATTACTCATTTCCTACAATTAAGAAACAGAATTAACCACTTCCTTGACTCACGAAAACCAAGAAAGAAAACTCTCTGAGCTGAGCAAAGGCTTTGACACGTGGAGATAGTGTTGGGGACTGGGCAACTGAAGTTCCAGTGATAGCACTGATATTTGGCTATCAAAAGAATTGTCTTAAATTCTATCTGATTCAGTTAAATGAATCTCTCTATTCTCCATTACATTGACTATGTCTGGAATTTAAAGCCTAGGCAAAATCTGAGGGTTGACAGGGAAATCACTCATCATTTCTTTAAAGTGGAAATGAAGATGGAGACCTCACCTTGGCTTGGAAAAATTATCTAATTCTTTGGGTTTTGTACTGTGTTAATCTGAGAGGTGTTTTGCAAAGCTGAATTATGTCTAAACCTGAGTTAACTGTTTCCAGAACAGAGATATACAAGAATAAATTACTGGTGGGTGACTTAAGTAAGTATGGCTACACCAGGTCTAATATTGCTTTCGCTATTCAGGGGATCCACGTGGTTGTTCTACATGGATGAATGTCAAGCATCTGGACCCTTTTCTGTCAATATTTCAGCCTGCAGATTATCTTTAGCAAAATTCAAGTATTTTAAAACATACAGAAGTAGTGTGTGTGTGTGTGTGTGTGTGTTTAAAATCTGAATGTCTGATTATAGCTCTTTGTATAAACTAGTGGGGGACAGCCATCTTTTCCCTCATACAGTGCCTTGGAAACAATGCATGATTGTCAGGGGTTGTCTTGTAGCCTCCTTTCCATTGTGTGTGGAAGACGTACTGTTGAAGAGCAGCCATCTCAGCTGCAACACATCCAAATGGACTCCAAAGTGGCCTTAATGGTTAGAAGAATGGGAGAAAGGGAACTAAAGAAGTCTTCAGAGCATATGATAATGTTCTTTAGAAGTTTTTAATGTCCCATTACCTATGAAATCCATATATTTTGGGGGTTTAGTAGAGCAAATTCAGCTCATTTGCTCTAAAACATTCCCTGTTCCTTACTAACTTAAGTAGAAATGAAATTGCTTGTAGCAGACTGGCAAGTGTAGACCACATCTGGAGCTTCTTCTCTTGCCAGATTTTTAAATGAAAATTGATGTCTTCAGAATTTGACTCAAGACATCAAAGGATGCAATACCTCTATGAAACAAAGCAACTCCATCCCTTGTTTTGGCCCCCAAAAGTATAGTTAGAAGGGGTAGATGCAGCTTTTGGGGAAATGGTGGTGTTAGAGCATGGAACATAGACTCTTGACATTTGCCTAGCCATCACTTACAGGTACTGTTTTTAAAGGAATGGATTTGTCATAGTAAAGAGAAATAAAAGCTTTAATTTTCATATTTTATAATTTCCAATGCTAAATCATTCACTGATTGACTGTTCCAGATTCATTTTAACGGAAGCACCATTAATCTTTTGATGTACATTAAAATACTTGTGGTCAATTCTATTAAATAGGATATTATTTTATTTATCCCAGAAATGGTAATGGTGCCACAGTAGTTGCTGTAGGGAACTTTCAGGAGTTGTAATTGTGGTGTCTCTAAAATGATAAGTCAAATCATTTTCTTTCTGCTTATTTGCATTATTCAATGTAGCTTTATTCATCGGTAAATCACACAATAGAACTTGAGGTATTTGGTTGCTTGCTTGCTTGTTTGAAGTATTTTTGCTTCCTTGGTAATGTACAAAGATTAAAACATCGAAACCTTTAAATATGCTGAACAAATTGACAAAAAAATCTTTAAAAAGCAAAAGCAAAAAGGCAGTTTCTTGAAAAACTGTTCCTAAAAATCCAATCCATAGCTTAAATAGTTTGAGAAGCCATCCTGATTTTAAAGATCCAAGGCCATACAAAATAAGACTGTATTATTTTGTATGGCCTTGGATCAGCCCACCAGAAGCCAAGAGGGATGGTGCCAGCCTGACCTTCCTTGAGAGGAAGTTCTAAAGTGAAGATGCTGCTCATGTATACTCACCAATTTAGGACTGTAGAGTGGGAAAGACCTGTAATTCAGAGATTTAAAAACTCAGATATTCAGATATTTAAAAACTTGAAAATATCCTAGTAGTTCTTATTATATGCCAGGAAACAGACTGCGTTTGGATGTGATAGTGACCAAAAGGGAACAGAAAACTCTAAGTGTACTGCATTTCCTGTACCTCCAGTTCCTTGTCTTTTCAAAAATAAAACTTCATATACTCCTCATTAGTTGGAAACACCAAATTACCACTTCTTGGTATTTTATTCTTTGAGATGTAAAGGAGCAGGATGTGTTACCATCTCCGCTTGCTGTTGTCGTTACTGAGAGGAAAGGTAAAGATGATCTTGTTTTCGCTTTGTGAGCCTCCTTGGGTCCTACATCAGGAGAAGGGCAGCATATAGATGGAATAAATAAATATATGAGTAAATATGTTTGTCTGAATGAACAACATATTCTTGCAACTAGTTTTTAAAATTCTTTAAAACTCTGGTTTTCGTTGTTATATTTCCCTGTGAAAGACAATACATTCTTCTTTTCTCTGAATAGCAAAATTCTAAGCACTGTTTAATTCCTTTTAAGTACTGCTTGTCGTGAAATCTACTTGTCTTCTCAAGAGCTTTTCAGAAAGATTGTTATAAAATATAAACTACCCTGGAATTAAAAGGTAGCAAGTGAATACATTACTTACATATCCTCAGTAACCTTGACAATCTTTTTTTTTATCAAAGCCTTGAGTACTTGTAAAATGAATCTGATTAGCTGAGAATAACACTAATTTCATTCTGTTCATAAAGCTTGTTTTTCTAAAGCTTCTGTGAAATGAGATACAAGTGGACAATTTCCATAGCATGTGCAGAGATCTGCAGTCCACCAGTTTTAATTCCATATACCCCTCTCTTGAAGTAAGGATTAAATAGAAAGAAAAATCCCAAGATAATATTCTGGATTTCTTCTTAGCAGATCTCAGTAAATCAAGGAATCCCTGAACATGCTTATGTCCCAGGAAATACGTGTACGGGTACATCATAATCTGATCTGGTCCATCTCTTTCTGGGACTGGTGGTATAACAATTCTGTTACAGAAGCTTAAGGTCAGTGTGTAGGATTTGCCTTTTTTTTTCCTGTCATGTTCCCTTTGTTCATGTGCAGTGTTAAAATTGAATTAAGATATATATAAAAGTGGAAGGATATTTTTCTTCTGTCTTCATTATCCTGAGTACAGTCAGGCTCTCATAAGAGTATTATATAATACTGATTTTTTCATCCTTGTCTAAAATTTTCACAACAAATTGATTAATCATAAACTAATGGTAAAAATTCATTTGGGCTGACATTCTGCTTGTTCTTTTCAAAACAGATTTAGATTTTAGACATATATTTTATTATTTCCACAAGGATGAAGAAAATAGAGCAAGTATCAACCATTAGAAAGGAAGAACGAGATTTCTTAAAATCCCTTTAGTGATATGAAAGCTGATGAATTCTTAGATTTAAAAAAAAATCACTGTGTATGTTACAGGCTAGATAATCATGACTAACTTATGTCTAACTGGATTCAACATGTCTGCTTTAACTGTGACTAAACTGGATTTAGTCATCTATTTATATGGCCTCTATGTTTTGAGTCATCTTGATTCCTGTCAATATGGGAAATAATAATATATGTAATACATTTAAAATATACATCTAAATAATAATAGCAAAATAATACAAACTACTTCAGCTGTTATCACAGCTAAATGATTAAAGGTTAAATGATTAAAGGCTAATAAGGATATATATATAAATATACGGAGATATATTCCAGCTCATGGAATATTGCTCTATAGGAACAAAAATGATACTTTTACCTGTTTTTTTGTTAAATTGCATTGCATTTCTGGCATTTTTTTTCCTCTTATTTTTTTTAATTTATTCATATTGTCTTCCAATTGATGCATCATGATGCAAAGGTAAGCAAAATGTGGCCCACTGGTGTCACCCAAGTCCAAAGACCATTTTGCTGTCCCCCCAGGAAAATCTTATTTGAAGTTTGGGTCTTTAATATTGTCTAAAGTTGACACCCTACATGCAAAAAAGAATGGCCAAATATGAAGCAAATGTTGAAAATGCAATCGTCTTGCCTGACAGAGGGACACGGGCAGGAATTGGCCCCCACTGCAGTAGCTCACCCCAACTTACTGGATCACACTGTCCAGCTGCAACTGGATATAATTTCTTTACTCTCATGTAAACTACTTGTTTAAGTTAGACTGTAATTCATTTTTCCAAACAGGCTAATAGCTTACATGGGGCTTGATCAAACATTAGCTCTGTTATTGTGACCTTAAGGCCGACCTATCATGGGGTTTTATAGGGCTGAGTATCTGTGATGCAGCCAAGATCACCCGGTGGATTTCCATGGCCACACAGAGAATTGAATCCTGGTCTCCTGGGTTGTAGTCCAGCACTCAAAACCGCTATACCACATTAGTCCTACTGAGGATAAAGCCGTTTTAATCAGTGAGTCTTAAGTAATTGGGTCTTTAGTTGGTCTACTGTTGGTAAGTCTGACATTGGATTTAGTCCATTAACTTTTTCTACATATTTCTCTGTTCTTACCTTGTATACTGTAACAAGTTGAGTCATATTTAAATAAACAACATTTGTTTTCTTAAACAAGAAAAGAAATGTGTATTTCCATAGCTTTCAAAATCACAGATTTTGCTGCTGAAATATGCATTGACCTGAATTATGATTTGATCATATATATCAGTGTTCTATATTTTAACAACAAACTAAATAAGAGGCGTACTACAAGCAGTTCAAAACCTGCTTGTCATTTTTTTCATTAGTAACCCATTTTCATTTTCACTGCTTTTGTTCCTTACCACCTTCTTCATCCAGGGGGAGAAAAAAAATAAGGAACAGCCAGTGTCGCTTTTGAAATGGAAAAATGGTTTCAAATCATTGGCAAAGCTTAATGACTTCTGACTGCTGAGATATGTTAATTTAAGGCAGACCAAATGTTCCTCAGCTGCAAATATTTGGTGTTGTTCACTGGGAACTGGCAAGATTTATGAGGGCCCAGTGGCAAAGACTGCTTACATGCTCCACATTACAATTGTTTCACATATTAGCTGATAAAAGCCAGTTTGGAGGGGGAGAAAGAGAGGGAGAGCAACCATGGAAAGAAAAACTTCACTGAAAAGGCTTAGAGATCTAAAACATTTTGTAAAAGGAATTGGAAACGTAGTGCTGCATTTCGTCTTTGGAAAACTTAAAAATCAATGTTATTTTTCATTCATTCCAGTCTAAAATCATGCAATGCCCTGGTTACTGAAAGGATCAGCAAGTCATTGTAGAATACTAATCAGCCTCAAGTGCATAATGAGCAATGGTTGTTAATGTTTTTCTCTTCAGTGTTTCTATGTGCCTTCAAGTTGTCTGTGGACTTTTGGTGACCCCCATGTCTTTCATAGGGCTTTCTAAGCCAAGAACGCTCAGAGGTGGTTTGACCAGTTCCTTCCCCTTAAATATAACCTACAGGACCTGGTATTTATATCCTATTCAAGTACTAACCAGGGCTCACTCTGCTTAACTTCCAAGATCAGATGATCTAGTAGCTTTTGGGTACATGGACTCTCCTCAGTGATTGTTTACATTTATTTTGGCCTTCTCACTTTGGTTGTACTCAGAACCAGGTGGATTCTATGTCACTATATAGAAAAGGATTCCATTGTGGTTGTGTATAGATGAAACAGGAAGACTGTGCAGGGAGAAATTTGCAGTACTCAATGGTACCAAATGAAATCTGAAATTTAGTTATTTCTCTAATGCTTTTACTGTTGGGGATGATAGGAGCTTCAGCCCCACAGAAACGCAGCGGAAAAACCGGAGTTCAACGAGCCAACAGCAGCAGCCTTATTCCCCAGTAAGGATACTCACACGCAGAGGAGTTTCTTCCAAAACAGGAGGCACTTTATCTTGCAGCAAAGTTCCGTTATATACAAAACATAGGACAGATGGACAAAACCTTGCGCCAGGCACCAGGTTTGGTCAACAGACAAATACTTACTGGCATTGCTTTGTTATATACATATCTACAACCAATCAGGTAGAGGTTTGCACACTTCCCTCTACCATCTGCGCACGACCCCAGTTTCTTATGCAACCTTGCAATTACTCACAGCTGGAGCATGATGCAACATCTTTGCAGTGAGCTGATCATTTTCCCAGGGTTCCCTGCCTGGAATCCCTGACAATCCCCTCCAAAATGGTCAAGCCACTGTGTAGGACATTTTCGTAATCCATACATGTCATACAATACATGTTACATAATACATACAGTACATACATTCAAGGGTACAACTCATCTTCCACCTTACACTCTGGTGGCAAGGCCCAGTTTACCTGCCAACTTCTCATGGCCTACTACTGGAAAGGCCTTTGTGAGCAAATCCGCAATATTGTGTTCAGATGGACAATACCGCAAACACAAAATCCCATCCTGGATCATTTGCCTTACATTTTGGTACCGTACCCCAATGTATTTAGTTCTACACTCTAAGTTTTCTGCCTCAGCCATTGCTATGCAAGCTTGTGAGTCTTCATGTATTTCCAGAGGTATGCTGCAAGGCTCTTGTATGTCTGTCAGCATTTGTCTTAGCCACTGTACTTCACTAGCCATTTCTGACAGTGCTGCAAATTCAGCCTCTGTTGTGCTTAGCGCCACACAACTCTGTTTTCTTGATCTCCATACTGTGAGACTCTCCGCATACCTGGCTACCAACCCAGTCACTGACTTCTTGTCTGCTGGGTCAGCAGCAAAAGAGCTATCGACATAGCATTCCAGTGTTTTTTGGCTTCCCACCATTCTCAGACACAGATTTCTTGTCCCTTTGAGGTATCTGATGACTCGTTTTACAGCCACCCAATCTATCTGTCTGGGTTTGGAAGCTCTCCTGCTTAACAATCCAACAGCGAAACTGATGTCTGGTCTCGTGTTGTTAGCAATGAATAACACGCTTCCAATGACAGAATGGTATAGCTGAGGGTTCACGAACAGCTCACTTGCTTCCAAATTTGCGACGTCTGTTGTCATGGGAGTTCTGACTGTCTTTGCATCACACAGACCACATTTAGCAACAAGACTGTCGATCTTTTTCTTTTGGCTCAGAAAAACCTCACCATCACTGGTTCTCTTCACTTCAACACCTAAATAACACTTCCGACTGCCTAGATCTTTTAGCCTGAATCGTTTCTCTAATTCCATCTGCACGCGCTTTACATCACTGGCACTTCTGGCTGCAACACAAAGGTCATCAACATATATCACTATTATGACACAGTTGTCACCTGCCCCCTTAGTATATACGCATGCATCCACGATGCTCCTTGTATACCCAAGTGCCACCAATTGCTGATCAATGCATTTGTTCCAACAACGAGCGCTTTGGCGAAGACCATAGAGAGCTTTGCGCAACAGGTATACTTTGTTGTCTTCTGCGCCATCATACCCTGGTGGTTGCTCCATGTAGACTGTTTCTTCTAGATCAGCGTTCAGGTAACCTGTCTCAAAATCAAAATGTTGAACAACCATTTTCCTCTTGGCAGCAACAGCTAATACCATCCTCAGACTTTTTGGTTTGGCTGTGGGAGAAAAAGTCCTATCAAAGTTGGTGAACCTTTCCTGGGAGAAACCCTTTGCAACCAGGCGTGCCTTATACTTCTGTGTACCATCAGGCATGTCCTTTAATTTAAACAACCACCTGCAACCGACTACCTTCTGGTCTTTGGGCCTGTCTACCACCTGGAAGACCTTTCTTTCGACAAGTGACTGGAACTCAGAGTCCATGGCAGTGTTCCACTTTTCCTGTTCCTCCTTGGGATACTCTAACAGTTCCTGATAACTTTCAGGCTCACTAGCCACAACACTGAACAGCTTGGCCCCTTGAACAACAAATCTGACAGGGGCTTTTCTTCCCCTCTTGGATCTTCTAGGAAAGAGCACCTTAGTTCTTCCTGACTCAGTTTCGCTAGGACTACTGCTGCTCTCAGTGTGAGGCTTTTTTTTGAGTGCAGTCCCAGGTTTGAAGCTAGGTGGTGGTGAGGAGTCGTGTGAGGTTCCAGGTTTTTCTTCCTTTTCATCATCAGACATCACTGCCCCTCCATTTTCAGGAATTTCGGGAACACTTTTCACACTTTTACCCAGGGGAATCAAAACCTCTTGGTTACAGTGCAGTCTATCCCATCCTGAATGGATTTCGAAGTTTGCACTCCTAGAATACACTATTTTGCCAGCATGGTGTAGAAATCTGTATTTGTTACCTTCATATCCCACAAAGCGTAACCGTCTAGATTTCTCCTCTCCAGACTTTCTGAAACTTGGGGGAACATACACACTAGCAAACTGACCCCAAACACGTAGATGCTGCAGGTTTGGCGCTCTACCATACAATAGGTAATATGGAGTTTGCTTCACACTTGAACTCCACATCCTGTTTAAGTGGTAGTTTGCTGTCACTATTGCTTCTCCCCAAAGTCCTGCTGGGGCTTGGGAATCCTCCATCATACAGTCCTTCATTTGTTTCAACAGCCCAATTCTTCTTTCTGCAAGACCATCCTCCCCGGGAGATGCGGGGTTGGTGGTTTTATGCCTTATGCCTTTCTTACACATCCAGGCTTGCAGGCTATTAGACAGGAATTCTCCCCCTCGATCTGACGCAAGACTGGCCACTTTATAAGGAAATTCCCTCTCAACAGCATTCACCCATTCTTGGAACTTATCTGCTGCTTGGCTCTTCTCTTTCAGCAGATAGACATAGGAGTACCTGGTGTGTCTGTCTACAATTACCAGGAAAAACCTATTTTGCCCTTCAGTTGGCTTGAATGGCCCAGCCAAATCTGCATGTAGAACCTCAAAAGGCCGTTGGGTGACACACTTGCTTTTCTTGGCAATGGGGTAAGCCTTTACCTTAACCTTTTTGCACACAGAGCACTCTAGGAACTTAGGACAATTTCTGACCTGTAACCCAGGGCATACCTTTGCCAACTCTTGCAAACCTTTGTAGCTGGCATGACCCATCACTCTGTGGAGGTACTGTACACACTTTTCATGTAGAGGTTTGTTACACAAAGGGTTAACGTTTGCCACTTTTCCTTTGGGCAACATGTGGTACAACCCCTGCTTTTTCACCCCTTTTGCACAAAAAACACCATTTGCAGTAATTATACATTTCTCCCCTTCAAACACCACTCTCTAACCCTCACTGGCCAGTTGGGAGACACTCAAAATACAGTTCTGCAAATTTGTCATGCACAATACGTTATTAAACGTTTTCCCAAAACATGGCACATAGGCAGCACCCATCTTCTGCACCTTGCTTGGTGCCCCATCTGCAAGGGAAATTGCTGTTATATTTGCATTTGTAACATCCGTCAACAGCTTTAAATTGTTCACCATGTGGTGAGTTGCACCACTGTCTAGCAACCACACACCACTCTCAGATTGTTCTTTTGCCGCAAACACATGGCCTTCAGCCTGTGACGACACGCCCCTCCGCTTCTGGGCTGTCTTCTTCCCTCTGCTCGGCGCTGGCATTCTGCAGTCCTTCTGGAGATGGCTGACTCTCTTACATCTGTAGCAGCGTCTGGCAAAGCTGCACACTGCTCCTTCTTCCAAGTCAGATGCCTCCTTGGGAGCTGTTTCTCCCTCCTGGCGACTGGCTGTTCTCCCCTCTGACTGCAGTCTGGAATCGAACTGCTTACGTTGGACTTCCTCCAAAATCCTCCCGGCTACCAAGTCTACAGTCAGCTCTTCCTCATGCACACCTTGGAGGCTGTACATCAAAAAGTCCCGCTCCTTAGTGAGGCTTCCCAGCAGAATAAAACTTTTCTGCATTTCTGGTATATTTACCACTCTGTTTGCTGCCTCTTGAAATAACTGTTTCATCAGCATGAGGTGCTCTCTTACACAGCTTCCGGGACATAACTTTGTGTTATACAGTCTTTTCGTCCATAGCATTTTGGACGAACATGAGGAAGATTGATGCACATGCTTCAGAGCCTCCCAGAGCTGATATGCTGTATTCACAGCAGCAGCATGAATCAACTGGGAAGGACTTAAAGTAAGCAAAATAACTGCTTTGGCTTTTTCGTCAGCAACCCTGAATGCTGCTATTTGAGCAGCAGTTGCTCCTTCTGGGGGCTCTCCCTCATTTTCCAAAACGTGCCACAAGTTTTCCTTCATCAAAGTGGCTGTCACATAAATTTGCCAGCTTTGATAATTAGCGTCGGTCAACTTTTCAAAACGCAGATAACCTCCCTCAGCCATGCTGCTACGTTTGTAAGGAAAATTCAAAAAACAAAGCAACTGGCCGCAGTGACCTTGCTGAGCTCCGGACTGAAGATTAACTGTCTCTCTGCCAAAACACAGACTCCCGAAGCACTGGAGAGCCAGGCAAACAGTCAAAAACAGTCCCAGTATCCGGGGGAAAAACAACTACAGGTGCGCTGTGGATGCTGTGCACTCTGGACCTGGGCCCATAACCACCGTTGGGGATGATAGGAGTTTCAGCCCCATGGAAATGCAGCGGAAAAACCAGAGTTCAGCGAGCCAACAGCAGCAGCCTTATTCCTCAGTAAGGATACTCACACACGGAGGAGTTTCTTCCAAAACAGGAGGCACTTTATCTTGCAGCAAAGTTCCGTTATATACAAAACATAGGACAGATGGACAAAAGCTTGCGCCAGGCACCAGGTTTGGTCAACAGACAAATACTTACTGGCGTTGCTTTGTTATATGTATATCTACAACCGATCAGGTAGAGGTTTGCACACCTCCCTCTACCATCTGCACACGACCCCAGTTTCTTATGCAACCTTGCAATTACCCACAGCTGGAGCATGATGCAACATCTTTGCAGTGGGCTGATCATTTTCCCAGGGTTCCCTGCCTGGAATCCCTGACATTTACAGTGTTTCATCATTCATAATTCATAATTCATAAATTCCTGCAATGTACAAAGTCTCTGTATTACCATCACCCTTCCGTTTTCTAACAAGCACCACTTTGGAGTTTAGTGCAGCAGAACATTTTAATAAAAATATGTTTTGCAAAACACATTTTAATATGAATTTCTTAAACAAAAGGAAGATTTTTTTGTAGGAGATGCTGCATGAAGTGCTACTGTTATTAGTAATATAGACACTTATATCTTGGAAAAATGCTTTCAAGGATGGATGAAATGTATCTATACTGTTGTACAAACCTAACTTATGTGTGTGTGTGAGCCTTCCAGTTGCCTGTTGATTTATGGTGACCTCATGAATTACGAAGGGTTTTCTTATAGCAATGCAAAAAGACTAACCCTGAAATATATATCCCTGAATCAAGACAAAGTACATTCTCAGCTCAGAGATATCAGTGCGCATTGGATTGCTAATGAAACTGCACAAGGACTGATAGTTAAAATATCCCTTCTTATGGTGAATCTTAGGACTGGAGTTTGCTCCTGATTCTGTTCAGCCAAAGTATTTCTGTAGTCTATACCCAATCCATTATTTCCACCATTTCTTGGTGGACTAGGAGACAAGCAGTGTCATCATTGCATTTGGAGCTTGAGGGATGGGACAGAATGCAGAAGCTTATCACTTAAGTAGGACATTAAGTTTGTCACTTAAGTAGGACATTAAGAGCAGCAGTACAGACTGCCTAGAGGTTTCAGAATGCTAAACAAAGCCATGGAGGAGTTTGCATAGAGGAAGAAAAAGGATGTGAACTCATGATCTTCTTCCTGTTCCTGGGGTGGGAATCATGTGTCCCCAAGGCTGTTTTGTGTTCTCCATTAAACCCATGGAAGACCTGGGGAGGGGTAGTGGGGTAGCTTTTCAACTCTCCAACTCTCCAATTTACTGCTACGGTAAATTGTACATTACAGTGTTACACCTCTACCTCAACCCCCAAAGGGCGTTTTTAGTCAGGTTTCTCAGGTAATATTTTGTCTTATCCCAACCCCAATCTGCAGCTTTATGACACTTGAGTTGCTGTAAAAGGTACATAATGAAACTAGAAAGATGTTCCTCATTTGCAGGAATGTGTATCACCCTTATTTTATTTTTAATGTTTTTACATTTTCTTCATTAATTTACAACAATCCATTCATCTTTACAGCATATGGCAACATAAAGTTCTATTGATTTAATTTATAGAAACTATTCAGTATCATGTTGTATTCCCCTTATTTTATAGGACAGATCTTGTGAGCGTACAGCCCTCCAGATATTGGTGGACCTGAATGACTTTCAGCCGGAGCCAGCATGGCCAATGGTGATGGATGATGTAAACTGGGATTTCACAACATCTGGAGGGCTATAGGTTCCATGTGACTTTGTAAAGAAAATCTCATTTATTCCAACAGATGTAAAGCATAGTAGTAAACAACGTATATATGATATTCCAGAAATCCACAGGTCTGTGAAATTCAACAGAAACAGCAACACAGTTCTATAACAATAGTATTTATTTATCAGAAAATTCTATTTCTTTTAAATAACCTTCTTTTTGGTGGTCTCTTATTCATATAATTTAGGAAGCCCTCTCCTAAAAAATAAAAGGCACAGAGGAAAGGGCTATGAATAATTGTAAAATTGCTGCTTTATTGTCTAGGATGAAGAATTAGAGATACAGTCATAAAGGCTTTCTGAGATTTAGCTGGACAGAGTAGAGCCTTCTTAGATCTAGAATGGCCTGCAGAGCATTTACTTACTGCCATCTGTGTACGTGGCAAGCTATAGAGCAACATAGGCCCCACCCCAAGGATCTCATTCTTTAAATATAATTGCGCTAATACTAATTTGTGCAGAGAGAATAATGTGGCTATATCAAACTAAATTAAATTTGCACTGCCCATATATGAAGATGTTGATCCTCAATGCTAAAATGATACAATTGAACATAAATTTAATTTATTATAGAACAATTTATTTCTGTGTAATTATTCTTAGTATCATGCATGTGTGGTTCCAAATGAGCTTATCTGGAAGTAAACCCCACTGAATACTCTGATGAAAGTTTCTGAAACATACTTCTGAGTAGGCTCATTTTTCCAGTCTTTAAACATATTTAAACATTATTTTTGCCCCATCAGGTAAACAGTAGTAAATGATAGAAGGACTTGTTTTTCTGTTTATCAAACAGGTATACCAACAAAGCTGTCTACATATTAATAAGAAGTATGGAGGGGAGAATCCCATAGGAAGTCCAGCTTGATTTCATATGACAGTGTTATCCTTGGAATATAGCAGGAGTCCTTCTGCGATTTCAAATAAGTTTGTCATGCTTGACAGAAAAGTCGCAGGGTCAGAGGCAGATTCTTATTTTCCTCTGACTCTGTGGTTCTACCACCATGAAGCATAATTTGTGGTATTTAAACTCAATAATGGTGTCTGTTTTCTATAAAACAAACAAACCAACAAACCATTTTTTCCTATATAGGCTTGTTAAATAAGTGTGTCTGTCCTGCCATCAGTTGATTAGAGAATCAAAATGAGGATGACAGTGTTTTTCTAAAGATTACTTCTTCCAATCCTTCCACCCACAGGCTCTATAGAAGGCAGTAAATAGTCCATTTTTGTTAATGAAGCTTCACTCATACAGCTGGGATTGTTTAATATTTTACGAGTGTTACTTTGTTTTGCTCTCAACGATCTCAGGCAGTTAAGGATTTATGAATCGTGTTTTTCTCAGCCCATCTGCGGTTTCCTATCTTCTCTGGCCTTGAGAATATGTTTAAATTTATTAAAGCGAAGCAAAGGCTCATTATTTCAAAGGAGAGCCAAAGTGACACAGTGAATTGGTTATTAATGGAAAGGCACTGCCATAGGGCGATTGAAATTTAATGATATCCTACAAGAAAAAAATGAGGGTGTCACTTTCCAAAAAGTCATGCTAAATGCCAGCCTTTTTAAGGTCCTGCCGCTAATTTTATGCCTGCGCACAGTAATGTTTTCAAAAGCGTTTAGGAAACACGGACCAGTGACTGTACTGATTATCCTTTTCACCTTCTCGCCTGCTCCAAATGGGTTTGTGCAGTGAGCGATTTAATCTCTAAATATAGGGAACGTTAAAAAAAAAATAACATTGCTGTTTTTCACAAGCTAAGGGCCTTTTGCAATCCTCCAGAGATGGACTTGCAAATATGCTATCTCCATATGCTCACAGCAAGCTCTCAGACTGGCTCATCACCAAAAAAGCAAAACAGAAAAACTTCAATCCCTCTATTTCTTCTCCATCTTTGACGTCCAAGAGGCATTAAAAAGAGTACACAGAGTACATTTATCTACATTTAAGCAATATATAACTGAGTACAGAACAAGCCCATATCAAAAAATTTTGAAAGTTTCCAGTCTCTTCCCCTTCACAATTTGATGTTGCCTTCTTTCCGTCCCCCACCCCCCCACTTCCTTGTGTGAGCCATATTTATTGGCACAGTATTTTGCATGGTATTCCCCTCCCCCATTTAAATACAAAATGCTGCGAAGAACTTTTCCATATAGAGATAGGTATTAATAAAATTATTGTCCATTTGTAGACTAACAGTAATTTTTAAAGAATGAGCAATCAAAGTTCATCATATCCAAATATGTGTAATATCCACTTTGCAAATTCATGCAACAAATTTTATAGCAACAAAAATTAGAAGCAATCAGTTTGATGCTTCTTCCAGGTAGATAAATATGTAATCATCCATATATAACAAAGACAAACACACTTTGCCCATGAAATAGTCTTCTTCGGTGGTCTAAACGTTTCATGATTTTGCATAAAAATATAAAAGTCCAGTCTGCTGAAATAAAATAGTAATAAAATAATAATGTGACTGTGATATCTCCTGTAAATTAAATGGAAAATGATTGTTATACATAGATATGTCCATAAAGTGTTGTCAAGTTGTAAGTAATTACAAAGTAATCCAAAATTGACCTATTTAGTAAAGTGGGTAGCTAGATTTCCTTATGTCATACAAATGCAGAGGAAGCCGTGTTGAGCAAGAGGCAAATTACAGAGGGCATATTGTACTCTTCATTATGTCACAAACATTTTAAAACCAAAACATGAAGATGAGATCACTGTAATATTATCACTTCCCTCATTTTGCCATATGCTTCAAAACATCTTTTCCTATAGAAAAGTTTGGTTTTGAAAGCTGGCCTTTGTATGGCATGAACAATATCAACTCTAGCCATTCAGCAGTGGGGGCTTCCAGTGCAAGAAGCGGAGTTTATGCTATTATAAATGTTGACTTTATTTTCTGAGGGATTATTTCCTCTCACCAAAAATAAAACTATCCAAATTGACCTGTCTTGACTTGCTTTGCCTGACCCAGTGCTTAAATGAATTTCCAGTTCTGTCAATATAGAGAGTACTCACATCTCTTTTCCTACAAAGAGACTTGTGAGCTTCAACTGGAGAGAGATGAATTTGATGTTTTCAGTGGGCCTTTTGCATTCTTAAATGGAAAACCTGTGTGGTAGGCCCATATCCTTAAGAACCTAATTTGATAATGTGCGTACACTTCCTCTCCTGTCGTGTGAATATGCAGGCTACATGTTTCTAACATGGTGACTATTCCTCCTCCTCCTTTACCGTCATGCTTTTTAAATACCCCATTAGGTAATTTTTGACTTCAAAAGTTTACACAGAAGTTATTACGCCCCTTTTCATTGGCTTGATAAAAGTATCACAACGAGGTGGACTTAGGAATTTGATTTCTTCTTGTGGTAACGTAAGAAGCTGTCTTATACTCAGTCAGGCCAGTGGTTCCTCTAGGCCAGTATTGTCAACACTGACTGACAGCAGCTCTCTAGGCTTTGACACAGGATTCTTCCGTAGCCCGACTTGGAGATACCAGTTATTCAACCTGTGAATTTTTGCATAAAAAGCATCTCCTTCACTATTCAGCTAGACAGCTTTCTTCTTCTCATAATATTCTACACAAATTCCTTTAGTAATAAGTTCAAACTATGAATATAGAAGAACTTATTGATCATGTGTGCATATTGTAGCAATGCCTTCATTAGCCCGACCAAAAAGAGCAAAATTCTCTGGCCATTTCCTCAATGGACTGTTACAGTGCTATTATTCCACTTTCAACATCCTGTGGAATCCTGGGGTTTGCAGTTTCAAAGGATCCTCTCTAAACTGCAAACCCCTGAATTCCATAGGATGTTGAAAGTGGATAATAGCACTATAACAGTCTAGTGTGGAAATGGCCTTTTTCTTCCTCTCTTGTTTCATGCTTTTTCTTCCACTTTATAAATGGACTTTCAGTAATGACAAATGTGCGTACTATTTCATTTAAGTTCTGTGATGTTTTAGTGTTGTTCTCCAATGTGTATATCATTTTGAATACTTTTGGGTGGAGAATGTGGGAGATACACATAATGTTCCAAACCATGATGTTCCAAGAATTTTAGTGGATGTTACACTGCAGTATATTTATCCCTCCTCTGAAAAATCATTATCTCCCACTTCTCATATGAGTTACTTGATTTATTTTTCCATTTTTAGTGGGTTCTTTGAAAACAGGCTAAGCTGATATAATAGCTTGAAATTTAGAATAAGGTTCTGAATGTGAACACCAATACCCATTCTAGTATCTCAGTTTTCAAGGCAGGTACTTGTTACATCGTATTTTGTATTCTCCACTTGATATTTGATATAAAAATTGAAATGGATATTCAAACATGGAATGTGGAAGAAAGACCTGAGCATTTGTACCAAATTTTAGTATCTAATACTTCATAATAATTAAAGCAACAGTAATATGGGTTGAAACCAGTTGTTTTAAGTAAATTGTGTGTATTTAGCATTGGCCATGCAAAATTCTTTTATAATTTTCAGTGTATAGAATCAGAGAGATAGCAACAAAATGCTTCCAAAGAACAATTAAATGTGATATGAAATTTATGAGTATAAAAATAGGAAGAACTATCCCACTCTTGTAAATAAATACCTTTGTTAGGGTTAAATCCATCAGCAGACCTGAAGATTTTGTGGCTGGAATCTAATTTACAAGTAATGAAGGGGCTAATTCTATTGACCTGAATCCATTTGTTAGTCCCCACTAGAGTAGACCATTGTGTCAATAAGTGCTTACCTTAAAGTGTAGACTTACTATTCAGCTTTTGAAAATAATAACTGCATGTAGGCTACAGTTAATCGTACTTAGAGTAGCTCCATATAACAAATAAGATTTGGTTTTCACAAATTATTGAAACCGATTTATTTAAGTGAGTCTACCCTGTTGTTGCATTATTGCTCAATGACTCCTGTTGAGTTGTTTCTAACTTATGACAAACCTAAAGTGAAACTATCATGGGGTTTTCTTGGCAAGATTTGTTCGCAGGGAATTTGTCTTTGGCTTCTTCTGAGGCTGAGAGAATATAACTTTCCCAAGGCCACTCAGTGAGTTACTCTGGCTAAGTGAGGATTTGAACCTTGGGCTCCAGAGTCATAGTCTAATGCTCAGACCATAACACCATGCTGGCTCTTCTGGACTATTCTAAGTAATACTATTATTGAATTTTGTGTATGGTCTTGCTTCTGCATGCTACTGAGCACTCAGAGCTCGCTTGTGTCTAGGAGATATTAAACTACAGGATAAAAAAATACAGTATCACTCTCACTTAGGTATACAGTATTAAATTCAGCCTTATTGACAATTCATTTTCTTTTCCTAAATATTAACAATATTAAGAACAACAATAAGGACAATGAGTTTGCATAGACTGGAAACCAGGGTAGTAGTATACGGAAATGAAATGTATATTTTAAAAGCCAACAGCTTCAGACTCTTTCAGTCCTCTGCTTTATCTGTAAATGTATCATCCTATAACCTTTCTAAAAAAGACATAAACACTTCAGTTACATATATTTTGATTGTTCCATGACAGTTTACTGGAGGCAGAGCAGTGACAGATTTCTTCATTGTCTTTTTTGCCAAAATTTGTCCTTTAAGTCATTTTTGTTGACTGCCCCTTTTAGCAGCTCACCTCACAATGAGAGAGGAGACAATTAATGGGAGGGTGATTTATCACTGCCAAAAACTGTCAAGGACTTCTTATGTAGCTAGAGAAAAAGCAATTTCACATTATGGCATTTCATTCCGAATACATTGTATTTACAGCTCACAGTTTTATTTTCAGAGCCTATTATCAGGTGAAACAGTTGCATCTGAAATGTTGTTTGTGACATAGGTGACCTGTTAGGATTTGATAAGTATTTACGCCAGAGCACAAGGGGCTCACACATCTGCTGTTGGCAGAAGCAATGGAAAAAAATAACCTGGAAATGAGGCGTTTGATTTTTCTGGTTCCTACACTCGAGCATCTGTTGCTATAATTAAGTGGCATTCAGTAATTGCAGAGCAATGGTGAAATAAACATATGCATTCTTGCCAGCTTTTAGGATTTGGTGTCCTTACTCTAGGAGAAACAAGCAAAGTGACTTCAGTAGGAACAAAGGGTTCTGTGACAAAGTTTAACAATTAACTTTCCTATTGCATAAAAGAAAATCCATGAAGAAAAAGCTGGGGGGGTGTGGGTGGAAGATGAAAATATATATTGGCTGGTTTCCCTAATACATTTAACCATTTAAATGACAAGTATAATGAATATTAAAGCTACACAAGTATGAAGGAAATATAAAATGCTGAATTTGGAATACATGAATACTTTCTGGAAGGCTATTTATAAGCATGTTGGTGGTATTTTGGAAGGATGTTGTTTTTGTGTATAGTGAGGAAGAAGAATTAAAGGGAAGCTTCCAATGAAATCAGTTGCCTAAATGAGATGTTGCCTGGGTGTGGAGGTAGTGAACTCTTATCTTTCCCAGCTTTCTGCTTGCTCATGGGATCCACCTATATTGAAACCAGCAGGCCACAAATATAACCTATGTTATGATGTGTCTAGCTTTGATCTCAAGCTACACTTTTAATTAGGAATATAATGGAACATTAAAACAATTATTTGCCTTAATCTAAACTTACTTAATTACTTTATTTATTTATTTAGTACCCTGCCTTTCTCGCAGCATGGCAGCCGAAACGGCATACAAGAATAAATTCTCTGGGTTCTCCCATATCTGATATAGTGTTAGCAAATGCTTTCTCACTGTGCGAGGCATTAATGCCTGTAGGAGACTTCATGTCTCACACAGTAGAGAAGTATCACCAGGTAGCTAGAATAATCACCTGGAAGTTGGCAGCCATTCGCACCAATGGTCTTTCCTCACAGAGATGGGGAATTGGATGCAGACTCTTTTACCTGTAGATTTCTCTCAAGTATTTTGTATTTTTGATGACTTGGTGGTGATATCTTCAGTGGCAGTGGGAAGTGTGCTGACTGCTCTAGATTAAAGGTATCCTGAGGTGGCATGATAGACTATTAAAATGGAAATGAAAAGGGAAGGTGAGTTACTACAGTTGGGTCTAGATGAGAGATACGTTGGAGCCAGTGTGGTGTAATGGTTTGAACATTGAACCACAATCCCGGAGACCAGGGTTCAATTTCCTGATTGGCCATGGAAACCCACTGGATGATCCTTGGTTGTGTCACACAAACTCCTCCCCAGAAAACCCCATGATAGGTTCACCTTAAGATTGCCATAAGTTGAAAATGACTTGTAGGCGCTCAACAACAACAACAACAAGAGATATCTTGCATAATTCTGCCACACACCTTCTGTTACACCCTTCAAATATAAACCTATTTCACCCTTCCCTGCACTCTCTTGGCCTTTTATGTGTAAATGCTTTCTATCCATATGTGGGGTATATTAAAAGAGCCCCCTGTGAAGAAGGCAAACATGGAGACTACCATATATGCTCACAGTGCAAGAAGTTCAAAGAAGACAAGATGACAAAGACTTTGAGCAGTGAAAAGCAGCTGGTATTGCCTACATCAGAGGTGTGCAAATTCCATCCCTCTAGATAGTGTTGGACTGCAGTTCCCATGACCCCAGCTAGAATAGTCAATGATGCAAAGAATAATTGATGTTACATTTCAACAACAAGAACCACTGTTCTTGGGACATCTCTATTATGAAATATGTTTTTAAACCAGGATCAGTGATATGGCTCAACTGAGAACTATTTTGGACCTTACCACTGTGACAGTGTTTTCTTCTTTACTAATGTAACAAACTGAAGTAACAGTCCATCCTCTTAGATTATAGATTATTAGATTATCTTTAGGTTAGCTCATGCTACAGACTCTTATCTGCAATGAATCTGATTGCAAAAAAAATCAAAGCAGGAATATTCTCAATAGCGTTCAATCAAAAATACTGGGGAGTATAAATTGAAAAAGATATTCCTAGTGAAGAATCATGAAGTGATATTTAAACTGCTAGTTCAGATTATGACAGTTTCATTTTTTGTGTGCCTCCTGGATAAAGATAGGAGACTAGATTAGAATTGTTGTTGTTGTTGCAGCATGCCTTCTAGTCATTTCTGACCTGTGGCAACCATAAGATGACCACATCTCATGGTTTTCTTTGTAAGATTTGTTCAGAGAGGGTTTACTATTGCCTTTCTTTAAGATTGATAGAGTGTGACTTGTACCGGAACCTTTATAAATTTTCAGAGAGAGAGCCGTATTAGTCTATGGCAGTATAAAAAGAAAAGGTAGGGAATGGAATCTATCAGTGCCTTTAAAATGGACACCCAGAGATATAAACTTCACATTCACAAGAGTTAGAACATCTGTTTTGAATAGCAGTCAGATGCTCTTCTTGAAAAATATGTAACCTACACAAAAGCAGTAAATGTGTCGGGACAAATTTTGCTGTCCCCACCATATTTTGTCTGTTTTAAAAACCACATTGTACTAGGTGTGCAGCTATAACAGTGATATTTTTGATATTTTTTACAACAACTCAGTTGACAGTCTAAAAAATGTCCTGCCTTGCAGGTCTAGTTCTAATAATTTGGTATGATCATCCAGTTTGGCTACTTCAGTGTACTCCTGCCTCCAGGTTATTTATGAGCAAGTTAAAAAGCAACTGTTAAAGCCCACACACCTAGGGGACCCTGCTGCTCATATCTCTCCATTGTGAGAACTGACTGTTCCTGCTCTCTGCTCCCTCTTCTTGATAACCCATTTTGAATCCATAAGAAGGCTTCTCTTATTCAATGTCCGCTAAAAGTATATTCTGGAGTCATTGCTGAGAGAGTTTGTCAAAAGTCTTTTGAAAGTCCAGGTAAACAACGCCAAAAGATGAGTGCTGCCCACAAGACTTTCAAATGACTAAAAGGTTAGTGAGACTGAACTTATCTTTGTGGGAGCTATGCTAATTTTTCTCTCCAGTGGGGCTATGTGCTCGACATTTTCAACAATAACAACAACAACAACAGCAACAACAGCTACAAAAAAATGACATTTAAATTATGTCTGAAGTCAACACTGAACCAGAATGAAAGGTCTGATTCTGATCTTATGTGCATAATTATTTGGTAATAATTGTTTAAGCTGCCTTTGTCCATGCAGGGCTTTTTGGGGGAAGAGACTATGGGAAGAAGAGGAAAAGACACAGTTAAGTCTCTTTTTATCACCAACATCATGCTGCGTAAGGTAGATTTCCAGTCCTTGATGGCATCCAAAATAAAACTGTGTGGTGTGTTCTTTTCCCCCAACAACTACAAGAAGTTGAATGACAAATAGCTTTAAAAATATACATTCATTTGAATGTAAACTTGCCACTGATTTGACGTTTAAAACATTTTTATTGCAGTTTTTCAAATCTGGCATGCCATTTACTTCTGGAACATTTTGTCATATGCAATATAAGTATTGACCTGAATCTTAGTGGTTGTCCCGCCTAAAGTAGATCCATTTGATTCATTGTTTACTGGTGAGTCAACACTTACATAAATCCATTACTCATTAGATCTACTTTACTTGAGATTATCAAAAGGGTTTAGGCCTGTTTTTAGCTTTAGTTAAACCTTGCATTGGTAGCTCAGACATGATCATAACATGCCCTGGTCTCTGTCAGGCTTGCAGAGGCTATTATAACAAAGTGAGCAACATGGCTTAGTTGACAGCTTTATTCTATGAACTTGTTACCAGATTTTATACTACTAATAATTTCCTGTGGCATAGCCTGGTGACATTGCACAAGTGATATGTTCCTAAGATAGGAATGTGCACCTGAGGATTGGAAAGTAGCCAGTGCAATGCACTATCAAAGATTCTCAAGTAAACAAAGGATATGTCTGGCTGAAAAATTAGCATGAGGTAGTAGATATTGTTTACGTGAATTTTCAAAGGGCGTTTGAGCATATCCCTCTTCAGAAACTCCTATGCAAAGTGAGAAGTCCTCTTTTGCATCTAATAAACCAAATTATGGATTTCTCAAAGAACAGAAAGCAGAGTCTATGAATAAATAATCCTGCAACAGAAGGATGTGAGCACCAGGGTACATTGAGGATCCTTTTTGGGAACAGCCCTCCAAGGGACACCAAACTGTGGAATTTCCTGTTAAAATAGCTAGCGTGCTTAACTTGTCCTAGCATAAAGTAAAGTACAAAATCCTAACTTCACATAAATGTTAATGCGAGTTAAGTGTGGGTGGCTGGTGGTGACTGACAGTGAGAGCGTTCTTGTCATGGAGGGCTTGATTGAAATGTTGAAGTGGCTGTGAAAAGGGCAGTTTCCATATTGGCCATCATTAAGAAAGTGATAAAAAATGAAACTATTTTTATTATAAGTCACAGAACAGAAATCTATAACTGACTGTACTTGGAAAACAATCTACAGTTTTGGCCATTGCACTTAAGAAGGGGTGTTTTAGAACTAGAAGAAGTACAGAAAAGAAAAACCGAAATGATCAAGGGAGCAACTTCCTATGAGAGCAGGTTGCAGATCTGGGATTTTTTTTTAATGACTAAATTGTGGGGGACGATGGATAAAGGTATCTCAAATTAGGTGTAGTTTGAAGATAGCAGATTAAAGAAATTCACAGAAAAGAAGGCTATCAGTTGCTACTAGACTTGTGTATTGTCTCCAGTGTCAGAGGCAGTATGCACCCAAGTTCAGGTTCCTAGGATACATGAGATGGGGGATGCTACTATATATAGTTTTTGGTATCTAATAGACATGAAATTGGCCACTGTAGTGGTAGAATGCTGGCCTAGGTAAGCCTTTAATCTGAACCATTACGGTTCCTCTTTTGAAGAAGGTTTTGGCTTTTATTTGTTACTGTAGATACTATACCTTGATGCAAAGCAGCCAGGCGTATCTAGAAGTTAAAAGCAATGAAGAGTCAAGGAAATCCAGTTGCAAAGTTCAAAACAGGCCAGTTAATTCCAGTTACAAACCAGCATTTCCAACCCTATGAAACAGGACGAGCTTCAGGACACCCTTTGTCTTTATGTCTTATAGAGGTAGTGTCACTTCCAAAGACTCTTATGTCCAGATATGCAAGAGATCAGTCCTGCACACTCACTAAAAATGATTGGTCCCCCTTTCAAAGCTTTCTTTAAATCCTTTAAAATGATATAACCATGAGCAGTATCTGAAGCCAAGCCTCTAGTAGGCAAGAGAGTCAAATTGACTCCAATACATTTAATAAAGTACTAAGCAGATAGAAGTTCAGAGAAACAGACTGCTACATTCAACATATTGGAATATTTCACTGAGGGGGGCTTTCAGAATATTTAACTAAAGGAGATTTCACACAAGAAGGAGTGCCTTGGGCCTCCCTTGCATAGCTTTAAAGCAATGTTGGGCAAGGTGTGGTCCTGAGGCCATTTGTAGCCCTGAGGATGCTTTTGCAGCCTTTGACACTTCATCCGTAGTCTGGAGTGATCAAGAGCCTCACAAGCCTCTGTGGCGGGGAGAGCTGCCTATGGCCTCATGACTGCCTTTTGCCCACAACTGCTTTACAAAATCTACAGTGGCTTCCTTTGTCTTTGACATGAAGATCCTAAATCAAGTTTGATATTTTTAAAATAAGCATTTGTATGTGGTGCTTTGTGTAACGACATGTACATGCCGTTGGATGGGTGCTGTCCTGTTCCTGCCATCCTTTGATAGACAAAATTCTCTTTGAACTGAACAGGAGCTCTGCCTTGACTGACATTTGAGAGCAGAAGGTCTAACAGAACCATCTTCTCTATGTCATTTTTGTTTGGTTTGGTGTTTTGAAGGAAAGAGAACACGCAGTAAAGACTCATACTGCTTTCTACTGAAACTTAGCTGTATTCAAAAAGTAATTTTCATGGAGATTTTTACAGCAGTTTTCTAACACTCTTGATCATTGTGGCTAGGGCTGGATTCCAACAGCAAGCATAAAACCAGTGACTAATTCACTAAGTCACCCACACAGAGTCATATCTTGTTAATAGTCTATGCTGCCAGGAATTATTATAGCATTTTGGGGTAATATTTCTTGGAACAAAGAAACTTTGTTTACACAAAAGACTAGTTCAGTTTCAAAACACTTGTATTAAAATCTGGTCAGTAGAATATATTGTGTGGCAATACACTAACACTGAATATGTTTTTGTTTATGGTTGTGATACACTGTTGGGAATCTTAAATCACATATATTTTAAGCTAACTACTAATATTCTAACTTTGGTTGGTTAATGTTTGCAGGGCACTTACAGATGCTAGAATAATCTCTAATGTTTTTGCTCAATCTGCTCTGGAGATGGATGAAATAAATAGTTTAAACTAATTAATGTAACACCAGCTGTTACAAGTGCTTGGCAGACGTCTGTGAGTTTTGATGGGCAGAGAGCGGCTGTTGTACTTGACTTTATTTTAGTACAATGTTGATCACAGTGTAAGCTGGAATAAACGACGAGCCAAAGGAAGGAACAGAGGATAAATTTCTCTGTAATGCAAAACAAATATTGTCCTTTTATCAGAAAGCAGTTTTTGAGGTACTGAGGGAACGTTAGAGCAATGTTTTTTAAGTTGTGTGTGCTTTGACAGGCGATGCACTAAACTTGCGCGGTTCTAGGGGGCAACTTTCTTGGCCGTATTCATTTCATTTGGATTCATTTAAAATTTGCACTCAAAAGAATGTAACTTTAATGTGCTTTCCACACTACATATATGCTCTTTTGTTGAAGCAGTATTAAATTGCCTAAGGTATTATTTTGGTTTGCAGGATTATTTGTGTTACTTTTTATTTAATGAGAATTAATCAGACATAGTACTTATTGTTATTACAAAATATTATGTAATTTACTATACAAACTTTAGGGAATTTTGGCTCTATGGATATTTTGTTTTGTTCATACTATCTGTATATGCACATTATTCTAGGGTAATCATAGGCTAGATAGCTGATTCATTTTATGGGCTATATAATACCTTGTGTAAATTTTACAATTAGAAAAAAAACACATAAAGAAGTATTTCTTCTTTCTTCATTTCTAGCAATAACTATGAATAATGAGCCTGATCAATATATAATAAGTAGTGAAGTCCAACAAAATGAATTCTCTAAAGAGTGAAGGGTGGAGAGCTTTACAATGGCAAAAAGAACAATGTATGTGCCAGCATTAAGATAACAGTGTCATTGTACAGGTTGTTAGGAATATATCTAATATGTTATTGTAGTGTACTGAGCAGATGGCAACTGTGCTCTTGGAAGAATTGATGGATGGGATATGATGTCATCAATGAGGTGACATGGTTCAGAAAGTACTTGACCTCCAAGAAGAAGTTCTAACTGGTTAGAATTCTAAATGGTGAACTTTAGTGACACTGGCTAAATGGGAAATAAGTGCAATTTGTATTTCTTTATGGTAGTGTTTACCCTCTTCACTGAACTCCACATAATGGGATTTGGTCCCAGAAGATTTCGAGATATTGTTGGAAGGTTTCACCCTATAACCTTCAGAGGATTTCAAATACAAATCTAAACTTTAACAGAAGAATTACAGAGAACAGTGTTTATCAAGGTGGCATTCTGTGTGAACTTTCTTCCATTGCATATATAGATTCAGAAGGAAATTAGCTAATGCAGCTTACTGATTTTTGTGACTTATTTCCCCGAAGAGCAAAGTTATGAACTGAGGCAGCATAAATTTATTTCAACCATCTTTTAGTTGGAATGTGCCACCATTTGTGTGTATGCACTGAAGATTTTAAAGATCGGTTGTTGAATCATGCAGATGCTTACTCAGAAGCAAGGCCCACTTTTTAGTAGGGCTTATTCTCTGGCAAGTTGGTAGGACAGCCTTGGCAATATTATTTTAGATAATTTAATTACAGTATAAATAAGGCTAAGCTCATTTAAGATTTTTCCTTGCAATAGGAGATGTATGTTGAAAATAGCTTACAACTTTGTTCTTCTTGTGATGCTCGATGCCTATCCCACACCAGTCTTGTACATGTGCAAAAGCACCATGCCACAAGTAAAGAAATAATGTTAAAAATAAAGGAATGTTTATTTTGCGCTTGCATGAAACTCCTAACATAATCTTGTTGAGGAGGTCCACACCTGCCTGGTTCCTGTAGTACTGTAGCTATAGTGCAATTCCATCAGCTCAGAAGAAAGCACCATTGAGTTGCTTTCAAGCTACAGGATTGCAGTTTAGATGCATATAACATTTGACTTTCATTGTTCTGAATCATTCACTGGGCTGTACGTTTTCTCCATACAGGAAAATTCTTATTGGACCATACTCCAAACAGGATATATGAGACATAAAGAAACACACAAGGACCCTGCATAACAATTAATACAGTTGTCTTGTATTTTGCATTGAAGTGTAGTTACGGAGAAAAAAACCCTCATGAAAATCTTGTCTACAGGGAGTCCAGTATTTATACATTTAAAAAATGAAATTATGACATGGCAGTACAAGGACAGTAATCTATTTCTAAAATGCTTTTGAAAACCCCTGCATTAGCTTATAGTGGATTTGCACATTTAAATTACCGATTCTTATGAAATACTGTGTGAAGTACTCAGATAAATCATTGGGGAATGATGAGGGCAGAGAAGAATGTGATCTTGTTTACAGGATCAGATATTTGAACTAATTATGGAAATAAATAATTAGAACACCTGTTTGTATGCTCACTTTGAACTATTTATGTTATTTGTCATTAGCACCTACCATTCTGTGAGTTCTTTGAATATTCATGTTATCAAACTAAGAATTTTATTGAAGAACATAAATACCGCAAAAGGAGAAGAAACAACAAAACAGCAAAAGCCATGATGAATCAGGTGATCTAAAGGCTGTGAACTAAAATTCAATTATGATGTTAGCGTCTTTGCATCGAATGCTATGGGGAATTTTTCTGTGTGAAGAACATAGTTCCACTTTTAAATGATTTTGCAGTTGTAATAAAACTTTCATAAACATAATGTTATAAATTGCCCCCATCTTTGGCTGTATGACTAGTATCTGTAAGTAAAGTGCTTAGGGGTCCTAAATTACTTTAAAATGACAGCAAAGCTTAGGTTGAGTTGCAAACGCTGTAACAATGAATTAATTTTACAGCAATTACTATGGTAATATGGATTATAATTTAAATTCACAGTCATCTTTTTGTGGGGAGGCACGAGGGGGATGCAGGAGATTACGCAAGAGCTTTCATCTAGTACTGTTTGATCTGTTACTCTTCACATCCTTTGTGTGTTGCCCTGAGTTTTGTTTCTGTACCAGTGTATCACCAGCCTAGAGGTTATTACCTCAAATGAAACTGGTGTCAGTGATTTTATATTGTTCACTAATACTTAGGAATTTTAAGATCTTATGGCTGCAATGCACACCTGTACTGTCAGCCAAACATTTATACAATTCTGGGTCCTTTAAAATTTATGATTTTGCTGTAAACAAAGCATAGCATTGCCTTGTAGTGCCTTTTGCTGTTTAAAATAATATTTCTGAACTTGTTTCATGACTGAGGTCCTAGATTTCTGGATCACATGATTTACATCAGTAACATTAACACTTTCCGGCAAATACTCTAATGCAATATCTCTACTCTCCAAAGTAGTTTTCCTGGTTCAGATATGTGGACTGGTATCCAGTGGTGTCACTGGGCAAGCCCAAAATGTTGGGAAAAAAAGTCAAATTTGGTATTTGATTATGTTGCTGAAGTGTTTGTACCTGCTGTTATGCAAGTATGTTCCCAAGTGTGTGATTTCATTGTGCCATGTACTGCATCCACTATTGTTCTAGTTCCATTATTGTGACCTCTTGTACTTTTTCCATTATTATATGCAAGCAAAGGTTGTAAAATGGGTGATCAGAATAAATATCTGTCTCATGCCTTTCAGGTACTTGTTGTGTGTTTTGACTTCTGGCAACCCTAAGGCTAACCTATCACTCAGTTTTCTTTGCAAGATTTGTTCAGAAGGGGTTTGCTTTTGTTCTCCTCTGAGGCTGAGAGAATATGAGTTGCTCAAGGTCACCCAGTGACTTTTCATGGTGAGGCAAGGATTCAAACCCTGGTCTCCAGAGTCATAGTCCAATGCTTAAACTATTATTATACCATGCTGGACCTCATCCAGATACTATGAATGATCAATTCCAATAGAATGACTACAATGCTCTATTTCACTTCCCTGGCTAAGGCAGCAGAGAGCAAGACAAAGAGTACTGGTATGCTTTAAATGAATGTAGATCCATCAGTAAGAGAGAAAGAGGAAAGAAAATAAGCAAGGTCATCTGATTTTGTCGTCTTGCTTTGCGGAGGAATGCCAGCAGTCTGGTGGACACTCTGCATAGCAATTATATTAATTCGAGAAATATTTTCTTCAAAATATAGATATTAAGGTATAGTCTGGTGATGGAAAAGGAAGTTATTTGTCTAATTTAGAAGGGAGGCTGTTTTAGGCTTTAAAAACAGCATAATAGAGTGCATGAGCTGGGGGAAGTATATAGCAAGAAAACTGCATAAAGCAGGGGTGAAGAATGTACCTATTGGTAACCTTGCACTGGAGGAAATCATTAGGCTCACACTAGAGTGGGCTTCTGATTGCTACCAATCCCGTACTATTCTTCTTTGTGGTCTCTGTGACTCACACATATGGGTCATTCTGTGCTGTTACTGGCCCTCATACCCCCCCCAGATCTGATATGGTTTAGTTGGCAAAATATCATTTAATTGGCAAAATACATTAATTGGCATAAATATAAAATGGACCCTGAAGTGTAAGGCCAGGCTGGGCAGAGGAAAGTTACTGGCTGAACACATGTGCTGCAGAGTAGGTCAGAAGATCCCCTCTAGGCATAGCAAAGGTCATCGTCAGGCTAAACACCAGGCAACTTCACAGATAATAGACTTAAGCTGAAGCTGTAACATCCCTGATACCACAATAGCAACAGGAATTTTCTACCAAAACACTTATTGTTTCAGCCCTTCTTCCCAGCACCTGGATGTTTCCCTGCATTTTTCTTTATATGTCTGCCATTACAAAGCTACTATGACAGCCATGAACTCTTTGTCACCTAACACTAAAACCATTAATTCCAGGCCCCATTGTCCATGCTGCAACCTCCATTGTTTGCTCAACCAGAGAGCCATTCACACCCATGCTCTCCAAGCAGATTTTGGGTATTAAAACCTTCCATTTTGAGCAGCTCAGTGAACTATCTTGCTGGCTGAATGCCACGCTGTCACTTTGATTCCAGAAAGTGTTCTGTCCTTAGGCACAAATCTAAGCCACATCACTGCTTTCTTTGCTGCTCTTCAGATGTGCAATTATCACCCATTCCCTCAAACTCCACTGTCAACAATTTTCCTCCCTTTATGCTTTGGTTAGCTCTTGTAAGGCTGTGTGAGTGCTTGGATCTTTTGCATGTGTGATTAAACTCTTTAATAAAACACATTTTAGTTTATTTGGAATCTCTGGCTGGTTCTTTCCTGCAAGGACCCTGTAAACATCAGTGGAAAGGTCTCATTAGGTTACTCCCCTGTCATAGGTCTCTTAATTGAGCTAATTAATTCCCCATTGTCACATGGAGGTCCTGGCATCATCCATGTTTTGGGGTAACAGTGCAGAGGTCTTCAACTAGCTATGGGGGAGTGGGTTTCAGAAAATTGGTCTTGCCTTGGTTGGGTAGAAATGGTTCTGCTAGTAAAAAGTCAGGTTTAGATACAGAAACAGGACACAGAGCATGGATCAGAAGGAACATGTCAAACACAGCATAGGCTAAGTCTGTATTAAGTGTGACGGAGTACCCATTTAAGAGTTTGGGAAGCTTAGAGATGTAATGAGGTTCTAGATGTGAAAGATAAGAGTAAGAAGGGCACCCTTGAATCACCTGAGATAATGATAGCATGGGGAGATAATAGCATGGGGAGAGAGTCAAAGTGATCTAAACAAGAACTTCCATGACTATGCAAAGTTGTTTTGGATGTTATATCTATATGTATCATAACATTATCGTCATGATGTTATATTATCATAGTGGTATTTAGCCAGTAATAATGTACCAATAAAAGATTTTGATGTAATATCTAATAAGTAAGAAAGCTGTAGACTCTATGTTTGTCCTTTCCAGTTCTGGGACACGTTTATTGCTGCACCTTCCCTCCCCACTATCACTGCTTCAGATTATCAGACTGCTTATTTCACAGTAATATCATTAGCACAATCCAGCATAGATTAACTGCTCAAAACCACTGAAATCAATTGGTTTTAAGTATTAACTAACTCTGTGCTGGGTTGTGACCAGTGGGTACAGAGGGAATCATCACAAAGAGATGATTTAAGGATTATAGTCTCAGTAATACATGAATGCAAAGATGAACTTTTTTTTTTTACTAAGCCATTATGACCTGTTCTTCTTTCAGTATGGCTGCTGTGAAAGATTGCAATCCCCCCCCCCTTTTTTTCTTTCCTCTTTTCCCTTCCTGGATTAGAGTAAAATCATGTAAGACTTTACTTCCAAATAATACTGGTCTTCCTAACTAGTTATCATAATTAAATTAGTCTGTCAGATTATCACAGGGCCTCACATGATTCACTTGAGGGATTTGTTTGTTTGTTTCATGTCTCATATGGTCCTTTATTGATTAAAAGGTCGTATCTTTTTTAGACATATTACCTTCTTTTTTGGAAAAAAAAATCCTGTTTTTACTTACATATGCCTAAGATGGATGAAATGGTAATTCAGGGTAAATGATTGATACACAAAGCATTCTTTGCTGTATAGTCTCTGTCTCTCCCCAGTATATGGAACTTGTGGAGGGGCATGCTTCTTACCTGGTCCAAGTATGTGCGTATGTGATGGGCTAAGCTGTCCAGTTCCCAGTATTCCAGTATTCTGTCTCTGTGTGTATGTGTGCAAAGAAATTTCAGCCTCTGTGATTCACACATAACGGAAATGAACATTGGTAAGTTACTTCCTGATGAATGTGAACCCTGAAATTTGGTATAGGGGGAGGCAGACAACTCAATTGTTTAGTTACTTGGTTGTTAAATGTCTTAACATCTCAGAAACTAATGGCATTCCTCCTTCCTCTCTTGCCCACCTTCTGCCACTGTTTGTATTAATGGGGGTCTGTTCTCTTTGCCTGCCAGTCCTAGGTGTGCAAAGTGCCTGTTATACTCAAAAAATGCCCAGTCACTACCAGTAAATCTCCCATAAGTATCTTCTGTCTTTCAGCCCATAGAGACTCATGGCTGGAACACATACTTTGCATTCACTGCTCTTTGGCACACAAGTCTCCACAGATTGGTTTTCTAGCTAGGCATTATTTATGGCCCCCAGAATCTCTCCTCCCTCCAGCATCTTTTGGCACACACAGAGAGTCATGTTCTCATTTTTGTGTGAGAGGGAGACAAGAAATGGCCTGAGTGTCTTTTCCTACATAGGTGGGACTTCTTTTTCTAACTTTCCTAGAAAGTACAGAGTTTGAGTTCCCTACAATAGGGATATAGTGAGGTGGTAACCAGGTTTGTTGGTGACTAGCAGTGTACCTGGATGATACTACCTCTGCCTCATTAATACCAGCATGGGGCATAATGTCCTGTGGAAGTAGCCTCTTTCATTCACAGCTTTGCCAGTAGGCTGCAATTGGTTATATCCAATTCTTAAGCGTTATCTTTATTTCCAAAATCTTCAAGCAATGTCAACTGTGCAGATCAGTTTGAATAATTCAGTCTTTGCAAGGTCTGAAAGGCACTGACCTGATCCATACCTCCTGGATTAACGAGCAGTTTGGAAGTCAGTTATTGTGAAGAAGGATTCAGTTATTCACCTCCATTGCCCAAGTAAAGCCAGCCAGTCACAACCTTTGGAATGCTATGAGAGGGGCTTATGGGAGAAATAATGCAAAATTAGAAGCTTGTCTGTTAAATGGTCACATTGGGCGAGTTAGATTCAGAGATATAGATGGAGCAAATAGGACTGGATTAAATCTTGAAATGGGCAGTTAGAAATAGGGTCAGTTAGCAATAGAGAAATAGTTAGAGCTAGGAACAGACAAGATCACAGTAGGAACTTCAGTTTGATGGAAGCTGAATGTTCTACTGTACTATGTCTAGGTGTAATGCTAGATGTTTGTGTATTGTCCCAGTGCTACTGAAAGTTGTGGTCCATGAGCTATCAAACTGAGCCTAGCAATAAATGCATCCACCTGTCTAGTATAAAAACCAAACCCAGGAAGGAGTTTTAAGGTTAGAAAGACAAAATGAATGATAAGAGAGCAAGGATTGGAACTTCAGGGCCAGCCGGTGGGGTGAATCCATGCTTTAGCACTTCCTGAATATTCTTGCAATGTCCTCCTCTAAAAACATAACTCTGAAAAATGATTGTAAAAATTGCTTCAAATATATGTTACTGTACTGCTTCAGGCAGCAGACTGTCTTGGCCCGGCCCTGGCTTGCAGCATATCAAGTTTGTTTGTTCATCATCTATTATGGCTGGGAAACCTAATATGTATTTCATAAAATTAGTGCTTCTAGCATCCAGTTCTTACAAGCCTGTTCCATTTCACATAATTGTATTGTTAGATTGCTAATGGAATATTAGTTATTGGGCAATTAAATAAGATTATACAAACTGTCACTTTGAAAGCTAAGATCTTTGGTGTCTCAATTAACAGCTAAATTATTTTGAAGATCCAGCCCACACTTAACCTAAAGTCAGTAGAAAAAAACTGAGAGAATCAGTTAGGTATTATGGTTATCCGTATCTCAAGAAAACCATACAAAGGAAATATATAGTGGGAAGATGGCAAACTGGATAACTATGTCTCAGTTTTTGTTTTTGTTTTATTTTGTTTAAGAAAAAAAAACTTTATTGAGACCTTTTCCAGTAAAATGATACAATTGCATGGAAAGCACTTGGGGCAGGAGTTGCCTAAAAATAAAGTACAAGAACTTGCATTAACATTATATAGGGTCTGAATGACCCCATTGTATATAAACTTTAAAGAATATATAGTGCCTGTAACGTACATGTCATTAGAACAGCAATGGAAGTGTAACAACACAAGAATCATGAGTTACCAGTATTTACAAATCTCATAAACCTTGCAACAATCAGATATCATCTCATAATAGTATGAATACAGCAGACAAACTGATTACAAACAATACATTATTGTGATAATTTTCTATCATTGCATTAATAAGATAGATGCTACCTACATTGTCTCTTAGTTTTGGCTGTGATAGACTGTACTACAGTCATCCCTCCACATTTGCTAGGGCTAGGTGAAAGTGAAAAAAACGTGAATAACTCTAGGCCCTCCCAAACCATATTTAACATACGAAAAAGTAGGATTACCATGTTCAACCCACTGTGAATTCCTTGGGGCATCAGGGTTCCTTCACAAGGCGGAAGTGGTTGATTGGTGGGTCTTACTGCAACCTCCACTGCTGCCCCACACCATTTTTAAGAGAGACTTACAAGCCTCGTTTGCAGTTTCTCAGTCTCACGAGACTTGCAGTCCCTATTAAAAATGGCATAGAGAGGCAGCAGAGGTGGCAGCAAATAATCCGTGAATAATCAAATCCGCAGAAGTGAAACCCGCAAATGTGGAGGGATGACTGTAGTTCTGTGGGTGCCTTTCTTGATATCTCAGGCAAGCAGTTGGAATCATGCAGACCTGCAGAAGTTGTTGGATTGTAACTCCCAACATTCCTCACTATTGACTGTGCTGGCTATGGCCACTGGGACTTACAGGACAATAACAGCTGGGAGACTGGATGTTTCCCATTCCTTCTTTAGATCCAGATCTGTTAAAAAGAAACATCTGGCATGTTCACCCCATTCTGTGCATGTTGTCCATATGAAAAGCAATATCCACTCTAGTTGGAAAGAAGGGGTGGGAGAATGGCCACTCAGAGAACTTTCTGCTGAAAACGGGAAGAAAGAAAGAAAGAAAGAAAGAAAGAAAGAAAGAAAGAAAGAGTATATAGAAACCATCTAATGAATGATCTCAGGCTTTACATTGTAGTCTGATCTTACAACATGTTTATGCATTGCAGAAAAGAGAATCACTGTAAATTTTTTGATGCTTATATTTAGGTTTGCAAGGCAGTTTTGTAAATATGTGGGGTTCTCTTACCCTGATATCATTTCTGGTGATATTAAGCAAAGTTAGTGGTTTTCCTAGAATGGAGAGACATGAAAAATAATGTATTTTCATACTTTTATGTTTCTTTCTCACACAAAAGGATAGAACAAGGCATCTGTAGATGTAATGAGTAACTCATAATTTTAAACAATATTTTGTGACATCATTTTGAATACTGCTACCCTATGTGCATGATTTATCATTTGTCCCCATCATTCTGGTAAGGGTAGAATTGACCTCCAGAATTGTTTTTAAAAATATAATAATTTTTCACTGACTGAAGAAGGACCACCCTGAAGCATTAATTCACACCTCATCATATTTGAGGGCTGCTTGGAATATAGAGGTCATGAAGACTGCAGTGAAAATGTTATGCTTTCGTTACAGTGGTGGTTGACTCTACCTGTTGAGGGAGGTTTAGGTGGAAGAGGGTTAAATGCTGGTGCCAATAACCTCTATTTGATCCTAATCTTCAATTGAAACGTGTTTCCTAGGTCATAAAGTCTGCAGTATTTCATATTCAACACATTTTGTATGTGACTGTGACTTCTGTGGAAAGTAATTAAGATGATTTCATTTTACATAAATTAAAAAAAATCAAAATAATAGGGTAGGTACTCTGTATTTCTTTAGGCCTGGGATCTTCTCTACTAGGTATTTATGAACACTACTTCAGGAAACATGGGTTGCTCATACCCATATCAGAAACATACATTTCCATGCATATATTTCAAAGATAACATATAGATGGGCATGGGGATACGAGGCATTTCTGGGCGATAACCAGGAGCTTTGTTATTTATCATATGCAGGAGAGGCAAAAATAAATGCTGTTCCTTTTATTGGCTTGCTTTGACTTATTGACATTTTATAAAAAAATCAGCTGTCTTGGTTTTTTTCTTAAGACAGCTAAGAAAATATAAATGTATAAAAAAATCAGCAAGGATTACATCACTCGTAGATTCATTCCTTTACTCAGTGATTCGTCCATGCATAGTATACCTGGACCACCCCTTTACCTTCCTTATGGTTGCAGAATCCAGTTGAAGGGCTCTCTCTCTCGCTCTTTTATATTTATTTGTAAAAGAGATTTTTTTTATGTAGGGGTTAGCCAGATCCCTTTGCCCTGCCATATATACCACGTTTTTGTTTCCTTGACTTTTAAAGAGAATTTTCTGTTTCTGCTTCAGGGTTTCTCTGACTCACGCATGTGGGTTTTTCTGTCCCTGTGCAAAAATCTTTGGAACCTTCCAGACCTGAACAGCATCTTTTGGCAGGAAAACCACCTCCTCTGCTGCTCTTGTCTGTGCTGATTCGTGACAAATCCCTAAGTTCCTTTTTGTTTGCAGCAACTCAGAACCCAGTTGCATTATCTTTGTTATGAATTTCCAGTGATTTCTCCTACTGAGCAAGCTCTTTTTCACATAAATGTTTTAGGGATAGAATCAAAAGAAACCAAGGGACATTACCTAAAATATACAGAGCATTTTTGGTTAAATGGCTGGCTGGAGATACTTGTATTTGAATGCTAGAGACTATACATTTTTTAATGAAATCTTCACAAATCCTTGTAGTTCAAGAAATGAATGCTAAATTGTTATATCTTAAACAAATATTTTGATTGGCTTTCTCACAAGCTGAGACAGGCAAAGAGAAGGAAATTTGTCACAAAGATTAAGAAACAAGACCATTATGTGATGGACAATGGGAAAATATTAAAAGCTATCGAAGAATTTTTAAAGAGCTTTATATTGAAAAGTCAAGGGAAAAGTTATGAATATGGAAGAATACTTGCGTAAACTTCAATTGGACAAACTGTGTACAAAAAAGAAGCGAGGATGAAATGGGTTTGTGACTACCATGGAATTCGATGAGGCAATCTAAAAGATCTAAAGTTGGAGAAACTCTGGATCCAGATGAACTATTTTCAGTATATTATAAAAAAAAATTGAAGATGAGTTAGTGCAACTGCTTGAGATTGTGTGTAACACTGTATTAGAGAAAAGATGGATGCCAGATTCCTGGAGAATTGCTTACCTCAAAGTGATTCATATAGAGAACAACAGATGAGATAATTACAAGAGATTTCCTATTCTTATTCCCTATTTCATTATTAAACAATGACTATAAGATATTCACTACCATCTTGTCAAATAGATTGAAGAAACACATTTCTGAATATATTCATGAGGACCAATTGAGGAGTAACACAAGAACTATTATCAATTATTTGGAATTCCACGTTGACAAAAGGCATCCATGATCTTTTTAGATGTTGAAAAAGCTTTTGATAACATTTTGTGGGATTACTTATTTCAAGTATTAGAGAGAATGGACTTTGGAGAAAATATCATCCAGACCATAAACACTATATACTCAGTTCAAAAAGCTAATAAATGGCAACATCTCAACACCAACTGTCATACAAAAAGGGACCAGACAAGGATACCCCCTTTCACCTTTGCTTTTTATGTTGGCCTTGGAGACCTTGCTGAAAATTATTAGACAAGAGTGAAGAATATGCAGTGTGAGAATTAAAAAAGAAGAGTACAAGAGGACAGCTTATGCATATGATCTATCAATAACAATACAAAATCCATTAGATTCAATGAAGATTCTTTTGGAAAAGCTGAAGGTGTTTGGGGCTCGCTCTGAATTCAGAGTGAATTATGACAAAACAAAATTGTTGTCCAAAATTATGGCTATGGAAGAGGAGAATGAACTATTGACCCTTTCTAATTTTAAGACAACGAAAGGGGAGATTAGGAATCTGGAAATTTCAGTTAATGACTAACAATCTATTGTCTAAAAATAATTGTGAGAGAAACTGTAAAGAAATTTTAAAAGCTGAAGAGACATAGGGAAATTTATACTTTATGGAGAGAATTGCAGTAATAAAGGTAAATGTTTTGCTTAGGCTCTATTTTAAAATGATCCCTATAATAAGGAACAGAATGCCATTTGTCCAAGGGCAAAAAAGCATCTCCAGATTCATTTGGCAGGCAAAGAAATCAAAATAAAACATGATGCTAAAGAAAGAGTGGTTAGAATTTCCTAACATTAAATTGTATTACAAGGCCTGTTGTTTTATATGGTTGAAAGAGTGGATTAGCTTAGAGATCAAAAACTATTGGAACTTGAGGGACATGATTTAAGATTTGGCTGGCATGATAGTTTTTGATATGATAAAGTTAAGGCACATGTTGATTTTGAAAATCGTTGTATTAGAAAAGCTCTTCTGAAAGTTTGATCCAAATATAAGCAATGGTTTTTCCTTACGATATCATTAGTTACTTCTCTCCAGGAAGTTTTAGTTAAGAATCAATTTGTTAAAAATAAAAATCAAAAAAAATATTATAATGATCTTTTGTATACAGAGAAAGGAACTTGGGATCGCAAATGAAGAGAGATGCCCCCTAAGGACAGCATAGGCCTTAATTGGTTTGCCTATCTACAACTTAAAGAGATTTAAACAAGATAAGATAGCCAAAGAGGCTGGAGTAAATTATTTTTATTTAGACTTAAATGATGATCATGTAATTTAAAAAGTGTACAAATGTCTTTTGAAATCAGAGACAGAAGATGAGCCTGTAGAAGAGATTTGGGCATAATGTGCAAAGGGAGATATGGGAAAATGTAGACTAAAAATATAAACTTTACTCTGTGCAGTAATTTAAAAGAAAATATATACAAAATGGTGTATAGATGTTACTCAGCTCCAGAAAAGTTGTCAAAAATGTCTATGAATGTTTCAAATCAATGGTGGGGTTGTCAGGACAAGGAGGAATCTTTTTTCCATATGTGGTAGATTTGCAAGAAAGCAAAAAGTTACTGGTTTAATATATATATGTTAATTCAAAAAATTCTAAAGGTAGCTTTTGCAATGTCACCAGAGATGTTTTTGTTGGAAAATATTGATAAAGAACTGGATAGGAAATATGGATTGCTTCTTTGATACATGATACTAGTTGCAATAATGTTACTTGCTCAAACATGGAAGTGGACTGATGCAGTGACAACAGAAGAATGGGTAGTTAAAGTTATGGATATTGCCCAAATTGCAAAACTGATGTGGATTTTAAAAGATAGATCAATTGAAGATTTTCTGTTTATGGATTTTTTTTTTGAGCAATAAGAAATTGAATTATGTAATAATTAGTAATTCTTGAAAGTGGAACATACTTAGATCTGTAATGTAGAATAAGATGTGGGATAGTAATCTATTTTTCTTTTTCATTATAGTTGGTATGGGGGTGGTCAGAGTTCTTTTGTGTCATGTCATGTAGTATAGTGTATGTTAGTAGTGTAATTAGGATGTGTTTGCTATTAGAGCTGAGCCTTTTAATAATGGGTTATGTCCTTATGTTTTAGTTTTAGTTTAGTTGATTTAGTTAAGTTTAGTTACAATTATACACACATAATTTTTGTCTATGGGTTCTTTTCTCTTGTTTTTCTTCTTTTCTCTTTCTGTGGTTATGGGTTGATTTTTTTTTTAATCTTCTGTTGAAATAATAAATACTAAATCTTGGAAGAAAAAAGTTGCACGGCATTCTTGCAAAGAAAATCAAACTTGATAGTACCTAAAGAAACTTTCTAATAATTATATTTTGCCAACATGATTTTAAATTGTTTTAACAGGTTTGAAATCATCTCATTTTAAGTCAGAAACCATTTAATAGATCTTTAGTCATTTGCTGTTGTTATTCATGGTCCTAAATTCATTTTATTGTACACCACCCTGAGATCTTTGGATATAGGATGGGATATGATTATTGAATATTAATGAATTTGTTTCAGACTTTTACCATAGATATATAATGATTCAGACCAGGTATAAAACTACATACTGATACATACTTGAATTTTATGAACACAATGATTAACATTGCTAGCTCTTTTTAGTTGTTCCTGTATTTCTGTAAAAGAATAATAGTAATAGCTCTCCCCCGCAAAAGGAGGTGGGAATCATGAGCACATAACAGTGAGATATGTGGTAATACTCTGTAGATGAACATGCACAGTAAGATTGAGTTTGCTGGGATGTTGTTCCCTGTAGGATTCATCAAAATGAATGGAAGCTGGAAGAAACTGCTCTGCTTTTGAGCAGATCCTTCCTATTTCTTTATTTCATTGTTGTTTCCAACTTATGGCAACACTAAGGAAAAGCTGTCACAGGGTTTTCTTGGAAAAATTTCTTCAGAAGAGGCTTGCCATTGGTTCCATTGAGATTAAGAAAGTGTGACTTGCCCAAGGTCACACAGGGATTTCCATGGCCAAGCAGGGATTTGAACTCTGCTCTCCAGAGTCATACTCCAGCTCTCAAATCATGCTGACTCACTTGTTTCATTAGGTCTTTCCTTTCCTTTCCTTTCCTTTCCTTTCCTTTCCTTTCCTTTCCTTTCCGTTCCGTTCCGTTCCGTTCCTTTCCTTTGGAGTATTCCTCATGGACTATGGCTGTATTCATAAGCATACACTACAGTAAGCTTCATTGAATTCAGTGAGACTAGCATTTGAGAAAATATTTAGGAGGTTCACACTGCACAATGAAAACCTCCAGAGACAATCTCTTATTGGGCAAGGTTCAGACAATAATAGGACTTGGTCTTCTCTGTCAGGGTTTATAGCTTCACGGCTCTTTTCAGGAAGATACTGTCCAGAAACATTTCTGAATCATTAATATAGTTATATTGTAAACCATGCTGTTCCCACTAAACCAACCATGCTGTCATTTTACACACCATAATAGTTTCTATCAACTTTTTCTTTCTGGCAGTAAAGAATGTAAAACATTGTACTATGCAGTCTTAGTAGCCCTTATCTAGACAAAGATATCTGAACATGCAGCTTGAGACATCAACCTTCCTTCTAAGAACCACAGACTTGAATTGGATCCACATCTAATGGAATGGAAACATTTATCTTCTGTACTGTGAATTCAGTTGAGTGCATATTCAGTTGAGTATCCCTAGCCAGATGTCTATGGGAATGTACATTCAAATGCTATGTCACATAAAGTTGTGTAGCGCGGATATACATATTCTTATGTAGCTGTGTTGTTTGGTGCATATCCAATTAGTAATCAGAATGCCTTATAAACAGTCAGAAACCTGCTTGCCTGTGAGACACTCCACTGGGTTGGAGTGTGCTCTCAATCAGCCTGGATCCACTCCAGGTCTTCTAAGGTGTCTCTGCTTGGCTCAAACAAGCATGAACCACTGGTGATTTTTGAAATTTATTATTAATGGCTGCAGCCAGCGTTTCATACCAGAGAAAAGTATCTCCTCCCATTCTCATCTACTGTGAAAGTTTGCATGTCACGGTAGGATGGCATTCGTCAAGATAAACAGAAGTTCCTGTGTGTTGTGTGCCTTCAAGTTGTTTCCAATTTATGGCAACCCTGAGGTGAACCTATCATGGGGTTTTCGGGGGCTGAGAGTGTGTAAAGCACCCAAGGTCACATAGTGGGCTTCCATGGCCAGGCAGGGAACTGAACCCTGTTCTCCAGGGTTGTAATCCAACATTGAAACCACTGTATGATGGCTGGCTCTTCCTCAGATATACTGGCCCCATTCCTTGCCCTGTGGGAAAGCCAAGAGGTCTTTTCAAAGCAAGCACATTTATGTGTTGTCCACCTTCCCCTTTGAGAAGTACCCAGAAGCAGAACTTCAGAAAAATCCCCTCCCTATTTTTCACAGCTCAGCACAGGCATGGGAGTATGGAGGACTAGTTGCAATCAGTGTATACGAAGCGCCTTATCTCTTACAGTGCCGTGCCAGTGTTAATAAGAGTTCAGTGAGGCCGAGATGGTCTGTTGAGTACTAGTGTAGCTCTTAGAAGTCTATGTCATAACACTTGTGAACACTTTATGTAGTTGTATTTTTAACATGGTAGTTTCTCCTCCTTGTGAGATTTTTAGAAGGTGCCTGTTTTCTAATTGGATAAACGTAGCTCAATAAAGAGTTAAATGGCAGATGTTAGGCATAATTTTTTAGCAGGTTCAGAAGTGCCATCCCTATACATTTTGATATTTTGCTTCTGAAGCATGGGTAGGAAACTATAGCCCTCCAGATGTTTCAGGACTGCAACTCCCATAATCTCTCACCATTAGCCATCTATTGCTTGGGGTCTGTGGAAGCTGTAAGCAAAAAACACCTGGAAAGTCCACTTCTGCCTTAAAGTACTCACTCATATTGTGTGGGTTTGGCACTTTGGCAATTAAGACAAGTTATGCTAATAATATTGGATTTTTGTTATTTAATTAAAATACCATTTTTCTTCCTTAATATACAAAACTAAGTATTCACTAGCTAGCATTTAGTTTTTGTCTCCCCCCCCCACTCCATTTGTAAGATGTTTAGCAATAAATTAAAAGTAAGGAAAAATATTCTTTAATATAGAAGAGTTTCACACACATTAGTATTATGTCTTCATCATCTGAGACTTGCAAAATACCAGCTGTTCAACTCAAGAATTTAGTTCTCCCCAGGGCTTTGTTTTGGGGTGAACAATTCTTTTCTAAGACTGATAATGAAACACATGTCAAAAACCTTATATATAATATGTACTTAAATCCAAAAAGAGAAAAATGCAGACTCCTTACCCTCTATGTGACATCTCAGGTACATAATTAAAATTAAGGAGAAATCAAAGTGGAAGTTGCATTCATGCTTCATAATATTCTAATCTTCTGCTCACAGTCCCTGTATGAAGAAATGCTGTCTCCACAGACAAAACATGATGGCTGATTCTGGGAGTCCAGGGAGAAGGTTTTATGGTAACAGGAAGAAGGGACACCACAAGAAGGCAGTGCTGTTCATCAGAGTGGCAGATGTCTTGGCTGCCCTATCTGAAGTGTGTTTTTGAGCTTCTTATTTGCCATACTTTGCTTTCTTCCTACCTGTAATTTATAGATGTGAAACATCCAACTCCTGTGATTCTCTCGGAGTATCTGAACAGAGTATGAACAAAGTATAAGAGGGAGAGAAAGGAACCCTGTGACGCTGCATCTTTTCAAAATGGCTACCAGATTTGGTTTATTTATGACAATTTGCTTCTTAAAGCATTGTGCTTGTGGTAGATGTGAACTTTCATGTCATTTCCAATTTATGGTGATGTTAAGGCAAAGCTATTGTGGTGTTTTCTTTTTGGACAAAATTTGGTCAAAGGGGGATTGCCTTTGGCCCTTTCTGCAACTTACCTCTTCTTGGCGCTGCGGTGTGGGGATTGTGCGAGCAACCTCTTGCAAGAGACTCTCGTGTCCCTGCTGCTTCAGCTCCGCAGCCGCTGCCTGCTAACAAGCAGGCAGAGTGAGGGCTCCTCCTCTTCCTTCTGCAGCACAGCCTGGGATTTTCCCAGGCTGTGCTGGGGCAGGAAGCACAAGCACTGCAGCTCCAGAGGCTCTGCACGCACGGTAAGTGCGCGCGGGGCCCTAGAGCGATGAGTGATCTCACACCATTTTCGGCTAGAAGCTGAAAATGAAATAGTGCATGATCAGCACCTGCCAGCCCCAGCAGTGTCGCGCAATTGCGAGGATGTCATGTGGACGGCTCCTTGCAATTGCGCAACGCTCCAGAGGCCTTTTCGCATGGCGAATGCCATGTGAAAAGGGCCTTTGTCTTCCTCTGAGGTTGAGAGAAGGCCCAAGGTGACCCAACATGTTTCCATGGCCAAGCTGGGATTTAAACCTTTGACTCCTGGAGTCTTACACTCAGACTACTATGCCATACTGGCTCTTATACCAGGCACACATCAAAAAGCTCGATGCGTACCTGGCCTTTATAAAGATTGAGAAGATAAGACCAAAGGGCATAGACTTTAGATATTGGCATAAGGGAAGACAACAAAGGACAATGAAACTTAGGCAAGCATAAAAAGAACATAGAATTATTTCAGTAACATGCTGTTTCAGTTGCATGTGCTGGGCTGACTTGCTAGGAATGCAAAACTTAATATATTTAGTCCTGTTTCAAAGAATGAAGAATTCATTTTTCTCCACTTGGTGAAATTAGATTAATTTTGTACATTTCTCAATTACTCTTCATGTTTTGGATTTGAGGTGGATTTCTTTTTCCTTTGGTACAATTTCCCCACAACTACAGTTGCTGTAGGTGCATGCACACAGACACACACACCAATTTTGCTATTGGAGCTGCTGACCAAAAAAAGAAAAAAGAGAAAAAAGAGAAATGCTGTGGTTGTAGACATTAGTAACAGTGCAATTTTGGTACTGGAGTTCATGTCACTCAAACCCATTTGCTAAGGCTTTTCTCTAAAACTACATTTGTAGTGTTTTGGGCAATGAAGCCTCCAGCAGAGAATTAGTGAAGTCATCAGACTATTATGGGATATCAGTTCAAACTGTTTAAAGGATTGTTTAATCATCACCAAAATGTAAACATTTAGTTTCCATAAGGGATGTATTCCCCCCTCAGCCATGGAAGGCCACTGGGTGACCTGGGGCACATAACACACTCTCAGCCCCAGAAAATCCTGTGATAGGGTTGCCTTAGGGTCACTGTGAGTTGGAAACGACCTGAAGGACTACCACCAGCAGCAGCACCACAAGGGAAGTGATAATAGAGCAATTTTAGGATGTGGAGAGTGACAGTGAGGAAATCTCATAAATTAAGGTATCCAAGGTGCAGAAGGCCTGTGAAAGAGAAGTTTAAGGATAAAGGCAGATTAAAACAGAGAAGTCTGATAATGAAACACTTGGAAGAGACAGGAGCCCTAAGGAAAAGCTTGAGACAAAGGGCAAAGGGCCGGGAAAGACGTGTCCTCCTCCTGGCCTTGTGGCAGAGTTTACAGAAATGGAGAAGAATCTTTTGTGGCATGGGAATAAACCGAAGTGTTAATTGACTTCCAGTGTAATATTTAAACAAACTCATTTGCCCACTATGGCCATTACCGTCCTGAGCAAAATTTACAGAAGAAACATTTAGTAATTCTTTTGGGGAGGTTTATCCTTGTTTAGGCCTTGTGCAAAAGAGTTTAACATGATATTAACAATTTGCTAGAATCGTTGCTCTGAAATTCCTGGAAATATTTTGAAGATACTTTAATGGCAAGGGTCTTATAATTTTGCTACTATTATCTGTGGTTGTGTTTTAACTGGCTAATATTTACGATGTCTGTGTTTTTCCTTGTAATAACAACTTTTTTTCAAGATTCCCTCAGCCACAGCTTATCTCACATCCGCAAATATCCACTTTTCCTGTGTGTGATATGTACATTTGTTTTGCTTCAGACACATTGGCACTCAAAGTTTATTTCACACAGGACATAGAGAAAATAAGTTACTCTGTGTTGGATCATTTTCACTTAAACTTAACTGTTAATTAAAATCAAGTTCAGCTTGAGTTCAAGATTCATATTCCTATATTATAGATTGGTATTTATTCTGTTTTCCTTTTTATCAGTAAAAAAATGGATTATAGTACAATTTGGAATGAATTTGGTACCGTTTAAAAATGTTTACATTCTTTCTGTTAACTAAGGAGCTAAAAAAAGCATAAGGAATCTTTCACATACCTTGCGGGTGCTACAGTGATGACTAATAAATCGACCAACAAGTAGTGACAAAAGAAGGCAAAGAAATACATTGTGTTTGTGTGTGCATCAGTCTTGCAGGGATGAATGATACCTCTGCTTCTAATGTTGAACTCAGGCCCACTAGTTTGCACTCTGTGGCAAAAACAGGCAACAAGAGAGAGGTATCCATATGTTCAGGCCAATCCCGTGATATGTAAAGGTACAAAAAATCCTGAATTAGGGATACAAAATGGAAATTTCTTCCAAAAATGCTTGAATAGCGTACGTAGCATACATTTGCCCCTCTGCACTTGTGGAGATCCCCAACTTTAAGGGGATGATTTCGGGGAAAAGTGGTGATGGGGAGTTTTGCTGTTACTTGTCTTTATCTCTGGTTTTAATGATTACCTGCATACAATATAATTAACCCGTGTTTGATTTGACTCATGGTGCTTCTTGAGTACTGCAAACTGTTGTGGACCTGCCCAGCAGCTTTCAAAGGTCATTGTGTAGGCTCCTAGCCAAGAAGGTATGACAGAAGCAAGAAGGAGAAGAACAGATGGAGGCAAAACAATTAGAGCCAATGGAGAGAAGTAATGAGAGGAGATAGCTGGAAGCAGAAAGCATAAGGCAGAGCGTAGGCCACAAAAGGATGCAAGCCCAAACAGTGGGTGAAGGGGAGGAGCCACATTGGAGTATAAGAGAAGAAGGGACAGCAGAAGGGGCAGTGGGCAAGATGAAGCAAGAGGTAGGAGCATGCACTGAAGAAATAAGGGGAGCAACAGAAAGAGGGGAATGGAAAGAGGCCATTGAGCAAATGATAGACACTGGAAAGGAGCAGAATCAGTGAGAGAGCAGGGGAAAAAGAGAAAGGAATCTGTGAGGAAGGAATGTGAGGGTGAAAAGGAGTGAGAGATGGAATGAGAGACATGACTAGGAGTTAACACAAAGCCATTTAGGTGGAAGAAGGGATGCAAAAAGTAAAAGATTGAGTGGGTCAAACCAAACTCTTCAGTTAACCTAGCAACATGTTATTCATGTTATTGTAGACCTCCACTGGTGTCTTGTAGAAGACTAGAGTTGGGCAGAGTGCAGTGCTAGAAGAGTTTTACTATCCTTTACCCTTCCAAGTTCCCTCAATTACCCTTTATTTTTCTGGCCAAAAATGGTGAATTGCTTCTCTTGGAAGTCTCTAGGAATAACAATTTACTTTTTGCATTGGTTAGAATAGCCCCTTGCCCTTTTAATATGTGTGTGTGTGTGCACGCGCGCGTGCACCATTTTTTTCAAAACCAGAAGTGGATTTCTGACCACTTGTAGTTTGGGGAGGCAGCTTGGGCAGTCTGTGGAATCCCCAGGGACAGAAAATTGGCCCCTAAACCCACTCACAGTTGCCTGCCCCTCAACAGACAGAGTGCATGTTCTAGCTAACAATGCAAATGTATCAGTTCTTGATAAAAAGGTAAATCATGCTTTGGGGCTTATTCCTTAAGGCCGTTTCCTCACCTTACGGGTTCTCGTCGTGGTCCTGATGTCATCCCAGCAGCACCTTTGCTGGGAAGGGAGCGCAACATGAATGCTCCCCTCCATACCCAGCCAGCTGCCTGCGGGTGGGAGCTCAAGTGACACACTCCTTCCTTCTGTAGTGCAGCCAGCCTCTGTCCTGTGCCGCACCTGGGGAAGGAAGCGCATAGATTGTGCTTCTGCCCATTCTACATGGCTGGTGGTGATGGGGGCATCACACGATCACAGGCGCTTAACATATTTTTTATGTTAAGCGAATATCCCGTGATTGCGATGGGTGGGGACGTGCTGGCTGCAGGACAACAGCAACGTCATGTGAAAGCACGATCCACAGGCTGCTGCCATCGCGTCCCCGTCATGGGACAGTGATGCCATGTGGAAATGGCCTAAGATTGTTCAACTGATGATGGCTTTAAGGATTTAGGTAAGTTTCACTGATTCAGAGAGGTGCTTAAACCTTAACTAAAGCATAGCAAACATTAGCTAGCTCATGTTCTTAATTAGACAGATATGGGCATGGTGTAAGAAAAAAAATAATACATTTCTTTGTCCTAAGTATATTATTGATGTACGTGTTGGTTACAGTACCTATCCTGAAGTTTGCAGATTAGTAGCTGATGGACTAGATTTGACCCTATAACAAATCCAGAAATCCACATCACAGTTCTAAGTGTAAAATCTACAGATCTGCAACATGTAGATTCATAAATCTGTCTATTCTATCAGATAGAAAATAAGGAAATCTTCAAAATTTCTGGAGTGGTTTAAAGTAATGGCTACGAGTGGCTAAGAAGTGTGGGATGGAAAGTCCAGTGTCACAACAGGCAAGACCTTGCTTAGTGGTCTTTTCAATCATTCCCTCTCTAATTTAGCAAACCTCTTGATCTGCGGTTTGGAGCTAATTATATTTTTACAGGTTTGGTGAAAACCATGGTGTATGAGAAATGCTGTTTTTACTGAAACAATTATTAGTCCATGTTGCACAGATGGCAAAAATATTCAGAAATAAAATTCTTTTTTTGGGGGGGGGAGGGGTGATGTTGTGCAAATGGTCTCTGACTCCCACAAACACCTCTTCCTGTGACAGAAGTAATTAAGTGTTAAAAGGCAAGTCTATGTGCCAATAATTTTCATGTTGTAATTTATAAATGGCAGCTCTTCTTCCAGTTAAATCTAAATTGCAGAAATTATGACAGTATGTTTACACTACTATTTAGTATGAAAATTCAGTCTTAAGGCTCCATCCAGTAGGGAGGTATATTATAATAGCTCCATGATATGAATGTTCCACTGTATGAGGACCCACCGATGAAACAGATGGACTGCACAGCCAGGGACAGGCAAGAATATCCTGGATGAATCCATGCTGCAGGTTGTTGGAGCTGGAGTGAGACCACCACCCATCTTTTCAGCAATGTGCAAACAGTTCAGTTAACATAGGTTGTTTGTTTCTGACAGTAGCTGTGGGACGTTATTGCACAGGGGTTTTTTTTTTTTTAAATGCGTGTACACACCCAACCCAAAGGGAGTATTTTAACATAGAATTTTGTTTTTGCATGAACTTCCAGGATCATGGAGATGGTTGATTATTTGAGAATCATTTTCACATAAAACTTATCCCAGCAATATGAAATATCTATCGTAGTAGGAAATATTTCTGTTGTCAGCCCAAACAGTGTACAGACTAAAATGAGATAATTGGGAAGGTACCCATAAAGTCAACCTAAATATATTATCACAAGTGTATGTGAGATAATATTTGTTTTAAAAAGATTCTATGGCACTGTAAACTCAGTCTCATTAGAGACTGCATTTAAAAGGCTTATAAAGTTACTCATTAATGTTATCTTGTTGTATCTCCACAGCTTTTTCATTAAAGAAAATTCAGCAGAAAGCATTTTCTCCTGATAGCAGGAACCAATTTGCAATAAATGTTCTGGAAACCACTAGGGAAGCCATTACTGAGGTCTAATAAAAACAGACAAGCGTAACTTGTTCTATATTTTTGTTTCAATCACATACAGATGAGACCTCGCTCTCCACACCAACCACAAGAGACAGCCTTGACAAACTTTCGCTAACTGGGCACGGGCAGCCACTACCTCCAGGTTTTCCTTCTCCCTTTCTGTTTCCTGATGGCTTGTCCTCCATAGAAACCCTTCTGACTAACATCCAGGTAGGCCTTCTTTGCAGACCAAAGAGAAAAGAGCACAGATAAACCAGTCCCTGAATTGTTGATGTTAATACAGTAAATTGAGTTTCAAACTAGTTCATAAGAATGTGGGAAATTCTTTCAGTAATGTGGAATACTAAAGCCACTGCAGTAATCAGATGGGTTTATAAAGCCACCTAAATGTAGTACATAAAATATGGCTTATAATCCTGAACTGATACTTAGATGAAACTAGCAATGGTATTTATCTGAAATGTTTTTTCTATTATGTGATAATGATTTATAGTAATCTCTTTAACTTCCCTGATGTTACTAAATAGGGAAAACTTGCTGTAATAAATAGTTATTTTAAATTGCCTTAATACCAAGGTGGAAATGACATGTTAATCTATGGAAAATATGTCTTAATATGAAGAACATTAATAAAAAAAAAAGCATTTGTGTTACAAATAAGCTATCTTCAAAGAATAGACTTCAAAGGGCATTACTAAGTTTTCTGCTGATTTCCTATGCAGCAGTCAGCTTGTCTGTTGCACCTCTGCTGCAGTCTGACTCCAACGTTTAAGGTTTCCACTGGCATATTATAGAGCACATTAGCATGGTAGAGATTAGGATAAGAAAGTGAAGGGCGTGTTGCCCTCCTGCGTACCAGTCATGTGTATGGCAGATGGAATTCTTGCCACCACATGGCTCTGTGTTGCATGCACCAACGGCTGTGCAAAAAAAAAAAAAGGAAAATAGAACTGCCTGACAGTTATCCCAGCTGTGTCTGGTGTGCATAAACTTCCAAATGGAATCTTTTACTAAGTTCCTCATCTTAAAAGTCTTTCTGGGTATAACAGAGGAAAATTGAGAGACAACAGACTTAGAAAAGGATTGGACACAGACACAAGAAAGAAGTAACTTTTTTAAAAACTCATTTGAGGAGCTCCGTTGCATTTAGTAAAAAGCTTCCAAGCTTGGTCCAATCTGATGAAGTGTTAGAAATCTGCTCAGAACATCAGGACTTCATTTATACAGGTAGACTGGGGTAGATCTAGAAAATTAATACAGTCATGAACCATAAGAAGTAGTATTATAATCTGCTCATGAAAAACACTTACGTTATGCTATACTTAATTTTGCATTGGAATATGGAATTCAAAGTGGAGAGGCATAATGACTACATAATTTCAGATAAGATTTTAAAAAGTCACTTGACTCTTAATATTTATTTATCTACATATTCAATTAAAATATTAATTTTTGCTGTTATATCTAGTCAAGCTGAAAAAGTACCCGTATGGCAAAACCAGAAGCACATATAGTTTTCTATCATGGGCAGAGCAATCCTATCCTCCAGATCTGACAGCTGGGGTGACAGGATGAAAGAGGGGCCCCCTCCTACAGGCAGAAACAAGTTCTTCAGGGGCAAGCACTCTGCTCATTTCAGCAGCCCAGTTCTGCCTGTGAAAAGCTCTGTGAACACTGTGCTACTTCTGACAGCATTGTTGTTGGTGATAGCTGTTGTTAAGGGTCTGAAATGTGGAATTCTAGGTGTAAGATGGGGAGGGCTCAAAGCCAGCTCTAAACCAATTGGATTCAAAATCACTCCATTCTATCCAGAAGGTCCAGTGCTGAAGAGAAGCTAAAGCTGAACATTCTGATGGGCACAGTATCCTAGCAAAAGCCGCAACTTGCATATGTTCTTCCCTGTCTGATACAGGTAGAAAGGTGTGCTGTAATAGGAAAGTAGATCTTCTTTTTCTGCCTGACTGTATTTTGGTTTGCACTATTAAGATGCAATCCTATGCACATAAACCTTAAAGTAGCCAGATGGTGTAATGGTTTGAGTGTTCAACTATGACTCTGGAGACCAGGGTTCGATTCTCTACTCAACCATGGCAATCCACTTGGTGACCTGGGGTATGACACACAGTCTCAGCCCCAGAAAACTCCATGATAAGTTAGCCTTAGGGTTGTCTTCAAATGAAGGCACACACCACCACTACCACTACCAGCAACAACAACAGCAATAGCAACGTACCACTGAATTCAAGAGGAGTGACCACAAAATCAATTTTGACTGTTTCTTATGGCTTGCACTCATATGTTCCCTTTTTGTTTGTGTTTGCATTGCCTTTTCAAATCTCACGACTCTTATTTGTTCTGAAATTTTTTTAAGAAGTAGAACTTGGTTAAAGATTTCATTTGGATGTTTATGCACACAAGACACAGATGTAATACTAGATATTATTGTGTCTTTTGTTGGTGCAATACTGTGACTTGCAGTCGGAAGATAACTCAGGTATAGACTCTAGTACAATAGGATCAGTTGATAGTTGTACAACTCTCTTTCTCAGAGCTGTCATTTTGGAACTATGCAAGGGATGACAGAATCCTGTCTGCTTCTCTGAGTGCCTTTCAATACTTTGTCTGGTGCTATAGTATATGCAATTTAATTTGCAATTTAAGACTATTTCAAAGTAGTTTAAGTACAAGTAATAGGTTTTAATTGGCTCTGAATATGGCTGGCAAGTTTCTGGCTAGATTTTTTTGGATCCTAGACTTGGAGAAAGGTGGGGTAGAAAATTACTTATTTAATCAATTAATAAAATTTTCCAGCAGTGATAGCAATTTTTCCTATATTCCTATACAATCCTTTCATCTAGGAGAAATACCTGCTGAATACAGTGGGATTTACTCTTTAATGATTATTATGCTGTTAGGCAATCGTGCAAGCCCTTGGTCCCTTTGCATGGTTTCATCTTATGGAATCCTGGGATTTGCAGTTTAGGGAAGAGTATTTAGAATTCTCAGTCAGAGAACTGAGAATTGTCTCCATAAATTACAAACCCCAGAATGCAGCCATGACCATTAAAAGTGGAATAATAGCACTACAATTGTGTGGTGTGAAAGGGCCTACAGTATGGTAGAGGCAAATACTGGAGAGCACCTAATGGAATCTAGGGGAAAAAGGGGCACTGCATCACATAGGCTGAAATGCATTGGTCTTGTTATTTAAAAAAAAAAAAAAGATAAAACATCCACTGGTACCTGAAGATGTTACCTCCCCATTTTTCCTCTGATCCCATGGTATGGTAGACTAAGAATAAGCCACATGCTCAAAGTCCTGTCTCCTCCTTGGCATGTTCATATTCTGTGTGGAAGCAATTCATCTGTGTGAACAGAAAAATATCATCATTTGTTCTTTCACTGGATTTATACCCCATCCTTTTTCTGGGAATCAGAAGTCAAGATGGTTTACAATTTAAAGCAAATACAGTATAGAAAAAACATGCATAAAACTATCACTAAAAGTATAATGAGACAATTCAGTAAAATTAAAACAATTAAAAATGTGGATTAAAAAGTTAAAAATTAGTTTAAAAGATTAAAAATTAATTAATTAAATTAAACATTAATTTAAAGAGTGAAATGAAAACAGTATCATGTGGTCCCTTGTTTGTCATCTGAAGTGATATAAATTTCAGAAATATTTCAGAGGAGACAAACAAAAGCCAATTCCTCCATCAGTAGAGGAGCCCTGGGACTCATGGCTTCCATTTTCCACCAAAATTCTCCATAGGGGAGACCTGTGATGAAGAACTGTTGCTCTGACAGGAGTTTTTGGGGAAACATGATGGCCAATATTTCAGTCCCAGTTATAGGTATAATCCTGTCACAAACTGAGTGCATCATCACAAACTTAGTGAATCATCACTTAAAGGAGCCTTAATCTTGGTGTATCATGGTGATAGGATATGAAAAATCTGGTAAGGGACAGTGTCTGTTTCTGACTTGGTTTAGAAATTGCTATATATTTTACACAGTCTTGTACAGTATGCACATTATACATTATTTTATACTTCACTGACAGCTTAAAATGCATTTACAATTAGAATTTGAATATCTATTGAGTATCTATATTGAATATCTATTCTTATATAATTCACAAACTAAAAAAAATTGAATGCTGTTTTCTTTTTAGATTCACCATTATACATCTTGAACCTTTAGATGTTATAAACAAAGCCTTTTGATAAATAAGATGCATCAGTAGAACCAGAAATAAAAGATATACCTCCAGATAGTTTGAAGATATACCTTAAAATACAAGTATATTTGATTTATGAACAAAATGGATGCTGCTGATGCTACAGTTTAGAAGGAGTCTGCAAGATGAAGTCATGTATAAAAACAAAACAATGATTGCTTTTGCACTTGGGAGTTTCCTGTACTGCAATAAGATATGAATATTGCAAAATAATTTGCAAGCATTAGATCAAACAAAAGCTGCAATTTAGCACCGACAGTATTCACCACCTTTTTTTATCTGCCTTCTGCAAACATTTATGAGAATGACATTCCCTTCACCAGAATGCTAATGAGAATGGAAAGTTACAAGTAGTTGGGGAGAGCTATCATGCTGCTTGTATTCATGATGGCAGGTATATAAAATATCTGTGTTTGAGTCTTGCAGTTAAAGAATCAGAATATCAAGTGATTTTGAGTTATTGATACTTTTAAACAGGGAGTAAACAGAGAGTGCAAAATACTCACTGCTCCGATTATAAGCAGGCAATCCAAAGTAGCATGTAGGTTATCTACAAAAATCCACAGCATTTCCTCTGCCATTTAAAATCATTAAGAAAAGCACTTCTACACAGGGAAAAGCATAGGCCATTTCCACACAGGGTTTTTAAAATGGTGCAGAGCGTCCTCCAGGGAGGACGTCTGCACCTGGTAGCAGACTGGGTCGGACCTACTTAACGTAGATCCGCACCCCAGCCCGCTCCGGAATGACGCAAGTGGTCATCCAGTGTGCTTTTGAAAGACCGCTAAAAACAGGTCTTTTAAAAGCACGGAACGCGCCACTGCGAGCCCGCTCCCTTATGCAGATTCGCAGGCTCGCATTGGTGCGAGCCTGCGATCTGCCGGGGGCAGGCTTTAGGCTGACGAGCTTCAGCAGTTGGTTGAGAGCCTCAACCAACCGGAAGCCACCATTTTCGTCCCCAGAGCAGTGCGGAGCGGTGGCCACGCACTGCTCCGAAGCAGCGTGGACCAGACCGGAGAGCCCAAAAGTCCAGTGAGTAGCGTCACAGGCCGATTCCCTCGCCTCGTGCAGAAATGGCCATAGTTGTTTTCCATGAATTATACCTTGGCATTAATTAATACCTCTTAATATCCACAAAATACTGAATTAGAATATATTAATGTATTTATTTATTTATTAATTTAACATCATTTCTAAATCACTCTTCAAGATTTCCTAGTCGATTTGCGATAACTAATAGAAACAAACAAAACCAATAGCAAACAACACTGAGAATGATGAGAGTTCTAGGAAAGCACTTCAGAGATTCAGCTAGAGAAATTCAGTTAAAAGGGTCTTTTAATATAGAATCTTAAAAAAAAAAAAGATATTAGCATAGCCAGGCAAAGCTGGGGACTAGATCCCACAAGAGAGGGGTGACATCCAAAAAGGTTATTCCTTTTATAGCCACATGTCTCATTTCTAATGACGAGACTTGCTGGGGAAGGGAGTTAGGCTGAGCAATATCTTCGTATACAAACATAGGGCAACAAACAAGTAAGTAAGTAAGTAAATAAATAAGCCAGCAAAATAATTAAAATTAAAACAAGTTAAAAGAGTAGCACAAAAGCCATCCACACAGGTGAAACACATTCCAAAACAACGTAAGAATGTTCAACAAGGATAAAACAGACTGGATTAAGATCCTTGGAACATTCTAAAAGGTCTTTTGCATGGGTGTGGCTGAACTGACATCAAATTAGGCAGCAGGCAAGCTTACGTAGAGCAGTCTATGTAGTTAGGGGTCACCATTAAGAAGACATTTTTGTCAAAACCACCTGGTGCACCTAAAGGAGAACCTTTGATGGAGATCTTTTTACAAATAGGCACATGTGGTGGGGACAACTGCATATTTATGTATATTCAGCTCATACGCTAATTACACCTACAACTTAATTTATTTCCTTTTCAGCTCAAATCATGTTACCTCACATTCTGTAACTCTCTTTCCCCTTTAAAAACCAAAGAATTTGGAGCAGTTTGCATCTGTTTGGAAGAATATCATATAGATCCAGTTGTCATGGAGCGATGGGAATGAGCCTACATTGCAGACCATGTTTTAGGAGCATAATGTATGCAGAACATATATAGGTACAGGGAAGTGAAAGACAGAGATGTGTTTTCTATTACATTCTAAGAATTATAACATAGTTGGGTGATGTCAGCATTATGTACCAAAGAAGATTGTTGTTTTTCATTCTGCCCTAAGTATACAGGAAATACCCTCTTTGGGTTTTTCTCCCCATCCCACCTCCAGCAGGTGCTAACACTATAGTTTGCAGATGCCATGTGGCACTGTATTCATGGCTCCATGAGCACTACGATGAGTTGGTTGATTTCAATTCTGAGTCAATTGCGTCTTCATAATGACATTGCTCTGTTGGCCTTCAGTCCTTTGCCTTAGTGAGTGCTCTCTGTGCCAAGGGCTGACACATACCACAACCATCAGTGCCCTCCCTATGCCCCACACCCAAAAAGGGTACGGAGGTAGGTCATCCCCACATGCCCTATGTTCAAGAAGTACTGAGCTTCTGTCTGCCAGCAGGAGTCAGTTACATTTGAAAACGGTTTATATGGACAGAACCCTCCTTGCCTACTCTCTCTCCCTGCATTCTTATCACTGCTGGCCTGCTAATAGCAAGAAGGAAACAACTGTACTGATTGCTGGGGGTTAGGTGGATTTTAGGTTAAAGCTTCCCTCCACCATAGCAACTATCAGTAGGATGGCTGGGATGGGGAGGCACTTTACCTTCACTGCCATTCCAGCTATCCTATTCAAAATCTCTGAGATGGTGGCAAACTTAAAACACTACCACCCCAAACTAGTACTTCAGGAAGATTACTAGGAGTGGGGAAGGATGCATGAACTTCATCTCTCCATTCCAGGGCTCCCACTCAAAATTGTTGATTGCATCTTCATACATTAGCTATGCAAATAGTTGAAAAGGCTTGGCTGTAGAAAGAAATATGTCGCTATTGCTGATCTGTCCCAAAACAATATAACAAGAGACCTAAATGGTTGCATCACTATTTCTGCTGGGCACTCCTTTTCCCCCTTACAATGATGAAGTACACATAACTACAACACTTGTTCTGTCCAGCTTGGAGTGATTTGTTTTCAGTGCAATATTCATTCAGTACATCTTTCTTCCCCCACTCCCGCCTAAAAACAATTGCTACTTCTATAGCAAGTGCTTAATTCCACCTCTCTCACCCCTGTTGTCACTGTATCATTCTATAATGCATTTCTGACTGTGGAAGGAGATGAAATCTCAGGCTAAAATAAAATGTATTTGTCAGACATGCACAGTCTGCAAATAGTATAAACCCTTGGTCTTATTTTGTTGATAGAATACTAATGTTTGGAGCGTCTAAGGGTGTAAAAAAAGTTCCTTCCCTCATCAAAGTGCAAAGTTATAGAGTATCATTGTCATGTTTTCTACAACTTTCTGAACTGCCTATAGCACATAGAAGAACAAGGCAAAACTCAGTAGAATTAACATTAGTTTCAAGAGTGTATGAAATTGACAGCTGTTGAATCACATTGCCATTATAATTAAAATAACTATGGAGAAATCAGTCAGAATTATTTCTAGCATGAGGAATCTAGAGGATGCATTCCAGAAAGATACAAAGAGTTAGCTATGTTAGTCTGTTGCCTCAAAAACAGTCAGCATCTTGTGGCACCTTAAAGATAAGCAAGTTCTATTGGGCTTAAGCTTTTGTGGAGTCTAGCCCACTTCACCAGATGCATGATGTATGATGAGATCACACTTCTGGTCAGGAGTCCACAAAAGCTTAAGCTAAATAGAGCTTGTTAGTCTTTAAACTGCTATAAGATTCTTTTGTTTTTTCCAGAAAAAAACCAACAACAGTCTGTTGAAGTCAGCACAGTGTGGATTAGTCACAGCAATATATTACATACGTATAACCGTTCTCCAGACTGGGATCAAATGTTGATTAAAAGTGTTTTAAGGAGAATGATTAGTTCATATGACACAGCCTCATTACTTTGAAAGAAAGCCAACTGTCTTCATTTAAACTATCATTGGCAACTTCCACTGTAAATGACTTTCTCAATAATCCTGCACACAATTACATTGTGTAAATTCTTTTGAAATCAATGAGAATTAAGCAGCCTAACTGTCCACAGCATTAAAGTCCTAGGTTTGCACAGCATTTTAAATTGTTTGGCAATGTATAGATCTGATATCACAGCAGAGGATTGAGCCATAGCAGTGGCCAACTTGACATACCATTGTTTTGTGAAATCTATTACAGATGATCCTACAGAGAATTCACACGAATCCATTCAGCTTTACACTTAATATTATTTGTTGATGGCTCAAAGGCATAGGAGGGTCTTAGCTGTTTCATTATTTGCCTTTCCTCACACGCTTCTACATGGAATGTGGGCTAATACCTATTCTTTCCAAGTACATCACATTAGGATTTTCATTGGCAGCAGTAACAGTTTTGCATTGGCATCAATTTGGCTCCAAGTGTAAAATTTTGTCTGCGTTGGCTGCCCTGCTGATGTACTTGATATAACTTCTAAAAATGAAAGTTCATTTTCCATAGGTTATAAGTAGTCCCCAGTGGGTTTCAGAGCCAAAAATGCTAATATTTTTCAGCCATAATGAGCAGCAGTAGACTGTGCATTACCATTAGCAACATTAGAAGAAAGAGTTTCAAAAATATGTTAAGGGAATAGGGTGGAGAAGAAGATATGGTGCTGAAGCCCAATGAAAATGTAACATGCTCTTATCAGCTTCACACTTTGCAAAGGTGCTTAACATAAAATTACACCCATCAGTGTTGCAGTTTAGCATTATTCTCCATGTTTATCCATGATTGTTTCATATTTAAAGAACAGCAAAATATTGTGTTTTGTCAGCCAAGGACAATAATAGTTTAATACTAATTTATTTTCCATTGCTACTGATAATACAACCAATCAACACGTTAAGTGATGCCAACATTGGCATCTTGCTAAATAAATCTCTAGGCTTTGCACTGCGAGTACATCTTTCAAAGATAAGTCAACAAGAGCAATCAGAGCAGAAAATTAGAATTTGGTATGTTAGAATTAAAATACAGCTAAACTAAAGTTTTAATTGGGGTGATCTAAAAGGGCACTTGATGTAATGATCTCTTTCATTTGTTACTAATTGTTTGTTCCTGATGAAGAAGAAACATGTACATGAATGTTGCTGATTGAGTAAAGATGGCAGTTGCCATAGCAGCTAGTTTTTATTGTTCAACAAGAAGGGAGAATCAAAATGTAAAGGAAATCTGCCTGGGAACTTGAACATGTTCTTGACACTTTGCCTCAAGAGACGTGTTGTTGTTGTCGTCGTTGTTGTTGTTGTTGTTGTTGTTATATTACCACATTGTTCAGAACTGTGATTTTAGAGTTTGTGTGAAGATCTAAGGTATCTCATTCAATGACTGTGGGATTTAACCCTGCATTATCCTAAAAGTAGACAGGATAAGGTCTCATTTACTTAAGAGGGGAAGAAAGAGAGGGTGGCTACAAGTTATCTAGTAATAATGCAAACAGAGACTATGCCAGCTACATATATCGGCCTGAATTCTTTTCATAGCTCTAACTAGAGTAGAACCGTTGAATCAGTGGGATTTACTTATATGTTGACTTAGCATTCAACAGTTGATTGAATGGGTGTACTCTAATTGGAAATAACCAGCAGGATTCCATCCATGGAATGAAGAATAGGATGTCTTCATTCAGAGCCAGCATTCACTACAACAGCTACTGTTTCACTTTGACTTGACGTATATGTTGTATTTAAAAAAAAATTTAGAGTGAATTTGTTTATTGTAAGAAAAAGTTAGAGCACAAACATAAACAGTGTTCATACAAGTCTTCTAATTATGTTCCGTTCTCTAAAGAGCAAAACCTTAAGGAAAATAAGTGGAAAATTGTACAATACAAAGGAAAAGAATAGATCTACTATATAAAAGTCAAAGTTTGTCTGTGAGTTTGTTTGTCTGCGTCAGGCAAAGACCTCATACGATTCGCTGTGTGAGGCAAGAAGACCTCATATGATTGGCTGACTGTGAAGATTCTATGGACTCCTGGGGTTGGCAGTTTAGAGAGGGGCCTTTAGAATTCTCAGGCAGAGAGTTCAGGCCGGTTGCTGTGGAGATGAGGCCTACCAGCGAGAAGGAGAGGCCAGCATATTAACAGCTCTGAATACAGATTGGATTGGGGAATATGGGGATAAGTTACAGGTACTGGAATAGACCAGTTGCTATGGAGATGGGGCCTAGCAGCAAGGAGGAGGACAGTGTATTCCCTCAGGAACCCAAATGGTGATGTAAATAACTGAATACAGATTGCATTGGGAAGTATGGGTAAAATGTATAGCTACTGGAGAAGACAGCTTGGTAAATTCTTAAGAAGAAAATACAATCCTGGGCAATGCTGGGTAAATACACTAGTAATTTGTAAAACACACATACATAGATTTCCCCTGACTGTCTTTGGTTGTTATTTAAAATTTGTTTTTCATGTCTGTAAGATACTTCTGTAAAACTGTCAGTTGTATGGTCAGAAAAAAATATGTCTGTAATGTTTAAGTTTGTATCCATTGTTTTCCATCTTGTGTGTGTAATTCTGTAGAAATTTTTTTATTTCTTCCTTCCATTATTGCTGGAGAATATGGCATTCTCCTTAATTTCCTAATCCTTACTTTCAGACCTAAAGAAAGTGACTGAAAAATGAAAGACTGTTGAGAGTACTGTGCTGAATTGCTTGGCTTTTAGTTGTATAAAGAACATGTATAGAAAGATTATGACTTTAGATAGCATGAGAAGAAAACACTGTGGGCTGATCAAATATATTTATGAAACAAATTTGTGTTATGGAAGACTTGTGGGACAATTGGCAGTTTTTGGTGGAGTACCATAGTTTTGTGGGAAACCCCATGGCTTGTTATTAGGCCTTCTGCAAATAATAATGTATCAATAATGTGCATGTGGAAATAGACTGTTTGCCTTTGTTGTGCCTTGCCTGTAGTTTATGCTCATCTGTTGATCTCTCTGTTACTACAGCAAAACTGCCCTTGTATAAACAGGACATATAGTATAATCTGCTGTCTCCCTATATAATTTCAACTATGTAGGCTGAGATTAACGAGCCTGAGCATGCATGAAGGTGCTCCATCCAGTGGACTCATCTACACACAGGAGCTCCTGTCAACATAAGGAGCTTTGACATGTTACTTCCTTGTTCACTTTGGTGACCAGAGTAGCTCTGGGTGCAAATAGGATCAGATTAGGTTCTAGTTACTATCTGCATTGGAGAGCAGTATGCTGATCTTTTCTGTTAATGGTACATTTTTCCTTGCCCAGCTTAATAACTGTGCTATTTAAACTGAAAGTGTTTTTGTTTCTATATATCTTTTCAAGAACTGAGTTTTTCAAAGTGTGAGTTGGATCCAGATAGCGTGTCACACTGACAGTTTGGTATGACTAAGAAAAATCCAACTGATTTCAGTGAGAACTAAATCCAGTTAATGTTACTGGATCTAAGTTCCTTTCTATGAGTTCCATGGTCATAAGAAGTAGACTGCAGTTTTTTTATGGACATTAATGTCTGTAACCAGGTAAAAGTTACTTTTAGGGCTTCTTAAGGTTAATGTGCATTGATTTGATTCTTTCACAATTCAGAAGATTACGCAGTCTTTATCTTCAAACAGGGCCTGTTAAAGGTCGCCATAGACAATGCTCGAGCTCAAGAAAAGCAAGTCCAACTGGAAAAGACAGAACTCAAAATGGAGCTGTTCAGGGAACGAGAACTGAGGGAAACACTTGAAAAACAGTTGGCTGTGGAACAGAAGAACAGAGGTAATGATAATAAAATAATTATACCTCTGAACAGTTGCTGCTTGAATGTTCAAAACATGTTCCATGTGTCATCTCAGTCACACCAAGTTATTTGAAAACACTGAGGTGCGACCTTGCTGTACAATGCAATCCTATACATGTCTGCTCACAAATAAGTCTGCTCACAAATAAATAAGCCACTAGGATTATAGCCTTCATTTCTGTACCTAAGAACAATTATCTGTAACACAATGTAGATTCAAATTGTAGACCCCTTTTAGTTTTTCTAAGGATTTTATGTGGGAAGTTACATCACCTTGGTGTTATTACACAGTATGTTTTGAAACTCTTGTTCTCTACACAGGCTTGTTAAGTCATTGTACCAAGGTCCCAACATTTCAAACATCCTACAGTGAAGATGGATATTTACATTATTGGATGCAGGACACAGTTTTTATAAACCCTAGACCTTTCTAAAAAGAGACATTGTGTATTCCATTCTTACATTTTATAATTGTATTTTAGGATTTGACAGCTGCTAGGTAGAGAAATAATTTCAGTTTGGAATCATTATTCCACAACCAGGGCTATATAATCTATATAGATCGACCTTGCTGGGAAGATTTGTAATTAGCTCAGGAAAACTGGATTATCCAGCAGTTCAGTGGATATTTGAAAATGAATGGCTTTTCCTAAGTTAATTAATAGATTTGTTACACTTTTTTCATGTCCGGTAGTATCAGCAGGCATTGATGGGGACCAGAGGCCTTCCAACAGCCTGCTGGCCAAATCAGGACCTAGGGAGATACACATTGTCAGGTGGTAAATGTTCCGATGTGTGGCTGTTGCACTTGGATAGCAAAGTGGAAACAAAATGTTTCATACCAGTTCTCAAAAATGACCAGTCTGAAAGGGAAGGGAATTTTGCAGATATAAGAGCATACTTTTAATGTGCTCCTGCCCATGTTCAAGTTGAGATGATGGCAGGCATAACCAAGCACATATTCTCAGCTGATCTAAGAGCAAGGTTCATTTCCTCTTAAATTAACATTAATGCTAAAACCCAAAGTGATATGAAATTACAGTGATAAGCTAAAAACAAACAAGAATGCCCAATTTAAAAGAAAGATTGCCTTTTGACGTACTAGTATCATAATACTGATCAGTGAAACTTGTTTCCAGATATATGTGTTTAGGACTGCTGTGTCAGGATTTAGGAGAACAACTGAGCTAATGAACTAGTTGTAAAACTTTGTATGCTCTGAATAGCACAGGAACCTTATATGGGGAGCATATGTACGTTATAGTTCTTATGAGTTATGCTACATGACATGTTTACTTTCCTCGTTTCCTTTGATTTCCACTTCTATCCTCTAATTAGAGACTGCTTTGACTGTAGAGGCTGATATGATTGTAGTAAAAGTAACGTCATCTTCCTTAACTGGGTAGGTGCATAGCAAAGCATTACTTATCTTTGCTCTGCAATCCATAGTCTTCACTACAAAAGATAAGATGCAGCACACACATAATTCAGAAGGCTCCCTGTATTTGCTTTCTGTTCATTAAAGTTGTTTACAGTGTGGTTATAATAAAACATTAAAACCATAAAGCTGCTCAAGAGTCATCTAACTCACAACTGAGATACAACAAGAAATCAGTTCTTAAGTGATACGAGAACTCTTGAAGGCCCAGTAGCAATTGCATTTTTTTGTTTTGTTCACATCTTCTTAAAATTGGTTCTCCACCTTGAAGGCCTCTGCATCTGTATGACTATGAGAAACACCCCTGTTTTATAAATTATGTCCCGTTTCTGTACAATCATGCATCTGTCTCATGTTTGACTTGACAATGAGCATTGTCCTGCTGTAGATGTCAGTATGATGTACACTCTCCTTCTACATGCTATAAGGAGGGCAGTAAAGGGCAAGAAAGGTAGCAAATGGTGTGTGCCAAAGAAAAAGAGAATGAAAGTGGAAAGTGGAAAGTTAATAGGATTGAGCGCCTTGGAAGGAATACAAACATGTTACAGCTTGAGAGGAATTTCTGAAAGATTGCACAGGTTTGTTTACCTTAATTGCCTATGCATATCCAGAATGGACAACAGTGCTTGGAGGAGTGAGTTTAAGCTCATGGGTGGAGCAGTACATGCCAAACTCCACCTTGTGGGGGAGAAAAGAAACAGAAAGTACCAAGGACTATTCATTTCAGATACTGTTAACATATTGAGACTAAGACCATTGCCACAATAGACTCTTAGAGTGCTATTATTCCACTTTCAACATCCTATGCAATCTTGGGTTTCCAGTTTAGAGAGGGGCCTTTGAAACGGCAAACCCCAGGATTCCATAGGATGTTGAAAGTAGAATAATAGCACTATAACAGTCTAGTGGAGACATGGTCTAAGTATATTTAGAACACAAAATGGCAGAGACATGTGATATATTCAGTGATAAATAGATGATACAGTAAGTGACAAATAGATAAATAAAATTTGCATACAGGGGAATTGGCACATATGATGACACTGTGCAGACCTTGGAAATTCATACAGTGATGTTGCGCATAATGCAAGCACATTTTAAGTGAAACATTTTTCTTTGTTCATTAAAATTGCTTCAAAGTCACATACCCAGATCCTGAAGAGGTCCACTTACAGAGAGGTGCTTTAAAAAACAGCGTCAGCAGAAGGTCATGAACTTCTTGTGATAACTAGGGGATAGGCACACCTTGTTATAGCCATTTTACTGGGGTAGAAAATTCTAAGATTGGGCCATGAAAATTAATCTAGGCTTGGTGTAAATAATTGGTGAGCATATATGCAATATTTTATGTTAAATATTGCCATAGCAACATGTTAAAGAATCTAATAAAGTATTACAGCCAAGGTCTTTGGGCTGAAATTGATTTTTTTTTCCTACAAAAGCTATAATTCAGAAAAGGTTAAAGAAGGAAAAGAAAGCCAAGAGGAAATTGCAGGAAGCACTTGAATTTGAGACAAAGCGGCGAGAACAAGCAGAACAGACGCTGAAACAGGCAGCTTCCACAGATAATCTCAGGGTCCTAAATGGTAAGAAGTCAGCCTTTTGAATTTGTATGGTTACTAAATGGTTCAAGTGGTGTGAGGAAAAAGGGAATCTAGTTGGAAAAATGAGTCTTGGCTAGCTAGTCCTATTGCATATTGAGAAAAATGAGCATTTCTCCCCTCTGCATTGTAACTTTGATATCTCTCTTATTGTAAGGTGGAAATGTAAACCAGCCAGTTTTATTAAGCTATTGGCTTTGAAGTGCCCACACCCTGTTTTGAATCTTACTTAAACATCTATTTCTCATTAATCTTGGTCCTTGAAAAATTACTGTGCTGGCACCTAGTCATTGTTCAACATTACAAACAGGCCAAAGGTTGATTGTATTGTAATTCAAGACTGGAGTAACAGGTAGTAAAAAGGAGGCTCTAAGACTCAAATGAAATATGTGTCAGCCTTACCTTTCTGTGCTTGCAGACTCTCTGACCCCAGAGATAGAAGCTGACCGCAGTGGGGGCAGAACAGATGCTGAAAGGACAATACAAGGTAGGAATTTGCAAAAGGCTATAAATCTAGATCTTACTATATTAGTTTTTCCTCTGCTTTAGCCTGCTATTCAAGCATGCAGCCTACCATCTGGGCCACATCAAAACGAGTTCATACAAGGTCAAGTTCATCTGGCTTTTTTTTTTTAATAAGAGAGAATTCATTTTGCTCTGATAGATTTCCTTTAAATTAGCAGGTCATTTCTGTTTAGATAATGCAATTAAAGAGGAATAATTAATTTGAGACAATGCAGAACTGTATCCAGTGTGGCTAAGACGAATGTGTCTTTATACTGACTTTGGCCATATTCATAAGAAAGAATGCTTTTTCAGTAAAGGCAACAAAAATGTGGCTTAACAGAGTAGATAATCAATGACAAAAACTCTACATCACAACAATTAATAAATTACTCCCAAGTATTTCAACGGGTGCACTTTGAAGAAGCAGACTAAAGGAAATAAAGCTATATATTTATATCTTAAGCTGTGTTTCTATGCCTAGGTAAGCATTCTTGAGTATCATTTAATTAATTAGTACATATGCACGACTGAAGTATAAGTGCACATATTTTTGCAAAATATATACATAACTCATTAGGTACATTTGAATAGATGGGTAGCTAGATACAAAGATAGTAAACAGCAAAGTATTAATAAATTGCACATTTCCAAGGTTGTGTTTGGCTTATACTTTCTGTGGTAGCTGATATGCTAAATATGCTGACATGAATACTGAACAGCAAAAAATAACATTTATTTTCAATTTTAAATGAAGGTACATTCTTCAAAGACAAGTCTAAAATGATTAGCTGAAGTAATCTCTCTGAGATGCCTTTCGTTTGCATTTTAAAGTCAATCACTCTAAAAGTATCATTTGCTGTCTTTTTGTGTGTTATTGAATTTCGTTTACCAGCTCCTCTAAGGTGTTGTGGTTGCCATTATCCTATAGGAAAATATTCAGAAAGATAATAAGCAGCCCATTTATTAAACATACGTCAAAAATAGAAAGAGAACAGGAAGTTTATTTTCACACATCAGGAAACTCAGCACAGGGCATGCCATGAATTATTTTGTGAGGTGTGAACTCAATAGACCAGGAGTGGCAAGATAGCAGTGAGGTGATGAGTGATCACTGATTGGACTATGTAAGCTTTACAAAAATCTGGTGAGCTTAACTTTGCTTAATTTAACCACCTGCCTATCTGCCAACTGTTGTCTTCTTCCTTTCATTTCACTGAACGCAGCCCAAAGAAGCGTCATTTTTGTTTGAAAACTCAGTGGGTAAAAAGATAGATTGGATATTATCTCATGAGCATTGTTTATGATGCTCCCATACCACTAGAAAAGGATTGGCCCCAACAAAGGATTAAGGGATAGCACCAATTCAGAGCAAGTTACTAGTTATTTTGTTCCAGTAAAAACTGTGATAACTTTCTCAGCAATTCGAATGCACAAACACTTCCCTGAATGCTGGATCCAGATTGTGATGGTGGATATCAGTGGGCACATTTGCTCAATTTGTTCTTTAATTTGTTTATCATTCTTGCGTCCAGGTCAGACAAACAATTAAAAAAAGAAACTGGGCTAAGTAATACATTCCCAATTTGGATCTGCAGTTCTGCATTCTTTCCTCTCTGTCTGGAGCTTCAGTCTACAGTCTTCCCAGCCTAATCCTGAGCGTGTTTGGTCCACCATAGAGCCAGTATAATGAAGTGGTTAGAGTGCTGGACTAGAACTGGGCAGATTAATTACCCATTTATGGAGAAACTTGGTTGGTCACCATATTTCAGCCTAACTTGTCTCACAGGGATGTAAGGAAAAAAAGAAGAAGGGAAAATGCAGTGTACCCTGCCTTGAGCTTCTTGGATAAAAGGCAAGATATAAATGCTTTATAAATAAATAAATAAATAAATAAATAAATAAATAAATAAATAAATAAAATGCTGTTGCAAGTAGTATCAGTGAGCTTCATATTAAATGAGTCGCCAAATGATGAAATCTTTCTGTTCTCATTAGACATTGGCAAGATGCTTTGGAGATCTCTGACTACATCAGAGAATGACCTCATATCTCTTCTAGATAAGTCTAAAATAATATCAAAGTCAGAAAAGTTTACATGACTTCTTTGGCTGTTTCCGCAAGACAACCTCCTCCCAATATGGGGATGCAAGAGGAGCGGGAGTGCGATGATTCTTCTGCATGTCATCGTGGTCCCGCCCTTCTCTCATTGCCAGCCGGTGTGATCTTGGGGTATATTATTGATGGAAAAACTCTGTCAGTGACCCCAATCGCGCAAGCTTTCCATTATAACCGGCCATGCAGAAGGGCCGGAATCACATGCTTCTTTCCCCACTGCAGCATGGGAAGAAGGCCAGCTGCAGTGTGGAAGGAAGAGGTATGTCCCTCGTGCTCCCTTCCACAGGCAACCAGTTGGGTGCAGAGAGGAGCATTGGGGAGACTCTGCCATCCCGGCAGAGGTGCTGTCAAGATTGCAACGGGATAATGTGTGAGTGCACTGCCCTGTGGAAAGGGACTCTGTCATAAATACGTTCAGCTATACATAAATCAGAGTGCAGATAGCCCAGATGCGTATTTACCAAGAGTTATTAATATGTTGATTCTGAGTACAATAAGATAGCTTGTCAAAATGAAGGAATCATTTTCTAATCGGTAGGCCTTAAAGAAGGAAGGTTCATGTGAGAGAAAACATTCCTGCTGAGCCCAGAATACTTAATACTGTAAAGCTGATGGCTGCTTAGTAGCAGTAGCAACCGGCCAGAAGGTGTGGCTGAGCTGAGCCAATGTACATTCACTGTATTCACTGAATTCACTGCTTATTAGTAGATGAGAGGTTGCATTCTGCATTAGCTGCACCAGACTGCCTTCAATACAGGAGGTTATTAGTAAGGATGGAGTATACTTAAAATTGTGTTTGGGAGAGACACATTCATTCTGCCTCATTTCTGAGGATTCCTTTCTTGGAAGAAGGTTGGTGGGAGCATTTGTGCACATTTTTTTTTGTATTTTTTCCTGCATGTCTTTTTCATTTGCTTATGTTTTTCAGCATATGTATCTGCAGAATAAAGCGTGTTAAAGCACATATTAGAGTTACTTATTTTTGCATACTTTAGAAAAGTACATGTATTAATGCATATATTTATTATTGTTATTGCTGTTGTTGTTGTTATTATTTGGTCTTTGCTTCACATCGCAAATCTGGAATGTTAGTTTCCAACAACAGTTTGCATCTAGGTCTGTGATCAGTTTCTGGAAGATACAGGTGGAAGGCAGTTTGGCCAGAATCCTTGTGTGCCCTCTACCAGTAGAAGAACAAAGGCCACTTGTGGTGGCCATAACAAGAAATAAGACTTTGGCAAAATAATGCCATACAACATAAATAAAAAAAATGCAGCTAAGATAATTTGTACTACAAAAGCTTCCAAAAAAAAAGCAATACCATTAAAAAGACTGTTTTAAAACAACTGAGAAGCACTTTAAATGTAATGCTGAAGAGAATAATCCAGCGCCCCTATTTAAAGACCCTTCTGCAACAGCTAGTTAACTTCTAGAGGGCTGGTTTTGCCTACCAACAGAAAGAGAGCAGAGAGGTGACTGAATTGGTCTCCCATGGGAGGGGATTTGACAGCATGGGAGCAGCCACCAGGCAGGTTCTCTTCTGGATCTTCACCAAACACGCCTGTGGTAGGGATGGAATAGTGATAAAAACTGCAGTCGCAGTTTCCACAGCATTCTATAAACAGGCAGAATTGGCGTCTCTTTTTAAATTAAACAGTAAAAAAAGATCACTAACCTGTTTTGGAGATAAGTGGCACTACTGAGACAGTACTGCCAATTTTAGGTCTAAGGACATATCTAGATACTAACCTAATGCTAGCAGTTGTCTCATCGAAGCAAGTGATGGATACTTGACCCAAATCCTATGACTGAGTAGGATGACTGTAAGATGTATTGCCAAACTATGTGATTCCTGTACTGTACAAGCCTTCACTGGTTGCCAGTGAATTTCCAGGCCCATTTTAAAATGGTGTTTTTAAGATTTCAAGTTTTAAATCATTTGGGGTCAAGTTATTCTCCTTTTTCTGCTTACTTTCTTTTTTATTAATAGGCATTATTTTAAGAAAACATTAGACAACATTTCTCTTCTTTATGAGACCACAGCCCTGTTCTGCAACAAGATAGTAACCTGAAAAAAATAGCAACTGCATTTCTTGATCAAAATATGTATTAAAAAATGAATTTGGAGTATTTTTAATATTTTCAAGTTACCCTCAAAGGACCACTTTTAGCCATATCATCCTGTCCACATTTTAAGGTGAAGCCCTGTACAGAGCAGCATTTTGTGGCTGTGTTTCCACAGCTGCAGAACACATTGTCAGTCGGGGTACATAAAACTACTTGTTTAGTCTTGCCTTTTCTTAACACAGATTTTATAGGCCACTAAATTGAGAAGGTTTTACCTACTGTTGTCTAAATATTTATTGGGGTTTGCTTCTTTAAAACTAATCTTGATGTTATGTGTAAGCTTATTATTTATACTAAATTTTGAAAGTCACTTTGAAAATATGTTTCCTTTATAAAATGGCATACAAATATCTTAAATAAATACAATAAAATAATTCAAATACATAATTCAGTTATAATATATAAATATATAAAACACTGCCTATTTGTTTATTTTTTCCCATATAGCTTAGAAGGGATATCTATGTCAGGGTTTAAACTGTGACCTGTATAGCTACTGCTAATCTTGAGAATGGAATAAGAATTTATTTTTGTATTTTTGCAATGGGGAAAGGTTCCACAACACATTCTAAAGTGAGTATATACCCAAGTAAAAGAAAGTAATTGACTTGATGACTTGCTTCTAACCCTGGAAGCTAAATAATACTGGAGAATTTTACAATCTATAATTTAGGTTTTTGCATATATTTACAGTACTTCTGTAATGCCGCTTCGTAGAAACTTTCTGGGCAGTGTGCAGAAAATAGTTTAAATACAGTACAGTATAATAAAGTGCAATTACCACACAGTATTTAGATTAGAATCAAAACTATTTAGACCATAGTTTAAACCCTGTCAGATCTGTTCCCTTCTCAAACATATGGGAAAAAATAAGCAGGAAGCATACTTTGAAATAACTGATATCTGTCTAATTCTCTATAAAATGGCCTGGAGCTGGTTTAATAGGAGACAAGAGAAGATAATATTAACCCAAGACCAGTGTCAGGAGAAAATGGCCTGAGGGTAAAACCTCAGATACTTCAAGAAAGGATAATTATGTCTGATTCTATATTGATCTACAGTTGTAATTGCTGTAGGAGGCAGTTCAGGCTGCATGGGTACAGGAGCAATAAGAAGGATACAAGCCACTGATGGTCTTTAGTCTGAGTTTGGGGCAATTTATCCCACCAGTGCAAGATGAAGGACACGCTCACCCCATCCTACTTGCACCATATGCTGACAGTGATACAAACTTTTTTCTCCTTGAGGTAGATCTTAGAAGCTGTTATTGCTTGAATTTGGTTTGAGAATGGGTTTGTATTTCTGGGTCATGCAGCTAAGACAGGCATTTAAAGTCACATCATTTGTAAAATACTACTATACTACTATTAGGTCCATCATTACGCATTTTGGCCAGTTTTTCTGGTGTCAAATACCATTGATATATCATCTTGCAAAAATTCTCTTTTAGAATGTAGCACAATGAAAATTTTATTCCCTTTGACCATGTTTTCTGCCTTGTTCCAACATTATATTTTGCCCAACGTTTTGTGCCAGTTTTACCATACATTCTTTGACCACCTCTTCTTCCATGACTAGTTTTACAAAAATCATTCATCTTCCCAATCAGATGTTCATTATGCAAACTCAGTGGTTTTCAAATGCTGTTTCGGTCAATTCAAAATCGTGCATCTTTTTATCTGTCTGATGTTTTTTCTACTATTTGTTTGTATGAGAACCATTGGAAACCAAACCCTTCTGTTGTTAATTTTTCATTTGGTTTATGTCTATGCTGTTCCTGTTAAGTTTCCAAAAGATCTTGATAAGTCACCCATTTTCTTTTGCCATTGTCTATTTTCTATGAAAATTTTTTTACAAATTTACCAACAGTAGTGTTTTAGGACATAGGCCTGGTTTATATCTATTTCATATTCTCAATAGAGCTTTTCTTACATAGTGGTTGATAAGATCAATATTCATTTTGGTTTTATCATACCACATGTACCCATGCCATTCAAACATCAGTTCATGCCCCTCAAGGTCAAGTAATCTCTTCTTTGTCAACAGAATCTGTTATTTTATCCAAACCAAACAACATGCAAAGAAGTACAATTTCACATCTGGCAATCCCAGTCCATCTGTCTATTTGACATCCTGTACATTTTTATATTTTATTCTAGATTTCTTCCCTTGCCATACAAACTTTGATAAAGTTAATGTCATTGTTTAAATAAAGAAAAATTAATCGAAATAGGTATAGTCTGGAACAAAAATAGCATTCAAGACAGAACATTCATTTTCAGCACAGAAATTCTACCCAATAATGATAACTTAATTCTCCCCCTCCCCAATTCTGCAGGTCTTTCTTAATCTCATTCCATGTTTTAATGTTATTATCTTCACCAATATACAATTCATATTTGTTCTGATATTATGAAAAAGTACTTCACTTTCTTCTCTATTTTAAAACTCAATTTATGCACCAAACACTTGAACACTTGTTCTTCTTTTCTCATATTCTCTGTGAGCATTCTCATTTTTTGTATATTTATCTTAAAAACAGCCACATCTCCAAATTTCTAAATTCTTTCTAACAATACTTTTATGCATTCAGTGGATTTCTCTAAGGTAAAATGCTATTATATTTCTGAGTTTGGTCATTTCATCAGGACATCTTCTTTTAAAAAAACCCTGTATTTCCTTTTGTGCAGCCTTCAGGAAGAATATGGGTGTCATTTATATATACTGATTCAGGGTGGAGAGATGCCACTTATTGATTGAACAGTTCTTTTAGTTATTTTCAGTTATTTTAAGAATTTAAATTCTGATTCTATGGAGACATTAATGTTCTTAAATTATTGAACACCATTGCATCTGATCTGATCTGATACCAGAGTTAAAATATGTTGGCCTTGTTTACTAGTTAGAGAATAGACTGCTCTGGAAGATCAGGAATCCCCAGGGAAAGCTAGGAAAGAGTCTTTCCTGCCCCCTTGGAGAGTTCTGCTAGTAACAGTTGACAAAACTGGGCTAGACTGGTGGTCTGACTCAGTATAAGGCAGCTTCTTATCTTCCTGTATTTCCAAATCAATGCATTTTACTCTGCTTTTATTGCTAATGTTGGGGCTGGAAGGAGAAGACTGTGTCCTAAACTGTTGGTTCCAAACAGAAGAAGGCTTTAAAGGTTAAACCAAACTTTGCTGGGAGCTGTCACTAGCAGGTATAAGAATTGCTCAAATAAATCCGCAACCACTTGACTGAAAGTGTGAGCTGAATTGTTTTCTAAATGGATTTGCAATCCTTTTAATCTATTATTAAACAAGCCTAATGAGTATAATAGTCTGAGTAAATGAGCATTTGTTTGTATGCAATTCTTCTACAACGTACTTGTTTTATATCTGAAAGCTTACCCCTCTGAAATATCTTTTTTTTAATTTTTTAATAAACTAGTTCTGATGTTTTCATTTTACAAGAAGCTTGCTCTGCTTCTGAATCATGATGCCTGGCAGCATATTGGAAAGGAAAAACTTTTCATAGAACAAATATGCTGAGCAAACTTGACAACTGATACTCACAAATAGGTCTCGTAGAAGAAAAACAAACTTCTCAGTTTGGATTGCCTTACTGCTTCTCTTGTTTATAGCAAATGCATACTAATTGCATACCATGTCAGGATACAATATACTCACATGGCAGCAAACTCCAAAACTCACACAAACTATCAGGCTGAAGTAATTGAAGTCACAGAATTTGTAATGTTTCAGTGTAAGGAGAATCTATCTTAACATCACAGAGATGCAGCTATCAGCCTGAACATATAGTTGCTTTAATAATGGATGGCCCACTGAGTCTTTTTAATCTTTAAAAAATGTTAAGTTCTTTGACATGACAACTGATCACTTAGTTTAAGAAGCCATCTGAAGATGCCACAGTTAGAAATCCTCATATTAATTCCACGACAACACTAAGCATCCATCCCAAAATGGTCAGTCACAAAAACAAAGAAACCACCTGTTCATGTAATACATATAATGTCAGAAGTTTAGATAGTGATTTCATGTGCAACAATCCAGAGGCTAGCTCTGATCACCCAAGTCTTGAAGCTTGACAATTCATACCAGATTCCATGGATCCTCATGGATGCAGCAAGACATTTCAACTGTAATCCTCCCTTCTACAATAACAACAACAAAAATGTACTATAAGATCAAAGTATTTATTTATTTAAATATTTACATCCTACCCAGTATCACAAACTCTCTGGACAGCTTACAGACATAAGATCATTGAATATGAGCACCCAATTCCAAAAGGAAACCCTTGTTTTGGAACATAGAGGTGAAATAATGAAAGCCAACAGCTTGCTCTCTATGCTAAGAAAGGTGTGTGTGCGCGCACGTGTTGACTTATGGTGACCCCTATTAATGTTATAGACATTTCTTATGCAAGGAATACTTGGAGGTGGGCTTGTCAGTTCCTTCCTCTGAAATCTAGCCTACAGCACCTGGTATTCATTGGCAGTCTCCCATCCAAGGCTGAGCCTGCTTAGCTTCTAAGATCTGACAGAACTGGTACCTAGTGCCTTTAGGGTATTTAACCCAATGAGAAAGTTATATTCATCTCAAAAACCTATTTGAAATCCAAGACAGGAGTGGGCAGGTGCAGAGGAGGCAGGAGATTGTTCCCTCTGTGTCCTTCCAATTGTCCACACTGTTGTGTTTTCAGCACTCTGGCTGATTTGGGGCTTTTTTTTTTTCAGGGTCAGGCTGTGAAGATAAAGCAGCACAATTGAGGCTGGATTTGGATATCTGGGCCGCTTTTTGGACAAACAATTTTCTCAAATATCAATGTAAAAAAAAAGGGAGGGTCTCAGGACCAGAAGTTTCAAGGCCCCAATTTTGGGTTCTGAAGGCTGCATGCAATGTGCTGGTTACACTTTGCCCATCCCTGCTCTAATGCAATTTCTTAAGATAATTCAGTATTTTGTGTGGAGTGCTAAAAGTGTAGGAGTGTTGTGATGGTAGTGGTGGTGACAGCTGTGTCCCTTCTGACTTATGGCAACCCTAAGGTGAACCTGTCATGGGTTTTTTTTGGCAGAATTTGTTCAAAAATTGCCTTTACCTTCCTTTGAGGCAGAGAGAGTGTGACTTGTGCAGGGACACCCAGTGGGTTTCTGTAGCTCAGAAGGAATTCAAACCCTGGTCCCCTAATCCAACAGTCAAACCAACACTACACCAGACTGGCTCTCGTAGGAGACCTTCAGTGAATAAATAAGAGCCTATTTGGCCATTTCTTCACTGGGATAATTTTAGCTATGAAAGAGAGACCCTCTTTGTGGCTCCTCCTAGACTGTGGCACTCCATTCCATGAGAGGTGCAGTTGGCCCCCTCCCTGTTCTCTTTCCACCAACAGGTGAAGATATTTGTATTCAGGCAGAGTTTTGGACCCTGAATTTTAATTACAGAGATGTCATGTGAAGTGATATGCTGTATCTTTCTTAATATATATTTTTTAAAATTCATTTTTGATACTATGTTTTAAATATGTTTGACTTATTTTAATTGTTTTAAAGCATATTTTAATAATTGGAAGGTTTACTTTCTTTTTAACTTTTGTAAATTAAATAGTTTACCAGTATCTTTTAAACTATTGTAAACTACCTTAGATCCCATTTGGGAGAAAGGTGGCATTTTAAATTTAATAAATAAATAAAATTTAAAATATGTAAACAGATAGTTTGAGATGTTACATCATAGACATTTGACAAACTTTTTTTCCTAAGTCAATCTGGAAAACTATTGGGGTAAAGAGGCCTTTCTTACTCTTACCAGAAATTGCAGTTTTTTTAAAGATGGTTGACAGAATATTCCCTCTCTGTCTTTCTCTCTAGTTGTCTAGATACTGATAAATTAAAGATAAAGAGTAAATACAGGACAAGCTAATGGTAGTAAGGAGTTTGGTTTTCATAGAAGGGGAGAATAGTTATGTAATGATCTGTCATAGGGGAAAGTGAGTGAGTGTACTCTGGTCAAAGCATTACTCTGAACTGAATTTTGTAGTGATTTGACTCCCTGATTTGAAGGATATTATGACTCTGAGAAACAAAAAGAAGACTTATAAGGCCATCAAATGTAGATGAGCTAAACAGTAACTCTCTTGATAGTTACTACTGTTTCTTGGAGAACGGAGGACCTTTAAGGAAAACCGAAGTGGGCCATTTCATCAGTCTTCTGAATTCTCTGTATTTCTGGAACAAGTTATATTGCCCCAATTTGAAGGCTCTAGTTTCTATTTGCAATCACAATCCACACTGATCTTCTAAACTGTGATTCAGTCACCATATGCATCTTCCTTTGTCCTGTTACATTCCATCCCACTTCCACAATTGTGTAACTATGCTTAAAAACCTGTGCATCAGTGCTCTGTGGTTGTCAAGTGAATTAAGGGACAGGGTTGTATAGAAGAGGGAGTTTTGGTAGGTGGTGTTTGCATAATGTGTAACCGTTAAAGAGACAGGAGTCCCATCCCTTAATTCACCTGGTAACCCAAAGTGCATCTGAAGAAGTGTATTTATGGCCACAAAGATCTCATGCTAGAATAAATTGGTTAATCTTAAAGGTGCTGATAGATTCCACTCCTTCCCTTTCATTTTAATGCTATAGATTAATATGAGTATCTCTTTGAAAACTGATAAGGGTTGTGGTACAAATCACATTCTCTCAGCTTCAGAGGAAGGTAAAAGCAAACCCCCTCTGAACTAATCTTCCCCAAAAACCCCATGATAGGTTTTTCTTAGGGTTGCCATCATTGGAAATGAATTGAAGGCACACCACTAACACTACCACCACTATCATCACCATTGGGCCTGAGTTTGAAATCTTGGACTGGTCCACCAGTGTGCGGTCACTTGCTGCAACTGGATCAGTTACTATTTATGCTACAGTAACTAAAATCCAAGTTATCCCAGCCTTAAGCCATGACATGTGGAGGGAAAAAGAGCTGGACATTATATACTACTTGATATCTGTTGAACAGAGGCTATTCTACTGTGCGTATGGACACATTTTGTGTTGTAAGAAAATAAAATCTCTGTGGAAAACTGGAAAGGTAAGTAACTTCTGTTGGCTCCCCTGGAAAACACGTCTTGCTGTTTGCACTCTAGAAGAAACTCTTTGCAAGCTGCCTTTTCTCTCAGCAAGTCCATGTCCAAGAATATTTTCTTTTTTTATAAAAGCATATTTATTTTATACCCATTTAGCTCACTCTCACATCCAGTCTTTTCAATGAATTTTATATCAATCAGCATCTGCTTTGTTCTTACTTAGATTGTGCCACCTAAGTACATCTTGTACTGATTTCAGCTAACCTCTAAACCTAAAAATACAGTGGTGCCTCCACTGTTTTGGGGGGGAGGGGGTTCAGTGTGCAGAACCTTCACAAAAGTTAAAAAAAAAGGGGGGGCCCACCCAAGTGACTACTCTTCCTCCCATTCCCTTGCCTTTTTCCTGGGCATGTGTGCCTTCCTTCTCTGTGTCCGGGCAAAATACAGGGTAATGTGTGGAGAAGGAGATTGTGTGTCTTCCCCTCATTCCTTGCCTGGACTGATGTGTCTTCTTCCTCTGCATTCAGCAAAAGGCAAGCAAATGGAAGGGGAAGAATGAGAGGGGGAAGGTTTGTGCACAGTTCCCTTCTCCGCACACAGGACTCCCCCTCCGATTTGCTTGCCTGGGTGTGGAGAAGAAAGGCACGTGCTCCTGGTCAAAAAGCAAAGGAATGGGAGGAGGAGAATGGGGGGAAGGCAAGCGGGGATCTCATAAATAAATTCATGAAGGTAAAACCCACCAATGTGTTTGGAGAACTGTAGTGTGAAACAGTTCTACCAACTGTGTATAAGAAAATTTCTGAGATTATCCGAACAGGTAACTTGATTGCAAGAGTTGACTTTAAAATGTTGTTTGAGCATTGGACCACAACTCTGGAGACCAGGATTTGATTCCTCACTTGGCTATGGAAACCCACTGGGTGATGTTGGGTGTATCACATACTCTCAGCCCCAGAAAAACCCATGATAGGTTCACCTTAAGGTCGCCGTAATTCAGAAATGACTTGAAGGAACACAGTAAAAATAACATTTGACAATACAGAACAGCTAGCAACTCATAAGGTTTCATGTCTCAAACTTGCAAAAATTGAAATCAAAGTAGTGGTAAGTTTCATGTTCAGCAGTTGAATGTAAATTATTTTTAAACTTTAGCAGATGGTTGTTTCAAGTATTATTTAAACGGTAGGTTTAGAAAAAGGAGAAAATCTGATAGTACAATTTATGGGCTTGAACACATTTCTCTGATTTGTCTGTCTTATATAACTAAGGCCCAAATCATCGGTAAGAAAACATGCAGTAATTATGCACTTTACCTCACATACTGCCTTTTTCGCTTAACCAAGGATAAACAGTGGAATTATACTGCGGAGAACAAAAGCTAAACAATAATAAATTTGTTTCCTGTCTCCTGGCACAACATTCTAGTATTTTGGCAGCTTTTCAGCTCGAGCTAATCAATTAAAGACAACTTTGATTAAGTTAAACAAAAGGTAGTATTGATTGCTGAGAGTAACCTATAAATAGGCTATTGTTTCATGGTGTTCATAGGTCACTGTTAGCTACACCTTTAAACTAGACAGTCATTCTATTTATCACCTTGGAAAGCAAAGCCAGAGGCAGAATCAAAGCTTACTAACTTAAGACATTTCACTTTGGTTGGGGGAAAAAAAAGAGTCTCTTTCAGAGTTTCAAACATAAACAATTCAGACATAAACAGAAGTGGCTGCATTCTTCAGTTCACATCAAGTTTTATAATGTACATTATTAGAAATGTGTGAAAGAAGATACTTTCCTACTGTCCTTCCTACAAAATAAATGATTAATCAGTTGAAAGCTCTTCTCAAACATCGTGTTCTGAAAAGTTGTAAATTAACCCATGCACAAAAATGAATTCTGAAGTCTAGAAAAAATTAAGCTGGATGTTCACGGTCAATGAAAATCTTGAACACGAATGGTATTTCATGAGAAAAAGAAATATTTTAGTTCAGATGTGTGTTATATAATTCATAACAAGTGTTGTTTACATATCTTTTTCCCATCCGTACATCTGTTTCCAAACAAGGAAGGGCTTACAGATTATTGTCTTGCCTGTATTTCTTGCACGTGATCGCTATATTGTTTGGCCTTATGGGACGTTCTGTTCTTCTCAAAACACTTCCTGCTATCCTACTACCTGATAAGCCCCTTATCATTCTGACACTAGGATGTCATGACCTTTTCATTTAAACAAACAGAATTATGTACCTTCTGCGTTTAAGGATTTCTAGTTCTGGATATAAAACAGTACAATATGCTCTCATCTCTACAAGTAGCATTCCTGTTCAGGGTTCCAATCAACTGTCCTCTTCAGTTTATTCCTTCCCTTCCCCATATTTTTTTTTCCAGACATTCACTCTGTACTCCATGGCTACTCAGCATGTTCAGTCCTCATTGGTCTCTTTGTTTTTTAAAGGGTGTTCTGTTTTGTTTTGTTGCTGTTCTGCTAATGTTGATATTCTTTCAAGGATGCTAAATACTCCTGTCTTGTAATTCAGAAACCCAGTTTTAGCTGAAATCCTGACAGTGCTCATCTGAGCTTCTTCTTAGAACAACAATAGCTATCATATTGTTGGACTGCATTTCCCTGTGTTCCTCATCATGGGTTATGCTGGCTGAGTTTGCTGTGAGTTGTTGTCTGACCAAATCTGCAGGACCATGTGGTTCCCAGTCTCCTATTAACAGGAGGGTGGTCCTCTGAAGCCCTTCAAAGCACCAGACCCCTCCTTAATTATTTTATTGTTTTAGGAGCAATTTTTAGGCAACTTTTTGCCCAAAGCAGATCCACAGCCCCTCCCAACTGCCCATAAATGTGACAGTTTTCTTTACCCATCCCTACCCTGAAGCCTCCCACCATTCAAAGGGAAAGATGAACTGAAAATCAGCTGAAAACAGCAGCTGGAAGCACCCAGAATTTTCCACTGCAGTCTGTGGATGGGGGTAAAAATGGGTCCCACCCCCTCTACAATTGCAAATCTCAGTCTAAGTGTTTCGGTTTCTAGGAACATTGTAGGAAAACAGGATGAAGATTCTTCTTTTTCATGGACCCTGGAGTGGAGTGGAGATGTCGAGCTCTTTCTGGGCTGGGCAGCCTGAGATCTGTCAAAGTTCAAGTCTCCTTTGTAACTGAACCTCCTCAGATATTATCAATCAGAACTGTATAAATGATTGATAATATAAATGATTGAGCACTAAGGAATAGTAAGACTAGAACTGTTGTTGAAATACAAAGACTGCATGCAACCTGTTCTGTGCATACTTACTGTGAGTAAACCACACTGAACACATAGAGGGGACTTCTAACTGCACATTCTTCTTGCATGTTTCTTCGTATTTAAGGATGTTTCACTGGGTGGGAAAAATAATTTGCCCGGCCCCTGACAGAACCTTCAGGTAGACAACATTAATAACAGAAGGGCTAAATACTGGAGACCACCCAATGGAATCCACCAAAAAAAAAAGAGAGAGAGAGAGAGAGAGATGTCTCCAAGTGCACGGTGGATGGCTGTTTTTATTTGTTATTTGTTATTTTGGAGAAAGCCCAATACATTTCAAACTTCAAACTGCAGTGGGCCCTCTGTATATGAAGGGGTCCTACTCCAGGAAGCCTTGCATAAAAGAAGAAACACAAATGTTCATGTTCTACAACAGCTAATGATGGTGGGGTATGTGCACATCTGTCACTGCCATTTTACATATAGAGACATGACACCTTGTGTAAAGTGTAAACACGAATTCACCTGCACGAGGAGGGCCCGTTGTATGTATATATTTCAGTGGCCTTCTTCAGGGACTACATAAAAACAAATATAAATGTCAAATTAAAAATCAAAAAGACAACACATAAGTATATAATAATTCCTACATAAAACATCACTATACATTTTAATTTTTGTATACTGCAAGCCTATGCATACCAATGTGAAATCTAACTACAGAAATTTCTGATGCTGAAAATCTCACTGTGGTTGTTGGGTCAAAACAACAACAAAATCCAAAACCAAGTAAACAAGTTTCAGGGTTGTTTTTGTTTGTTTTTGTTCATATTAACAAGAAAAATGTGGTGGAAGAGAAGGGGGAGTGAGATAGCCTTCAAGGACATATCATGCAGCCAATCTAGAAGAAGTTCTGAGTGAATTTACAAAAGTGGGAGGAGATTAAATTCCTCAAGGAACCAAAGATTGGAATTTTAAAATCCACTCTGCTGCTTTTTTAAAATAAAATCTTCTCATTATTTATTATTTATTTACTTTTTCTATAGCCCAGAATTTAAAGTCTGCTCCAGCATTCCAAAAAATGACTTACCAAGGGAGCACCTGTTATTGTTGTTTCTTATATTTGAAAGGAATTCTTCAATATGTTTTTTTTTTCTGAGATTCTTGTCTTTACATATTTACACTGTATAGCATAGATGGCAAAACTGCTATCGTAGGTGGTAGAATGGGCGAAGGTGTACCTCTGTCTGTTAGTGTGGTTTGTAGATTCAGTTGTTTTGGAGGTATGCCTGCAACAAACACAACGGTCACATAGGTGTGGCCTGTAGATCTGGCTGCACCCATCAAGATGGATGTTTGTTCCCACTACTCAAAAAAAACCAAAACAAAACAAAAAAAAAAACTATGCACCAAAATATCACTGATGTTTTTGGTTCTCTTTAATGAAATCTCAGACTTTTCTTGACAACTTGATATGCACATAAGCTGAAACGTGTTGGCTTTTCCAAAATAAAGTGAAATGAAATGAAAGCAGCCACTCACTGAGCACTTGGAGATGTATTTCTTATGGAAAATTAATAACAACCTGCTTGCTAGTCAGTATGATTGCCATATTTAAGCAACTGAAGAGATGTCATGTAGAAGATGGAGTGAGCTTGTTTTCTGTTGCTCCAGAGATTAGGGCATGAATGAGTGGATTCCATTTACAAGAAGAGGGATTCCACCAAAATATTGGGAAGAACTTCTGAGCTGTAAGAGCTGTTGAACAGTGGAATAGGCTGCCTGGGTAGGGGGTAGACTCTCCTTCTATATCAGTCTTGAAACAGATGGCCATGTTTTGAGGGTGTGTTAGTTCTGTATTCCTGTATGACAGGGGGTTGGACTACGTGACCTTTGAGGTCCCTTTCAATGTTGTGATTCAAGGTTGAACCCAACCCCCACTTGAAAGAAACAGTTCTGGTATCCCTGTTCCTTCTAATGTTCAAGAACTACTTCATGTAGCTTGCATGATCTTAACTTCAGTTACCCATTGCTTCCATAGTCACTGCATCATTTCTTACTGGTGAAAGCATGTGGCTTCAGCTAGATCAAAAAATCCATTTGTTCCACCTTCAGTCCAGTTTTCTTTTCTCTTCCCGCAACTCAACTCTTTTCTTTCATGCTCATCTTCCTCCTTCTCTCCATCATGGTGCTCTACTTATTCAGTTTGTATCAGCTTTGATTGACAGGCAAACTCCTTTTTTTCTTCAACCCTTTGCTGTTTCTCTGACCTCCATAGCCCCCTGCTCACAACATATCTCACTACTCTCTTTCCCGTTGTTGTTGTTGTTTTAATGTCACCATTGCCTAGCTCTCCTTCTTACTGTTACGAAGGCCCAGGAGTTGCTCTCTCTCTCTCTCAAAACTGCTGTAGCGTAGTCCGTCAGTTCCTGGCAGCCAAACTTGTGCTTTCTACAAATTATCTGCTCATTATTCAAGTTGTGGTTGGTGTCATACTGAGTTTACTTCGAGCCCTTCAAGACTGACTTCTACCCTTGAAAAGGAGCAGGAAATTCCCCAGCGTTATTAATTCTCATGCTGCCACCACCCACTGAATTCTGAATTAACTGAACAGTACAGTGGGACCCTGCTCAGTGGATTGACAATCTCTATGCTTAAGGACCTTTCCCTTCCATCACCTCCCCCCTCTGAGTGAGAGAAGTCCTATCTAAGCGTGTGCCGAAGAATGACGTGGGAATGGAGAGGAAACGGGTTCTACAGACAAGTATTTATTTTAAGGCATGCAAGTAAACAAGAAATGAGAGGCTCCCCCCTCTCAGGCATGCTTAAGTTACAAGTAGTTATAAAAACAGATATATTCTTAAGATCAGCCAACCTCCAAAATAATAAAAAACCCTAACGCGACTAACTATCTAATATTCTAACTACTCACATTGGGGTTCACAGGCTTAGATGGTCTAAGAGAAGAGTGAGGCCAGGAGGTGAGGCTTAGGGCCTGCAGCCTACTACTGGCACAGATTTCATCTCCAGGAGGTTTCTTTGTTGTCTCTCTGCCACATGGTCTCTCAAGGATTTTTATAACTTCTCCATCGAAGCATCTCGAAGATGCTTACCTTTTTCCCCTTGATCGGGCAATTCTCTCCCCGTGATCTGTGAGGCTGACCCACAATAAAAAGTGTAACCTAAGCCCAACACCCCATTAACCCTTGGTTTACCTGAAGAGGGAAGTATCCCCCCATAGCCAAGTCTAGATAATGGGAAGCCCCATTATCACAGTCGGTCATGAAACGGTTGAGCAATACATGCTACCAGTTTCCTACTCGTTTCAAATTTGCATTATAAATAGACAATTTGGTTTTCTTACAGATGTTGCATATAATCAAAGGTGTTCTGTGATAGTCCAAGGTGTTTTGTGACCCAATCACTCTTTTTAAAGATAAACAAAGGCAGGAAATATAAAATATACACTATAAAATGGTTATTTAAAGAATTTTTATTAAAGATAGGAAGACAATATTGGCCAATATTGATCTAAAACATAGTTTGGAGCAACTATACCTTTATAAACACTGATCCACAACTGTTTTCCATTGGTTGTTTGATGTACAAGTATTTTATCCCATGTCAATAGTACTGCTCAATACTTGGTGATACTCTGAAGCAGGAATTGCTGGACACATGTTTTGTCTTAAGCAGGCTGTGTGAAGGGTAACCAGTATGGACAGAACTGAGCTTTTAAAAACCACAAATGAAGATACTAGGCTAGATTGGATGGCTGAATGATTAACATTCGATATGTCCAGTTGGAGTCATCTAGCCTTCTAGGTGTTGCTGAACTGCAGCTTCCAGCATTTCTCACCATAATCTATGCTTTTCAGAGCTGCTCAGACCTGTAGTCCAACAACATCTGGAGAGCCAGATGATTGCCACTCCTGATATACATAACAACTGAACATGTTTTTTTGAGTCTTGACAAACCCTGATGAGGAGAATCCTGGACTGATGAATCTAAATCTGTAGCACACTGCTTTAAAGCTGGTTACATTATTTTCTTTGTGTTGCTTCTTGGCTTACTCTTTAAAAAAAAAATCAAAGCAGCCTGAGTTGAAATAGGAGTCTGATCCCAGTATTGGTGGCAAATGATAGCCAAGCTATCTCCAGCTATCCCCGTTAACTCCAGCATTGGTAGCAAATGATAGGCAAGCTGGAAGGGGGTTTCTATTTGCTTTATCTTCCACGTAGAACAGTTAAAAAAAAAAGGCCTCCTTCATTCTGCACAGGGTGAGGGAATATTTCCTAGGCCAGCTCTAGACTCTGGAAAACAGAGTGGTTTGGGAACCAATCCCAAACCATCTCTGATCTGACCATGGAAGGTCTCTCTTTTTTGGGCTTTCCACCTAAAACCACCTTCTGCCTGTGGACATCCACCACTAACTCCGTCTGTGAGGCATCTCTGTGCCAGGAGAATAATGTTTGCAAGATGATGACCCTCTGCAGCAGTTACAGATTCTTCTCTTTCTTAATCTGAGCAAGCTAGCTTTTTCAGGGATTGCTATGAAATACAGTTCTTGCCTACTCTCATTTTCAATAAACTGGAATATATAAAAGCACTAACAAATTTACTTCCTTGAATACTTGGTTCTTTGTTTAAACTCTCAGTATATAGAAAACTTTTATGCTATTAAATATAGAAGAGGGCATTAGGGGAGCTTTTGATAGGATAATGCTACTTCTACTACAGTTTAAATGACAGGATAAGCATGTTATGTATTACTACCTCATATATGCCATAAAATTTGATATAAATAAACACTGCAGCCTAAGCTGGGATGAATCTGTGTGTGTGTGTGTGTGAGAGAGAGAGAGATCAATTGCATTTTAGGGACATGCCAAATGATTCCTTGATAAGTCTACTCAGGCACATGTACCACTGAGCTCAGTAGTACCTACTCCCTTGTAAATCTGTATTGTATTGCAGTATAAGGGTGCAATCCCATATACATTTTCCATGGAGATCAAAAGGATTTATTTCTTAATAGACATGTGTAGGACTAAACTGCTGTGAAAATTACCCGATCCACCGCATGCAAAAATTCCTGTTTCACTGCATTTTTTTTGAAAAGCAAACATTGTTACTGTGGGGATTTTTAAAGGTTAAGAACTGCTTTTTCTGGAGCTATTTTGACTCCTGTGGCTGGGGACAGAATGCAGACATGCCACAATAATGTTGTGGGTTTTTTTTTTAATTTCTACTGTTCAAACCATATTAATGAGAACATCATTTTGGAGAACTAATTATTTCTATTTGTCTTGTGTCACACTTTCTAATTCCCCTATATTAGCACAGCCAAAGCAAATTAATTGCTTTTTCAGCAGTTGAACCTTGTCCAAGAATGAGCTCACATTCTCTTTAGTTTCCCAGTTTCTCAAAGTGCATTGTGTCAAAAATTTCCTCTTGATACTCAACATAGCCCAGAGAGTATCTGCTCAGATTCTGGTTGCTGCTCACTTGATGAAATTTATAAGTTTAAGTGACCCACCAGGAAAGATAAAGTTCTTAGCTGCAAGATTATACATCAGAACAGTTAAAGTGAAATTAAAATTAAATGAATGAATCTCACTGAAGCAAAAAAAGCAGTAATTAATGGTTCCCTTAATTGTCTTCATAAAATATTTGCATGGGTCTAATTTGCATAATTTGCATGTATTAATTAATCTTTCAAAGGAATTTTGTGCTGAGAGAAGCCAAAAAATCTCTTTGTTTTATTTAACATCTAATGAAATATTTATCTTCTTTAATGAACTTCTCATCTTCATTAAAATAAAAGTTGCACAAGTTTGTATGTTTTAAATGTTTTTATAATTGAAGTGTTTTTTTTAAAAAAACTCTCTTTAGGCTCACAACATCTGAAAAACACAAATATATTATTACATATTCAGAGTAATTTCATTGATAGCAGCATTGAAAAAATAAAAATGTAATCCTGTTTCTGTTGAACTAAGACAGAATGTAACCTTAACAATGGCATCATCTCATCATCATCATCATAACAACAACAACAACAACAACAACAAATTTTATTTTTATTATCAATTAATTAAACTGATGTACCACTTCCAATGATGAAAAGCAGCCTTGATCTGACTTATGACAGATTATATACACACACACATATACATACACACACAAATACAAAAAAACATAATTAATATAACAAAAACCCCAAATCAGTAGAAACACTAATGAAAACAATAAAAATAAAAATATGTGTCATGAAAAACTAACAAGACCAAAGAAGAACACAATGCATGAACAAAAATAATTCTTTTTGTGTGTGTGTGAGCATCACTATTTTAATGCACTTAAAAATGCCAAGAAGAGAGAATAACCAGCTGCTTCTATATTAATGGACTAACATGAAATAAACAGGTTTAAACCTTATCACGGCAAGGATAGGTCATAATAAAGTGTAGTAAAAGCATTTATTTAAAGTAATAATAACACCAGCTTGTATGGAAGAGAATTCAAAAGATGAAACCATGCTGCAGACAGGAATATTAAAGCTGTAGTGTTAAAGTCAGAATAGGAAAGCATTAAGAGATGAAATGTGATGAAGTGCTTTGCAGAAAGCAATTTCTATAAAAGTTATGGATCTAAAAGGACAGTGATTAGTCTTTCAGAGGCAAAGGTTAAGGCTATTACTTGAGAAGGGGACCACCTATATCCCAAGGTAATGTATCAAGTAGTTAATATTGTAGCAGATAGTAATAGGGGAAAGCAAAGAGATGGTTACAATGCAAGATTGCTGCTGTACAAAATTTAACATAGTACATAATAAGATTTATGAACTGGAGATTCATTTTTCAAGGATAAGTACAACACTGCAAGAACAATAAGCTCATACTTGAACTATGCAAACCATTGTGGATTCAGAGGACAATGAAAACAAGTTTATTGAATAAACATGCATAAAAAGATTCCTCTCCCCCCACCACCATCTTTGCATGTCCCTCCTTTTATTGGTTAAAATTCTCACTCAAGGAGTAGAGCTCCCTAATGAGTAGAAAGGCATGTAAAAATGGGTTTAAAAATATAATAGCTCTCTATGCGGCTTAGAAGTAGGAGCTATTTAAGAACGCTTTGAGAAAGTGCCACTTATAAAGACAAAGAGATTTTAAAGTGCCCCTTGGATCCTGGATTATCTTTACAAAAAGGGTTCCCTGCTTCCTCTAACTGTTATATATACCCTTACTCACATAAGAAACAATATGCTTGGAGAATTATGTTGAACATGTACTTTGAGACTGTCTTTGTTATAGGGACAGGTGAAGTTGTAATGTGAAACTGCCATAACAGCCAAAGTTCCTTACAACTACATATCTGTAAAAGCACCAGATTAACACAAGCATAAAACTGGATCACAAAACTGTTGCATCTCTTTTATTTAACTATCACACTTTTCCTGTTGCCTTTCTAGTGAGGAGCCTTAATATTGGGTACAGGGCCACTGTAGAGCATATTAAAATGTTCAGTATACATCTGACAGTGTAAAGTACAAATCCAAAAAACACTTTTCATAGGGCATACTCTGCTGAGGAGCTACAAAAGGCTGCAGTTTGTTTTGTGTGCGGTGCCTTTAGTGACAAACAGGGATTGCCTCTGCATTATGAGCGAGACCTTCTTCTGTCAGTGCATTCCTCTTCGACTACTAGGTCGTGACCCCAACTAATAACCAGAAGAAGATGCTTTAGACCAGAGTCACCACTCAGAAACAATAAGAAGAGAAAGAGAGGGGGATAAAAACAAGAGAGATTAGAACAAAATATAGTGGAATATTAAAAGTGGGGCCCAAGGTTACAGATCAAGATTAAGACCAGATACTTCTGGTTAATGTTTTTCACGAATCTGGTTAGCATTTTTGTCTGAATTGTTAATTAGGATTGCACTTACTTGGGGTAAATCCCAATGTGGCTTAATTCTGAATAGATATATATAGAATTATATTAAAAGAAACCTGCTTTGAATGGCAAGATCACCTTGAAAATGGTCCTTGACAGGCATTTTGAATGTATGCAATACTCTGCATGCTCTACACATACTGAATTTATTTGGTGGTTCCCACTACATAAAACTTACTTTTAAATAGAAGATAATATCTTGTCAAACACAACAAGTTGGTACCAAAACTGTCTATGAATGCACTGTTGAAAAGTTTTTTTTTCTGTTTCAACAATCCGATAGTTCAGACATTCTTTAAAACATTTGCAGCCAACTGCACAGAGCTTCTATATGCCACAGTCACAAAAAGCAACTCTTCTCTATAAGTCTCTCACTTCTAATTATATACCCAATTATTGATTTTGTTGGGAAGAAGAGGTGGAGGAATCCCTACTTGTAATTCAATCATTAATTTTTTTTACCAAGTTTCTGGCTATGGGGCAGCCTGATCTTATGGTACACCTAAACTGGAGTAAGAGGCGATCTTAATGATAAGTAGGGCCTAAAGGGACAAGATCCTGTCTGAACTTGGGAGTTAAATAAGGTTAGCCCTCATTAGTATTTGGATGGGAGACCACTGATGAATACCAGATGCTGCAGGCTGTATTTCAAAGAAAGGAACTGGAAACACCACCTCTTAGTATTCCATGTCTAAGAAAAGCCTATGAAATTCATGGTGTTGCCATATGTCAACAGGTGACTTGAAGACATATATACACACATGGTAGGGAGAAAACAATTTTTTGCTGAATAAATTTCAAGGATTTTCAAAAAGAAGGTGAAACAATTTTCCAGGTCATTATTTTCAGATAGTATAGAAGACCTTTTGGGGGTTTGTTGCATGTCTTTAAGTTGCTTCTGACTTTTGATGAGCCTGAGGAGAACCTATTGTGAGTTTTTCTTGGCAAGATTTGTTCAGAAGACTTCGCAATTGCCTTTGAGTCTGAGAGAGTGTGACTTGCCCAAGGTCATCCTGTTGGTTATGATGGCTGAGCAGGGAGCAGGATTCAACCTGGTCTGCCAAAGTCCTAGTTCAGTAATTAAACCAGCTTTTGGTTACTCATTGAAACATTGTATTGGAATCCCTCCTAAGCAATTTTTTTCGTACTAAAAATCAGTTGCATAGTAAATTATGTTTTGTGTCCTTCTATTCCTTTTCTGTTACCTTTAGTATAATGGGGGAAAACAGGTGGTTTTCAGAACAAACATTCCTCCCCTCTGCCCAAATTTTAGGCCCCCGTCTGGTGGCTGCCGTCATTGAATCTGTCATGGTGGTTACTGCAAAAGAGTACAATATATCTTTAACACAGTAACAGAGAGAGTTTGCACTGTATTTTAAACTGTTTCACGCTCTCAGAAGCCTCCAAGAAACATACTTCAGCTTAAAAATATGGCATGGGCTCCTTGGGTGACTGTTTTAAAGGAGAATGTATAAGATGAAGTCCTGCTGCTGCAGCTCAAGCAAATACCGTAGCCAAATAGAGTGCATGCTCCTCATTGCATTCAAGAGTGGCCAGTGTAGTTCCCATGCCTCAGAAAGCACTACCCCATCTCTAATTCCGTGCCTTGATTTTTAAAAGTTTTATTTATAAAATGAAGCTAACTGTTATTGTGCACCTACATACATCAATATCAGTAGGTTTCACCTGTTTTCACTAAGGCTAGTAGAATAATGTTAAAGGACTATAACAGCAGTAACTGCAGCACCCCCACTAAATACTACACAGACTCTTCCATCTTTCACCTCAGTTCATTCACAGTAATACCTCTTGTAGCTGCCTTTCCCCTGATGAAATGCTTTCTATATTGTCCCCATCACCAAGTGTCTGCATAGTACAAAAGGATTCTGAGACACCTAGTATATTTTCTTAGTGTGCACTGGGAATTGCTTAGGCCTTTTGGTGAGTACAAGAACGAATCTCACATTCCCTGGAGCTGCACATTGTGGGGCTAGAGTAGCTGTGATGCACATACTCTGTGAACCTTTCTCCTGTTACTAAATCTTTCAATAAGGACTCCCTTCTCAGCTTCTGAGGAATGCAAACCACTAGTCTCCATTACTGTCTTCTAGCTTTTTAAACTGTTTTTGGCATTGAGATCCCTGTATGATCATTTATGAAGGACATAACGAGATAGAAGCTCATATAGAAATAATCCGATGGTGTTTCTTGTTTGTTTTTGCCTAGCTGAGAAACGTAAAAGGTGAACCAGGAATGATAAAAACAGTTCCTCCCTCCTAATGCATGATATTCTTGTCATCCTTATTTCTTAAAAACATCATAGGAAAAGTCACTGTAGCATAATAGGTAGAATGTGTTATGATGGTATGTAAAGGATGCCCTGATATAATAATGGCAGGTACCAAAAAAAGTTTGGTGCACAAAATTAAACAAAAAATGCCCAAACCACACAATGATACTGTTAGACAATTCAGGCTCTGACTTAGTAAATCTCTGCTAATTAGTCAGATTTTTGCTTTCGATAAACTGTCAGTGCAAAAAGAAACAGGCAACATTAGGAGACAGGTATTTTTCATCATGGCATCATATGCTGTGAGCAATAGGATGATCCAGTATTTTAAATAATTCAAACTTTCTTGAATTCAGGCAAAAGAGAAACCATCAGTAGTTTAGTCTTTCCCCTTTTAACACTTGTTTTCAGTCTACAGTGTGGCTATGATCTTGAAATTGTAAGTATTGTGCTGTATGTATCCATATTAAAAAGCTTGTATCTGAGCTTAGCATGTATACACTCCATGTATAATGTGTAAGTAACCAGAAACAGTAAAGTTTTTCTCACAGATGTATTTACTGACCAATGCACTTCATGATTTGACTCTGTCCTTCTAGTCTGGAAGGTTATCAGGTCTTTTTCAAAGGTCTTCTTGTCTAGCCTTGTGAAGAAATCATTGGGTGCTTTGTTTTGCATGTTTATTAATAATTGCATTTGTGCTTCTTTTTAAAATTTAATTTATCTCTCTTTGTCTTTATTACAAGCATCTTAAGCATCTGTGATGTCTTAAAGAGCCATCTCTTCCCCTTTCCCAGTTGGAATTAGGCTGAAGGGAAATAAACCACTTGCCTTCTGTGTGAGATGTATCAGGGAGAGAGTTGGGTGGGTACCAAGGGACGCATGTCCCTCAAAGGCAAACCACTCTCGCCAAGATCCTGTAAGCAAGAAGAAGGAATAGCCTACCCTTTTTTTAAAAAAAAGCCTCATACTATAGTATAGTTACTATAGTATACTATAGTTCTACTATATTATAGTTGTAACCAGTTTTACACATACCATTATCCAGATTGTTTTATCCATGAATTTTTTCAAAAAGATATAGCTATTAAAATGTTCTTTTTTTTTCCATTCTGTCTCATACAGTCTCATACAGTCTTTGATATACATATAATTCTACCATTTCTCATACTTTTGCTAACTAACTTCTCATCGTGGGTATTGGTTCTCCATTTAGTGACACTGGCAATCAGTGATTAGCTGAAGAAATCTCAAACTAATGTTTGATGATTAACATGTACTTATTCTTATCCTAATAACATAGTCTTTGGACCCAACAGAATCTCATATTCTAGCATTAAGTCAATATAAGTTAATTTTCTTCCAAAAGCCCATCATCTTTTCCCAGAAGTCCATAGGTAAGCAGTAATGAGATATCTTTGATGCATACTTTTTTACTGATTTTCTTTAATTCTCAGACCCTGAGACGACACAGAATTCTTGGTACAATTGTATAACCATGTCTGTTCTGATATTATATTCCTAGTCATTTGTCCTATTGATTCATAAATCTCTTACCTTTAAATTGTCCATGTCCAGTAATATATTATAAATTTTGGATGGCTTTCCTTTCTTACTAATGTTGATTCAGATCTAATTCTTTGTATTTGTTTAAGATTTTCCCTCAAAAGACCAATTTTTTTTCTTTCCTAGCAAACTAATTGCTAAGCTCTAAATATTCAAACTAGCGAGCCAGTTGATCTCCCATCTTAGATCCTAGCTCTATCTAACCCATATATTTAAAAAAACCTATAGTGACTAAAATGTGAAGGCTAATAATCTTCTTTACCTTATTTGGCATTTTGGATAAGGCAACAATACCGGGGTTGTATTTTTAGAATAACACTGTGAGTGTATACCTCTGTGTATGGGATTTTTACACAGTTTCACACAATTGTTGTGTTAGAGTCATCATCAAATTAGTTCCAAATGTATAGTTATAATACTTTAAGTGATTTTATGTGACTTCAAGTCCTATGACTTATGGCAATACCATGAATTTCATAGGTTTTCTTAGGCAAGGAGTACTCAGAGGTGGTTTGCCATTGCTTTCCTCTGAAATATAGCCTACAGCTCCTGGTATTTACTGGCAATCTCTTTCCGAAGTACTAAGCAAGACCGACCCTGCCTAGTTTCCAAGATCAAATGAGATCTGGTGTCTTCAAGCCTTTAAGCATATAATAATATAGCGCACTTAGAATTAAATCTTCCTTTCTCATGTGGTATCTATGGAATGGTTTCTTTGATGCAGAGTTTTACCATGTCAAAATCTTGAGAAGAAGCGTCAGTTCTTTGTTGCTTCATAATGAGCATGCATTTCCTCCTGACCAGTGGGGATCAGAATGGGGGAAAGAGCAGTTCTTGGGAAAAGATGTAACATTTTTCAAATGGCATAAATATGTGATGTGGACAATCTGGACAAAACAGGCTCCTTGAAACATAGTGCTTACAGTCATCATCCTAACAATGATGATAGCATGTCTCTACTGTTTCAACAATGATGTCTTTCCTATTCTTCCTCTCTCACCATGTTAGCATGGTTATTTTAATACTCTTTTTTTATATACATATGTGTTTAAACATACAAAGCCAATGGTTGGGAAGTAAATATATGGGAAAGTCCCTTGCTTCCTTCTAAATGGAGATGGACTGAGATCATATGCCATCAGGCAGGTATTTTCAAAGCCCAGTGTCTTCTCACATTTCATGGCAGTTTCAAATGGCAAGAGAAGAATGGCCTTCATAGTTCAAAGAATGATATGAGAAACTAGGGGTGTATGCCACTGAAAATATTGCAGTGCAATAGATACTATCTGTGCTGTCATGAGCACTAGTTGTTCATCTGCTTTACTTCATTACAAACTGGATTTTTTTCCATAGATTTGCAGTTGTAAGTAATAAATAGCAAGCCAAGTAGTGACACAAGTTCATTCTATTCAGGTTACAAGCTTTAGTGATGGGCATAAAAAACACTACAGATAGTAACCATGGTCACAAGCCTTCATTTATTATGAAAAGAGTGCTTCACATTACTATGTCCCATTGTAAAATGTAATAGGGTTCCATCCTATTAGTACTGGTATTAGCTGTATATACTTTTGTGTGATGAGATGTTCTGCATCAGTTTTCATTGTTGTTTTTCAAGCTACATTAGAATTAACATTAGTGTTCTTCATCTTTGGTATCAAATGAGGCACCTATAGTATGAGAAAGATACTTTCTCCATTGGACATAATATCTACTGAGTCGATGGAAGAAAAATTACTCACCAGTGTAGACAAAATAATACAAATCTGTTTCATTTAAGTCGCTAATTTTGAAATTAGACGAGATCTATTTTAGTTGACTCCAAAAGTTTGGTCATGGGCACTGGTATTTTTGTGTTTTCATGCCCATTCCAACCATTCCAAACAGCATACCACAAACTTCTTTTAGAGTTTTAGAATAGTGAAGCTGTGAAGAGTTTCCTGTTTGAGAAACATCTTTGTATGCTGAAATTCTGAAAGCTTTATTGTGTTGTATTGAAAAGTTGGCTCATGTTTAAAATGCATTCGAGATTTTGTGTTTGGGAAATAAGGATACAAATCTTTGCTTATTTTTCCTAAATGTGAGGATAAAGAGTTTCAAATATTTTTCCCCCACTGGGTGAAATTATAGGAGTTTATTTACATTTTTCAATTGATTGCATTTTGGGAGAGTTTCTGAAAAATTTTTGTGTAAAATGCCATGTTTTGTGCAAAATCTTTTTTTTTTTTAATGCAAAAGGTCTGGGTTTGCACAAAACTTGCTGAGCACACTCTCTCTCTCACGCACACACACACCCCAAACCATGTAGCTTTTCACTCCCATTGGGCAAAAAATGAGAGTAGCTGACAATTGGCTCAACATGTCAAGAACGCCTCACTTATGAGGATGAGAAAAAAATGTGAATATTGTTTACATGGCTGTCTGGAAGTTTAATCTTTACAGAACAAATCTTTTAAAAACTGGACTCCTGACTCATTTCCCCAACAGTCCTCAGAAGTGTCAACAAGATCCAGAGTGTTTCCCAGCTTCTCGGAGAAGATACTGGGGCACACAGGGACTACAGTGAGATGAGGAAAGAGAATGGGCGGTCTGTCCCTCCCACTTTAATTGAAATCCCCTGTTCAGCTCGCTGATATTCTCCTCAATTATGTTCCCTGATATACCATATTACTTCAAGTTACAGAACTGTAAGGAGTAGATTATGAATGTCATAGATTACTCAGATTCTGTTTCTTTGCACTATTTGATCACCTCTTCCATAGATACTGTATTCAGATACAATTTTTTTAAAAAACAGCAACAAAGTGCATTGTTTGATAGAGCAAAAAAAAAAAACCTTACTTGTCTTGATATGTATTAGATGGTCATTTTAGATACTCCTGCTTCATCATTTTCCTAATCTTAGGCAAGACTTCAGGGCTTTCTGGTTTCTTTGATAGTCAGACTATTCTGGTCATGTGTAGATGCCTCTGTGGAATTACTGGGCTAAATTATCTTCCTTATTACACTTAATGTTGTCCTACGTACTTGGAACTTTTGTCCCATATACTTGTCTTATGAGACCAAGTGTGATGCTGTTGTTTGAGTGCTGGACTAGGACTTGAAGTGATTAGGATTTGAATCCCCATTCATTAGTGGAAATTCACTGCTGACTTTGGGCAAGTTCTGCTAAGGAGAAGGCAATGACAAACTTCCTTTGAATAAATCTTGCCAAGAAAACTCTATGAGAGAGTAGCCTTACATTGGAGTTAACTAGAAAGAACATAATAAGAAACCTAGGACAAAAAAATACATCTTCTAATTCACAAAGCAACCACATCTGCCAATATATGTTATCAGTAAAACAGAATGTACGATGTCGCAGATGTGGTTGTTTTGTAACTCACAAGATGTATTTTTTTGTACTAGCTGCTGCAGGGATCCATGTGAAAGGTGCTATCCTAGAATACATTGAATTTTCATACTAATTCCTTCATGTGGGAATGAAAACGACAATAGATTCTTTGTTTCATTGTTTTTGGGAGCTTTCCTTGTCCCTAGATTTTATTTAATAAGTCCTATATCCATAGAAAATTATAGTTGCAAACAGAGTTTTTGAATCATGTTCTTTCAGGTGCCTTTGGATTTTTGCGAAGTTCTTGGGCTATAAACAATAAGCCAAACAATACATGGGAAAAACACAAGGCAAACCCACTTGGATGCACAGAGCTAGCTGTACAGTTTTATAGATTCTGGCAATGGCACTGATGGCTTCCAAGTATCCAAGGTATTGATTATTATCTCCAAAATAGGGACCAAAACCTAGAACAGATTTGCTGCCCCACTGCCATGGAAGCCACAAGGTGCCACTGGATCCTGTCCATCGGGACATAGATTAGAATCTCGATAGGACATCACCAGATGGCCTATGTAACACACTCTGACCTTTCTGAAGAGAAAAGTATGTATGAAATAAATATGTAACATTACAGGTAAAAAGATGGGAGGAATAAATGTACCAGATATGTCATGTTTATGTCACAAGAACTCTTGATCTCCCTATCTGTTAATAAACCCTTCCTTCACAACATTCCACTAATCCAGAATACAGCATTTCATTTTCCGAGTCCTTAAGCCGTGTCACAACAAAGTTCTTCATTCTTGGAAACTGCTGAGAAATAGATATGTTTATCTGGGAATATGACTAAATATGAATGATATACCAATTCATATGAAACTTTTGAGCAACTGATTAATTTTTTTATGCAAAGTAAGGTGAACCCACTAACATGGAGGATCACAAGCTAATTATACTTAGCAACGATTTCGCAGTCTAATGTGTTTGACTCAGACATTTGTTTATTTTTTTTCTGTTTCCCCCCTTTTTTCTCCTCCTAATAGAAGTGACTGGAATGCAGTGCTTTAGAAATGCAGGTTCAGTGATTGTAAGTAATTAGTCCTCTTGTACTTCATTTTCCTGCAAGTTTTTTTTTTGTGTTGTTCATAAAAGTAAAAAAAATAAAAATAAAAATGCAAAAGGAAGTGGCCTGGAAGCCCTTCCCAGAGGACCCCCCCCCCACAAAAAAAAAATATAGTGAAATTGCTCTCCCATGCCCTATAGGACTTTTTGGGACTATATATATATATATATATATATATATATATATATATATATTTCCCACAGCAATTTTTGGACCCTTGTTTTGATTTGGGGGGGGGGAGAAAAACAACCCTGTGGGCTGCATGTGGAATATAGGCCATAGCTCAGTAACACAAAACTTAGTGTAGAACATTCTAGGTCCAGTCCCAAGTACTTCCAGCTATCAAGATCACAGACAGTATGGCTGAAAAAGCCTGACTCCCTATAGTGACTGCCACCTGGATGAGAGTGAGCCCTCAAGCTGTGGGGTTACTCACAGCTTGCTAAATTACATTCTTTTAGAAATTCCATATTACATTCTAGTTAATATGCATCAACTTTATCTGAAGCACTTAACTGTGATCAAGAGCTTGGGTTCTCACTGTTGTAGTGGTTGCATGATAAATAAGATCTCTCCCTTTTCTACATTTTAAATATCTTAAATCAGCAAGGCAAAAATGATTTTGCCCTTAATTAGCTACTTCCTAGTAAGTGTTTTGTATAAGGGTTGCCGTTTGTTTAAGATCTTTTCCATCTGTTGCAAGTTGCTAGCTTTTATTTGGCTTTCCTGATGCTTGTTTTATCAGACACCGCATGAATCATCTCCCATTTGTTTGCCTTTGTCTCCTGTTTTATTGTTCTTGTTCCTTTTCCTTCAATTATTAAAACATTGCACGGAATGGAAGTTTAGGATTACACTGCAATTCACATTTACCCCATCTTATTAAAGCAAATAAACCCAGCAGTTATGTAATTTCAAATATGCTTGAGCTATGGATCAGAGATGCTTTTATCAACACTGGGATGAAGAGGTTGTGTACACTGGGCACATATGTACAGCTGTTCTTTCACAAAATGGCAAAACCTCATTAGGCTACAGGTGCCCACAAACAGATAACTGCTTAGGAAACAAAATAGCTGCCATTTTTCAATAAAGTTTCATCTTAACAGGAAATGCTGTTGATTACATTCTTTAGCTAGTGTGAACAGGTTTATTTTTTTAAAAAAGGAGTTTGACTTTATTTTATAAAGTCCTTCCTCCTTCAGTCTAATCCAGGTAGGAGAAAGATACACGGAAACAAATTTCTCCCTTGTATGCTTAGCTCCACGTGATTGTGACTGCAGATCATTTCCTCTGCCTGATTCTTCAGCCTTATTCCTGATCCATTAGCATTTATCACAAGGAAGACCAACATGAAGCCTGTCTGAGGAACAGCCAAATTACCCTCCTACTCATACATGATACAAGAATCAGCTAGCAACTCTACTCTTACCACTGCATTAGAACAAAATACTTCCTCCTTCCCTCTGTCCTGCTCCTTATCAGAACCACCATAGGGACTCCCTTCCTTCTTTTCCCAAGTAGAAAGTGCCTAGAAGCCTTACCCAGAAACCTGTAAGAATGCCCTGGTCAAAACTAATTCTCTATCATGCAAGAAGATGCTCTGTTAGCCACCTGTACCATAAACCTGCCTACAGCCAACATTTCTGTCTGGGATGGAGGTAAGGCTGAAGTTTCCTCCTCACTTTTGAAGACTGCCAGGGTGGAAAGAGGCTTTAACGTCTTTTCTTTCTATGCAGAAAAAAAAATACATTTGGTTTTAGTGCCTGAGTTTTCTCTGCAAAACAAACAAACATATTTTTGCACAGGAATCAGTATATTTTGCACGAAATATGTGTTTTCTGTGTGGGAAAACAATGTCTATTTTTGTGCAAATGACCATACCTCCAAGAAATGCCTGCAGAACAAATAGTGCTCAGAGTACACGCAGGTATTTGTATTTTCAAAGAGCACGAAAAGAAATGCCGAAAGTATTTGTTCTTGCATGCAGAAGCAAAATAAGTCAAGATGTACATCCTTTTTACTTGGCACTTAGCTTGTTAGCCTTTAGGCATCAGACCAAGTTTTTCTTTGTACAAACAAACTTGTCCAAGCATTTAATTGATTTCAGGTGCTGTTTTCACGGAGTTTAACTTGCTCACTTGTTTTATCTTTAAAAATTTCCATTTGTACAATGCTTTAAAAAGTCAAATGTAAAAATGGGATTTTGTTAAAATAAATAAATAAATAAACAAAATGAACATCAACTTAAGGTGTGGGTCCACTTCATGGCCCCAGAGCATCCTTCCCTCTTTGTTTGCTCTCCATCCAAACAAGTTTTGCAGTGTCTTTTCCAGCCATGGCAAAACATTACTCAGGAGTTTCCACCTCGTCACAGTAGACCGGTTCTGTTTCAACAGCACAGCAAAAGACATGTATCCTTGTATACAGTGCTGAGACTGGGACACTTAAGCAATAGACTGAAACTCTTAATCATCAGTGTGTCTTATCTCTGACAGATAGGTCATATGTCACAGCTGACTAGGACCAAAATCACATGAGCACACTAGTGGAGCGCAGGCCTCCACCACTGGTACTTATACCGTTGTTGGGTGTTGGGGAGGTAGCTCCTGCTCCACCACTTAGTTCCCAGCTGCACAAAGCTGGTGCTCACAACTCCATCCACTTAGTAGGGGGTTTCTTCCCCTGCAACATACTCAAGCACATACCAATGGAGCTATGACCAGGAATCTCCTCACTCCTATTGCAGAACTAGAAAAAAGGGCATTGCAGAAGGAGGTGCAGGATATCTCTTCTACAGCATCCCTAAAAATGCATATTCAAGCAATACCAAAGGCTACACCAGCATATACACCTGCAATGTCCTGGCCTTAGGTTGTATATGATCATTTTTTCCATCTTCACATATCTCATTTGTGAGAACCTGGCCTTAGACCGTAAATCTTAACTTCTTCATTTTCACATAAGAATAAATACTTTCAGAATTTTCTCTCTGGCAGGCAAATGCATGAGAATTTCTGCAGATTTTTAATGATATTTTTGCATTTTGACTTTTTGCCCCAAAATAGTCTTTTTTTGGAAAGCTTTTTGTGCATTCAGACAGGAGGCCTGCTGATTGTTATAGTCTTCTTGACGGGTACCAAGTTGGGCCAACCTGTTTTATTCGCATTAGATTATGTTCAAGAACAAGCTTTGGTTGTCTGGGGGGAAAAAAAAGATTTGCTGGAATTTCTGTGTTGGAAACTACCTTGGGTCCCATTTTGGGAGAAAGGCAGCATACAAATATAATAAATAAATATTATGGAAAGTCACTTTAAAATGACTCTTCCAGTGCTCTTTTCTTTTGACTTGCTTGCTATAAAAGACATAGCCTTGTTGAATTTGAGAAGAAAAATATTGCCCCCATCAGATTTTTTTTCCCTTAAAAATTCAGTTTTAATATTTCCTTAAGGTCCATTTGAGGTAAGTAAAGGGTACTAAATGTGGACCAAGTGACAAGGAAAGAAAAAAGAGAGTTTGTTGGCCGTTCCACATACCGAAGCTGGCTTGATTTCTGGTCGAATCTCACTTTGGTTTTAATGAGGTGGCATCCTCCATCGTCCCTGAGAGCAGTGGGCTTGTTCAGAGGATGAGTATAGGTGGCATGACACATTCAGCTCCTGCCCTGCAACTGAGGGGGATGTTTAGCAGGCCTTGTTCAGCCAGGGGACTGCTACTGCTGGCTTCCCCCCTCCCCCCGCAGCATCTACTGCTTTAGCTGGCCTCGGAATATGTATCACACCCAATTTTTATTATATACGTTACATTCCAGGAAGCAAAAGTCCCAATAAATGTTTCATGGTATGTCTTCTGCCAGAGTTTGTGTAATAGTCTGAGTAATGAAAATATTTACTGTTTAGTATTCTTCAGGTGGAATAATTGTATCTTACTATAGCCAGAAACAGGCAATGAATTTTTATATTTTCAAACAGAAATGTAGCTCCTCCATTGTTTCCTGGGCTAGAGAGGAGTTCTGCTTTGAGATCCTTGTGGATGTTTCTTTTAACTCTTCATTTTCTTGGGAAGAATGGAGTCTTTCTAGAACATATGCAGTTTCCCTTTCACTCTCTGCACACAGCTAACAATGAACAAAGACTGGCAGAAAGGGCCAAGAGAACATCCATTGAATGGTCCAATGGGAAGGTGGTCCACTTTGTTGGAACATTTTGGAAGGGTCTTTCAGAAGGAGATGAATGGGTGGAGAGTGCATTTGTATGAAAGTGGGCTTTGGAAGACTTTTAAGAGAGGAAGAACACAAAGGAGATACATTCTGTGGAAATGTCATTAGGAGGAATTGCAAGTTAAAGCAGTTGAATGAAGCAAAGTCATCTTAAATGTCATTTGGAGAATCAAGGGTGCTGTAGAAGAAAGAATTTCAATGCTTTTAATAGAAAGAATTTCTCTACCTTCTGATGATGGGAGTTATTCTTCTAATAACACTAAAGATGATCTGTAGACAACTACCTGTTTGAGTTGCTAAATATATGTTGTTGTGTGCCTTCAAGTCAATCCTGACTTACAGCAACTCTAGGGCAAAACTATCATGGGGTTTTCTGGGGCTGAAAGTGTGTGACAAGCCCAAGGTCACCCAGTGGGTTTCCATGGCTGAGCAGGAAGTTGGACCCTGGTGTTCAGGGTTGTAGTCCAACAGTCAAACCAATTACATGACACTGGCTACGTATATATACTGGACTCTGTACCTTTGGACATAATTATTATTAGTTCTCATGCAGTCGAAGTGGTTTTGTGGGATGGGGTGGAGTGGTGGTATGTAAGATTCAACACATTTTTAATAATACAAAATAAAAAAATAGAGAAGAATTAATCAAAGAGGGGTATACAACACATTGGCTTTTATATAGGCAATTAGTAGAAAAATATAAATCGGATAATAAGAATAAGGGAATATAATTAGATGAAACGGAATTTGATAAAATAATGAAGCCAGGAATAAAACGTCCCTTAAGTAAAATTTATAAAATGCTTCTAAATTTAGAATTAGAAAAAGATATAGTAAAGGACAATATGATAAAATGGGCCCAGGATTTAGGACATTCAATAACATTGGAACAATGCGGAAATGCTTGGAAAATAAATCAAGAATTTACGAGAAGCTACAATCTGAAGGAACATTTTTTAAAAATGTATTACAGATGGTATTTAACTCCAGTACAAATTTCAAAGATGAGTAAAAAAAATAAGTCCGCTAGATGTTGGAAATGTCAAGAAATTGAATCTCTCTTTCATAGTTAGTGGCGATGCAAAAAAGCGAGAAAATATTGGGTACAAATACATGAGCAGATTACAAAGCATTTAAAAATCAAGTTTCCAATGTCACCGGAGGTTTATTTATTGAATATATTTGATAATCTAGATCTATTATTAAGGAAAAAATATTCAAGAATATTATGTTACATGATATATGCGGCTAAAATAATATTTGCAAAAAATTGGAAAGAGACAAATATACCACTATTAGAAGACTGGATGTTGAAACTATACGAACTGGCTGAAATGGATAAACTAACATTAATGTTAGAAAATAAATTTAAGAATACTTTTAAACAACAATGGGAAATTTTAACTCCCTTGTGGAAAGAAAAGTGGGGAGATTATGCAGTAGCAGGATTTTGCGAGTAAATTAAGTAAGATGGGATGTATGATATTTAAATTATTAAGAAATAAAAGTAAGTTTATAAAAATAGTAATATGAAATTTAGTAACATTGAGATATAAGAGATAAGTTAATAAAATAGGTTAATGAATGGTATGAAATGATTGGTAAATTGAAGGATAAAGACATTGATCAGACTAGAGTTCATAAAATGCAATAAAGATTATGGGAAAATAAGTCAATAAGTCAGGATTAAAAGATAAATATGATTATATTACCTAATGGAGAAGAGAAAGGAAGTCACTAACTGTTTATGTATTGTGTATTGTGTAATGATTAGTGTTTACTTTGTCTTAATTATTGTTAATTATGTTTAATAGTGTACTTTATAGATGGAATTTGAGATTATGAATATATTTGTAGGTAGGTATATAATATGGAAAATAGATACCACCTTTTATATTTCAATAGTACACTCATGAATCTTTTTTCTTGTTTTTAATGTTTGTAAAATTATAATTCAATAAAATTATTTTTAAAAATTAAAAAAAAAAGATTCAACACGTTCTTAGAAGTGTCATTCCCAATAACTGACTGATGGTATTATAGTTTTGATTCATTTTCATGTTCATGAAGGCTTTTAATTAAGTAGTTGATCTCTCTTTTTAAAATGTCTTGTTACTATGGTCTGGTTTGTATCAGATGTTGACAAGGTAGTATGTAACAAACCAAGTAAGTTCACTGGTGAACCAAGTGCTAATTCTTGCTTTCCTGGCTTGATTCCATAAACTTATCACCCAAACAATGGGGCCTTTCTCTAGAGAACACCCTTTACATTATAGCTTCTATTGTATGGATAAAACACAATACAAATGGCATGCTTCTACATCTCTGCTTTCTTTGTCTAAAGATAGATCTTGTAAAGGACTTGTTTTTTTCCTTCCAAATCAAGATAACCTCCTGCTAGAGAAAAGAACCTCTGCTTTCTAAAAGCTGAAGAGTTAATATATGGTTGGCATTCCATGTTCCATATTTTTAAATACTTTTTGAGAAAAATAGTTGAAATATAAGAATGTAAAGAGCACAGTTGGATAGATTCTCTCGAAAACCAGTCTGTTAAATATTTTGTTATAGATACTTTATCCACATTTACGAATGGATGAAACAGTTTCTTTGTATGGAAAAGAGAAGGATAAATTCATATTTCTTTGGTATTATGTTTTCTATCCTTGTTCTGTGTTGCTTTGTAATTTGCCTGTTCCTAGTTCAGTATTTTTGTTTCAATACTGTCCCTTTAGCAATGTACTGCCTTGGTGCTTTATTGGAATACTGTGTTATTTTGTTTGTTGGATTTACTGCAGTTCTCCTTTGCTTACACACTGAGGAAACAGAGAAGACACAAAATATGAGTTTAACTTAGGACCACTTTTATTAAACTATGTACAATGCTGACACTTCCTTCAGCCTATCTTGAATGAGCCACACAAGCCTAAGATGCAAGCCACAGTGAATGGTTTCTACCCTGCTAGCTCTTAAATGTGAAGGAAAGTCATCCCAGAGGACCTCCCTGTGTAATTTCCAAGGCTCAGAATGGGGGAGTGCCCAGCTTGGACCCAAAGATAGTTCTCTTTTCCACCTTTGAGTCTAAGGAACAAGTCTTTCTTCAACTCAGTTAATGACTGTGGATGCTCATCTTTGTATACTAGCTCTTTGTCCTCACAGACTACTTGCAGAGTGGCCAACCTATTTAACACAACACCCCCATATCCAATTATCCTGTAATCCCACCAAGGTCACTGGCAGTGTAGATGAAAGTTCCCCAAGCCCATAAGGCTGGAGAAAGGAGCCATAATTTCAGAGCGTCAGTTCCCTCTGTCATCTTCATCCTTGTCAGGGATATGAAAGCCGGCTCCTCCCTCCCACAGTCCAACAGCAGCACAGGACCAAATTCATTTTTTAAAAAAGTTTTATTAAAAGTTTTCAAAATACAAAAAAAAAAAATTACAATAATAGATACACAAGAAAAAGAAAAGAAAGAGAAAAGCATAGAAAAAGAAAATCCTAAATACTAGAAGATAACTAAAGACAAAAAGAATACTAGAAAAAAAATATTGGTTTCCAGCTTTCCTGACGCAGGTTATAGATAATTTCTCTAAAATTACAAATACATACCATTCAAATGCTTCAACAGCTACTTTTCCAAAAACGCTAATTGCCAAAACCTAAAGACAACATATTGTACTCTTTTTCTTTTAAAAGGCATATTAAAGGTTCCCAGTCTTTTGAAAAACTCACCACTGGTTTTTCTCTTATCAATATGGTCAGTTTATCCATTTCAGCTAAGTCCAACAGTTTTATCAGCCAGTTCTCTTTCATTGGAATCTCTGTATTCTTCCACTTCTGTGCATATATTAGTCACACTGCAGTGGTCATATATTGTAGTATCTTGCCATACTGCTTCTCCAGTTGATCTACTAATCTCAACAAATGCAATTCTAGTTTCAATTGAACATTAACTCTGAATTTTATACACCATAGATTACACTTGATTCCAGTTTTTGGCCTTTTCACAATTCCATAGCATATGATAAAAAGATCCCACTTATTGCTCATATTTCCAACATCTGTTGGAAACCTCCTTATGCATTTTTGACCAATTTTTTCTGGTGTAAAATACCAATAATACATCATTTTGTAAAAGTTCTTTTTAAGATCATAATATAATGTAAATTTAAGTCCCTTCAACCACATTTTCCCCCAATATTGCAACTTGACCAACATTTTATGTTCCCTTTATCATACAATCCTTAACAAACTTTTCTTCCCTCTCTAGTTTTTAAAAAAAGTTTATACATCTTACCAATCTGAGCACAACTGTTGCTCAGAGTTTGATTTGGTCAACTCAGAATTATATTTTTTTGATTCATTTTAAATCTTTCTACTATCTGTCTGTAACAGAACCACTGATAACTGTAACCTTCTGACATTAATTTCATTCTATAGTATTGTTGGTAAAATTCCAAAAGATCTTGATATGTTGCCCATTTTCCCTTTGCTGTTATCTCCTTCCTATAAAAGGACTGTTGTGATGACACCCACAGGGGGGTCTTAGGACATAACCTTAGTTTCCACACTCTTAACATTACATGTCCCACATAATGATTATTGAAATCTGCATTCACTTTAGCTTTATTGCATCACAAATAATTGTGTCATCCAAACCTCAGTTCATGTGCTTCAAAATACAACAATCTCTTATATCTTAACATAATCCAATCCTTCAACGAAATTGAATAATATGCATACACACACACACACACACACATTTTCAGATCTGGTGATCTCAGTCCTCCTCTTCGTTTGCCATCTTGTAAAATTTCATACTTGACTCTAGGTTTCTTCCTTTGTCGTATAAACTTGGGTAAGTCACTGTGCCATTGTGTAAGATGTCATTAGTCAAAACTGGTATACTCTGAAACAAAAACAACATACTTGATGAAAACTACATTTTGGTCACAGATATTCTACCCAACGATGATAGTTTAAATTTCACTGACCTTTGCAAATCCATCTTAATATCATTCCATGTCTTAATGTAATTATTTTTCAACAACAGACAGTTCATGTTTGCCGTAGTAATACCTAGGTATTTCACTTTTTTCTCAGTTTTAAATCCTGATTTGTCCATCACTTGCGTGTGTTCTTCCTTTCTCATATTCTTTGTTAACCTCATTGGGTTTTTGCTTATTTATCATATATTCAGGTGTTTCTCCAGATTTGTTTAGTCTCTGCAATAGCCCTTCTATATACTCAATAGAATTTTCTGAAATAATCACTAAATCTGTGAATTCTCTTAGTTTACATTCTTCCTTTTTTTTGCTTATGCCTTTTATTCTTTCGTTATATCTTATCACTCTATTAAGCACTTCAAGAACTAAAATAAATAATAAAGTGGACGCCTTTGGCTTCTTCCTTTGTGAATGTCACATGGTGTGCTCAACTCACAATTATCCAAAATCTGTACTTTCTGTACATTATAAATTGCTTTAATCCTTGTGATGAAATCGTTTCCAAAGCTCATCTTCTCCAAAACTCTGAACAAAAAAATCCCAGTTCAGAATATCGAAAGCTATGTCAGCATCTAAAAATATAAGCAATTCCTGTTTCTCATTGTGATTACCTGAATATTCCAAAATATTGAAGATATCTCTGGTATTTTCATGTAACTGTCTTTTCTGCAAAAATCCAGTGTAGTTTTTATGTATAATGTCTTTATAGATGAAGTCCTAAGTAAGGTCAAGACCCAAGGATGACAAAGAACTACAGATCCATTTCATTATTGAATAATGACTATAAACATTTTACAATGATTTTAACAGAAAGATTGAAAAGAAGGAATTCTTTCATCTCCTTCCTGTAGTTGCATTATTTCTTGAATTTTTTTTTTTTTAGTTCTTTACTTTGCAGAACAAGTAACCCTCTCATGATTGGTTTACTGGTATTCCATACTACTGTAATATTGGTGCCTTTTTACAAATTTTCTTCAAAGTAGTCTGCCAATTTTTTTTAATCTTTTTTTTTTATCATTTTCATCTTAGAGTGAAACTTCATTCAGTCTCCAATTCTCTCTCACTCTCTTCCCTGTCAAACTTAAACTCACTGGATTATGATCTAAAAGGTCATTGGTAAATTATCCATAGCTCTTTAAATACAATTCCTGGTAACAAAAAAGGATTCTCATAGAAAACATCTCCATTCTTCTTCGTCAGAGACACTGTAATAAATTCTTTGCCTAACTTGGAGTTGTGTAGTTACTTATTGTCTCTTCTCCTTAGATGTGTTTCTTGAAGGCAAATTGTATTTTGTTTCTATTTTTTCAAATAGTGGAACGTTTTAATCTTTTTGTGGGGTACTTTTATGCCCTATATATTCCATGTAATACATCTCAGATCCATGTTGGGCAGACAATTTAAAAAATCAGTACCCTCTAGGCCTCTGCCACCTTCTTCTTCTCCATCCAATGTCTTGTCCTTGTCCTTGGCAGAATCATGATTCAACACATATTCTTGAACTTGAACTTCCTCTTGTTTTCCAAATTGCTGAAATTCTTTTTTATATTTAAATACAAATTCTTTAGTCTTTTGTACCATGTTCACTATAAATATTCTTTGTATAAAATTGATTGAGATGCCTTCTTGTTGTGGGATGGCTCTAAAATGTAAACAGTTCTCCCTTTCTCACTGTTCCCTTAAGGCAAAAGGCAAAATCATGCTCATGTTCGCTGTGCAGTTTCTCTGTCTTGATTTCTAACCTCTCTGGTTTTTGTTTTGAAATCTGAATCTTTTCACTTATTTATTTCATCTCACACCTCAATTTGTTAAAGCGGGGGGGCGGGGAGCAGTTTAAAGGGACTCTCAAGAAAAAAAGTTGTAATTATTTCTTTTGACCATCAGATGTCACTCTTTGTTCTGTTTTCTCTATACAAACACAGTTTATAGCATGCACTCACATGCCTAAGCGTCTGGCTTTATTTCACTTTAAAGTCCCAGGAATAATCTTGTTATTCTCTAAATCTCAAGGTAAATAAAATTCCATCCTTGTACAAATTCTATTTTATACCATCTTTAACCAGTATTTCAGAATCTATATTTCTTCAAAGTCTAGTAAATTCTTAAAAATTCTCAGTACTTGTTTTTTATATATATATTATGGCAACTTATACACACTTTCCAAGTCAGTTACTCATGAAGCCTTGGTCTCACAGAGGAGAAGTTGTTCAAAGGTTAGAAGTTGCATCCATGCAGTCAGAAGGCTTCTTATACAGTTCAGCTCTTGATTTAAAAAAAAAAATCCTAGCTGCAAGGAAAAGGCTTGAGCAATGCTTGTAGCTTTAAAAGCTGGCAGCACACATGGCAGGAATAGCTGGCAACAACAATCCCTCTTCCCTCCACCCATGATCACTTGCCACTTGTATAGTGATTTGGATTGCCAAGAGAGGGTCCCAGAGCACTCCTCTGTTAATCTTCCATGCCCACTTTATCCAGGGTGCAAATTTCACCTGTTTCCATCAGTCAGAACTGGGAAACATCACTCAACACATCCCTTCCTCACAAGAGCTACAAGGAGGTTGACTTAGCATGTTGCCATATTCCTCCAGAAGCTGAACAAATCCATATCTTATGTTATTGACAGTTTATTACTGCATAGCATTTTCTGCTTCTTAGTTTCATATGATTTGCAGATAGCAGATCTGATTGGTTTTGTATGTGTTAATTGGTAGAGCTTTTTTATTTTTAAGAGAAATGATGTTAAACTTAAATCAACAAATAGTACCATTATGTGCCTAGTGGGTGGTAGGGTTGGGAGGACAAGATGTACCTATGGCATTAGTGATCCTCAAAGAGTTGTGCATCTATGGGGTTAGATAAGCAGTTGAAGAGAAGAGTGGGGAGTCATTTAAGAGATGTTTCATCCTCTGGTCAATTAGTGCAGAATAAAACAGGATTTAAACTTGAACTGGGAAGAGTTTGAGGTTGCATGAAAATGAACTTGAGTTTGAATCAGGGTTGAAAAACATATTCAGAAATAGTTAAAAATGCTTTTGTTGAGTGTCAAGAAACCTTGATGAGAAGAATGGTGGACTGATGAGAGTCTTTGCAGTTGAGGACTTATTCTATGCAAATTTCACACCTAGTTATTTTGTACAGAAAACAGCATTTTCTTGGCAGAAAGTAATATTAAGAAAGAAAGAAATTTTTGGACAGAAAATGCAGCTTCCTGCACAAAAACTGCTGTACTTGGAGACTTTCTTTGCACAAAATTGACAGATACTGTTTTATGCAGAAAATACAAGAAAATGCTGTTTCCTGCATAGAAACGGTTCTCTCTGCAAGAATGCCAAATGTGAATTTTGTACATAAAAGATCTCAAACTACTAATAATCTTTGAAACTTTGAAAGGAAGAAAATTACTAAAATTACTTGTTTCTTCTTTCAAGAAGAAAATTAGAAAAGAATTCCAGCCTTAATTTGAATACTGGCAGCAAATAGGCATTGTGATTGGGTGGATTCCAGGTCTGGAAAACGGGTGTTCAACCTGTTCTGAAAAAAAGTTGCACTCTGCCTTAAATGAGCATTTACACAATTTGGAAGATGCTCCCTTGATCCAGCATCATCACTAGAGGCCCAAAGTTTACACGCTATGGCTTGTTTGCCAGCAGTCTCCTAGATAGAGAGGGCCTGGCCGCAGTCATCCATGCCTAGTAACCTCTAGGCTGGATTACTGTTATGTGTTACCCATAGGGCTACCTTTGACATTTTGAAACTACACTAGTTCAGAATTTGGCTGCAGGGATTTTGACTGGTTTATCTAGATAGAACTATGTTACTTCAGTTTGGTTGCATATTTGCTACTAGGTCTAATTCAAGGTGCATACTTTAAAACCTGTAAGCCATTGGAACCCAAATATCTGGTAATTTTCTGCTAATGGCAGAGGTGGCTCTTAGCCTGTACCTTTTAATGACAGTGTGCTTGATACATAGCTATCGTTGTTCTTGTCATAATGACCAAAACAAATCAAATTGTTTCACCAGTTAAAGTTGCTGTAGACACCTCTAGTGCTGTAAGAGTGATGTGGATGCAGTATCCTCTAAAACTTTAAACCATTATGAAGTATTGCAGTATTCACACTATAGAAGCTTCAAGGAAGTATCATTAGACTTGAAATCGTTAAGCAGGAAATGTATACATACTCATTACGAGGTGAAATACACTTTCATCATTTCTCCGTTCTAGTGAATAGGCATGTTCAATATTAATAGAGGAAAATATTTTCAATCATTTTTTCTTATTATTTCTATTTTAGATGGAAGACTTTATTTGAAGACTACTGTCATGTACTGAACCCTATTCAACTGAAGAAATGTGTGCTATGATTCAAAGAACTCTGCTGTAAGACATTTGCCATTTTGGAAGTTCTGCAAAAACAAAGGTGCTTTCTGGGCAACTTGGCCGCTCCATGTATCCATGGGCAAAGGTTCTAAGCTTTTTCCATTGGTTTCCTGGACTTCTCCCTGTGTTTCAGAGAATGGTTCTACAATTTATGTAGCACTCTTCTGGACAGCCAACTAACAGGAATTTTGCTGTTGGACACCCCGTTGTACAGACTGGCCAGAGCAAGACTTTGCATTGCCTTTGCAATGGAATAAAAACTGTGTCCTTTGATTCACTGAGTACATCAAGCAAAACTTCCACAGTGTCCACTTCTGTACTTAGAGACTATTACTCCGTACGTAAACCAGCAAGACAGTAGAGAAGTGAATCTTTCAAAAAGGGGCATGAGAGTCCTGCAAACACAGAATAGGAATACACAAAAAGTTGCACAGTTTCTTTTCCCCTCAGATTCTAGGAGAGAATCTTGTTTCCCTTAAAGACATATTTTCCCTACATACTTTTCAAGAGACGAACACAGCAGTATGTTACAGAAAGCAAACACCTTTATCTTGGTGCTGGAGGGAGCAGGAGTTACAGTATGTAAACATGTTTCTGTGATGTTTCTGTTCACAGTATCCGCTCTCTCTCTCTCTTGAAATCAATAAAAAACTTAAAGATCTGTAATAATTTTCATTGTAAACTGGCAGTAGTTTGGGAAGTTGGGGGGCGGGGGCGGGATGACAACAAGATGTTGCTTCTTACTGAAACTGTTGGTCAGATGTACAGTATATAACCACAAACCACACCCAGAAGGTATTATGTATGCAGTAGAATACTAGATTTTAGGAAAACAACAATTTTAGATAATACGTTTTGTCACCCTGTTGGTCTGAACGACACCTTTCTAATTTTAACGCATGCAGGCATGTAAATATTTGTCCTGAAGTCACAGTATTAATGAATGGGATCTGAAGCGTCTGGGAATGACTGGGGCCACTTTTATTTGTATATTGGTCAGTGCTGTGAAACAGCACTTTTAAGAGTGGATTGTGGCTCATGAGCAAGTCAGCCCGGCAGAAATATTTTTATATATTAATGTCATATTACTTCAGCGTTGCTGGGGAAGGGAAAAAAACTCCCAGAGGCTAATCAGACACTTGATGTTATCAATCCAATACCACGTAGAGCTAAGTGATAAAGTTGAAGTCTTTTGTCCTTCCTACCTACCTTGTCTTGAGCAAGGCTGGTTACGTGTTATTTTTACTGTCTTTATAAATGCTATGATATCTGTTCTCCACCTTTGTGCTCATAACTGGAAGCAAGCTGCAACACAGTGCTGATTACATTTTAAATTATCTTCTTTGGTCTGCATATTTTTCCAGGATACCCCTTTAAAGACCACTTTGAAGATAAACGTCAGTCACCATAGGTGATTATGCTTTCTTCATATGTCATCTTTTATGCATATACAATATGCATGGTTGTATGGACATATAATCAGACTCATGAACTTTTAAAATGCCTCATTTGAAGTAATTCAGATGGTCAGAACAATACCTATTTCCAAATTTAAATAATTTCTATTTTTAAAATTCAAGATCTTGGTGTTTAGGATTGGTTAGTTTGCTCATAACAATATTTCAAAGCCTTTCAAAAAAGATTTGGCCCACATTGATTTTACATCTAGAATTCTTTTTTAAACAAATCATTCTCTGGGATTTTTAAAAAGTTAAGACTATTTTATCACTCAGAAGTTACTATCTGATACGTCATAACAGATGCTGTCATATTTCTTTTTTAAAATTGTGCTAAATATACAGAAAATGCATATTCCTTTTTAAAGTTCAATCTTTAATGGGTTAACAGCTGTCATTAGATGGATTTTGGGGCAGACGGATAAATTATTTATATGAGAGGAGAAGTTTTTTTAAAAAAAATAAAGTAAAAGCTACAAATGAAGTCTACAATAGTATCTCCATTGCTCTTGCTCCCTGCAGAGAATCACCTGTAAGTAGGTTTAATCATTTTTGCAGTGTATACGTTCCAGAATCTTTTGGTATGCATCATTGTTTGGTTAGGTACATGCGTCAATGGAAATGCTGAGAACAGTGGGGGAAAGAAGTATATCTTATTAAAACAAGTGTAAATATTATGTTCATGAAATGCTACCGTATGATGAATTTGGGTTTCTTTGCTCCTCTTTAGTTAATACAGTTTTTTTTCCTTTGCCTAGATTATGAAGAAATGTGTTCATGTTATTGTTTAAAATGCTTTTTGTAATCTTAAAAGATATTAATGTCTAGTTGTTCTATATTATAACCATCTTTGCGCTCTATGCAAGCCCTCGGAACAGAACATTCTCATCTTCATGTAGGACCTATGAAAATTGTCTATTTTTATCTATATATTTAAAGTTTTCTAAAAATGATAAAAATGTTATTATGAATTTTGTTGTACAAAATCTGTACAAAAAAAATCTGTTTTTACATCATAATGCAAGAATTGGAAAAAATTTTCTATGGTAGCCTAGTTATTTGAGCCTGGTTTCAATGTGAGAACCACGTTTACTGGTATTGTATTTAATTTTCTTTTTCCCCCCTCCTCCTTTTCAACAATCTGCTAATAAAACTGTCTGAAATCTGCCTGTGACTTTATTTACAGTTCATCTTTATTAAATTTTGTGAAATGCGTAACATCAGAGGAATATTTACTTTCTAATGGGAGGCATCTTAAAACAACATAAGTCAGCTCTTTGAATGCGAGAAGAACAATGCTGAATGAATTTATTTAACATGCAACTGCTTCTACCTCTAATATGAATTACTGTGGTGAAGGGGAAAAAAAACACATCATAAAAGCACACTCTGTGGTTATTGTTTAACAAGCAGATTTTCCATATTTTGTTTCTTGCCAGCTAAGCAAACTGCCCCCATCTGCATGATTTATTTATGTACATTTCTCAGTTTATGAAGCTGTTATTTGTACCTTTTTCCTCTTTATGTTGTGATATTCCCAGGATTCTTATTTTACAAAGCTTTGTGCTAAATAATGTAAAGTGGACACATTGATGGAACAAAACATGTTATTTCCATAACTGCAAGAGTGTGGATGATTTCTTGCTGTAACCCACTTTCATGAGCATCTCTACCCACCCACTCTTGCTTTCTCTGTCAAACTCCCATCATCAGGTTCTGCAAGTATTCAGAAACTTTTAAAATCTTAATGCATTTTCTCACTTGACACACGTTGAACATTAGACAAGGATTTTAAAATAATGCAGCATCACGGGATTAACAGATATGCTTATGGGTATGAGGAAAATCTTGTTTGCATGAGATCATTTCACCTAAGAGGGGTATATTCTTAAAATGTGCTGGGCATTTTCCTTCTTTTTTTCCCAGACATTTTAGTGAGAGTTCTACTTCTGTTCTGCTAGTTTATATCCCTGCAGTACACCAAATAAGACCTCTGAAATAATATGTGAATGCTTATCTCCTGGCACTCAGTCTGATGTAATTGGTAATGGAAAACCTCCCTTTGATGTCCTTGCAAAGTTTTTCACACACTACATTTGTCTTGCATAAGGTCTTACTCATGAAGGAAAACAACACATGATGTGCAGCCTGAGCATTTGCTGAAGCTTTTTTTTTTCAGATGGAGAATACTCACAGGTAAATCTACCTTGCTTTCTCAATAGGTTACTTGCATTTAAAAACAAAATAGAATAGTGTAGAGTTTATTTATTTTTGCTTTTTGTTACCATTGCTTTTCCAGAATCCACATAGCCAAATCCAGAAAGGCACCTCACAGCGAAATAAACTGTCATATTCCTTTGCATTGGCCATTAGGCTCAGTTTTATTGTTACTGGAAATAATCTTTTTTCAAAGTTTTTTAAAAAGTATAGTTTACCGTTCTGGAGCCATAATTGTTACAACTATAACATTGTATAGACATCTAGCAAAAAACTATTTCTCAAGTGAGAAAATCTAGAGGTATTAGATAGTGGAGGTGGGGGAAAGCATTTGGCTTTCACAACTGAATTAAATATGCCAAAATGAAAGAGACAGTATTGTATTTTTCTTGTTGTTGTTCCACCTTTTTTCCAACCCTTGAATAAAGGCAGCTTGCAAAATTTAAAACACAGATATAAACTTGCATCACTAAAAAGCAAAATGTAACTAAACCATCAATAGAATGAAAAACAATTTAAAAATGCGTCTCATAAAAAGCATAATAAAAATAATAATACAGACAACAGGGCAAATTATTAAAAGTCCTTTACTGCAAAACAGTCAGTTCCCAAAGGGCTGTCAAAACCAGAAGTCTTCCTCTGCCTTCAGAAGGACGTCAGGGAAGGGGCCCATCTACTCTCTCTAGGAAGGGAATTCCAGAGGCTGAGAGCAACCACTGAAAAGACCTCCACTGTGTTCCACTGGATGTACCGGTGAGGAATAATAAGACAGAGTGAAAGGCCTCTCTTCAGTATCTCAAGACCCTCTTAAGTTCATATGGAGAATTGTTGTGTGCCCTCAACTCGTTTCTGACTTATGGTGACCCTAAAGAGAACCAATCATGGGGTTTTCTCAGGGCTGAGAGTGTGTGACATGTCCAGAGTCATCCTGTGGGTTTACATGATTAAGCAGGAGTTAAACCACGGTCTCCAGGGTTGTAATCCAATGTCCAAACCACTACACCTTGCTGAAAGAATATTGTCCTTCAAAGCAATGTGGTGTTTTCTTGGTCATAAACAGCACTTTGAATTCTGTTAAATCTGAGTGTTAATACATTTTATTGTTTCAAAATGACCAAAAGAAATGAGTAAACAGCCAAATGTCACCATTCCCCATTTATATATCCTTTTCCTCCATACCTAATGTGCACAGCGGTGGAGTATGCTGAAAAAGTGAAGGAGATGCCTCCTTTTGTTGTTGTTGTGGACATGCTGGTGGGGGCATGTCCAACAGCAAGAAATGAGAGAAACAGCAGAGTTAGGGGCCTTATAGAATAGAATCATAGAATCATAGAAATGTAGAGTTGGAAGAGACCACACAGGCCATCCAGTCCAACCCCCTGCCATGCAGGAATACCCTCAAAGCACTCCCGACAGATGGCCATCCAGCCTTTGCTTAAAAACCTCCAAAGAAGGAGACTCCACCACACTCCAAGGCAGCATATTCCACTGCCGGACAGCTCTGACTGTCAGGAAGTTCTTCCTGAGGTTCAGGTGGAATCTCCTTTCCTGCAGCTTGAATCCATTGCTCCTTGTCCTGGTCTCTGGAGCAGCAGAAAACAAGCCCTCTCCTTCCTCTACATGGCATCCTTTCAAATATTTAAACATGGCTATCACGTCCCCTCTCAACCTTCTCTTCTGCAGACTAAACATACCCAGCTCTCCAAGTCTATCCTCATCGGGCATGGCTTCCAGGCGTCTCACCATTTTGGTTGCCCTCCTCTGGACTTGCTCCAGCCTGACCATGTCCTTCTTGAATTGGAGTGCCCAGAACTGGACACAGGATTCAAGATGAGGTCTAACCAAAGCAGAGTAGAATGGTACCAGTACCTCCCTCGATCTAGACACCATACTCCTGTTGATGCAGCTGAGAATTGCATTGGTTTTCTTGGCTGCCGCATCACACTGCTGACTCATGTTCAGCTTGTGGTCTATTAGGACTCCTAGATCCCTTTCACACGTACTGCTGTCCAGCCACATGTCCCCCATCCTGTATTTCTGTATTCCATTTTTTCTACCTAAGTGTAGGACCTTACACTTCTCTCTGTTGAATTTCATTTTGTTAGCTTTGGCCCAGCTCTCCAATCTGCCCAGGTCATTTTAAATTTTGATCCTGTCCTCTGGTGTATTAGCAACCCCTCCCAATTTGGTGTCATCTGCAAATTTGATGAGCATGCCCTCTATTCCAGCACTGGGCCCAGGACAGAACCCTGTGGCACCCCGCTAGTCACTTCTCTCCAGAATGAAAAGCAACCATTCGTGATCACCCTTTGGGTTTGGTTGGTCAACCAATTACAAATCCAACTAACAGTAGCCCTGTCCAGCCCGCCTTGTTCCATGTGTGTGTCACGATGAGGCCGTTTGCTGGGAGAGGGGGTCTCAGCAGTGTCTGTGATGCCCAGTCCTGGAGCCAGCCCTGCCTGCTGGTGATGTTTCTCACAATTTCAGCAAAGTGCGCATAATCTAAAGCTATAACCTCCAACACATTTGTTGACAGTATGTAGGCAAATAAATGAACGTGTGTTGGAACATCTAGATGCCAAGTTTTCTCAGTCTGCAATCATTACCAGAGGAACTGGGTTCTTAAACAGTATATGGGGATTACATGTGGGACGCTTCCTTATTAAACCATGATCACAGCAGTGATAAGTGCACATTGACCATCTATGCTGATGAAGCTGTCAGTGGAATGTAGCTCAGAGCTAACTCGTATCGTACTGATTAATGACATGCCATGGCATATCTTGAACCTGTGCCCCTCCAGATGTTTTTGAACTCCATCTCCTGCCTTTCCAAGCCAACATGGACAATGGTCAGGAATGATAGGTTTTGTAGTTTAGCATCCGGAAAGGCACAACTTCCACATCTCATTAATTCTAATGCCTATTTTGGAGAGCTATTCTGAAAGGATTAATAATCCTTTGAACAACTAGGATGTTCTGCATAAAGTATTACATCAATAGCTAGAGCAGAGAGGACTACAAGCAAATAAAACAAAAGACAATCCCAGTTCAAATGGAATACACACTATCCACTCCAACATTTCACAAGTGAAAACTGGAAGCAAGAAAAAGGAGAAACAGCATGGTCAGGAGATAAACAGTAGCAGAGTGTGGTTGAGATGGCAAAAGTTATTAATAAAAATTACACAAACTGGGAGAGGCTGCAGCAGTTTGTAGCAGTTTGCCCCTTCCCCTCCTGCCTTTGCACTTGGAACTCAAGCTTGCAGCAGTTGAAGTAAGCTGAGAAAAAATTGGGAGGAGGAGAGAGAAACTGGACCATTTTAAAAGCAGTTGAGAAGTGGCACAAAGAGGATTAATCAGGATTGTCCCTGCCAAATTGGGATAGTGGGAAAGTATGACACACACACACAAACTAAACCTTGGAAGAACAAAACTCTAGGTCACATTTCACCGGGACAATTCCTTCTGAATTACAAAGTGAAAGCATACACTCATGCACAGGTTTGAACTGGAGGTTGATAAACTGGAGAGACACAATTATGTGCTAAAGACAGCCACTATAGACTTTTCAGCAATGAGGTTGGTCTACTTGCTCATATAACTGAACAGTAGGAATAACAAATCTTCTGATATAAACTGAGCTCATTTAAGCAAAATTCTGTTTTGTTGTGTACATGATTGTGGCCTGAGAGAAAGTTCTAGCACAGCACAGCCCTTGCTCCAATCTTGCCTTAGGTTAAAGTAGCAAACAAAGGTTTATTGGATGCTACCCAGAATCCTGCAATCCTGCTGGTTAAGAAATTCTGGAAGTTTTAGCCCCTCAAAAGTAACTTTAACAAGCACTGGTAAGAATGGACAGTGTAACAGGCTCCTTCTTTGTGTCTTTTCCATGAATATGGTAATAATTCAATGTGGTTCCACACCGCAGAGAAACAGCTCCCACACCATGTAAGAAAGCAGAACCAAATCTCGTGTAGAGATCACCCCACCATATTTTTGGCATTTATAGACTAATAGCTGTCTGTCAGTTGACTGCCAGCCTAGGGACAAAAAGTAGTGGTGGTATTGAAAATAGTGTTGACAATAATGGGGTGTGCCATGTGGGAGATTTTCTTGTCCCATGTCTTCCGTAATCTCATCTCAAAGGAGTTCACCAGCAAACTTGTTGCTAGATAATGAGAAAAGATATGACCAAATGAAGAATGAAATGGAAAAGAATCACACCCGACTGCAAGTGAAGGGTGCCCATTCCAAATGCTTTTCAACTTTAAAAGGAGGCCCCTGAAAAACGAAAATGAGAACAGTTTGATTCCCTGAAGTGCTAGCTTTCTATCTACAGTGTTTTTGTGCCCAGAGGAGCACTCATGAGGTGTTTTACTCACCTGCCCCAAGTGGCACAGTACCCGTTCTACCAACCCATATTTGCTGTATTCGGACCAGGCCTATATGGGTTTTTGTGGTTGAATAGACAAGTGCTATTTTCAGCATGTTGAAGTACTTCCAATATGCTACCATGCCCATCTTTTTAGGGGGTGGAGGTGGGAGGAAAAGAGAAGGAGTATCAGTTGCATTTGTATACTCTGCTGTGCTCTAAATATATGGCATGTAAAAAGTATTCTTCCTTAATCCAAGCTGACAAAGCTTCATTTAAAATTTCATTTGAAATTAATTGTGTAAATCATTGGCAAGGTTATTTTATTAGTATCAGTAAGCATTTGGCCCATGAATTTGATTACTGAATTAATCAGATTGTTCTTATTTATTAATTCATGCTGTCAGCCCAGTATTCGAAGCATCAGGGAAAAAAAATTGTATGCAGGAGTTTTATTTATCTGTGAGTACAGGCATCTCTCTCCCGCTCAGCCCAATTTAAACATGTTGCTGGGCAAATGAGAAGAAAAAAATACACATTTCAGGTGCACTAAATATATTTAAGATGTATTAACTATGCTCAGCTACTTCACACATATTCTGTCTAACACTGTACTGTCATTTTAACTCTACAGGTTTAAGCTGCATTTAATATATTTAAGCTCATTTAAAATTATGCTCTACTAAGGGCTACAGCACAGCACTGCATTGACAAGCACAACAGCTGAAGGGCTATATTATAAAGAACAATAGAGCATGCAAGTAAGTTTATCTCACATTTTGTTACCTTTACCTCTTTTGACAGATGGGTTCAAACCCACTCTGACAGCACAAGATTGTGGATGGGCTTGGTGTTAGTCCTTTAGAAGTCCATTTTCTAGATAGTCCTCAGTCAAGATGAAATGTGAATTGCCATAATTGTTTCTGGGATGAATCTATGGACCTAGCCCCTGTGTCTTGGATATAAAGAGAGATATAAAGACAGACAGCCTCTGAACTGATTGAGCCCCCTACCGCTGACACCAAGAGAGGAGATAGGTAGGTGTCATATTGGTTGATGGCATAACCCTTTCACCTCTCTTCCTCATTCAGTTGTGAAAATGAAGGGATTGTGGATAGGCTGCTCAAGTCATGTGTGCAGATACATTGTTGTTAATACTGATAATTCATAATGCATAATGATCGCATTTAGTGCCTCTATTAAATGGATTATATGGGTATTAATGACACACCTTTTGAAAATGAGATCTCACATACTGTTTGTGGAGGTTTTTCTATTTTGCAGTGTGAGATACTATTAACCTCAGAATATGGGCAACTACAAGAAAAGGGAAGGAAAGCCATTACTGGTTCTTACATGCCAGCATTATCATACTATATACCCTCTCCCATAGTATTTTATTTGTTAGATTCCAAGGGCCTAAGAAGGTAAAGAGCCTATGTCAAGCTTTCTTGGGATAAGTTTGACATCAGAACGGGTTCCTTTTTTTGATTAATGGAGGGTCGATGTCTAGTAAATATGATTCCTGTTGGTTCTCTACTGCTTCTTAGTACCATGATGCATCTTAATATAAGTTGCCGGACAACATGAAGATGGGGCTGCGCTTGGTCTCATTTCCTGGTTGTGGGTTTTCCATGGGCATCTCTTTGGATACTATGAAAGGAGAATGCCGGCCTGATCCTGCAGGACTGTTATGCTCCTAAGTCAGGACACACATACATGGGTGCACACTGGTCTCACATACTCTTCAAATTACAGCTTTTCTCCCAGACTGATGCAATTCCTTTCAAATTATAACACCTTGTTTTGACGTTCACAAAGACATACTTGGATAACCGTACAACTACACAGAACAGACCATGAGCCAATGTGGTAGCATGATTGGGAGATCGGAGTTAGTGCTAGTTTATCCAAGTTCAAATCCTTACTCATCTGAAGATAATTGTGTGACCTATTGTAATTTCTTAGCTTAACCTACCTCACAAAGTTGCAGTGAGGATAAGATAGAATAAATCCCTCTGTAAGCTACCTTGAGCTGCTTCACAACAAGATGGTATAATATACTATTAAGAGGGGGAAAGAAAAATGGTTATATTTATTTTGGTTTCCTTGTGAATCTATGACGTGTGGACAAATTCAGGAGCAGAATGAAATTGAAACCTCTGGTGTTTGGGGCCAGTGTACAAAGTTCACTGAACTATTTCAAACTCATTTATAGCTTTAGCAATTAGATCCTTTTATACCATCTTTTGGGCTGAAGAGAAACACTGCTTGAAGGCAATCTTATCAAGCATGCAAATGTAAATAACTACCTAGACCTAAATCAAACAGTGTGATAGGAGGGCTTCATTAAGGTTTTTGCAGGCCCTAGGCACTCTTGTATTCGACTCCCCACCTTGCCTTGATGTACCACTAGGGATGTTTTCATAAGCCCCCAAATCCTGTTTCTGTAGGCTCTAAAATTTCCATAGGCCCTAAGCATTGTGCCTAAAGCACCTAATGGATAAGCCCTGTGTGACAGGTGAAAGAAAGACTAAGGTTCTTCCCATCCCAGCAGCCAAGCTAGCTAAAGTGGGCAAATTCTTTCTACAGTTATCAAACACAAAATATAAAAATGGTGGAAAAGGCATGCAGGAGATAGAACCGTGTCTATAGCCTCAGCACTGGAAAAACAATCAGGCATGAGAAACTCGATTGCATTCTATGGCCAGCACTAGAACTCCTGTTCCTACAACCTAGACCAGATTTGCAGGTTTAACTTTCATGGATTTGATTATTTGTGAGTTTCTTCAACCCCCACTCCCCCCACCTTAAGCACTTCTTTTCTGGAGGAACTTTTCAATAGCTCTGATCAATCCATGCAGCCCTTTAAAAACTCACCTGTGCCCCTCCTCCTCCTCTAGCCACGGTCTGACCAGCTAAGGATGGATCAGAGACCAATTTCACACCACAACAAACCCTCTCCCAATGCCCCCACATAACTAAGGAAGGAGATGGACAAGAGAGGAAGTATAGAACCTCCAACCCAACCCATCCCCTTTCCCTATCCGGGGATGAATCCTGGGTGCCCACTCTCCCCACCATGCTTCAGACCCACAGACACACACATATACCTTGATAGTTGTGTTTTTTCCACATCTGTGGTGGTCCTGTGCCCCTAACCCTAGCAAATTTGGAGTGCTGACTATACAACAATGCTTAGCATAGATCTGTAAAGCTCTGTTCCCATACACATACCTCACTCTTTTCAATTCAGAACAACTAAAGAGTGGGCTACCGAAACTATGTAGCAGAGTTGACTAAGCAGAGCTCCTCCTAGACCCTTCACTTGCCTTTCACAATCTTTGGAACAATTTTGCACAAGGGGAAAGAAACATAATGAAGCTCAAAGTAGACTTACAGTTCCTATTTGAACATTGGGAAATGGAAGTTTAACTAAAATTAGCCAAAGCTAGAATAAAGCTATGCTGGGCAGGAGAATATTGAACAAAGAAAAACCTTGACCACAATCATGTTCAGTTAAAACTGGAGGGGTCACTAATAGTGCATCAATGAGTCCTTTCGCCTGAATTTCAAGTACATACTGCATTTGTTGTTATGTTGTTGCCCGATTGGTAAACCCTGTCCCGTGGTCTACAACTTTGATATGAAACATAATCTAACAAGTCAGAGAGCTCACGCGGATGAGCACGTAGGCAGCAACAGTCGTACGATCGGAAAACCAGGTCAGGCCAGTAAACGCCCCCGTCGTGTAGCCACAGGAGACCTCAAGCTGTGCCAACCCACAGTGGACAAAAGGTCCTCAGCCTTTGAGGAGGCAACTTGAAGGGATTAAGGTGCTTTCCCATGAGTTGGGCACTGATAGCAAAAAATCTTATCAGGCAAGGACCATCTACATAAACTCACACTGCAACCCAAAGCGGTGGAAGATCCTGAAACTTTGGTAACACCTTGTTATCTTCTAATATCAAAGGAGGTGCTGGTGTGGAGTTGTTTTTCCGTTGCCCCTGCCCTTTTGTTCTCCCCGGGAGAGGATTTGCCCTCAAGGTACATTTTCTCTACAAATAGTCCCTGTTTTTGACTGGTTCTTTGGATAACTCCTGGTCATACCAACATACCGTTCCCCCCGGCAGCTGAGTGATCCCCTCAGCATCCTTTTGCTGAGCTTTATTTCTTTCGCTGCTTTCTCGGACCAAGGACTTCAGGAAAAGGTGCAGTATCACCCACGAATAGTCCCTCTATCTAATTTCCACTCTTTGCTTTTCTACAGGACTTGACATATGTGTGAGTGTATGCGTTGATGCGTGATACTTCTGTTTAATAAAGTCATTTATTGGACCTTTTTGTGTGGTTTTTGGCTTGGCCTGACCCCATAAAAACTGGGTAAAAGATCTCGCTAGGTTACCCTGCCTCTCTTATTGCTATTGCTTGTACTCTATTGAGTTTACTTTCCCTATCACTTGGAGCTCATTAAGGTGTCCCTCAGGGACCCACAAATTTCAGGGTAACAATGTGCTTTTAAGTTGTTTATGATTTATAGCAATCCTAAGGTGAGCCTATCATGGGTTTCTCTTGGAAATATTTGTTCAGAAGGAGTTTGCCTTTTCCTTCATCTGAGGCTGAAAGAATGTGACTTGGCCAGGGTTACCCATGCTGAGTGAGGAATCAAACAGGATCAGTTTGTAGCCATTAAAAAAACTCTCCTTTCTCCCCCTCCCCATATTATCATTGCTCAGTTCAAATAGTAATTTAGTGACACACATTGTAGTTACTTTGAACAAAGGCATGAGAATAGAAACCCAAGTTAGGACTTCTTCCTTCCTGGTTTTATTCTTGTACAGCTGGAGAGGTACAAAGCTGTTCCAAAAAAAGCATATGAGTCATTGCTGCTCTTCTCCTAAGCATAATACCCATGTGTGGATTTATCAGCAGACTTTCAGTTTGATAAACTGTTGGCATGTAAATATTTCCTTGAAGAAATTCCAGTCCAGCTGCTTCTGTTTACAACTCTATCAATGGTTAACACCACTGAATGTGTGCTGCCAGGATTTCTATTATAATTACAGCATGTCTAATTGTAGATTAATTAAAAAGAAGAAAAAACTAAATCATAAATATTTTCTGGAGTCTGGAGCAATGCCAGAATTTACATTTGTTGTGCAAATTGTACAATGCTAAGTTCATCTGCTTTCCTACTCCCAATAAACTCTTGCTTAATTTTTATTGATCTTGTTTATTTTTTCATTGGAAGCTTTCAACCCGATGCACTATTCAGTTAAAACAATGGACTCAGGTCCCACTTGATTTATGCAGGCACAAATCCTATTGCTCCCAAGGTCATCTACTTATCATAAAGCCTTAGATATTGTTCTTAACAGCAACTGTGCTGAAGTATGTGTAACCCTATGTCGCCCACATTCTTTCCTTTGTGACCCTTGTCTTGCCCAACCCACATTTTCTTCTGTTTCTTCTAAATTTCCTCCTGTTACTTCCAGATCTAAATTTAGGGACAGGAATTTTGCTGTGCTCTATTATGTTGCTCAGCATTTTAAATTCAGAAGCCAGTGAAACAGAACAAATTTCTTGAACCTAAAACACCTTTAAGATCTGTGATCATCAATGAAGGTAGTTCCTTCCCAGTGCAGATGGCAATTATTCCCATGTTGTCTTATTTGACGTGATTCTCATTAATGTCTAACCATGAAATCTCTATAGAAGATCTATCTACTGTTGTAAAATACATTCAACAGAAAAAGTATATACTTCTTCAAAATTTACCTATACATGTGTGTAATTGAGTCATATTAAGTAGTATCAGATAACTAGTATCAGATCTTGGAGTCCTATTGGCAAAGTGAATCAAGAGTGTGTATGTATGTGTGTGTATGTATGTGTGTGTGTATGTATGTGTGTATATATATATATATATATATATATATATATATATATATATATGAATCTTGTTGGTATACTTCACAGGTAGTTTTGGTGAGATCATGGAAGAGGACGTTCTCTGTGGCTGCCCCCAGACTTTGGAATTCTTACTTATGAAGGCTTAGCATGGTTTTCTTTTTTGCTGTCTTTTCAGCAGCAGATAAAGATATTATTATTTAAGCATGCTTTGGGGAATAGATTTTTGAACAAGTTTTTTTTTAACAGTGCTGTACTGCTTTGATTCCTTGTTTTAAAATAATATTTTAATGGTTTTAATTTTGTCATCAGTTTAATACTGTTTTAATCTCAACTTTTTGTGTCTTGTTAATCATAGATGTTTTACTGTAACACTCTCTGTTTTGTAAGCTGCCTTTAATCCGAGGTCGCATATAAATAAAATAACAGATGGATGGTGGTGTATGAGTACCATAGATGCTGGTGACAGAAGGAAAAAGACCTCAAGATTTTTTGAGTGGGCAGGTTTTGTCTGAATTCCACAGCATCATCCTGGAAAACCTGCAGCTGCTAGCATGGTGTGCCCAAAGGATTCTGGGTAAACTCTGTACACCAAGGAAAACACTGTAGTAAAATCCCCCCATGAAGGAAAGGACTACTGCAGCTGCCTGTGGTGTTGATAATGGGATGAGTGGCTGAACTGGCTCTCCAGCCCAGCCCGGCCCAGCTGAGCCCGGCCCAGCCCAGCCCAACATGTCACTTGGATAATGGCAATAGGGATGGCATATTGAAGGGTGGTAGGGTAGCTTCCTTTGTTTTCCCCATCATCTTGATGGACACTCCACTCTTTCTTGTCTTCTTTTCCAGTAAACCTTGCATATCCATGTGAGTGCAATTGGAACGGCATGAGAATGAATTCCACAGTTCTGCAAAGTAAGATGTACAGCACACACTGGGGCTTAGCTACCAGCAGCTACCTTTGCACATTTAAAGCTGTTGGAGAAAACAGCTAGCAGAGCCCTTCTGAGTCCTGTGCATGTTCGCTTAGAAACAAGTCTCCTTGTGTTGAAGTGGGCATATTCCCTAGTAAATCTGGCCGAGACTACAATCTCAGTTTCTTTCAGGGTGTTTGTTTCTTCCATATTTTATCACTAATCAATTTCTGCTTAGATACACCATTGCACGACAACATCATTGCACGGTTTGGGGAGGAGGAATATCCCAGAAGGCTATTTTTTTTCTAAGCTAATTTACTAAAGGAAAACTATCTGTTTAAGAGGAAACACTGCCCTCATCCAGGGAACTGGTGACAGTTGAGCACTACAGCTGTATTAGTGTACGGAACGTTAATCTAATAAACATTTACTGAAGTTCATAGTGATGAAGACTGCTTCTTATAGTGTTCAGTTTCTTGCAGCCCCTCAACAGACTGACCCACCACCCAATGCCTGAATGCCCGGAACTAAGGAATACCATAAGGCAAGTGTAACTCTTGCTTGAGTGTATTATTGATTACATCTAACATTCATAACGTCACTTGAAAATATTTAACCGAATGATTCATTCACTTTACACATAATCAGCTTGTGAGTTTTATGACTAAGTATGACACTATGAATAATACATTCAGTCACCAGAGTCTGATATATTTATCTTTCTCAAGTACATTAACAGAAATGAAACATTGTCCAATAACATGCTGCAGCAGTTAGGAGGAGTTGCTGTGAAATAACATTGGCCTTCTGAGGAGGAAATGACCTTATTTAGAAAATAATTAACCTGGAAAGCATCTAAGAAGTGAGCTTCATTTATTTATCATATTTTTATTCTCCTTGTTCTCCTTGGAGCTACAAATAGTGAGACCCATGCCACTATAACTTTCCAACAACCCTGTGCATTAGATAAGTCCTACACTGACAACAAGGCTAACCAACCTCTTTCTCAGAACTTGAGTGTGTCTGTGTGGGGAGTGTCGCTTTTTTCATTATAGCTCCAGGAATCCATTCTGGCCATGTTGGCTAGTGTACTCTGAAAGCTATAGTCCTGAATCATTTAAATTTTCCAAGCTCTGTTCTTTCTTCCTTGGGTCTCTTGCTCAAATGCCGCTAGGAAAAACAACAACCTGGTCTTGAAGACCACAGATAATGCTTTTCAGCAGCTGTCATTATGGAAATTGGATTTCATCTATCCATTACTTAGTACACATACATGCCCTCCACCTTTTCCCTGAAGAAATTCTACAATAGAAAACTCGATCTCTCAGCTGCCAAGCAGGAGATGAAGGCAACAACCCTTTCCTGCTGTTGCTCTCCAACATGTGGAATTAATTCAGGAACATGCCACCTCTGACCTGGAAATTGCATAGGGCCATCATGCTATGATGCCACTACCATCATCAATGGTAGTCCCTGGTGGTCTTATCCTCTGTGAATTTATCTGACTCTCTTTTAAAGCCCATCCAAACTGGTGTCCATTATTACATCTTGTTTAACTAGTTAATCATGCACCAAGGGAAGAAGTCCTTCCTTTTCTTTGCCATGCTTAGATTGATGACCCTCCCCCTTCTGTTACTATGAAAGAGGGTAGACAACCTATCTCAGTTCACTTTTTCCATGCCATGCGTAGTTTTATAGACTTCTGCCATGTTTATACTCTAAGTTAAAGATCTCCAAAGACTTAACAATTATTTGATCTTGCATGTGGAAACAAAATTAATGAAGATTTACATCCTTGCAATATAACAAACATAGGAATACCAATCATTTTTACAATGTATGTGATGTCACAATGTTTTTGGACTTCGGGTCTTTCCACACCACACTGTTATAGTGCTATTATTCCACTTTCAACATCGTATGGAATCCTGGTATTTGCAGTTTAGGGAGGTGCATTTAGAATTCTCAGCCAGAGAGCTCTTTGGCCTCAGTAAACTGCAAACCCCAGAATTCCACAGGCAGTTGAAAGTAGAATAATAGCACTATAACAGGGTAGTGTGGAAAGGCCCTTCAACTTAGCCTGCCTACTTCAAAAGGAGAGGGGAGTGTAGGGTAAAGAAGGGAGGAGGAGAGCTAAGATCACTAGAGATATAAAACTTGATATAAATCTAATCAATCAGTAGCTACTGTGGCTAGCAGCTCCGTCAAAATTTCTCACCATTTCAATAACCTTTTCAATAACCATTTCTCACCATTTCAATAACCTTGGAGTCGATCCTATTGGTGGAGCAAAAAAATCTCTGCCAGCATACATAGGCTGTTGCTGTGGTATGTGTGTGACCACTATTCTTTCCTGGGTATTGAAGAGCAAGTGGGTGGTGGGTCATCACATTGCAGCAGCCACTCAATTGGTGGGGGAGACCAGCTGTTCCCAGACACCTCTGGCTGGCCTTGTGCATCTGAGGGCAATGACATTGTGCAAGGAGGTACTGTGTACCTTCTTCTGTCAGGTCTTCAAAAACACTAAGCTGTCATATCTTCAGGTAATACCTCCTTAAGCCATTAAAGCAATTCTGGCCTTGGTGATTTAATGATTTTGTTAAAATAGGACACAGCTAACTAATTCACTTAAAGAGCTTTTTGCTCCACTCTTTAGCCCAAAAGGGTCCCAGTGCAGCTTACAAATATCAGTAAAAATTCATTCACTGATCTCAAGGTTGCCCTCACAAAGTCATGATGCAGGAAAAAATGGGAGGGCAAGGATGGGAGTAGGAAAGACAAGTCCAGACGCCAGTTCTTACATTTAAATTTTTACAATGACCATTTAGATGAACATGCGTCACACAGCCTGTTGAAATGTCTACCAGCCCATGACAGGGGCTCTGCTCTTTTCTACAGTGTGACATTTCCTTTTGCCCTGAACCTCGATATTCTAGGAACTGTGAAAGAGCGAACATTTGTTCTCTTGTCATATCATTAAAAATTTAATAAAACTCTTCCATGCCTCCATTAGGTTCTGCAGGTTTTTTTTTTTAAATCTAATATAAAAGGCCCCAAATTCTTTCACCTTAGGAGGACAACTTCACTTCCTTTGTGATCTGAACTGCACCTTTATTGTGGGCAGGCCTTCACACTACACAATTTCAGCTATGATTCCACTTTTGCTGCCATGACTATATCTTATGGGAGGGGTATTTAGAATTCTCAGCCAGAGAGAGCCTCTAGTGCCTTGCTGAACTACAGTACCCAGGATTCCACAGGATGCAGCTAGCAGTTATAGTGGAATTATACTGCTATACTTGTGTAGTTTGAAAAGGCACGTAGTTCTATAAAGGTCTTTCCAAGGATGACCAGCATACAGCTTTGAAGGGATTATAGTTCAGAGTAACAGAACACAAATTCTAGGTTCAGATCCCAACAGCTCACATCCCATTTGGCAGTGCTGAAGGTAAGATGGGGATTATATGATGTCCAGGGCCATTTCTACCCTACACTCTTATAGTGCTATTATTCCACTTTCAACATCCTGTGGAATTCTGGGGTCTGTAGTTCATTGAAGCGAAAGAGCTCTCTGGCTGAGAATTCCAGAATCCCCCTCCCTAAACTGCAAATCTCAGGATTCCATAGAATGTTGAAAGTGTTATGATAGCTTTAACAGCGTAGTGCGGAAATGGCCATAGCCTTCTATGAAACATGCCACTGTTGCTTTTTCGGATTTATTTTCCAGGGCAATCTGGTTTACTACCAAACCAGAGTAATACAAACATTCCGTAAAAAGATACTGTTTCGAGCCTCTTTCTGGTTCATTTTCAAATAAGAGCTGTCCAAAATTTATGTTTTGGAAATAATTTGAGATTTAAAAGAGTTGAATGAGGGAGAAAATAAAGCTAACAAATTCATCCATTCAGGCAGAGGCCTTTGAATGCTTAACTCTCAGCAGTCTGGCTTTGAATCCTGTATATTCCATTGTCTCTGTGGTGCTGCATTAGGACCACCGTATCCTCTCTTTTTTTCCTGTCAGAATTCTCATTTTTGTAGAGAATTCTGTTTGGTTTTGATGATAATTTTCCGAAATCTACTTTTTTTTCCATAGATGTGACAGAAAAAAAAACTTAAGACTTAGGCCCTTTTCACACGGTATTTTCCATGCGAAAGGGCGCCTGGCGCGTCATGTGATTGTGAGAAGCGATCCGCACGACTCACTCACAATCGTGTGATACTCCGGGGGCTGGCAGGTGCCGATTGCTCACCTTTTCATTTTCGGCTAGAAGCCGAAAATGATGTGCAATAGCGCATTGCTCCCGGGCCCCATGCACACTTACCTGGTGTGCGGAGCCTCTGGAGCTGGGCCAGTCACGCTTCCTGCCTCAGGGCAGCCTAGGAAGGTCCCAGGCTACACTGCAGAAGAAAGAGGCAGGGCTCTCGCGTGAGCAGGCAGCTCGTGCAGAGCCAAAGGACCCCGGACAAGAGAGCCTCTCGCTAGAGGCTGCTTGCGCGATCTCCACACCCCAGCACCAGAAGAAGGTAAGGTGCGGAAAGGGCCTTAGAAAAATTCAAATGGAGAAGAAAGTAAAAGGTGCAGACTCATTCCTTCTTCCCTATAAGTCTGCCCTGTACATCATCAGCAACATTTGCTTCATTTCTGGAATATCACCTGCCCAGTTTGCCATAGTTGTACTCATTGTTTAAAAAAATCCATGTGGCTGTTTAAAGGTTACTTATGTTCCCCTTGCAAAAAATGAGATCTTATCCCTCTTCAAAAAATCTTGTGCTGAAATGTTGTGTATACCTAAACTGGCAGTAAATCCCACTGAAGTCAACAGTTTAACCTGAGCAAAGAAGGAAAAGATCAAATTTTTGTTCTCATCTGCATTAGGCTGGAGCCCTTTCTTATTATACATATGGTCCTATATTCTACTTCAATTGCTACGGCAACATCCCATGGATTCCGGGGTTTGTAAGTGGAAGTTTGTATTTAGCCACTGGACCTCTGGCTGAAACTTCTAGATGCTCTTCCCGAAACTGCCAGTCCCAAGATTCCACAGACAGCAGGCAGGGCAATTAAAGTGGAATCATAGTGCTATAATTCTATAGTGTGAAATAGCCCATAGTCTTATGCTGAGTGAACAAAGAAATCCACATCCATACCTGGATAAATTTGATCAAGAAGTATCTCTACGTGTCCAATTCATATCATACCAATTTCCTCCATACCTGCAGAGAAATGGGCAGACATACAGATAGACAAAGAAACACTGAAACATTCCCCCTATCTTGAGCCTCTTTTGATGCACCTATTTGTGAGCACAAATTAGATTATAAACTGTTTTGCACCAGTGCATTTCATCTAAGTATACACTGAATGTTATAACAAAGCAGGCAGGGAGTGCAGAGTGGGATTTGCCTTTGAAGAAAAAAAAAAAACGACCCCTTATTTACTCACTCATACCAAATTATTATCAGGCACATTAATTCTTTTTGCTTAATCTTGAGCAATTTGCTTTTATGCAAAACTGGTTCTGCATTATTGAACAGAGAGTCTCATCTTGATTATTCGTGGCTGGTTTGACTGTAAGTACAATCCACCCTGACTGTAAGTCCACCCGTGGGAGCCAAACAATTTGGTTGTTATTATAATGATGTGGGGCTTGTCATAATGTGGTTAGAGTGGTGTCTAAGGGAAAAGGGAGGTGAGCCAGCAGTCTCTCTTAAAAGTTGATGCTCCTGGCTCTCTTACCGGACGCACACTGGAAGCTTGGGAAAACACTGCAGCCTTTCTTTTCTCTTCAATGCAAGTCTTCAAGGAGTGAAGTATCCTCCCATGGACTGCTTTGATCCTAATA